>CM076582.1:950316442-951746883 GCA_034641835.2 Pinus albicaulis
ACTCTAAATATGGAAGCGTAAAATGACAAAGGACATCTGGACTGTCCTTGTCCTATTAGGAGTCTGCCTCCTTGTGTGAGTTCCCACATACAAAACCACGTCCATAATTCCGTTCATTATTCATGGTGAGCAACAAACTCTAAGGACATGATGTGGAATACACCCATGTGTGGCTTTTCCTGAGAGGACACCTGGAACATGCTTGAACATGAAGACAGCTGCAGAATTGGCAGCTAGCTACGGAATGTCTGCATTTTGTAGCTAGTTTCAGTTCAAAATGTATTACAATGAAAAAATCACAAACTTAGCAAGTTAGCCATGATATTCATTCTTAAAGCAATTTTAACTAATTTTCATTGATCATTTGAGCCTGGGATAACAATGGACAAAAGAAAATGGAGTGAAGTATGATGAAAGAAAGAACAATCTTGGGACTCAACAGTTATCTTAATCTGGATACATAACATTTACCAACAAAAATAGAAGGTGGTGGAAGATAAGAATCGCTAAAGAAATCCATACCGATAATCCTTTGGTTTTGAAAAAATGGTGAGCTATGTGAATATCTTATTCCACACAATAACAAATTCTCTTTTCCTATTACCTTTTCACATTTTCTTTTATTTTTTCCTTACTTAACTCTTTAATACTCTCTCCCTATTCTCTGAACTTTATTTTTATTTTATTTTATTTTATTTTGCAGTAGAAAGTCACAGTGGACAATGGATCTACTCACAACAGATTTGGAAAAACTCCTTTTAGATCCTAAAACCCACATTTCCTTTAAATTAGTAAACAACACAACCTTCCTATAGGTGGCAACGTAGTTTTCCTTCAGAAAACCTCAAAAAGGTGGTTGTTAAAAAAAAATGACTCTCGATGAAGACGTCTCTCAAGAACACACCGGAGGAAAGACCCCTTCAACGCATAATGGTGGCTCTATCAATGTTTTCCATAACTTGATTCCTTCCCTCTCTCAATTCCAACAAACAATGGTAGTCAATTTTGGTGAGATGATTATGGATCTCCTTAAAATGGTGATAGTGTGTTCAAAGAGTTACTCGTGGCTCCATGAATTAACAATGTGTAACACTCCCTCCCACCTCCTTTGTTATCCCAAGTTAAATGAATGCTACTTAATTCTGACCCAAATTCCAAGGTATTTCTATGAAAATGGGGTCAAAAAATTTCCTCAAATTTAAACTTCCTTAAAACTAGGAATAAATATCACCAATACATTTTTCTCTTCAAGAGCTTTCCGACGATATATTTTTTCCTCAATCCTACTTACGAATCAAAATTTATGTTCATTTAATGATTTTTTAATGATGCCCTTGCCACATCAATAAAGTGTTTCTACGTTGCAACCTTCCACCCCTCATGGGAGGTCCCCGCCATCGTGCCCTACCACATGCTCGAGCCTTCCCATCCTCTCTCATGCCCACTAGAATAGACTTCGACATGCATCACAACCCAAAAAAATTATATTAAGTTCTCGACCTTGCCCTTAAATCCTCAGCGCTCACCCTAGTGCCTCGCGAGGTCCCAAGGTCTGCAGTTCCAAGATGATTCCATGCACATGACCCTCCATGAGTTTGTTATGTGTCACCCAGTGTTGGGCCACTTAAGGCTCCTATGTGGCCAATAATAAGAACCTCGTGTCACCCCACCAATGTTCCACTTCACCCCTAATCCCATGCCACTTCCACCTTAGCCTCCTCTTGGGTCCCACTGGGGTCTTGGCCCATTTTCAAAGTGTGACATTCTTGTTATGATTTTTTAGCTCCTTTTCATCCAAGGTTTAAATGTTGAGTCACTTATACTGTGGATCCCTACTTCAGGCCCCCACATCACTTTGTCACGGTCTCCTCCTACACTCCCACAAAAGGCACAAATATTACTGAGGCTCGATACTAAGGCATAAAACTTTAACTAGAAATGGGAATGTCCCTTTGTTAGCCACCACTCAATTCTCACTTTTCCCCTTGTTGACTGTGTACACCACAAACCTTTCAAAATTTTGAGAGCCTGAGACTCTATGTTGAAGTCCAACAAGAAATTGTAGCACCTACACTAGTGTGGGACCAATGGGTCCAAGCAGCACCTACACTACTGTGGGACCAGGAGGTCTTAGCAGCACCTACACTAGTGTGGGCTAAATTTGGTGCACTGTCTATTTTAATTTTCCCTTAATTAAGATGGACAATAAAATGTAATTTTATATCATAATCACTTGTAATAGTTAACTGAGTGTGATAAACTCACTTAGATCATTAATTTCAAATTGAGGGTAGTTAGTGAGGCATGCAGAGAAATTCTAGTTGTAACAGATTTCAAAGTGTAGTTGATGCATTAGTTTAATGCATGAGTAATCAGTTAACTTTGTTAGGTGAGTTAAAGTCAGTTAAGCTAGTTGTAACTGTTTGTTGCACTAGTGAGAGATCAAGTTAATTAAATATTATTTAATTCACAATCAGTGATCTAACATGCAACTGATTATTTACTATTGTTAGCTGCAGGACCAGTTGAGAGAAAGGTGAAAGGGATGTTAACTATCAGTTGTAGGATTATTGGGTCGCACCCATGCAACCAAACACTTATGGGATTTCCCATGAACCTTGTGCAGTTTAGGAAGCCCAAAATTCCTAAATAATAGCGATTGCATTCATAAACAATTGTGCAAGCAAGGAAGGTAGTTTAGAGGCTTAGAATTGGCTAAGTGTTGGCCAGTTTTATCCAGGATAGTGTGAGAGAATTAGATGAGTACAGGAGACTCTTGTGAGAAGAGTGTATTGTAATTGTTTCATGTATCCATGTTGAATATACAATAGAAGATAGTGGGGTTTTGAGCAGCAAGATTTCCCCGAGAGATTATTTGTGTTGTGGTTTGATTGATTCTTCTTTGCTTCATATGATTGGCAATTGTGTTCAAATTTTTGCAATTGATAATTTGTAGAAGAGATTCAGTATCTAGTTTCAGTACATTGTTATATCAGATTGAATCCATGATATACATATTGTTTTTTTAATTTATACATGGTATCAGAGCACAAGAAATCACAATAGTGGAGGAGAAGCTTAGTTTGTGACTGAATAGAATTCGAATTTGCAGAAGAATTTCTTGGTGCTACAGGTGATTCAGGATCGAAATTTCTTTCAATGGCTTGAGAGTGGAGTATTCACTTGAGGAAATCTCTAACTATATTTCTTGGAAATACAGGTTGGAGGAAGTACTGTAGGACAATGGGTTGAAGGAATTCATTGAAAATGATGTTCCCAAACCTATTGTGACAGATGCTGAAAATCTTGATGCATGTCAAAAGAAAGTTGCAAAGGTGAGGAGGACCTTACTAGAGGGATACAAGACCACATTGTCTCAAGTCTCCATGGAAATGCCACACTATATGCAATGCGGAAAGCTTTAACATATATACTTCAGAGTAGAAATGATCATAGGAAATTGGCACTGAAAGATAAACAAGGGAAGATCAAAATGGAGAAAGGAGACTCCATGCCAAAATATTTAAGAAAGTTTGTCCAATGTTAGGACTAGCTTTGGGGAAATGGAATTACTATTGCTAAAGATGATTTGGTGAGCCTAGCTCTTCTAGGACTTCCCAAGAGTTGGCATAGTTATCAGGACTCTATCAATGGAAGGGAAAAGCTACTAGATTGGGAACGACTTTGGTTGGATTTGGTGCAAGAAGAGCTTAGAAGGAATACCAAATATGGATATTCATCTAAGAATGAAGATGAAGAAGATTTTGCTTTAGTTTCCAAGGAAAATAATGGGAAAGGAAAGGAAAGAAATTCCATTCCAAATCTGACTCCGGTAAATATGGCAAGAAGTTCAACATGTCCAGAGTGAAGTGTTTTCATTGTCATGAGCATGGAAATTATGCCACTAACTGTCTACAAAAGAAGAATAAAAATAAGGTTTCAAGATCTGCAGCTGGTGAGGCTTTGGCCTCACAATTTGATCTTGAATTCTTTCTCATTGCATGCATGGTGTCAAGTGTAATGGGATCGGTTTGGTATTTGGATAGTGGTGCATCCTTTCACATGACGAGAGACAAAGAAATTTTCAGTATATTGGAGGAGAAGGACCTCTAGATGCATATCTAAATGGGTGATGGCAGGTGGTACAATTCTATTGGTATTGAACATGAAAAATTTAGGAAAAACTAGTGGACCTCTGCACCAGGCTGACTGCCATGACCTAGGGTTTGGGGGATTCTGTGTTGGCTACCCCAGGCAGACCTCCATCCCCAATTTTTTAGGCCGTGATCCATTTCCTGGATAGCTTACGGCTCAGCGATGACTGACTCCAGTGGGGGGACTGCTGCTCACCCCATTACAAGCCATCCTCCCACAAGAGTGGTGACAGGGATTGCAACTGTCAGTTAGAAAAACTCTGGCCCGTCTCATGAAACTATAGGGGCGACTCCCACATCGTAGCAGACACAAACACCAGCAGCAGAAGAAGCGAATACTAAGTCAAAAACATGCATTCTGAATAACCCCCAAAAAACAGTGATCGAGCTCCCAACGCATCGTATCAATGGAAGAATCCAGTTCATGAAGGATCACACACTAATAGGCAAGTTCATGGGCTTATGGCCCATTGAAAAAGCATTGTGAGGATGGATAGCTTCAAAGTGGAAAACCAAAGGCCACATTGACCTATAGCTATGTGCTAAGGGCTTCTTCAATGTGCTCTTCACATGCATTGAAGATAAATACAGGATCATGGACGGAAGCCCCTAATTCTTCAACACCACTGACCTATACCTCTGACCCTGGACGGAGTGATTCAACCCTGACAAACAAGATCTTACATGGGCTCCGATATGGATTCCGATCTACTCCCTCCCCCAATATTACTGGAATGATCTGACCTTAGAGACATAGGTGAAGCCCTAGGGGAATTCGTCAAGATTGCAGAGGAGACCAAGATCAACCACTACGCAGCATATGCATGCATCTGCGTCTACATGAACTTGGTGGAACCACTACCATGTGAGGTAATTCTACTGCATGAAGACTTTGAATGGACACAAACTGTAGGTTATGAGAATATTCCTTTCATATGCAGGAAGTGTCACCAACATGGGAACCTCTTCAAAGATTTCCCTCGAAACAAAAAAGTGGCGGCTGAAAAGGAATCCAATGATCAGGAAGCAGAAGGATTCACGAAGGTAGCAAATACGAAAATGCACAACAAGAGAACCACCCCTCATCAGAATAAAAAAGGTCCTACGTCTAGCAATATCTTCACAACTTTAAATCAGTTGAATGAGAACGAAAATGAACCAGTCAACGAAGTCAGGAACACCTCCATGGAGCAGGCCCAGTCCTCAAAAGCTCAACAGAACAAGGTCCCTCTTGAGACCTTCCTAAAACCTCAAACCGCTAGCTACACAGGAGAAAACCCTGGGTTAAAAGGAAAAGAACAGATCACGGAGATGATCCCAGTAGCTATGGAGGAAGAACCATAACGCATTGAACTGAAGGGCCTAGATGTCATAGGGTTAGACGATGTTTTCAATAATAAGTATTTCAAATGAATACCAGAGAAAGAGGTCCAAAAGATGGAAGAAATCCTTTCCCAGGAGCATTAGCTCCCCTCTCTAGGCATTCAGGGGGGTACTCTCATAAACACAAAATACTTCACGAAAGAGTCCCGCAAAAGGGGAAGGAAAACAACTCTGCAAAGAACAATAGAAATAGGAAAAGAAATGGTGGATTCAGGGCGATTCCCCAAGTTTACAAGATTCTTCGCCTACACCACCAATCCCACCCAATGAAGATCATCTCCTGGAATATAAGAGGGATCAATAGCCCCACTAAGCATAGGATTATAAAGAAATAATTCTTAAGGAATGCCCTGCAATATTCTACATGCAAGAAACCAAATTTTCCAGCTCCACTCTGGATAAAATCTTCAAAAAAATATGGAAAGGTAGAAATACAATAGTTTTTTATCCCAAAAATGCGTCTAGAGGCTTGGAAATCATCTGGAACCCCCATATCATCTCCCTAGAAAATTTTCATGCCAACAGGCACTTTATCCAGGCCAAATTTCACCTGATTGGCACGGATATCCATGGTCTACTCACAAATGTCTACTTTCCCCAAAATATCCGTCAGAAAATGAAGCTTATGGATAACTTAGCTAAACTCAGTAAACAGAGAGCCTTTCCACTCTAGCTCCTGGGAGGTGACTTCAATATGATAAAAAATCTATAGGAAAAGAGAGGAGGAGGGATGCTTTTAGACTTGGATAGTAATGGATTCAAGAACTTTATTCAAGGAAACCACCTCATCGATCTTCAAGCCTCCAATGGAATCTTCACCTAGAATAATAAAAGAGGAGGCACCCACTAGATAGCCTCAATATTAGACAAATTCTTCATCGTAGAAGACTTCATCCATCTAGGGGGCGACATAGCTGCTACCATCATCCCTGCTATAGGCTCTGACCACTGGCCAATAAAACTTCAATGGTTACGACCAGGAAAGCATGCTCCCAAACCCTTTCGCTTCGAACATTGTTGGCTCTGGTACCCAGGGTTCAAGGAAATGGTTTCCAAATGGTGGTCCTCCCTAGTACCTCCACAAGGCACTAAGATGCTCCAGTTCCAGAAAAAATTGAAAATGCTCAAAGGAAAACTAAAGGTCTGTAACAAATCAACCTTTGGAAATATCTTCACATACCAAAAAGAGCTGGAGGAAAAAATGAAGAATATGTTAGCTTAAATAGGGAGAATGAAACACAAAATTATTTCATCGATCCACCATTCAGCACAGGATGCATAACAAAATCATTTTCCTCAAAAAAAAAACTGGAGAGCAGCTGGATAAAATTTGCAACAAACTTTTATCCAGGAAGGATGCTCAGCCGAGTCAGAGAGCTAGGAGAAGACCTTAACTACTCATATGGAAGAAAGAAGGAGCCAGGAAGAAATCCTACGGAGAAAAAAATGAAGAATATGTTAGCTTAAATAGGGAGAATGAAACACAAAATTATTTCATCGATCCACCATTCAGCACAGGATGCATAACAAAATCATTTTCCTCAAAAAACAAACTGGAGAGCAGCTGGAAACACAAGAGGACATTATAGAGGAGTTGCGCAACCACTTTAGGAACATTCTGCAAGAACCCAATCATCATAGGAATGAGGCCATTGGGAAAATCACCCAACACATTCCCAAGCTGATAACGAACGAACACAACTGGGTGCTTCTCAAAGCCACCACCGTGGTTGAGGTGGAACAAGCAATCTTCCAGCTCAAAGCCGAGAAAAATCCAAGTCTTGATGGATTTACCACTAGCTTCTTCCACTTCCTCTGGGATACCATCTGATACAAAGTCTGGGACATAGTGGAGGAATCGCGCGCCACTCACTGGCTTCTTCCAACGCTTAATGACACCTTCATCACTCTGGTTCCAAAAGAAGACAATGCAACCTCGCCAAGTAAGTACAAGCCCATAGCTCTCTATAATGTCATTTACAAAATAATCTCCAAATTTATCACTAATAGGCTGAAGTAGCTCCTTCCCATAATCATCTCCCTAAAGCAAACATGTTATTAAGGTAGGTAGATTCTTAACGGCGTCATCTTAACCCATCAGGTCATTCACTCTCCCAAAACTTCCAAAACTCCTGGCATGCTTCTCAAAATCGATCTCTCCAAGGCCTTTGAAAAACTCAGCTGGGACTATATCAAAAATGTACTCATAGCCTTCGGCTTCAACCACACCTGGGTACGCTGGATCATGAGTCTCATAACCTCTCCTTTTCTTTCCATTTTGGTCAATGGTATTCCCTCAGCAACCTTCAACCCCTCAAGAGGAATCAAACTAGGGGACCCTCTTTCACCCTTCATCTTCATCATTATGGCTGAAGGACTGGGTCACCTTCTCAAAAGCTCCATCCAGTCAGGTGCCCTGCATGATTTACCCCTCCAAAACCCGCCTGCCTCCTCCCATCAACAATTTGTGGATGACAATATGATTATGGGTTACCCCTCGGTCCAGGAAGCCTGCACCCTCAAATATCTTCTAGATTCCTTCTCTGAAGCCTCCAATACTAAGGTAAACCGTGATAAATCACAAATATTTTTCTTTAATACCCCCCCCCCTCTCTCAGTGCAAATTTCTCGTATCCTAGGATTATCTTTCACATTTTTCCCCTCCAAATACCTAGGAGCCCCCCTCACTAATTTCGCCATCAATCATTCCTCCTGGCGAGCCCTGCTAGACAAAATGGAAACTAGATTATCCAACTGGACCCATCATACCCTCAATATATCAAGTCGCTTGGTTCTAATCAAATATATTTTTCAATCACTCCCCATTTACCTCTTCTCGGTCCTGGCAGTTCCCAAATGGGTCCTCAAGGCCATGCACAATTTGCAAAGATATTTCCTATGGGGTGGCACCAAAGCGAAAAAAAAAGGGCCTTATTCAACTGGAAGGATTTTTTCACTCCTAAAATTCAAGGGGGTTTACGACTGCGCGACCCTGAACACAACAAAAACATCATGGGAGCTAGTATCTAGTAGAAATGATTCTCCAACCCCAATACTCCATGGGCTAATATATGGGCAGCTAAGTATGCCCACTCATGGCCCAAGGAGGACCTGATCTAGTTCATCTTAGAGTTTGGTGGATCCCAAATCTAGAAAGCATCAAGAAGCCAAAAGCAGATGATACAGAGCCATAGCTTCTAGGAGCTGTGCAGTGGCACTCAAGCAAGATTCTGGGAGGACTCCTAGCAGCAGCTGCCGAGGCTATCCTCTATCTTCCCCAGACCTATATCAAGTGCCGCTATATAAGGTAGGAAAATACAGAATGTACAGGACTTATAGATGGAGGATACAACCCAAGGTTATAGGAAATGGATACACACGGATCGATGGCAAGAGGACTAGAACAACGTGCGCCACATAGACATTTGGGAGGAACTAAGCACCAAAAGTAAAATCAGAGTACAGCTAGGACCTGAAATCCTTTGCTGGGGGCATATGCCAAGTGGAAACTACTCTGCTAAGGAATCTTACAACATCCTTCATCAGTAGAATCCAGGCCCAACAATGCTCATATGGAAAAAGATATGGTCAGCTAATCTTTGGCCTAAAGTATCCACCTTCTTATGGCTGCTCAGTAAACGACACATCCTCACATGGGAGAATCATTTGAAGAGGGGGTTTGTAGGACCCTCTAGGTGTCCCCTATGTCAGGAAAACTTGGAAACCATTGATGACCTGACAGACAAATGTCCTACCACTAGTTACTTGTGGGACAGAATAGGGGTCTTATGTCATCGTTCCAACTGAATAAGGGGAAACATCATCAACACTATCAACAGCTGGACAGACAATCCTTACACCAGCACTCTCTTGAACAGACTCTGGCAGATAATTCTAGGTATTCTTATTTGGAACATATGGAAGGAAAGGAACAGTCTTATCTTCAAAGATAAAGCTTCCACATCATAGCAGCTTTGGGCCCGTATACACGGCAAGCTCTCTGAAACCATGGCCTTAGATGCATGGAGCCATGAGGACCTTCCCACTTTTGTAGTAGAGATCCACATATGGAATAATTGGAATATGAGTATAAATACTCCCCTAGATATCAATCCTATAAATGTTGGCAGAACCCCTGTCCTTGAAAAATGGAACCCCCCTCCCTCCCCAAATGGCTTCTTCAAATTCAACTTCAATGGTGCATCCAAAGGCAACCCCAGAAACACAGGATTCAGAGGCATTATCAGGAATTCTCAAGGCAAGCCTCTTCGGATTTACTTCGGTAATATGGGATGGGACAACAACAATTCTGCGGAGTTGGAGGGCCTTATTCATCGTATTCAAATAGCAATTGAGTTTCATTACTTACCCCTAGAAATGGAGGGAGACTTGTAAGTTATAACTATGGCAGCCACAAGGATCCTCTATGGAATGATGTCCTCAAAGGTATCCAGCACCTGGAGGTTAGCCCATAGGCTCAAGCTTCTGGAATAGCTAACACTCAATCAAAGAGCTATCACTTTTTTCCATGTGCAAAGGAAAGCAAACTCAGTTGCAAATCTCCTTGCAAACAAAGGGGTGGAAAGCCACCTAGCACTATATCATTCCAACCTTACTTAGGTAGAGGAGGATTCCTTAAGACATGAATGTCACACTCTCATTCAAAAGGACCTACTCCCCCCAGATGTGGGTGACAAAAGTGGCAGGAATGATAATCATCTCTCCCATACCCCTGAGGACGAAGATCTTATGCGCAGAGCCTCACCTATTGCAGATCCTCAAACCGTCAGCCATCCGCAAGAGACAAACGAGATAAGGCATGATGATGAGACGTTGAGTACAATACTACCCTCTCTAGGGTACCCCTCTGCAGCCATCATAAAAAATAATTAACAGGATTGAACAGACTCTCAACTATTACTCTTCCCTCAAGCCTGCTCAGGATATTGGCTATGGCACACAGCTGCATGTGAGGCCTCCTCATTACCATCCCCCTTGCATGTGTCCCAAACCCTATAAAAGGTTGAGCCCTCAACCCCGAGAAACTCACAGTAAATTCTCTCTATCTTTCCTTTTGATTCTTCTTTGGCATCCCCCCGACTCTAGACTGTTGTGCAGCCCTCTGCCCAGCGCTACGTGGCGCAGACCCCTCTGGGCTATGACTACCCATTCTATGAATCTAATCCCTAGCCCTTCTACTCCCCTTGTCTTCGACATTTTCTTCCCCCCTACTGCGCACCCTTCCTTTGAAGCCTCTCCATTGTCTCATAGTGCAATGGCTCCTAGATTGTGTCAGAGAACCATCCGAGGTGGATAGCAAGGGGCTCTCCCCGGAAATTACAACTGCAGAGAGGACAATTGTTTGGAGTTTGTGGAAGGCTCCTCCTCCAGCATTTTTGCGAGACATAGCCCCGATCCTTAGCAAGAGGAAGAGGTTCCAATGCAAGCTGCACAAAGAGGTAGGTGCGACCCCCAGAAGTCTACCATCACGCACAAGGCGCACCCCCCACCTCTCAATATTGATCCACTGCCAGCTCAGGTGGAGGAAGACGACGAATGCAATGTTTTGGTTATGAATTTTGAAGGCACTTGGACGTGTGTCCCTCGTGCTGAGGATCTAGAGTCCCCCATCCTCTATGCACCTGTCCCTAAACCCAGGCATCCAGTGGCAGATTCTGACGAAGTGGCTACGCAGGCGTACGCATGACCCATAGAGGAGGAAGTCTCTGACAAAAATGATGATGATGAATATTGAGGACTGCAAAGCTGCTCAGCTCTTCCTTGGTTTTTGTCACGCATGCTACCACTAGGAAATTTCAAGCTATACCCTTTTTTTTGCATATTTTGTAACATCTAGATACTTTAGCGTTGCCGCGCATTTTGTAAATTCCTATCTCAAGAATTTTCCGGGTTGGTTTCCTCCACGGAGGTAGCCTCGAAACCGAGAAACTAAGGTAGGGATCTTTTAAGTGCATCTTTCCAACCCCATTTGTAGCATATGTAATGTTTCTTTTCTCGAATTAATATATAATAGCCTAATTTACCCAAAAAAAAATGCTACTCATATTGGGACCATTACCTTCTAGAGATACTTAGGTAAACCCTTTCAATCAAAAGATGTAATGCATGTACAGGATTGATGAAAAAATTACTCAGTTGTAATGTTGGAGGATAGAGGCTATGATGTGGTTTCATTGAAAGAAAAGCTTTCCTGCGACAAAAAACAACAAGACAAGCCAAGAATATTGGGTTTTGCGTTAAGAATCTCTATAAACTTGATGTAGATGATTGTGCAGCATTGATGGGTTGGACAAAGTGGTGAGCTGGGATGAGGGTGAGTTTTGGAATGGGATATTGGACCATATTCTCCACGAATCCTTGAAGATCATGCAACATATTTCTATGGGTCTTCTTAAGGGTACATTTGCAATCAGACACATGCAAGGGATGTATTATGGGAAAATATGCAAAGACCACCTTTCATGAGAAGGAGAACCGGGCCTCGGGGATCCTTGAGAGAGTTCACTCAGATGTGTGTGGACCATTCTCTACTGCTTCGACAGCAAAGCATAAGTACTATGTGATATTTGTTGATGACTTTTCTCGAAAGTCCTAGATCTACTTCATGCAGAAGAAATATCAGACGTTCTCAAAGTTTCTTGAGTTTAAAGCACCAGTGGAGAAAGACACGGGGAAGCATGTGAAGGCTCTTAGGATTGATAATGGTGGTGAGTATATCTCCAATGAATTTAAGAACTTATGCAGCAAAGAAGGAATTCAAAGAGAACTGATTTCACCTCATAACCCACAACATAATGGGGTCACAGAGAGAGAGAGAGAACAGAAAAATTGTGGGTGCAACAAGAGTGATGTTGCATGATCAGGTCCTACCGTTACATCTGTGGGCGGAGGCATGCAACACGATGGTATTTGTTCGGAACCATTTTCCTCATCAAATACTTGGCATGAGTACACTAGAAGAGGATTTTACAAGTAAGAAACTTGATGTTTCACATTTTAATATTTTTGGCTCATCTATTTATGTGCATGTGACCAAAGACACCAAGAAGAAGCCAGAACCAACATCTGAGATTGGGATTTTTGTGGGGTACACTGATACTCCCCACAATTATCAGGTGTATTTTCCAAACAAAAAAATGATTATTGTGCAACGGGATATAAAATTTTATGAGGAGAAAGCCATGCGATTGTCCCTTGAGAGGAAGTTGGATTTGCATGCAGAGGAGGAACTCTTGGTTCCAAAGAATTAACCTCAATATGTGAAGTAGCCACATGCAGAGGATCGTGGAGTGGCAGAAAACACTCATGTAGAACCATCCACCATAAATGGTAGAAGGCACACCACGGAAGCTAATAGATTCAAACTTGATGTAGCACAGAATGAAGGAGCCCCTACTTCACTACGCAGACAGAGATAGTCTCCTAACAGGTTTACTGGATACATGGCTCTTATGAGCAAGTGTATTGTGACATAACCATATTCCTTTCAGGAGGCAGTACAACAACAAATTTGGGTTGATTCAATGGTAGAGGAGTATGACTCCATTTTCAAGAAAAATGCATGGGAGATTGTCCCAAGACTGGTCGACAAATCAGTGGTTGGATCTAGATGGATATAAAAAGTAAAGCAAGCTGCTGATGGGAGTGTGGAGAAGTACAAGGTCAGATTTGTGGCCCGAGAATTCTCACAAATTGAGGGGATCAACTATGATGAGACTTTTGCACCAGTCGCAAGGTTGTAATATTCCTACTTAGCCTAAGCTAAGAGGAATATTCATTTTTGTTTTACTTTATCTTGCATGAATAAATGAATAAAGGAGGACATGTAAAACTCCTGGAAAGACTGAATAAATCAATGCCCATGTGAACAAAGATAAATCAGGGCCATGTACATAAATCACTTGCAGGTGTGAAAGGGGTTTGAGCTGTGAGACTGGGTCAACCTTGACCAAATCTACAGCGTTGTCTAGGTTCAATGTACCTCCTAAAGGGACAGCATAGTTCTAGAAGGAGGCCCCTCATGTGAAAGAAGCTAATTCATCAAGGTGGCTTAGGGTTTGCAAAGGCTTTCATCTTATAAAAGGAAGGGGAAGGCAACAAGAGAAGGTTGTTGATTGATTATATTTCTAGGTATCTTGTCTGCTTAGACAAATACTATTCTCTATTGTTTAGTAGAGAATTGTGCTGCTTAGCACTTGGAGTTCCTATGCAAGGATTTCACCACTTCCTTTGAGGATTCTTGGAGGAGTATTTGCTGATTTGATCCACTATCAGGCTTGAGGCCAAGCTCTACTTCCAATTGCAGCGCTGATCCAGTGAGGGTTTTGCTACTTTTGCAAGCTGTCGCAAGTGAGATTCTAGATCTGCAGAGATCTAGCTTGTTTTGGGAGCCTTTTCTCATGGAGTGTGTCTTTTAACCTCCTGGAAGAGTGCCTCTCCTGTTTGTACTTCAGATCTGTAACTTGGCAGTGGGCCATCTATGTCATTTGAGCTACAACGTTGTTTCCATTAAGGAACTGTGTTATTTTGATATGAGATTCTTCATGGTGTTTTGATCACAGTTTTGATGAGAGATCTCTGGCGCTGGGCTTTGCCTTCCACTTTGGTGATCCATGGATTAGCTTGCTGGTCCATGTTCTGTTTAGATCTGATCTATTGTCATGTAATTTTATATTCAGAAATTACTGCAGCATTTTACTGATCTGCAACTTGAAACTCAGATCTACTCTTGTTTATGCATGATTTAGTCAAAACCCCAAGTGGATCTTGTAAATAAGACTATCTAGTTTCCAGATCTGAAATAGATCTGATGTTTTGTCCATAGATCTATCCTAGATCTGAGTTGTAATATGCAACTTCTACAGCTCCTTTAAATAACGTTGTTGAGCTACAACGTTGTTTCCATTAAGGAACTTCGTTATTTTGATATGAGATTCTTCATGGCATTTTGATCACAGTTTTGATGAGAGATCTCTGGCGCTGGGCTTTGCCTTCCACTTTGGTGATCCATGGATTAGCTTGCTGATCAATGTTCTATTTAGATCTGATCTATTTTCATGTAATTTTATATTCAGAAATTACTGCAGCATTTTATAGATCTGCAACTTGAAACTCAGATCTACTCTTGTTTATGCATGATTTAGTCAAAACCCCAAGGGGATCTCGTAAATAAGACTATCTAGTTTCCAGATCTGAAATAGATCTAATGTTTTGTCCACAGATCTATCCTAGATTTGAGTTGTAATATGCAGCTGCTACAGCTCCTTTAAATAACACTATTGAGCCATTTCTGTAAATATATATGTGTTGTAGCTCTCTTTTCTAAGGATTTCTTGCTCTATTGCCTCATGTATTCTACTGTATACTGAAAGAGTTACATTATAATTCTGATTTGTTGCTGTACATTCATAAGTTAATCATATTTGATTCCCTCCTGCTCATACTGCCCAATATTGCGTTATTTCTAAAGTAGTTTGTTGTGCATAGCCGCAACCCCTCTTGTAGGGTGTTTTTCAACTAGACAAGGTGGTGGGAGATCTGTTTACCACACCTAGTTTGATTTGGTTTTTGCTCCCCTTTTGGATATAGAATCTAGATCTGCTGATCTAAGGGGTCCAAGGTTTTTAAACTAATTTCTGTACATCAATCTCCCAGGAGTGCATTATTTCAGCAGGCTTGTTGTGATATTCTAGATCTAGGATATTACAGTGGTATCAGAGCTCCTTTCTTGGCACAGCCTGTGCTTTCCTTGGAGCATCACAGCCATGTTGCATTCAGAAGAATATGAACCTCTTACTGAGAGGGAGAAGAGGTATTAGAATAAAATTCACAAAAGTATGATTATACTACTGAAGATCAAGACAAGGTTAAAGCCCCTGAGACTGCAAGTGACAAAGAAGGGGCAGAGTTTGTAAGAACTCTTTTGGTGGCCATGCAAGATCTTTCCAGAGAGATGACGGAGATGAGAGTGGATAGAATGAGGGAATATCTTGTGATTTTTCATCCCGAAGAAATCTCTGACATGTCTCATCATGGGACTGGTCAACTAGTGAATCTGCCACAAGCCCCACAAGCTTCACAACGCTCCACTATGCCTACTTTCTTGGCTATGGAGAATGAAGGACCACAAGAACAAGCTTTCCTTGAAGATTACTTTGTGGAGTATGATTCTCAAAGTTAGAGATTCAAGGATAACTTGAGTTTCCAAGACTTTTATCACATCAATGACAGAAGAAGACCAAGGCAGCAGTATAGAGATGGTAGGTACTTTCATCATCGGGATAGACACCACTCTATGGGTAGATTCTTCTTGCCCAAGTTTGATGGATCATCCTCCAATTCTGCCAAGGCATGGGTAGAAACGTTGGATATCTACTTCCAGTTGAACAAAGTCCCTGAGACTGAATCCATCAAGATTGCAGCGCTGACCTTTGAAGGTGAAGCACACAATTGGTGGTTCCATGGATTGTCTACATTGGGACATAACAATGTGACTACCTATTCTTAGTTTACTAGAAGACTGGTGGAGAGGTTTGACAGGAAGGATCCTGAAGCACCCTTTATAAGCCTTACAAAGCTGAACCAATTAGGGGATGCAGAGACTTATATCTCTGAGTTTCTAAGATTATCAGTCATGGTCCCTGATCTTTCTGTAGCAAGGAGATTCTAGATGTTCATCGATGGCCTGGAGGAACCTTTTCATGGGTTGGTTAAATCTACCAAGACCATCACTTTTCATGATGCCATTGAGAGGGCTAGATACCTCCAAGATTCCTTGCCAAAAGCAAAGGCAAATTTCCAAAGCAAGGCCCCTCACTTTTCTAAGGGGAAGGAAGGAAAATTTTCTCCTCCCAAGGAGAGCTCTTTGAAGAAGCCTCTTGGTATTGATCTCAGGAGGGAATTGAGGAAAAATAAATTGTGCTTCACTTGCCAAGAGTCATGAGCACTGGGATATATATGTGCTACAGGGAAAGCACACTACATAGAAGTCTTCTCAAATCTTGAGGAGGAAGATGAAGATGATGAACCTAGGAGGGGTCACATCACTGATGATGATGATGAGGAAGATCAAACACCATCTAGATATGGAAAGGGAGCCTTTGCTCCAACAAGTGGGACTCTTGCCTCTTTGAGAGGAGTGCCTAAGAGAGTACAAGGTTCAGTCATGAATCAGAGAGTATCTGTCCTGATTGACAGTGGGGAAACCCACAACTTTATTGATGCTCATCTTGTGCAAAAGAGAGGAATCCCCACTGATACTTTTGAGGAATTTTCTGTTTTGGTCCTAGGAGATAGGACCATGCAATGCATGAAATATTTTCCATCACTCTCTGTCAATATGGGATCCTACACTCTGGTGGATCACTTCTTTGTAGTTGACACACCGGACACTAACATCATTTTGGGTGTCCAATGGTTGATTCCCTTGAGGAAAGCTTTGCAGATGGAGTGGGTGAACTTGAAGAGTGGAAAACCACAAATGATTCAAGGCATGCACACTTATCCTTCACCTATTACTTCCACACAAACAACAGATATGGATTTGCGCAGTGGAAGCAGGGATCTTATAGTCCCTTCTCTCATGTTCATGAGGATGCTGCAAGGGACATTGTTATCTCATGGCAAGCCACTTGGAATGCCATTAGATTCAGATCTTGTGGGGAAGGCTCCACAAAGTGCTACTCCAAATATAGATCCAGGAAGGATTGGAGCAATAAGAGCCAAGCTACAGCGCTAGGAAGCTTGGGAGAGCCCAAGAATGAGGAGGATCTTCTTCCTGCATCACTCTCACCCTCTCACTTTTCTGAATCTGCGTTGTGGGAGGAGAAGAATGGGAGGATTAGCCTTCCAACAAACAATTTTGGCATGTGTAATGTCAAAAGGGAAATCAACAACATGACAAGCACTTCCATGGATGTATCAGCAGCGCTGTCCTTGTTGAGTAGTGTGGATCTTTATTGGAAATCTCAACTGATTGTAGAGTTTTCCAAAGATCTCCACATAGGTATGATATTAGATGGCATGCAGCAAGAAGAGGGCTACTTAGTCTAAGGGGGATTCATCTATTATCATGGTAAGGTCTTCTTGGCTAGAGCTTCCAAGCTCAAGCAGAAGATCCTACAAGGATCATATGAAGAGTTCTTTCTCAGCCATATGTATTCAATGAAGATCTACACCCTGATCATGAAGAGTTTTGATTGGGAAGGCATGAGAGAGGACTTACATTAACACTTTCAAGAGTGCATTAGCTATGGAGGATTGGGGCAGCTAATGGACTCTTTGCAAGATTCATCTCAGCCAGCTCTTCCTTTGCTTGGAAGGAGGAAAATTCTCATGCACAACTCCATTTGTATGAAAGACTATGATGGTAAAAGGACTGATCATGCCAAGCAAGTCGTATTTTCCGATTTGTCACATTCTTTTACCATGTTTTTGTAGGCTATGACTCCTAAAGGGGGTGACAGATCATGTGGATCTCATAGCTTGTTGGGGGCCAATAGAAATTATGAACTTGGCCACTCCCTTATTGTGCAAAGGGAGATTCCTTTTCATGATGGGTGCTTCGCAAAGGCACCAAACTTATGTAACATCTTCAGCCATGTTAAGGTGACTCGTGTAGTAAATGTGTGGTGGGAATGCCACTTGCCACACCTGGATCTAATAAAGACAAGAGGTGCACTGCATTGGCACCACATGTGGGATTTTGACCCCCTCCTCAAGTGCAGATTTCAGTTTGCATATATGTAGTCCTGCTTCCATACTTTGATGATATAGTTGTATTGTTTATGGGATTGTATGGGCAGAAGGTGGGCAGCTTGTATGTACCACATGGCTTGGAACTTCTACCTGTACTTCATGATACATGTTTTAGATGTAGCATTGCTTCAACCATGTTTATTTTTGTTGAGTTTTTCACTCCTGAAGGGATGGATTATGCACATATTATGTTTGCCTTGGAGGAACAATTCATGATGTATTGGCTTGTTTAGCACTTGGCCTATGATGAGGGCTTGATCCTTGATGATGCCATCAATGGAGGAGGATAAGAACTACAGCTCTTACTGTATCAGTTGCTTGAGGACAAGAAACATTTTGGAGGGGAGGACTGTAATATTCCTACTTATCCTAAGCTAAGAGGAATATTCATTTTTGTTTTACTTTCTGTTGCATGAATAAAGGAGGACATGTAAAACTCCTAAAAAGATTGAATAAATCAATGCCCATGTGAACAAAGATAAATTAGGGCCATGTAAAGAAATCACTTGCAGGTGTGAAAGGGGTTTGAATTGTGAGACTGGGTCAACCTTGACCAAATCTACAGCGTTGTCTAGGTTCAATGTATCTCCTAAGGGGACAACGCAGTTCTAGAAGGAGGCCCCTCATGTGAAAGAAGATAACTCATCAAGGTGGTTTAGGGTTTGCAAAGGCTTTCATCTTATAAAAGGAAGGGGGGGGCAGCAAGAGAAGGTTTTTGATTGATTATATTTATGAGTATCTTGTCTACTTAAACAAATACTATTCTCTACTGTTTAGTAGAGAATTGTGCTGCTTAGCACTTGGAGTTCCTATGCAGGGATCTCACCACTTCCTTTGAGGATTCTTGGAGGAGTATTTGCTGATTTGATCCACTATCAAGCTTGAGGCCAAGCTCTACTTCCAATTGTAGTGCTGATCTAGTGAGTGTTTTTCTGCTTTTGCAAGCTGCAGCAAGTGGGATTCTAGATCTGCAGAGATCTAGCTTGTTTTGGGAGCCTCTTCTCATGGAGTGTGTCTTTTAACCTCCTGGAAGAGTGCCTCTCCTATTTTTACTTCAGATATATAACTTGGAAGTGTGCCATCTATGTCATTTGAGCTACAACGTTGTTTCCATTGAGGAACTGCATTATTTTGATATGATATTCTTCATGGTGTTTTGATCACAGTTTTGATGAGAGATCTCTGGCACTGGGCTTTGCCTTCCACTTTGGTGATCCATGGATTAGATTGCTAATCCATGTTCTGTTTAGATCTGATCTATTTTCATTTAATGTTATATTCAGAAATTACTGCAGCATTTTACAGATATGCAACTTGAAACTCAGATCTACTCTTGTTTATGAATGATTTGGTCAAAACCCCAAGGGGATCTTGTAAATAAGACTATCTAGTTTCCAGATCTGAAATAGATCTGATGTTTTGTCCAAAAATATATCCTAGATCTAATTTGTAATATGCAGCTGCTACAACTCCTTTAAATAACGTTGTTGATCCATTTTTGCGGACATATATGTGTTGTAGCTCTCTTTTATGAGGATTTCTTGCTCTATTGCCTCATGTATTCTACTGTATACTGAAATAGTTACATTATAATTCTGATTTGTTGTTGCACATTCATAAGTTAATCATATTTGATGCCCTCCTGCTCAACTGTCCAAGACTGCGTTATTGAAGTAGTTTGTTGTGCATATCCGAAGCCCCTCTTGTAGGGTGTTTTTCAGCTAGACTAGGTGGTGGGAGATCTATTTACCACACCTAGTTTGATTTGTTTTTGCTCCCTTTTTTGATCTATACTCCAGATCTACTGATCTAAGGGATCCAAGGGTTGTAAGCTCATTTCTGTACATCAATCTCCCAGGAGTGCGTTATTTCAGCAGGCTTGCTGTGCTATTCCAGATCTGGGATATTACAAAGGTACTTTTCCATTAGATCTATCCTTGCACTCTCAGTGCAGATGGGGTGGCAAATTCATTAGATGGATGTGCAAACTGCATTTTACAGTGGAATTATTGAGGAAGAAGTGTACATAGAGCAGCCAGAAGGTTTCGAGATCTTTGATAGTGATTCACATGTGTGTCGACTCAAGAGAGCATTGTATGGGCTGAAGCAAGCACCTCGTGCTTGGTACACTCAGAATGACATCTATTTCATCGGGTTGGGCTTCACCAAAAGTGAATCAGATGCAATCCTGTACCAAATTTTGGTTGATGGTAAGCTCTTGATTATCGTACTTTATGTTGATGATACAATTTTTACAGGTGATGAGCAACTGAGACACTCATGCAAGGAGGATCTTACAAGGGAGCTTGAAATGATGTACATTGGACTCCTTCACTATTTCCTTGGTTTGGAAATATGGCAGTGGGATTGTAAACCTTTTTTTTCTCAAGGAAAGTATACCAAAGAGCTATTGGGTAAGTTTCACATGGATATTTGTAAAACCATGGACACTTCTCTTCCAGTAAATTGGAGGAAAGAGGATGCTACTTCTGGAGAAGTAGTGGATGCTACTGTCTATAGGAAGTTAGTAGGTTCACTAATGTACTTGGTGAACACTAGAACAGAAATTTTCTATGAAGTTAACCAGCTAAATCAAGCTAAGGTTAAGCCTACCAAGCTCTTTTAGAAGGCGGGGAAGCATATCTTAAGATATATTCGGGGCACTACAGAGTATGGATTATGGTACAGATGAATAGAGCATTAGGGGAATTTTGAGGTCTAAAATGGGCCTCCTAAGGAAACAATAAAATAATAGCTAGATCAATAAAATAATATTTATGAATTTGCAATTCACTTTTTGCACCACAATCAATGTAACCATGGTTAAATTCAATTCAAAAGTTGTACCAAAATAAAATTAATAAAAAAATTGTATTGATGTGACTATAAATAAGAATGAGTTTTTCAAGAAAAAATCATTATTATTGAACAACTAATGCATTTGTCCTTTGTACTTAAATAACTTAAAATAAAATATAAATATAAATTCATAAATTATTACTTATATAATATGTTATTGATTAAAATTATATTATTTAAATTGTATAATAACATGTAATTAATGTACTATATAAAAATAATATAATAAATGTAATATATTATTTTATGTATGAATTTCATTCAAAAAATGTGTAATGACATTTATTATGAGTACTTTACTTTGACTTTAAAAGTACTTAGAGCACTACCATGGTTAACCATGAAAATAATATAATAAATGTAATATATTATTTTATGTATGATATTTATTCAAAAAATGTGAAATGACATTTATTATGAGTACTTTACTTTGACTTTAAAAGTACTTAGAGAACTACCATGGTTAACCATGAGTTTTTATCCACCATTGAGAATGTGACAAGTAAGTACCTTTAACTCAAGCAATGGCACCTCAACCATTAGGGATGATGTCATTCCCTAAAATGCGATTATTTCTCATAAAGTGAATTTTGATTGTACATTTTCCTTAAGAGGCCCATTTTAGACCTCAAAATTCCCCTAATGGGAGTGAAGCTTCAAGGCTTCATGAATGCAGATTGGGCAGGCAGTCCATCAGACAGAAAGAGCACATCGGGAGGGATCTTCAACATAGGATCGATAATAGTTTCTTGGTACAGCAAGAAGCAGTGATCTGTGGTACTCAATTCAGTGGAGGCAGATTACATGGCAACAATTCAATTTGCATGTGAGGCCATCTGGATGAGAAATATCTGGGTTGGTTTGTTCGGTTCTCAGATGGATCCGACAGTGATACATTGTGATAACCAGAGTTGCATTAAACTCTCGGTTAATCCTATATTTCATGATAGGTCCATGCACATAGACATCCGGTACCACCATCTCAGATATTGTGTTTAGAGGTGCATAATGTTACTTTAGTACATTCCCACGGAAGATCATGATGTAGATATTCTGATGAAGGCGCTCAACAGGAGAAAATTCTAATACCATGGAGGCAGGATCGGGGTGGAAGATATTCCCTTTCTTGTTGATAGGGAGTGTTGAAGTCCAAAATGTTGCAGCACCTACACTAGTGTGGGACCAATGGGTCCAA
This sequence comes from Pinus albicaulis, assembly GCA_034641835.2. Lineage (NCBI taxonomy): Eukaryota > Viridiplantae > Streptophyta > Pinopsida > Pinales > Pinaceae > Pinus > Pinus albicaulis. Next base: position 950,338,811 of record CM076582.1, read on the forward strand.
GCAGCACCTACAGTAGTGTGGGACCAGGAGGTCTTAGCAGCACCTACACTGTTGTGAGCTAAATTTCATGCAGTGTCTATTTTAATTTTCCTTAATTAAGATGAACAATAAAATGTATTCTTATCTCATAATCACTTGTAGTAGTTAACTAAGTGTGATAAACTTATTTATCTCATGAATTTTGAGTTAAGGGTAGTTGGTGAGGCAAGCAAAGTAATTCTAGTTGTAACAGAGTTCGAAGTGTAGTTGGTGCATTAGTTTAATGCATGAGTAATCAGTTAACTTGGTTAGGTGAGTCAAAGTCAGTTGAGCTAGCTATAATTGTTTGTTGTACTAGTGAGAGATCAAGTGAATTAAATATTATTTAATTCACAATCAGTGATCTAACATGCAACTTGATGATTTACTATTATTAGTTGCATGCATGTCAATTCCAGTGGAGACTCAGTTGAGACAAAGGTGAAAGGGATGTTAAATATTAGTTGTAAGAATATTGGATTGCATACATGCAACCAAACAGTTATTGTATTTCCCATGCTCCTTGCACAGTTTAGGAAGGCCAAAATTCCTAAAGAAAAGGAATTGAATTCATCAGGAATTGCAAAGCAAGGCAGACTATTTAGAGGTTGATATTTGGCTAAGTGTTGGCCAGTTTTGTCCAGGACTGTGTGAGACAATTAGCTAAGTATAGGACACTCTCGTGAGAAGAGTGTATCATAATTGTTTCATGTATCCATGTTGAATATACAATAGAAGATAGTGGGGTTTTGAGTAGCAAGCTTTCCCTGAGAAATTATCTTTGTTGTGGTTTAATTGACTCTTCTTTTCTTCATGTGATTGGTGTTTGTGTGTAAATTTCCGCAATTGATTTGTAAAAGCAATTCAGTATCTAGCTTTAGTACATTGTTATATCGGATTGAATCCATGATATACATATTATTTGTATGATTTCTACACTCTAAGATGATGTCATTTTGATGTCTCTCACCCTATCCCTCTCTCTTCCCTCAGACCGACAATACTAGTTTTTGACTCTCTCTAGGCATGATTAGGACTTCACCCATATACAATTATTTGTATGTATATCATCACAATTCCCTCTGATCACACTTATCAGCACTTATACATTGTTGTGTTTATCCCTCTTGAGCCATAATACCAATAATAAATTACTCAACCCATCTCTTAGTACTGAGGTTTTACGGCTTCGTGGCCTCTTGATATAATGTCCCCTTGCATGGGCATAACCACCTTTATAATACAACAATTTCCATGATTTATATCGTTACACACCCATATGTATATATATATATATATATAAACGTGCAAAGGAACAATTTCTTATAATTTAAACCAATGGTTCAAGGCCATGCTAAACCTATACCATTAATAAATCGAGATCTATATGTGGGCATAATACCATCCAATCACACATAGGGAACATCCATTAATTATATATATCATAAGCATGTCAACCACAACACTAAGGAACTAAATTTCATTCATACACAAATATAAGCATTCCCATTATTGAAACACACATTTTCATAATGGAAATAAGCATTCACATTATATTCACATACAAAGGATTGTGAGTAGGAAAATTATATTAGGATATATATGTGAATGGAAAATAATATTGGGACTTCAACTCTCCACCCAACATTAGGATGATGAAACTTTTGTTCTTTCTTACATTCAACCACCCCCGAGCCTGATTTAGAACCAATGAAGGGAAGTTCTCAAGGGATATCCATACCTTTCATATGCAAATTCACATAGGAATCTAAATTCCTCAGTGCCTTGATCTATTCCACAGTAATATATAGCGCATTGTGTCTCTACCCAATATATTCAAAACTAAGGAAAACCAGAGCCTCTAGAGTTCCACCCAACAACCAATTCAAGGAATATGGAACTACTCAAGCTCCACCCCAAAACTAGTTCAGGGAATCCAAAAATATAGCTATCCAACCAAACAAAACCACACAAGTCCAAACAACAAGTCTCTCCACCCACTGTGCACATTAATAATCCATAACCTAGTGCCTCCACCTGTCTCCTGCAGGAATCTAGAGAACACTAGTTATTTGACCTAATGGCCTCAATGGGAATTTAGAGAATCGAGTCTCCACATTTTAGTCAAACTAAAGAATCCAAATCTCTATCAAGATCCACCTTACCTGCAACCATAGGAATCTAGAGCACTTTCTCCACCTAATACCTTCCTCAACAATGATTTTTTCCTCCTGTTGGCTTATTCTCCTCGTGCATATGTTCCCCTCGTCTCTCCTCCTTCAACTATCACCCCTAATTCCATCTCCCCTATTTTTACCAACACATTGTATGGTTTCATGGGGACTAGATCCTCCCCTGCCATGACAGTGGGTTGTCTCATCCATTCTCCTCCCATCCATACACATCCTTTAATTATCATGTACAATTCTCTCTCCCCTTCTAGCAATGGCCCATACACGACTTAAATGCACTTCTCTATTTTTTTAAATTTAGGGGAATATGTGAAGGAAACATTCCAAAATTTATTCGTTGTCTATCTTGTCCTAATAAATATTCCCATCAGTTATTTTCATTCAATCATAAGAACATATAACAATTAAAGGCAAACTTGGAACCACAATCAATCTCCCCCTTCACCTCCACAGACTCTGAATCAATGTCCCTCTCACCTAGTTATCATATTTTATTATTTACATTGATACACATAAATTTACATGGTAATGTTTAAAAAATTATTCATAAGAGGTTGATGATGGGGTTGTTACAAACCCAACCCCTTAGAGGAACATTTTCCATAATTTTTCAACATTTTTTCACACATACAAAAACACAATGAGATTTATATTTACTATGCTACATTTAAAATTATATTTACATTCTTATTCAACAACAAAAAAAATGGATATGATACCCTCATCTAATCAGCCATATCCCATGTGACTTCCTATGGTACAAAGTGTCTCCACTGCACCTTCATCTGCTATATGTCTCGATTCTCGAGCTCGATTTTCCTTCAATCTAGAATGCATAGTGGTTCACATTGGGACTTCCCCTCTCGTTCCAAATATAGCAAAGACCAATCAATCTCATGATTAACATCTTGTACATGTCTTTCAACTAAAGAAACATGGAAAAATTTATGAGAAGACATTGTAGGTGGAAATTCCAATCATTACGTAATTGGACCTGTTCTCTCTGTAATTTGAAATGCCCCACAGAATCGTGGTGCTAATTTTTCACTTGACCCACTTCTCAATGAAATTCTATTTGGTCTAACTCAAATATACACATTATATACCACTTCAAATTCTTATTTTTTTTATATTCTATTCCACATAGCTCTTTTTTTTTGTCTTGAGCCACCTTTAAATTCTAACTAATGGTTGTCATTTCTCGCTCCATCTCTTTTAGCATATCTGGTCCAATGTGCACCCTATTTACTGGATCACTCCAACTCATAGGATTGTTACATTTCCTACTATAAATAGCCTCAAATAGACTCATATTCAAGTATTATTGGTACCCATTATTGTAGGAAAACTTCACTAAGGGCAAGAATTCTTACCACTTCTTTGGTCGATGCATGACGTACATCCTAATCATGTATTCCAACACTTTGTTTACCCTCTCATTCTATCAAAAATTTTGTGGATGGTATGTAATACTAAATGATAATTATGTTCCCAAACCAAAAAATAACCCTTTCCAATATTTCAAATTAAACTTATCATATCATTCTGAAATAATGTTCTTAGGTACTCCATGCAACCTCACTATCTCTTTTATAAAAACTTGGGAAATATCACATGTTGTATGAGTGGATTTGATAGAGACAAAGGGATTTGTATTTCTCAACAATTCAACCACGACCATAATGGCATCATTTTTTCCAGTATTTTTTGGAAACCCAACAATAAAATCCATGGAAATGGCTTCCTACTTCCATTTTGTAATGAGAATTGGATGCAACAATACCACCGAATGCTTACATTCCACCTTTACCTATTGTCATTCTAGGAACTATAATATGTACTCATCCACTTCCTTCTTCATGCTTGTACAATAATATGAAATATTCATAGCTATTATCATCTTTTGGTATCCTGGTTGACAAAATATGGTCTTATGTGACACTCATACATAATGATATTCCTCAATCTTTCCATATTGGGCATATACCATCTCCCTTTAAAATTTAGCAGTCCACCTTCCACAATGGATTTGTCCTTGCTCAATTTCCCTTGAGGTCCTTGTTGTAAGTGTTCCTTATTTTGTTGATATTTTTCATCTTCTTTTTTGGACTCTTTGATATTTTCTTAGATGTTTAATTCACAAGAACTTACAACAAATATATGTGCTAATTTAAGCCTCCTGCTAAGTGCATCAACTACTTTGTTCTCCTTCCCTTTAATGTATTTGATTTCAAAGTCAAATTCATTGATTAGTGCCAACCATCTTTCCTATCTCACATTCAACTTTTTCAAGTCAAAAAGGTACTCTAGCCTTCCATTGTATGTCATCAATGTAAATTTTCTCCCAAGCAGGTAATGCCTCCAAATATTTAATGCATGAACGATTTTTGCCAATTCCAAATCATGAGTCACATAAGTTTTCTCATGCTCATTTATATTTATAGATTCATAAAAAACCACTTGTAATTCCTCCATCAAGACTCCACCAAGTCATTTTTTGTAGTAATCTATGCAAACCAAAAAATTGTTTTCTAGATATATTATTCCTAGCACTGGGTGCATGTGAAACTATATGCTTCAACTGCTTAAAGCTTGCAACACATTTGGTTTTCCATTGAAACTTAACCCCTTTTCTTGGAAATTTTATTATTGGATAACCAATCTTAGAAAATTCTTGGATAAACCTCTGGTTGTAACCAACTAGCCCCATAAAATATCTTCCTTCATGTTAGTGTATGTCAGTATTGTCAGCCACCAGTGATCAAGTTATGATTTTTCATATGGTTGATAGGGTCATAGGGTAAATTTTTATAGTTTCAGTAGGTCTTAAAATAAAAAATTGATCATTGGTTAAGATAGATAGGTCATTACTACTCCTTTCAGCCCATCAAATCAACATAAATATGGTCAAGTCATTACTTTTTGAAAAAGTGTCTTGGTTGTTTTGGTCATCATTCAGCTCATTGTTCCATGAAGTGTCATCATTAATACATAGGGTTAAAATCATGAAAATAGGTCATTTCATCATAAAAATAAACATTTGAAGGAGTAGTAATAGGGTAAAGTGATTAATAAAGGTTAATAAGGTGTATTTTTATCTTATTCATTATGTAATATATGTAAAAAAAATTCTAAGCTATAGTACACAAGCCATCTAATCAAATTTTGAAAAGACATGGTGGGGCCACATCACCACCAAGAAATAAAATCGATTTACAGCCTATAAGAAGACCAATAAAGCTCATTTTTTATCATTTTCTCTCTCATAAGACATCATTCCATCACACAGGAGATTTCCACCCCTTGGAGATCAATATCTTGCCTTGGAAAAGAGGATTCTATTGTTGTGTTGCGCTTTTCACTACCAATGTTGCACTTTTCCATTCCTTTCTACACTTTTCCTCAAGAAGGAAAATTCCTCTTTTTCTAGGGTTTTATTCATCAAGGGAAGGTTCCAACACATCAAACCAAGCAAGTGGGTCACCATCCACCTCTCTATCAATTCATTTCATGCTTAGAAAACTCAGAATCCCTTCTCTTAGGGTTTGCTGCATTTTCTTGGTATCATAGTCTCTTTGGTCATTTTCTGAGAAAAACCCTAAAATTAATTCTCACTCAACTTCCCCCACCTTTCATACACATAACTTGATATTCCCCTCATCCCTTTTTCTCATTTTCACCATTTTCCTACAAACCCTAGCCTATAGTACACCTCCCTAGACTATGGTTGTGTTTTTCCCTTTTCTACCCCTTCCCCTCACTCATTTCCAAAAATTACACTTCCTCACACTCCCTAACATATATCCCTACCCCCCTAAATTTTCCCAATAATTTAGAGACCCTATAGCCCCTTCTTCCCCTTTCATTCCTAAAACTACCCAAAATCCCCTGTTTTTCCTACACTAAACCCTAATTTCCCCTCCTAGTGAACTAGGGTTTACTATGGATTCAAAGACAAATGAGAAAAGGAGGCATAAGAGAGGTAAAATTATCATGTATGATCCCACCAAACTCCAAGAAATCATAGCTTCACCTTTCCAAGATGTGGGCTGCCTAGGGTTTACATTGCACACATGGACAGTTCTACTTCAAATTAGTTTCTGAAGTAAGGAAGATGAATTTGAAAAAAGTGAAAGAATTTTTTGTCCATAATAGAAAAATGAAAAAAAACCTCCTTCATTTTATGCACGGGTGTTACGAATTGAGAGAAATTCCCAAATTACAGTTGCTACAGGAGGTTTTATGCACTTCTGGAAAACTTGGATTCAAGTCTATTTTTCAAGGGTTTGTAGAAGGTTTTTGTAGTTCTTGATGACTATATTGTGTAGAATACATCCTAATATTTCCATAGGTACCTTTAGATATATATTTGGATCTTATGAAGGCAGTCAAAAGTTCCCTGCAAGATGGCGTTGCAATTTTCCTTGTTGGCGCTGCACTTTTCCAATCTTTAATGAGCAACTTCAAATTTTTTTGATCAAATGGGAAAGTATTTTTGAGAAATGGAAGAATTTTTTTTTCATAATATTCCAAAGAATAAAAACCTCTCTCAATTTTCAAACATATTAATGGTTAGAGATATATAACCCCGTCTTTGGGCCCTCTTTTTTCAGGAAACCTAGAATTTTTGGCAATTTCATGGTGCCAAAAGCGTAGCGCCTTGGTGTACTTCTAATTCCATGTCAGCAAACAAATTGGGAGAAAATTGCAAAAAAGAGGCTAAAAAGTCACTTTCTACCACCTTTTTAACTCAGGAAATGCACTTTTGGAGTGACCTTGGGAGAAGGCATTCTTCTCAGGCTTGGAGAGGAAATTTTTCTTGCTTGAAGTGTCTAATGACAACTAGATATCCTAATATTTCCAATGGTACCCTCAAATTTTGATTTGGAGCTCAGGAAGTAAAATCCCCTATGCAAGATGGCTTTGCGCTTATGCCTATTGGCATTGTGCTTTTGCCTATTTATAAATTTTTCGAGTTATCTCAATCAGATTTGGATTGTCATGATGTAATTCACCTTGTTTGGAGTTAATCTAAGGTAGATGAATGTAAATAGGTGTGCTAATTTCATCTTGATGTAATTTCGAGTTTCATTTATGGTGGTTAGGTTAGTCAAAGGCTAAAATGAGGTGTTTTTTATAGCCTCCCTAGTCTTAGGTTTTGATGGAGAAATTCATGTAAACTAATCCTATCTTGAGATATTCGACTCCTAAAGGAGGGGAAGATGTTTTTTGGATATTTGTATCTTGTTTTATTTCAGAATCGAGGTTAGACATCAAAGAGTAGGAGGCTTGGACTATTGTGTAAAGTTCAAATTTTCATAAACACAAGTTTAGTTGCAGCATATATATAGGGATTCATGTGGTATGAGTTTTTGGTAGATTTTTTCTATTGTAATTTACTTTTATGAATGCTTTATTCATATTCTTTACATATCTATGCTCTTCAGTGACTTTCCTATAATATGTTAAACATAAATATTTATGCCCATGTTATGTTTTGGTAGGAAACCCATGCTTTTGTAAGTAATATTATGATAAGTGAATTCATGTTAGACATGCTCATTTTGATCCTCTACATTTCCACCCTACACTGCAATCGAAAATCCTTAATATTCCATAGAAATATATCAACCATTCCCATTTGTATCCCTGCAACTATAATCCTTCATATCTAACCTAGTTTCTTTTCCTTTCCTCTTGATCAAACACAAACCCTAAAATTTCAAAACCTAGCGATGAACATACCTAGCCTAAAAGAAATTCTTCCTCCAGTCAAACATTGGTTGTGATCATAGAGAGAGCCCTCTCTGGTTTGGTAGGGCTAGCTGCCAAACTAAAAGGTTGGTTTGAGGCTACCTCTGTCAATTTCCATTCTCAACTTTGGGACATTATGGAGGATAACATTTATGTCGTCATTGTCAGGGAATGAAAGATCATATCTTCCCTAGGTGATAAGGACAGAGATTGGATCTCATTGCTGATGGTGGACAGTGGTTAGATACACAAGAAGGTTATGAATATTTCACCTGGTGACTCTAGTGTTGAAGAATCCAAAAGTTCAAAATTTTCATGGCGATTCCATTGTTCAAAAACTGGTAACTTAAATAAATTCTTGGTGACTTCATTATCTTCAACATGGATTCAGTTGCTAGAAGGTATGCTTCTATAAATCGAGCTCATATTCTTGTTTTTCTGAATGGAATACCTTGCATAGATTGGAAATATTACCTTCCTAAACTCATAGATGTAAAGGAGGATGAAGATATTTTTCATCTAATAAAATTCCATTGGCATATACATAAGCTTGAAATTAGTTTTCCTGAGGACTGTTTGATGAAAATGTTTATGGCTACCTTGGAAGAGAAAGCAAGATCATGGTATGAAGGGTTGAAGACAGGTAGCTTATTCTGTCTTAAATATTTCCACATAACATTCTTTGGGTTTTATGGAAAATCTCATCATTCATTCTTGTTGTTCGAAGATTGTTGTGAATCTTGTGGATATTTCATTCAATATCTTGAAGAGGCTTTTGGTGATGAAGAGTGTCTAGATGATGAGATCATATAAGACCTTCATGAATTTTCTTACCAATAGAAAATAACAAATATTAGATGCATTGATACAAAGGAACATTCACAGTACACATTAACTCCTTCTTTGCTTGAATATGAAACAAATATGCATCCTAACAATTTGGAAGAAATTGGTTCATGTCAGAATTCTAAAATTGCATGTATAGAAAACTTAAGCAGTGAACCAACTTATAGTGATGATCATCTACTTTTGCAAGGAAAATAGGAAATAGACAGTCCATTGGTTTATTCATATTCTGGGTCAATTATTGAGGAAAGGAAAATTACAAAATATTTTGAAAAATCTTATTTTCAGCAATATGAGAATGCACCCCAAGATGATGGGATTAAGTGGATATGTGACACAGAGTTTCATCTTTCTGTACCAATTATGGAAAAATGTATATTTTCAAAATATTTGATGAATCAAATGGTCTAGAAACTCTTAATTCAGATTCACATGAAGGATTACTCATAAATTAATTTTTTGAAAGAGATATGCATGTATCTTCAGATTTGGAAAATGCTAGGCTTCAAATAGACCATCCTGAGTTGAAGGAAAGTAGTGAAAAAGAAGAGGTTGTTTTAGAGCCTCTTGCAGAGGAAAATCTTCTTTCAGGTTCAGAAGATTCCATTGAAGAAGAGGAGTTTGTCCCAGATCTCATGGATGTGGACACTTATGCTGTTGAGAAGGTGGCTGCCTCAAGTTCAGATTTTCAATAAAATGTTTTCCCTAATGCAAGTGAAACACTTGATGAGAATATTGTCTTTTTTCATTTAGACAAATATTTTGCATTGGAAAATGAGAGCGGTGCTTGTATTTCTACTAGATTTCAAGACAAGGTAACATTTCATATTTTTGAGGATCCTTACACTGATTTGCTACAACCAATAGGGATGATCTATTTTCTTGTATTTATGGATTATGAGCACATATTCAGTGGATACTTGGAGTTGCCTAGCTTTTGTTTTTTCTTCCTACTCAAGGAAAGTGTGAGAATGATTCTAGTAAGTAGCCATTTGATGGATTGGTTACACTAGAGGGATCATTTCACATGATTGTATATATATCTTCAGCTGGTAGGTGGTTATCATCAGGGTTTTAAGCCCTTTCATCTCAATGGTTTGCTGCCATAAATAAGTTCAGTTAGTAGTCATTTCAGTTTCGATTATTTCTTTTTCATTTTTTACTCCATTTCCCAATGGACAAGGCTATCTGGTCTACGGTGTTATTGACACCCCCTAAAGGAGCTTTCATCCCCAGTTGGAGCCAACGTTATTTTCTATCAGTCTTGTCAGTCACCAGTGATCAAATTATGCTTTTTCATATGGTTGATAGGGTCATAGGGTAAATTTTTATAGTTTCAGTAGGTCTTCAAATAAAATTTTGATCATTGGTTAGGATAGCTAGGTCATTACTACTCCTTTCAGTACGATGGTCAAATAAACATTAGTATGTTCATGTCATTACTTTTTACAAAATTTTCTTGGACATCTTGGTCATCATTCAGCTCATTCTTCCATGAAGTGTCATCATTAAGTCATAGTGTTAAAATCATAAAAATAGGTCATTTCACCACAAAAATCATCATTTGAAGGAGTAGTAATAAGGAAAAGTGATCAATAAAGGTTACTAAGGTGTATTTTTATCTTATTCATGATGCAATATATGTAAAATGTTTTCTAAACTGTAGTACACAAGCCATCTAATCAAATTGTGAAAAGACATGGCAGGGCCACATCACCACCAAGAAATGAAATCGATTTCTAGCCTAGAAGAAGACCATAAAAGCTTATTTTTTCTCATTTTCCCTCTCACAAGACATCATTCCATCAAAAAATATTTTCCACCCATTGGAGATCAATTTCTTGCCTTGGAAAAGATGATTCTACTACTGCGTTATGCTTTTCACTGCCAGTGTTGCGTTTTTCACTGCCTTGCTGCACTTTTCCTTAGGAAGGAAAATTCCTATTTTTCCAGGCATTTATTCATCAAGGTAAAGTTCTAGCACATCAAAGAAATTAAGTGGGTTACCAACCACCTCTCCATCAGTTCATTTCATGCTTAGAAATCTCAGAATCCCCTCTCCTAGGGTTTGCTGCATTTTCTTGGTCTCATAGTCTCTTTGGTCATTTTGCTGTGAAAAACCCTCAAATTCATGCTCACTAACCATCCCCCACCATTCATACACCTCCCTTGAAACTTTCCCATATCGCTTTTCCTCATTTTCACCATTTTCCTACAAACCCTAGCCTATACTACACTTTCCTGGGGTAGGGTTGTGTTTTTCCCTTTTCTACCCCTTCCCCTCACTCATTTCCAAAAATTACACTTCCTCACACTCCCTGACATTTATCCCTACCCATAAATTTTCCCAAGAATTTAGAGACCCTCTAACCCCTTCATCCCCCTTCATTCCTATAACTACCCAAAAGCCCCTATTTTTCCTACACTTAACCCTGATTTCCCCTCCTAGTTAGCTAGGGTTTACTATGGATTCAAAGACCACTGAGCAAAGGAGGAATAAATGAGGTCAAATTATTAGGTATGAGCCAAAAAAATCCATGAAATCATAGCTTCACCTTTCCAAGACGTGGGGTGCCTAGGGTTTACATTGCACATATGGACAATTATACTTCAAATTTGTTTCTAAAGTACGGAAGATGAATTTGAAAAAAGTGAAAGAATTTTTTTGTCCATAATAGACCAAGGAACAAAACCCTCATTAATTTTATGCACAGGTGTTAGGATTTGAGAGAAATTCCCAAATTACAGTTGCTACATGAGGTTTTATTCCCTTTTGGACATCTTGACTTCAAGTTAGTTTTTCAGGGTGTTGGAGAAGGTTTTTGTAGTGCTTGATGACTCTATTGTGTAGCATACATCCTAATATTTCAAATTTTACCTTCACATATATATTTTGAGTTCAGAAAGGTAGTCAAAATTTCCCTTCAAGATGGCACTGTGATTTTCCCTTGTGGTGCTGCGCTTTTCCAATTTTTAGTGACCAAATTAAAACTTGGGTTATGAACAAATGGTAGAGTATTTTTGAAACCTGGAGGAGCTTGTTTTCATAACATGCCAAAGAACAACAGCCTCTCTAATTTTTGAAAAAATAATTACAGTTAGAGAGATATAGCCCCATCGTTGAGCCCTAGTTTTGAACAAAACCCAGAATTGTTGGCAATTTCATGGTGCCAAAAGTGCAACGCCTTGGCGTTGCGCTTTTCCCTTAGAGGTCCAAATGTAGAAAAAATCTACATAAAATGATATATCTTGACCTTAAAATAACATATATGTAATTTTTATGCCATGTCAACAAACATTTTGCGAGAAAATTTCAAAAAAGAGGCCAAAAAGTCACTTCCTGCCACCTTTTTGACCCGGGCACTACGCTTTTGGAGAGACTGTAGAAATTTGAATAAATGAGATATTATTCACTGAGATTTTCCTAATCACACACTATTTTAGCTTCATGCATAATACAGAATCTCTTCTACCATTGATCATCACATGCGGAAATAAAATCAATTGCATGCATAGATTAAAACCACAAACAATCACACATATGAACACATTATTTAATGGGAAAGCTTAAAGCTGAAAACCCCAACTATCTGTATATTATATGTCATGGAGATCATGTAACAATCATAGTACAAAATCTCCTCACAAGCTCTCATGCACACCCTCAATTGCTACACACTATCAAGCTAGATCTAGCAAAACACATGCTCCAATCTGCTCCACCTGTTAGCCAGCCTCTACTGCGCAATCCAATATGGATAATTACCAGATCAAGGTTAAAATACCACTGGTATATACTGCGCAATCCTCATTGGCTTCTCCATCAATGTGTGTGCAAAAATCATGCACCAGTATAGTCACAACTGATAGTCACACTTGCTCTTTCACCTACCTCTTTACTAGTCTCCACTGAAACTGTCCATGCACTACAGTTAACTGATGTATTATTTAGTTGATTTATGAGTTAATAATTAGTGAATTAATTAATAATTAATTCACACCACTCTCACTAATTGTATCAATCATTTAGACTAGATACAACTAGCTCAACTAAGTTAAACTGAACACAACTCCATTAACTGTCTCATCAACTCCACCAAACTCTGTCACATGAGTTCTAACTGAAGTCAACCATGAAATAGCTCCACTAAACCCTAGGAATAGCGTAATTCCTTCTGTCAGCTGCATGTGCCACATCCAGGCATCAAACTGAAGTGCTCCAAGAGGATAAGATAATGTTTAGAGTCCAAATATTATTAACAGCTAATAATATTCGACATATCTATTTTTAGACTGGCAATCTAAAAATAGATTCCGCCTAGTATGTCTAAAAATATAAGTCCATATATTTTTCCCGACTTGACCAACCATCCACAAATATCATCCTGCAACTCATAGAACATGATCCATATGTCTAAAAATAGACTTTGCGCCAAAAATACCCTGCGGGCCCACTTAGTGAAGGCGACTCCTTTCCACTAAGCTCATCATCTTGTTGCAATCTTAACACTCCATCTCAACAAGATATGGATTATCTGCAACCCCTATCCTGCCTCTGTGGTATTCGAATTTTCTCCTGGTGAGCGCCTTCGTCAAGATATCAGCATCCTGATCCTCCGTAGGAATATATGAAAGTAACATGATTCTCCGTTGCACACAATCTCTGATATGATGATACCAAATGTCAATGTGTTTAGATCTATCATGAAATACTGGATTAACCGAGAGTTTGATGTAACTCTGATTATCACAATAAATCACAGTAGGCTCTAAGTGTGAACTGAACAACCCGACCAGGATCTTCCTCATCCATATAGCCTCGCATGCAGCAAAACTCGCTGCCATATACTCGGCCTCTGCTGAACTAAGTGCCACGGATCTCTGCTTCCTGCTGTACCAAGAAACTGCTGTCGACCCGATACTGAAAATCCCTCCAGATGTGCTCTTTCTGTCTATTGGGCTCCCTGCCCAATCTGCATCCGTGAAGCCACACAGCTTCACCTCATCCAACTGTCTATACCACAAGCCATATCCTGATGTGCCTCTAAGATAACGCAATACATGATTCCCTGCCTTCCAAAAGAGCTTGGTAGGCTTAATCATAGCTTGTGAAAGTTGGTTAACTGCATAGCATATATCGGTTCGTGTATTGACCATATACATAAGCGACCCCACCAACTATCGATAAACAGTGGAATCCACTACCTCCGCTGAAGTAGCATCCTCCTTCCTCCAACCACCAGGAAGAGGAGTATCAACAGTATTACAGCCATGCATGTTGAACTTCTCCAGTATCTCCCGGGCATACTTACCCTGAGAAACAAACAGTCCACCACTTCGCTGCCAAATTTCCAATCCCAAGAAATAATGAAGGGGGCCCAAGTCCTTCATCTCAAACTCCTTTGCAAGATCCTCCTTGCATGAGAGTATCAATAGCTCATCACCTGTCAAAATCAAATCATCTACATAAAGTACAATGATCAGCAACTTACCCTCCACCACAATCTGGTATAGGTTCGGATCCACCTCACTCTTGGAAAATCCAAGTCCAGTGAAATAGCTGTCTATCCGTGTGTACCAAGCACGAGGTGCTTGTTTCAACCCATACAACGATCTCTTGAGCCTGCACACACGCGACTCGCTGCTGAAGATCTCAAAACCTTCGAGTTGCTCTATGTACACCTCCTCCTCAATGAATCCGTTGAAGAACGCAGTCTTCACATCCATCTGATGAATGTGCCACCCCATCTACGCTGAGAGAGAAAGAATCATCCGTATGGAAGAATACCTTGCGACAGATCCAAAGGTATCCTCATAATCGATCCCCTCTATCTGTGAAAATCCTCGGGTAACAAATCTTTCCTTGTACTTCTCCACACTCCCGTCAGCTGCCTGCTTCACTTTGTAGATCCATCTCGAACCCACCACTTATTTCCCCTCCGACCTCGGGACAATCTCCCATGCACTGTTTCTAACAATCGAATCATACTCTTCCACCATGGCATCTACCCATGCGGTCCTCCATGCCTTCCCCGAAAGAGGATGGCTCCGTCACGATACACTTGCTCATCAGAGCCATGTATCCAAAGATATAATGGCTGGATTGTCTCTATCTCGCATAGTGATGTAGGTGCTCCTGGGCTAACCCCTTCTCTCGCCAGATTTTGAGCCACTTGTTTCACCTGGACAGAGTGCGCTCGCCTCTCGATGGTCGGGGCGCTGCATGAGTGGTTTCTTCCATAGCATGAACCTCCTCTCGTGGCTGATCGACATCTAGAGACTCATCCCAGAACTAATAGCTCTCATCCGCATGCGGCAGCTCCCCAAGCCAACACTTCATGGCTTTCTCCTCCTGAAATTTGATATCCCGTCGCACAACAGTCTTGCGACTGTCTGGAAAATACACACGATAGTTGTGGGGCATATCAGTGTACCCCACAAATATCCCAACCTCTGCGGTCAGCTCCAGCTTCTTCCTGGCATCCATCACAAGAATGTAAACAGGTGAACCAAAAATCCTCAAATGGGAAATATCAGGTTTCTTACCAGAAAACGCCTCCTCGAGTGTACTCATGCAAAGTATCCTGTGAGGACAACGGTTCTACACATATACTGCAGTATTGCATGCCTCCGCCCACAAGTGAATGGGTAGGCCCTGATCATGCAACATCACCCGTGCAGCACCCACGATCGTTCTGTTCTTCCGCTCAGCAACCCCGTTTTGTTGTGGGTTATGAGGTGCTATGAGCTCTCTTCGAATTCCTTCTGTACTGAAAAAGTCCTTGAATTTGCCAGAGATGAATTCACCACCATTATCGCTCTTTAGAGCCTTCACCTGCTTCCCCGATTTTTTCTCAACCAGTGCCTTGAACTCATAGAACTTTGAGTATGTCTGCTCTTCTTCTGCATGAAGAAGATCCAGCACTTACGAGAAAAATCGTTAACAAATATCACATAATACCTATGCTTTACTGTTGAAGCCCTGCGAAAGGGGGTCACGTACGTGGCAGATTCTCTCAAGGATCGTCGTGGCATGACTATCCTTCTCGTGAGTGGCTTTCACAAATTTTCCCAAGAGTACACCCCTTGCACTCGACTATGCAAGAGTGCCTTTAGGAAGCCCAGTAGAAATCTGCTACAGTATCTTCAAAGCTCCATGGTGAAGGTGGCCCAATCTCTGGTGCCACAACTCGCCATCATCCCGGCTCACCACTCCTTCTGCCTTGCCTGCCATTACTGCGCAGCCATCTACCTACAATTGATAAAGTTTCTTAACTCGAACCCCTATCCTCCGAGTCTCACCAGTTGCCTTACTGTGCAGGAAAGCCTTTCCCTCGCTAAAGACAACAGCATATCCCTTGTCTTCTAACATCGCCATAGAGATAAGATTCTTCTTCAATCTTGGAACATGCATCACTTCCTTCAATATGAAGGGTTTACCAGACTCCCTCTCAAAGGAAATGGTACCGATACCAGTCACACTGTATCTACCATCATCGCCCATCTCGATGTGCCCTCCAAGATCTTTCTCATCCAAATTAGTAAACAAATCTCGATCTCCTGTCATGCGAAAAGACGCACCACTATCCAGAAACCACACTGATCCCGCCACACTTGAGACCAAGCATGCGATCAGTGAAAAATCCATCTCAAACTGTGAGGCTAAGGCCTCTCCAGCTGCAGATCTAGCAGCGTGCTTATTTTTCTTCTTCTACGGACAATTTGTGGCATAATGTCCGTGTTGGTGATAGTGAAAGCACTTCACCTTGGACATGTCCTGCTTCTTGCCTTTCGCACCGGAATGAGAAGCTTTCTTGCTCTTCCCTTTCTTTTCTTTGGCAGCCAAAGCACAATTCTCTTCATCAAAGTTCCTTGATGAAGATCTGTCCCTGGTAGTCCGCCTTATCTCCTCTTGCACAAGATCCGACCAAAGTTGCTCCCATCCTGGCAATTTCTCCCAACCATTGACAGAGTCCCAATAGGAATGCCAACTCTTCGGAAGCCCAAGGAGAGCCAAGCTCACCAAGTCCTCATCATCAACAATCACCCCCACACTTCCCAGCTCATCCCTACATTGGACGAACTTCGTGAGGTACTTGGGCATACTGTCGCCTTTCTCCATCTTTATGTTTCTGAGTTTATCCTTGACCGCCAACTTCCTCTGGTCGCTCTTTCTTTGGAATAAATCTGTCAAGGCTTTCCACATCAAGAATGGAGAAGCCTTACCATGAAGGTTGGATACTATGTGATCCTTCACACCCTCCAACAGAATCCTTTGACACTTTTCTGTTTTCTTTTGCCATGCGTCAAGTACGGGCAAAAAGATCGCTTAAAAGTAGTAAGGCTTTGGGACTTCAAAGATTCATGAACGCCTTCAACCTATCAGGTCTAGCACCGCTCATCCCGTCCTTCCATGCAATATAATTTAAGCTGCCCTCAAGGGCATACTCCAATCACAATCCGTTGAAATACATCTCAACTTTGACACTAAGAAAACACTCGCAAATTCGGTTCCACCAAGACAAAACTCAACCGCTTAATGTTTTGCAATTGCTCCAATGATCAATACCCTCTCGATATACCATGTAGAAATTTGGAATAAATGAGATATTATTCAATCGAGATTCCTCCTGATCACACACTATTTTAGCTTCATGCATAATACAGAATCTCTTCTACCATTGATCATCACATGCGGAAATAAAATCAATTGCATGCATACATTAAAACCACAAACAATCACACATATGAACACAGTATTTAATGGGAAAGATTAAAGGTGAAAACCCCAACTATATATATATATTATATGTCATGGATATCATGTAACAATCATAGTACAAAATCTCCTCACAAGCTCTCATGCACACCCTCAATTGCTACACACTATCAAGCTAGATCTAGCAAAACACATGCTCCAATTTGCTCCACCTGTTAGCCAGCCTCTACTGCGCAATTCAATATGGATAATTACTAGATCAAGGTTCAAATCCCACTGGTATATACTGCGCAATCCTCATTGGCTTCTCCATCAATGTGTGTGCAAAAATCATGCACCAGTATAGTCACAACTGATAGTCACACTTGCTCTTTCACCTACCTCTTTACTGGTCTCCACTAAAACTGTCCATGCACTGCAGTTAATTGATGTAATCTTTAGTTGATTTATGAGTTAATAATTAGTGAATTAATTAATTATTAATTCACATCACTCTCACTAATTGTATCAATCAGTTAGACTAGATACAACTAGCTCAACTAAGTTAAACTGAACACAACTCCATTAACTGTCTCATCAACTCCACCAAACTCTATCACATGAGTTCTAACTGAATTCAACCATGCAATAGCTCCACTAAACCCTAGGAATAGCGTAATTCCTTCTGTCAGTTGCATGTGCCACATCCAGGCATCAAACTAAAGTGCTCCAAGAGGATAAGATAATGTTTAGAGTCCAAATATTATTAAGAGCTAATAATATTCGACATATCTATTTTTAGATTAGCAATCTAAAAATAGATTCCGCCCAGTATGTCTAAAAATAGAAGTCCATCTATTTTTCCCAACTTGACCAACCATCCAAAAATAGCATCTTTCAACTCATAGAACATGATCCATATGTCTAAAAATAGACTTTGCGCCAAAAATACCCTGCGGGCCCACTTAGTGAAGGCGACTCCTTTCCACTAAGCTCATCATCTTTTTGCAATCTCAACATTGGGAAAATGCATGTTTCTCAACCTTGGGGAGGCCATTTTGCTTGTTTGAGGTGTCTAATGACAACTAGACATCCTATTATTTCCAATGGTGCCCTCATATTTTGATTTGGAGCTCAAGAAGGCATTCAAAAATCCTCTACAAGATGGCATTGCACTTATGCATAATGGCGATGCGCTTATGCCTGTTGGCACTGTGCTTTTGTATGTTTGCCAATTTTTCAAGTTTTCTCAGTAATATTTGGATTTTCATTATGTAATTCATCTTTTTTTTAGTTGATATAAGGTATATGAACCTAAATAGGTGTGCTAATGTCATCTTGATGTAATTTTGAGCTTCATTTATGGTGGTTAGGCTAGTCAAAGGATAAAATGAGGGGTTTTTTTTAACCTCGATAGTCTTAGGTTTTGTTGGAGAAATTCTTGTTAACTAATCCTATCTTGAGGGATTAAATCCCTAAGAGAGGGGAAGATGGCTTTTGGCTATTTGTATCTAGTTTTCTTTCAGAATCATGGTTGAACATCAGAGAGTAGGAGGCTTGGACTCTTGTGTACAATTGACATTTTCAGAAATACAAGTTTAGTTGCATCATATATATAGGGATTCATGTGGTATGAATTTGTGGCATATTTTTTCTACTATAATTTAATTTTATGAATGCTTGATTCATATTCTTTACATATCTATGCTCTTTAGTGACTTTCCTATAAGATGTTAAACATAAATATTTATGCTCATGTTTTGTTTTGGTAGGAAGCTCATGTTTGTGTAAGTAATCTTCTGATAAATGAATTCATGTTTGACATGCTCATTTTGATCCTCCACATTTCCACCCTGCACTACAATAAAAAACCCCATGATATCATAGAAACATATCTACCATTCCCCTTTTTATCCCTGCAATTTTAATCCTTCGGATCTGACCTAGTTTCTTTGCCTTTCCTCCTGATCCAATAAAAACCCTAGAGTTGAACATACCTATCCTAAAATCAATTCTTCCTCTATTAAAACATTGGTTGTGATCACAGATACATCCCTCTTTGGGTTGGCAGAGCTAGCTACCAAACTAAAAGGTTGGTTTGAGGTTACCTCCGTTGATTTTCATTATCATCCTTGGGACATTGTGGAGGATAACTCTTCAGACACATTCTGAGGAGTGTTCCACTCCATGATTTCTTTAATATTTTTTGGGTCAACTACCACACCCTCCTTTGAGACTATATTCCCCAAGTTTTGAATATTGGACTGAAATAAATCACATTTGTTGAGTTTTGTGTAGATATTATGCTCTCTCAAGAATCATAACATTGTTTTAGCTTTTTTCCATGCTCTTTCTTGTTCATAGAATACATCAAAATCTCATCAACAAAGACTAGCATGAACTTATCGAAATAATAGCTCAAAACATTATTTATCAAACACATGAAAGTAGCGGTAAAATTCATAAGCTCGAACAATACAACCATGAATTCATAGTGCCCATACTTGGTTCAAAATATTGTTTTATGGATAACTTCATCCCTAATGTGTACTTGATGGCACCATGATCTCATATCAATCTTTGAGAATACCGTTGCACCATTCAAGTGATAAAATATATCATCGATCCACAAAACGTATAAATGTTCTTAATTGTGGCTTTATTGAGTTGTCTATAGTCCACACATAGCCTCAATGTGTTATCTTTATTTCTTACAAATAACACTTGTGCTTCCCAAGGTGATATATTGGGCCTAATGTGACCCTTATCAACCATTTATTTTAGTTGTAGCTTCATATCAATTAACTCATGGGTGCTCATTCGGTAAGGGGCTTTAAATACTACAATTGATCCAGGCATTAATTCAAATGAGAAATCAAATTCCCTGTGCGGTTTATATCGAGGGTATTTCCTTGGTAAAAACATCTTCAAATATTTTTAAGATTGGGCGTTCCTTCATACCATTGTTTTCGCCTCTGGGTTCACTTGTTATTTGAGCAACGAAAAATTTACATCCTTTCTTGCTACATCACTTTAATTGTAAAATTACCAGCCTAGATCCATCTTAAACCCAAATCTATTAAGTGTCAAGATGGATCCACTCTCTCGAGATGAAAACCTTGTTTTTAAGTGCAAAACTTGAGGAAAGGTTTGCACCTTGAGAGATTTGATCCCTCTCGGTGCTTGATAGATCTAAAGTTAAGATGGATCTAAGCTCGCCATTTAATACAATAGAATATCTTATTCATATATTTGTGTCTCTTTCATATTCCCTCTCTCTATCTCAGCCCTAAACATACACATGCTCTCTCCATATCCATTTATATCTCTCTCCCTCCTCCTTCCTCTCCCTCTCTCTCTTCCCGCTCCCCGCCCCCTCTCTCTCCCCCCTCCTCTTTATCTTCCTTCCTCTCTCTCCTTCTCTCTCCCACCTCCCTCTCTCTCTTCCCCCATCTCTCTCTCTTTGTCTCTTTGTGTGCCCTCCACCTCTATCACTATCTCCCTCCCTCTCTCTCTTAAATTTGATCCCATTGTATTGTGTTTAAGAAAGCATCTAAATTTAAAAAAATCAAATGTTTGTAAAATATTAAACCCATATTTTGGATCAATCATGTCAAAGAAAATAAAATAATGAAAAACTTAAAAGAATCATGCAGCATATTTCCTCTATTATTGTTAGTCACTTTGCTTGCTCTTATTGCTTGCATCCTTAGTTAGAGGAATCTATGTTGGTTCTTAAAATATATATATATATATATATATATATATATATATATATATATATATATATATATATATATATATATATATATATATATATATATATTCTTATTTTATTAATTTTATTAAAAATCTGATCTAATTTCTATGAGAATATTTTTAGTAGTCGTGAAGATAGAGGATTTAGATATATCTCAAAAGTAACTCTAACCTTTTTCCTTTTAGATTTAATTAAAAAATGTTATAAAATTAAATTGAAATAAAATATTTAAAATATATTGTGATTGTGAAATAAGTTATGGTTTTTGGGCATGTGGTATTGATAAGCCATGGTATTGGCCTTTGGTATTGTAACAAATTTTATTTACATGTTAATAATATCCATGGTAATGTTGGGGTGAAGAATCTTGTCATATTATTATAAAATATTTTGATTGCGAAATAAGTTATGTTTTTTGGGCATGTGTTATTGATAAGTCATGGTATTGGCCCATGGTATTGTAACAAATCCTATTCACAAGTTCATAATATCAAAGGAAAAGTGGGGGTTAGTATCCATGGTTAATAATATTATTATATTGTTATAAAATATTTTGATTCTGAAATAAGCTATGTTTTTTTGGGCATGTGGTATTGATAAGCCATAGTATTTTAATAAAGCATATTCACGCCTTAATAGTATCCATGGTAAAGTGGGGGTGAATATCCATTGTTAAGAATATTTTCATATTGTTATAAACTAGAAATTGCACCACATGTTGCAAAAGTAAGGCAATAGCATAAGAAAGAGTAGCCTAGAAGAAATAAGTTGTTGTAGAGAAGGAACCATTGTAAAGGAATGAAAGGCAACTTTGCTTCCATGGAAGCAGGTCGTGGAGGTGTCAAAGATATTGATGATAAGAGTTATCAACCAGAAAATTTTGTTATAGATATTGAAATAGACAATTGTGGGTGAAAACATATATATATATATATATACATATATATATATATATATATATATATATATATATATATATATATATATATATATGTTCACATACATAAAAAATTTGTTATAGATATTTAAATAGGAAATTGGGGGTGAAAATCCTTTGGTGATTAATAATCCTCTGAAACGGGCATGAAATGAGCATGTAGCTCAAATAAGATATTTTAAATACATTCAAGTACTATCTATCTGGCATAGACGTAAATAAAGAGAATTTTATTTAACAGAAGTAGAGTTTACTCCAAGTTCATCTACATATCCGAGCGCTAATTTCATGCTTGTCAGAAATTTTATATTGTATATGAATAACAATAGTCTTGGTATACAAGAAAGTGAATGTCATAATAATATGGAGACATTTTTGGAAGGAGATATTTTTATTTATGTTATGGTTTATTTTATTAACTCCAAACTTGGTTTATTCTTTCTCTATATACATAACAAAACAAAAAATACAAAGTAATTTCGCAATTTTAAGTTATAGTTTTATATTTTATAATTACAAATCTAGTTTCTTATTAAACTATTTTACACTCATCTATTTATTCAAATAAATTATATTGTGAATACGTTTTCTCCTATTATTTGATTACAAAATTATTGTACTCCCTACTAAGTAAAACAACTTTATTAATAAAGAATTGAATGCCAAATTGAAATATTTCTCAAGCGAGAACTACTATAATATATAGAACTGATTTTTTGATGTATAAATTATTTGTTTTATATGTAGTTGAATTTCCATTACCTATTATCTTCAAACCCCATGGGGAGGTATTGAACATGGGAGCCAACTTTAGGTAAATAACATTCACATTGTCAACTTGGAAAAAAAAAATTATAATCCTAAAATTCTCTTACATAATCATATTTTCAAATATATAATTAAGTTCCATTTATTAAGAACAAATGCAATATTAAGAACCTCCTAGAGTTATAAACGGTAATTGACATGAAAAATAAAAAAATCTCCTCATGACAATATACAAATATTAATCTTAATTGAATCATTAAAAAACTAAAAAGGGATAATAGATAGTATCGCAATTTTCTTATCAGAACTAAATTATCCTCTATGAAACAATGATGGCTTTCATCAGTTGAAGAGCAGTAAAAAAAAGACTCTAGCACTGAGAGAGATTTGGAAGCAACTGTTCAATTGGTGAACATGTCCTACTCTATGGTGTTGGATATTGGGCATAGGCAACTGTTGAATTGGTGAACATGTCTTGCTCTATGGTGTTGGATATTGGTCATAGCTTTCTTGATCTTGTATACAAGACTGTAAATTTGCATGTAGCTTATAGTACATTAACCATGAAATTGTCAACATTTAGAGCACACTTTCCATCACATTTGTAGAGAAAAT
Organism: Pinus albicaulis; assembly: GCA_034641835.2. Classification (NCBI taxonomy): domain Eukaryota; kingdom Viridiplantae; phylum Streptophyta; class Pinopsida; order Pinales; family Pinaceae; genus Pinus; species Pinus albicaulis. Next base: position 950,362,399 of record CM076582.1, read on the forward strand.
TACAATAGAGTATCACATTTTTATTATCATATCTAAATGTTCCTATATGCAACAACTACCTTGAGCCTCATAGTTCAAATTTGTGCAGTGAGGAGGAGAGGAGTGTCAAGGTGCAAGCTAGAATACTAAGAGAAGGAAGAATCTTGTTTGGGACATGAGAATATTGTTTGGGACTTGAGATAGATTCATTCTCTACACATCACCATACTTTGAAATTTTTAAATAAATATCTTAAAAATTAGAATATCAATTTAGTACATTTTACTCAATTACACATTTAGCAAAATTCATTTTAAAAAATACAAATATGAATTACTATTTTAAATAAAAATGTTACAACACATTTAACAACATTCATTTAAAAAAATACAAATAAAAATTACTATTTTAAATAAAAATAGTACAAAGAACCACATTAATTATGAACATTCATCATTATTGCTCAATATAAATCATGTCATGTGAAATAATTTAATAAACTATATTCCACATGAATACCATGGGTCAATACCATGGGCTGTTTTTATAGTTTATTATTATTTTTTTTATTACTATTTTTTTATTGTATTTTGACCTAGTTAAAATGTTCATTACATTGTGTCAATCTTTTTATTTAATTGTTACACAGCAATTTGTCACCGTCCCTGCCATTCCCCATCCCGCACATTGGAGGGCTCATTCCATGACCTGTGAGAAGAGACAAGACTTGAAAATACTTTCATTGCATCCTTCTGAAGATGAGCTTTCATTGCCCTGAAGTCATCTCCCTACCAAAAACCCTAAAAATAGCTCTTTTTCCATTGGCGTGGTTCCACAGTTCAGCCCTCGCGCCAAGGGGGCAAATCCTCCAAAGAGGGCGCGCCAATTGGCGCTCTGTCATAGAGCCGCACCCGCGCCAACCATATTAAGAGGTGTTTTTTAAAAATAAATGGTGGAAGTTTCGTCCTAACAAATTCCTGGACTGATATCTATCTTGAGTTGGGAGGTTTGGCTACGGATTTCCATAGAGAGGAAGTGGTTTGCCACCTCTCAGGGAGGCTTCCTTGATGATAGGGAAAATCCCATAATTATAGGGATCCCAACTCCCCTTCCTCCATTTATAAAAGCTTTCTCATCTCCTTTGCAAGCTAGTTCCCAAGAGCTTTCACATCCTTATGCTGCAAGAGCCTTCTTGATTCCCTTAAGGCCAAATCCAAGCAAGGAGACTATTGTCAAGTATCCGGAGAGAGAGGCTTGTCCCATCCTTGACAGGCTTTATCGAGACATGTTTTGTTGACGACCCGCCAAAGGAGAGTGCTTCGTCGAAGCTATGGTTGTATTCTTCTTTTGACTCATTAATGATAAGTGACTATTGGTTATGGTTCCACTCTTGTTCTTGATTATGTTCATGAGTTATGTCCTCTTCTACTGACATATAGTTGTATATACTGGATTTTATGCTTGCTTTTCTGTTGTTTTTGCATGTGCAGGTGTCCGATCATGGAGATCGTGAGGATTGTGATCTGCCAGGGCAAAGGAACGGGAGCACCATCTCTTCTACAAACGACAGCGTTGGATTCTAGGTAAGCCTTCATCGCAGTTGGTATATTTTCAATTAGGAACCTGCACGGTAGCGTGTTTGATTGTTGCTAGACCCAATCTGGGCTAGTAGGGATCGCCTCTGTCCGCAGAAGGGATTAACCTCTTCAACATTAATTTACTTTTATTTTTATTTTTTTGTAATTTTACATAGTCAAAATGTTAAACATGACATTACAACATTTTTTTTACTTGTGTATCTAATGGCATAAAACATTTCAATTGTCTAACATTTGATCCAATGGCTCAGACATGGACACATTAGCAGCTAGGGAAGTTGTTTTCAAATAAGAACGCCTTACGTTGTAACTAGAAATTGCACCACATGTTGCAAAGGAAACATCGTAAGGTTGTGGTATAGGAAATAATATCATATAAGAAAGAAGAGGTAGTAGGAACTTTCTCGGCTCCAACTAATCCTCCAGAATAAGGGGTGGAGAATTATTTTTACTGGACCTCAAATAAAAATATCTATATTGGATAATTGATGTGGAACAACTTATTTGTTATTAGTTGCATGTAAGATGTGTTTTTTCATAATGGATAAGACATTTTTGGCCAAAGTACTCAAGACCTCTATATGACTATATCTCCATGTTTATTTATTTTTTGCGTGAAGAATGCACTTGGTTTTTATGACCAAGTTGGGCAAACTTCACCCTTCCATGAAATTATTTGCTTAGATATCACATTCCCAATGTTGAATTCCTCTGATATTACTCCTAGAAATCTGACTCTGTGATGCAGAAGCATGAGGCTTAGAGACAAAAGGCTTCATTAATTATTCCAAAAATCCCAAAAAATGTTCCAAGCAAAGGTGTTGGTACCTTTAGCTGTCATTTTATATTTGTAATAGATAGGATTGAACTAGTATTTAGGAGGATTGAACAGCTTTAGATTTGTTCCAGCATATTTAGCTTCAGTTGACAGAATTTAGGAAGATATTGTGTAATTAGTATTTTTCTAAATTTAGAGAATTCGATCCTTAAGAGGAGGTCGATTGTTATGTAAAAAAACCTATAAATGTAACCTCAGCAAAGGAGTAATTCGGATTTGGAAATAGAGGAATGGATTGAGAGGGTTTTCCCTCTATTTTAATAAAATTGAAGAAATTTTTCTATCTATGTATTCTTGGCAAGTTCCCGGAGGGTTTTACCTTCGAAAATCCATTGGATTCAATATTTTCTGTGTATGAATCAAGTGTGTTATTTTATGTGTATCAATTGAGAGTGTATTAACCTCTATGTAAAGGGTTGGAAGAATTAAGGAATATTGGTTTTCCTTGCTCGAGATCGATTATTATTTATTAAGTCACAGAAAAAGAATGGAGATTTTCATGAGAAATCGAGGTTAAAACCAGAAATTCAGTGAAAATCTGGTGAAAATTCGTTGTCAAATGCAATTTAAACATAGTTTATAATTAAGTGGTTTTCAGACAGCAAAACACTGTTTTCACGCCACTTTTGGATAGTGAGAGGTTTTATTCATTTTCAACACGATCGTATCGTGTGCTGACACATCACAATGCCAAAACCGGCGATTTTGCGTGACTTTCACGTGAGAAAGATTGGGGGTCGAATGAACGCGATATCCGTCCGATTGTGATCGACGGATATCCAACGGTGTTCGCGTCGGGAATGCGTGGAGGTTTAATGATAAGGTATGGACCCGATGGTCAATGCAATAGAGTTTTATTAAACATTTGAAATCTGTATGTATGAGTTCCGAAGGTCTTTAACGTTGGGTTAAGTGCTTTATAATGTTCCAAAGGTTGTAATATCGGTCCAAAAAGAAATTTATTAAGTGATTCATTTTTGAAACATTTCCAAAGGTTTTTAACAGTATCTCCGAAAGGTTTATTTAACAGATTTTTATCAAAGTGTTGAGGTCCGACCTTAATCTCGAAGTTTTTGAACATTGTTTTAAAATTCAATTATTATAATCCGAAGGGATTTTAAACTTTGGTTAAAGTGGGTTTAAAGGTTTCGAAGGGGGTAAACATTTTTTATAAACCTTTAATATTATAAAGGGAATTTTAGCTTCCAATGTGCATTTTATTAATCAGATTTTAAAGAATTTGATGAATGAGAGTGAAAAAGGAGATCAGGAACAGATTCCTCCTGAGTTAGAGAACATTGTACAAAAGTTTGAACAGCTCTCCTTAAAGCCTACACCCACACTACCATCATGTGTGGTATCAGAGCAGTCTTCAGAGCATTTTTCAGACACTGAACAAGCTTCCAAAAGTCAGAAAAAGAAATCCAACATGGCTGTCAGAATTGGTAGAGGTGGTGCTGGTAGAAGAAGAGGTAGACTAGTTGCAAATGCTAAAGTACTAGAGACTATGCAGTAAATCAAGTTAGATTGGAAGCAATTGAAGTAGGAAAACATAGAGATCCGGAAGATGTCAGTGAACTTGAAGCTGAAGAGGAAGAAGAAAATGTTGAGCTTACTCCTGATATGAGATTCTTTAAATCAGTTTTAGGATCTACATCTAAGCCTAGACTTGAAGTATCAGCTTTTGTAGAAGGATTGAATCCAGAAGAGTTCATAGACTGGATCAATGAAATGAATAAATGATTTGATTATGAAGATATGGGTGAAGAAAAGAGAGTTAAGTTTGTTGCCACAAGGTTGAAAGGACATGCAGCACTTTGGTGGGATGGAGTGCAAGCAGAAAGAAGGAGAGTTGGTAAACAACCAATCAAGAATTGGAACAGAATGGTGGCAAAGCTGAGAGGTAAGATTTTGCCCGGTGATTATCAGCTTTCATTATTTAGACAAATGCAGAATCTTAGACAAAGATTAATGACAGTGAAAGAATACACAGAAGAATTTTACAAAGTGAGCATAAGATCAGGACAAATTCAAGATACAACAGAGAATATTTCCAGGTACATAAATGGTCTCAGAATGGAGATCCAAGATGAGATAAGTATATTGTCTCCTAAGACAGTAGAAGAGGCTTACCAAATGGCCTTAAAAGTTGAAGAAAAACTCCTAAGAAATAAATTTGCCAAAGGAAGAGGTACTTTCCAAGGAAGAGGAAGTCAAGGTGGTAGAGGAAGATCTACAGCACCAAGAGATGGATCTAGCAGCAGCTCACCTCAGTATGCACCCACAGAAGGTGATGCAAGTGGCGGAAGGAGTTCTTACAGAGGAAGAGGAGGCAGAAATAGAGGATGAGAAGTCAGATGTTACAGGTGTAACAAATTAGGACATAGAGCCTACGAATGTCCGGAGAAAGAGAATGTGGGGACAAATCAGAGAAATGCAATTGTTGCTCAGACTGGAGAAGAAGCAACAAAGTTGCCTGAAACAGAGAAAGAAATTGTGCCAGAGAAAGGAGAATCTTTGGTGGTTAACAAGGTTTTGTTAAAACAAGCAAAGGAAGTTGTTGAACCAATATAGACAAAGACTTTGTTCAGAAGTGTGTGCAAATTTCAAGGGAAATGCTGTCACTTGGTAATTGATAGTGGCAGTGCAGATAATTTGGCCTCTACAGTGGTGATAGAAAAGTTGAAATTGAAGACAAGGGAACATCCAACACCCTACAAGGTGTCATGGCTTTAGAAGGGACATCAGCTGATTGTAAAAGAACAATGTGAAATAGAATTTCAAATGGGCAGTTACAAAGATAAAATCATGTGTGATGTGATGCCTATGGATGTGTATCACATATTTCTAGGTAGACCTTGGCAGTATGATAGAGCAGCAGTACATGATGGGAAGAGAAACACTTACAAGTTTTTCAAAGATGGTATGAATCAAACATTGTTACATATGGAAGAAGAAGATACATCAAGTAAAAATTATGATCCTAAGGCTTTATTGTTGAGTGGAAAAGAATACTTGTAGCAGATTGAAGATGATGAGGTAAATTTTTCTTTATTTTGCAAACCTAAGGTAGTATTTACTTCTACTAAAATTTCTGATTTGCTAATTGAAATTAAAGAAACGTTGGAGAGTTATTGTGATATTATTGTGGATGATTTTCCTGATGAATTACCACCTGTAAGAAGAATCAACCATCGAATAGATTTGATTCCAAGATCAAATTTTCCTAACAAAGCAGCTTATAGAATGACTCCTATAGAAAATGAAGAAATCAGAAAACAAGTACAGGAATTGGTTGAAAAAGGTTTGATCAGAGAAAGTTTGAGTCCTTGTGTAGTACCTACAGTATTAAGTCCGAAGAAAGATGGAGGTTGGAGAATGTGCACTGATTCAAGAGCAATCAACAAGATAACAATCAGGTATAGATTTCCTTTACCTAGAATTGAAGATTTGATGGATTGTTTGAGTGGAGCAAGATATTTTTCAAACATAGACTTGAAAAGTGGGTATCATCAAATTAGGATAAGGGAAGGTGATGAATGGAAAACAACTTTTAAAACAAATGAGGGATTTTATGAATGGATGGTAATGCCTTTTGGCTTATCAAATGCACCTAGCACCTTTATGAGGCTTGTGAATGAAGTATTGAAATAATTTATTGGTAAATTTTCAATATTATATCTGGATGATATATTGATTTATAGCAAAACAAAGGAAGAACACCTGAGACATCTTAATTATGTCTTAAGGAAGTTACATCAAGAGAAGTTACTAATAAATTTAAAGAAATGTTCATTCATGAAAGAAGAATTGGTATATCTGGGTTTTGTTGTTTCTACTGAAGGATTAAAAATGGATCCAGAGAAGATAAAGGCAATTGTGGAGTGGCCTTCACCAAAGAATGTTTTTGAGGTAAGAAGTTTTCACGGTCTTGCTAGTTTTTATAGGAAATTCATAAGGAATTTTAGTAAGATCAATGCACCTATCATTGAAACCATAAAGAAGGACAAAAAACCATTTAAATGGAATGCTGAAGCTGAAAGGAATTTTCAGTTCTTGAAGAAAAAGATAACTGAGAAACGTGTCTTAGTTTTGCCTTATTTTAACAAACCATTTCAAGTGAAATGTGATGCCAGTTGGGAAGCTATTGGAGCTGTATTAAGTCAAGAAGATAGACCTGTAGCATATTTCAGTGAGAAGCTAAATGAGACAAGGAGGAAGTACTCTTCTTATGACAAGGAATTTTATGCAATTGTACAGTCATTGAAGAAGTGGAGACATTATTTAATGTCTAAAGAATTTGTGCTATATTCAGATAATCATGCTTTACAGTATATTATGCAACAACCTAAATTGAATCAAAAACATGAAAAATGGGTTGAATATCTTCAAAGTTTTAACTTTGTATTGAAGCATATAAGTGGTCAAGCAAACAAGGTAGCTGATGCCTTGAGTAGGAAAAGCATTCTTGTTCAAGAAAGTCAAATTGAAGTGTTAGGTTTTGATTTTCTTAAAGAACTCTATAAAACATATTTGGATTTCAAAGAAGCATTTGAAGCATGTTGTAATCCTGTTTTGATAGACAGAAGTTAGTGGTTAGATTATTTCTTGCAAGAGGGTTTATTGTTCAAAAGAAATCAGTTGTGCATACCAAATTGTTCTATGAGAGAAAATTTAATCAGGGAGAAACATAGTGGTGGACTTGATGGACATTTTGGTGTTGATAAGACTTATGAGAAACTAAGTCATTTTTATTTTTGGCCAAAGATGAGATCTGAAGTGGAAAAGTATGTGAAGAATTGTAAAATTTGTCAATATGCAAAAGGGAAAAGTCAAAATGCAGGTTTGTACATTCCATTACCTATTCCAGACAGACCTTGGGATATGGTAAGTATGGATTTTGTTTTAGGATTGCCTAAGACACAGAGAGGAAATGATGCAATTTATGTTGTAGTTGACAGATTTTCAAAAATGTCACATTTTATTCCATGTTATAAAACTAGTGATGCTACTCATGTTGCCAATTTGTTTTTCAAGGAAATTATCAGATTACATGGGTTACCTAAAAGTATTGTTTCTGATAGAGATACCAGGTTTTTTGGTCATTTTTGGAGGACATTGTGGAAGAAGCTTGGCACTAAATTGATTTTCAGCTCATCTTATCACCCTCAGACTGATGGGCAGACTGAAGTAGTGAACAGAAGTTTGGGTAATCTTTTGAGAAGTCTTGTAGGAGAACATCCTAAACAGTGGGATCATATTTTACCACAGGCAGAGTATGCATATAATGATTCGCCTAACAGAAGTACAGAACAGATTCCATTCCATGTAGTTTATGGAATGCACCCAAGAGGAGTATCTGAATTGAGGAACTTGGGAAAAGTAGGAATGAGAAGTGCTGAAGGAGAGGAGTTTGCTTCAGAAATTCAAGCAATACATGAACAAGTAAAGCAGAAGCTACAAGACAGCAGCATCAAGTAAAAGAACAGGGCAGATTTGAGCAAAAGAGAAGTTAATTTTGAAGTTGGTGATTTGGTTTTGGCACACTTATGAAAAGAAAGATTTCCAAAGAAGCAGTATAACAAGTTAAAATTCAAAAAGATAGGACCATGCAAAATATTGAGAAAGTTTTCTGCAAATGCCTATGAAATTGAATTACCATCTGGTATTGGAATATCTTCAATATTCAATGTTGCTGATTTGTACAGATATGAAGATAGTGGCACAGATGACAGACCAGAAGATAGAGAACAGATTGACTAGGTGAAACAGCTACCCAGAGCAGAGAAATTATAGCCAGAGAGGATCTTAGACAAGAAAATGTTTAAGAAGACCAGGGGATAGGAGTATTTTCAATATTTGATCAAGTGGAAGGATCAGCCAATTGAAGATGCTACCTAGATGATAGAAACCATGCTACAGAAATTGGGCAGTTTTGTGGAGGAGCTCATGGACAGAAGCCCATGAATATTTTTGTCCTCAGGAGTCTGATGCAAGGGCATGAGGCATAGAGACAAAAGGCTTCATTAATTATTCCAAAAATCCAAAAAAATGTTCCAAGCAAAGGTGTTGGTACCTTTACTTGTCATTTTACAGTTGTAATAGATAGGATTAAACTAGTATTTAGGAGGATCGAACAGCTTTAGATTTGTTCCAGCATATTTAGCTTCAGTTGATAGAATTTAGGAAGATATTGTGTAATTAGGATTTTTCTAAATTTAGAGAATTCGATCCTTAAGAGGAGGTCAATGTTTATGTAAAAAAACCTATAAATGCAACCTCAGCAAAGGAGGAATTCGAATTTGGCAGTATAAGAATGGATTGAGAGGGTTTTCCCTCAGTTTTAATAAAATTGAAGAAATTTTTCTATCTATGTATTCTTGGCAAGTTCTCGGAGGATTTTACCTTCGAAAATCCAATGGATTCAATATTTTCTGTGTATGAATCAAGTGTGTGTTAGTTTCTGTGTATCAATTGAGAGTGTATTAACCTCTGTGTAAAGGGTTGGAAGAATCGAGGAATACTAGTTTTCCTTGCTCGAGATCGATTATTATTTATTAAGTCACAGAACAGGAATGGAGGTTTTCATGAGAAATCGAGGTTAAAACCGGAAATCCAGCGAAAATCTGGTGAAAATCCGGTGTCAAACGTTATTTAAACATAGTTTACAGTCAAGCGATTTTTAGAAACCAAAACACTGTTGTCGCGCCGCTTTTGGATAGTGAGTGATTTTATTCATTTTGAACATGAGCATATCGTGTGTTGACACGTCATAGTGCCAAAACCGGCAATTTTGCGTGCCTTTCGCGTGATAAATATTGGGGGTCGAATGAACACGATATCCATCCAATTATGATCGATGGAGATTCGACGGTGTTCGCGTCGAGAATGCATGAAGGTTTAATGATAAGGTATGGACCCGATGGTTAATGCAATAGAGTTTTATTAAAAATTTGAAATCTGGATGTATGAGTTCTGAAGGTCTTTGACATTGGGTTAAGTGCTTTATAATGTTCCCAAGGTTGTAATATCGGTCCAAAAAGAACTTTATTAAGTGATTCATTTCTGAAACATTTCCAAAGGTTTTTAACACTGTCTCTGAAAGGTTTATCTAACAGAGTTTTATCAAAGTGTTGAGGTCTGACCTTAATCCCGAAGCTTTTGAATATTGTTTTAAAAGTCAATTATTATAATCCGAAGGGATTTTAAACTTTGGTTAAAGTGGGTTTAAAGGTTTAGAAGGGGGTAAACATTGTTTATAAACCTTTAATATTATAAAGGGACTTTTAGCTTCCAATGTGCATTTTATTAATTATATTTTAAAGAATTTTATGAATGAGAGTGAAAAAGGAGATCAAGAATAGATTCCTCCTAAGTTAGAGAACATTGTACAAAAGTTTGAATAGCTCTCCTTAAAGCCTACACCCACACTGCCATCACTCTACTCTAGAGCTAGAATTATTTAATGGAATAAAAACTTATCACTATGACATGTTGTACTTCATAAGAGACTACTAAGAAGCTTAAGTACGGTAAATCCACCTTCACCTGTCATTGAATATAGAACATAGAGTTATCATAATCGTCAATTTTATGGGTTAATTAATCTCAGTTCAGATAATTTATATTAATAAATTATCTACAATCATATTTCCATAATTCCTCTTTGAACGACCAATATTCCACTTCTTTGGAACTTTTTAGCTCATTCAAAATAACAAACATCATGAAGACCCAAAAGTAAGAAGAATAAATCAACTCATAATCAGGGAATCTAGCGACTTCTTTAAGGATCATAATTCAAGACTTTAGTGCCTTTTAAAGATTATTTATTTTCCCATCAAATAAAAAGCAACAATCAAATTTTGTAGTGACAAGAATGGGAACAAATTTTCAATGTAATAACTCCCTTCCCTAGTGATAGTAAATTTTTGTTTTGAAATGAAATTATTTTCCGGATCTTTTAAATAATAGATTCCTCCCCAAGTGATTTTCAATTGATTGCAATAGGTAAGTGTCTTTGTTCTAGTATTTTCTGAGTCATTGAATTTAAGGGTAAAGGTGAAGAGACTACTAGACAAAAAAGAGCAGAGTGACTGAATGTCAAATGAAAATAAAAAATTTGTATTTTTTTTTATGTAGGGACAACATCTTACCTACAACAAGAAAAAAAATCTGAAAGAGTATGTATGTAGTTACAAATTGTTATGTAGTTACAAACTATTACAATTAGGTAATTGAAGGTAAATTTAGTGTTATTTAAGAAATGAGAATTATGAACATTCATCATTATTGCTCAAGATAAATCATAAATACCATGGGTCAATATCATTATCAAAACCTAAATTCAATATAACTTATTAAAAAGAAAAAAACTAACATTATAAAAAACATATATAAAAATATTTACTTGATCTAATGGCCTAAAACATTTCATTCATCTAACATTTGATCTAATGGCTCAAATATGGACACAGTGGCAGCTAGGGGAGTCGTTTTCAAATAGTGACACCTTACGACATAAATATTTTGATTGTGAAATAATTTATGTGTTCTGGGCATGTGGTATTGATAAGCAATGGTATTGGCCCAAAATTTAATTGAGACAACATTTAAATGTTTACTTTTAACTTTTTATTTATTACTTTTAACTTTTATGTTTATTACTTATAACTTTTTGTTAATAATGAAGCCAACACTTAATTGTTTACACTCATCCCCAATATCACTTTTAACTTTTTATTATCTTTTAATTGAGCTGACATTAAAATTTTTTACAAACTTTCTTACATTACATATACACATGTGCCTTTTACTGGGTTGGGTTGTAGAGAGCCTCTCAACGCAATTACCATCCTAATGGATATTGGTTTCATCTTCCCCGCAACACCATATTTTCACCACCCTCATTGAGGCTTTCAACTGACTTACCAAAACAATCAAATTTTGTCCCATGCTTGGCCAGCCACTCCATCTGGATGATAATGCCATAAGCCCCCAAGAATAACAAGTTTAAATCCACTATTGTGAGCATACTATTTAGTATGAATGAGAATGATTTTACTACATGCTCCACTTATATTTTTTTCCTTGTGGCCAATTGAAATTTCCAGGGCTCATTTTGTTTCATTTTTGGTGATGAACACCTTTCAACCACTTGTGGACTTACATAACTAAAGTTTGAGCCTAGTTCTATTAAAACAGAGATAATCTGGCCATTAATCATAACTTCCATTTCAATGATTGAGGCCTAATGATCCACCTGCCTATTTTCCACTGCTGCATATATATGTGGTGTGCTCCAGAACATGTCATTTATAGTCTCAGATCCTTGTACATTGTATGCTCTTGGACCATCCTTCTGTTGCTAAGGGAATACCCTCTATTAGTGGTTCTCCTCACACATCCAACATTTCATATGTCCAACTTTGAAACTCCTAGTCTCAGCTCTCGTGAACTTTGTAAATTTATCCTTATTGCAACAATAGTCTTTTATATTGCTCTCCTTTAGAATGGATAACTAACCTATTGGTTCCTCCCTCATGCTTCGTTCCTTTCCCTTTAAAACCGATATTTCCCTTTTCTTTACAGTATTACCTGAATAAAAATTTATGTTTTTCTTTCTCATAACAATGCTTCAGTTTTGCTCAAAGAACTTTATTCAGTCCTAAAATTATTGTGCTAGATTGTTGATATAACATTGAATATTTTCCTTCTCTTCTTTTATGTAAGGAGCATATCTCAGTAATTCTAAAAAACTGGTAGTATATTGTTCATCAGTCATTTTCCTGAGTTTGAGCTCGTATAACTCTTTGGCCTTATTATCATAATATTCTTCAAATATGTACTTGCTTCTAAAGTATCCTTCAAAATTTTCCCAATTTCACTCCTTCTCTCTAATACTCTTCACATTCCTTATATCTTCCCACCAAATTTCTACTTTTCCCTTTAAGTTGAATATGGATGCTCTGACTTTCATATTTTCATATTAGTTGTGGACTCTAAAATAAATTTTCATTCCTAGTATACATTCCTCTGCTTCTTCAACCTTATTCATCCCTCCATTAAATGTTGGGGACTTTGCCTTCTTGAACTCTTCTGGTAAATTTTCCTTTCCCTTCCTCCTTCATTGGTTTTTATTCCTCATCCCTACATTATATAGCTACTCCTGGTTGCATGTCCTCCTTTTCAAAGTGCTTAAGGGAGTTCCTCCCTTTACTGTGTCTTCACTTGCTTTCATGTGCCTTTTCCTAGATGTTGGGTGCGTGTTATATTCTTTCCACGACTAGGTGGGCAGACATGTCTATGATTTTTTGCATGGGTCTGCACATCGTTTTGGGCATGATGGTTTTTTTCCCATGGTATTTTTTTATATTCGATCAAGGAAACTATGGTTATGTTCTAATCCAAGTTTAATGGATTGGTTTTTATGAATGCTTCGACATGTATATATATATTTGTTGTAACATTGAAAGGAATATAATGAAAAATCAAGCCTATAGCCCTGGTTTGGGATCCAGGGGAAAATATCTATGTATATATGTTTTATGTTTTATGCTCTCGCTATTGTTTTATTTTTTGGGATCCAAGGGAAAATCTCTATGTATATATGTTTTATGTTTTATGCTCTCACCATTGTTTTATTTTTTATTTTAAGTGTTCATTTCCAGATAATTTTGTACAGGGTTAAAACCTACATTTGATATCAGAGTAGTTTCAGCTTCAAGGGGACGCCTTTACTGCAGAAGGGTTTTTTTCCTCGTGCATGTTGTATACCCTGTTCAATGGGATATCTGCATGATCAATTCTTGTGGTGAAAGAAGATGGTGACAAGTTTAAAGATAAAGACCGAGAAATTTAATGGCTAAATTTTTGAGTTGTGGAAGCTCAAGATGGAGGATCTTTTGGTTGATAAATATCATTGGATCTTGGTAGATATGGGTACTAAATGAACGAAAATGTCAAATGAAGTATGGGCGAAGTTTTATCGAACGGCAAAGAGCACAATACAGTTGTGTATCTTAGATTTGGTACTGTTGAATGTATCTCGGGAAGCTACAACAAAGGCTTTGTGGTACAATTTAGGGACTTTGTACCAATTTAAGTCTCTCATGAATAAATTTTTCTCGCGGAAAAAGTTGTATAACTTGAGGATGAAGGATGGAGACTTGGTGACAGCATTTGAATGCCTTCAATATTGTGGTAAGTGGATTTTTATCTATTGATATTAAAATCTCAGATGAAGATAAGTGTATCATTTTTTTTGTGTTCTCTACGATATTCGTGGGACATTCTGGTTGTTGAAATAGGTAGCAATACAACTACCTTGATATTTGATGAAATTGTCTCAGCCTTGATGTAGGAGGAAATGAGACAGAAAAATATGGAGGGCTAGAATGGAGATGCAATTTATGTACAAGGATGGTCCTAGAAAATAAAAAATAATTTCTCGAGTGGGAGATTTAAATCTATAGGGAGATCTAAATCTCTAGGAAAGCTTGTAAAGGTGTGCTGGAAATGTGAAAAGGAAGGGAGCTTCAAAAAGGACTTTAGATCTAAGGCTCCTGAGAAAGGAAAGGGATCTGATGATGCTCCTTCTGCACAGGCGAAAACTTCCTCAGATGAAGGTGGGGATGTATATTTGGCTTCTTCTTCAAATACATATGTAGAGCATGACGTATGGTTAATTGAATCACATACATCCTTTCACTTAACTCCCCATAGGGAGTGGTTCTGCGAGTATGAGAAGTATGATGATGGTGATTTATTATTAGGGGATGGTAGGAATATTAGAATCAGTATATGTCAAAAATTCAAGCTGAATTTGCAAGGTGGAAGGATTAGAGTACTTCTTGGTGTTCTGCATATTCTTACATTGGCTAGAAATATGATGTTTATAAGCAAGATGGATGATGCAAGTGTAAAACAGTGTTCGATAAATATATGTGCAGGATGGTTAAGGGAGCACTAGTATTGATGCGGGGAGTTCAGATTGGAAACATGTACAAGCTTCTGGGTAGCACTGTTATTGATGGGTGCAACAATTATGTGGTTCCTAAAAGTGGAGCAAAAAGCCAAGTGGTCTCTGGAGAAAAGGTCGTGTTATGGCATCAAAGGCTTAGACATATTGGAGAGAAGGGGATTTGAATACTTCATGGTAATGGTATGGTAGAAGGTATGTCTAATTGCTATCTGGATTTCAATTTTTTTGAAAATTTTGTATATGGGAAGAAGAATCGGGTGAGTTTCCCTTCTGTTTCTAAGAGGGTGAACAAGATATTAGAGCTTGTGCACAATGATTTGTTTGGACCTATGTCAGTTCCATCACTGGGTAAGTATGTGTACTATGTTTCATTTATAGTGACTTCTCAAGGAATACATGGATATATTTCCTTAGGAAGAAATCTGAAGTCTTTGATAGATTTAAAGAATTTAAGGCTCTGGTAGAAAACTAGACATAGAATAAGATAAAGGTATTGAGGACATATAATGGAGGAAAATTCTACACGAAGGAATTTGAAGAGTTCTGTAAGAAGTGTGGTATAGCACGACAAGAAGAATACTCCATACACACCTCAAAAAAACAAAGCTGTAGAAATGATGAATAGGGCATTGATGGAAAAAGTAAGAAGCATGCTCAGTGGTACCTAGTTAGGACAAGAATTCTAGGAAGAGGCAATGGAGACTGCATGTTACCCGGTTAACAAATCACCTTCATCAGTGTTGGAGGATAAGACTCCACATGAGGTATGGACTAGTAAGAAACCCTCTCTTTCACATATGAGATTATTTTTTTGTGATGCATATGTACATGTTCTAAAGGAGAAAAGAACCAATTTGGATAGTAAATCTGAAAGGTGCATCTTTATTGGGTATAAGGATGGTTTAAAAGGTTATAAGCTTTGGAACCCATAAATAAGGAAGGATGTGTACATCCGAGATGTGGTGTTCAAAAAGATGAAATATGTTTTTAAACATCAAGTCCTACCAAAGGAAACTGAGAAGATAGAGTTTTAACTAAAGGAGGAATAATTAGGCTCTACAGCAGAACAAGGTTCAGAATAGGAAGAGCCACAAACTCCAATTATGAGAAGATTAGTTCGAGAAAGAAGGAAAATAGAAAGGTATAGTCCATCTTCTTTTTGTTCAAATTTTTCTTTATCTGTCACTGATGATGATCCCAGAATTTTCAGGGAGACAGTGGATTCAAAGGATGGAAAACTCTGGAAGGAGGTAGTGATTCAGAGGATGGAAAACTCTAGAAGGAGGCTATGGTTGATGAAATGGCATCCTTGCACAAAAATGAGGCATGGGATCTAATGGAGTTGTCGGTTGGAAGCAAACCCATTGGAAGAAAATGGGTGTTTAAGAAGAAGACAAATGTAGAAGGCAAGATGGAGAAATACACAGCTTGGTTGGTAGCAAAAGGTTATTCCCAGGTGTTGGGAATTGATTTTGGTGATTTTTTTCTCCTATTGCCAATGTAACTTCTACTAGATTACTTTTATATGTTGTTACTGCAATTGATTTTGAGGCAGAATAGATGGATGTGAAGAAAAAATTTCTTCACGAGGATTTGGAAGAGGAGATCTACATGAAGAAACCTAAAGGCTTCACAGTGAATGGTAAGAAATACCTTGTTTGTTGGTTAAAAAAGTCTTTGTATGGGTTAAAACAGTCACCAAGGATGTGGTATCAGAAATTTGATACATATATACGGGGAATTTCCTTCACCATAAGCAAAAAGGATCATTGTGTGTATTTTAAATTAATAGGTGACCATGTTATTTATTTGGTCTTGTATGTGGATGATATGCTGATGCTTGGAAATGACAAAGAAATTATCCACGATTTGAAAACCCAGTTGTTCTACAAATTTTACATGAAGGATCTTGGTGCTACAAACTATATTTTGGGCATGGAAATTAAATGAGATCAAGCAAAGAGGAAGCTTTGGTTAAACCATAGGAAGTGCGTCGAGACAATATTCCAGAGATTCAATATGCATGATAGTAAATCGGTGAAGGTTCCTATTCCTGTAGGTGTAAAATTATCTATTGAACAATGTACCAATGCACAAGAAGAAGAAGAGGACATGTCTCGTGTTCCATATGCAAGTGCAGTGGGTAGCCTGATGCATGGAATGGTTTGTACTAGACTAGACATTGCACATGCAGTGGGAGTATTGAGCAAGTTTATGTCAAAACCAGGGAAGGAGCATTGGACGACAGTGAATCGGGTTTTCAGATATTTGTGTGGCACTAGTGATTATGGTTTGTGCTACCAAGGAAGACCAGGATTTGACAGAGTTTTGGAAATTGATGGCTTTGTCGATGTAGACTAGGATGGAGATCTGGATCAAAGAAGATCTAAAAATGGGTATGTGTTTAGCCCATTTGGAGGTTCAGTCACTTGGATGATTAAAAGACAATCTGTATTGGCTCTTTCAACTACAAAGGCAGAATACATGGCAGCCACTCATGCAAGCAAGGAAGGAGTTAGGTTGCAAAGATTTTGTTCAATTATGGGGTTGGTACAATGAGCTATAAGGATAAACTGTGATAGAAAAATTGCAATCTTCTTGGCTAAGAACACTGCTTGTCATTCAAATACAAAGCACATTAATGTTCGGTATCACTTTGTGAGAGATATGGTCGAGGATAAAAAGGTGTTGCTAGTAAAGGTGGACACTTCCAAGAATCTTTTAGATGCATTGACAAAGTTTGTAAGCACTGAGAAGTTCTCTTGGTGTAGAGAAACAATGGGCATTGCAAGGTTGGACCAATGACTGAGCTCTCATGTGCCCCCCTATGGAAATAAAACAACAAGTGGGAGAATGTTGGGTGTGTGTTACATTCTTTCTAAGACTAGCTACAGGGCAGAAGTGGGGGGTAAGAGAGGGGTCGGCAGCCCCCCTACGCTTGCGCCGAGCGTAATAGGGGGTCGTAGGGGGGTGGTAGCCCCCTTGCATGGGGTTTGGAGTAGTGCCCAGGGAAATTTTTTTAACCCTATATTAGATGGGTTGACTTTCCTATGGTTTTGTGCATGGGTTTGCACATGGTTTTCTCCCCATGGTATTTTTGTAGATCTAGTCAAGGGAACTACGGTTATTGTATGTTCTAATCTAGGGTTAATGGATTTTGGTTTATGAATGCTTCGACATGTGTATATGTGTTGTGACATTGAAATGAATATAATGAAAAATCAAACTGGTTGTCTCGATTTTGGGATCCAAGGGAAAAACTTTATGTATGTCTATTTTCTATTTTATTCTCTCACTATTGTTTTATTTTATGTTTTCAGAGTTTGTTTGCAAATAATTTTTTTAGAGGGTTATAAACTATAGTGGATCCATTTCCTTCTACACCATTAATCTTCAATTCTCATCTTCCACATCATGATTAGCTCTATTTTAATTTTTGGCTAGCTCCTAGATCATATTTACTTTTTCTTTGCAGACTTGACAGGCTCTGTGGTATAGCTGCATTTACTTATGCATATTTTTCTTACGCCCTAACAACCTTTTCATTGTCGACCTTGTAGCTTCTTATTTTAGCCCTTAAGCTTCTCAATGTGTCCATCCATTCATGAGAGTTTTCTTCTCCTAATGACTCTTCTTCATACCCATTTTGAGATATATCGAAACTATACTACACCATTTTTTTTCATTTTTTATTGTCCCTTATGTGTAATTACACACACCCAATGGTTAGACAATTTAAAAAATAAATTCGCAATTTCAATCATGACCTTGGTTTGTTTTATAAAGGTGTTAGTACAAGTTGTTTGAAACATCACTCCTCAAGTTTACATGTTCATTAGAGACAATGATCATATCAAAATCAATATAGATACTAAATATAAGTCACAAACATCATACATCATCAATATATATGACTACCATTGTAGTAATAGGTCCTAATACTCTATCACACTATGTTAGATCCCATATGATCTCTTGGAGTCCAGTGTTGAACCTCGAAGCCTTGATACCACCTTGTAACACTCCCTCCCACCCCCTTGGATGTCCCAAGATGAATAAGAGTTGTTAATTAATACTGATCCAAATTCCAAGGCCTCGTTATGGAAATGGGGTCACAAAAGTTCCTCAAATTTAAACTTCCTTAAAAATAGAAACTAACATCACTATTGTATCCATCTCATTGAGAGATTTCCAACAATATTTTTTTCCTTAATATGAATTATGGATCAAATTTATGATTGTTTAAGGATATTCCAATGATGTACTTGCTACATTAGCTGAGATTTTCATGTGGAAACCTTCCACTCCTCATGGAAGGTCCCACCATCGATCCTTGCCATGTGCTCAATTCACACCAACCTCTCTCGATCCCACCAAGCCAGACTCTGGTGTGCATCGCGGCCCAAACACATTATAAAAAGTTCTTGTACTCGAAATTAAATCCTTAGCACTCACCCTAATTTATCCTAAGGTCTTGAGGTCCACAGTCCCAAGATTACATCATGTTGATTTCATAATGTCCACATGGCCCTCCCTAAAGTTTCCATGTGTCACCTAGTAATATGCCACTTAGATCTAGTATGTGGTCAATAGTGACTACAATGTGGCACCCCACCAGTGTGCCACATCACCCATAATCCCATATCACTACCGCCTTGGTCCCAACCTAGGTCCCACTAGGGTCCTGACCCATTTGCAAAGCATGACATTCCTGTTATAATTTTCTTGACCCCTTTTTCCTTCGAGGTTTTAAGTTTGAGGAACATCTACTATGGAGCTTAGCTTTGGGCCTCCACATCAGCTTGCCTCAGTCCCCCCCTATGTTACCAAACAAGGAACAAATCCTGCTCAAGCCCAAGATCAAGACAAAAACCTTTTTTTGGTGACAAGAATGTGCCTCCATCAACTGTTACCATATTCTCGCCTCACCCCTTGATGAGTGTGTATATCACAAACCTTTCTAAATTCTAAAAGCTTGAGGCTCCAAGGTAATGTCATGTTGATTTCTCTTTCCCCGTCCCACTCTCTTCCCTCAGACCCCTGATACTAAATTTTGACTCTCTTTGGGAACGATCAAAACTTCACCCATATATAATTATGTGTATGTATATCATCACGGTTCCCTTTGATCACACTTCTTGACACTTATACATTGTCATTATCATCCCTCTTGAGTCTTAATACCATTAATATAGTACTCGACCCATGTCTCAGTACTGAGGTTTTACGTCTCTGCAACCTCCTGATACAAGGTCTCCTCACACATGCATAGCCACCTTCTATAATACGTGAACTACAACCATGCCCATGATGGTTATAGTTACATACACAAATATATATATATATATGTGTGTGTGTGTGTGTGTGTGTACAAATGTGTGAAGGCACAGTTTCTTGTAACTTAAACCAATGGTTTAGGGCCATGTTCAACCCAGACCATTCATAAATTAAGAGTCGTAAGTGAGTCTAATACCATCCAATCACACACAGGTAACATCCATTCCTTATTTATAACATAGGCATTTCAACCATAACACTAAGTAGCTAAATTGCATTCATACACAGAAATATGCATTCCCATCATTGACACACACATTTTAATAATGGAAATAAGCATACATATTATATTCACATACATAGTAACATGAGTAGGCAACTTATCTTAGGATATAGACGTTTGGAAATTGAGATTTGGAATCCATAACTCTAGTTCTCCACCCCAATAACACCACAAGAGTCCAGAGAGTGAGTCTATCCACCCACTAAGCACATTAGGAACATAGAACCAAGTTCCTCCATCTGTCTCCTATAAGAACCTATGCACACTAGTTATTCTAGCTAATGAACTCCATGGGAATGTATCAAGCCAATTCTCCACATGTTAGTCAAACTTAGGAATCTAGAGCTTTGTTAAGATCCACCTGAAATGGAACCACAAGAATCCATAACACTTTATCCACCTAATATCTTCATAAAAAATGTTGTTTTTCCCTTGTTAGCTTGTTCTCCTCATGGCTTTGTTCCACTCGACTCTGTCTCCTTCAACTACCACCTCGAATTCCATCTCCCCTATTTATCCCAACACATCGTATGGTTTTGTGTGGATCAAAGCCTCCCCTGCCATGACAAAGGGTTGGGTCATCCTTTTTCCTCCCGACCATATGTAGCCTTTAATTATCATGTACAATTATCTCTCCCATTCTAGAAATGGTGCATACGCAACTTAAATGCATTTTTTTTTGTGTTAAATTCATGGGCTTACATGAAGGCACTATTCTAGAAGGTATTTTATGTTTATATTGTGTTAATAAATATGCCCAATAATGTCGTTCCTTAAATTAGAAGAACAAGTGAAAATTATGTAACATCCCTGATGAAAATTCCATGTAATAAAATTTAATAAAGGAAAAATAATAACCACGGTTGATGGGACACTTATTCCAAGTTGAATGTTCAACAAAAAATCCTAGTGAGGGTGTTCATTGGTTTATTATGGCTAAGGATCTTTTCAAAGTCTTCAGAAAGGAGAAATGGCATTTTTGGCACATTTGTTTATGAAAATAATGTAACTTAGGAGAAAAGTAAGGTGAAAGGTCACATGTTGCATGTGAGGAGGAAAATGAAGGAAAATAATAGAAAATGAAGAAAATAGAGGCCTCATTTATAAAAAGGTTTTTGAGGATTAGTTGATACCTTTTTTTAGTTCATTTTTGGGCTCTCTCATTATTCTCTCTCTCTCTCTCTCTCTCTCTCTCTCACTCTTGGACACTTTGATTTTTCTTGGAGCACTTTAGCATTGGATCAAGAAAGGAAAAGAAGGCAAGAGGAAGGAAGGAGCAAGCAAGGAAGATCACTATCAAGCAGCTACAACCAAATTCTTTGCAGGTATCAATTGGCATGTGTGATTTCCTTCCTATATTTGGCATGCATGTTATTGCATGTGGTTCTTTTCTGTCATGGCATGGGATTTTCCAGGTGTGACAGTGTTTTTAACCTAGTCTTTCCATTTCTGGAGAGCCATGGTGTGATGGGTTTCTCATGTTTTGGTTGAGCTAGATTGCTAGATGGATTCGAAGCTGAGTGAGGTGGATCTCTGAAAGGAAGAACATATGGCCTAGTGATCCCTTAACCGAACTGTGGATTACGGTAAATACACTAGCCTAGTGACCCCTGAACTGGACTGTGGGTTGTAGTAAAGGTAGGTATTGTGTGCCTCGATGGGCATAGGAATCCTCGACCGGTTAATGGCGAGATACACGATAAATCCTAGTGGTGGTTTCCCTTGATTAGGCCTAGGAATCCTTTCCGGCAAATTGCGAGATATATGGTAAAGCCTAGAGAGTGCAGTCTCAATTTAGGGCCTAGTGATCCGATGTGGATTGCGTTAAATGATGAGAGACTAGGAGATAGGAAAATTCCTCATTGTGTTGGTGGAGAAATCTGGTGGCATTCATTCTTGCTTTATGGCCTAGTGATATGGGAGGGATTGTGTAAAGTTTGGTTTATATTAATGATGGTGAGGTGGTTTAGCCTCGGGATGCTTTGCTTAGTTCTTTTGGTTTGAGTCCCACATTCATGCTAGGAATATGGCACAGAAGTGATTGGCTAAAGAGATATTTGGCTCAGACAATCTATGGTTGAGTGGAACGTGGTAGTCCCATACCGGGTTGGCTTTTTCATTAATTAATAAGAGGTTCTTTCCTTGACATATCATATGTAAATGTGCTTGTTTATATGTGGATTCTATGACTATTGTATCCTTGGAATTTCTGTTGCTATTATGTTGGTTAAAGCATGTATTATGACAGATATGATGTATGGCTCTCCTCATGTTTTTATTTGTAAATGAATGAATAATGTATCTATGACATACTAGATGATAATACAACTAATGATATAAGGGAATAATGCTTCTTAGCAATTCTCAAATAAGTATGAGACCCCTACACTCAAATTTTTTGTTTAAACATGTAGATTACATATTTGTGACATGTTTGACGAAATTACTGTCATGGATAGTAAGGGTTTGTTCTATACCTTGCCAATTATTTGCAAACATATCATTGTTTCGTTGTTGTAATTCATTTTTGAACCTGTCATTGAGTTTTGGGCAATGACCTAGGCTCTAAACCTGAAAAAGTGGCTCAAATCTCAGGGACGTTGGCACAGGTCCGAGGAAAAAGTCCCTATGCACATGCATCCCCATGTTGCGGGAGCATCCAGAGCCTCCCAAATGCACCCTTTTCCATATCAAAGGAGCGTCTAGGGGTTTAATTGTTTGAAAACCTAGTGGGACCCAGGGGCTGGTTACCTGAGTTGTTGGTATGGCTCCTACGAGTTTTTTTGCTGATGTGGAAGGTCAGTTTGATTTTTTTTCCATCGATTCCACTTCCTTAAGGTCACTTAGGAGGTTGAATCCCATTATAGTGGCCTCTTGTCACATATTTACCCTGATTGGTCAGTTATTTGTGTAGATGTGGGATGAGGGTGTTACATATTAAATGTAGGCTTGGCTCCACAAGCCATCTTCCCCTTCACCTCCATAGACTCTGAATCGATGTCCCTCTCAACCCAGTTATCATATTTTATTATTTACATTTATGCACATAAATTTACATGGCAATGTTTACAACATTATTCACAAGAGGGTGATGATGGGGTTGTTACACAATGGTTGTGCAAACATCATAATGAGGGATTTTTAATATCACTAGGTTTAGAAACCCTTAATCTAATCTATATCCCCAATACCAATCTGAAAGGAGAGAAGAGGAAACCACACAATAATACAATAGCACAACAAAATAAGAGAGATGAGGAAACCATACAATAATACAATAACACAATATAACATAATAGAGTTGTGGCTTTCTAACTTGAATTGATTAATTTAATTGCTTGAGGATACATGGTTAAATATACTAAAAAACACTAATAATAGATATGTTAATCTTATCTCAAACATGCATGAGTAAGTGTTCTTAAATTTAGACTCTATGTAAACTTTGAGCTAATTAGAGATAATTGACAATAATTAACACATTCTTAATCTTTCTCAAAATAACCAAATCTTCTATAATAATAAGTTATACTCTAGACAAAATGATACCATAAAATTTTGAATATAAATTTTGGAAAATGGTATAGATTTTTAATTTAAATTATCAATTATTAAAAATTATTAGGTGTATCCACTTAACCTCCAAAGTACTAATAAAATAAAATGTGATGTAAGTAAGTGTCATATAAAATGATTTATGGTTTTTTGGACATGTGTTATAGTTAAAGCATGCTATTGTAAGAAAACTTATTTATAAATTAAGAATATCTATGACAAAGTGAGATAAAGTGGAACAAAAACTCCATAATTAAAAATCTTGTTACTTGTTTTTTATTTATTTTGCTTTAAATTTTATATTTAAATCATCTTAATTTTAATACTAATTGTTTAAAACTTATAATTTAGTTCATATTTACGATTTTTTTTAGTATACATGGGATAGTTCTATTGACTATTGTTGGGTTATGAAGTATTATGTAAACTATAGTTCAAATTACATATAGTTAAATACAACTAATTTTTTTTTCTAATTTTCTTTAATTTAAAAAATATAAAATATAGCAATTTTGATACTTGCTATAAAATGATAAACATTAATATTTACTAATAATTTAACTAAACCAATTTAGTAAACTAATTATTATTACTAAATTGCAATCCAACCCCTTCATCATCATCAAGCATTAAGAGATACTAAAACAGTAAAAAGCTACGCTCTCACCTTTACTCTCTATGAAGATAAAATAGAATATGATACATGTATTTTCAAATCTAACATGAAAAATTAAGATAAATGTCTTTTCAATTAATCATATCATTAAGATTTGGTGGACTTTTTGAACCATCTAATGTGGTTTGTCCTAAAGATAAACCACATTAAATGGTTCAAAACTTTAATAATATGATTAATCCAAAAGACATTTATCTAAATTATGTATCACAAAAATCTTAAATCTAACATGATAAATTAATTAAACCCTCACCCATTGTTCAGCTGAAACGTTTAAAAAACAAAAAATTATTACTATGTAAAGCTTTACCAAGATTATATCTGGTTTATTCATCAGTTTTATTTGTTAACGCGTTCATTAATACAAATTTCCTTCGGTGAGATTTTTTCAATAATTGTTTTACGCTTATTAGAAATCAGAGTACCTTGACTTCAACTTTAACGCTAAACTCTCTCTTTTCAGATTTCTTCACATTTCGTATTTATACCAAATATGTTTAGTTTGTAACCAGGATGCATTCAATCTGTTATTAGGTGGTATTTTTCGAAAATTCTTTAAAATTCAGTGAAAAATCATCATGGATATAAAAATATTAAATTCCATGCAGAAAGTTA
This sequence comes from Pinus albicaulis, assembly GCA_034641835.2. Classification (NCBI taxonomy): domain Eukaryota; kingdom Viridiplantae; phylum Streptophyta; class Pinopsida; order Pinales; family Pinaceae; genus Pinus; species Pinus albicaulis. Next base: position 950,387,203 of record CM076582.1, read on the forward strand.
TGGTTTTGGATAAATATACCTGTTATTATTACCTTATGGTATTTGTGATTTATATTTTCTCTATGTTCTGGTACTTTTATATTTTTACTCAAAAAAAAACTTTTTAATAAGTCTAGATATTTTTACTGAAAAGCACAAGTGTCATGGGAAGTGTGAAAACTGAAACATGAAAACTTTGTGAATTATATTTTCGTACTTTTATTTAAAAAACAAAAAAACAATTTTATATTTTTACTCAAAAAAATAACTTTTTAATAAGTCTAGATATTTTTACAGAAAAGCACAAGTGTCATGGGAAGTGTAAAAACTGAAACATGAAAAATTGTGATTTATATTTTCGTACTTTTATTTAAAAAACAAACAACAGTTTGCAGCAAGCTACACAATAGCAATTAACTTATATTTCAACAAGAGCCGAAACATTCACTATGGAGTTGCTTTTTCTTCTAGCCAAGACACAACAGGCCATATACTTAATGAGATTTGAACTTTCCTCTGGTGGGTTTCACTCAACAAAACTTACTGTTAAACCACATGTCACTGTATAAAAAAACAAAATGCTTTTTAATAAATTTCAATATTTTTTATTGAAAGGTACATTTGTGATGGCAAGTGTAAAACCTGAAACATGAAAAGTTATTGACAAACCGGGCATCGTGCCAAATTTGAAATTACAATTGCTATATAGAATCCCAACCCCACTGCTATGTGACAAGATTGAATCATAAATTATTCTATAGTATCTATAATGGCTCCCCTTGAAGCCTTGGAGAGAGCTGTTTAATTAAAGCCGAGATTTAGCGACAACGTAGTGCTCGCCATCATTGTCAAACTGTGGCCGATTTTTCTGTCTCGATGCCACTGGCTTGGTCCGCCCGACACCTCGGCTAGAAACTTTTGCTTTTGAAGACGCGGAAAGATTTTTGGCTTCATCTCTCAACACATTTTTCAGTATTTTGTTTGTGGGATTCTTCGGCAGCTCCGTCAGGAAGACGACAGCCTTGGGAACCATGTAGTGCGGCAGCTTCTTTCTGCAGAAAGACACAATCTCTTCTTCTGTTATATTAATGGTGCCATCGCTGTGCTTTTTCTTGATAAAGGCGCAGGGCGTCTCGCCCCAACGGGGATGGGGCATGGCAACCACGGCCGCCTCGGAAACGAGAGGGTGAGTGTACAGAACAGACTCCACCTCCACACTGCTGATGTTTTCTCCGCCCGAGATTATCACGTCCTTTGAACGATCCTTTATCTCCACGTACCCGTCGGGATGTACCACGCCAACGTCACCAGTGTGGAACCAGCCGCCGGCAAAGGCTTCGGCGGTGCTCTTCGGGTCGTGGAGATACCCTTTCATTATGCCGCTGCCTCTCAACATGATTTCGCCCACGGTTTGCCCATCTCTTGCCACGCTGGACATGGTAGCCGGATCCTTCACGTCCACCTGGTCGAGGCTCAGCACGCCAACTCCTTGACGTCCTTTGAGGGCACCTCGTTGGGCTGGGGACAGTTGAGCATTGTCCCATTCGCTCTTCCACTCGCAGGCCAGCGCGGGGCCGGTGGCTTCGGTGAGGCCGTAAGCATGTGTTACGATGAAGCCCATGTCTTCAACCTGAGACAGAATTGCAGGGGCCGGAGGCGCCCCTCCGGTGAGAACCTCAACTCTTCCGGGCAAGGGCTGTGGATTTGGGTGGTCGAGGAGAATGTTGAAGACAATAGGCGCGCAGCAGAAATGAGTGACATGATGCTGATTTATGGCTCCGTATATCTCTTCCGCAGTCGTGTTGCGAATACAGACGTTGGTTCCGCCTCTGGCTGCGATGGCCCAAGTGAATGTCCAGCCATTGCAGTGGAACATGGGAAGCGTCCACAGGTAAACCGGCTCTCTTCTCATTTCCCACAGAAGCAGCATAGACATGCTGCTCAGGTATGCTCCTCTATGGCTGTATACCACTCCTTTCGGTGCCGATGTCGTTCCAGACGTGTAATTCAGGGCAATCGCCTCCCACTCGTCTGCGGGCTTTACCGGCTCGAAACGTGGATCCCCGCCTCGAACCAGCTCCTCGTAAGTACCGCTGATTCCGACCCCAACTTGATTAACCAGTCGAGCAATGTGAGCAGCTGGAACGCCATCATCAAGATCATGTATGAGGATCAGACGCGGAATGACGAGAGGCGATTCGAGAAGGGCGAGGGCGTCCTTGGCGAGGGACAGCAACTGGTAGTCAACCAGCAAAAACTTAGCGCCGGAGTGGGAAAGAATGGTGGCGACATTGCGAGCGTCGAGACGAGAATTGATGGTGTTGAGAACAGCCCCCGCCATTGGAACAGCGAAATGCGCCTCATAAAGCGCTGGAACATTGGGCGCCAAAACTGAGACCACGTCCCCTTTTCGTACTTTGAGACGATTGACAAGAGACGACGCCACACGTCTGCAACGCTCCGAGGTCTCGGCCCATGTAAAGCGAACACGTCCTTGATCATAGATTATGGACGTCTGCTTAGCATACACCACCGCCGCTCTGTCGAGAAATGTCACTGGCGAGAGAGGCACATAATTCGCGCCGCACTTTCTCAGATCCTCCATTGCAAATCACAAATTACTTCTCTCACAGCTTCAGCACTTGGGCCGAGGCGAGCTATCTAAGCAACAGGGATAAATCTACTAAATCTAGTAAATCTAGTTGCTAGAATGCGCAGACACAATAAAATAAGGAAATGAATGAATGAATCAGAGGCTCTGGATTTGGTTATACAATAGCATAGGGAAACTTGATTTATATAGAACAGAGCGGCAATTTTGTGACCACACAACTTTTGGTCGGTGCGAAAAATACGCTGATCAAAGAGTACTTACAGTAACTTCATGGAAGACTGAGATCTAGAATAAGGCCAACAATGGCCTGCAACGGAAGCTTCCCTCATTTGGTTGGCCCCACTACTCTTATCGTGAGAGCCGAATTTTTTGTGTAATCTAGAAGAAACCTTGGAGCACGTAACTCCACATGTGATTCCAGGTGGCATGTTCTTGTGGAGGAATTCATCCAACTTTCAATAGAACCACAACCTATAACGGTTCAGCGTGCTACATGGACCACCTCGGACGATAGAAAATACGGAGAAACAGCAGACAGAAAATGAAGAGATGCAAAGATTGACTAGAAAATCATGTGGAAAAATGGCCACAAATGGATGGCTTGGAAAATGGCGTCGTGGGACCCTGCCGATTGCGCTGACTGAATGGTAGTTTATAAGAAACCATGAATGGCGAAGAATTAGGGCGTAATTAATTCAAACACATTTGACTGATATAGTTCGTTTCCCTTTATAATCGGCTCCACATCCGCAGTCAAAATTCCTGTGCACATTATTCGGCTTCCTAAGTCAAATGCACCCATTTCTTGTGATCCAATATAAAATTTAAATCAATGGACACTATTCCTTTGGTGTACTTGAACAGCAAGCAACTCAGGAAAAAAACCCGACATTTTTTAGTTTTGACTTTTTTGCTGAATGTCCAATCACATTGATTATTCATCACAATTTCCTATACTACTTTTATAATAAATGACACGATGATTTATGCGTGACTTTATAGTTATTCCCACTTTGGAAAAAATCGCGAAAAATATACTTTTATGCTAATACAAGAAATGTTACGTCGATATACATTTATGCTTATCATAAATTAGAAATTTTAATAACAAAAATTGATGTGTATTACTAAAATTTAAGATATTTGAAATAAATTTAGAGTTATTCTTTTAGGAAGGTTGTGATCACATAAGATTGTGATTTCTGAATGGTTGATTGCAATTTATAAGATGTTATTAATGTTTTCCATCTACCCAAGTGACATGAACCATCTTTCAAATTGACTTTTCCATTGCAACTTTTGAATATATTCCCACGAGAGTTGTTTGCTATACAAAGAAAGCCATCATTTAGCTTGGTATTAAGTATTGTAATAGTCCTTAGGTAATAAGATTGCAATTTAGATTGGTTTCAATATAGGAGTTGTGTGTGTACATGGACTGGAATTAAAGTTGGAATTATTTGTAATGGTGTTGCTGTTATTGGATTTGTTGAAATGCAAGATGATATTGTTGTTTAGTGGTTTATTGTTATTATGTATAGAAACTAAAATAAAAAAAAGATGATATATGGATAAATTTTATGATAGGTACCAATAAATTATTATTAAATATAAATAGATATTTTACATCATAGAAAAGGGTGATAAAGGTTAAGTATTTTGTCATTTTTATTAGTTTTTATTTATTTATTTATATAAACTAGGTTAACCATATAAATTAAATGGATGATAAATGTATATAGAGAAATGGTAAAACTAAAAAAACATTGTATTTTATTAGGAATAGCAAACAATACATATAATCAAAACAGGTTTGGAATTAGTGTTCTATAGATGAATATTTAGTTTTAAAACTGATTAGTGTTCTATAGATGAAGATTTAGTTTTAAAACTGTGTTTCATGAGGTCTCCTTAAAACATAACAATCTTAGAGATTAGAAAATTAATATATAAGTTAAACATATATACATTAAAAAAGCATAGAACAATATTCTTAACTATAGAGATTTATTCCCACTTTATTATGGAGATTCCTAATTTATAAATATGCTTTATTACAAAATTATTAGTCTATACCATGAATTATCAATAGCACATACCCAAAAAACCATAACTCACTTTATGTAACACTTGCTCATAGATAAATTTTTTAATTAATAAATTTAATTTTTAAAAGTAAAAAAACTTAACTACTTTAAAAATAAATCTCAACTTTTAATTTTCCTATACTTTTATAAATATTCTAAAATATTACATTCATATTTCAAAATAAACACTTTTATTCTCACAATTATAAATTTTTCATTAAAATTATATATACAAATCCCATAATATATTTACCAAATTATTCAAACTATTTTATTTTAAATAAAAATATAATCTTAAAAGTACTACCATAGTTCTCAAGTATTACCATTAAAATTAGTATCCCATTATCTTTAGAATAGAGATAATTCTGAAATATTATTATTAACATAAGTGTCCTTTTATCTTTAAACATTATCAAAATTCCATAACTATAAAATCAATTGTTACAATTTCTTATTATAATTATTTAATAAAATTATTATAAATATTCATTAAAATTTAAACTAAATTTTATTTATAATATAAAATTTAAACTCTATTTATAATATAAATATAAAATTTAATTTAAATGATGCCAAACCTAACAAACCTCAACGCATGTCTACATTTAATAACTAGACTTGATAATGATGTTTTTTTAGGGAATAAGCTATATTAAACCCCTACTAAGTGTGTGTATCATAAATCACGTTATCTCCCTTTATAGTTTTAGTTAACATTAAACTTGACAAACCTATCATAAACTTAAAACTGTCATTGCTCTTAATTATATAATAAGAGGAATATGTCCGCTAATATCTGTGCCAATTACTTATTCTACGGTCAAAACCAAGTACACAAATATCGTTTTAATGTCGTTTTTGTGGGAAGTAATGGCTTGTGGTCCAAAATTAATAATCGTCTTTTGGCTAAACACCCGCAAGTCTATCATTTTTTGCCACCTGTCACATTTAACTGTGTTTAGTGGTAGACTATGCAAATCATTACCAAATGCACTTATTACTATAATAAAAATATGAAATTGGTAGTAGTTTAAAATTCTAGGTTGATTATTATAAGGCTTATGGAATTTCCCACTCATTAGGATGGGAAGTATACGTGTATAAATTAAAGTTTTTATACGAAATTACATCGCCATCCAAATCAAAAGATGAAGATTTTAACAAGTTAACATAAACCATGTAAACTTTGGATAACCATTACATTTTTAATACTAATAATGGCATAGATTATGAAATGGATAATTTATGAAAGGTGCTTAGGAATAAATATTTTCGAAAAAGGAGATATTTAAGACAAAATAACCAAGAAATGAATTGGAATATTGATAAGAGTGTTTATAATTTGTCCCTTCCATGCAAATGGATGATATTTAATAAAATTTCCAATCTCTCGAAAAAGAATATATATATATATATATATATCGAATAGACATTAGGAGAAACCAAGATCTTACGTAAAACAGGTAAACCCAAGTAAGTACTCAAGAGGAGTGGGTAAGCCATTAATTATGATGATGGACTTAGAATCAATAAAACATGGGTCCTAGTGTTCGTAAACAACTCTTATTTTTTGGGTTATCTTTCCTATCAAAGTGCCATGATAATTATAATGGTTTTTTTTGGAATATATGAGGTGAAAATTGCTTAAAAATATAGCAAGATGATCAACACTATAATTAATAAATAAATTTAGAATAGAGAGGGGCATTATAATTCTTGACATTGTTTTGTCCTAAATATGAAACATCAATACAATACAAGGTTCAAAATGTTTCTTTAAAAAATGATTAAATAATATAAAATCTATAAGAATTTTATAGATATTTTAACTACTTTGAAAGTTGTTCAAACTTGTTTTCCTTTATTCATCATGAAATTAGTGCAATATTTCTCTCAATACCATGTGATCGTTGTAGCAATATTATTTGGGAAAATTCTAATACCCATTTCACTAGAGGTCACTTCAAAACTTGGTAGGTGACTTCAAGAGCATGGTGGTTTCCTTCTTCATTCAATAGGGAACTAGTGGACCTTATTTTGGTCATTTACTGACATGGGTGTCTTACTCAAATTTATTTCCCTTTCTCTGGCCTCATTTTTTCCAAATTTCTTTTCAAAATGTTGTTTTCATAAATTTTTGGATTGATTAATCTAACCAATTTAAATCTCGTAAGCAGACCAAACATAATTCATAGTCCAAGTTAGGATCACATATTTAAGCATCCAAACAATATTCAAAAAATATTTCTCATTTGAAACAAAAGCATCTTCCTAGAGAACTTAAAATCCTTTCTATCATATACACTTCACCATCTTAATGGGAACACCCTCTTTTGGACATTAATTCTTAGGTTAAGGTTAGTAGTTTGAATCACAATAGAAGATCTAGCAAGATGTTGTTCTATGGATTGATACTCGAGTATGCCCTTGAGGGCACCTAGAATTTTATTACTTGGAAGGACAAGATGGAGGTAGTGTTGGAAGATAACGGGTTGAAGGAATTCATAGATAACGATATTCCTAAGACTTCAACAACTGATGTTCAAGATCTGGCAGAGTGGAACAAGTGTGTGGCAAAGGTGAGGAGTGTTGAAATTTTCAACAAGAAACAATGAAATTGGCATCCAGAAATGAAATCCAGAAAATGGCACCCAGAAATGACACCATATGAGGCTTCTAATTTAATTTTCTCTAATTAAATTGGAAGAGAAATTGTAATTTCATCTCATGACAACTTGTATTAGTTAACTGAGCCAGGAAGACTTAGTTAGCTTAGGAAATTCGAGTTAGGGGTCTAAGAGGATGCATGCAAAGGGATTCTCTATTTTTTGGGGATCCAAATATAGTTATTTTGAGATGTAATTAGTTAAATCAATAAATTGAGTTAAAATCAGTTTAACTAGTTCTAACACAAAGATGAGCTAGTGAATTAAATATGATTTAATTCAAAGATAGTGATCAATAAGTTAACTGATAATTCGCTATAAATAGTTGTTGCATGTCATTTATAAGGGAGGCCCAGTTGAGACTTAGGTTAAAGGGAAGAGATCTATTAGTTGTACTATTAGAAACGTGTATAGGTCATGCATGAGGTCATTGAAAAGGCCTTGAAGGATTGCCCAATCATTAATTGGTATTTTCCTAATTAATACAGGCTCAATTAGCCCAAGAATGCATAAGCAAGTCAGGCCAAGCAAAGGAAAGAAAAAGGTTCAATACTTGACCGATTTTTCTTAGATTGCAAGCCAAATTTGAGTAGGATCAGACTAAGACAACCAGCAGAGTGCAAAGTTTTCTTAGTGTGAGGAATAACATTGTATTTTTTCATGATCTTGACCATATGCAATATATAGATAGAGGGGTTTTGAGAAGTTTCTTTCCCTAGTGTTGTATAATCGATTGATTGTATCTTTCTCTTGTTTATATGTGATTGTGCAATCGTGTTTTGTTTCCACAAATTGTAGAAAGATTCAATATCTTGTTTTAGTGCATTACAAGATCAGATTAATCCCATGGTTAGATTTTATACATGGAGGATCATACTAGAAGGAGTTCGAGATCATATTGTCTCAAATATCCATGGGAATAATACTCCATATGAAATGTGGCAAGCCTTGATAGAATTATTTGAGAACAACAGCGACCATAGAAAGATGGAATTGAAGGAAAAGCTTCAGAAGATCAAGATGTAGAAGGGTGACACAATACCATAGTACTTGAGAAATTTCACCAATTGTCGGGATGAACTTGGGTGTGTTGGTATTACAATTTTTGAAGATGATCTCGTAAGCCTAGCGCTTCTAGGCCTTCCCAAGAGATGGAAAAACTACCAATACTCGATAAATGGGAGGGAGAAGCTACCAAATTAGGAGCGATTTTGGTTCGACTTGGTGCAAGAAGAGATAAGGCAGAACACCATATATGGAACCACATCCAAGGGTGATTGTTGGTGTGGAAAAAGGTATTTTAAGCAAGACCCAGGTTTGTCTTAGAGGCCAACAATTATTTCCGCTGTAGTCTAGTACCACGCCGGCATTTTCACCTTGCTCCGAGGAACAAAGAGTCTCACCCGAGGCGTGTCGTGACCTTACTAAAGTTGGGAGCAGATTGATATCGATACAGTGGATTAAATATATATATGAACCAGAACTATCTTAGAGCTTTAAGCAAACGCAACACTAAATGGATGACATTCTTCATGAGCACATTCAGAAAGACAGTCCATCAAAATTTTAAAATAATGCCATATCAATCAAACAGAAATACAACATATATTGGGAACTTCAAACTCTGATCATATTATAGTTCGCTTATCAGTAACAGACCATTACAATGCTCCTTAACATGATCTTTAACCAAACAGATCACAAAGAAGTCCTATCCAGTGGATTGGATTACAGAGATATAGAGATATAGAGAACAGAACAATCATGAACAGAGCTCTCCTACAGCTCCTGTCCTCTCATTCCTCCTGTGCCAACTTCCTCTCTGCTCGGCCGGCTTCCTATTTGTTCTACTGCCAGCAAAACTGATAGTTCTTCCTTTCTTCTCGCTCGGCTGTCTTCTACTTCTCTCTGTTCATCAGGAGTTATACTGCTTGTCTCCTTCCACACTCTTCTACCATTTGTGCTTGCTCCGACAACAGTCGTGCCACCTATTCTTCATTCCTTCGCAACCTTGATAGCTCCCTGCCTACCGTGGTTGCGTCCTGCCACGTACCATCTGCAACTCAAAACTGTTTGATTTCAAAACAAGGTCCCCAATAGGCCCCGACCACAATCTATTGACTCGCCCCGATTCAATCACTCTTCACTGTCTCTATTTCCATCGGTCTGCTCGGCCTTGTGTCTTTCCCTGCTTGTCCCCTTTCTCCCAACTGCCCAAACAAGGGCCCCAACTCTGGGACTTATGTGAGAGATGTTGCCTTTAGTTCCTGAAAGGTCGTCAGGGCTTGATTCCATCCTTGCATGAGTGATTCTGTTTGCGCTGTGACTTGCACAACCACTTCTTCACCTGAAACAGCTGGTAGGCTACCGAAAACGTTTTGGATTTCCTTGTCGGCCTCAGAGACCAGTCGTTGCATTGTTTGGGTGCTGGTTTTTATCGGCTGTCTCAATTCCTAGAGAGCTTGCTCTACGGCCGTTGAGTTCTCTTCAATCTGCTATATCTGGACCTCTAGAGCATCCGCTTGAGCGTATAATTGGTCGAGTCTAGTAGGGTCTGTGGCCTCCTAGATCTCCCTCGATACCCGTTGTAGTTGTAATGAAACAGATTGGGACTTCAGTGTGAGTGAAGTCGAACACTCTTGTAGACCCTGCAGTAGGTAATACGCTTATTTAACTGCAGTACTCAGAACTTCCTGCATTCGTGTCACCTAGCTCTGTCTCTCTGATATCTTCTTTGTGTATACAACCGCTGGGTCTGGCAACGCGGGTTGAGCTGCCAATGCTGCTTTGAGTTCTTCATTTTCCTGATGGAGATTTGAACATGCCACCCTGATGTGGACCACGCGTTCGACTATATCATTCTCCTATATCCCTTCTAGTATTTGATTATTGTTGGGCATTACTGTGGGCCAAACGTCCCAGAATATTCTTGTCACTATCTCCAGTTGTTCCTGTAAGTTCCCCTTTTCTGCCCTCATCTCTTCACACTCTTCAATAAGCGCGCTGATTTGTAATTGCTACTGTTCGCATTTCTGCTGGAGCTCCGCGTGAAGCCCTTCTACTTGTTGTGCTGCTCTCTAAATTAATTGGTAGAGTTGGGTTGTTCCCCATGTCTCTACACTCTCAGCATCCAAGTTTCCCTGATCTGGCCGTCATGCTTGAAGTGGTTGTCCGCTGACGATAGATTTCGTTGGTTGTGCCTGTGGTGACTGAGGTGGTGTTTGTTGTAGCAGCTTGTTACTAGAGTTGGCCATGTTCAGATCGGATGTCATTTCCTGGGTTGCAAGATTAACCTGCTGGAGTTGATTCTGCTCAGGGAGCGAAGCACCTGCTTCTTCCAAAGATTGTTCTATTTGATTTAAAATCATTGTGAATGTATCCTACTGAACCATGGTTTGGCTAACGAGGGGTACTTCTGGTGTGCCCGAGTTAACTTCTACCTCGGGGTCCTCATTTGGTCTTCCTCTGACAATTTGATCTGATATGGTGGCTGATGAAGTGGAGGGCGTGGTAATGGGTGGTGTCTGGAGGGTGGATGGGGCGGGGCCCGATGCTTGGTGGATGTGAGGCGAAGGTATTTGAATATTTAAGAAATCGAGGGGTTTGAAGGGTGGTAGCCCCCTAGTCATCTGGGGTTCCACAATAGGCTCTTCCCTAATTGGCACTCCTATACCCAGAGGTCGCTGCTGATCATCCCCAGTGAGATCAACTACTGTATTAGATACTGCTATCTTGCCCCTTTTTGCTTTTGGCGCCGCTACTGGTGTTTTCCTAGCTTTAGTCTTCCGAACCAGCGCTGTAGTTGCTGGGGCCGGTGGGTTAAATAGAATATTGGGTATCGGTGCTATTAGGGGGGCCGTGGCGGAAGATGGTCTAGAGTGAGATGCTTGAAATTCTGAAAATGTAGGAAATGTAGTGGAATCACTTGTTAATACTCGAACTACTTTATTAAAATTATGTACCTTTGTGTTTAACTGCTCAATGATCAGGGATAATTGCAACTGCGCCATCCTAGTCATCGTCTGCTCTGAAGTCTCCCCAAGCAGTGGGTTTGGCAGCATCCCGTCGAAGATATAAGTGTACACTCTGCTTCTAACCTCCATCGCTACTCCTGGCCACGAGCAGACTTCTGTGTGGAAGGTTGTTTCATCAATTTGGAACTTTAATGGCCTCATCTTGAAAGTGGATTCTGGTACGCATGTTGGCCTGATAAAGTTTTGCTTGTGGTTAACTCCAAACCATATTTGCATGCTATAACCATCCATCAGACTCCTTGGGATTCTTTGTTGACTCATCACAACATAAACCAGTTGGTTGTACCATACCCTGAAAGCTTCCACGTTTACCTCCTTCGTGCTAGGATCCCCTGATACCTTCCAAGGCATGAACTTCATTGCCAATGGGTGTCCTATTGTTATCTCCTCAGGAACTCAAATGTCGGGAAACATCCATTTCCACATTGCTAGTGCCATGAATAGGTATCCATAGATGAATCTGGTTGCCCTCTTGTAGTTGTCCTCGCAAGCCTCAAACAACTCGTTCATAAAAAAATGAGCACCAGTTCAGTTGTGCCCCTTGAACGTAATGCTCTGCAACCGAAATCATATCTAGCATGCATTCTCTTTTTTTGTAGTGCCTCATCATTTTACTTGCAATTAGGTAACAGGCGAACCTGACCTCTGGCTTGTTGATCAAGTCAATTTCGGCTCCTTCCCCCCCCCCATCTTAGTGTCGTACTTAGTGTATTAGTCGTTATCGCCGGTCTTCTTTGCCCTTTTGGATACAGTTTGGGATGCTGATGAAACATCCCTCCCTTCCATTGACAATCTAGCTAGCCTGTGAATGTCCTCCACATGAATCAAGATTTCTTTCCCTAGCCATAGCGAACCATTATCAATTCGGCTCAATAAGAACTTGGTGCACTTCATTGCAGCACCTGTGACACCAAACACTAGGAGGTCTCTTAAGTTTAGTATAATAGACTATTGAATGCCCCGGAACTCTGGTCAGACTCTTGTTGCTTGCTGCCCTGCTTCAGTGGCATAATTCTCCATATATACCTATCTCTTTGTTGCTGGAAACTCAAAAGAGTCCGTGAGGTCAGTGTTGATCAGTGAGGCACTGTCATATTTCCCCACTAACGGTTCCATCTTTTGCACTCCGTTATCGAGCTCTTGTTCTACGACTGCTGGTGTCGCTCTTGTCATTTTGGTTCATCTCTGATACACATGTGGACCAACTCCTTCTCTTTTCTTCTGAATTACTTCCTCTGCGTGCCTTCTCTGCTCTTCTTCTGGCTTTGCTTCTCTTACCCCCTTGGATGTTTCTGGTTCTATGTCAGATTTTTCCGGCATTATCGCACTTCTTTGCATGCAGGTTATGTAATTAACCGGCATGGGTGAGGTTGATGAGACCCCATAACTAATTAATTTCCCCCTTGCCTCATCCATGGCTACAATCGTGTGATTAGTTACTAGCTAAGGTGGGTTCTGAAAATGTTGACTGTGGCTTCGGGAATTGAGCAGACGCGACGGTTGGTGGTTATGCCCTATTATGGAAAATTTATTACAGTATGGGTGATGCTAATTATGGAAATTATTTCCAAATCTTGGTAATCCTACGGACAGACACTGGTACTATGAGTAATGATGATGGGTTGATGTTCGACACGCTTTTCTATCAAATGTGGATGACACGTTGGACACTACCCCACCGACCATAATTGGTTGCGTTACGGTCCCCGCAACACAACTATAGCTTTTATTATTTTCTTGGTTTTGCTAAAGTGAAAATCCTATCTATGCTCATCTCGGGTGTGAGAGAGTTATTGATACTATTCTACCCTACTGACTCCTCTCGGTTGCGAGAGTTATTGGAATTGAAAATGAGTGACTTACTCTTGGTAGGGCTTCAGGCGTGCGTCATTTACCCATCCCTGTAGAACTTGGCTGTCCAGTTGTGCTAACCGAACTGTGCCTGAATATTTGATTTCTATCACGTAGAATGGCCCTAGCCAATTCATCTGTAGTTTCCCTTGGAAATTTTGGTACTTACTGTCGTAAAGTAGAACTTTTCCCCCAACCTGAAAATTCTTGCGCTTTATGTGTCGATCGTGCCAAAATTTTTTTCTATCCTTTTGTACTGCTTGGTGAAATTATACCAAAAATTGTTCTTCTTTAAGGCCTTGTAATTCATACAGTCGCTCCTTTAGCGATTCCTCCTCTGATATTTGGAGTGACGTTGCAACTAGGAGGCTAGGTATGATGAATTCTGCTGGGACTACTGCTTCTCTCCCATATACTAGCTAGAATGGTGTCTGGTTATTCAGCCGCTTTACCATTGTTCGGTATGCCCATAAAGTTTCTAGTATATGTTCATCCCAGTCATCCCGTTGTGCATTGCATATTTTAGTTATGCCTTTCTCCAGTATTTTGTTGAATTCTTCTACCGTACCGTTGGCTTGCGGGTGATACAGACTGCTTTTATGATGTTGTATCATGAAGTTTTCTAGCAGGGATTTAATGGTATCATTGATGAAGTGTGTACCTTGGTCGTTGGTTAGGCTCTTTGGGCAACCGAATCAGCTGATTATGTTTTCAAAGTTAAACCTGGCAGCAGCCTCTGCTGTGCAATTTTTTACTAGCATTGCTTCTACCCACCTTGTCAAGTAGTCTGTCATCGTTATGATGTACTTTGCCTGTGTGTGCCTTGCAATTGGTGTAATTGGTCCTATAAAATCGACTACCCATTTTTCAAATGGCTGCAGTACTTTTATCGGATGAAGTGGAAATTCATCTCTGTGGGATGACTGTCCCATCCACTGACATATATCACATTTTTTAACAAATGTTTTACTGTCCATATGAATCATCGGCCACCAAAATCCTGCTTGTAGTACCTTCCTTGCTATAGGTTTTTCTCCCATGTGTCCTCCCGCAACCCCACTGTGGCATTCCCATAGTACAACTTCCCTTTCATGGTCCATGACACATCTCTAAAGAATATGGTCCAGTCCCATCTTATATAAATGTCCTGCTATGAGCTGGTATTCTGCAACACGAACTACCAAGTGTCTTTTCTGGACTGATGTATATTATTGTGGACACTGCCCTGTCGTGAGATAAGTTGCTATTTGGTCCAAATATTCTGTTATGGCTTCTACTCTGAAAAGATCAGTGTCCGATAAATAATCATCTAGAGATCCTCCATTTTCTCCATTCTCTAGTTGAGACAGGTGATCGGGTCCTAAATTCAATCTTCCGAGCTTTACGATCACCTCGAATGTAAATTCTTGAAAGAGTAGGAGCCATCTGCAGATTATTCCTTCTAAGATTGGTTTGTTTACCAAATATTTTAAAGCTGAGTGGTCTGTGAAAAATTTAAACATACCTCCCAACAGGTAGTGGCATAACTTCTGAAGGGAATACAGCATTGCCAATGCCTCCCGCTCTGTTGTGGTGTAGTTCTGTTCTGCTGTGGACAATTTTCTACTTGAAAAATATACCAGGTGGTCAACTGAAGTGTCTCCTGGTTGTGCCAAGGCTGCTCCAAGTGCAATGCTGGAAGCATCAATGTGCACATGAAATTGTTTGTCCCAATTTGGATGAACCAATATTGGTGCACTTGCGAGTTTTTCCTTCAGAGTATCCAGGGTTGTTCTGCAATTCTTTGTCCAGTGAAATTGCTTATACTTCCGTAATAGCTTCTCTAAAGGGGTTTTTATCTTTGCATAGCTGCGGATAAATCGCCAGTAGTAACCTGTGTGGCCCAACAGTGATCTAAGTTGTTTTACTGTTTCTGGTGCCTCCATGCTGACTATCATTGCTACCTTGGCTAGGTCCATGCAAACTCCCTGGGTACATACCACGTGTCCTAAGAGTGTTCCAAATGGTACCGCAAAGATACACTTCTTTAGGTTCAACGAGATCTGAAGTTGCCTACACCTATCAAACATTATTCTCAATAATGTTGCATGGTCTTTTAACAGGCTGTAGAATGTCCAATCATCCATATAAACTTTTAAGAACTTGTGGATGTACTCTCGGAAAGCAACTATCATGATACGAGAAAAGACTGCAGGTGCATTTTTTAAGCCGAATGGAATCAAATTATATGCGAAAGAGCCCCATTCGGTGGTGAATGTTGTCTTTTTCTCATCTTCCTCTACTATCCGTACTTGATGGTATCCCGAGAATCCATCAGTGAATGAATATGCCTCATTTCTCGCAACATTGTCTAAGACCTCATCACTAAATGGAGTGGGAAATGGGTCATGGATACATGCATTGTTTAAGCTCCTGTAATCGACACAGACTCAGACCTCAGACTTCTCCTTTTTGTTCTGTATAACTATAGGACTTACCCATTCTGCTTCCTCTATTGGGAATATTAACTCGCCTTTAACATCTTGTCGATCTCTACTTTAGCTTTTTCCTTCACTCTTGGATTCAGACGATATGGTCTATGTTTCACAGACCTTGCGTCGAGCTTCAGTATTATCCACATCTCCCCCATATCCCCTTTTATTCCCTTTAGATCCTCTACCGATGAAGGGAACAAGTCCTCATATTCCTACACCAGACTGTATATATCCCTAGTTATCTGTTCATCCCAATAATCTCTAATTGTCACTAGTTTTGGCTTTTCTTCTGTTCCAATATTTAGTTTTTTGGTTTTTAAAGGTTGCAAGTGAATCCCTTTTGTCATTGGTTCTTCATTAATATCCCTCTCCCCTTCCATTTCTTCAAAATAAAAATGCCTAAGATCTTCTAGATTATCATCATCCATTCCACTGTTTATCTTTTAGCATGCTACCTTTTGTCTAATGCCAAGGTTCGGAAGTAGTTGCTCATCCTCCTTTATACTTTCTGGGAATAATAGTACCTTCTTTATAGCTCGCAAAGCTTATGTGATCGGTTTGTGTTTTTCCTTCGAACAAGAAGCATTGTGTGAAGTTATTTGCAACTTCCTGCCATGTGCTGGTCCCTCTATTCTTTTCCTCTGTTAGGTACCAGACCTGTGGAATCATGTCTAGAGAATGGATAAATCTATGTACCCATAGCTCTTCTGGATATCCTGAGGCTCTCCATTGATCCTCACATCCCTTTAGATGGTTTACTGGGTTTGTGTCTCATTGTTATTTCTTTTTTACTCGAGGTCCTTCCTCTTCCCGAAAACTTGCTTTCAATGCTTACGCAACTCTGTTCCATTGCGACAGTGAGATGCGGTGGTTACTCCACCATCTTGTCGATGTGGACTATAACGTTGTGTCCATGAGTGGTTCCTTGTGTCCCTATGGTACCCTATCTTCTATTTTTGTTATGAAAATATCTACATCATTCATATTGGACAAAGTTGGGTAATCCCTTACCTCAGTTCTGATCCAGTTGATTCTTCCGATGTTGGCGCATCTCCTTGTATTTGTCTCATACCCTCCTTGCTGCCAATCATCCCAAGCTAACTCTAAGCCTAATTTTGAGCTTTGGATACTCCTCCAGATTACATAGCCGCCTGTTGTTGGGTTGATGTAATCCTCCCTTTTTCCTGCGGTCATTCGATAAACATGGTCCATCAGCTGATCATCTTCTCTATTGTCTACAATCTCTTTGTATCTTGGACCTTGATACGGGTCGAGTGGCTGAGTGACTCTAACCTCTCCATCCTAAAAGATCATCAGTTCCTTCTCTAGATCTATTATTGCATAATTTTCAAAGGCCAAGTCAATTCCCAACAATGCAGGATAAGGATATTTATCCCCCATGATGTCAATGACTTCAAAGTCCATATATGTTTTTACTCCTGCAATATCAACCTCAACTTCCTCCAGTCTGCCTATGGGAACAATGCAGTACTGGTTTTCCATCCTAAGTTGGATGGGTGAGTAGGTTAACCTTGGTTTTACTAATGCTTCCCAAGTTTTTCTTGGTAAAATATTGACATCGGATCCCAAATCAAGCATGGTGTCTTTAATTTGGTATCCGGCAAGTTGGGTGTTTACTCAGAACTCTTTTCCTGTCCTTCTTTTGTTTCTTTTCACCCTATGTACATACTTATGGTTTACAGAAAATGATTCTCTTGATCCTGTGTTCTTCTACACCATTCCCTCCAGGTTCTGCTTTAGCTGCTCCAACATTGGTGCATTGTTAACAATCTTCAGGAATAGATGGAACCATTCTTGAATGATAGTACTTGAATCGGTTTGGCTTCCATTTTTTTCCTATGTTTGTTGTAACTCAATGCCTTTGTTTCCTCCCAGTTGGGCAAATGTCTCTACTGCTTCTTGGAAAAATTGCTTCTTTCTTTCCGGTTTGAACAGTGGTTTTGGGGATGCTGGCCTGATCGATTTTATCGGGTCCATAGTACGTGCATCTTCCCCCATTCTCTTTCCTCCTCGTGTCACTATTGCCACATTTTGCATTGTCTGAGTCTCCATTATCCTGGGCTCTGCATTTACTAGATTTATTCCTCTTTGTCTAGTTCTTTCTTCCCATCTTTTAATGAGCTAAGGGCAATCTTCGGTTGTGTACGTGTTAACTTGGCACTAGGAACACCAGGGTCTTATAGGAAGTGGACATTCCCTCGCTACTTGTCCTTCTTGGTCGCAGTTGTAATATCTTACTAGACCTCTACCCCCTACTCAACCTCCTCTCATGTGACCTCCTCTTCCTCGGGGAGTCTCACTCACCCGGTATGAAGGTCAGTCCAATCGTTCTGCTAATACGTCTAGAGCTCTACACTAGTCTGTGTTGTGTGTTGTTGAGGCACATAACTCACAGTATGTGTTATTCAAAATGGTAGAATACTTCTGCAAAATAGGGCACAGGCGTGGTGGATGACCCATGTTCTTTCATATTTCACAATATTCAGTAGTGGTTGGATTTTGTTGTACAGGGAACCCCGTGTATTGTTGGTGCGGTGGATATATTACCTGGGTGTTTATCTGCACCACTCCTCCCATTGGTGGAGCCCCCTGTGCTCCTGCGGCCGATGTCCCCCCATTCTGACCCTGCAACCGAGGACATTCGGTTACCACATGTCCTTCCATTAGACAGTGTGTGCACCATACAAGCGGTCTTGCTGGCCGCATTGGTTGAATTTCCTTGAGTTTCTATGTCAATCTCGCTATTTGATGTTACAACCCTATTATAGAGGGGTCCTGTACCGCTGCTCCTCCCTTAAAATCTTGCGAGTAACCCGCCATAGCTTCTATCTTCATTGCTTGCTCCAGTGCATCTTGCAATGTCTCGATCCTCTGTTGAGTTAATGGAGTTTTGGTCAAAGGTAGTAGAGCTTTGATGAACCAATCCCTCTGATGGTTTGGATCAATTGGATAGGTAAGTTTTCCAATCGCATCCTTGAATCTCTACTTCAAATTCCAAGCAGTCTCTCCTTCCCGCTGCTTGATTTCCCCCATTTTTGTCAGACCTTGCTGGTCTGTTTGGGGCAGTTTGAACTCCTTAATGAAGTCCCTCTTCACATCTGCCATTGTTGGATTCTGATGAGCTTCAGACCACTTCATAAACCAGCGTAGAGCTCTCTCCCTAAGAGTGGTTTGAAATTCTATTAACTTCCCCACATCTGGTGTCTGTCGTGCCCTCCATATGGCTTCGCAGAGGTACCAGTGTTGTTCGACATCGTCATTGCCCCTCCCAGAGAACTTTGGGTACCGAGTAAGTGATCCCGCCATGTTCACTTGAGTAGGCGTTACTAAAATGAAGTCGTTGGTTCCTATTTGTGAGATTGTACCACTAGCAATTCTACTACCAGTGTGTATTACTGTTGGAGACTGAATACTGTGCAACTTACTTAATTCACGCAACTTATCAAAAATTTCACTTAGTGGTTGGTAAGGCACCAGGGGAAGGTTGGGACTAGAACTACTTGAACTTTGGGGAATAGGAGTACCTTGATATATGAATGCCGACCTTTCTTGGAATAGTTGCTCCATTGCAACGTGTAACTCCACATCGGACATCTCCTCGGGGCGCTTGTCTACATCTTCTCCGCAAGACTTCTTTCCTTTTTCCTTCTAGGCTAGGTTCCTACACATCTTCCGAACTTCTTTAGCGTTCCATTCTATATTTTGGGGACCCATCTGACTCTCCACTTCTTTCATCATCTGAGGAAATTGAGGCACTTCCTCTTTGTCCTTTCGACCACTTTGCTGTCTTTTCAACTCTTTTATCACCCTTTCTCGCCACCTCTCTGCAATATGTGCCCTCTGATGTGCTCGTCACTCCCTTAACCTACTAAAGGTCTCGACATCCATAATCCTACTCCCTTTTTTTCACTGTTCTTGTAGCATCTCTCCCCCATTCCCTCCCCCCAGCACCGGAGTTTTACGCTTCTATATCAGGTTTTTGGAACCCCATTAGTCCTTCATCTACCATCAAATATTTAATCCACAACGGGATCTCCTTCAACAGCTTCCCCCGTAACCCAGATCTGAATATATCCTTTGCCCTCGAAAAGGATTGGTAGCACTCTGCTGCAAACTCCACTATGTATATGTCCAAGGTAGATTCCACCCAATAATATACAGCTCGGGTCAACTCGGTATTTAACCGATGAAGGGCCACCAGATCTTCGTGCACCCACATGTGATCTACCTTCTAAGACTTTCCTTTGGTTACTTTGGTCTGGAGCCTTTGCAACCAATTTTAGAGTTCTTTTGGGAACATTCCCCAAAATATCTCATAAACGTCGCTGGTGGATTTAGAAAAAAGAACCAAATATTTGACCATTTTCTCCCTCTCTCATCTTAGCTCGGCTTGCTAAGTGATAAACTGATCTAGGTGGTTATCCCACCAACTTCATATTTCTCTTTCGAAGATTCGAGATACCATGATCTAGCTCCCAAATGAAATTTCAGGTCCCGGCAACGGATCTGTTTTTTGGCGCGGAAAAAGGTCTTTTAAGCAAGACCCAGGTTCGACTTAGAGGCCAACAATGATTTTTTTTGTAGTCTAGTACCACGCTATCATTTTCATCCTGCTCCGAGGAACAAAGAGTCTCACCCAAGGCGTGTCATGACCTTACTAAGGTTGGGAGCAGATTGATATCGATATAGCAGATTAAATATATATATGAACCATAACTATCTTAGAGCTTTAAGCAGACGCAACACTAAATGGATGACATTCTTCATGAGCACATTCAGAAAGACAGTCCATAAAAATTTTAAAATAATGCCATATCAATCAAACAGGAATACAACATATATTGGGAACTTCAAACTCTGATCATATTATAGTTCGCTTATCAGTAACAGACCATTACAATGCTCCTTAACATGAGCTTTAACCAAACAGATTACAAAGAAGTCCTATTTAGTGGATTGGATTACAGAGATACAGAGAGATAGAGAATAGAACAATCATGAATAGAGCTTTGCTATGGCTCCTGTCCTCTCATTCCTCCTGTGCCAACTTCCTCTCTGCTCAGTCGACTGCATATTTGTTCTGTTGCCAGTGCAACTGACAGTTCTTCCTTTCTTCTCGTTCGGCTGTCTTCTACTTTTCTCTGTTCATCGGGAGTTCTACTACTTGTCTCCTACCACGCTCTTCTACCATCTGTGCTTACTCCCGCAATATTCGTGCCACCTGTTATTCATTCCTTCGCAACCTTGACAGCTCCCTTCCTACCGTGGTTGCATCCTGCCACGTACCATCTGCAACTCAAAACTGTTTGATTTCAAAACAAGGGCCCCAACAGTGATGATGAGGAGAAACGTACCTTGGATGGAAATGAAATGAAAAGGAAAGGGAAGAAATCCCAATCCAAATCAGATTATGGTAAGGCGATTAAGAAGAAATACTTGTAAGAAATCAAGTGCTTTCACTGTCATGAATTGGGACACTTGCCACGAAGTTTCAAAACAAAAATGTGGGTAAGAATCCATCAGGAGGAGTGGCACGTGAAGCTATTTCTTCACAATTTGAAATTTATTTCACCCTCATCATTTGTATGGTGAGCACGGTGATGGGTAGTGTGTGGTATCTGGATAATGGAGCCTCATTCCATATGACAGGCAACTAAGAATTCTCCAGTGACTTGGAGGAGAAGGAACTCCAGATGCACATCGAAATGGGAGATGTTGGAAGGTATAGTGTGACCAATATTGGTACAATTAATTTTTTGAGGGAGTCTGACTCCCCTCTCAAATTAAAAGATGTCATGTATGTTTCGGGTCTGAAGAAGAATCTCGTTTTAGTTTCTATGTTAGAATATCATGGCTATGATGTGATATTTAGCAAAGGAAAGGCTTTATTTAGACACATCACCACAGGATAGGTGAAGTACATTTGGGTTCGGGGGAATAACCTATAAAAATTGGATGTAGAATATTGTGCAACATTGAGCACGAAAGAAAAGAAGGTGCAGAGCTGAGACATCAGTGAATTATGGCCTAGAAGATCGGGCCATATGCACCATGGTGCTTTGAATATCATGCAACATATTTCTACAAGACCCCCCAAAGGTGCACTAGAGTAGTGAGATACATGCAAAGGATGTATATTGGAAAATTACATGAAAACGACCTTCAATGAGTGGGACAGTAAATCGCAAGTAGTCCTTGAAAGGGTACACTATGATGTGTGTGGACCTTTCTCGACAGCCTCCATGGCCAAGCACATGTATTATGTGATATTTTTGGATGATTTCTCATGGAAGTGTTAGATATTCTTCATGTATAAAATGACCAAACATTCTCAAAATTTGTTGAATTTAAATCACTTGTTGAGAAAGAGATTGGTAGGAAAATGAACGCTCTAAGGAGCGATAATAATGGAGAATATGTGTCGAATGAGTTCAATAATTTTTTTTCAAAAGAAGGCATTCAATGGGAGTTTACAACACCTCATAACCCCAAATAGAATGGGGTGGCTGAGAGGAAGAACCTAAGTATTGTGGAAGTTGCACGAGAAATGTTGTGTGACAAGAGCCTACCATTGCACTTGTGGGCTGAAGCATGCAACACAACTGTTTCTTTGTATAACAAGAGTCCTCACAAGATTATTTGCATGAGTACACTAGAGGAAGCTTTTTTGGGGAAGAAACCAGATGTGTCACAATTCAGGATCTTTGGATCATCAGTTTATTTTCATGTTTCTAAGGATGAAAGGAAAATGCTAGAGCCTACAAACGAATTGGGAATATTTGTGGGGTACACACAGGGGCTTCACTTAATGAACCTCTAACCTATCACGTGTGATCATAAAATATTAAACAATACCCTTAATTCAAGTACATATTGAAAAATACCTCTAAAAATCACATTATTTAACCCCTATCTATATAAACCCAATACACCTTCCTAATTTAAAAAGCCCCTGCATTCACTATATATTGTAGGTATCCATTTTTTCATTAACATTTTTTATACCCCTTCATATTTTTTCATTAACTTTGAGCTCCATTTTTTATACCTTTCAATATAAAAACCCTTTAGCCCCTATATATCCCCCAATATATTATGCCATTTTTCCTCATTATATATCCCCCAATATGAACCCACGTGCCATGGTATTGCTCCCGCAGTGAAGCCCCTGCGGGGGTACGCTGATACACCTCACGCCTATCGTGTGTACTTTCCATCTCTTAGGATGGAAATTGTTAGAAGAGATCTGAAGTTTGATGAGGAGAAGGAAATGAGTTATTCCCTTGAGAGGGAGCTTTAGTTGCATTTAGGCCAGGAGCTTTCCGCTCCAAAGGGGGACCCTTATTCAACAACCTCCATTATTTTAGAATATTTTCCTTAGAAAAATAATAGGGACCCTTTTAAAATTATTAGACTAGAACAAATAAGACCCTTAAGTTATTGATTAAAATAAAAATAGGAGTTAAAAAAGCTAAGAGACACCATTTTATTGTCTAAATGGCACTTAGGTGGAAAATTCAAAAGAAACACAGTTGCAAATCACAATCGTAAAATTGCGAAGAAAACATATGACATCTTAAGCAACTCCAAATGATTTTCGATGCGATATCAATAAAAACCTTTAATAAAGGAAAAGGGTTTCTGACCGAATCATGTTTCATGAAAGACAAACCACGAGACCCACCTTTTCCACATCACTAATCACAAATCACAAATCACATTTCCATTCCACCATCATTCGATCCTCCCTCATTTTCATTTCCCCAATGTGATACATCCCATCACATCACACTTTTGCTAGCAACCACTTCCTTCCACCATCGAGTTTCACCGATATTGTGATTGCCATATCGCATCAAAAAATTTCATTTTTATTTCCCCCCACTAACATTTGAAGCTTTCAAAAATTTAATATTTTAAATTAAAAATATGTTTATGACACGAAAATGAATTGATCACAATCAGAAGAACATATGTGATTGGCGCTCTAAGAATTTGGCACACAAATGAATCTGCAATGTGAATATATCTTATTTAAATGCCTAAATTTATTTTCAGGAACATGAACCCATGCTTTCCATTAATGCCATAACTTAACGGTTTAACAGCTCGAACCTCCAAATGTGATTTGACCACAAAATAATTAGTGTTTTAGATTACTTCGCGTGCCAATTTTTATTTTCCATCATTTCAATTATTGTTACACTGCTCTTGTATTGTGACAAGATTGCCCTTTTTTACTCATTGTTATTCTTATTTCATAGGAAAATCCAAACAAACGGAGTTCCTCATAAATTTTTAAGGCCACAAAGAAGTCCAAGAAACCAATGGCTCCCCCTAATCATGTTCCTCCTACTAACGAAGTAACAGAAATGTCGCCCCTATTCACAGATAATACATGTGCAACAGAAATTGGTTTTGCTTCTGAGGAAGCAATGTACAAGTTATTTCAAGACGAGAAACCTCACAGGGTTGAAATAAAAGCTACTGCATATTATTTTGATACCTCAAAAGCTACTATAGCTGATGTCGCCAACTCCTTTCTTCAAAGAATTATTACACGCCCCAAGATTCTACCATATACAGATATGGTGAAATGGAGTATTGACAAACTCGACATGGGAGATAGAAATTTCCTAAGAAGTAGAGGTACAATGATAGAGTCATTCATAGTAGAAGATTTAAAGAAAATGTATCACATTCCAGACCCTCAGAGGGTGTATGATACAGATTTCCTAGTGAAATTCGCAAAGGAGAATAAGTTGCAGTAAGATCCCATAAAGAAATGGAGGAGTAACCCTAACACGCATAAACATGATCATACATGTATGTATTCCACTGCTTCGCTTGTTGGTCTCTACTATTATATTTCCGCTATGATATCTAGACTTCTTTATCAACCCAATACCAATAATTCTATGTTGAATGAGTTCCCCTTATGGATGTTGTCACAAACTCATATATCATGGACTGGGGAACCATTTTTTCAAATAATATTTCAACCCAGATTCTTGAGTACATAAAAAATCGTTATGTTTCATCTAAAATCCTTCCCCCGTTTTATATGAGTGCCTAAATTATGGATGCAGTGTGTTTTACATCATATTTTCCAACCATGGGTTGGAAATGGAATATCCAAGACCCCACTCCCATTCATATTTATCATAGTGTTCTATGGGAATCAAAATATGAAACCAATTTCTACAATATTTCTATGGAGTTATTCTCCCACTGTTTCAAGATGTGTTTGATGAAAAGGCCCCTATATTGTCCAAAGAAGATCAAGTAGAACTCACATCCATTGGAAAAAGGTTTGGGTAAGAGTTATTCACTTATGTCAAAGTTTTTGGAAGCTTAGCCCGATCACATGTTCTACCATTATATGTTCCAGTTAAACTTCTTGCAAGAGAAATTTCTTATCAAACAGTGGGTCATGGATTGACCAAAGTTTTGAAAGAAGCAAAGAAATCTTCATGGCCATCCTTTCCTATTTATTGTGGTGTCTATGCATTAGACAATTTCAAACATGTCAGGTTAGAAATTAATCAAATCTAATGTTTGAAATTATTTACAATTTCTAACAAGCAATATGACGTAGACCAAGTTGCATTCAATTTCATAACTCAAGTGAAAATCAGGCCATTTTCCCATGAAAATGATCTAGATTTTTGTAGGAACACAACAGAATACACCTATAACCATAAATGAAAATATGTAGTGGAAATAACACTTCATTTCATTAATATCAAAGAACTAAAATTTGCTTACAGACAGAATGGAAATAAACTAGCTAGGGTGTTGGTATCTTATCTTTGAGAAGAGATGTGGTGGCTACAGGCCTTTGAACTGTGTTACAATGAGGCTTGAGGGCCTATTTATTATAGAGAAATAATGGAAAACCATAAAAATTCAAAAACCTTACCCTAGGAGATGAAGCGCCAAAACTATGGGCCTTGTTTGGGTAAATTGGTGTTTCAACTTCCCGAGGTCGTAACTTTGGCATACTATATCCATTTGATGCACATGATACATCATTAGAAATATCTCTCCAAGGAATAAAATTGTTGAGTGCAAATATACATTTCAAAACGAAATCATATTCTCTGAAGGCGTGATGCCCAAAAAACGTCGTTTAGGGCCTCAAAACGACTTCAGAAGTTCAAGATGCGAAAAAATGCTAAAAATAGTAAGTTGTGTCGAAACTAAAAAATTGAAAGAGACAATGGTGGGGCCCCAAGTGGAATAGGTGGGTGGACACCAATATCCACCTGGATCATTCCTCCCCCCTTAGGAAGCAATGGTCCCCATTGCGTTGAGTTCCTCCATGAGATGAGGAAACTTCTCCTGAACTTGGTCCCTGGTGAACCACTTGCCTTGGTGTAGGAGTTGGAAAAATTTGACAACCCGATACAGTGGGATATTATGTTGGCGAGTGTTCTTGATTTGCATGTCCATGACACAACCTATGGTGGCTTGTTCCATGTAGTCTGGGTATAACTCTATTGCTGTGAGTTTTTCTGCAATATTAGAGGTGTCTAGTAGAGGTGGGAAGTAGGGACGAAGGCGGTCCACATTGAATACTGGGTGTAGACCAAGGAATGGTGGAATACCGAGCTCAAAGGAATTGTTCCCTACAACCTTTGTGACGGTGTACGACCCATATCAGAGCGGGCGAAGCTTGCAGTGGGGTCCAGTGAGATGCTCCTTATGCAAATGTAGCCACACTTTGTTGCCCACCTGGAAGTTGTGTGAAACCCAATGTTGATCATGTCATTGCTTGTACTTAGCATTGGATCTGTCCAATATGTCATGAACCTATTGGCGGATGTGCTGAATGCACTCGATGAAGATGTTCGCTTTGTTAGCTTCAGACTGGACATGAGCCGAATTTTCCTGAGTAGTCGCAAATGGTATGGCTATGTCAATGGGACATAGCGACTGGAATCCCAAGCCACCTGAAAGGGGTTGTGGTAGATAGATATATGGAGAGCCCGATTATAACTGTGTTGTACATAGGGGAGGCTCTCATCCCATGTGCGTGGATGCTTTGAATTGTACATGTGCAGAATGTGCACAATCATCCTATTGACGACCTCTGTCTAGCCATCAGTTTGGGGATGGAAAGCTGTGGATTTGGTGAGCTTGGTGTCCAACATTGACTAGAGGCTAGACCAAAATGTGCTGAGGAACCTGTTGTCCCGATTTGATATGATAGACTGTGGGATCCCAAAGTGCACCCACACTCGTTCAAAGAATAGATTAGAAGTGGCTTCTACTATGATATTCTTCTTGTAGGCTGCCATAATGGCCATCTTCGAGAATCTGTCGACGACCACGAAAAAACAGTCATTTCCATGCTTCGTAGAAGGAAGGCCCGACATGTAATCCATGGAGATAGATTCTCAAGGTTGACTAGGGATAGGTAGTGGAGTAGAGAGGCCTTGCTTCTTGATGGCCGGTTTGGAAATGGCACAAGCAGTGCAGGATCTGATGTACTTCCCGACATCCCGTCAAAGGTTCGACCAATAGAAATACTTCTGCAATACTGCCACTATTTTCTCAACCCAAAAATGCCTAGCTACTTGAATATAGTGTGCGTCTGATATCATCTTGGCATGCTTGCTTGAAGGAACACAATGGTGTCCCAAGTGACATAATAGTGCATCTTGGAGGTGACAATTTGGAACTTGTGTACCCCCCAAGAGTGCCTTGTATGTGTGGCCAAATTCTGGATCACTCTTGTAGAGAAGCAGCCAATCAGAAGTTTCAAGCCCACAAGAGTTGAGAATGGTGGTTAATGCCATGATCGGTGGTCGGCTGAGGCAGTCTGCAACCTTATTGGTGCTACCCTTATTTTACTTGATGTTAAAATGAAACTATTGCAGATATGTGGGCGACTTCTAATGACGATCGTTCTGCAACTTCCCTTGTGTTTGTATGAACTGTAGGGGTCGGTGGTCTATGTGGATGATTGTTTCCTTCCCCAAAATGTAATGCTTCCATTGTCGACAAGCCTGCACAATGGAATACATTTCTTTATCATAAGTGGGATACTTGTGAACTATGTTGGACAATATCTCATTGTGGTATGCCACTGGATGCCCATGTTGAGTAAGTACTACCCCAATAGCATATTCAGAGGCATGTGTCTTGATCTCAAATGGTTTTTGCAAGTCTAGTAATGTGAGCACTGGGGTAAAATAGAGGCGATGTTTCAATTCTATGAACGCCTTCTATTCAGATTTTGACCAAAAGAATTTTGCTTTCGCTCCTCCCTTGGTGACTGGACTCAAGGGCCAAGTGATATGAGAGAATCCCAACACGAACCTGCAGTAGAAATTAGCAAGACCCAGAAAGCTACGAAGCTCTGTTAGAGTGCTTGGGGCTGGCCAATCCTGAATGACTTGGATCTTGGTTGGATCCACATGCACCCCCATTTCATCAATAATGTTTCCCAGATAGTGAACCCGGGTCATGCCAAAAGTGCACTTCTCCAAATTGGCACACAACTTGTGTTGTTGCAATGTTTGGAGGACTTGTCGGATGTGATGGAGGTGCTTTTCCCAAGTCTAGCTAAAAATCAGAATGTCATCCAAATACACCACTACAAATGAGTTGGTGAATGGCTGCAAGATGTTGTCCATCAACCTCATGAAGGTTGCGGGAGCATTCGTCAACCCAAAAGGCATGACCAACCATTTGAAAAGGCCCTCCTTGGATTTGAAGGTAGTATTCTGCACATTAGAGGATTCGATTGGTATTTGGTGATACCCAGACTTCAAGTCGATCTTGCTAAAATATTTCACCCCTTTGAGCTGGTCCAGAAGGTCATCAATTTGTGGGATTAGGTACCTATTCCGGACAGTGATCTTATTCAACGCCTGATAGTCAATACAGAGTCTCCAAGTTCCATCCTTCTTTTGTACCAACACGATCGGGCTCCCACAAGGCGATGAACTTGGCCGGATGTGACCTTTCTGTAGTAGCTCCTGAATCTACCTCTTGATTGCATCTTTCTCCAGGACATAGTGTCAATAGATCATTCCATTGGGTAGCGACACACCTGGGGTCAGATCAATGGGGTGCTTGACCTGACAATGCAGAGGAACCCCTGTGGGTGAGGTGAAGATGTCCCCGTACTCCTCCACAACCTTGTCCATTTGTCGTTTTTGTGCCGAGGAGTCATGTCTGGAGGTCATGGCCATAGAATTATTCTTGCCCTAGGGGAGGATCATCAGAAAAAAAAATTCCTAGTTTGGGAAATGAGCTTATTGCATTGTTTTGTAGTAACCAAAGAGATAGCGACAGACGGTGGTACCTCTGGTATCCTGTACAACTTATTTCCCAAAGTAAAAATAACAGTGCGAGGCTGGGAATCATACACAGCATGTCGCTTCCACAAGTATGGTTGGCCTAATAATACATAAAAAACATCAAGAGGAGAAATGTCGCATAATACCTCATCCATGAAGGGCTTGATCTTATAGGGAAGGCGACACTTCTGGCTGACGCAGAGATACTGTCCTTGGAGAAGCCACCCGATGGTGTATGGATGTGGGTGTGTTGTGGTCAGCAAGCCCAACCGCTTCACAACGTCTGCTAAAATGAGGTTCTTTTGGCTCCCATTGTCGACAATGAACTGTAGCGAGGAACCCTTTACCCACATCTAGGAGTGGAAGAGACGCTCCTCCTCCTCTGGATCTTGCGGTTCTTCCTTCTGGATCTTCGCAGTGGCAACAATGGCATTGGGCTCTGCATCAATAATCTGTTTCCCTTTATCATTCCCTTTGTCATGTTCTGATTCAGAGTCAGAGCATGCATCTAGCTCAAAATCCCTCATCTCAGCCACCAGCGACAGCTTGGCCCGACACTCACTTATGTTGTGAGTGGAGCTTTTATGGAACTCACACCACTTTCTTGTGTCCTTCTTTGGCTTCGTGGTGTTTTTCTTTGCTTGTGGCTTTGGAAGGTTGTCTTGGGCTGCCATGCCTCGACTTTGTCCTTTATTCTGCGGTTTGGGGGCACCTTTCCCTTGCTTTTGATTCGTAGATCCAAAGTATTGCTTCTTTTGTTTAAATTTATGCTCAATTTGGCAGCATACCGATATGCCGTACTAAACGAGGAGAAGTCGAGGAACTCCATTTCCTCCTGAATGTATCTGTGCAGATAGTTGTGATACTTTAGCACCAAATGTTTCTCCGAATCTTCGATACCCAACTTTGTGCGTAGGGTATGGAACAGATTTGTCAGCTCATGCACATCTTGATCCCTTTGTTGCCGCAACATGGTCCAATGTATGTACTTGTCCTCACAGCTCCCAACGGGATAGTATTGTTCCTTGATAGCATCTCGGAAAGAATTCCAAGTGGTTATGACTAAGAACAAAGAGGTTATGTCTCGTCCTTTTTCTCACAGTAGGTTTCCCACCAATCCTTGACATGGGGGGTAGCTTTTAGGAGTGAAAAAATAATCTTCTACTGGTCGGAAAATTCATGAACAAAGAAATATCATTCTAATAGATTCAACCATCTATCTATGCCATCTGCATCTATTTAATCCTTAAATATGTGAATGTCAAATTTTACTTGTACCTTAAAGGGAGTTGTGCCTCCAGTGTTATGAAAACAACTCCAGAAGTAGAAGAAAAGAGATATCAATGCCTTAGAAATAAGCCACTTCGAGGGGGCAACCTCCAATACATTACATGAATGAACAATTCTTGGATGATACAAATTACAAAACCTCTTTTCTATATATAGGAGTCCATAGGGCCACAATGTAATCCTAGTGGGGCCATAATGTAATCCTAGCCAACCTAACAATAATAATTTAAGGGCACAATAATAACAATATGGCGCTTACAAGGGTACAATAATAACAATAAGGGGGTTACACTAACAACAATAAGGGACTATACTAGTAATATAGGGATCTAACATGCCCCTCTCCTTCAAAAAAGTGTTGTCCTCAACGCTTGAGTAGCTCTGGGTGCTTCTGTATAAAATTCTCATCCTCCCATGTAGAATCTTCAGTGGGTAAGTTCTTCCACTTGATGAGATACTCCGAAATTGATCGATTCCGTAGTTGTCGAGTTCTTTTTTCCATGACTGCTTCAGGTTCCAATATGATTTTCCCTTCCCCATCAAGTTCTGGCAATACTGTTTGAACTGGAAGATTTTCACCTATAACCTTCTTTAAACATGAAACATGGAAAACTGGATGTACTCGCGAAGAAGCAGGAAGCTCCAATTTGTATGCCATAGTACCAATCTTTTGCAACACCTTGTAAGGACCATAGTATTTTGGTGATAATTTATTATCCTTCTTAGCTTGCTTGAGGGACATTTGTTTATATGGTTGTAGCCGTAAAAATACCCAATCTCCTACATCAAAACTTCTCTCGATGCGATGTTGATCTGCCTGTTGTTTCATTCGATTTTGTGCCAAATTCAGGTTATCCTTTAAGAGTTGGAGAACTTCTTGTTGATGCTCGATGTGATCTTCCACTGCTTGAACCTTCGAATTTTCCCTTAAAGATGATGTGATGGATGGTGGATGATAACCATAAAGTGCCATAAATGGGGTCATTTTTGCTGCAGTATGGAAGGAAGTGTTATACCACCATTCAGCGAGAGGTAACCACTTGACCATTGTGTTTGTTTATCAGATACAAAACAACGAAGATATCCTTCCAAAAATTTATTTACTATCTCAGTTTGACCATCAGATTGAGGATGATAAGATGAGCTATGAGCTAATTGAGTACCCAAACAAGAAAATAACTCCATCCAAAAAATTCCAGTAAAAATGGGATCTCTGTCGCTCACAATAACCCTTGGGCTTCCATGTAGCTTTTGAATTCTATCCATAAATGTAGTAGCAACTGTACTTGCTTTAAATGGATGAGATAATGCACAAAAGTGTGCATACTTGGTAAGTCTATCAACTACCACCATGATGACACTCTTTTCTTCGGACTTAGGTAAACCTGTGATAAAATCCATTGAAATCTCCTCCCAATGTTGACTTGGAATGGATAAAGGTTGTAGAAGACCCGGGGTCTTAATTTTCTCAACTTTATTCTACTGACAAACCAAAACTTTCGCCACAAGCTTTTGAATATCAGATTTAAGGCCATCCTAAAAAAAAAAATTCTTTACCCTGTGGTAAATTTTTAAAAATCCTGAGTGTCCTCCTAAAGGAGAAGTGTGCAATTCCAAAAGAATATTTTGTTTTAGTTGGGAATTCTTATAAAGATATAAGCAATCTTTGAACCATAAGGAATCATTTTTCCAACTAAATGTATCAGATGTACTAGGATCTTGCTACAAATTTTGAATGAGTATCCACAATTCTTCATCCTTCTTCCATTCATCTCTTGCTTTGGTTATCCAATCTGGTTGGATAATAGAAATGGCACAAAGCAATGCTTCCACCCCTTCATTCTTTCTTGAGAGTGCATCTGCAACAACATTTAGCTTCCCTTTTTTGTAGATTATTTCAAAGTCATAACCCAAAATCTTTGTGACCCATTTTTGCTGCTCTTCTGAAAATAGTCTTTGTTCCAAAAAGTGTTTAAGACTATCATGATTAGTTCTTACCTTGAAGTGTCTTCCCATTAGGTAAGTTCTCCATTTCCTTAGTGCATGCAGTATTGCTAACATTTCCTTCTCATAAATAGGTTTCTGTAAATAATTTCATTTGATTGGACGACTTTCAAAAGAAATGGGTCTTCCTTCTTGCATTAAAACAACACCAATTCCATTTCCTGAGGCATCACATTCCACAATAAATGTTTTTGTGAAGTCTAGCGTAGCTAAGACCAGTGCTAGGCACATTGCCTCTTTAAGATGTTCAAAGGCCTTACTTTCTTCAGGAGTCCATGAAAATGCATCTTTCTTCAATAATGTTGTTAGAGGTGCTACTATTCTCCCATAATTCTTAACAAACTTGTGATAATACGATGTTAACCCAAGAAACCCTTGCAACTTCTTTATGGTTGTGGGGAATTTCCACTCCTTAATGGCTTTAATTTTGTTAGGGCCTATCTTAACACCCTCGTGAGATACAATATGACCCAGATATTCCACCTCTCATACTCCAAATAAATATTTGGATGTTTTTGCATATAATTGTTTCTCCTGCAATAGTTTGAGCACCCTGTCAACATGTTGAACATGATCCTTCCAAGACCTGTTGTAGATTAGTATATCATCAAAAAATAATAGCACAAATTTTCTAAGGAAGGGTTTGAAAAAAGAATTCATCAACTCTTGAAATGTAGAAGGTGCATTGGTAAGGCCAAAAGGCATGACCAAAAATTCATAATGACCCTCATGAGTTTGAAATGTTGTTTTCGAAATATCTTCAGTTTTCATTCTAATTTGATGATATCCTGAACGAAGATCCAACTTGGTAAAATAAATTTCTCCATGTAATTCATCCAATAATTCATCAATCACAAGAATGAGAACTTTATCTTTAATGGTGAGCTTATTGAGCTCCCTATAATCAGGACACATGCGCCATGATCCATCCTTCTTGTGTACCAATACTACAGGAGCCGAGAAAGAACTTTGACTAGGTTGAATTATACCATCCTCTAACATTTCTGCAATCATATGATCAATTTCACTCTTTTGGACATAAGGATCTCTGTAAGGTCGGATGTTTGGAGGAACACTTATTGGAATCAAATGAATAGAATGATCATGATCACGAATAGGTGGGAGTCCTTTGGGAGTATCAAACACATTGGAATGATTGTCCAAGACTCTTTGGAGATCTGGAGAAATAGATGATTTTGATGTTGGAACTTCTAGTGAGAATAATTGTGCAATTACGTCTCATTGTTCTTTCTTCAGAAGATTTTTCATGACATTAGAGCTTATTATCTTTCATGGCTTCCCTTTGATACCCCGTAATTCGATTTCCTTTCCTTCCGAAAAAAACTTCAAGAAAAATTCTTGAAAATTAAAAGCTAACATCCCCAAGGATTGTAACCATTGTACTCCTAGTACGACATCCACAGCACCCATTGCGATGGAAAGCATTGGACTATTAAGTACATATTCCCCCATGGATAGCTTGATATTATGGAATTTGCCAAAGCAATTTATAGTTCCTCCATTTGCAACCATCACTTGACATTCTGGTGCTGGGTATAGGAAAAAATTCAATTCCTTGGCTACCTTACAATGAATAAAATTATGGGTACTACCT
The DNA here is from genome assembly GCA_034641835.2 of Pinus albicaulis. Classification (NCBI taxonomy): domain Eukaryota; kingdom Viridiplantae; phylum Streptophyta; class Pinopsida; order Pinales; family Pinaceae; genus Pinus; species Pinus albicaulis. The sequence continues at coordinate 950,421,154 of CM076582.1, forward strand.
GAATCAATCAACACTATTACCTTTTTCTTCTTGATATGTCCTCCTATCTTGAGATTTTGAGGAGTGGTAATTCTTGCCAATACATTACATGATATTGTCTGACTCATTTATTACTCATCTAGGGTTAGTTCCTAGCATATATCCTCTTCTTTTGAGGTTTCTTGTTCATTTTCTTCCTCCTCTTCACAATATATGTAAAATAATTTCTTCTCAGCACACTTATGACCTTTAGTGCATTTTCTATCAAAACTGTATCAAAGCCCTTTTGCTCATTTTTCTTCCAATTGTTGTGGTGTCAACCTTGTAGGTTGTTGAAATCTAGTAGTAGCAAATACTCTTTATAGAAGTGAGTGGTAGGCTTCCTTGTCGCCATAATTTTACATTCAATTTTTCTTGCCAACATGAATGCCTTCTCTAATGAATCAGGTTCCCAAAGGCAAACCTCATGTTGGATTTTATCCATTAAAGTCCCTATGAAGGCATCAATCTTGTGTTCTTCTGGAATATTAGTTACCCTTATATTCAATTTTTTGAAGTCCTCAATGTGCTCCGCCATTGAACCCTTTTGTTTGAGATTTATCAATTGGATAAAGAAGGTGTTTCTCTTTATGTCCTCATAATGTGTTATCATTTCCTCCATAATAATTGACCAAGTGATAATTATTTTATGGGAGCAAAGCCATCGATACCATACAAATGTATTTTGTTCTAGATGTAAAGTTGCAATGCGTACCTTTTGTGTGTTTTGCACATTATTGAGATCAAAATATTGCTCCATCTGTAGTATCCATGTTACGGGATCCTTGCCATCAAACTTCCTCATATCCATTTTTGGAATATGGTGGTTCGTCCTGCCAACATTAGAGTTTATGAAATCACGATTATCATTTATTTTGTTCTCATCATTAGTTTCCTCTACTATCTTTTCACCATTAGAAAACATTTGTTGTATCAACTTTGTCAAACATTCCATGTCTTCTTTTAGATCATTCTTCATGTTTTCCATTTTAGCTTCCATGTCATCCATATTAGCTTCCATGCCATCCATCTTAGCTTCCAAACCATTCATCTTAGCTTCCACGCCTTTCTTCAAACCATCCATTTCATTTTTTGTTGCTTTTTGTGATAGCGAAATTTGGTGCACTTGCTCATGGACTTTTGATATCTCATGTTGCATTTCTTCGTCTTCATGAGTCATAGTAGAGCCTTCTGAAGGCTTAATGGGTGTTGAATTATTTTTAGAAGGCATTTTAGAACCCAATACTGATAGCTATGCTCAATAGGCCTTTGGAATCAACTAGAACTAATTTTTCAAACAAGACTTATGCAATTTGAAAAAAAAATGCACACCATTTTCTTGATTTTGAGGAGCTTGATATTGAAACTGAATCATATCTGTGATTTTGAATCTTCAATATCTGAAATTTGGCCTTGAAGTCACTCTCTGAATCTTCTTTATAATGCCACAGGTCTGACCTGATTTGGATTCTTCAAGGCAAAGTTATGTCCAATCTCCCACAATGACCCAATTATGCACTGGTTCAGTATAGCGCACTTGTACAACTTGACACGTGTCACTGTTTCCTCCTTTACCTCTGAAATTGATAGAAAAGAAACTACAGTCCGTGTACTTGTGGCCACATTTTACAGCATTCCAATCCGATGCTCAGAGAGAGAGTTATGAAGGTTTTCCCACGATAACCTCTTTGAGATGAAATTCGAGAGCCTAAAAAAGACCTAACTTCCACAGATCATATCTCTGAACATATTGCGAACCAAGCTCTGAAATTTTGCGATGATATTCCTTAGGATTGCGGCTTCGCTCTCTAAAAATTTCAGCTTCTAAAACTTCGTAGAAAAAAAGTTATAGTGCAAATTCTGCGATGACCTATTTAGGTTAAATTCAAGAGCCTGCACAAAGCCCTAACTTCCACAAATCATATCTCCGAAAATATTTCGAACCAAGCTCTGAAACTTTGCAACGATATTCCTCAGGATTTCGGCTTCGTACTCTCAAAATTTCTGCTTCTGAAACTTCGTAGAAAAAACGTTATAGCGAAAATTCCACGATGACCTTTTTGGGACAGCGAAACCCTAGAATCCAAAGCTCTAATACCAAATGTTGTGAAACCAGCTCTAGAAATATAAGAAAAGAGATATCAATGTCTTAGAAATAAGCCACTTTGAGGGGGAAACCTCCAATACATTACATGAATGAACAATTATTGGATGATACAAATTACAAAACCTCATTTCTATATATAGGAGTCCATAGGGCCACAATGTAATCCTAGCCGACCTAATAATAATAATTTAAGGGCACAATAATAACAATATGGGGGTTACAAGGGTACAATAATAACAATAAGGGGGTTACAATAACAACAACAAGGGACTATACTAGTAATATAGGGACCTAACATTCAAAGTGGCTGTTGGATGTAGATGCGCGGCCGGTGGGAAGTCGTTGAAGGATCTGGGCAAAGTTATCCATCATCGTATTCCTTTGTTTTTCCAGGGCTTCCTCGAGCAATATTTTGATAGGATATCCTGTTCCCTCATCTTTCTTTTCGTCCCCCATGGGCAGTCGTCAGGGTTTGCGAGGCTGATCTTGCAAAGGTTCAACTAGATCGAGCCCTAACTCCTTATACCCCGACCTTGTTGGGGACATGCAAAGAAGGATCGAGAAAAAGTAGACTGCTCTGATACCACTGATCCGGATTTATGCAGGAATGGAACATAATACACCTATAACCATAAATACAAAGATGCGGTGGAAATAACACTATAGACAGAATGGAAATAAACTAGATAGGGCACTGGTAGTTTATCTCTGAAAAGAGATGTGGCGGCTACAGGCCTCTGAACTGTGTTACAATGAGGCTCGAGGGCCTATTTATTGTAGAGAAACAATGGAAAACCCTAAACATCTAAAAACCTAACCCTAGGAGATGAAGTGCCAAAACTATGGATCCCGTTTAGTTAAATTAACGTTTCAACTTCCACGGTCATAACTTTGGAATACTATCTCCATTTGACGCACATGATACATCGCTAGAAATATCTATCCGAGGACTACAAATCCTGATCACGAATATCGATTCTGGAACAAAATCATATTTCTAGAGGCGTGATGCCCAAAACACGTCGTTTAGGGCCTCAAAATGGCTCCAGAAGTTCAGGACCCGAAAAACTGCTAAAAATAGTAAGTTATGCTAAAACTGGAAAATTGAAAGAGATAATGGTGGGGCCCCAAGTGGAATAGGTAGGTGGCCACCAATATCCACTTGGATTAGAAAATGATGATTTTGATGATTTATTTGAGCCAGTTGATACTTGTTCAATAGTGGAGAAATTGGCAGCATCACGCCTTAATCCTCAGCAACTAGCAAAGTTCAAGAAATACATGAATAGAATATTGGAAGGAATTCCTCTAAATATTCTGGAGGTATCCCAAACTATCTCATAGAAAGAACAACAAACATAAGGAAAAAATCAACAGAAAGAATGGGGAAAAGAACAACCCCCTAAGGATATTGAATTCCTTAGTGGAACAAAAGGAGATAAGTCTGCTGGAACTCAAACTAAATATCCAATGTTTTCAAGTGACTTAGATGAAGTCTGGAAAGAATTTGATCAACAACTTAAGGGAGACCAAGAAGTAGTGATCATTGATCATCAAGAAAAACTTGAAACACCTCATGGTAAAAGTCAAAACTCATTTACTGTTGTGTCAACTGACATATCTGTTAGCACAAAAGAATTCGAATTTATCCTGGCCTACCCAACATCAGAAATTGTGTTGAAAATTGAGGAAATACCTCCTTTGTATATATTTTACATCCCAAGACATAATGTTGCCATGAGCAGGCGGAGGAAAAGGAGAAGAACAGAACAATCACAGGCTCTCGTTCATGGGGATGTCTCAATAGAAATAGTTTGGAAGGACACACAAGTAGACCCATCTCATGATCTAACACAGTTAACTCAGTTTGTAGGTGGTTATGAATCTACCACCATTGAAAAATCCACTGAAGTTCAACAATTATTCAAAGATAAGGATGAAAGAATCCTTTAATTAGAACAAGAATTTCTAGCAGAGAAGCAAAACATTAATCAACAATTACAAGCACAAGTGTCATAGCTCTAACAACACTTGAATAAACTAAAACTACAACAACAATCTGATGTTGGTGCTAAAGATGTCCAGATAGACCAACTGCAATTCATTGTTGAAAATTTGAAAGATAATCCTAAAGTGGATGAATTTAAAAAGGAATCTTTAGAACTAAATACTTTATTAGCCCAACAACAAGTTGTTTTATGTCAAAAAGTGTCTAACATAATTGAACTATGTGAAAAGAGTGATTCACTGATGAATCGAGTAGCTAACCAGAGGATCAGATTTGATGAAATTGATGATAAAGTCTCCCAATATGTCATGTGGCAAGATACTACTGAAGGCCGAAAGGCCAATCTTCCCGTGATTGAAGATTCTAAAAAATAAATCTTATTCACTGATTGGAACATAGAGTTAAAGCAAGCAGAAAGGGAAATTTGCAAAGATAGGGATGTTGCCAAGAACATCGTTCAAACAGTCAGCCAAAGCCTCATTGTTTCTAATCTAATTGATAAATTCCCACCAAGTTCTCTACCTATTGTAAAATATTTGATAAGACAGTGGTAGGAAATCTCTAATGAAGGAAGAAAGCATCAAAAAATTGGATAGGCTAGATTGGGACAAGTATTGGAATAATGTTTCATTGTCTAACCGACACTTCCTCTTACATGATGCCTCCATTATCAGATGTGTTTGATCTACTTTTGAAGTATTGATGTGAAAAAAAAGTGATGAAAACAACCATTCTAAAGGCATCCACTGAGGTACACTATGATGTATTTTTTCATGTAATCGAATATTTTCAAGAACGAGGGAAAATAAAATCATGGGAAAAAAAATACAACAATGGTGCACATTCATTGAGTTCTCACTCTTTTAGAAAGGATAGAAAATAATTATAACAATAGAAAAATTGTCACTCACTACACATTGGCATTAAACCATATTCTATGGGTGCCAATGTGTTCAAGGTGTTTTTCTCTCTATGAACTATATATATATATATATATATATATATATATATATATATATGGAATGAAGCTAATTCATCAATATCATAAGAATAGGACTACCTTGTAGTCTCTCATTTCTTTCTTTTAGATAAAGAACAAATAGTTGACTTCGATGGAAAGAAGGTTATTGGTCAGTGTCATAAGAAGACATATTTTTTAGTTTTTCATTTTTTTCTTATAAAAAAAGAATGAAGAGTTGAAGATTCAATTCAATGTTGATACTATGGCTAAGAAATTTTAGAAAGTTGTTGTTCCAAGAGCTTCATAGAAATTTTTATTCCGCAATATTGCGAATGAACTTAAGAACAAGGTTGACCTTACTATTGATTTGGAGAAGCAATTTAAAACTCTCTTGTTAAAAAAATGTTCTTTAGAGGAGGAAATCTACAAGAAAGCCTTAAGGAGAAAATGGGAGTGTGTTTGGGTGTTATAATGTGCATTGCATTAAAGGATAAATTTAAAACTCCATTGTTCAAAAAAATGTTTCTTTGAAAGATGAAATCTATAGGAAAAACTTAAGGAGATAATGGAAGTGTGTTTGGGTCTTATAATGTGCATTGTGAATTCATCCTTGTGATGTTCTGATAAATTTCCACTGGTCCAACACTAGACCACATGGCAACCGATAAGTCAAAATTGCAAGTCTTAATGTGAAAATAGAAGTGGGATTAAGCCCTGCAACGTGCACATAGTCATGGTTTCCTAGTACCATAGATTCAAACTCATAAAATATAGTCTCATACACAAAAAGCTATGTTCTTGCCGATATAAGGCATAAGGATTGTGTGCTCTATTGAAACTTGCATCTTGCGACTTCATAGGGCCTGAGTTGACCTCAATTATAAGGGGGAGACAATGAGTTTTGAAATGGGGTCTTGTTGCTACATAAAGCACTCCATTGCTTACTGGAAGGTGGTTTTATATACTAAAATTTTTATTTATACCAACAGAAGGGAACACAACAGAAATTAAATTTTCTAGATCTAAATATGAAAATCAAATGCATATGATTAAGAGAATTTGTTCAATAATTTAACCAATAGCATGGAAACTATTGCACTCTATAGCTATTAACAGGTGACCTGTTGGATTTCTCCTAGCATACTTTCAACTATTTTCATAAAACCATGAGAAACCATTTACTTGCTCATAAATCATAGGACTCATTTGTGCTTGGCTATAATAGAATTTTTCGCATACTATATTCTCTATTTTCCATTATTCAAATTCTTGGGTATTTCCAAAGTCATCTACACATGTAGCAAGGTCGAGACGCCCTACAATTTTAAAGTGTGTTTCATGTACTACAAGTACAATAGGTGCAACTTCTTCTAGGCATTCAACACATGTTTATTTATTTATTTTTAACAGAAAATTCACATCTATTAAGCTAGAGTGAGTCAATTTCCTGGGACACATTACTCTAGATATTCTTAGGCAGGGCCATACATAATTCACTGTAAATTGAATCTTGTTTTTGTTGTGATAAATTTGAACAGATCTAAGGTTGGACCACAATCTCAACGAAGAAACCAAAATTGTAATCCTTAAGCAAGAAAAAATTGTATTTGGCTTGTATCCTATTATGTGCACATGGGCATGGGCTCTTGGAATCATAGACTCAAATGCATAGAATATATTCTTAGACACAAAAGCTATTTTCTTGTTAATTTAAGAGAAAATAAGTGTTCAACATTGGAGCTTGTACCTTGGAATTCTAAAGTACTTGAGCGCACTACCATCCTAAAGAAGAGAGAACGAGTAATGAAATTGGATGTTTCTTATACAATAAAAAATCCATTACTTATTGCAAAGGGTTCTATATATTTTAATTGCATTCATACTAAGAAAAGACAAGATGACAAAAGTTAAATTTCCTAGAGCTTGGCAACTGCTGCATTTATCCTAAATTAATTTTTAACTATTTTCTTAAAATCAAGACAAAACATTTATCTATACAAATATCTTAGCACATATTTGTTGTTGGCCATCATAGGACTTCTTGTTCAACATCTACTCTATAGAGACATCCCTAAATTTAAGAACAACAATGCTCTAGAGATCACCTTTTGTCACCCAGTCCAGAAGTGGAGCTCTCACTTCTATAATTTTTAGTACTCTGACTTCATTGATGTACAATTATGCAAAAATTTTCAAAAGAATTTTTCTTACATGATGTTAGCACATTTTGGTTGTCTTTCAATTCTGCCTTGAATTTTTAACAAGTGTTTCTTTTAACAATGGACAATCTCCCATGCCTAAAGACTTTATTCTTCACTTTGCCTTTGGTTTACAGATTATAAATACATTCTTCCCCAGAAATAATTTTTTTACTTCATGACCTTTCCCTATCCATACAACTTCTAGTCCAATAAATTTTGCGTTAAAGCATCTAAACAATGTATTTTCAAGCAAACGAAACCCATGAAAATATATTATTATCAACTTCGGCTTCAACAAGTGACCCTCAATACCTCGGGATACTAAAACCAATATTATCTTGCATGAAAATTAGTACCCTATTCTATTACTTCATGTAAAGCAATTTTTTTTGTTGGATGGCTAATATAAAAATACATAATCCTCCTCAAATCACCAATAATATATTCTCTACATTATTTTGTACCAATAGCCCTTTTTGTTTCAAAACATGTACAAAGTGAAAAAATTCTCTTAGACAAATAATTTTAGCATGGACATCTTGTTCAAAAACAAGTTTCGTTGGTTTCTTTGTCCTCACTCTTGCTATCCTACGTTGCACAGGTTCCCGCACCCAGGGGTAGGGTTCCCGAACCGATACCGGGTTCCTATCCCCAAGTACCGGGTGCTTGACTGGTTCTTCTCAGAAGCACCCTAAAGAACCCGGTTCTTCACGGAAGACCCCAAGACTTCCCACACAAAATCAGGGTTCTTTTTCTGATTTGGGGACAAAGAACCCCAAAAATGGGTTCTTTTCGGGTTCTTCGACGGCAAGTTTGGTTAAATTTTTATTTTATTTTATTAAATTCGACTATTACTAATCGTTATTAAAATTAAAATTTAAGATTTTTTTATTAAAATTAAAATTAAATATGACTCGACTATTCTTATTGTGAATTTTTTTGTGTTAAAACTTACCCACTCGAACTCCGCAACCCACAGTAATCGTTACCTCACCTCACCTCACAGCAACTCACCCTCACTGCACAGCAACCTCACCCTCGGCACAGTAAGCAGCAACCTCACCCTCGGCACAGCAAGCAACAACCTCACCCACTTATTAAGTGATCAACTTGAATTCATTAATAGAGATGAAGGAGGAACTTGACAAATTCATGAAATCAGAGAAGGGAATGAAAGAATACAAAATCTCGAGGAAACTGGAAGACTACACACATTTCTAGTAAGTGTAGTTGCAAAGTTACAGGTGCAACTAAAAGTGGGTTCAACATGGAAAATTTTAGTTGAACAGACAATGTTTACTAACAACCAATACCCCATATGCTTAGGTATTCCCGAAAGAAAAGAAGGCACAATATTAATGCACCCAAATACCAAGGCTATTGATTCGAGATTAGACTACTGGATACATGCACAGGGAACAAGGCAAAAGGGGTGTGTTTAATTCATCTTCCTTCTATATCGAAAGTGTTATAAGTGAAATAATCGCTGACACTGTAGTCTTTAAAATTGATGAAATTGTAGATGCTCATGTTCAGTTAATTCTAACTGCATGGGAAAGTCCTGCAAAGGAAGTTTTCAAAATGTTGTCATTTGTTACTTGTATAGTAGCTTCACTTGGATGGCATTACCATGATGCAAGTATCATCTTCTGATGGGTATGTTGTGACAAAGACATTCTTAGTACTTACTATGATTGTAGTGTTTTCGGCAGTAATTTTCTATATCATTAGGGCATACATTGTTGTTAGTAGTGACAGTGGGAACTCATATAATCATTGCACTCTTCAATCTATCTTAAATTTAATCTATTAAGAAATTTTGAAATTTCAATGTATTATCAATTTTAATTTATCTGAAGAGTCAAGACTGATATGATATATCATTACGTGAATGTTGAATGTTCAATGATGTGCATGTTTAAATCTTTGAAGTTTAAACTTTAATTTTTAAATAAAAAATATTTTATTTTTCTTGTTTTATACAAATTCAAACACACACACACACACACATATATACCCCTGACAAACCCACGCACCCTGTTTCAAAAAGTGTCGTCCCCGTCTCCGCCCCCGCACCCGCACCCACATTTCCTGGCAACATAGTTGCTATGAAAAACTACTTGGCATTGCACATGTTAAACAATTGGGTCAACAATCCTACACAATGAGCCAAATTCTTTCTCAACACAATGAACACCATTCTAAAATGTTTTTATGTGAAAATTTACCTATTTATCATAAAAGTTATTTCTCAGTAAGCTTTAACACAAACATGTGACAAATGTAATTTTATCCAACAGCTTGTTTAGTCAATGAGAACTTGCATTGTTACACTTCTATTTCTAATTTAAAAAATTCTCCTATGCTTTTGTTTCCCATTAACAAGTGCTATGTTTCTTTTTCATTTTTATTGGACGCTTGTTGCTACACTCTGTTCAAAATTTTTCTTTGGTTCATCAATTGTATCTCATAGATAGACAACATCTCAACGTTGTATCAAATCCTTGCACATCATTACAACCTAACATTTGAACTTCAACGATCATGCTTCCTTTTTTCCAAATAATATAATTTTTCAGTGTTTATCTGCCAATAGAAAATCAACTCTTAACTGACTGAAACAACCTCAAGAACCGAAAAATCCTTAAGCATATCCTTTGAAACAAAAGTAATTCAAACTATAACAACTTGGAAAACAATGCACGGGTAACTAAATGCATGAAAAGAACACATGATTTATAATCTATTTATCAACATTACCGTGAAAGGAAATATCCTTCCCAGCAATGAAATTGCTATCCAATGTTGTGCATCCACACATGGCATGAGAATCAGCCACGAGTAAAAAATATATATATATAAACAAAGGAGAATTCAAAGGCTTCTCTTATGTCCTAAGCTTCACACGAGTTCTCAAATCTTATTGAAGAAGGTACAAAATTCAGATAGTGACGCATGGAGGATAAGAGAAGCCTTCGAATATGATGCAATTTTGTTTGACTTTTTTAGAGAGAATGATTCAGAGAGAGCTTGGAGTCGCTAGAACCAGTGTGAGAAAAAGCATAAATAGAACTATAAATATCAAAAATCTGTAAGTGATTGGTATCGGCCTCCCAAAGGAACCATAATCAAGACATGGCTCCCTAGTAATCATGCAGTTAAGTTTGAAAGATGTGTTTTACCAACTCAAATCAAAATACTCGGTATTTATAACCTAGAGTGACAAGCTCAATATTGAGGAATCCTAACTTGAACATAAAAGATGTGAATATACAACATAGGAAACTGAGGCCTCACATCATATAGGGAACTCAATTATAATTTTTCATTCTTTTGTTAATTGTCATGACTAATAACCAATGACCATATTAAATTCATAGGCATCACAACTAAAGAAAAATTGTGTGAAATGCTCAAAATCAAAGATGAATTCATGGACCATAAAGTTAACATGTGAAATTCCCAAATTGAATTCATGCTCAATACAATTAACAGGAACAATGCCTAAACTAAATTGGTGGGTATTGAAATTAACTTGGACAATGTTTGAATTGAATCCATATCCTGTGGTGAGAACTTACCCAGAGATTCATAGGGAGATCGCTCATACTTCCAGGTGGAGTCCCTAGTAAACATTCTCCTACCATTTGAACGAGGACTCAAATCAATCCCTGTACTATTCAAATACAAATCCAAGTTGAACGAAGGAATGGGCGAAGATTTCAGAAACCCTCAGGACCAGGAGGGTATCCATCATCACAGATTTTCACTTTATCATGGATCACAGGCCTAACATTAAATCTTCTGACAATTTGACAATGGATTTCCTAAATAAATAGGTGGAACAAAAGCGGAAGAGAGTCGATTCTGATTTCGGGGGTGGAAATTTCGTGAAGTACTTGGAAATCGAGCACGAGGAAGAGCAAAAGGAGCTCACTTTGAGAGTTCCTTTCTTAGACAAGAGGTGGGCTGGTGCGTGCTCCATGGTGACTAGTTTCACTTCTGATGAGCATGGGATTTTGGAATGTGAGGCAGGGCACTTAAGCTGGCAAGTTCCAAATCTATTCAAAGCCCATTAAGATGATGACGTGAGGCTTGACATATTGAAAGCAATTCCAGAGACAGACTCAGCCCAATTTTAGACAAACAAAGCATTTGCAGACAAATAAAGTACCCGCGAGAGAGGAAGAATCCTGATTGAGAAATAACAGACATAACTGTAGGCAAAACAACTATCAACCACGAAACCCTGCAGAACCAAGGAAAGAGAGTCAGAACCCCGCAGAACTGCACGCACCACACCAGAACCCTCAGAACGCCATAGAACTACAAACACCGCAACATAACCTTTAGAACCCTGCATAACTGAAAACATCGCAACAGAACCCTCAGAACCCTAAACAACTGCAAACACCTCACCAATTCGAAGCTCCGGACTGTACAATACAGGTTAAACAAACGTTCGTTGAAAACACAGTGACATAAAAAACACCAGAAAAACATAATAAAACATGCATTCAAACCTCCGTCCTGGTCCTCAAACAATTGCAAACACTACACCAGCTCGAAACTCCACACTACACAATACAAGTTAAACAAACCTTAAATGAAAATACATTGACATAAAAAACACCAAAAACACATAAAAACCTAATAAAACCTGCATTCAACGCTTCGTCCTAGTCTGGACTGCACAACAATCACTGCTGAAAATAAACAAGCATAAACAACACCAGAAATTCATTAAAAAACCAAATAAAACCTGAATTCAACGCTCCTTCCTGGTCTAGAATGCACAACAGTTGTTGTCATCATCCCTCGATTGTTGAAGCGAGGATACAGCGACGCGACGAGAGCAGAAAAATCTGCCATGAAACCCAAGCTTAACATTACACCACTACGAAAAATAAACCAGTAAGGGCCAAACCCTAATTCAAAGCATTTCCTATATATCACCTACAATGGCATAATAAATGTCCATCAACTTAATATTATAATTATGAAAAATACCTCTAACTAAAAGCCAAGCTTTCCGAAAACATGGTAAATTCACCATAGGACAACTAAGAGCCGAGATTTCCAATAACATGGCAAATGCATAGCACAACTTAAAAACATGGTAAATGCAAATGGACACACTAAATGTAAATGAAAGGTGGTAACAACCTGGAAAGCATGTAACCTAAAACTCTTTGTTCGTATAATTATTATACCTACCCCAAGGCATGGTATATAGTGATCAATATCACTTCCACTTGCATTATTTTTGACTAAAAATCAAGCTTAATACAATTTTTTATATTCGTATGGATATAAAATATTTTTTTTGCTTATTCAATATTGATAGCTCCTCTCATACACTTGAGAGTATTATTGCGAGTAATCCTTATTTTTTACATAATTTTAGAACATAGATAAAATTGTGGATGAAAATTTGAGTGATGAGGCTAACTAATCCTAGCTTTAAGACTAGCATTAAAGCTTAACATTTTATGTGAACTACTTTGGGCATATAATAGTTGGTATGATTTGCAACATGACGCCGTGTAATTGTGTTCTGTCCCGTGTGGTGTATTACTGCCATATTCCCCTACAACTATCTGTGAGTGTCAGCACTTTGTTTTTTTTCATGTTGACTGACCAACCACTGATGACAAGGCCATGACTGTTGTTAATTACAAAAGCGAGGAGGAGAAGCAATTTATTTCAGAAGAGATCTCATCAATTTCCTATAGAAGAGATCTCATCTATGGTGTTAATGAGGATGAGGGAGATTACAGAGGTGGTGTTGATGAAGATGAGGGAGATTAAAAAGGTAATGTTGATGAAGATGAGGGAGATCACATAGGATTACCTTGGTGTCACAATAAAGAATGTCATCATTATTTCTCTTGCATATTTCAGTGACTCCCAGAGGCAGGCTACCACTCTTGCATATTTTAGTGACTCTGACTCTCAGAGGTAGGCTATCAGTTGAATGTGATGGATCAAAAAAGCCTTGTGCTAGTCGAGTTGGGTTGCATTTCACATGCTGGAAGCGGGATAGGTTTTGGAACCTGAATGTTAAAATCTACTTAATGTGTTGCCCACTATGGTGCTCACTATAATTTATTGAGAAAAGGGCTTTAGGTTAGTCTCATCTTTATCCCTTACTTTTTCTTTTAATTCATCTTTGTATTCATCTAATCCTATCTCAATTCTCCCCTTCGATGTGGTTCAGAATATGATTGTTAAGTTTGTTCTTTCGCTTTCCCTCAGAGGCAGGGCCTTCTCATAGAGGAAGGGAATTGATTTTAAACCTTGAATGTGGCATGGTTGTCAATCAGGGGAAGATTGGTTATACAAGGTTTTCCAGTAATTTCTTTTGTAGGGTTAAAAAATTTATGCAGTGATACGGTGATGTAAAAGTTGTGACTGATAATGGAAAAATATTTGTAGTTGGTGCTATCATCATTGATCTTCCTCTTGGCATGCTAAAAGAAAACTAAGTAATATTATTTATGGGTCATGCACCTCTTCTGATGGTTGTATAACTTGCTCAGATGCTCCCTTCTCTCCTACACCCGGTGGGTTAGATATTTCTATTATGACTAAGGACTAGATCCCCTACTTTTGACTCTTCATATCAGAGGAAATTATGATACTACTGCTACTAAGGTGGTTGTGTTTGTACCCTTCTCTTTATGTCCATAAGCGGCGGTGACTCTTACTCCCATTCATAATTATTAATTTTATCTCAATGGCTTACTCTTGCTCTTAGTATTACTGCAACAGAAGATCAAACTGGAAGCCTCCATTCCAACCAGTTTGCTCTTACTGTTACTGCAATAGAGGATCAATGTGGAAGCCTCCATTCCATCCAGTCTGAAATGAATGGTCTCCTTCACCTAAGAAAGATGATTTCTTATAAAAAATCCTTTGAAATAATGCATGACAGAGAGAATGAATGAATGGAGGTAATACACAACTTGGATGAAGGATTGATAGGCTGCAGCTATAGGATGCTACCTTGATTCTAGATAGGTCAAGCATCAACTACTCTTGGGGGAGAGTTTGGAAGAGTGAATTTGACCAGTACCACCCTTGATTTTTCCATAAGCATCAGGTTAGGTAGCTCACTAGGATTATTTCTCTCTCTAGTGCACTTGTGCCTAGTTTATTGAAAAATTGAGTTTGTCTTTGAAAGGTTCTAGTGCACTTGTGCCTAGTTTATTGAAAAATTGAGTTTGTCTTTGAAAGGTTCTAGTGCACTTGTGCCTAGGTTATTGAAAAATTGAGTTTGTATTTGAAAGTTTCTAGTGCACTTGTGCTTGGGTTATTGAAAATTTGAGTTTGTCTTTGAAAGGTGCTTTGGGGGAATTAAGAGTGACGATATTTTCACTGTTTTTTCTTTTTGAAAACTATTGCAGTTTTGTTAATATTTCAATGAAAAAGGGGAAGGTAAATAAAGAGAACGATATATTGAAGAGGCTTGGGAGGGAAATATTTAGGCTTACCCACTTTCTTTAAAGTTCCATTAATATTAGTGAAAGAATACCCATTTATTTTTTCGACATTTTTGGTAACTTGTTTAAGATGATATTTTTCAATATTTGAGAACTCTCTTGATCAACTTAATGCTTAAAAACACATATTTATAGCAAGAAAGAAAGTTTTAAAAGAAAACATAGATATCCGTGTCAATATTCTTTCTGTAGATTTAAATAAGAGGGATCCATTCAATTTTTTGGCACCTAAGAACTTAAGAATTGGAAAATAGAGTTTTTTGAAATTTCACCATGAACTTACTATGTTCAAAAGAACTCACTATGTTAGAAAAGGCTATAAGAATGCATGCAGAATTAATTGACCATGACATATTTTCTCCAAAATAGCTTTAGATCGATAAGGCTATAAGAATGCACGCAAAATTAATTGACCTGAGATGTTTTCTCCAAAATAAATTTATATTGATAAAAGAGCTACAAATTTCCTATATGTTATCATTTTGTAATTTAAAATATTGGGAGAATAAACATAGAGGAAAACATCAAAACATTTGGAAGCTGGGATCTAGCCTTGCCAGCTTCAAAGAGGGATCTCTCTGTATAATTTAACTTTGTTTTTAGTGGATATTAGGCTATTTATGACTGTACTTGGTTGTTTGTTTGATTTTGATTGGTTTGGTTGATTAAATTTTTATATTCTCATTAGGCAATGGAGTCAAAAATATAAAACTAGATACTACATCAATACTTAAAAGAGTTATCACAGGGCAAGCTAGGTTGCATTAACCGGATTCTTTAAGGATTTAAATGAATTATGGAGATGGAATAAAAGTGAATTCCAGTATAGATTGAAAAGAAACTAAGTATTCTTCAATCTGACTTCAGTGGAAAACATATTAATTGTAAAAGCAGCCATAATAAGGTGTTTTAATTAACATGTCCTATTCATCACACTTTATGTTTTACAGTTAATATTTTCTGATACACAAAGAAAAGGAAAAATAGTGAAATAACACAGTTATAGTAGAGGCACTTCACCAGTGAATACACCACATGAATCATGTAATAAGTCCTTGTATTATTGATGCTCCAAAAAAATGTGGAAAGTTACATTGCTCAGTAGGAAAATATATTCATAAATCAACCTAGAATACTTCGAACAGTGAAGTATTTATACTAAATATTACAAAAATGATTACAATCAATGTTGTCTCAACAGACATTTTATTATTAGCCAAAATTGAATAATAAACTCTAATTACGACAAAAAATAGGCTCGGTGGAGGTGATCTGGAACGCTGGCAATGTTTTAGAGGAAATAGTTGCTGAGTGGACCTATTTGTGGGCTACGCTGGATGTTGTGTTGGCTGATGTGCTGGTTGCAACTGTTCTTTTTTATTTACTTTTTCATTCATGTAGTTCACACAGTTTATCCCATCGATCTTCATCTGGGATAATTAACTTGATTACCTTTCAGTAATTTCATCCATTTCAGTATATCTGGAAAAAGTAGGTTTTACCACAAAGATGCGGTTTACCTCATGTTGAATGAAAATATCATAGCTCATTGCTTCCAATAATGCTTTACCTGTCATGGTGCCTTTGATATTGGAGAATTTGGTAGTGTCCCTGGCAATTTTGCTTAGCTTCTTCACATAGTCTCCATAGGTTATCAGTTTATCATTAATAACAAACAGAGAACCCTTCTGTGTTAGAGGCTCAATCCTATTGAAGAATCTATTTACTGCTATCTCTAAACTATGGAATTTCTCTTCCATATTAACAATCATATTCTTATTAGTAAAAATCTTCTTCACTTCTAAAATGGTATTTGTTCTATCATCCACTCCCAAGTCATCTAGCTCATATCTGTTCTTGGAGTTTAAGAACTTGATGATGTTATTTCTTGTGACGGGCATATCTCCAAGCTCTTCCTTGATATTTGTGATGGTATCATTTCCTTTCTCAATCAATTCCTTCTGTTCAAATATAATTTGGATGCAAGGCCAAATTTCATTAATTGATTGAATGATATATGTCCAGATGATCTCTTTGACTTGGCCCAATGTCTATTCGATGGATGATTCTCTCTCTGACTTCTGCAACCTATCTATCAGTTTTTGAGCTCTTTGTGCTTCAACTGCATGAGAAAATTCACTTCTTGATTTTTGGTCCTACAATAGTTTGACTTGATCTTGAAGCTTCTTAATTTCCTCTGTCTAGATAAACAGATTCTCCACTGCCTTTGTCAATTATTCTACACCATATGTTGTGTTTGTTGTATAAGTTGTAGCTGTGGGGATCGCTGTAAGAGGTACAACATCCAACAAAACCATGGAAATTTTTGCAGCATGCTCCCTCTCCTTGATCAATTTTTCCATTTTTTTCTCCATCTGTCTCAATTGGGCATTTTGCTCCATGATGAGCTTCATCATATCTGACTGAAAACTTCAGTTTTTTCCTCAATTCTACTATGTCAGCATTCTTCTTCTTTATTATCTCCTTTGCATCTTTTACGTTGAAGGATGATATCCTAATCTGACCATTAAGTCTTCCAAAGACTTAATTCTTGTATCCTTGGCCAGAGAGGAGATTTTCTCCATATTTAGCTGTGACTGAATGTTTTCCAAGGAAACATACAATTTAGATAAACTCATGGTTGTATTAGTTAAGGTAGATGAAATCATTTCACCTATTTTCTTGTGCATCTCCATTTGATCAATGGGATGGATGCCTTTGATGTCAAAATCAAATAAAATTTTCTTGTAATCAGCTGTTGTCTTAGGCTGTGAAATATGTGCCTCAAGAAAGGCCATTTTCATTTTACCTTTCTCAGAGTCAAATGCTGACAACAACCTACTCTGAGAACTAGAAGTCTGCTTCCAGAATTAACTGTATGTGCTATTCTTAAAGTTTTCATTCTTTGGCTTGATTTCCCTGAATGTATCAAGCATTGTTTTCTCTCTCTCTCCTGAGACAACCTTAGTTTTCTGAATGGCCTGTTGTTGGTCCTATGAAGTTGTATAAGTAGTAAGAGAGAGGGGGGTTTGGCCACCAACTTGAGAGGATGTAGGTGTCTCCTTAGTGATTATAATAACTTCATTTTCTAAATATTTATTTGGATTAACTTTAGGATTGAGTTTGGTTCTCTTCCTATACATTATCTTGAAATACTTGCTTGTAGTATCCACTGAAGGTGAATCTTCTTCTCTCAGCATTTTTCCTGCTTTCTCTTATGGGATAGGAGTCTATGATGTAGAAGTAGAGACTAGGTTCTCCTTAGTTTCCTAAAAGATGTTTTCATCCCACTCCATTTGGTTCATGTACTTCTATATTTTTGGCCTATGAGTAGGTATATAAGGAGTAGTCTTGTTTTCTACCCTTAATTTTGAAATAGTTCCCAATGGATCATGGGACCAGGTAAAACTGAGGCTGAACTTCATTTCCTTCAATATTTTGTCTGCTTCTTTTCTTTGCTGATACAAAGTGGATTTCATTAGCATTCAACATCTGTCTGATGTACTCTAAAGAAAAAATCCTCATTGGGAGGAATTTTGGAAGCTTGTAAGGAGCAAGCTCACAACCATAATTTCTCAACTTTAAGTAGTTCTAGTATAAATACCATTCACCTATCTTTGCTTGATATGATAGATGTAGAATTTTTATAATGTCCGCACTGACTCTTGGTTCAGCTGTACTGCTAAGAAGGCTCATTGTTGGATGTACAAACAGTTCAATGAACTGTTTGTATGAATATTCCTTCTGCTCTTTCATCACCATTGTAGTCCAGAAGATGACTGGCTGCTGATTGCCATCATCATCCAATTTCTGCATTGCAAATTTAAATCTTTCTCCCTGGAAATATAAAAACATGTAAAATAGAACAGAGGAATATTTAAACACCTCTTCTATTTGAAATATAACAAATTGGTCATGAATACTATCTTCTAGGAATTGGATGAAATTAAAAAGGATAGATGGCTTAGAATCTGTTAGACTCCTATACCAATAGGTGTCATTTTTCATGATTGTCTTGATTGAACTATGGAATATGTTCAAACCTTTTTCTTGAGCAAAGGTGTTCCATATTCTCGAAAAACCAAAAAATCAAATAATTTAAAAAATGTAAAGAGGGTATACCCTAAAAGAAAAATCAAAGGGTAAAAAGAATAAAAATGGCCAAAAAGTAAAAGAAATGAAGCCCATCAAAAAGAAAGGCCAAGGAAAGTGTGCAAGTCTAAATGCCACTACTTTTTACGTTGATGTAATAAACAAATTGTGTGCAACTTGTATTTTATGCCACAATTCATGAATAGTCAAACTGTTTAAGCTTGGCTAGTTCATTTTTCAATTTCATGTTGTAGAATAGAGAATAAATATCTGACCAAACAGTTTAATCTTGGCAGGTAAGTAGATAGGTAGAGTTAATAAAAGGTGCTCAACAGTTTAATCTGAGCCCTTGGATGCAATAAGTGTAGAATTAGATAGATTTGCCTTGTAAAAGAAAACAAGATTGAAAAGGGTTTGCAAGTCTAAATGCACCCTAATAAAGAAGAGAAAATGGTAGTAGTAGATAGGGTAGGTAGATGGTGTTACAAAGTTTTATCTGATGAATGATGCTGCTAAATGTTTTTAATCCTTTACTTTCATCACAAATACTGAAGCAGGAAATACACTGGAAAATCA
The DNA here is from genome assembly GCA_034641835.2 of Pinus albicaulis. Classification (NCBI taxonomy): domain Eukaryota; kingdom Viridiplantae; phylum Streptophyta; class Pinopsida; order Pinales; family Pinaceae; genus Pinus; species Pinus albicaulis. The sequence continues at coordinate 950,440,622 of CM076582.1, forward strand.
CAGCAAGCAAAGTCAAAATCATTAACTTCCTTCATCACTTTCCCCTTAAAAAGCTTTAATAATTTCCCCCAAAGTACTAAGGTTTTTGGAGATCAAAGGGGCTCAAGGCATTTCCTTGACTTCTGGAGGGACCGGACCCTCGGCCTAATGATCAAAAAAGACCTAAGTACTTGAGATAATTCATCATTGTTATCTTCCATTTTTAACTTTCTCCTAAGTAAAATCACATTTTACTTAGGAAACTGATGTATAATTTCATAAAAATCCCTCAAGATAAATTGTTATTCTAAGTTTAAGTGCTGAAGATAAAATGTTGCAATTTACTTCACAAGTTATCACTTTCTTAGATGTACAAAAATATTTTGAGTTTCCTTGTCCTTTGCCATATTAACATTTAACTCTATTTACTAAATCCCTAGTGAAATACCCTTTCCTAAGTATATAATTCCTTTGTTTATATATACCCCAAAAACTCCTTTATTATAATGTTTTAACCAAAGTATTTATCTCCCTAAAATTCATTAAAACCCGCTTCTACAAGCCCTTTGGTTAAAATATAGCGTTATACATTAATCCCGCCCCTATGGTGAATTAGTTGTATTAATTAATTTACCATATAATAAAAATATATATGAAAAAATCAAACTTTAGACATACAATATGTATGTTTAAAACCAAAAATACAAGGCCTGAAGTTTTATTCTTTCGGAAAAGTCTCGCGCCACCGTGGATTGTCCACCTGGCATTCCACCTAGCCAACTCCGCCGCAAACCCTTTCTTTTGCATACGGGATTAATTAAGTCATCTGGACTAATTAATAACTTTATCCGCCTATTAGATTTCCCCCGGAGTGATTAAAAAATGGTAAAAAGTGTTTAAAGCCCGACGGGCCCACATCTGGAATCTCCGCATGTTCCCCCATCGCTTCAGCCGTCGGATCAATCCTCCACAAATCAATGGTCCACGTGAACCCCGCTACCCATCCTTTGTGAGAAAGTTAATCAGCGGGGAACGAGCGGTATTTGAAAAGTCAGACATCCACGTGGCAAACGTTCTGTGGAATCGCTCCCCCCGCGATCAATACCACCCTCGACCAAAAGCGGTGCGGGGACTTCCCGCTTACTGCTTACCACCCGACCTTGCACACGTCACTCCCGTACGTCAATGACGTCATCCCTCGAAAAAATAAAAAACTCTTTTTAAAGCCATTTTTTCCATATTTTTCTTGTTATTTCGTTATTCTGAAAACGACAGAGCTCCCGCTGCGATTTTCAAATTTCCACTGCAATTGACCAATTCACTCCAAGATTCCGCTGCGCCCGTGTTGAAGAATAGTCCTGCCATTACCTGTTACCTGTTAAAGAACCAGCTTCCGTCTAAAAGCAGGTATTTATCCTTTTCTGCCCCGACTGCAAATAAAACTCAGTGTTCTTTGTTTTTCGCTGAAATAGTGGTTAAAAATCGTCACTGAGCCCTTTCCAGAAGTTTTAAGACTGTACAATTGTTCCCTGAACCGGCGAGCTGTGCCAATTTCCTTAATTTTTAGAAATTCCGACCGGCCTGTAAGGAAAACCAAAACCTCCATTTTGAATCCACAAGAACCAAAATGGAGGCCCCGACAGCTCTGAATATCACTCCATTGAATGCTCCTCACCGGGAATTAGACTATTTACCTTTGATAGATGAAGATTTCCAAATTAAAGACTTGGTTTTTGATGAAAGTCCCCTATTGAGTTATTGTCGCTGCAGAGACGAATACTCAAAGGGGCAAGATCTTATAGGGTTATGGGAATCCAATCTCCCAAGGTATCTCATCCCTTCAGTTGTTCCATTCCCAGAAATCATTCATTATTGCCAGGCAAACTATGATCCCGCACGGAGGGCTGTAATAGCTCCTGATCAAAGTATTCTGTTTCCCATCACTCCCCAGGCTATCAATGCCATGTTACACTTTGAAACAGACCAAGAATTAGCTCCATTGTCCATAGAAGGATTGATCGAGAAAACCAGACAATTAACCCCAGAAAAGCTAAAATCCATGTGTCAGCATTTCATGTTACCTGAGCATCAGCCAAAAGGGTCTCCTCCCTATGGTTTTTACTTTTTCAATACATTGGGAAGGCTCATTGTAAATATTATATCTTTTGTCTTAGGATTCAACACCATTGAATATGTGGATGAGATAACCTTGGCTTTGCTATCCATTTTTACTCCTGGGCAACCTCCTGAGATTAAATATGATTTTACTTCCTTCATAGCCAACAAGATCCATGATCAATTCATAAGGCTGGATACTGAAAAGGTTTTTAAGTACTCCTCAGTTATCTATCATCTCATGATCTACTATCAGTCAGAAAGGTTTCCTTTCCCTGTTCAAAAACTTGATGCCAAGGGAAATCCCAGGTCTGTCATATTTTGGTCCCCCATCATTCATTCTTCCTCTGATTCTCCCTACTCCTACTCTGAATTTATTGATCAGTTTGTTTATCCTGCAACAACATTGTTAACAGGAATTCCTCCCCCAAGACTCAGTAATGAAATTAGAAAGACTTTGCAACTGTCAAAGAGTTATAAGGTTGGGGATTGGTATTTGTATCAAAACCATACAGTCATCAGGATTTATGGATGTGAATTACATCCATTCAAGTTACCCAGATATGTACCAATGAGGATTTTTGCCTTGGAATACTTCAGGCAAATGAAAAATTCAGATGTGATCCATTTTTGTAATGTAAAGAAGAAAGCTTAGTTAAGGATCAAAAGCCAATTAGGTCCTTTCATCTGCAATTCTAGGGAGGCTGAGAGAGAAGCAGAAAATCTATTACAGAGAAAGTTCCAAACATCTTTCCGTTGGGTTCCTTATGACCCCTTTGGTTTTATTTGTGAAAAGAGATTAAAGAATAAATCATCTCCTTATATTCACCACAAGATTCCTGATCTAGAACAGTATGCAAATCAAGATGAATGGGTTGAAGGAACCCTTGTTGAGGAAGAAAGTGAAGCAGACAAAATGAATAAAATTTGGAAAGATGTTGAGAAAAACTTTGACCTAGAAACGTGTGGTCAAATGCAGGTACCCTACATTGGCACATCTTCAGCAACAACTCTACAGCAAGCATTACAGGAAAGCAGTCCATCAGTAGCAGCAGAACCCAAGGGTAAAGGAAAAGAACCTGTAGTTCAGGTCATTGAAACTTTGATCATGGCTGAGAAACCACAAACTTCCAAAACACCTGAACAATCACAGGTTTCTCCCACTCAGGCACAGCATCCACAAGTTCCAGAGTTGCAAACTCCATTAAATGTGGAAATAGGGAAGAAGAGACAGGCTCCAGATACCACACCTCCAAAAGGGGCCTCACAGGTACATCAAACTAAAAAACACAAATCAGATCCACCTCCAGATGTAGAAATTATAGATGAAGTATTTGATGATGGAAGGGAAGATAGTCAGCAAACTGGCACAGCAAGTGAAACAAGCATAAGCCAGAAAGGGAAAGCTTTACAAAAGCAATTAAGCACTGAGGTCTCCTCTTTCAGACCACCAAAAACAGACACTGGAGATATTAAAAGAACCTTCATCAATATTAAAACAAAAAATGATCCATTGAAAATGAAGGTATATGATCAGTATATGAAGATGGCTCCCCATAATCAAGAAAGGCTAATGTCAGCGTTTGACCTTTCACAAGGCAAAATGCTGATGAGCCACTTAAAAACAAAGGTGCCAAAGCCCACTTCAGCAGCAGATTACATCAGAAAAAATTTTGAAGTTTTGGCAAAGGATATCCATCCCCTGGACCAGATAGAGCTACACAGACAAACTGGGGAAATGGTCTATTCTACTCTCACCAACAAGGCCATGGTAGCTATAACGCTGCAGGATTCTTTGAATAACACTACTGCACAATTGAAAATTGAGAAGGCCTCCTCACAGGCCAAAGATAATAGAATAAAGTCTTTAGAAGAAATAATCATTGGTTTGGGTCACAATCCCAAAGACATTAAAGGTATTGAGGCATTGATAAAGAAGAAAGAGGATGATATAGCTGCACTCAGAAAACAGCTAAAACTACCAGCCTTGAGGCACCCTCAGACCCAAGAAGTTATAAAAAGTAATTCACATGAAGAAATAATGGAGTTACTTCTAAATATGACCGAGCGACTAAATGAAACAGAGAAGGAATTGGAAAAAGCATTGCAGGAATAGGAAACTATCAGGTAGACTTCAACAACAGGTACTACAACAACAGGGCAGCAGATACAACCATCTCAAGTGAATACTTCTGGCTTGAGTTCTGAGGACTTAATAAAACAAATGGAGAGTTTGTAACTGAGGGTCACAGAACTCCAAGAAACTAAATTGCAATTAGTAAAATTGGAGGAAAAATATGACACATCTAAAAAGACAGCTGCTGATAACACCAGGGAGATAAAAAGGTTGGAAAAATTGGTTCAGGCTTTGGAAAAAGACCTTTCATTGGAGAAGCCTTTAAACGAAATAAATGACATTCTTTGGGGTAACATCATTGAATTAATAAAGGGTATTTGGCCCTCTATTCAAGCTATTTTTGAGCAAAATGAGTTAGTTAAAATCGCCCAAGAAGAAATAAACAGAACCAGAAATGAATTGAGAGGCAGACCTGAGCAGGCCAATCAGCTCATTCAATTTTTGAATTCCAAAACAAAGCAACAGCTTGCATTGTTAGGAATTGATGATAGGACAGGCACAGTTTTGGAAGCAAAGAGAGTTTTCACCAAGAGGACTTTCATGCAAAATTTAGAAAGGACGTGCACAGACATTTTGGTTGACATCAACATTTTCAGAGAGAAATTTCAAGCTTTGTTGGATAGTGGGTTACCAAGTCCCATGCTCACAGAAGATCAAATAATAGACTTGGAAACCTATGTGAAGAGAATAAAGGCTCATGCTAAAAATACAGCTGCTGGTTCTACTAGCTCATCAGAATCGACATTACCAACCGGGAAAAGTATTTATGATAAAGTGAGGAATTTATTTCATCTAGAACATGAAATAAAGTATCTATTTCCGAATGAGCCTACCTTTTATAAACTTACTGAAGCAGATGAAACTTTAAGAAAGCTCAGAAGAACTATGATACCAGATGATCCATGGTGGAAGGAAATGTTGGAAATTCTATGAGAGTTGTTTTCAGGATGAGAATTTATCTTTACTATCTAGTAAATGGTAAAAATAGGAAAACAGATGAAAGAGTATCAGGTGAAACGGTTAAAGAGTATCCGTGGGAACAAAGAGTGTCCAACAAGCCAAAGAAATACTGCAAGGGACAGCACAGAGCCCTGTTTCAGCACTTACCTCCAGCACATCCGCGAAGAAAGGAACAGCACATCGGCAGTTGCCCATTATTTTATCCACGAGACCATTTGTCTCTTGTTTGTTTGTAAATTATGCTTTAAGTCAGCCTAGATTATTGGCTAAGATAGTGAAAGATTGTTTAAGATTATTTTGTGTATAAATAAACCCTCAAAGAGAGTGTTGAGGGTGGATTCTATTACTCTGTTGTAACATTGAGATTTTCGGAATAAAAGCATTTTGGAGAAATTTATTCGTGGCTTACTGGATGACGATTTGAAGTACAGGACTTTTTGCAGGATTCATGTGTTGGACTGCAGTTCAATAAGTCTTTCTACCCTTTGTCTTAAGTTTTTTATTAGTTTATAATATCATTATGTCCATTTCTGAATAATTTACATAAAGGATTGAATCAGAATTTACTTAATTTTACTCTGATTTCAGATGTGATTGTTCTTAATGTTTTCCTCTGAATTAGTTATAAGCATGAATTCTTAAATGCTCTTGCTTTGCTAATTTAAACATTGTTGATTACTATAATAAAGAATTCTTCATTGCTCTTTGTTTGTAGTCATCCCATTTCTTTCTTTGAACATGGTGAAAGATTCTTAGCTGCCTTTCATCCCTTCAAGATCATCCCATCCACTTTAAATTTTAAGGATTGTTCTCTGTCTAGCTATCTTTCCCTGTAAAGCCATCTTGTGCGTAGAATAGAAATCCAGTAAATCCATCCTTTGACTCCATATCCCAATGGACTGAAAGTCCTCAACCTTGCCCTTAGTTTGTGGATTCCACCATTTTCCCAAAACAAACTCTTGAATCTATAACTAGCCTAAAACCTTCCAAGAACAAAGATAAATCATAAAGAGAGAGCCCTCTCTGGATGCAGATTGGCTAGATTCTGCATCTAAAAGGTAGGTTTGTGGTTACCTCGGGTATACTTTCCTCTTACACAACTTCTAGGAAAACCTGAGTGATAACAAAATCTGTACAAAATATGGAGAGGAAACCTATGATTGGCTCATCTACCCACTGGTTAGAATAGTATCCAAGGAGGTAAGAAATGACAGTGATTATCTGCTTGGCTATGTCAGGGAAAATGGAGGAAGAGTAAGGAGGGTTGTTTTTAGGAAACTGAGTATCTTTAGCTAGAAAAATTTTAAGGGTTGTAGCCCTTTTGGAAAAATCTAGATTCTGATACAATTCATTAAGGCCTTCTTGGGAGAAAGGCATTCCATTTTCTACAAAAGCGGATTGCATCATTTGGTCAATGGATTGGGCAGTGACAGTGAAGATAATTTCACCTGTGGGGGAAATTATGGCTCTCTGGATAGGTATGTAGCAGGCTTGAAATTTGCGGATGAATTTAGGGGCACTATGGGTATGGGGGGAAATATAATGAGGTAAGTTTGATTCCCACACTCCAATATCATCTGACTATCTATGTATCTGTCTTCTAGCCAACAATACATCTCGAAAAGTTCAAATTCACAAAGGGTTTCATGAATTTTGTAGTCTATGTCAGCTAGAGGGATGTGGTCTAGATCAACAGGAGGATGGATCAATGGCTTAACTGGTTCCTCCTGGATTTTCTTCTTAAGAGGCATGATTCAATTTGTTTTAGAGAATTGAAAGGATTCAGAAAGAATAGGTTTACCAGGACTGCGTAAAGCTTTAGATTGGCGAAGAAAACATAGTAGATGCAGTGATAGGATTTGGTAATGACCTTATGAATCAATCAAGTGCTCTGTAAATTGGAAACAAGAATGAAAAATGTAGAGAAATGAGCAACGTAAAATTTTATAGGTTCAGAATGCAGGGTTTTATACACAATTGGGTTTTTCCATTGATTGTGGCACAGATCTGTTGTATTAACGATCAATTATTTAATTAAATGCATAACAGATGGTTTTCCGTGGGAAGGGACTTAATTGGAAATGGGCATAAGTGAACTGGTGTGACAAGATTGGTGGGCGCAACGAATAGGTGAGCAGTTTCGGTATTGCGAGAGTAAGAAATTTTCGGGTGGGGGGGTTATGAGGCAATAAGCAATATGAGTGGAGAGGGGTGTGAAACGTGGAGGATCCGCCACGTTGTTGTGGGCCCGAAATCTGAAACAACTTTTTTCGGACACCCCCGCCCAGCGGTAAAGCTCGAATGGAGAAGGGGGGCCGAAAAAGGATGAGGACCATTGGATCAAGAGCGAAGGAGATGATAGGCGAATAGATGACCAGGATTTAAAGTGATGTGACACGATGAATTGTCAGGTAGTGGAAAGGTTTAATGAGAATAAAACTTAGGATATATGGTAATATGCCCAGTTTTGTTAATGCGCCCAACTACTTTAGTCAAAAACTTAGGATAAAATCATATTATTCCTCTTTTCTTTCATATGCATAAATACATTTGAAAACCACAACTTAGGATAACCAATTTAATTCTTTTCAAGGCTCCAACACAACTTATACCTACCCATTAATTTCATTTCTTTTGATAAGATAACATTTTTTCTTCTTTTACTTAGGGTGAATCTAAGATAGAAAACCCACATCATTTTTTTTATAAAAAATCTAACCTACTTTATCACTTATTTCTTCTATTGATTTAGATTAAGAAGTTGAATCAATTTCATTTTCTACCTAACTATTGATTTGCCAAGATTAAATTGGAAATTTGGCTTCTGTGATCCATAAATTGTGTATTAAATCTTTCGGTGAAAATCACATTCAAGAATATTTTGTCGACGCATTTTGAACCAACCAGTGTGGTTCATCATCAAGACAAGATGAGAAATCGGATCTAGGACCCAATTTAAATAGATGAGGAAGCTCCAACTAGTCATTGTGGAATTACGACTAGTTTGAATAAAATAAGACAAAATAATAGTTGAATTATTATTATATTTATTTAATAATTAAAAGATTTGAATATAATAAAAGATTTATATATTCTTAATTAATAATAATCTAAAATTCTAATACTTGTGATTTAAAATAAATAAACAAAAATAAAAATAAAAATAAATGTAAATAAATCAATGAAAAATAATAATAATAATGATGATAAATAAATAAATAAATAATTAATTAATTAATAAATAAATAATAATAATAATAAATAAAAATTAATTAATTAATAAAGTACAGAAAGGGAGAATGAAACTGGGGACCAGAGGAGAGGAAAGGACACGAGGGAGAACTGAATGGAAGAAAACCAATAACTAAGAATGAAGGGCAGGGATCCAGCATCAGCTAACACTCCACCCATCATCCCTATTAAGGTTGACTGGCCTCTTTTCGATTTCTAAGGCCTCCCTCAACTTTCAGTGGTGGAAATGGTCAATTCTCGCAATAACCTTCACATCTTCAATGCAAATGTGATGCTTTGTCTTTTCAACATGCTCTGCTAAGGCAAAGGAGTGAGATATATTATGTTTAAGGTTAGCGGCATGTTCAAGAATTCTTTGACTGATGGATCGACCAGTTTCACCGATGTAATGTGTCCCATAGGAGCACGAAATCAAGTAAACATCATTACAATCCTTAGGGAAAATTAGGTCCTTAACCAATCTAAGCGAACTCTGAATGGTGCAGAGGGGCTTGAAGGTTGAGGGAACATTATGTCTCCTTAGGATCCTAGCGATTTTATCAGTCGTTCCTTGGATAAAAGGAAGGTGAACTCTGAATAACCTATCACAATGATCCTTTTTAACCCTGGGACCTTTTTCATCTTTTTGAAAATCTTTAAGACATTGAACCTTGCTATAAACATTTTTAAGGAAAACATTAAGGTGAGAAATCTCATCTCCTTAAGGTTTTCCTTAAAAATGGTTATAGAAAGGTTCAATGTCTTATAGCTTTTCAAAAAGCTGAAAAAGTTCCTAGGGTTAAAAAGGATCATTGTGATAGGTTATCCAGAGTTCACCTTCTTTTTATCCAAGGAACGATTGGTAAAATCGCTAGGATCCTAAGGAGACATAATTTTCCCTCAACCTTCAAGCCCCTCCGCAACATTCAGAGTTCGCTTAGATCGATTAAGGACCTTATTTTCCCTAAGGATGGTAAGGGTGTTTACTTGATTTCGTACTCATGTGGGACACCTTACATCGGTGAAATTGGTCAATCCATAAATCAAAGAATTCTTGAACATGCCACTGACCTTAAACATAATAGATCTCGCTCCTTTGCCTTAGCAGAGCATGATGAAAAGACAAAGCATCGCATTTGCATTGAAGATGCGAAGGTTATTGCGAGGATTGACCATTTCCACCATCGAAAGTTGAGGGAGGCCTTAGAAATCGAAAAGAGGCCAATCAACCTTAACAGGGATGATGGGTGGAGTGTTAGCAGATGTTGGATCCCTGCCCTTCATTCTTAGTTATTTGTTTTCTTCCTTTCGGTTCTCCCTCGTGTCCTTTCCTCTCCTCTTGTCCCCGGTTTCTTTCTCCCTTTCTGTACTTTATTAATTAATTAATTTTTATTTATTATTATTTTATTTATTTATTATTATTAATTATTTATTCATTTATTATTTATTTATTTATTGATTTATCATTATTATTATTTAATATTATTATTTTTCATTGATTTATTTACATTTTATTTATTTATTATTTATTATTTGTTTATTTATTTTTATTTTTTTAAATCACAAATCTTAGAAGTTTAGATTATTATTAATTAAGAATACATAAATATTTTATTATATTCAAATCTTTTAATTATTAAATAAATATAATAATAATTCAACTATTATTTTGTCTTATTTTATTCAAACTAGCCGTTATTCCACAACGACTAGTTGGAGCTTCCTTATCTATTTAAATTGGGTCCTAGATCATATTTCTCATCTTGTCTTGATGATGAACCACACTGGCTGGTTCAAAACGCATCGACAAAATCTTCTTGAATGTGATTTTCACCAAAAGATTTTATACAAGATTGAATTGCTTGGCAAATATTTATTCACTAACCTAAATAACAAAAAATCACAATTGTTCAATCATGATTAAGCAGTATGATTTGAACAAAAATCTAGTCATTGTGGCATTTTTAAGACAAGCTTCACATAGCCTTATTGGATTTTGACATAAAGAAAAGTAATCTATTAGTAGTGGCATTTGAATTTGCAGCACTTTCAATATTATTTCTATTTTTCTTTTTTGGGGTTCTTATTTTCTTTTTATTCTTTTCAACTTTCTTTATTTTTGTCTTATATATATATATATATATTTTTGGAAATCATTTGCATATTAAAAATTATTTACAATGTAAAATCACAAATACAAAACACTCAATCACCTTGAGATCCTATAAATTATAAGACCCTAACACTATACAATGTAGCTTACAAAATCTCAAACAATGCTTCCAATTGTATACTTCTATAATAAAAAATGTGTTGATGATGCCTATTTCTATCTATCCAAAGACAAAAGATTGATTACATATCTTGATTCTACTATCAAAGTTTAAACTTTTTTAAATCATCTTAAAAGACAAGGCATATAAACAAAACATAATGGGTTATTCTAAAATGATTCCATATATATAAGATTATCACTTTTAAGAATTATTCTAATAAGAAACAACATAATTTTGAGTACTCAAGGCTTTAATTTGTTCAATCCCATTTTCTCTATGTTCTCAATTGGGATTTTCTTCCTCTTATGAGTGGGGGAAAACTAAAAAGAGAGATCCCTATGAGTGGGGGAAAACTAAAAAGAGAGATCCCTTCTACCTCAACGCTTTGGAAAATGAAATTTCAAGAACAATGGGTGTACCTATAATGTTGAGGATTTCGTGGGGGCTTCAAATTTCGTGATTCATTTAGGATCATTCTTTCCATTAAAATGCTCCACGTTTCCACCATCTAATTATTCTCATTATCTCTGTTTTTCTCTTTTTACAGATACAATATTTAGTGTCACACTGGGGTATGAACATGATATTTATGGACAGATCCGTATTCCTGTGGAATTTTTTTTTTTTTTTTTTTGCAGGGGAAACTACAAGCACAATTTTTCAAGAATAGGGCTTTTGCCATAGGGATACTAGTTGCTGTAGAATGTAGATGGCATATTTTGGAACAATACAATGATTTTAAGTTTATTCAATCTGTGATGGAGTATCAGTGTATCTGATATGAAGATTAAGCCCCTAATATCCCGTTTTTTCAACTCCTCCCTAAGAGAAGCCATTTATTTACATGATTTCACATTCATTTCTAGGTGTGCACTATAGTAGTTTTTGTTATGTATTTAGTAAGTCTAACATGCATTCATTTGACTTATCCATGTCAATTTTTTAGATTTTCAGTTTATTCAATCTTTTGCTCACTAGAAATCTCTGGGGAAAAAGGAAAAAATAAGCTATGTTGTGTTACTTCACGTATTTTCCCATTGCTTGAAACTGATAAAGCATGTGGTTGTCTTTCCCCATTTGTTGAAACAGATAAAGCAGATATAACATGTGGCCTATAATAATTCTAATTAAAATTCAGCAAATAAAGTAAGAAGCCTCATATTTGTTACAAGTTCAAATCATTGGCTTTGTAGATGCACATTCTGACTTTGGTCAATGCAGGGATAGTCGTGATCACAAATATTTTGACAATGCAAGCTTCCCCTTATCTCCAAAATCATATCTCCAAAATAATAGGTGAATTTTCCCAGCGTACAGGGTTGTTGCTTCTCAATAAAGGAGAAGAAATTATTTCCTAGTTGTAACAATAAATGAGAAGACAACATTTTCTGATGACCCTTTCTGCTTATTCAATGATAAACCCTGATCACAAAAATTGGATTAACCATAGAGTGATTGTTCCCCATACTTGAATGGGAAGGGACATATATGTTAAGTAAGTTCTAAGGCAATTTGATTGCAGGTTTAATAATTGCAAGCCTCTACATTCCACTTCAATTAACATGCCCTAGATGAATTACTATAGTTCAATTAACATGCCCTCAATGACTTACTACAGGTGAGTATTTCCATTGTTAACTGACTGATTTCTCCCTAAGTTACAGTTATTTGTAACAGATGGAATGTCAAAAGATTAATTAACACCAACTCGTGATACACATTACTTGCATGGTTACAATTATTTGTAACAGATGCAATGTTAAAAGATTGATTAACACCAACTCATGATACAGAATACTTGCATGGTTACAATTATTTGTAACAGATGCAATGTCAAAAGATTGATTAACACCAACTCATGATACACATTACTTGCATGGTTACAGTTATTTGTAACAAATGCAATGTCAAAATATTGATTAACACCAACTCATGATACACATTACTTGCATGGTTACATTTATTTGTAACAGATTCAATGTCAAAAGATTGATTAAAACCAACTCATGATACACATTACTTGCATGGTTACAGTTATTTGTAACAGATGCGATGTCAAAATATTGATTAACACCAACTCATGATACACATTAATTGCATGGTTACACTTATTTGTAACAGATGCAATGTCAAACGATTGATTTAAAAATGAACACAGTGTTTTTGACACAAGATTTCATAGCCCAAATGGTAATGAATTGATGGAAAGGAAAGAATTTATTTATTGTAACCCAAATGGTAATGAAATTAAATTATGGAAAGGTAAGAATTTTTTTAATTTACCATAGATAAATTGAATGTCACTTATGATCAATGCAATGACAAGCTATATTACTTAATACAGAGGTATGAAACTAAACTAAGCATATCTTTGTGAACTGAGAGATACATTAATACAAAGCTATGAAACTAAACTAAAAATATCTCTCTGAACTGAGGGACACATTACCAGGGTTGGCATTCCTGCCTTTCTTAGCTACATTCTATCATAGAGTGGGTAGTATCCCATCTGCCATGCAGACTTGTTTTAAAGACGTTGCCTGATTAGCTTTGTTGAGGTATGAATAACTTTGTAGAAGCCTTCAAATCACCTTGCTCGCTAGTACTAACTAATTCAGGAACCAGCTACTCAACAAATATTTTTATTTGGTTTGATTTTCTTGATATAATAGATATTCTAATGAATGGTTTTCTTACACCTCTGTGTAATGGAGAGATAATTACCCCCACATCCATTGGCATTTATTTTCTATCAAATTGGCTTAACACTATGGTGAAGTACATTAAAATTTCAAAGGAATTGGACACATTGGAGAAACGATTAGTTGATGTAGCTGAAACACTCCCTCTCTTTGAGAAAAGACATGTGATTTCCATATTTGGCAGGACGCTTCAAGATTTGAACCTAAGGTCAGAGGTAGTGATGGTGTGATGGAACGATGGGTTAAGAAACTACATGATTCCATGGCCAACCATAATTAATTGATGGGAGGACCATTGAACTGAGTGAGCAGCGACGCCACAATTTGGCAAAAAATATTATGAGTAGGATGGAGACTATGTATATACTTAAAATGTATGAGTAGTAGGATGGAGACTATGTATATACTTACGATGTATAAGTGACACCATTTTTCTGTTCACCCAATTTTGTGTATGTGTCAACTTAATGGTTGGTTTGAATATTGCTTATTCAATTTTGAAGTTTTTTCCCCCATGTTTTTATCCATTTGTTATTTTAACACCATTTTTTATTTTGAATTTTATATGGTATTGCTGTAATTTGCAGTTTTTTAAAATTTGATAGCGCAGGTATATTTCACTTTTCTGATCATCATTGTGAGTGGCTTCATTATCTTCACTTTATAATTGAAGTGTGTACCACTCTTAAATCATCCCACTGTAGGACAGAACTAACTGCATTCCATCAAATAATCACTCTTAAAGCATGCATGCTATAATCCATACCAGCAAAAAGTCACTCTAAAGTATGTCGTGATCCAATTCTTGATATGGAGAACCACATAAAGATTTAAGTTGAAATGGGATATCATGATGGAAATTTCTGGAAGGATCGATTACAGATCCTGTTGATTATTGAGGAAAAAGGATGGCAACACATCTTCATTTTCTTATTCATTGTGTAAGGTGGAAGTGAGAACACTATCCTTTTTCATTTTCACTTTCCTCCTCTCCTTTTTCAGGTTCACTCTCTATGGAATTGAAAATTGTATTTTCATATTATTATGGCAATATGTAAATATTTAAATTAATTTTATTAATATTAAATTAAAATTTAATATTTATTTCAATAATATTTTAAATTTTATGTAAATTCTATGATGTGAAAATCAGGGATTCGTGGGCAAAAATCCAATTTAGTAATGTTACGTAAAATTAACGGTGTTGTGTCTTAGGCAGAGGTGAGTGCAATCCACTGGTGATTTTGATTTTGATGGCTCATATTCCCCTCCGTGGCGGTTTCTCAATGTCAAGCCTGATATAATCTCTAATAACTTGGACCACTAGACAAAATTTGACAAAAAATAAAAATAAAAAATTTATTATCTAAAACATTTATATTTGTTTAAAATTATTTATACATTTTTAAATATATTATTATAAATTAAATAAATTTATATGTTACATCACTTTAAATTTTATTTTTCATTTAAATTTATTTTACATAATCTTAATTTTGAGTAGAATTTTAGAGGATGGGTTGAAGATGTATATATCTATTAGCCAAAGAGGTGGAAAAATTCTTGTCATTAGTTGAATTTGCATACAATAATGGTTATCAAGATGTAGAAATTTTAATACAAATTATGTATTGCCTGGATTCTCTTGATATAATAATTATATGCCACTGTTAAATACATAATCGCTTCTACAAAAATCTTTGTAGAATTTAAAACACAATCACCAATTGCAATATCAAGAAGAAAGATCAATCACACATAAGATAGATGTTTTTACCGGGAAAGCATAAAGCTAAAAACCCCACTATCATATATTATGTATATATCATGGATCATGAAAAAATCTCATACAAAACTCTAATCCAAGACCTCTCAATACAATATACAATCGTCTCACATTGTCATACAAAAATTCGCAAATTCATGTGCCAATTAACTGCCTTCAGACAACTTGTCTTCACTACGCAATCCCAGTTGAGAGCAATCCCTGAATGAATGGAATCCTACTTGCCTTGACTGCGCA
Source organism: Pinus albicaulis (assembly GCA_034641835.2). NCBI lineage: Eukaryota > Viridiplantae > Streptophyta > Pinopsida > Pinales > Pinaceae > Pinus > Pinus albicaulis. The sequence goes on from CM076582.1 coordinate 950,456,045, forward strand.
ATCCTCATGGGCACATCCAATGTGTGTGTGGTTGCATGAGTGCATCCACTAATGTCACAACTGATAGTCAAATTGTCTATTTCACCTACATCTCAACTTGGTCTCCACTAGATCTGACATGCATGTAGTTAACAATAGTAAATCTTCAATTGCATGTGAGATCACTGATTTTGAATTAATTAATAATTAATTCACTAATCTCTCACTAGTGTATCTTCAGTTACAACTAGCACAACTGAGTTTAACTCACTTAACTGAGTTAAACTACTTTACAACTCACATAACTACACATCCAACTCTGTTACAACTTTGAATCACTCAGTTACAACTAAGTCCAGCATTTAAAGTTGTCCCACAAAACCAATTCCTTTCGAACTTTAATCTCTCGCATACCCCATTTCTCCACTGCTAATTGTCATGGTTTCATTGAGAATATATTATTATTTATTGTCCAAATATTAATAAGGGATAATAATAGTCGACGTGCATCTATTAATAGAATTGCGATATATAAATACAACTCGCACATACATCTATAAATAGAACATCATCTATAAATAAAATTTTCTCATCATCTATAAATAGATTTTTCTCATGCATCTAAAAATAAACCTCCACCTAAAAATAGCCTGAGGCTCCATCCTAGTGTAGGTGCATAATTTTCACTAGGATCTTCTTGTTGAATCTCAACAACTCATCTCAACAAGAAAGGGATTATCCTTCACCATCATCCTGTCTCTATGGTATTCGAATTTTCTCTTGGTGAGTGCATTCGTCATAATATCTGCATCCTGATATTCCATAGGAATGTACTGAAGCAATATGATCTTCCATTGCACACAATCTATAATATGATGATACCGGATATCTATATGCTTAGATCTATCATGAAACACATGATTAATTGAGAGTTTAATGCAACTCTGATTATCACAATGAATCACTTTCGGATCTAAATGAGAACCAAACAAGCCAACCAAGATCTTTCTCATCCAGATAGCCTCACATGCAGCTTGAATCACTACCATGTATTTCGCTTCTGCTGAATTGAGTGCCACAAATCTCTACTTCCTCTTGTACCAAGAAACAACTATAGATCTGATACTAAATATCCCCCCTTATGTGCTCTTTCTATCCGTTGGGTTGCCTTCCCAATCTGCATCCGTGAAGCCATGCAACTTAACCTCATCCATCTGTCTATACCATAAGCCATACTCAGATGTGCCCCTCAGGTATCTCAGGACATGCTTTCTCGCCTTCCAAAAGAGCTTGGTAGGCTTAACCATCCCTTGACTTAGTTGGTTAACTGCATAGAAAATTTATAGTCTCGTGTTCACTAAATACATTAGCGAAACTGCTAACTGTCGATAGACAGTAGCATACAATACCTCTCCAGATGTAGCATCCTCTTTCCTCCAGTTTCCTGGAAGAGGATTATCCATGGGTTTGCAGCCCTCCATGTGAAACTTGCCCAGTATCTCCCTTGCATACTTGCCTTGAGACACAAAAATTTCACCATCTCGTTGCCATATTTCCAATCCAAGGAAATAATGAAGGATGCCCATATCCTTCATCTTGAACTCCTTTGCAAGGTCCTCCTTGCATCAGTGTATCAGCTGCTCATCATGAGTCAATATTAAATCATCAACATAAAGAAAAATGATTAAAATCTTACCCTCCACCAAAATTTGGTATAGGTTTGCATCCGCCTCACCTTTGGTGAAGCCCACTCTGATGAAATAGTTGTATATCCAAGTGTACCAAGCACGAGGTGCTTGATTTAGCCCATACAATGCTCTTTTGAGCCAACACACATGCGACTAGCCGCTGAAGATCTAAAATCCTTCAGGCTGCTCTATGTACACCTCTTCCTCAATGATCCGATTAAGAAACACAATCTTCACATCCATCTGATGAATGCGCCAGCCCATCTATGCTGAGAGAGCAAGGATGGTATTTATGGAAGAATACCTTGTGACAGGTGCAAAGGTTTCTTCATAATCAATCCCCTCGATTCGTGAGAAGCCCCGGGCCACAAATCTGGCCTTGTATTTATGAACACTCCCATCAGCAGCTTTCTTTACCTTGTAGATCCATCTCGAACCAACCACTAATTTATCAACCGACCTTGGAACAATTTCCCAAGCACTTTTTTTGACAATGGAGTCATACTCCTTCACCATTGCATCTACCCATGTGGGCTCCTGCACTGCTTCCTAAAAGGAAGATGGCTCAGTCACAATACATTTTCTCATGAGATCCATGTATCCAGTAAATTAGTCAGGAGAATTTCTTTGTTTGCGTTGTGAAGTAGGGGCTCTTACATTCTACGCAACATCAAGTATCAGCCTATCAGCTTCCGTGGTATGCCTTTTGCCATTTCTGATGTTTGGCTCTGCATGAGTGGACTCCTCCACTCCATGAACCTCCTCCTGTGGTTGATCCACATCTAGAGACTCATATTTGGGAACCCGCAGTTCCTCCTCTGCATGAAAGTCCAACTCCCTCTCAAGCGACAACCGCATGGCTTTCCTGTTGAAGCAACCGAGAATGGTCTACACATGTCTGTGTGAAATCCCTCCAGGATCACCGAAGAACTGTTCACCTTTTCATGAAAGGTGGACTTTACATACTTCCCCATGGTGCAACCCTTGCACTGATCTAACTGAGCAAGTGTTCCCATTAGAATTCTAGTAGATATTTGTTGCACGACTTTCAAGGTTCCTTGATGAAGATGGCCCAATTTCCTGTGCCATAATTCTCCCTCATCTCGGCTCACCACTTTTTTTGCCTTTCCCATCATGGAAGAACAACCATCTTCCTCTAGCTTGTAGATATTCTTAGCTCAAATCCGTATCCTCTTGGCTTGACCCATTGTTTTATGTCGCAGGAAAGATTTTCCATCGCTGAAAACAACGTCATAGCCTTTGTCCTCCAACATTGCGACTGAGACCAAGTTTTTCTTCAGACCTGGAACATGCATAACATCTTTCAATTGAAATGGTTTACCTGTCTCCCTCTCAAAGGTAATGGTACCAATTCCAGTCGCACTGTATCTTCCATCATCGCCCATCTCTATATGCATATGGAGATCTTTCTCCTCCAAGTCACTGAAAAGCTCCTTATCTCCTGTCATGTGGAAGGAAGCGTCGCTATCCAAATACCACACCAATCCCAATGCACTTGAAACCATGCATGCGATAAAAAAGAAGTCAAGTTAAAATTGAGAGGCAAGGGCCTCACCAACTATAGCTCCAATAGCCTTATTTTTCTTCTTCTTCTATGAATAGTTAGTAGCGAGATGCCCATGTTCTTGACAGTGAAAACACTTCACCTTGGACAAATCCAGCTTCTTGCCTTTAGACTTGTATTTTGAATGGAATTTATTACCCTTCCCCTTCATCTCCTTGGAAGCCAAAGCATAATCCTCTTTAGCATCATGCTTTGATGAAGAGCCATCTCTGGTGTTTCGCCTGAACTCCTCCTGCACTAGATCTAACCACAGTCGTTCCCAATCCGGCAGTTTTTCCCATCCGTCGACATAGTATTCATAACTATGCCAACTCTTAGGAAGTCCCAAGAGAGCCAAGCTCACCAACTCATCATCATCAACAGTGATTCCCACAGTCCCCAGTTCATCCCAACATTGGACAAAATTTGTGATATACTTTGGAATGTTGTTGCCCTTTTCCATCTTGATCTTCCCGAGTTTATCTTTCAACGCCAATTTCCTATGGTCGTTGTTGCTTTGGAAAATATCCTTCAAAGCCTTACACATAACATATGGTGTGGCTTTCCCATGAAGGCTTGAGACAATGTGGTCTTGTACACCATCCAACAGAATCCTCCTCAGCTTTTCCACTTTCTTTTGCCTTGTATCAAGTAATGCAGCAGCTTTCGAAGTGGGCTTAGGAACATCACTGTTGATGAATTCCTTCAAGCCATTATCTTCGAGCATCGCCTCCATCCTGTCCTTCCAGGAAATGTAGTTCGAGCTACCCTCAAGTGCATACTCTAGCCGCAAGCCATTGAAAGCCATTTTGATGTTTACTCAACCGTAGCACCAAAAAAATCTTTCTACAAATTTGAATTATTTCCACCAACAAAATCAGCTCCTGCTTCAAAAATTACAATCTTCTGTGCTCAGATACCATGTAAAAATTTTAATTAAAATTAGGTATTGCCTGGATTATGCTGATCTAACAATTATATGCCACTGTTAAATACATAATCGCTTCTACAAAAATCTTTGTGAAATTTAAAACACGATCGCCAATTGCAATATCAAGAAGAAAGATCAATGGCACATAACACAAATGGTTTTACTGGGAAAGCATAAAGCTAAAAACCCCACTATCATATATTATGTTTATATCATGGATCATGAAACAATCTCATACAAAAATCTAATCCAAGAGCTCTCAGTACAATATGCAATCGTCTCACACTGTCATACAAAAATTGGAAAATTCATGTGCCAATTTACTGCCTCTAGACAACTTGCCTCCACTACACAATCCCAACTGATAGAAATCCCTGAATCAATGGAATCTTGCCTGCCTTGACTATGCAATCCTCATGGGCACATCCAATGTGTGTGTGGTTGCATGAGTGTACCCACTAATGTCACAACTTAGAGTCAAATTGTCCCTTTCACCTACATCTCAACTGGGTCTCCACTAGATTTGACATGCATGTAGTTAACAATAGTAAATATTCAGTTTCATGTGAGACCACTGATTGTGAATTAATTAATAACTAATTCACTGATCTCTCACTAGTGTACCTTCAATTACAACTAGCACAAATGAGTTTAACTCACTTAACTGAGTTAAACTACTTTGCAACTCACATAAGTACACATCCAACTCTGTTACAACTTTGAATTACTCAGTTACAACTAAGTCCACTTGCATGTCCCACCAACCAACCTTTGAACTCAAATTTCCTATAGCTAATTGATTTTCCACTTCAGTTAACTATTTCCAAGTTCTCATTGAGAATATATTATTATTTATTGTCCAACTATTATTAAGGGATAATAATAGTCGACATGCATCTATAAATAGACATGCGATCTATAAATAGAACTCGCACATACATATATAAATATAAAATCATCTATAAATAGAACATCATCTATAAATATAATTTGCTCATCATATATAAATATAATTTTCTCATGCATCTAAAAATAAACCTCCACCTAAAAATAGCCTGAGGCTCCATCCTAGTGTAGGTGCATAATTTTCACTAGGATCTTCTTGTTGAATCTCAACGTAGGAGTCACTAAAGATGAGTCTTTTTGAGGCATTATATCACAAAAAATGAAACACTTCCATTAGCTGGGATGACCCAATGAATAGAGTGGTTCTTGGACCTAACATACTAAAGAAATGGAGCAAGAAGTAATCAAGATAAGGCAAAAATTGAAAGCATCTCAGGATCGGCAAAAGAGTTATACAAACCAACAAAGGATACACAAAAAAAATCATGTGGTAGAGCATGTATACCTCTACATCATGCCAAGTAAGTGTTCATTGAAAGTGGGATCTTGTGATAAGTTGACACCCAAAATTTGTGGACCATTTTAGATTTTTAAAAGGGTGGGGTTAGTGGCTTATAGATTAGTGTTACCACCCACAGTGAAAGAACATGATGCTTTTCACATTTCTTTGTTTAAGAAGTTTGTACATGACACTAATCATATTTTTAATTGGTCTATGATACAAGTGAAACCTAAGGGAAATTTCCAAGTAGAACTATTATGCATCCTAGACTAGAGGTAGACTGCACTCTGGAATAAAGTGATATATTAGGCTGAGGTGTAGTGGAAGCACTTTGGACCCGATGAAGCCACATGGGAGATGGAAAAAATATAAGGGAATTATACCCATTTTTATTTAATGATTAAGGAGATGTAAAAGTTGTGATTATAAAGATTTTTTTTTTCTAGTTACAAAAACACCAAGGACGATGTTCCTTTAAGGGGGTGGGGTTATGATAGTCTCGCCTTTCTATCCATTTTATTTTTTGTATATGTGATCATAACTGTAAAGGCCAATGTGGCAACCATGGCTAGCTGAGACAAATATTGTAAGCAATTTAAATATTAAGTTGTCTTCTTGAAAATAATTAAAAATATAAAATCTTGACTTGAAAGGAGGGACACATAGATCCAAGTATGAGGGAGAATAGGAAGTGAGAAAGTGATATCTAGTGGCATGGCAAGTTGGCACAACCACCTAACAATTGGAAAGATGTGATTGGACAAGAGGAAGTGTCCACGATTCTCTAATTCCCCATCATGAAGGAAAGTGAACTAGTGAACAATGTCATATGAGACAAAGAGCCTCAAGGAAAATCAAGGGTGAGAAGGAAAAGTGAGTGGAAGGAGAGATACAGTAGCAAAGAAATGTATCATGAAACATTGGACTAACAACAGAGAAATATTTCAAAAAACATTGGAGTACGAGTAGGGAAACAATACTATAAATGTAATTCATTAGAGAAATTTTGAGGTCTAAAATAGGCCTCCTAAGAAAAATGTACAACCAAAATAAACTTTATCAGAACTAATAGGATTCAAGATGACGATTTCAACCATGGGGGATGATTCACCATTTTTGGGGTAAAAAGATTAAAAAATAATAAAATAATAAAACTACTTTTTCAACTTGTATTTTTAACTTATCTCCCTAAGGTTTTAATCAAATTTCAATTAGGAGGACTCATTGGATGAAAAATTTAATTCATCATCCAAGGAGTACCCATGTTGCATACTTTCGATCAAACCTGCTACACAAAAAATGATAAATACATGAAAAATATTATTACAATCACGTTTTTCATGTATTTCTCATTTTTTCGTGTAGCAGGGTCCATATAAATTATGGAACATCCTTGGATGAGAAATCAAATTATGCATCGAATGAGTGTTCCCCCTCGAAATTTGAATAAACCCATATGAATAAGTTGAAAATACGTTCTAAAAATGTTTTTTTTTCCTTTTTTACCTCTAAAAATTGATGATGTAGTCTAATCTTATATTATTATTTCCACTATTAGTTTATAATTTCCTTAGGAGGCCCATTTTATACCTCAAAATTCCCCAAATGGAGATTAGTGTTATGAAACTTGGGTTGTTTTTCCCCTATGATCGATGTGTTGGGCTGCTGAATTGTGGTGTCCAAGCCTAAATAGCTAGTGGGAGGCTCAGCGGAGGATTGAAATATGAGTGCTTTCTAAGTAAGCTAATAAACCTATAAGTACCTAATGATTAAGTTGATAAACCACTTAATGCTTGTTGAAAGGGCTAATAAACCACTCAGGTGCTTGTTGTAAGGCTGATAAACCACTAGGCAGAGTAGCTAAACCACTAAGGAACGTGTTGAAAAGAATCAATAAACCACTAATTTCTTGTTAAGTAATTTGATAAACCACCTAGGTAATGGGCTATAGAATCCTAGGGTTATTTCCTTGAAAATACAGTTGATAAAGCACCTAGATCATAGATTCAAACTCCTAGAACTGAGCAATACCCTAGTTGAGCCTTTGGTGAATTCCTTGAGAAAGCATCCCCTCAAACTTAGATCCGGCTTGGAGGTGGTCAACTGCAAGATAGATTGTGGTGTAGCTATTATATGGTTGGGTGAAGAGTTGAAGTCCCTCCTTTATTTTCCAACCATTTCAAGTTATTCAAATAAATATAATTAGTACACATAAATGAATTATGGATGATGACATTGCATAGTATGTCACTAAAAAATTTATGGTTTAATATTACTCAAGGAAGCTTGTTGGAATTCATTGCATGTTCATGGTGAATGAGCACGTCGAAATGTTAAAAATGCAGTGGAGGTGGGTTAAATTTATTGTTATAGTTTACGCAACAAACCAGAGTCACCATGTTACATTGGCGATCAACCAATGATAACACATATCACAATTAGCACAAAAGTTTGGGTTAACTCACAGTCTTATCCTCGACAGTTATCGTGAGACATGTGAAAAATTGGGGTGAAATTGTATTTTATGGTGCAACATTTCAAATGCAACCCTGGTTCAACCAGACACGAACACCATTTGTAACCTGAGTTAAGAAATCGGTGGGAAGTTTCAAAACCGCCCAAGATCGACGACCCCAAACACAAAACTTGGAGCGAATTTTTCTGTTCATGGGCGTTATTGGGAAAATTAATGATATGATGATTTTCACTTGAATTGGCGGGAATCTTGTCGGCACGGGGAAAAATTGGCGCTCTACATGGCCACAAAAGGCAGAATTTGTAGAAAATTTTGCAGGTGGGTGCGAATTGTAGGACGGTTAGCAAAAAAACTTCTATGGAGCATAACTCAATCAATTTTTGACCTTTTTGAGTGCATAAAGGGCCCATTTAGGGTTTTTTTATTGTTCTAGAGTCATTGGAGACATTTTTTTTAGAATTTTGAGCATTGTAACTTGATGTAAACACATATTTATGAGCATAATGAAAGAGACCCATCATTGGAAGCTGGACCAGGAGATGTAGCCCAGGAGGGGTGAATTCCTTCATCATTTTATTTCTTGTGTATAATGTCATGGTATTGATGTCTTCTTTATTTTATGCAAAACTGAGTTTAAAAGCAGGTTTATGTGTTAATGAAATTGATATAATTACCTAAAAACCCTATAAATTTCACTTGCAATTTTTGCCATAAACTCTCAAGTTTTAATATACAAATCAGTTTGGTATCAGAGATTTGGTTCTTAGTTGTTTTGAGGGTTTAATTTTGTTTCAAGTGTTTCTCATTATTATAATTTTGAAGCTCAAAAGAGGAGAATGAATGATTGTGGTTGAAATTCCTCAAGTTAGGTCAAGGAGAGCACATTTGCCATAATATCCACCACAAATTTCACCTCAATTTTCACCAGAAGCTTCACTAGTTATGGCACATGATGGAGAGCCTAAAAATATGTTAAAGGATGAGAAGGCTTTCAGAAAAAAATTATTTGACATGAAAAAAATGGTGAAATTTCTCTATGAAGAGAGGAATACAAGGTTGCAACAAGGTGAGAGCTCCAATCCTCCAAAGGTAGATGGAGATAAGCCTCCAAAAGGAGATGGAGGAGATGGGGACAAGCCTCCAAAGGGAATGGTGAAAAATGACCTTTAACACCACCTTTCTCTTCACCTCCATCCACACCTCCATCTTCACCATCATCATCTTATACGTCAACCCCTTTGAAAACACCTCCACATTCTCCAAAGGGACATGGTAAAACTCCACTGTTAAAACTTGATATAAAGTTTGAATTGCCTATGTATAATGGAGAGGTAAATGCTGAGAGATTAGATTATTGGGTTCGTCAGTTTGAATTGTATTGCGGGATACAAAGGATCAAGGATGATGAGACCAAGATTTAGCTTGCTTCATTAAGGTTGGAAAGTGCAACACTTATTTGGTGGGAAGCCAAAAATCAAGAGGACATGAAGAAACATGGTAAGGTTTTATCTTCTTGGAATGATTTTGTTGCTGCAATAAGAAGACAATTTTATCCATTAGCATACCTGAAAAAAGCTATCATGGATTGGAAAAACTTTAGACAATTAAAGGGTCAAATTTTGCAAAGTTATACCCAAGAGTTTATAAGGAGAGCATTGATATTGGGTGTAGATTTATCATCTCAATATACTTTTCTCAAATTGGAGGTTTACATAGATACTTGAGACATAAAATTCTCTTGTTTAATCCTACAATTTTATATGAAGTTTGTGTATATGAAATACATCTAGAATCAAGAGGGAAACATGGTCCCGATGAAACAAGTGAGAACACCTTTGAGTCTGGAGAAAAAGGAAAGGGAAAGTTTAAGGGAAAAGGAAGGAAGAATGATGCCATCAAGATGGAGAAAGAAACACTTGTATAAATTATACAAGATGCATGTATATTACCGAACTCCCCTGATCTAATAAATTAACTATGTTAAATACAAAATCCTTCCAATTAATTCTTTGCGGAAATTAAATCGCCAATTGCAAAACACATATGAAGCAAAATCAATCACACATAAACATAGTTGTTTATGGGAAAGATTAATGCTAAAAACCCCAACTATCACATATTATTTATATCAATGGATAATGTAATAATCTCATACAAATATTAGTACATCAAGCTCTCAGTATAATCAACAATCATTACACACTGTCATGCAGAAATTTGCATATCTATGCACCAATTTCTTGCCTCCTGATAGCCTGTCTCCATTGTGCAATCCTTGCTGAAGAATACCCCTGAATGAATTCGAATTGGCCTTGCCTTGACTGCGCAATCCTCATTGGCATCTCCAATGTGTGTCAGATGCATTGAATGCGTCACTATAGTCACAATAAATAGTCCATCTCACCCTTTCACCTATCTCTCCACTGGGTCTCCACTGGAACTGACATGCAAGTAGTTAACTGTTGTATTTGTTCAGTTTCAAGTGAGTCTCTAGTTGTGAATTAATTAAATAATTAATTCACTAAACTCTCACTAGTGTATATTTAGTTAGAATTAGATACAACTAGCACAACTGATTTTAAATCACTTAACTGGGTTAAACTAAATAACAACTCCCATAACTACTCTTCCAACTCTATCAAACCTCTACCACTTCAGTTCTAACTGAGTCCTCCATGCATGAGTCACCAACCACCCTAGGAATTGCGTGATTCCTTCAGCCCACTAATTTTCCAAATCTGTTCAGTGAAACAAAGTGCTCCAAGAGAATAAGTTGATATTTATTATCGGATTATTATTAAGGGCTAATAATAATCGACATGCATATATTTTTAGATTAGCGATCTATAAATAGACTTCACCCAATCTTCTAAAAATATAATTTCATATATTTTTCCAACTTTATCAACCATCTACAAATAGCATTCTGCAACTTATAGAATACACTCACCATGTCTAAAAATAGACATACACCTAAAAATAGCCCGCGGGCCCCACTTAGTGAAGGTGCTTAATTTTCACTAAGCTCATCATCTTTTTGAATATCAACACTCCCTCTCAACAATATAGGGATTATCCTTCACCCCGATCTTGCCTCTATGGTATTCGAATTTTCTCCCGGTGAGCGCCTTCGTTAGAATATCTGCGTCCTGATCTTCCGTAGGAATGTACTGAAGCAACATGATCTTCCGCTGCACACAATGTCATATATGATGATACCAAATATCTATATGCTTAGATATATCATGAAACATAGGATTAATTGAGAGTTTAATGCAACTCTGATTATCACAATGTATCACTGTAGGATCTAACTGAGAACCAAACAAACCGACGAGGATATTCCTCATCTAGATAGCCTCACATGCAGCTTGACTTGTTGCCTTGTATTCTGCTTCCACTGAAATGAGTGCCACAGATCTTTGTTTCCTATTGTACCAAGAAACTGCTGTAGATCTGATATTGAAAACCCCTCCTGATGTTCTCTTTCTGTCCATTAGGCTGTCTGCCCAATCTACATTCGTGAAGCCATGCAACTTCACCTCATCTGTCTGTATGTACCATAAGCCATACTCAAATGTGCCCCTGAGATATCTCAAGACATGCTTTCCAGCCTTCCAAAAGAGCTTGGTAGGGTTAACCATCGCTTGACTAAGTTGGTTCACCACATAGCATATGTACGGTCTTGTATTAACTAAATACATGAGCGAACCCACCAACTGTCGATAGACAATAGCATCCACTACTTCTGCCAATGTAGCATCCTCTTTCCTCCAATTTCCTAGAAGAGGACTATCCATGGGCTTATAGTCCTGCATGTGAAAATTACCAAGTATCTCCTGAGCATACTTGCCTTGAGACACAAATAGTTCATCTTCTCGCTGCCATATTTCCAATCCAAGGAAATAATGAAGGAGGCCCAAATCCTTCATCTCAAACTCCTTTGCAGTATCTTCCTTGCAAGAGTGTATCAACTACTCATCACCCATTAGTAGTAAATAATCAACATAAAGAACAATGATTAAAAGCTTACCCTCCACCACAATTTGGTATAGGTTTGTATCTGCGTCACTCTTGGTGAATCCAATTCCAATGAAATAGATGTCTATCCATGTGTACCAAGCACGAGGTGCTTGCTTCAACCCATACAACACTATTTTCAGTCTGCACACATACGACTTGTTGTTGAAGATCTCAAATCCTTCAGGCTTCTCAATGTACACTTATTCGTTGATGATCCCATTAAGAAACATAGTCTTCACATCCATATGATGAATTTTCCAACCCATTTGTGCTGAGAGAGCAAGAATGGTCCTTATGGAAAAATACTGTGCGACAGGTGCAAAGGTTTCTTCATAATCAATCCCCTCGATTTGTGAGAAGCCCTGGGAAAAAAATATTGCCTTATACTTCTTGACGCTCCTATCAACAACTTTATTTACCTTGTAGATCCATCTTGAACCTGCCATTGATTTACCAACCGGCCTTGGAACAATCTCCCAAGCATTGTTTCAGACAACGGAGTCATACTCCTCCACCATGGCATCTACCCACGTGGGCTCCTGCACTGATTCCTGAAAGGAAGATGGCTCTATCACGATACACTTGCTCATGACAGCCATGTATCCAGTGAATCGATCAGGTGACTTTCTCTGTCTGCGTTGTGATGTAGGGACTCCTACATTCTTTGCTGCATCAAGCTTCAGTCTCCCAACTTCTGTGGTACGCCTTCTTCCTGTTCTGATGTTTGGCTCTGCGTGAGTGGACTCCTCCACTCCATGATCCTCCTCTTGTGGTTGATCCACATCTTGAGGCTCATCCTTGGGAACGAGAAGTTCCTCCTCTGCATGTAACTGTAGCTCCCTCTCAAGTGACAAATTCATGGCTTTCTCCTCGTTCAATTTTATATCCCATCGCACCATAGTCATCCGATTGTTTGGCAAATACACATGAGAATTATGGGGTGTTTCTGTGTACCCCAAAAATATCCCAACTTCTACAATCGGCTCCAGCTTCTTCCTGGCGTCCCTTGTCACATGAATGTAAACAAATGAGCCAAAAATCTTCAAATGAGAAATATCAGGCTTCTTACCAGTAAAAGCTTCTTCAGGTGTACTCATGCCAAGTACTCGATGAGGGCAACATTTTTTCACATAAACCAGAGTGTTGCATGCTTCCGCCCACAAGTCCATTTGTAGGCCCTGGTCATGCAGCATAGCTTGTGCAACACCCATGATCGTTCTGTTCTTCCTCACTGTGACCCCATTCTGCTGTGGGTTATGAGGCACTATGAGTTCTCTTCGAATTCCTTCTTTGCTACAGAAGTCTTTGAATACGTTCGAGATATATTCACCACCATTATCGCTCCGTAGAGCCTTCACTTGCTTCCCCAACTCCTTCTCCACCAATGATTTAAACTCACATAACTTTAAGAATGTTTGATCCTTCTTTTGCATGTAGTATATCTAGCATCCACAAGAATATTCATCAAAAAATATAACATAATACCTGTGTTTTGCTGTTGAAGCAACCGAGAAAGGTCCACACATGTTTGTGTGAATTCTCTCCAGGATCACCGAAGCACGATTCTCCTTCTCATGAAAGCTAGTCTTCACAAAATTACCCATAGTACATCCCTTGCACTGATCTGACTGGGAAAGAGTACCCTTAGGAAGTCTAGTAGAAATATGCTGCAAAATTTTCAAGGCGCCATGGTGAAGATGGCCCAATATTCTGTGCCATAGTTCACCCTCATCCCGGCTCACCACTTCTTCTGCTTTGCCCATCATTGCAACACAGCCATCTACCTCTAGCTTGTAGAGATTCTTAACTTGAATCCCTATCCTCTTTGTTTGACTCATTGTTTTATGTCGCAGGAAAGCTTTTCCCTTACTGAAAACAACTTCATAACCTTTGTCCTCCAACATCGCGACCGCGACCAAGTTCTTCTTCAGACCTCGAACATGTATAACATATTTCAACATAAATGGTTTACTTGACTCCCTCTCAAAGGTAATGGTTCCAATTCTAGTCGCATTGTATCTACCATCATCGCCCATCTCTATATGCATTTGGAGATCTTTCTCCTTCAAGTCACTAAACAACTCCTTGTCTCTCATCATGTGGAAGGAAGCACCATTATCAAGATACCACACCGATCCCATTGCGCTTGAAAACAAGCATGTGATCAAAGAGAAATCAAGTTCAAATTGCGAGGCTAAGGCCTCACCCACTGCAGCTCTAGCAACCTTCTTGTTCTTCTTTTCCTGTGGGCAATTAGTGGCGAGATGACCATGTTTGTGACAGTGAAAACACTTCACTTTGGACACATCCATCTTCTTTCATTTAGCCTCAGATTTTGGATGGGATTTATTCCCCTTCCCTTTCCTTGCTTTGGCAGCCAAAGCACAATTATATTCATCATCATTCTTTGATGAAGAGCAATCCCTGGTACTTCGCCTTATCTCCTCCTGCACTAGATTCGACCAAAGTCACTCTCAATCTAGCAGTTTCTCCCGTCCATTGACAGAGTCCTGATAACTGTGACAAATATTTGGTAACCCAAGGAGAGCCAAGCTCACCAAGTCATCATCCGCAACTATGATTCCCACACTCCCTACCTCATCCCTACATTGGACAAACTTCGTGAGATATTTTGGAATACTTTCGCCCTTTTCCATTTTGATTTTTCTGAGCTTATCTTTCAGCGCCAACTTCCTATGGTTGTTGCTACTTTGGAAAAGATCTGTCAAAGCCTTCCAAATTGAAAATAGAGTGTCTATGCCATGAAGGCTTGAAAAAATATGGTCTTGTACACCTTCCAACAAAATTCTTCTTGTCTTCGCTATCTTCTTATGCCATGCGTCAAGTAATGCAGCATCGCTAGAAGTAGGCTTAGGAACATCGCTATCAATGGACTCCTTCAGACCATTATCTTCAAGAACCGCCTCCATCCTGTCCTTCCAGGCTATGTATTTTGAGCTACCCTCAAGGGCATACTCCAACCAGAACCCATTGAAATCCATTTCAATGAATACTCAACTGTCGCACTAAGAAATTTTTGTAGCAAATTCAGATTGTCCACCACCACAAAACTCAACACCACTTCAAGATTGCAATCTTTAGTGATTAACACTGCTTTGATACCATGTAGAAATTATACAAGATGCATGTATATTACCAAAATCCTCTGATCTAACAAATTAACTTATGTTAAATACATAATCCTTCCACTTAATTCTTTGCGGAAATTAAATCGGCAATTGCAAAACACATATGAAGCAAAATCAATCGCACATAAACACAATTGTTTAACGAGAAAGATTAAAGATAAAAACCACAAATATCATATATTATGTATATCAATGGATCATGTAATAATCTCACACAAAGCTTAGCACATCAAGCTCTCAGTACAATCAACAATCATTACACACTGCCATGTAGAAATTCGCATATCTATGCACCAATTTCTTGCCTCCTGACAGCCTGCCTCCACTGCACAATCCCTGCTAAAGAAGACCCCTGAATGAATTCGAATTGGCCTTGCCTTGACTATGAAATCCTCATTGGCATCTCCAATGTGTGTCAGATGCATTGAATGCATCACTATAGTCACAACAGATAGTCCATCTCACCCTTTCACCTATCTCTCCACTGGGTCTCCACTGTAACTGACATGAAAGTAGCTAACTGTTGTATTTGTTCAGTTGAAAGTGAGTGTCTAGTTTTGAATTAATTAAATAATTAATTCACTAAACTCTCACTAGTGTATCTCCAGTTATAACTAGATACAACTAGCACAACTGAGTTTAACTAACTTAACTGAGTTAAACTAAATAACAACTCCCATAACTACTCTTCCAAATCTATCACAAATCTGCCACTTCAGTTCTCACTAAGTCCTCCATGCATGAGTCACCAACCACCCTATGAATTGCGTAATTCCTTCATCCCATTGATTTTCCAAATCTATTCACTGAAATAAAGTGCTCCAAGAGAATAAGTTGATATTTATTGTCAGATTATTATTAAGGGTTAATAATAATCGACATGCATCTATTTTTAGATTAGAGTTCTATAAATAGAATTCACCCAATCTTCTAAAAATATAATTTCATCTATTTTTCCAACTTGATCAACCATCTATAAATAGCATCCTACAACTTATAGAATATGCTCACCATGTTTAAAAATAGACATACACCTAAAAATAGCCTGTGGGCCCCACTTAGCGAAGGTGCTTAATTTTCACTAAGCTCATCATCTTGTTGAATCTCAAAAAAACTTACATGCAATAAATATTCCAAATATGGCCATGGTGAAGATCATTTTTGGAAAATTCATCCATATATGAGACCCAAAAAATTTTAGAACAAGGATAAAGAGAAGACAACTGCAACTACACAACATGATTTATGTCATGATTCTAGGGATGAAACAAAGATCACAACCATGGGTTTGAAAGGTAAGGACATTGCAAGTACTATTTCTTAAACTTTTGTCTCAATGAAACTCAATATGAAAAAACAAGAATTGATATTTTCCACATTAGACTTGTTTCAAAACATACCAAGATAGACACATGGTTTGATAGTGGTTCACAAGAAAATCTTATCTTTGAAGACATTTTCGAGAAGTTAAATTTAGAGACCATTGCTCATTCTAAAACTTATCCTTTAGGTTGGGTATGTGAGAATGAAAATTTGCAGGTGACAATGAAGTGCGTACTTAGATTTGCAATCACTGTGAACACTCTTGATGAGGTTGAACTTTTGCAAAGAGATATTTTACTGATAATCACATAGGCATAGAACTTGATGTCATTCCTCTTGATATATGTGGTATTGTTACGGGAAGCCCATATTTGTACGATAAGAGAACCATATTTCATCGCCATAAGAACAAATATCATTTGTTCAAGAATGACATTGATTATATTGTTAGTGTGCATCGAAAGAAATTGATTTTGTCTCTTGTTAATGCTGGTAAAATGAAGAGAATTGTTAATGCTAGTCATAATTTTGCATTGTTAATGTTCAAGCATAAAGATGTTGAGGAACTTAAAGCCTTTCAACGATATGAATCAAATGTGAAATCTGATTTCATTGAGTTTTCTAATTCATGTGAAAATATTGTTTAGGAATCTAACACGTTACCTCGAAAAATAGGTAAACAACATGAAGTGAAATTGCAACAGGATGCATCATCGTTGAATATTGGTGTGAACAAGATGCCAGTGTTAAAGAATGCAGGGGTAAAAACACATATACAAAGGATATTTGAAAAAAATGACATTAGTCCCAAAACATCTTCTTTTGGGTTTCATAATGTTCTGGATTTGAAGAAGGATGATGCATGGCAATGGCGATCAAAGTTGGTAAAGAGTCGAGCCAAGTGCAAGGCTAGACATGGTAAGCATTGTCATGATGACATTGTTCAAGGTGAAGTGAACTTGAAATTGCATAATTTTCCTTTGATTGAATATCGATGAGGGAATGTTTAGATTCCTTCAAGGGAAGTTTTATTTTCTGTAAATTTTGAAAAATTGCAGCAAGATGTCATAATTGACAGAAATTTCAAGACTCCAAAATCAGGGAAGGTGATGTACTTTCATGAAAAGCTCAAAGTGACACATTCAAGAAAATTTAAGTGGATTGAGACTGGAAGGGATAGGGAAATGTACCCTCATCTATTTTTTTTATTGATAATGAGATTTTGGAGGTCCAAAATCTTCCATTGATGAGGAATGATTCGTTGGATTAGCTTAATGCTCAAAATTAAAAGTGCTCATATTGGCTCAAAACCAGTCCCAAAGCAAATATCTCATCACCATGAATCAAACTCAAATTGTTTCACTTAAAACTTATATCAGATTCTCATGATATCGAATTCTGATTGATTTGGAAAATAACTAAATATTTTGGAATGTGGGTTGTAGGTACACCTAATCAACAATATGTACCCTGACTGGGAATTTGACTAGGTTAACCTTATGAAGAACTGATAGTTAATGTGGATTCGGGTTATGTGTTGGCCATACCACCGATGGTTAATTTTGAGCACATCGACATGTGAACAATGTAGTGGAGGTGGGTTAAGTTTATTGTTATGGCTCACGCAGCAAACGAGATACCACATTACATTGGTGGTCAACCAACGATAAGAAATATAAAAGTTAGCATAGAAGTTTGGGTTAATTCCTATTATTATCCTTGGGGTTTATCGCAGGACATGTGAACAATCAAGGTAAAATTTTATGTTATGGTGCAACATTTCAAACAAACACGAACTCCAATTGCAACCTGAGTTAAGAAATCGACGAGAAGTTTCAAAACCGCCCAAGATCGATGGCCCCAAACATGACAAGTGGCACAAATTTGTCAGTTCATGGGAATTATTAAGAAAATTATTGATATGATAATTTGCACCCGAGCCAGCAGGAATCTCTCCCACATAGGGCAAAATTGTCGCTCCACGTGACCGCAAAAGGTGGAATTTGTAGAACAATTTTCAGGTGGGTGCAAATTGTAGGATGGTGAGCAGAAAAACTTCTATGGAGCATAACTCAGTTAGTTTTTGACCTTTTTGAGTGCAGAAAGAGGCTAGTTAGGGGTTTCTGACTAATATGGATCGATTAGAGACATTTTTTTATCATTTTGAGCACTGTAACTTGATGTAAACACATATTTTTTAGCATAATGAAAGAGGCCCAACATTGGAAGCTGTACCAAGAGATGTAGCCCAGGAGGAGTGAACTCATTCATCATTTTTTGTGTTGTGTATAATGTTATGTTATTGACGTCTTCTTTAATTTTCTACAAAACTAAGTTTAAAAGCATGTTTATGTGTTAATGAAATGGACATAATTGACTAAAAACCCTAAACATTTCACTTGCAATTTTTACCATAAATTCTCGAGTTTTCATGTACATATTAGTTAATGTTAGTGGGTCATGAACAAGTTGACATCAATGGACGTGTTAATGTTTTAGTGAATTTGGATTCAAAGGATTCATCACCATATATTGCAATGGAAATGGGAAGCCAGGAATGTAGCATCACTCTGTGGACCATAGGCAATCCACACCCTATTTTTGTTGGGAAATACTTTTTTTCTCAGAGTGTTGTTGGTCTCTCTTGGTGAGAAATTTTATTATCTAGTTAAATATTTTTTATTTCTATGTTGGAAATATATAATTGAGGGATTTGACATTTTATTATGTATTCTATGGTGTTCCTTCTATGAAACAGGATCCTAAATGGATATTTTATTTCATGTTGTTCTTTACATGGAACTTCAACTACTTTCCATTTTGAGAAAAAAGAGTTGGGCGACAAGATTTAAGAAGCTGAGTTAGATGAATTTAAAAATATTTTATCTGGGGATGTGAGAGGTCATCAAACAAACTTGGCTGAAAGTCCTTCACAGTTGTTTCTTGAAGCAATAATTTAGTTTACTTGGTTTAACTTTGATGAAATTCTTGCCATGTAATTCAATGCATGATTACATAATAAAAGACATGAAAGTACCCAACTTCTTAAAATACTAAAAAAGAGAACTAAAGAAAATGTGGTGAAGGGAAAAGAGGAAAATAATCCTTTATACTACCTTTTTTCCATTTCTTCCTTTAAACCTCAATCCACCCTCTTGGAAAAGGATCCATAAGGACTAATTGTCAATCAAAAATAAGATTTTTGGGATTTGTCTGTAGTTCCAACTCCATATCCAAATCAAAATCACCAGATTCATAAAGTCTCTTTAGTCCTCATGACGGGGTTTCATTTATTACTATCACCATCAAAGGGGAAAACTTGGTATTCATATATTTTTCTGATCTATCCTTTAAAGGAAGATTTGATTCCTTGATCTATGCTTCTAGATAGTTTATGTTATCCTTATATGAAACTGTGGGTGGTGTAGTTTCTATATTCTGATCATCTTCATCATCTAAGAATCGTTAATCACATGATTTCCATTGTTTTGTTTTTGATTTGTGCCCTTTGAAATGTCATCCCATCCAAAAGATAATGGGTGATGCTAATCTAATTACTTAAGAATATTTGAAAAAAAAAACTTAATCTTATCAATATTTGTTTTAATTTGTTCCCAGGGTATTGACAATATCTTCAAAGACTAATAAATTCCAATAATATATTGGAAAATTTGGATGTGAAACTAAACTGTCATTTTGGTGATAGACATGGTGGTTGGGTTGAAGTGTGGGAACCATGGGATAGAAAAAGGATATGCTCTACCCTAGAACCAAGGACCCTCTTCAAAATATTTCAAAAAATCATCTAGATTTGGAAATTTAATAATAAAGAAATATTTGGAGTGTAGATATGCTTCATAGTACTTCTTTCAGTTTGAATAGATCCACTTGTAGAGTTCTGATATAGGTGTTGTGAATCATTGCATGTGATTCATAGAACGAGTGAAGTTTTGTAACCTATTTCTCAAAGAAAGCTACCATTGTGACCTCTATGGCTTGAGATAATAAGGAAACATGATCATTTAAAGTGCATTCTAATAGAGGGCATTTATCTACAACAAGATTTGTGGTTTTTTCTTGACCCCTTAATTAATGACACTTATGATTAATAATTCTTTAGTAAATTTTAATATATTGTAAACTTTATTACATTAAATTATAATATCTGAAGTGGAGGGGATTATTTGAGGCCTTGTATTTGAAAGAAATAGGCCCTAGGGATGAATACACACATTTTCCCATCACTCCTTTTCTCTAGGCACAACACAAAAATTATAATTGTGTCTTTGCATATGTCAGACAATAGATAATGGTCATCAAATTAGTTTCCTACAAACAAAATTTGTTATTGTTCCATAAGGATCCCATGCATGAGTTCCAGTTTTTGCTTTGTATTTACTATAATATCAAGAAACTTCACCCAAAAGATTAAGATTTTCCCTATGATAGACTTTACCATAATTTGAAAACTTCCTTTGATTTCAAAACCCTCTCCAATTAAGGTCCCCTAATAGTTCCATTGTTAGAATTTTTTTGTCAAATACTTTTTGTTCAGATATTTTGTTGAACACTTGGCATGCAACCTTAAGTCAAAAGGAAAGCCTTTTTTTTTTAGCGTAAGTGTTCTCGATTGAAACGTGTTAACTACCAATCTACTTCTGAGTACATCAAGGAATATTACTTTCCCATATCCCAAAGAACACATATAAGACATTATTTTTTGTGCTTGGAGTATCATGTTAGTCCCTAAAGAACAATCTGGGTTTTTCCATTGCTAATAGAAATAACCATAGATCTCTTTCCATATGAGCCATGTTGACACATTTCCAAGGTTATTTATGTCTACCAGTTCCTTTGAGAAGACTCAAACCACCAATAACTTAGGTTCTTATGTTTGTGCTACCTTTAATATCCGACACTTTGTGAATGCCACTTCGAGGCATTCCTTCATTGGGAAAGGCAATGGTTGTGTTGATTAGTGAGTGACCAGTAAACACCTTCATATATATGGGTTCTTGGCCTTAATAGTTTTAGTAGAAGGCTTAGAAATTAACCTTCACCTAGAGGAATGACCATAAATCTCTAGGAAATATTTTCAGTCACTCCCAAAGTTCTCTCTATGCCTTGGGCTCACAAGGAAATATGCTTATTTAAATTTCATGCTAATAGAGGCCATTTTTTTGCAACAATATTTCTATTTTTTTCTTGACCCCTTAATTAATGACACTTACTAATAGTAACTCTTTAGTAAAGTTTAATAAATTTCAAAGTTGATTACATTAAATTATAGTGTTGGAGTATTAATACTTTAAGAATTTTCATTTGAAGTATTCATTATACTAGAAGGCCCCATTAGATGGTCTTTTAGAGATGTCTTTTAGAAAATGGCATTCAAGGGACACTTACCCTAGTGGTTGATGCAGGGGAATTAGATACTAGCCAGCAATGTAGGAGTTTTGTCCACATGTTGTGGCTAGGAGGGTTTGAAACAGTCGAATTGTTACAGCTGGGTGTCAATACCTTAGCTGATTGTATTATTATTTCAGTTAAGTTGTAGAAGTCGAATAGTTAGTCCATCTGTCATGTTTTAGTTTCGAATAATTGTAATTATTCTCTTGAGTTACCATAACGGTCCTCACAGAGGAACTGAAAGGACATATGTTCTTGTATAAATTGTATTCTCCGGAGGAGAAGAAAGAGGAGGGGAGGACGAGAGGTTCCCGTAATAAAACTCTGTGTGTTAACAATTGTTTCCAGTTAAATGATTTTAATGTTCGTTGGTCATTGAATTGTTTTGAATTCTTATTAATGAAGAAATTGTTTGATTGAGAAACGATTGTACACTGGTTCGATATGAAAGCATTGAGAAGGGTGATTGTATAATTCTGCATTATCTATCTACTGTTCCCGTGAATTGGTTGGATAAGCTCTACGAGTTAAATTCCACCGTAGGTCCTTTGTCTGTATCCTTATTGTGGAATCCCTCACTGTACAATTGTAACGAACCCTGTTGAAATGGAACTGAGCTATAGACCGGAGTTAAGGTATGAGAAGGACACCCCAACCCCGACTCGACCTTTGGTTAAACACTGTGCAAAACCACAACTGGTTTTGAAAAGTGGGTTGCCCATATCGCACCGCTTTTGGTGAAAAGGCAGTATTCCCTGAATCGAAGTGATTCCATAGAACCGTCGACGCGTGGCACCGGACGGAGGTACAAAACCACCTTTTCATATTCTCATCGTGCGTTAAAATCCGGCGTTGGGGGCCGAGCGATATCAACGAGGGCCGTCGATCTGGAGCGGAGTCATCAGATGGTGGTCGCCCGACGGAGATGCGCGAGGTTTAACCATGGTATGGGGCATACAGTTGATTGGCTATTGGACATATAGGTGAGCCCGGAGCGAGAGTCCTATTGTAAAGTTTGATCTACGAAGTGTGGAGTATTAATATAAGTTGGAAGACTAATATAAGGTCTAGAAAGCCTAATTTAAGGTTCGGGGATATAATATAAAGTTAAAAATTGTGGATAGTATTATTTATCAAACTCAACGAATTTGATAATTAACAAAAAGAAATAGACTTCATGGAGCAAGGGAAAATTTGACAGAGCCACGTCACCGTTGACCATCTCTCCTCAGGACTGACTTTCAGCAGCGTTGTTGCGTCATTGGTGGTATCATAGCTATTTTCTGAAGTTTTTTTTCTGACATGGCAATCCGAGTTGGTAGAGGTGCTAGCAGAAGAAGACCTGTTGCCAACGTTGAGGTGTTGGGGATGTTGCAGAGGGTCGAGGCCAGAATAGATGCCATGGAGAGAAGATAGCCCAGAGATCCTGAAGACATCAGCAAACCTGAGATAGAAGAAGCATAAGAAAATGTTGAAATTCCTCCTGACATGAGGCTCCTTATAACTATTCTGGGGTCTGCAGTTAAGCCCAGAATTGAAGTGTCGAGTTATGCAGGGGGACTGAATCCAGAGGAGTTGGTGGATTAGATAAATGAGTTGAGAAAATGCTTTGATTATGAAGAAATAAGTGAAGATAAGAAGGTCAAGTTTGCAGTAACAAAGCTGAAGGGACATGCTACACTTTGGTGGGATGGAGTGCAGGCAGAGAGAAGGAGAGTTGGAAAGCAACCTATCAAGAGCTGGACCAGAATAATGGCTAAATTAAAAGGTAAATTTTTTCCTAGTGATTACCAGCTGACATTGTATAAGCAAATGCAGAACCTGAGATAGAGGTTGCTGACAGTAAAAGAATACATAGAGGAATTCTACAGATTAAGCATAAGGGCGGGGCAATTTCAAGACATACCTGAGAAGACTGCCAGATATGTGAATGGTCTCAAGATGGAGATCCAAGATGAGATTGGTCTCCTGTCTCCTAAGACAGTGGAAGAGGCCTACCAGATGGCCTTGAAAGCAGAGGAGAAAATCCTGAGGAAACAGTCTGCCAAGAAGAGAGGTGCTTTCCATGGAAAAGGAAGTCAGGGTGGTAAAGGAAAGCCTGCTACACCCAGGGATGGAGCTAACAATAGCTCACCTCAGAATTCATCTATAGAGGATGATGCAAAGGGCAGAAGGGGTTCTTACAGAGGAAAAGGAAGAGGAGGCAGAGACAGAGGCAGGGGTAGAGAATTAAGGTGTTATAGACAAGCTCTATGAATTTCCAAAGGATGTGGGTGCTGGTCCAAGGAATGTTGTTGTTGCCTAGGCTAGAGAAGAGGTAGAAATTGAGGAAGAAATTCTTCCAGAGAGGGGATAATCCTTGGTGGTGAATAAGGTCCTGTTGAAGCAAGCCAAAAAGGTCATTGAGCCTGCACAAAGGAAGACTTTGATTAGGAGCATATGTAAAGTCCAAGGGAAGTTTTGCCAGCTAGTAATTGATAGTGGAAGCACAGAAAATCTGGTTTCCACTAAGGTAATAGAGAAATTGAAGTTGAAGACAAGGGAGCATCCAAATCCCTACAGGGTTTCTTGGCTGCATAAAGGGCACCAGCTGGTTGTAAAAGAGCAGTGTGAGATAGAGCTGCAAATGGGAAAACACAGAGATAAGGTCCTGTGTGATGTAATGCCCATGGATGTGTGTCATATACTACTAGGTAGACCTTGGCAGTTTGACAGAGCAGCAGTGCATGATGGCAAGAATAACACTTACAAGTTCTTCAAGGATGGGGTACATCATACATTGATACCCATGGAAGAAGGGGAGCCATCCAGCAGAGTCATTGATCCAAAGACCTTGTTTCTGAGCGGGAAGGAATATCTGCAGCAGATAGAAGAAGAAGAGGTAAGTTTTTCTTTGGTTTTCAAACCTAAAGTAGTTCTTACTTCTACAAAGATTTCTGATTTACCAGTAGAGATACAAGAGATGTTAGATGATTACTGTGACATTGTTGTGGATGATTTACCTGATGAGCTGCCACATGTGAGAAAGATCAACCATCAGATAGATTTTATCCCTGGTTCAAATCTGCCAAATAAGGCAGCCTACAGAATGACTCCCAAGGAAAATGAGGAAATTATGAGACAAGTACAGGAATTGGTGGACAAGGGGCTGATTAGAGAAAGTCTGAGTCCATGTGTAGTACCAGCAGTATTGAGCCCAAAGAAAGATGGAGGCTGGAGGATGTGTACTGATTCCAGAGCAATCAATAAGATCACAATCAGGTACAAATTCCCTTTGCCCAGAGTTGAGGACTTAATGGATTGTTTGAGTGGTGCTAAATATTTCTCAAAGATATTTTTGAAGAGTGGATACCATCAGATTAGAATAAGAGAGGGCGATGAGTGGAAAACTCCCTTTAAAACAAATGAAGGATTATATGAATGGATGGTAATGCCTTTTGGGTTGTCAAATGCATCGAGCACTTTTATGAGACTCATGAATGAAGTATTGAAAGAATTCATTGGTAAATTTGTGATAGTGTATCTGGACGATATATTAGTTTTCAGCAGAACTAGAGAAGAACATTTAAGGCATATTAATCATGTTTTGAAGAAGTTGCACCAAGAGAAACTGTTGATAAATCTGAAGAAATGCTCATTCATGAAGGAAGAGTTGGTGTATTTTGGGTTTGTTGTTTCTGCAGAAGGATTGAAGATGGACCCAGAAAAGGTTAAGGAAATTGTGGAGTGGCCTTCACCCAGGAATGTCTTTGAGGTAAGGAGTTTCCATGGACTTGCTAGTTTTTACAAGAAGTTTATAAGAAACTTCAGTAAGATTAATGCACCCATAATTGAGACAATAAGGAAGAAAAAACAACCATTTAAGTGGACGACTGAAGCAGAAAGAAATTTTAAGCTGTTGAAGAAAAGATAACAGAGAAGACTATTTTGATTCTACCTGATTTTACTAAACCATTTCAAGTAAAATGTGATGCCAGTGGAGAGGCCATTGGAGCTGTGTTGAGTCAGGATGATAGGCCTGTGGAATATTTCAGTGAGAAGCTGAATGACACCAGAAGAAATTATTCTTCTTATGAGAAGGAATTCTATGCAATTGTTCAAGCACTGAAGAAATGGAGACATTACTTGATGTGCAGGGAATTTGTATTGTATTCTGACAATCAGGCTTTGCAGTACATTATACAGCAGCCCAAGTTGAAACATAAGCATGCTAAATGGGTTGAGTATCTCCAAAGTTTTAATTTTGTTTTGAAACATATAAGCAGCCAAGCCAATAAAGTAGCTGATGCTTTGAGTAGGAGGCACATGCTTGTTCAAGAAACAAATTTTGAAGTTGTAGGGTTTGATTTTCTGAAAGAATTGTATAAAACAGATCCAGATTTTAAAGAATAATTTGAGGCATGTAGTAACCCTATTTTAACAAATAGAATCCAGTGGGTGGATTATTCCCTGCAAGAGGACTTGTTATTCAGAAGAAGCCAACTGTGTGTACCAAAATGTTCCGTGAGAGAAAATTTGGTCAAGGAGAAGCATAGTGGGGGACTTACTGGACACTTTGGTACTGATAAGACTTATGAGCAGCTGAGTCACTTTTATTTCTGGCCCAAGATGAGAGAAGAAGTGGATAAGTTCGTGAAGAATTGCAAGATTTGTCAATATGCTAAAGGAAGGAGCTAAAATGCAGTATTGTGCACTCCCTTGCCTATTCCATATAGGCCTTGGGACATGGTGAGCATGGATTTTGTTCTAGGATTGCCCAAGACTCTGAGAGGGAATGATGTAGTCTTTTTTGTGGTAGATATATTCTCCAAAATGGCACATTTTATTCGATGTTACAAAACTAGTGATGCCACCCATGTTGCTAACTTGTTTTTCAAAGAAATTGTTAGATTGCATGGGTTGCCCAAGAGTATTGTTTCAGATTGAGATACCAGATTTGTGGGGCACTTTTGGAGGACACTGTGGAAGAAACTTGGTACCAAACTGAGTTTTATCTCAACTTATCATCCTCAGACTGATGGACAAACTGAGGTAGTGAATAGGAGTCTGGGAAATTTGCTGAGATGTCTTGCAGGAGAACATCCCAAGCAGTGGGATCATATTCTGCCTCGGGCAGAATATGCATATAATGACTCACCAAATAGGAGCACAGGGCAGAGTCCATTCCACATTGTTTATGGAATGCACCCCAGAGGAATATCAGAGTTAAGAAATCTGGGAAAGGCAGAGCTTAGAAGTGCAGATGGTGAGGAATTTGCTTTAGAGATCTAGGCCATACATGAACAAGTGAAACAACAACTATAAGGCAGCAGCATGAGATACAAAGGCAGAGCAGAAAAGAATTTCATTTTGAATTAGGAGATCAGGTTTTGGCACACTTGAGAAAGGAGAGATTCCCAAAGAAGCAGTATAACAAATTGAAGTTCAAAAAGATTGGGCCATGCAAGATACTTAGGAAGTTTTCTGCAAATTCTTATGAGATTGAATTACCTCCTGATGTTGGAATATCTCCCATTTTTAATGTTGCAGATTTGTACAAGTATGAGGATGATGGTGCAGAAGAAAGAATAGCAGACAAGGAATAGATTGAGTGGAGAGAGCAGCTACCTCCCGCACAACCATTGCAACCAGAGAAAATATTGGACAAGAGAGTGTTCAGAAGGACCAAGGGATAATAGAACTTTCAGTACTTGATCAAATGGAAGGATAAGCCAGAGGAAGATGCCACATGGATGACTGAATAAATTTTGTAGAAGATAGGCAAATCAGTGGAGGAGCTCATGGACAGGAGCCCATGAAGAAAATTTCCCTTAGGAGTCTAATGCAGGGGCATTAGATACTAGCCAGCAATGTAGGAGTTTTGTCCACATGTTGTGGCTAGGAGGGTTTGAAACAGTCGAATTGTTACTGCTGGGTGTTAATACCTTAGCTGATTGTATTCTTATTTCAGTTAAGTTGTAGAAGTCGAATAGTTAGTCCATCTGCCATGTTTTAGTTTCGAATAATTGTAATTATTCTCTTGAGTTACCATAACGGTCCTTGCAGAGGAACCAAAAGGACATATGTTCTTGTATAAATTGTATTCTCCGGAGGAGAAGAAAGAGGAGGGGAGGACGAGAGGTTCCCATAATAAAACTCTTTGTGTTAACAATTGTTTCCAGTTAAATGAGTTTAATGTTCGTTGGTCATTGAATTGTTTTGAATTCTTATTAATGAAGAAATTGTTTGATTGAGAAACGATTGTACACTGGTTTGATATGAAAGCATTGAGAAGGGTGATTGTATAATTCTGCATTATCTGTCTACTGTTCCCGTGAATTGGTTGGATAAGCTCTACGAGTTAAATTCCACCGTAGGTCCTCTGTCTATATCCTTATTGTGGAATCCCCCACTGTACAATTGTAACAAACCCTGTTGAAATGGAACTGAGCTATAGACCGGAGTTAAGGTATGAGAAGGACACCCCAACCCTGACTCGACCTTTGGTTAAACACTGTGCAAAACCATGAGTGGTTTTGAAAAGTGGGTTGCCCATATCGCACCACTTTTGGTGAAAAGGTGGTATTCCCTGAATCGAACCGATTCCGTAGAACCGTCGACGTGTGGCACCAGACAGAGGTACAAAACCGCCTTTCCGTATTCTCATCGCGCGTTAAAATCCGGCGCTGGGGGCCGAGCGATATCGACGAGAGCCGTCGATCTGGAGCGGAGTCATCGGACGGTGGTCGCTCGACGGAGATGCGCGAGGTTTAACCATGGTACGGGGCGTATAGTTGATTGGCTATTAGACATAGAGGTGGGCCCGGAGCGAGAGTCCTATTGTAAAGTTTGATCTATAAAGTGTGGAGTATTAATATAAGTTGGAAGACTAATATAAGGTCCCGAAAGCCTAATTTAAGGTTCGGGGATATAATATAAAGTTAAACGTTGCGGATAGTATTATTTATCAAACTCAGCGAATTTGATAATTAACAAAAAGAAATAGAATTAGTGGAGCAAGGGAAAATTTGACAGAGCCACGTCACCGTTGACCATCTCTCCTCAGGACTGACTTTCAACAGCGTTGTTGCGTCAGTGTCAAGATGTGTCCTTAACTAACAGGTGTTTGTATGTGTATGTGTGTGTTAAAGGGGTTTCCAATATGAGGATGATTTACATTACCCTTTAGCTGTATTATCGAATCACTTCTAAATTCACACATTTATATCGGGTTACTTGTTACATGGATGGCATATGAATTTAGCTTGACCTGTGAATATTTTTATTTTCCCCATTTTTTCATAAATTCATTATGATTTTGACTATTTTAATTATGGAATATGACCAGTTTGTATGGTTAAACTATATTGCATGCACACAATTGTCTTTTCCTTTGAAGAAGAAAAATTCCTTGGATAATGTTACATAAGATTGAACCGGAAATTTAAATGGAAATCTAGAAACTGACATCATTTGGACATAGCTAACATAAGTTGCTCTGAGACATGTAACGATTTGCAAAGACAAATAAGCAAGTGACAAACATGCTATGTGTTATGTTATTTGTTATAAATTATTTTCTATACTTCTTGAGTCTTGATACGTTTTGGAATTTTACTATGGCATGTATCAATTACAAACTGTAAGTAAAATATTAGCATAATCATCCTTTCCTGCCACATGAAATACAAGTAAGACTAGTCTAGTTACTACTATACAAATGCTTCATTGAATTTATAATCTATTGTTTCCTTGGTATTTACATGAACCATTAATGGTATTAAATTAATATAAGAAGGTCATATTTTTCTTTTTTCCTCAACATGTTGCATTAAGATATCTATTTAATAGTTGAACAATTTCATTTTTTGTCACGGTGTTCAATGTTCCTTTTCATGATTGAAGGATGGATATTAATGATCATTGCAAGAAGGTGAAACTATCCATATAAATGTCAAGAATAAATCATCTGTAGGTACAATCATGCTTTTAGATATATGGTTAGTAGGGAGTGTATCAATCACGGGTAGGAAAAAAGCATCTCTTTCCCCTCCCTCGGGCAGTGGGAGAATTAGGTCCCCTCTACCTCCCACACATAATCGTACAACGAAAACCAAAATTAGCTCTGTGATGATTTCTAGTCCAATTCAAGGCACTCGATCAAAGTTTTTAAGGGACACTTCATGGCATAATTTTGTTCCCTTATTAGATCTTGAGTCAACTTGAGGTAATTTTTGTTGTTATCCTTTCTAATTATTTGTTGATTTATGTTATTTACCTTTTGTCTTCCTTTTGGGTGGTAAATTCAGATTGACCATGTTTGGAATCAATTGAATTTTTTCTTCTTTTTGAGGTTTTGAAGATGATATTTCCTTCAAGCACTTATTTCAGCCCAACAAAGATCGCTTCTACTTCTAGATGGGTGATATGTTGAAGAATTTGTTGCAAACACTTCCAACTTTCAGTGAACATGACATGTTGCTAGTTCAAATTCTTCGGTCATAATGGAAGAAATTCCTAGAAATGAAAGGAAAGTGAATTCACATTTGTTGCCTCAATCATAGGTGTGGTTCCTAAATAGATTTAAGAAATTAAGTGTGAGTACAAAACATGATGGTTAAAGAATCTTGTGAATACGTTTTTCTATATTCTACCTTGATTTAAACCATGAGTGTTTGAGAGACTATTCTAGAATATCTGCAAACATGTTTTCTGATTAAAGTATAGTGTTCTATAAGACAAGCTTAAGCAGCATGTCAATTTAGTGTTTTTGCTTGCCAAAATATCACAGTTGATATAAACTTGGCTGAAATTCCTACCATGTAATTAGTGCATGATTGTGCCTAATATTTTGGTGAAGGTTGAATACTAAGTTCCTAAGGTGTTCTTTTTTATGGTGACATTTTATTTATTTATTTTATACAAGTCATCCACATAGTGTCCATTATCACCCAACTGAAGAAAACTTGCTCGAGTTTCTTGATTTTTCTGGGGAAAAAATGGCATAAACATTGTTGATGTTTAGGTATATGTCGTATAAATTATTTATAGTCTATTTTATTTTATATTCCAATGTTCATCATATTTCACATGTCTTATACTCAAAATTGTATCTTCTTTCATTTTTAGAAGAGGAACTCAGTATTGATGGTAAGAAGTAGGAATTGAAGAAAGAGGAGAACAATAACACTAAAGCGACAAATGCATAGAGAGAGAGAGAAGAGAAACAGTATAGTGGTTCCCTTAAAGCCAATATCCTGCATGATACATACACATATAAACTAATGGTCAAGTCTTCAGAGTTGGTGAATTCACCTGCAATTCCTTGGCAGCACAATAATAATTTTTTGAAGTGACGAAACAATATTTCATGTGTAAATTGTAGTCGAACCAATTATTTATATGTGTACTTAATATTATTTAGTATTGTAATTAATAGATGTAACTTTGCATTTTCATATTAGATGAGCATGCACATTGTATGATATTTTTATAATTTAGTCGCAAAATCGGTTGAAGTCCAACAAGAAATTTCATCACCTACACTAGTGTGGGACCAATGGGTCCAAGCAGCACCTACACTAGTGTGGGACTAGGACGTCTTAGCTACACCTACAATGGTGTGGGCTAAATTTGGTGCAATGTTTATTTTATTTTTCCCTTAATTAATATGGACAATAAAATGTAATCTTATCTCATAATCACTTGTAATAGTTAACTGAGTGTGATAAACTCAGTTAACTCATGAATTTCAAGTTGAGGGTAGTTGGTGAGGCATGCAGAGTAATTCTAGTTTTAACAGAGTTCAAAGTGCAGTTGGTGCTTAGTTTAATGCATGTGTAATCAGTTAACTCAATTAAGGGAGTTAAAGTCATTTGTGCTAGTTGTAACTATTTGTTGCACTAGTGAGAGATCAATTGAATTAAATATTCTTTAATTCACTATTAGTGATCTAACATGAAACTAATGATTTAATATTATTAGTTGCATGCATGTCAATTCCAGTGGAGACCCAGTAGAGTTATAGGTGAAAGGGATGTTAAATATCAGTTGTAGGATTATAGGGTTGCACCCATGCAACTAAACACTCATTGGATTGCCCATGATCCTTGTGCAGTTTAGGAAGGCAAAAATTCCTAAAGAATAGGTATTGCATTCATCAAGAATTGCGCAAGCAAGGTAGGTTGTTTGGAGGCCGAGAATTGGCTAAGTGTTGGCTAGTTTTGTCCAACACAGTGTGAGATAATTAGCTAAGTACAAGAGACTCTTGTGAGAAGAGTGTATTGTAATTGTTTCATGTATCCATGTGGAATATACAATAGAAGATAGTGGGGTTTTGAGCAGCAATATTTCCCTGAGAAACTATATGTATTGTGGTTTGATTGATTCTTCTTTGCTTCATGTGATTGGCGATTGTGTTTAATTTCCGCAATTGATTTGTAGAAGTGATTCAGTATCTAGCTTTAGCACATTGTTAGCTTGGATTGAATACATGATATACATATTGTTTGTATAATTTCTACATAGTATCATAGCACATGAAATCACAATAGTGGAGGAGAAGTTGAGTTTGTGACTGAATATAATTTGAATTTTCAGAAGACTTTCTTGGTGCTATAGGTGATTCAGGATCGAAATGGCTTTCAATGGCTTGATATTGGAGTATGCACTCGAGGGTAGCTCTAATCATATTGTTTGGAAAGACAGGATAGATGAATTACTAGAGGACAATGGATTGAAGGAATTCATTGACAATGATGTTCCCAAACCCACTATGATAGATGCTGCAAATATTAATGCATGGCAAAAGAAAGTTGCAAAGGCAAGGAAGATCTTACTGGAGGGAGTACGAGACCACATTATCTCAAGTATCCATGGAAAGCCACACCATATGCAATGTGGAAAGATTTGAAAGATATATTTCAGAGCAGCAATGATCATAGGAAATTGGCACTGGAAGATAAACTCAGGAAGATCAAGATGGAGCTGAAAGACGACTCCATGCCAAAATATTTAACAAAGTTTTTCCAATGTTAGGATGAGCTTGGGAGCATTGGAATTACTGTCGTTGATGATGATTTGGTGGGCCTAGCTCTTCTAGGACTTCCCAAGAGTTGGCATAGTTATCAGGACTTTGTTAATAGAAGGGCAAAGTTTCCATATTGGGAACGACTTTGGTCAGATTTGGTGCAATAAGAGTTCAGATAGAATACCAGAGATGGATCTTCATCTAAAAAAGAAGATGAAGAAGATTTTGCTTTGGATTCCAAGGCGAAGAAGGGGAAAGAAAATAAATTCCATTCCAAATCTGAGTCTGGTAAAGATAGCAAGAAGTGTGACATGTCCAGAGTGAAGTGTTTTCACTGTCACGAGCATGGGCATTATGCCACTAACTGTCCAAAGAAGAAGAAGAAGAAGAAGGCTTTAGGATCTGCAGCTGGTGAGGCTTTGGAATCGCAATTTGAGCTTGACTTCTCGCTCATTGCATGCATGGTGTCAAGTGCAATGGGATCGGTGTGGTATTTTGATAGTGGTGCATCCTTTCACGTCACGGGAGACAAAGAATTTTTAGTAGCTTGGAGGAGAAGGACCTCCAGATGCATATCAAAATGGGTGATGACGAGCGGTACAGTGCTACCGAGATTGGTACCATTACCTTTCAGAGATAGTTAGGTAAACCATTTCAATTAAAATATGTAATGCATGTGCCAGTCTTAAAGAAAAAATTAGTCTTAGTTGCAATGTTGGAGGATAGAGGCTATGATGTTGTTTTCAGTGAAGGAAAAACTTTCCTGTGACACAAAACAACGGGAAAAGCCAAGAAGATTGGGATTCGAGTTAGGATTCTATATAAAATTTATGTAGATGGTTTTGCAGAATTGATGGGTAAGGTAGACAAAGTGGTGTACTGAGATGAGGGTGAGTTATGGAACAAGAGATTAGGTCATCTTCACCATGGATCGTTGAAGGTCATGCAACAGATTTCTATGGGTCTTCCTAAGGGTACACTTGCGCAGTCAGACACATGAAATGGATGTACTATGGGAAAATATGCAAAGGTCACCTTTCATGAGAAGGATAACTGAGCCTCGGGGATCCTTGAGAGAGTTCAATCAGACATGTGTGGACCATTCTCTATACTTCGATAGCAAATCATAAGTACTATGTGATATTTTTTGATGACTTTTCTCAAAAGTGCTGGATCTACTTCATGCAAAAGAAAGATCAGACGTTCTCAAAGTTTCTTGAGGTCAAAGCACTGCTGGAGAAAGACATGGGGAAGCATGTGAAGGCTCTTAGGAGCAAAAATGGTGGTGAGTACATCTCCAATGAATTCAAGAACTTCTGCAACAAAGAAGGAATTCAGAGAGAACTGATTGTGCCTTATAACCCACAACATAATGGGGTCGCAGAGAGAAAGAAAAGAAAAATTGTGGGTGCAGCAAGAGTGTTGTTGCATGATCAGTGCCTATCGTTGCATCTATGGGTAGAGGCATGAAACACAACAGTATTTGTGCAGAACTATTGTCCTCATAGGATACGTGGCATGAGTATACTAGAAGAGGATTTTAGTGGGAATAAACCCGATGTTTCACATTTTAAGACTTTTGGCTCATATGTTTATGTGCATGTGACCAAAGATTCTAGGAATAAGCTGGAACCAATAGCTGAGATTGGGATATTTTTTGGGTATACTGAAACTCTCCACAACTAGCAGGTATATTTTCCAAACAACAGAATGACTATTGTGCGACGAGATATAAAATTTGATGATGAGAAAGCCATGTGATTATCCCTTGAGAGGGAGTTGGATTTGCATGTAGAGGAGGAACTCTTGGTTCCAAAGGATGAACCTCAAGATGTGGATCAGCCACATGCGAAGGATCATGGAGTGGCAAAAAACAAAAATGCAAAGCCATCCACCAGAAATGGTAGAAGGCACACCATAGAAGCTGATATATTTAGACTTGATGCAGCAGAGAATGTAGGAGCCCCTTCTTCACTGCACAGAAAAAGATAGTCTCCAAACAAGTTTAATAGATACATGCCTCCTATGAGCAAGTATATTGTGACAGAACCATCTTCCTTTCAGATGGTAGTGCAGCAACCAATTTGGGTTGATGTTGTTAGTGTCAGTCTTTGCATACTTCCACCAGGGATCAAAACACATTTGCATGTGCATCTTAGGTGTCTCATACTGAATAAATTTTTCATCATTCCATTAGGTCATGACTTAAAAAATTGTTCCGCTGGTGGTTTTCCTTGTCAATAAACTCCACTCTCTCCAATATTCATATTTCTGACTCATTCCCATGTCCCCTTGAGCATAATAGCACTTATGGAAATGTTCTTTTCACTTGAAATTTTTTAAGTCAAAATCTCATTTAAAGTCAGGTCAGAAAAGCAGTCCCCTTAAGTCATTAGGGTTTCTCATTTTTCAAGGTCATTCCTTCATTCTCATGAGGTAAACACATATATGAGAGGGATTGATTATGATCATCATGATGTATTCATTGTGTTTTAAGGATTTTATTTTCAGTTTCAGGACTTTTTATCAAAATGTCATTTTGATAAAAACTCACTTATGTAATTTATTTAAATTTATCCAATTGTAATTTTATGTTATAATATGTAATAAATGTAATTGCAAGCTGTCAAATCCATTATGTCAAGCCTTAGTGAGCAAATGAAAAAGCCAACTCCATGACTTTAGCAACCTGCAATGTAAAAAGTGTCAAAGAGTATCAGTGATAAAAGGAAAAAGACATCAAACATTAGAAAGTGGATTTTCTCAAGTTAAATTAAATCCACATACCTATAAAGCCTATCAAACATTTCAAAAGAGCCATGGTTTCCTTTGTAATTATCAGAAGTATTCAGCAAGAGAATATTTTTTGAGTTTTTGGGAGCAATTGTGCTAAGTTTCTCGGCACTGTGCATTCAGAAGACTAGCGCTGCATGTTTGAACCGGCGTTGCGCCCTTGCTAGGATATATTTTTGTTAATTTCGTTGGTGCTACACATTCAGAAGACAGGCACCGCGCCCTCACACAGTGGCGCTGCGCGCCTAGACAATGAACTTTTTTGAGTGTTCAAGCCATTCAAACAAGTTCAAAACTACTTCAAATTTCTCCTATAATCCTCCAAGCACTTCTAAGCATTAATTACATATCATAATCCTTGTTTCTAAGCTATTTGGTCATTCTTGAATGAATTGAAGTGGAACCCTAAATGAAACCCTAATTTCAGTTTGTGATCATTGTCTATGCACTTGTTTCATCCTCCTAAACATAATATCAGTCATAGACAGGGAAATTTCATTGATTTAGGGCTTTCATTGATTTAGTTTAACCTTTCACTCACTCCCTACACTCATTCCCTTCACCTTTCAAGCTAGCCATCTCATCCCCTTCCCCTCATCTCATTTCACTTGTACCCTAGGGTTTCATAAGTCATAGTTTAGAGATGTTAGAAGAAGAAGACAGTGGCATTGTTGGGGCACAAAGGCCAAGAATAAATGATTATAAAGGAGGGATAATTAACAAGTTTTAACCCATCACTACAAGAGAACTTATGTCCTCTCCTCTCACCATGTCTTTCTTTAAGCATGTGGGTTGTTTTGAGTTTTGTGAGAGAGTGTAGAAAGTCCAAAATCACTTGGAGTTAACAAGATTTTTCATCACTAATTTACATGACAAACAAGTTAATATTGTTAGGGTTACCTTTGATATGTCCACCAATGTCATTGCATCTGCTACAGGGATCCCTAGTGTGGGAGAGAGGTGGTTTAAACAAGAAAATTTGGAAATGAGCTATTATGAACCATACCTCAAACCTAGGTAAAAGGATGACAAGAAATAAATTTTCCCTTTCTCTCATCTCCTTGACCGGTATACCCCTATGATGAAAATAATAATGAAGTATTTCACTTGTGAGGGTAGGTTTACCCGACTCTACTCATACCATATTCATCTCCTTATGCATTTCACTAGAGTTAGAATGCTACACTTACCTTATTATGTTTTCCACAGCATTGACAAGATGGATTACATTGTGCAAAAGAGGGACCCCAACCATCAAATGGAAAGTCTATTTCATCATTCACTCATCAAAATGGTGGTCATGCATCAGCTTCAGTGGAAAAACATTTCATGGGATGCATTCATTGCAAATGAGGTTTTCACTACTCCACCTAGCCATCATGAGCAGGATATTCCTTCATCATCTCATCCTCCCATATCCACTTCTCCATCACATCCCGTTGTTCATACATCACCACCCACTCACATCCATTCACCTCATGTTGATCCTACCTCATCACCTTTCTATAACCGTTCACCATCGATCTCACATCACGATACTGGAGCATCAAGCAGTGAAAGGGACATTGAGGCAACTTGCACTAAGATGATTGATATTGAGCCATTCCCTAAGACCCATCATAGAGGCCACAGGCATGTGTTTGCTTCACTCAGTGTGAAAGGGGCTATTCCTTCTTCATCAGAAAAATAGGTAGACAAGGGCAAGGAAAAGGCCATAGAGCCTATCATTGTTGAGCAGGAGGACAAACATGAAACTGAGCAGGAGTTTCAGTTGATTGAGATTATTGATGAGGATGATGATAGAGCCACTAGTGCAATGACCAGAGGCAAGGAGGCCAAGATTAGTGAGCTCCAAGCTAATATTGGTAGAGCACAGTATGTCACTAGTAGAAAATGGCTAATTAACTACTAAAAAAACGACTAAATTTTGCATATAAATGACTATTTTTCGGTCGATGACCAATAGTAGCTAATTTACAGTATCTTATAACGCGACCAACTTTTAGTCATTTTTAACTTAGTCATTAATTGGTTATCTCAATTTTGTTGTTTAATAGTATATTTGATCATTAATTTAGTCAATGATTTGGTCATTAATTTAGTCATTGATTTGATCATTAATTTATTCATTGATTTGGTCATTAATTTGGTCTTTAATTGTCACAATTAATGACCAAATATATTACTATATGATCACCCAAGAAAACCAATTAACGACCAAAGAAATATGACCAAAACGTTGGTCGTGTTATAAGATACTGTAAATTAGCTACTAATAGTCATATATATGCAAGTTTTAGTCATAGATTGAAACCAATTAATGACCGAAGAAATATGACTAAATTTTGGTCGTGTTATAAGATACTATAAATTAGCTACTAATAGTTGTATATATGCAAAATTTAGTCGTCATTTGTAATCACATATTTATCATTTGCATTAGTCATTTATCTTTTTTTGTTAGTTTCATATTCGTTATATAAATGACTAATTTAGTAGTTTATATTCATTTCATTTATTTTAATTAATAATCATTATAAATGACTAATTTAGTCATATATTCATTTTATTTGTGTTCATCATTAATCAATATAAACTACTAATTTAGTAGTTTCAAATTGATTTTGTGTTTATTATGAATAAATATAAATTAATTTGTATGATTTAAAAAATGTCATACAATGTGCATGTTCATCTAATATGAAAATACAAAGTTACATATGTTAATTACAATACTAAACAATATCAAATGCAACTATAAATAATTTCAACCATTTAAATTATATTATATGAAATGTTAAAGTATTACAATATGGGTTTCCAACTTAATATTGGTTGGACTACAATTTACACACAAAATGATGTTTCATCACTTCAAAACATTTTCGTTGTGTTGTCAAAGCATTGTAGGTGAATTCACAAACTCGGAAGACTTGACCATGAGTCTTTATATGTGTGTCTTATGTAGGAAATTGGCTCTAAGTGTATCAACAGACCAGTTCTCCTCTCTCTCTTTTTGCATTTTTCGCTCCAATGTTATTGCTCCCCTCTTTTTTCAATTCCTGCTTCTTACCATCAATACTAAGTTCATTTTCTGAAAACAAAAGAAGATACAATGTAGAGTGTAAGACATGAAGGACAATGAATACTAGAATATAAATTAAATTAGACTATAAATAGTTTATACGACATATACCTCAACATCAACAATGTCAAATCCATTTTCCCCCATACAAGTAAGAAACTCGAACAAATTTTCTTCATTGGGGCGATAATGGCCACTATAATGTGGCCAGATAACCTGTATAAACAAAGCAAATAAAATTTCACCATATATAGAAAAGAACACCTTAGTAACTTAGTATTCAAATTTCAAGGAAAGCTTAGGAAAATTCATGTCAACTAAGTTATATGCTAAAAAGCTCAAGCTATAGATAACTTGTGAAAACAAATAATATGACGTGTGATGTTTAATCCTTGTCGTTTTATTCACAACAAAATTTCATTTTCTAACACATGAACTTAGTCAAATACGTAAACAACATTTACTCAAATAACAACATGAAAGTAACCTTTTCTGATAGTCATGAAAATATTTTAACACAAAATAGCTATAAGGATTCCAATAAATATAGTGTAATAGTAATTTCATCTTCAAGCTTTGGTTTTTGTTTAAATGAACATAATACTAAGTATTTTCAATTTCATAGTTAAAAGACAAAACAAAATCAAAAGAAACATCCAAAATACAATCAAACAATAAAGAGAGGATATCATGGAATGGAAATTGAAATTATAAAAGATTTGTTTACCTGTCCATCGATGTTGTGTCTGGCATTCCTAAAACATTTGCTTGCCCAAAATAACCATGAGGTGAAATAATCACAACATTAAAAACCATGGGAATTCCTACTAAAAACATTTTCAAAGTCGATGGCTCAAGTGGCTAAGCGATCTCTAACAGCGAATGAACCATATCCAAGACGTGATATGCATTGTTTCCCCATCCTTTTTCCAATCACATTTCCTGTAACCTACAACATAGTCAAGTAACAATAAAAAAAGACATTGACATTTGTTTTTATCTTTTATATCTATAAAATTTGAATATAGATTTGTTTCTGTTACAACTCTGTTGAGACCACTTACTCTACAGTCAAAAATAGAAAAGGAGCCATTAGTCATACCTACCCATAGTCACTTGTAGGCATGATAGAATAATAGGTTGTGCCATTAATTAGAATTGTGAAAATATTGAGGAAAGACAATTCATTATCTAGTTAACCAATTGCACATTGAACCCTAAATAAAGCCAGTTTTCTCTATCATATGCCTTGGAAAGACAAAATCACTAACATTGCTTGTAATTTTTTGGTTTGATGTTATAAATTCCTTCTTGGGCTACTCCTATTCCATAATGGATTTGTTTCCAAGGAAGGATGAAAATTTGTTCTAATGACATGGAATTAGCTTAGTGGATTTTGACCCTACATGCACTAATATTTGCAATGATTTTGTAGATGCAATTACATAGTGATATGGGTCTGAAATCATCTCATTCTTGTCTAATTTTTCGGATTAAAGCCTGAAATGTTGAATTGAAAACTCCCAAATCCTGCATGTGTATTTTAATTTGTCAGAAATTCTTAGTTGCTCTGTTTGAAGGAAGTCATAGAACCCCTAAAAGAATTATATTGTCCTGTGAAGTGGCTGAGGGTTCTTATACTTTTGGAAACAGTGCAAAATTGTTTGTAATTCTTCCTTTGATATTTGATCCATAAATGCCTCATTACCCACCTCACCTACAAAACTAGGAAATATGAAGTCATCTTTAAGAATCTCTCTTAAATTTATTCTATCATCCTCTTTATAAATTCCCTCAAAATGGTTTGTTGATG
This sequence comes from Pinus albicaulis, assembly GCA_034641835.2. Taxonomy (NCBI): domain Eukaryota; kingdom Viridiplantae; phylum Streptophyta; class Pinopsida; order Pinales; family Pinaceae; genus Pinus; species Pinus albicaulis. The sequence goes on from CM076582.1 coordinate 950,496,634, forward strand.
AGAAAATTGCTCCTCGAGATGAGAAACCTTCTCATGAGGCAAATTTCGCTGATAAACACCATCTTGAGGAAATTGTTCATTATAATTATGAGATGTTGAAGAGAGAAAAGATTGCCTATTTAGTAAAGGCTATGCACAAATTTTAGTGATTTGGTACAAGGAAAGACATGGGAAGTAAGAGAATTGTGGAGATTCCCTACAAATATTTTCCAAATGTGACATGTGAGGACATATTCTTATTAAAAAACTATATTTGAGAACGTGCACCATTTTGAAGGCAAGACTATTTTGTATGTAGGCGCAAGACGTTTGACGCAAGCCCCTGCCCCCGACCTGACAGTCCACCTACTTACCTATGACTACGATCTATGCGCTTCCCTATATTGGTACCTCGAGAGCGGCCTCCCTGTCCATGTAGTTCTTGCACAGCATCTCGATGCACTTCCTCTATTTTCTTGGGGCCCTCAACTTTCCACCTTTATTGCCATCCATTCCTCCTCAGATCAATCAGATCCTTCAACATGAACCTCAACCTAGAGGGAAGCCCTTGGGTATTGGACATTTTTGTCATCCTATCAAAATAAGCATCAATAAGTTCCTTGGCCTTTGAATGGTCAATCATATGACCAATAGTGCTCATCGGTTTGCACAAATATTCAATGTTTTCATCCTTTGCATACTGAAATTCACCAATTAATTTCCTAATGAATGCATGCATAATTATTTCGGTCAGCATACTTTATTTATAAATCTCACCAATAAACCTTATATTTCCTAGCATTCATCGTCGTGCTACAACCTTATTCTCCCTTATTTCTTCTACTAAAAGGATTTTTCACCATCCTCTTCTTCTTTCTTAGCCTATGTCTCTTCTCTTTAATATTTTTTAAATTATTCCTAACATTTGTTCAAAAGAACTCGCTTGAAAACAACCTTCTCATTATCTTCATAAAATTCTGATAATCCTACAGCAAGTTGAAAAAATAATTTTGCATACATTTCACAAAAAGTCAGCTCCATCAAGGCTTTGTCAAATATTTGAGATATTATACCATGAAAACACGATGCAGAGTCAATGTTCACTTCTTTGACCTATTCAAAAAAAAGTTCAAATTTTTGGGGCATTAATTTATTGATGGATTTAATTTGTCATTTTTTCAACTAATCCTCATCAAAAACCTTGCCCACTTCATATCGGTTCTCTGATTTATGAATTGTGGGCAGAGAAGGCTGTGGAGGAGGAATCGAACCCTTCTGTGAACCAGAAGCACGCTGCCACCTATCAACATCAGAATTATTTCTCATTAGTCCAACTTGTGGAAATGGTGCTTGTACATAAGGCCCTCCAGGAAGGATGCCATTCATACTCATTTGTGTTGCACAAGTATTTCTTGCAAAGCCAATATTATAAATTTGGCCTAGTCGAAACAGAGAAGAGGAACCACCTAGACATGCATCCATCAGCATATCATAGCTAGCAGGAAAAGCATCCACCGGCTTGGCCCATTATCATCATCCAAATTGGCCATATTTCTCCCACGACGTTCAAGTACATAATTCCCACTCGAATTACTTTCAAGACCTCTTACAGTGCTTGCTAATGCATCAGCCTCTCCTACATGACTTGCAAGTGCTTGGGAATTTCCAAGTAATTCAACAGTGTTTGGACAAATTTTAAAATGATTTGGTAGATCTTTGCACTAATCCTTGATTGTCAAAAAAAAATCATTGGAGTACTTTCTGTCTCCTGAACATTTAGCAACTAAAATAGCTACTTGACTCATAGGAGTTGAAAGCTCAACTGCATCTTCCCTATCATCCACTTCTTTCAGGACTTGCTTCTCAAGCTCTTTTGAAGAAGTCTTACTCTTGACAACATCGTTTACTACTTTGGATGGTTCTAGAAGGTTCACATATTCCTCCTCTTGAACCTTATAAGCATTATATAAATCACTAGTGGGAGCTGCAGCATTTGTCTTACTGAAAAAATCCTATTTTTCTTATCTTGTTGACAACTACCTTGGCAGCATCACCAATATTTGCAACATTATTCTTCTTTTATGAAACTGCTACCCAAAATGTTGAAACTTTTGGTGCCTCTAAGCTGGTTCTTGTGTCATAGAAACCTCCAGAAAGTGCACCAGCTGGAAAAAATGTCCATTGCTACAGTACCGAAACAAAGGAGGTGGTGATTTCTTGCCCAAATAATATTATTATCTTCTAATCGTGGGCCTATCCATACACTCAAACATGAGATCCACATCAGGTACCAAACCAAGATATTGTTCCAGGAGCTACAATAGTCCCCAATTTGTAAACATCATTATAGAGGGTCAAGGAAGCCCATCCTTACCTGAAAGGAGGCTAACCATATTGGATGGTTTTTAGGATATCTAACTTACAATCAAGGAGAGTACAAAAGTGTTCAACCAAATTTTCATGTCCCTGCAACAACACTTTGTAAATATCCCAAGTAGTAACCGAACTTCGTAGTGCCAAAATTCCTTCTATGCCAGCTGGAGGAACCAACCCTATTACTTTAGCATCAATGCTAGCAAACTTCTCTTTCATCCAACAATATCTACTTAAAGTAGAGTTGATGTTGGAAATCAGCCTTTTGATGCAATATCTCAAATTGCATAAGCATTTTTTAGGCATGTTGCTCAGATGATTAGTTATAACTTATAAAGAGTCTAGACATGCATTTTGGTGCATTTTCATGTGTTATTTTGAAATAAACTTACAGTCAAAATTAAAGCTCTCCCACCTGCTTATCTTGGATCTTACTAATGAGACCCTTTCCAAACTGATTCATGAAATCTACAAGTGGTAAGTGAGCACTATTATAGACAGTTTTAGATATTTCTAAAGCATTTCAGGACAGGAATTTCTTGTTATATTTGAGAGTAACTATTGGTGTTCAGTCAACACATGACACAGAGGTAGTTGGAGATGATCAAGATAACAATGTTGCAGTGCTATGGATGAATGCACCAAAAGATAAATTAATACCCATGGCAGTTGAAATTTCTACAAATATTTTTGTAGGAAAAAAAGTGTATGCAATTGGGAATCCATTTGGTTTGGATCACACCTTGATTATTGTTATCATTAGTGGGCTTTCGAGGTAGATAAGTTCAGCTGCAACTGGCCATCCAATACACAATGTGATTTAGACAGATAGTAAAGGACCATTGGAGGTCCTCTTCTTGATAGTTCAAGAAATTTGATTGGCATAAATACTTCTATGTACTCTCCATCAGGAGCATCACCTGGTGTGGGCTTTTGAATTCCAGTAGATCTGTAAGTGTCATTGTTGATCAGTTAGTAAATTTTCGGAAAATTACTTGACCCATTTTGGGTACTAAATTTGCACTGGATGAGTCTGTTGAGCAATTGAGTGTCACTAGAGTTATGGTGCTTGATGGTCCTGTAGATGGACCAGCTGGAAAAGCTGGACTGAAAACAACAAAATGAGATGCTTATGGCCGACCTGTCTTGGGAGACATCATTACAGCTGTAAATGGGAACAAGGTATGCAATGGAAGTGATCTCTATAGAGAACTTGACCTAGTAGTTTTTAAGGTAGGAATTTTAGTTCCTCAGGGGTGGGGTCCTTCAGCATAATTGCATCTGCCTTGGTCCTATCATCCAAAAGAAAAACTTAATAAACAAAGAGTAAATATGTCAAGTTTAGGGTAATTCCTATTTGTATAGTTGTCAAGCTTATAGTTCTTTTTGACTCTGTTGTAACTCTCTTGAGATCACCTACTCTACAGTCAAAAATAGCATAGGAGCCATTAGTCATACCTACCCATGGTCTCTTGTAGGCATGATAGAAGAATAGGCTGAGCCATTAATTAGAATTGCAAAGATATTGAGGAAAGATAGTTCATAATCTGGTTAACCAATTGCACATCGAACCATATATGAATGAGTAGCCCTAAATAAAGCCAATTTTCTCTATCATAAGACTTGGAAAGACAAAATCACTAACATTGCTTGTAATTTTTTGGTTTGATGTTATAAATTACTTCTTGGGCTACTCCTATTCCGTGATGGATTTGTTTCCCAGGAAGGATGCAAAATTGTTCTAATGACATGGAATCAGCTTAGTGGATTTTGACCCTACATGCAATAATTTTTGCAATGATTTTCTAAATGCAATTACATAGTGATATGGGTTTGAAATCATCTCATTCTTGTCTAATTTTTGGGATTAAAGCCTAAAATGTTGAATTGAAAGCTCCCAAATCCTGCTTGTGTATTTTAATTTGTCAACAATTCTTGGTTTGTTTGAAGGAAGTCATAGAACCACTAGAAGAATTATATTGTCCTATGAAGTGATTGAGGGTTCTTATACTTTTGGAAACAATGCAAAATTGTTTGTAATTCTTCCTTTTATATTTGATCCATTAAAGCCTCATTACCCACCTCCCCTACAAAACTAGGGAAATATGAAGTCATCTTTAACTATCTCTCTTAAATTTATTCTATCATCCTCTTTATAAATTACCTCAAAATGGTCAGTTGATGAGAAAATTTCTCCTCAAGATAAGACACCTTCTCATGAGGAAAACTTCATTGATAATCAAGATCTTGAGGCAATTGTTCATTAAAATTATGAAATGTTGAAGAGAGAAAATATCTGCTATTTAGTAAAGGCTATGCACGAATGTTAGTGATTTGGTACAAGGAAAGACATGGGCAGTGAGGGAATTGTGGAGATTCCCTACAACTATTTTCCCAAATGTGACACATGAGGATGTATGCTTATTAAACAACTATATATGAGAACATGCACCATTTTGAAGGCAAGACTATTTTGGATGTAGGCGCGAGAAGTTTGATGCAGGCTCCTACACCCGACTTGACATCCCACCTGCTTACTTATGACTACGATCTATGTGATTCCCCACTTGTCAAATACAGTTGCTCCAATTCTCGGTCGGATTGTGCCTGAAGGCCCGTCACTACGGCTTCAACTAGGCTACTCGACCACATGTGGTGGCTACTAAACCTGCACTGACACAGGTCTAGCTAGCTCTGATAGCACTCCTCCATCCACAAACTATGCTAACAATTTCCCTTCTATCGGTCATTTGTGTGTCTTTTCTCTCGCGATTTCTCAATAGTTGAGTGGTGTCGACTAGTCTAGCCCGTGTTGCTTCCTTCTTAGTGAGTTGCCACCTTATGCTTCCTGTGGTTATGTTTTTGTCGAGTGCAGACTTGCATGCAGGCCACAGTTCTTCCATCAACAACTATTGACCATACCTTCCCACCTCTCCTGGAAAAATACACTAAAAAATACATGCTTCTTTGAGGTGATACTAATATATCCTTTTCTACCAACCAAAATGTCGGCCACCCCTTCTTCGCACAGTTTTCTTTCCCTATTGGCAGAAGGGTTTGACCCTTATTTCAACCACTCTGGTTTTGCCATGACTGACACAGACTTGTCACTTATGGATCATTTATTCAACCCCTATACAACATATAAACTGATCTATATGACCCTTTTTCAATCCTTAAAAATAATTAACAATTGCTTCAGGGCACTATACAATCTATTTACTTTGGTCCTAAAAAAATTTCTTTTACACGATCACAATCAAACAAGTTTGAAACAAATGAGTTGGGAATGTCATATATGTTTATATATATGTTTAACACATTATCTTGCAAGAAAAAAGGGAATAAGACCCATAGATGACAAAAGTAGGTTCTTATCAGTCAGTGCAAAGCTTAACAATGCCTGACACAGGGTAGGGTTGTTCGAAAATATAAAATAGGATAGGTTACAAAGCTAATAGGTTGTGTAGCAGTAATATTTTAGAGCCTTGTGTTTATTTCAAGTATATCAAACTTTCTAGTTTGGTACTGTCGAAAATATATTTGAGCAAAAACTTAAAACTGTGAAGGTTGACAGCTAGTTAAATTTTTCTACATATGCCTCACATCATCAACCATGGCATCCACTATAAAACAACAATTTCCTAAAAAATAAGGAAAGCCTCCAATGATGAATGAGCCAAATCATCATATCCTGAAATTGGTAGAGCCCAACATGCATAGTGCAGTAAAATGTGTGCATCTAAATGTGTGTTAGTAGCATCCTAAATAAAATCTACCCAAGAATAACCAGCCACTTTGATTAGGGAAAAGTATAAATTTAAAGATAAAAGGGGTTAAGAGATCCCTTGCATACACGTAAGAAGGTGTGCATGAAATAAGGGTTTGAAAGTCTAAAATAAAGATGATATAAAAACCCTAGTCTTGTAACCCTTGGGAAATGCCATTGGCCATTAGTCTAACAGATCGACTAATTAACCCAAAAAATTCCATCGCTAAGCAATTCTCTTGATCAAAATAGTAAAAATTGAGCCTTACTTGAAAGCTCTAAAAGGAAGAAACCTTAGAAAAGATGGTTTTGAACCACTTCTGGATCAGCATTACAGTGTGCCATTGAAGATGGGTGAAACCCGAGGAAAAAATTTAGAAAACCCTTGAAGAAATGAGATAATCCAAAGAGGAAAGTTCACACCTACTCTAATACCATGTTGAGATTACAAGATATAAATAAGGATTGAATGTAAACAACCAAAAAAGCATAAACACAAAGAGGAGAGAAGATGAACCCATGAACATGAGAAACATGAGATGTAGGTGCCCATAAGCTAAAGAATCACATAAGACAACACTTAGCTCATGAAAAAATAATTTGTGATGAAAATAATGATGAAAAAGCTAGTACTAAGGACATCACGAAAGCCCAAGAAGATTTTGGAATGTTAATAGTGAGGACATCTTGACAAATTGAGCATAGATGTAGAGATGGCTAGTGGGGTGCTAGCTCGAAGGAAGTTGACTACGTTGGACTTAGCCTAAAATAGTTTATATTGAAAAAATACAATAAAATGTTGTGGTTGCACATGTGTAGACTTATAGCCTTGATTACATGTAAGGTTGGCATGAGGCCACAAGTGAATATTACACCATCATTTCAATATTTTATAGGTATTACAAGTCTCATGGCATTCACAAAGAAAGAAATGTTGCAAAGGATAGATGTAGAGATGGCAAGGAGAATGATAAAAGGTAAAATCTATCAAATAATTTAAGTTGAAGCAATTAGTACACCAGTGTATTTTGTTGATAGAAATACAATGAAAATTACAAGAGATGTTACACCTAAAGATTCATGAAGTGATGAGAAACTGGGGGAGAGTCATCCCAAAGTGTTTCTTTGCAATGTTTGTGTACTTATTTCTCAAATAAGTGCATAAGCACGAGGATAAAGGTTAGCAGTATTTTCGATAGGGTACAATGGAGAGTCTATGGGATATCAAATTTTTTATTTGGAAAAAGATACACTCAGCAGAGATGTTATATTTGAGGATGACTATATCCAAGGTAATTCAAATGAAATTGAAGTGCCATGGCCTATTGAAGAAAGAGGTAAAAAGGTAGCAGAAGAAAGCATTCTAAGTCAGGAACAAAGGAGCAATCAAGAATCTAGTGATAATGAAGTCAATGATGTCAAAGCTAGTGCTAAGGACATCACCAAATCCCAAGAAGATTCTGGAATGTTAATAGTGAGGACATCGTCAAAGCCAAAGAAGATTCTGGAATGCTAGTAGTGACAACATCATCAATGCCCAAGAAGATTCTAGAATGCTAGCAGCGAGAACATCATCAATGCCCAAGAAGATTCGGAAACAACATTTGTGAACATTAGATGGATCAAAGCTATAGGAACTGCCTGAAAGTAATAAAGGAAGCAAGAAATCAAGAAGATTGCAACAGTCTGCTTTACAACAATTATATATTGCTTTGATCACAAATTCACCACAATTCTAGTAGAATGTGATTCAATGCACATGGAAAGAAGAATGGGACAAAGTAATAGAGGTGGAATGTGATTCCATACATAGAAATGAAACACTGGAACTTGAGGATATGCCTAAAGGAAAAAGTGCAAATGGTTAAATGGATCTTCAAGGAAAAGTGCAAACCAAATGGCTCAATTGACAAACACAAAGGACGACAGTGACAATAGCATTAATGTTTCCTTCTGTTGAGGTGATAGTCAAGTCACCAGTCCTCCAAGATCATAAAAGACCGCCTATTCTTGTTCTTGTCATTTGTCCTACTAGGGAACTTGCAAGTCAAAATGTTGCAATATACTCCTCTTCTCCTACTATGTAATGACTCAATGAGACATCACATCATCTAATGAATTAATGAATCCACTAGAAATGCTGCCACAAAAATTGTTTCTGTAAACTAAAAATTCGGAAATGAATAGGAAATTATGTATATGCATCATGAGAGGAAGTAAATAATGATAAAAACTTCAAACATGTTAAGAGGGAATGCCACTGAAGCATTTGTTTTTGGAAAAAGTAATGCTGGATCACAATCATCCTTAAAAAAGTACAGGTATATGCACTGTTTTCACAGGGTTTGAAACTAAAGACATCAATTACAACACTTATAGAACAATATATTTCCAACTATACCTACTTACCAGCTCTCCTATAGATATTAAGAGCCTTAATAGCATCATGGTGTTGCATTTCAAAGAACTGCAGGTAAACAGTTGCAGTCATCGATAGCTACAAATCAAGGATGCAGTTGTCTAAGGAAGAAATTGATGCTTTACACAATAAGGTCAATTCAACCTTGATGAAGAGTTCATAAACAACAAGGAGTAAAAGTCAAGGAGTTCATGATGAAAAGTCAAGAACTACATAGAAATGGCTAAATGTGGGTAAGGATTTCATGATTATGTATTGAGCCTTTCTGAGAAAAAAACTCTCAAACCAATGTTGTCAAATCCCCAATGTTAAACAAGCCAGTAATGTGTGGTGGGGACTGATTCCAAAATTCTAGAACTGTATGACTGTAAAAACTAGATATGTTTTTTAATGTTGATGAAGAGCATGATATAGCTTAGAGTCGGAGAAGAAAATATATAACAATTACCATATGACTTTTGCATTGGTGTGCTTGTCTACTTATAGTCATCGGAAAATATATAACAATTACCATATGACTTTTGCATTGGTGTGCTTGTCTACTTATAGTCATCGGAAAATATATAACAATTACCATATGACTTTTGCATTGGTGTGCTTGTCTACTTATAGTCATCGGGCTACCCAGTTTTCCTTTGACACCCTATATAACTTGTGAATATTTAAGAAAAAAAAATTAAATATACTTAGGTCAATTCATTTCTCACTTATCAACATACACATACTTATCCACTTCCCAAAGTATATGTTTGTTCTAAGTGCTATTGTGCATGGTTATTGCTTTGGCATAATTCAGAGTTAAGTTCATTATTGACATTTAATAGGTTTGTGTAGTTATCCTGCACTTAATATCAAACATGGGAGGCATATCAAACCTCTTCTAGATATCAAACCGGGAAATTATAAAGCTTGAGTTTTGCATATGTCTGAGTTGTAATATTAAACCTACAGAGGATTGACTTCTTTGGCTACTCCGACCGGGCAATTATAAAGCTTGAGTTTTGCATATGTATGAGTTGTAATATTAAACCTACAGAGGATTGACTTCTTCGGCTGCTCCGATTTGCAAGGTTTAATAGGTTCCTTTGGAAACTTAACTAATCATTTGCTTGTCCACCTGCTCCCATTTGGAGAGGTTTCCATATTCCTAATTTCTGCATTTAAAAAGAAAATCGTTGGAAATACTTTCATTCGGTATTCTAAGGAGCTTGAAGGAATTGGAGCTCAACTTTTGCTCGATTCCATTAGAATATTGATTCTCAATAGAGGATTTTCAGCGAAGAAACCCACCATTCAAAAAAAAATGGAGGTGAATTGAAACATTTAGAAATTTAAAAGACTCTTCTGAAGCATATCATATTCTGAAGATGTTTTCTTCAACCTTCAAGATGTCGAAATTAAGAATTGTAATGGTCTGGTAGGTTGGAGCATTTCCAACAACTCTGATAATCCTAAAAGTGGAGACCAGTGCGCATTGACGAGAGGAAGAGGGCTTCTTGGTGTTTCAAAACTTAAAATGTTGAACACTCGCTAATGCATAGAGTTGGAGGAGCTGCCAAGTATTAAAGCATTGGTGAAGAGCTTACGGGGTCATTTGAGAAAGTTTCGAAAGCCGATTATTAGCTGGTGCATGAATTGCAGAATTTTATTTTCAAAGAGAATTTTATGGACATTATGGATTTAATGTATTTTTTCCAAAGAGATGTTTCTTGATACTCTTTCCTATATCATGGATGGATGCCATCCCTATATTCATTACTCTATGGATGTTATCCCTATATTCATTTCCTTTTTTCTATATTCATGGATGTAATCCATATATTCATTTCCTTGTATTCTTCCCTATATTCCCCTCTAATCATAGACATCAACATGGATGGATAGCATCCCTCTCAAACCATTTTGGGAGCCGAATCCAGTAATTTGAACCAAGCAGTTGTTAACCCATCCCCAGCCCCTTGGGAAACCCAGGGAGTTCAAACTAGGCAATTCAAAACATGCAGCTGCTAGCACAAATCTAGCCAAATGCCCAGCTACACTGATAACAAATGTCCAACAACACTGATTAAACTAACCCCTTCAATTTAAGAATTTAATGTATAATTTATTTAATAGAATGTAATGTATAATTTATTTTATATATTCTATTAGATTTCAATTCATTTGTGATGGCTTATAATCCAGTGAACAGAATGTTTATCAGGCGAATAATTCCTTACTTGGTTTGAAGTTATTAAGGGGAGAGAATTATGATTGTTCCCCACATATATATATATATTATCGCACTGAATGTGTTATGGATGTGCTTCTTTGATAGTTAAAGCTCCGATCAGAATATTGTTTTATTGGATTACAATTTGAGAGCTACAATTTTAAATGACTTAAATAAAATACCCTATCCTATAAGTAACTATTGATTTTAATATAAAATAATTTTGGCCATATTACCCCTATCAACCGGGTCCAAAAGCAGAGATTAGATCTTCAACTGCTCTGCGCTATTAGAAGCTGAAACAGACCTTCGACATTAGTCCCCTGCAAACAATGAAAGATTCAACATTCCCATGCCTTTTATAGCTTGCTTCATTGAATGTGGCTACTAACCCCTCGAGTGACACTACCCATCCTTGATGCTCGTAAGTTGGAATGCCTCAGCAATTCCTCCTCTAGCAAATTTTTGAGATAGATAAAGTGGCAACATAGTAGTCAGACTGGAGGGTTTTCAACAAATCGAACGACCATTATAGCAAACACCTTTAATAGTCTAATTCAATTTCCAACTTCTCTCATGGTGGTGTTTATCAGGCGAATAATTCCTTGGCTTATAATCCAGTGAACAGAATGTTTATCAGGCGAATAATTCCTTACTTGGTTTGAAGTTATTAAGGGGAGAGAGTTATGATTGTTCCCCACACACACACACACAGATATATATATATATATATATATATATATATATATATATATATATATATATATATATATATATATATATATTATTATCTTAGAATGTGTTATGGATGTGCTTCTTTGATAGTTAAAGCTCCGATTGAAATATTGTTTTATTGGATTACAATTTGAGAGCTACAGTTTTAAATGATTTAAATAAAATACCCTATCCTATAAGTAACTATTGATTTTAATATAAAATAATTTTGGCCATATTGCCCCTATCAATCGGGGCCAAAAGCAGAGAGTAGATCTTCAACTGCTCTACTCTATTAGAAGTTGAAACAAACCTTAGACATTAGTCCCCTGCAAACAATGAAAGATTCAACATGCCCATGCCTTTTATAGCTTGCTTCATTGAATGTGGCTGCTAACCCCTTGAGTGACACTACCCATCCTTGATGCTGGTCAGTTGGAATGCCTCAGTAATTCCTCCTCCAACAAATTTTTGAGATAGATATAGTGGCAGCGTAGTAGTCAGACTGGAGGGTTTTCAACAAATCGAACGACTGTTATAGCAAACACCTTTAATAGTATAATTCAATTGCCAACTTCTCTCATGGTGGTGTTTATCAGGCGAATAATTCCTTACTTGGTTTGAAGTTATTAAGGGGAGAGAGTTATGATTTTTTTCTCCATATATATATATATATATATATATATATATATATATATATATATATATATATATATATATATATAGATAATCGTACCGAATGTGGTATGGATGTGCTTCTTTGATAGTTAAAGCTCGGGTTTTAAAAAAATCGAATGACCGTTATAGCAAACACCTTTAATAGTCTAATTCAATTGCCAACTTCTCTCATGGTGGTGTTTATCAAGCGAATAATTCCTTGGCTTATAATCCAGTGAACAGAATGTTTATCAGGCGAATAATTCCTTACTTGGTTTGAAGTTATTAAGGGGAGAGAGTTATGATTGTTCCATATATATATATATATATATATATATATATATATATATATATATATATATATATATATATATATATATATATATATATATATATATATATATATATATATATATATATATATATATATATTATCGTACCGAATGTGGTATGGATGTGCTTCTTTGATAGTTAAAGCTTCGATCAAAATATTGTTTTATTGGATTACAATTTGAGAGCTACAATTTTAAATGTTTTAAATAAAATACCCTATCCTATAAGTAACTATTGATTTTAATATAAAATAATTTTGGCCATATTGCCCCTATCAATCGAGGCCAAAAGCAGAGAGTAGATCTTCAACTGCTCTGCTCTATTAGAAGCTGAAACAGACCTTATACATTAGTCCCCTGCAAACAATGAAAGATTCAACATGCCCATGCCTTTTATAGCTTGCTTGATTGAATGTGGCTGCTAACCCCTCGAGTGACACTACCTATCCTTGATGCTGGTCAATTGGAATGCCTCAGCAATTCCTCCTCCAGCAAATTTTTGAGATAGATATAGTGGCAGCGTAGTATTTAGACTGGAGGGTTTTCAACAAATCAAACAAACGTTATAACAAACACCTTTAATAGTCTAATTCAATTGCCAACTTCTCTCATGGTGGTGTTTATCAGGCGAATAATTCTTTGGCTTATAATCCAGTGAACAGAATGTTTATCAAGCGAATAATTTCTTACTTGGTTTAAAGTTATTAAGAGGAGAGAGTTATGATTGTTCCCCACACACACACACACACATATATATATATAATCTTATCGAATGTGGTATGGATGTGCTTCTTTGATAGTTAAAGCTCCGATCGGAATATTGTTTTATTGGATTACAATTTGAGAGCTACGGTTTTAAATGATTTAAATAAAATACCCCGATTTAAATAAAATACCCTGTCCTATAAGTAACTATTGATTTTAATATAAAATAATTTTGGCGATATTGCCCCTATCAATCAGGGCCAAAAGCAAAGATTAGATCTTCAACTGCTCTGCTCTATTAGAAGCTGAAACAGACCTTAGACATTAGTCCCCTACAAACAATGAAAGATTCAACATGCCCATGCCTTTTATAGCTTGCTTTATTGAATGTGGCTGCTAACCCCTCGAGTGACACTACCCATCCTTGATGTTGGTCAGTTGGAATGCCTCAACAATTCCTCCTCCAACAAATTTTTGAGATAGATACAGTGGCAGTGTAGTAGTCAGACTAGAGGGTTTTCAACAAATCGAACGACCGTTATAGAAAACACCTTTAATAGTCTAATTCAATTGCCAACTTCTCTCATGGTGGCATTTAGGCTGGTTCTCCTTCTAAATAATTCAATATGAACATCATTGAGAACATAACCTGTGACCTTCATGTCAAAGGCCAATATCTCAAACCTCCTATAGATTTCTTGCATTTTTTAATGCAATCTCTCTCCTGTTTATTTACCTCAATCCAGCTACGTCCAGGTGTGTGTTTCTTTTATAACTTTAGCTTTCATCATTTTCCGTACCTTTCAATGTACCCTCCACCTGCTAGTTGTAGCGTAGATGCTTGATAGAAGCACATAAGGTGCAATATTTTTAGGGTCCAACCTGAAAATTTGTTCTACCACATACTCTCCTAGCTCTAGATTTTCATGTGTTCTACAGGAAACAAGAAAACATATCCATATAGAAGCATCAGCTTTTATTAGAAAACATATCCACTTTCCCAAAGTATATGTTTGTTCTAAGTGCTATTGTGCATGGTTATTACTTTGGCATAATTCAGAGTTAAGTTCATTATTGACATTTAATAGGTCTGTGGAGTTATTCTGCACTCAATATCAAACATGGGAGGTATATTGAACCTATTTATAGATATCAAACTGAGCAATTATAAAGCTTGAGTTTTGCATATGTTTGAGTTGTAATATTAATATGTTGAACATTTGGTTTCTCAATAAATGCACCGGGCATTGGTAATCTCAACGTGAATGTGTCCATATTCAATGTATACAATGCACCATCACACACAGTTTGAATGAATTAACCCATCTCCACCCGACTTCCACATTGCAGCTTGATTCGAGATCTAGTCAAGAGAAAATATTATAAAATAGATAATAAATAAGAAATACAGGAGAATCAGCCCAATCAAAAAAATGGATTTATAGGTTTAGTCAAGGGGGAATATTAACCTAGCACACACTAGGGTTAGTCAATACTGAACCCGGCTATTGTGAAGCTAAAGATTGCATAGGTCTTAGTTCCAATATCTGATATGATGACCATTTGGGTAAAATCAAAAAATGCACCATAGGTTGGAAACTTCAATGTCCATATCATGACAAGGTTTAAACAGACCTATGCGAGTATTCCTACTCAATGTGCCCAATGTACAGTCTAGATTCAATTCCCTATCAACCCCACCATCGCCCTGGTTGTAAAATTCCTTGCAATATATTTATGGGTTTATGTGAAATTTTTGTTCATATCTGTGTCAAACAATTTGTCTGGGTGCACTATCAGCCCCACCATCGCCCTGGTTGTAAAATTCCTTGCAATAGCTTTCTGGGTTTATGTGAAATTTTTATTCATATCTATGTCAAACAATTTGTCCTGTAGGCGCTTTACTAACAATTTTAATTCAGAAGATACTCATATTAAATGACATGCACTGAAAATAAACCACCCAAAGTTCAAACTGACATATTCCAAGCATAAGATTCACACAGGACTGCCAAATATAACTAAGAGATAGGAGTAACGAGTATTCATATTAATTCCCAGAATGACATCCACTACAGCCAGAAGACTACCAATATTTTATGTTGTCAATAAGCAATTGTAAATAAGGGACACTGACTATAGAAACCTGGGACTGGTGCGTTCCTTTTGCTGGTTTCCAGATGACTGTTTCACACGCAATGAAGAGTCCAGAAGTTCATTTTATGCCCAGATGTTTGCATTCACCCATACCAGAGATAAGGAACTCGTGTTTCTCTTAGTGAGCAGTAGTCAATACACGAGTTAGTGATGCCAGGACCTCTGGATAGTGTAAACTCAGACTCATTTAACTTATACGCAACCTCCATAGAGTAATTTGTTTGGTCGCAGCAAGGGTGCACAACAGCTATTATACGGTTAGGAAACTCGTGCTAATAAATATGATTACTCAGCCCTTCTCAGCATATTCGTCCAGCAGATGGAATGTGGAATATCGGCCCTCGAGCTCAGGGATATGTGGCCCAACAACTCCAACCAGAACTAAGAACTTGTAAATGTATGCCTCAGCTAGTAAAACAATGTAGCTTGACCAGAAAAATAAAAGGGGACTCATGCAGTGAAAGATTAAAGTTTCATTTCTATCCCTTATAAACTCATACGATGCCACCCAAAAATTCGAGGTGCTACAGATTGGTAGTCGTGCCTATTTCTTCTTCACACTGAACCAAAAAGGAGCAGATCCGGATCGCTTTCCCTTGGCGTTTGAAGAGACGAGGGATGCAAATAGAATCCCTTCTCTACAATGACCCTCTCCTCCTATGAAATCGAAGATTCATCGCATGACGTCGAATTGGAAGGGCAATCAAAGGGGTCGGAGCGGAGAGGTGTCACTGGGATGAGAACGAGTGATGGGAGATGGAGCATGCTAGGTGACAGTATTTCGGGCGGCGGTACCGCCCTAGTAGATATCCTTCCGTTTAGATTGAGGCATAGAGGATTGATCCCCAGACCTATCTGCAGATTTCTCAAATTCTGGCGCCTTTTGTGGAGCTTGAAGGCGGGTTTTAGAGTACCCACTTTGATTCCGGGAATTGAAAAACTAACTACAGTTTCTATCCCTTAGAAACTCATACGATGCTTCCCACCACTCAAAATCAAAAATTCAAGATGCTGAATATTTCCGCCACTCAAAATCAAAAATTCGCAAAAATTCGAGGCGCTGAATATTGCCGCACTCAAAATTCAAATCGAGGTGCTGAATATTGGTATGGGTGATTGGTTCAATTCTTTTTTTTTAATTTAGGTGTTATTCTTGGATTATGATGTAGCTTCTTTAGTGTCTAATTAAAAAAAATTAACGAAAACAAAAAAGATATAATTAACAAAACAAAAAAAAATAGGAAGAATTAGATATACCCAATCAAAAGAATTAAGTTCTAGATTATGTCAAATGGAATACTAAACTAGCACAAACTCATCTAACCCCAACTATTTCAATCAATACTAAGCCCATGTATTTTGAATATTGAGTTTGCATATGACTAAGTTCCAATATTTGATATCTTAATGATTTGGTTAAAGTTGAGAAATGCACCATAGATTGGCAACCTCAAGTTGACTACCATAACGACATTTAGACTATGCAATTATTTAATTTGATGATTTTAGTCTTTTGGAAACTACATGTAGTATTTTTCGCTCAACGGTGTCCATGCAATAAATTCTTGTTGAGCAAGATCCATATTAATATAAATTAGATTGGTTCTTGTAGGTATTTGTATGTTCTATGGGGCTTGGATATAGCCAATATGTATGTATTTCTAGGGGAAACAAGAGATAGAGAATATGAAGAATTGATTGGATGAATGCATAAAACACTGATCTTGAAAGGGATCGTCATTGATGGAAGTGAAAATATTTTGAGGAGTCTTGCGAGTTATGGAAGTGAAGATGTTTTTCCTGAAGAAAGTCCAAATATAGTGTCAGTTATTGTAAGTGATGATGAATAAGAATTCAACAACCAAAAATAATTGCATCTCTACATTGGTTTGAGGGATAACTTTGCATCCTATCATATGTAGTTACTTCTCATTGTCATACGTGATGATAAATAAAAATTCAATAGCCAACAAATAATTGAATTTGGAATAGAGTTAGTTTATTGTATGTAGTTACTTCTCATTATCATCGTTTTTTGACATTTGTACATATGTGCATGAAGAAAAATCAAACCAATGATATACAATTCAAAGGAATTGTGAAATAATTCTAATATTGATGAGCAAATTAGAACTTATGTGGATAATAAAAAATCCCAATTTTGATCTAATGTAATAATTCCATCTGTAATATAAATGACTTCACTTAAATTCCCTTGATAGAGTTTCACACTTCATTGTCAATCAAACAAATCTAAAAGTGAGGGACACATGGTTCATCAATTACCCTTACTAACAACATAACTCAAAAACTAGCATCCATGATTTTTCCACATAGTTGCATAAACTCAAGGGTACTAGTGTGCCCAAGTAGTCATAATAGAGGTGGGGAACATGATACAATTTTGAAATGGTAGATCATAGCTGACAAAATAAGTAAAAAAATTTAATGGGACCATGTTTATCTAGTGAATATGGTGGTATGTCATTAGGCTAACCATCAAGATTCACTTCTTCATGGGCATAAATAAGAGGTTTGGGCGAGGTGAAATTTATGGGTTAACCAAAAACTAAGTGTGATGCATCCTTCCAAGCCATTTCTCCCACAAGTGATGGCACCCGACATCTTAGGAAGAGTTGAAATGAAACCTTAAAAAATTATTGATACACACCCACAAAAGGAAGA
Source organism: Pinus albicaulis (assembly GCA_034641835.2). Classification (NCBI taxonomy): domain Eukaryota; kingdom Viridiplantae; phylum Streptophyta; class Pinopsida; order Pinales; family Pinaceae; genus Pinus; species Pinus albicaulis. Next base: position 950,514,636 of record CM076582.1, read on the forward strand.
ACATAGCATTTATTGCAACATTCACTTGTCATTTACCCAAAAATAAACATGGAGAGAATGATAATAAGTGTCACTGATCTATCCCTCTTGCATGCACAACTTCTCTACTCAATCAACTGCTAATCTAGGAGGCCTTACTAATAGAAACAAGCAGATGTAGAAATAAATGAAAGATAGAAGGATAACTAGAAGAATGAGAATGAGCATACCTATGGAGTTGGGGTTCACATCTCCATTATCATTGGGATGGACTTGGGTTTTGGGCTTCTTGTCATGATCCATTAATCATGAACACTTGCCACCACTTTTCACAAAACCTCCTTCTTTATCTCTTTTCTCCTAACTTCTTTTATTACTAGGGACAACCACAAATGTAGATAGATATCTATAGCAACAATAGGCACCAAGGACATCAGAAAATTCCTCCCTCGCTCACGTTTTCCACTTTTTTTTCATTTGAATGCCTAGTAAATAGAAATCTCAAACATGTCGAACACCTGCCACAACGTTTCATAGAACCTCCTTTTCTATATATTTTCTCATGACTCCTTCTATTGCCATGGAAAACCCCAAATGTATATAGATATATGTAGCAGATATAGGTGCCAAGGACATTAAAAAAATCTTCCCTCGCTCATGTTTTCCACTTTATTTTCATTTGAATGCCTAGTAAATAGAAATCCTGAACACTATGACGTGTCAACGGGGGAACTTGTTATTTTAGTATTCTGTGGTTTTTAGTATGTGTGAGTTGTTGGTCTGATAGAGGTGCACGCAGGTGGTATTAAAGGAGGTATCACTAGGGGTGGCAGTGCTTCTGTGTGGAATTCTCCATTTCTGGTGCTTGGTATGGAAATTGGTGTGTTTGGTGGTTTGGTGGGTGGTTCTTCGTGTCTAGTTGTGACTGGAGAGTTGCCTTGGAATACATAGAGTCGATATCCTAGTGTGGGTTGTGTGAATCTTCTTGGGAAGCGTCAGCCTGGGGCGTGTTCCTCACGCCTTCTCCTTCTCCAGTTGTTCGGGTTCTTGTCGAGTTTCCCAAATGGTAGCAAGATGGTAGTTGGGACATAGTGTGTGGTTTCCTAAGGAAATTTAAGGGTGAAGAGAGATCTGGTTTTTGGGTGTGGTGGTAGGGGAAATTTCCAGTAGACCAGAATCTGATAATGGTTGGAGATGACCCTCCTGGTTTTATCACAATGCGACCATCCTCGCGGCACGGGAAATCCTCACCCCCAGCCAAGCAAGGATTTGTTGGCTCGGATGATATGGAAATGGTGGTGGTAGGATCGGAGCGCGCCAAGGTGGTAAGATCGTCGATCACTCCCAGGTTGCTGGTGTGGGAATGCGAGGTGATCATCGTGGAGGAAAAAAGGCCTCCCATGGTGGTGGAAGTGTAAGGTCACAACAAACACAGCATAGGAGTGGTGGAAAGCAAATAGGAACAACTAAATGGGGAACTTTTAGGTGTGTAGCTCCCGGCCCACGATAAATTCAACATTTTTTTCTAGAAAACTGTCGAGACCTAATTCAAACTTTAATAGACCGGGTGGACACAGCAGAATGGGTTTGTAGGGAGGAGCATGTTGATTTTATGGCCACTTTGGATAGGATGCACTACTTCCAGTGCCAGGTCAGGGAGCGAGTATTGGTGGTGGTCTAGCGAGGCCAAAATCACCTTGTAGAAAAAGTGGAAAAGTTGGACACTTGGCTCACACACTTCGAAGGGCACGTCCATTGCAACTTCCGTCCACCACCCCCTCTAGGAACAACCCTGGAAAACCCAGCTTCCATTACGTCAGATGACTAGTATGCTCTCATGTGTTTTTTTATGTATTACATGTATTTTGGTGTCTTTGACCCTCTCATTTATGGATGTTGTCCTTAGCCTCATTTTTGTATTTTTGTCACTTGTTGCAAACATTGGTCAACAAACCTAGTCGGGGTGAGACCACCTGTTTTTTTCTTTGCTGGTTGTACATATTTTTCACCATATGAATGAATATCGACTTACAAAAAGAAATGTTATGTTTATCTATTCATTAAATGTAAATATGAAGATTTGACCTTATATTTAAAACAACAGTCACACTTTTAACATAAATCAATGAAGTTTAAAGATTAAACTTTATGGCCAAAGTAGATAGATGATACATGCAATATTTATGTTAATTGTAGATAGATGATACATGCAATATTTATGTTAATTGTAGATGAATCCATCTGTAGTGTTAAAATTTAGAGACAAGAGAGTATTCGGAATTTTAATACTGTAGATGGACTCAAAACCCCTTTGTCTCTAAATCTTAACACTGCAGATGGATTCAGAGACTCGTTTAGTGAAATGTAACACTTCAGTATCAAAATTGCAAATTTTGATTTATGGAGTGATACGATTAAAAATTACTAACATAAATGACTAATTCATATACTTTTGTACTTGTTATTTGGTCATATTTTTATTCTTGGACTATAATAGTCATTTTCATTAATCATTATTAATTTTGTCACTTATTATCTAGTCATATATTTTAATCCTAGACTAAATTAGTTATTTAAGTTAGTCACTTTTACTTTAGTCATTTATTATCTAGTCGTATATTTTATCCCTAGACTAAATTAGTCATTTAAGTTAGGGGATTTTATTTTAGTCACTTATTATCTAGTCGTATATTTTATCCCTAGACTAGATTAGTCATTTAAGTTAGTCATTTTTAGTTCGGTCACTTAAAATTTCTAAAATTTAGTAGTATTTCACTTGAAATAATTGCGGTGACTAAATTTTTTAGTCACCTAGTCATTAATTTCATCATTTTCTACTAGTGTGTGATTGACTTTCTTGATTTAGAAAATCAGCAGCTGAAGACTGAGCAAACTATCAGTGAAGTCAAGACAATCGGAGCTCAAAGAGAGGCGGGAAATGCCAAGGCCTTGTTGGAGGAGACCTTGCATAGTTTTGATGATAGCGATGATGAGGAAGATCAGCTTCTGAGACAGAGACCGAGGACAATTGGGCTAAAGAAGGCTTTAGCTCGGGAAAGGCAGAAATAGGCTGAATTGGCAAAGTAGCTCACTCCAAGTGAGCTACTTGCCATAGAGATTAGCAGAGACAAAGAGTCTTGGCTTGAGAGAGCCAATTTTCATCTAGAGGGCCTGTTAGAGAAGGCAAAGAAATACATTTACATTCAGAGGAAGATGACAAAACACTATGCCATGAGAAACAAGATTGCAAGGGCCAAGCTTAAACGAGCCCATGCAAAGATTCGGGCTTTGACTGAGTCAAAGGAGAAGGAGAAGTTGAAAATTCTTTCTTAGGTTTCCCTCCAGGCCTCCAACCCTTGATCAACAAGAAAATTCCAATTTTGGCACACCTTGTGCAAATTTTGATTTTTTGACAGTTTAGCCCACAGAAAATTGGCTAAATGCGCAGTGCCACTGGCGCTACACTCTTTTTTGGGGCACCCAAATGGAAAATGGTCAGCATCATCATGTTCATAATGATGATTACATAAACTTCAGCAAGTTTCAGGAGATTTAGAGAAGAACTGGTCCCTCAAAGAGGCAAAAAACCACCAAAAAATCATGTTTCTACCCTCTTTTTTACCCTAGCGCTACACCTTTACCAGTCTTGGGAGAACAAGTTATTGACATGGCCGATGGACACCTTTTTGATAACTGGAGGCATATTTGGAAACTAGACTCCGAGGGATTTCAAATGAGTCATTATGGAGCTCATTTGGATATCGGTAATCCTCCAAAAGTTGGCTGCAAGACGGGCCATTTTTTTTGTCATGGTGTTGCGCGTTTACCAAGGAATTGGCAAATTTCACTATTTTTAGCATTGTTGACTTTTTGAATTTTTGATTGGGAAAATAGGAAAATTACTGATGTAAATGGTCAATATGGATTTAAAAATCATGTTTTCACTTTTATCTAGGGTAGATGCATCAGATAAATCTTCTAAGGGGTCAAATGAATCAGTTTCCTCACTTTTAGAGGCAAGTTGTTGAGTTTTCCTAGTCTTTAGATTCTGTTTGGGAGTAGGTGAAACAACTCCTCCTCTCATGGATTCGACTCCCTAAAAATAGGGAGAGTGGTTTTGAAGTCTATTTGATGTATTCTCTCAGTAATTGTAATGGTTGGACTCACTTAGAGCTTTGGCATATCAAGAGACATCTTTGAATATCAGTTTGGCTTGGACATTAATAGAAATTTTTAGCTATTTTCTTGGGATCCATGTGGTATGGGTTTTAGACATAGTTTCCTCTCTGTTATAAATTTTTTTGAATGTATTGTTAATTCATAAACCATTTCATGTCTATAATATACTAGATTTCAAGTTTGAAAGGCAGAATCCATATGTATTTATGCTCTGTTTTGGGAAATTTAGTATAATGTTTTCATTCTCTTCAGTTTAGGGAAAATACATTCCAAATGATTTCCCTAGCTCCTCACCAGTCTCTTCACCTCACATAATCATCCTTTAATGTCTAAATCTTCTACCTACCTTGCCCCTTGAAACCCCTGCAGATTTTGACCTAATCTCCTTGCCCTAGATGTTTGGATCCTCCTGTTCCAACGAACCCTAAAATCAAAATCAAAACCCCCTGCACTCCTTAGCTAGCCTAAAATATTTTTCATCCTGCCCTATTGGCTATGATTCTATCGAGAGATCCCTTTCTGACTTGGTAGGGATAGATACCAAGTCTAAATTTTGGTTTGAGGTTACCTCAGGGTTGCCTCTCTCAGCCTTGAGGTTCAATCTAAATGGTAACATTTTGGTGAATTCACTGGGGAAGAAAAATTAAAATCGGATAAACCCCAATAATTAATTTTCATTGAAATTCTTAACTTGTGGATGATAAGTTTAGAATTTATTCAAAGGTTGAATTGAAAAATTTGTAAAGTGCATATTTGGTGTTGAAATTGGACATACTGGCTTCTTGAAGATATACCACATCCAACCCCGATCCAAATCCTCCCGCCATTTTTAGTGATTCTCAGAACATTGGAAGAAAAGTAAAGTTGTTGTTGAGACTTCTAGTTCATTCGGAAATCAATCAGAAGGAAGTTCCATTCCCAGAGCTCATTCATTTCTCGAAGGGTTAGAAAACTTGAAAGATATTGAATTTGATAAAAATTTTGACAAAAATTTATTCCAAAGTAAATATTTGAGTTGGATTGATGAAACAATTTTTGATTCCTCAATTTCCTTCCACATTCCTATTGAATATCAGTTTTCACACTCTCAATTAGGGTTTCAATCAAGATCTCAATCAGCGACACAATTTTTACAATCTCTTAAAGATTTGCAAAACTACTCTTCACAGATAAGTACTTGGCTGGCAAACAAACCTCAGATCTCAGCCTCTCCTTCCATCAATTCGTCTACTGATACTTAGAATATCCCTGTTTCCCCTCCTTCTTCTTCATCCACTATTCACACTACTCAATCAGGGACAAGTCTTCCTTTGATCACATCAGGCATCCAAATCCCTGTGATTAATCATGTTGTTAATCCTCCACCTCCACCTCCAGTCATGGCTGCAAGATATGCCCCCCTCGTTCTCCCTCAGAACCTGGGTCAAATGCACATAGATTAACAAAATAAAATCCCTTTGTTTGATGAAACTCAGTCTATAACAACTCAAAAACATGTAGACAAGATGACTGACTTCTTTGACTTTCGTGAGATTAATATAGAGGATGTGAAAATGAGATTGTTTGCACAAAGTCTAGGAGGGGAAGTAAGAAAATGGTTCAGAGCTCTACTGGCAGCCACTATTGACACCTTAGCAGTTTAGCATAATCAGTTTGTAGAAAGATGGAAATAAAAGAAGAATCCTCTTCAAATCATGTCTGAATACGAGAACATGAAAAAGGAATGTTGGTGAGTCTGTTCAAGATTATTGTGTGAGATTTAATGCAATGTAAAATGCTCTTCCTACACATGTGAAACCACCAGAGGGTATGGTTTTGGTAAAATTCCCAAATTGATTTGATGCTGACATGGCATATCAGTTGCGTGATCGTGATATTACAACTTCATCAGATGTGAAAATGAATGTTGTAAGTGTGCAATCTAATTTACTGGCAAAGAGAGCAAGGATTAGATCAGAAAATAGGGTGAATATCAAAGAAGAGACTTCTACTTTCGAGGAAAATATGGATTCATTACTCTGAACTTTGGAGAGAATGGTTGACCAATTTTCCATTTCAGAGAGACCCGAACCACAGATCCAGAATCCAAATTTTAGAGGTCAGTAACCTCATTTTAGAATCATGCAGAGAAAGCAGAAATCACCTGACCAAATAGCACAACCACAACAACAGATTTGGACCATGTTGTAGTAGAAATATGTCCAAGGAGTGGAAGAAGAGGAAGATGAAGATTCGGTAATTGAAACAAATAATTTCTTTACAGCAGATGGCTTACCCATGTTCCTGACTGAAGATTATGATTATACTGAAAATATGGATTCTCTGAAAGATGAAGACTATATCTTGGCAAATGATGATGATTTGGAAATAGAATCAGATGATTACCAGTGTGGATATATGAATGATTTGAGTGCACAGTAGAAAAAATATTCTCTGAGGAGCAGAGATGTACCTGTCAATCCCATTCAGAAAAGGAAAGAGCAGTCTGTTGAGTCGTGGAAAAGGTATGTGTTTGCTACTTATCTCATCATCCTTTTACTTTATTCTTATCCTTTCTATAGCTTAATGTGTTAATATATTAAAGAATTATGGTAAGAATGAAGGAATTATTTGCAGTTACGACTTGGCTAATTATTATCCTTCTTTATGCAATAAAATACAAAAAAAGACAATTGTTTTTCCCTAACTAAGGAACAACGAAAAAAGCTACAAGCTAAGGAAGGAGCGCAGCGGTTGCGGATAAGGCCAAAGAAAATCAGAAGGATCAATGCGAGAAGGGAAAGAATGTCTGAAGTTAGAAAAATTTGCGAATCCCTTAGGATCGAGAGATCCTGAGGATCGCTTTTACCATTTATCTTTTTACCCCTTTCTTATTATAAAAGGCGATGATTGTAAACAGAAGGGGGACTGGCTGTTATTATTGAAATTGTAATTCTTAATTACAGATTCTTATTGTAGCGAAGAACACGAATATATTGTAATGCTCTTTCAGCTTGATGATTAATACATAAGTGAAGTTGCTAATCCTTCTCATTATCTGAAGTAACCAGCAATGTACGCTGGCGGCTAAGGGCTCGGCTTCCGATGGAATTCACTGCTTCATCTGTGTCATACATTTCCGATTATCACAAGTTTGCTGGTTTGATAGTATTATCGCTTTCTGTGATTCTATTTCCTTTGCTGTTCATTATTTTCCTATGTTAACCAAATAGTTCTGTTTTATATAATTTACAGTATTGTTATTTATTTTACTTCCACTTTCGGATTGAGTTTCTTAGATAATTATTTTGCTCAATGAGATCAACTGTAACGAGTATTAAATACTACTGTTAGGCTCTTAGATTGATACCATTGTTGTTTTACTGAAGAATGCATTTGATTTAGATTCAATCAGTTTTGAAGAGAAGAGTTATCACTACTGTACTCTTCACTGATATTGTTTTTACTTGAAATGTTGTAGGATTTGATTTCGTTAGAGGATTGAGTTTTTGTTAATTGCAATTAGAATTTACTTGCTACATCTGTTTAATCTTGTATTAAAATATCTATACTGCAATCTATGAAACGTTACTCTCTGATTTTCAATAGCTGCCACATACTGTGTACACTATTGAAATAGAAAGACTTGCCTGGATTGATAATTAATGTGAGGATAATTAGGAGTTCAAAGAGCACCTTTTATCAACCAAAATTTTGGCACTGTTTCCGGGGAGAGTGTAAGCTATTTATGAAGAGTGATGTATATCTAATAATTTCATGATGAGAGAGAATTGGGTATTAAAAACAGAAGGTAAGAACCTGCGTATGGAGTATGCAAAATGCCTTATCCCTCGCTCGCTTTCCAGCAGAGTTGTTAGAAATTTAGGGTAGAGGTAAGCATTTGAATTGTTTGTATGAATGAATAAGAATAAAAGACCAGAAATAAATCCAATTCCACTATCCAAACCTAAAAAATCTAAGGGACCAGTGACCCTTGGACGATCAACTTTCATAGATGAAATCTTAAAGAAATCTGAATCTCATCCATCAGTAGGTCCTCGACACATTGCTTCCAGACAATCTACTGTCTCCCTTCGGGTCACAGGCTCACTATCTGCAGCCTACGCTGAGGTCCACAGCAAAACTGTAGGAACTGAGTAGATTTTTCAAGAAATTTAAAATTCATGCCCAATTTCCTCACAAGAAGGGAATTCTTGTAATATTCGTGAAGGAGGAGGAGAAACAGGGGAAGAACCAAGATTCCCTCAGGTAGTAATTGAACAAGGAACACCCAATATCCCAAACACAGGGAGTGATGTTAAGATTACTTCCACCTCTTGTGATATTCGTGAAGGAGGAGGAGAAACAGGGGGAGAACCAAGATCCCCTCAGGTATTAATTGAGCAAGGAATACCCAGTATCCCAGACAGAGCTGGGAGTGTTGTTAAGATTATTTCCACCCCTTTGGGACACCCAAGGGATAACTCCCTAACTCCAGAATTCCCGAAAGGATTTTGGCATATATTTGATCAAATGGCTAACAATCCACAAGCACCCCAAACTTCCACATTGCAGTACCCCATCGTTGACACAATTGCCAATACTCCTATGAAAGCTATCCCTTTACAAAATATTCCCACCTTTCATGGGCTCTCATCAGAGGATCCAGACGCATTTTTGTTTAAATTTGATGTATTATGCCGAGGTTATGATTATACCGCAGACCCCCAAAAAACTAAAGTTGTTTCCATCTACATTAAAAGGTGCAACCTTGTGTTGGTTCATGGGGCTAGGTGGAGGAACAATAAATGATTGGGATCAAATGAAAAATTATTTCCTTAAAAAATATCAGGATTATTGCATATCTAGGGAATTGAAAGATGAAATATTCTAAATGGTAGCTAGACCTGGTGAAACATTGGAAGAGTATGTAGAATGTTTCCAATATAACCTCTGAAGATCCCCCTATGTAAATCCGCCCTTGCCTGATAATTTGCTAAAAACTACATTGATTAAAGGGATGAAAGAACAATGGATAGAGACATTAAATATTATGGGTAAAGGTGATATATATCAAGAGGATTATGTTGATATTATTAAATTATGTATAAGGTGCTAAAGGGGCAGTACGAGATTGAAATCAGCAGAATGCGACATGACCACTAGGGACATCAAAATCTCTGGTGGAACCATTACTCATACAGAAGTTGGCAATATGCTAGAAGATTTCAAAATAGATATCTTAGGGACTTTGACGACGCAATTAGACGTCATGTAGGCCAAGCAGAAGCAGGCGGAAGCAGAAGAGAACCTGGTGATATTTTGCCCGAGATGCAGAAAGAAGCATAGTCACAAAGAGTGTCCGCTGGATATGGTACAAACCTGTGCCATATGTACTAAAGATAACACCACAGAAAGCTTCTCGTCACTGCCAGGGTTAAAAGAAGTCAATAAAGAGGCAAAAGAAGAAACAGAACTAGTCTACCTGCTAAATCAGCGTCGCCAATGGAAACCAAGACAAACAGGTATGCCAAACGACCCATCTTCTTCCTTTCAGCCCTCACAATATAATGCTCAACAATATACAGGAGCTATGTGGCAAAACTAGACACCTTTTCCAAATTGGTCACAACAACCATTCTCTATGCCACCTTGGTCCAACCAATCAAACCAAAATAATAGTTGGCCAAATTTTCCTTGTTTTCCACCATTTTGGCCATCCTCGACATATCCATTCCAATGGCCATCCTCTACGTCACAAAACCAGAATCGACAGTCAAGCTGGAAATGACCTACAAATCAACCAGTAGGAACAATCCCCCTACCTCAACCTACACTGCCAGCACCCTATCCATTGCAAAAGAACCCTCAAACCAACCTACAACCACAGCTCCCAGCCCAGCTCAACCCGAACCCCAACAATAGACTGATCCAATCTGTGCAAATTATTGAAGGACCCGAGCCAGAAACTGAGTTAAGGGAGTGTAATGAACTGCAATTAAGATCTGGGAGGATAATAGAGTTGGAGGGGGATAAAAATATACAAATTGAAAATCCGTTGCCTGTAGAACAACCACCACAAGTGGAGAATCAAGTTGAACAGAAAACCCATGATCAAACTATTACCTCTTCTCCACCATTCCCAGAAAGATTAATTATACCTTGCTCAATCGAATATCCAGATTTTGATCTTTTGGGAGAACTGAAAAATTTGTGTGTAAAAATACCTCTCCTCCAGGCTATTCAGGACATTCCAATTTATGCGAAAACTATCAAAGAATTATGTATGAAAAATCCAAAGAGGAAAACAAAAACAACTCCAAATGTCCATGTCGTCGGTACTCTGTCTGTTTTATTATCAGGCAGAGAAACACCAGTAAAATATGAGGACCCAGGAAACCCTATAGTCACAGTGAAAATAAATGGGTGCTCCTTTCCCAATGCATTAGTTGACCTAGGAGCAGCAATCAATATTCTCACAACAACAACTTGTCAAAAGCTTGGCATTACATCCTTGGACCCAACCACAACCCTCTTGGAACTTGCTGACTGATCAATTGTCAAACCAGAGGGGACATTATAGGATGTAATGGTGTCTGTAGATTCTTGGGAATACCCAACATATTTTCTGATCATCAATCCTAGAAACCGACTAGATGGACATCCCCTAATTCTAGGAAGACCTTGGCTAGCAACCGCAGATGCTTACATAAGTTCTCGAATAGGTAGCATGACTCTAGCAAGAGGAAAAGATGTGAAGAATTTAGCCTTATATCCTCCAGCTAAGCCAAGTCTAACAATAATAAAAACGAGGAAACAACCTATATCATATTTAACTGAAAACATTAGATCACCACTAACCATAGAATATGCTCTTGAATTCAAGGTTCAAACAAAAGATGACATCATTAACACTTACATTAACCAACTAGATGTTGTATCTCATCCAAAATGTCACATGATCGAAGCAGCCCTAGATAACGAAATCGAAGAGGATCCCTTACAATACTTTAGCGACCAATCAATCCCAAAAACTTCTGTTTATAATAGAAAAATCGTAGAAATTGAGCCAGGGAAAACCTTAAATATCAACAAAAACCAGACTGAGGACTAGGCACTGAGTCTTGTCCAACTTCTGAGAAAATATAAAGAAGCCTTCGCCTGGGATTACCCTGACATGAAAGGGGTTGATCCCCAGCTTTGCATGCACCATATCTATATAGAGAAGGATGCGAGGCCCATTAGACAACCTCAACGGAGATTAAACCCTCATCTTAAAGATATTGTGAAAGATGAACTACAAAAACTATTGGATGTGAATTTCATCTATCCTATATCCGATAGAAAATGGGTCTCCCCATTAGTAATAGTGCCTAAAAACAATGGAAAGTGGCGTATATGTGTTGACTATAGAGAGCTTAATAAATCAACCCAAAAATATCACTTTCCCCTCCCATTCATTGACTGGGTCTTGGACACATTGGCAGGGAAAAAATTATTTTCTTTCCTAGACGGCTTCAACGGCTACAACCAAATTCAAATTGCCCCTAAAGACCAGGATAAAACTACTTTCACCTACCCATGGGGAACCTTTGCTTACAGGGTCTTACCTTTTGGACTGTGCAATGCACCTGCTACATTCCAGAGGGCTATACTCACCATTTTTTCAGATTTGATAAATGAAGGAATCGAGGTGTACATGGATGACTTTACACCTTACGGAGATGACTTCGAGCCAGCATTACAAACGCTAGAGAAATTTCTACAACGATGCATTACTACCAGGCTCTTTTTAAGCTATGAAAAATGCTACATGATGATGACTGAGGGCCTCATTCTGGGCCATTATATTTCAGTAGCTGGAATCCAGGTAGATCCAAAAAAAATTCAAATAATTGTTTTAATACCTACCCCTTCCACACAAATTGAGGTACGCAGTTTCTTGGGATTTTCTATATATTCTAGTAGATTTATAAATATTTTTTCTCGAATTACTGCACCCTTATATGCATTAACAGGAAATACTAATTTTATTTGCACTAACAAATGTGATAGTGCTTTTGAAGATTTAAAACGACTTGTATCAATAGCCCCAGTGCTAAGGGGCCCAAATTCGGAATTACCATTTCAAATCTCATCCGACACATCATACATGGCTATTGAAGCAGTTCTCAGCCAGGAGGAAGGTAAGAAGCCATATGCAATATACTATATCAGCAGAAATCTATCTCTTGCTGAATTGAACTACACTATCACTGAAAAGGAATTTCTGGTTGTAATCTATGCTATTAACAAATTTAGACATTATATAACAGGATACCATGTGGTTTTGTATACGGATCACTCTACTATTAAATATTTAGCTAATAAACCTGTTACAAATGGAAGAGTGACAAGATGGTTGATTATTTTGTAGGAATTCGACATAACAATCAAAGATCGACCAGGGAAGGAAAATCCAGTAGTAGACTTCCTTTAACGTATGCCAAAGACATATGACTCAGCAATAGTAGAAGACTGGTTCCCTGATGAACACTTATTTGCGGTAACCTTGAAAACACCATGGTACGCGGATGTCGCAAACTACTTAGCAGTAGGTAAGTTACCCAAACACCTTACTCCTAATGAAAGAAAACAAATAGTACAGCGTATCATGCGGTTCTCCTGGATTGGGGGTTATTTATTTCATACAGGGGCCGATATGCACATTCAAAGATGTGTCAGGGAAGACGAAATCTTTGACATCTTGAAATCCTACCACGATGGGCCTTGTGGCAGACATTTTGCAGACCACAGGATTGGTCACAAAGTCTTACAGACGGGCTATTATTGGCCTACCATTTTTAAAGAGGCCAAGAATTTTGTCCATGCATGTGATAGTTGCCAAAGAATGGGACGCCCTTGGCAGTCTAATGAGATGCCCCTACATCTGCAGTTAGTCATCAAGCCTTTTGAGCGATGGGAATTAGATTTCATCGGTCCAATAAAACCATTATCTAATCAAAAGACATATATATTAGTTGCAACAGAGTATGTGACTAAATGGGTGGAGGCAGAAGCATTACCAAGGGCAACGGAGGACTTGGTAATTCACTTTATTTTCCAACTTTTCGTGCTATATGGCTTGCCTAGAGAAATAATCACAGATGGAGGGCCACAATTTATAGGCCATAAGATTGCTGCATCATTAAAAAATCACCATATCTTGCACAGAATCACTACTCCATACCACCCGCAGGAAAATGGCTAGGTAGAAAGCACCAATAAAGTAATCGAGGCAATACTCACAAAAATAGTCGCATGACATAGACGTGACTGGGCCACCCAATTTCTAGAAGCCCTGTGGGCATATTGCATGACATGGAGAAATACCACGAGATATTCCCCATATCAGCTAGTGTTTGGCAAAGAGCCTATCTTCCCAATAGAATTTTAAATTTAGACATTGAGGATAGCTCAAGAAGTAGGCTTGGATCTGAATGAAGCACAGATTAACATGCTACATCAAATCAATGAATTGGATGAAATCTGCCTATTAGATATTCAGCATACTGGACCAATCCAACAACAAAGAGCGAAATGGCATGATGCCCTCATCAAGAAGAAGACATTCCACGAAGGTGATTGGGCACTTCTGTTTGATTCTAGGTTCCAGGATTTCCCAGGAAAACTCCAGACCAGATGGTTAGGCCCCTAGGAGATACAAAAGGTGCATGATAATGGCACCCTCACATTAGCCACCATTGATGGGTCTGGTTAATCTTTTAAAGCGAATGGACATCGAGTATGCCTCTATCACAAACCGCTTACTAGGGAGTCCTTTTGCCAGCAGCTACGGGAAGATTCCACTATGCAAATTCTTGCTGAGGAGGGAAACCCACCCACAACATCGGTCCAGTGAAGAATTTATTTGTTTTTTTTTTAAATTGTACATAATGTTTCCTTTCTGTTTGATTGAATTTTCTTGTATAAATTGTATATAACTTGTTTTTTATATTTTTCCTTTGTTTTTCCCTCTAAGGAACATCTGTTGTTCCCTCTAAGGAACAAAAAAAGTTCGTGTGAAGTTTCTTCTTGCTGTTCCCTTTAAGGAATAGTTGTTATTCCCTCTAAAGAATAGTTGTTGTTCCCTCTAAAGGAACAATTTTTGTTCCCTCTAAGGAACAACAACGTTTGTATGAGTTTTCTTTTTGCTGTCCCCTTTAAGGAACAACTGCTGTTCCCTCTAAGGAATAGTCGTTGTTCCCTCTAAGGAACAAAAATTTTGTGTGAAAATTTTCTTGTTGTTCCCTCTAAGGAACGACTGTTGTCCCTTTTAAGGAACAACTATCGTTCCCTCTTAGGAACAACAATTCCGTGTGCAATATTTTTCTTCTTTCTATTGTTCCCTCTAAGGAACAACAGTTTCGGTGTGTAATTTGTCTTGTTGTTCCCTCTAAGGAACAACAATTTTCGTATGCATTTTTTTTTTGTTCCCTACAGGGAACAACTGATGTTCCCTCTAAGGAACAACTGCTATTCCCTCTATGGAATAACACCTTTTTTGTGTGTTTTTCCTTGTTGTTCCCTATAAGGAACAACACTTTTTGTGTGAGGTTTTATTTTGTTGTTTTAGCACCTTGTGAATACTTGTGTGAGAACACCTTTCTTTCCTTTGCCCAACTTTTATGATCTTCTATAATGAACAAGGGTACAAATATATATGAAAGGATACAAATCTGAATTTTACTAGAACAAGAAAATATTGAACATTATCATCTTTAAACAAAGATTGCTTGGTATTGATCGAAAAAGAAAGGACACAACCATATATATCACTTCACTGTCCTCATTTCCATTATAAATCAAATTGATTGACTATTTGTACCATGTTGGTTCTCCCCTAAACCCTATAACTCTTTCTGTTCATTATCATCAAATAAGGTTAAGGGCATACTCTCTTCTATTGATATGTTTAGACTTCTTCCGCCATTCCTACTCCTAAGGAGTGTTAAGCCACCCTCTATGTATAAATAGGAAGTGCTAAATAAAAAATAAAAGTAAATAAATAAATAAATAAATAAATATATATATATATATATATATATATATATATATATATATATATATATATGATTTTTACAGATGGAGGATAGGGGGTGTCATCACGAGCCATCCTACCCTGATCAGAAGGAAGCAGTGAAGTGGCATTCCCACTATGGCCACCACACTAGGGATATGATCCAATGGATGAATCAAGAAATAAAATTCCTTGGAACAGGAGGTCTCATTACGAGCCGACCTGCCCACCTTTCGTTCCTTCCTAGTGAATGGCAATGTGTTCATCTAGTTACCAAGCCAGCACATTGGTCTCTACTCTGATATCATAATAAACTTCCCCTATTATACATAAAGGACCATGGTTCCAAAGGGTTAGAAAGCAACTCTGTTTAGGCTATAGATGCTTGCAGGCAACAGAAGCTCTGCTGATGGTATTGAAGTCATATTTCCAACATCAATAGTATTATAAGTCCCTTTTCTTATTTTTTATCTTTACTACAGAGCGATTGTGTTCCTAGTTTATTTTGAACCTTTATGCATGGATATCTTTTAAAAAATCAATCATAATAGCTTTAAGTGGAATGATGACGGTAAAGTATTTTTTTACGTCAGATGTCCATTTTCCTAAATCACCTCACGGCATCTCCTCACTAATTGATAATTCTCGTATATGCATTGATTTCAGCACTCCGATATATTTTGTGATCCTTTCATAAATATGCGTACCTTACCACCTTCATAGTCTATGTACTTTTCCGCCAACATGATTTTCCTTCATTTATTCGATCAAAGGCGACCTATCATTTCAAAAGCGGGGCAAGGAGGAACTCTCGAAGTACTTATGCATGCGTGCCAGCCCTTTATTTGATTATGCAGGACAATATGAAATTCCATAATAGCAAGTCTTAGATAACAGTATTTATGCTGTAAAGTATCATCCGATATAACTATTATAACAACTTTTTGTTCCATCATTGGCTCTGTCTATTGCTGTGTTACTTTTTCTAATTAACAATTTGTAGAATTCAGGCAATATGGGAGGAAGAACAATGCGTAGGCAGCCGCTGATACTGGTTGTTTTTTATTCTACGAGAGAAATTCTAGCCCAAGCTGGGTGGATAGCATACTTCATACGATTTCAGCAACCCAATGAAACAGTTGCCATTGAATTCCTACAAAATTTATAGAACGACCAATCTATGGTAAGGGGTAGACAAATCACAGTATCAGGTGCTGTGATTGTAGAAGTTTTCAAGTTACCGGTTGAAGGACCTATATGTACTAACAAACAATTGAAGCTGCATGATGCCATTGAAGCCTTTAAGGACAAAGGACAGGAGCTGATAATCAAAGAAAAAGGAGTTCGACCATCTTCCCTTGGAGAACCATGGGGAGAACTAGCCAGAGTCGTCCAGAATTTCATTACATGTGATGGGCGAAAAGACGTGGCTCATAACATGTTCCAAAGACAAGAGCACGGACTGGAGCTATGGGTCAGAGGTGAACCCAAACACCCTTTGCATATGCTGGCCAATCACAAAAGTCCGATGACAAGGGAAGGAGTAATCAAAGTTTTGGGGCCTATTCAGAAAGAGATTGTACAAAATGGAGTAGAATACTTCCTCTCTATTCAGGAAAGCTCCTTAGCTGCAGCCAAGCTCAAATGGACAGTTTCCACTAGTAATGTACAAGATAGAGAGCCATTTAATTATAAAAATTTTAAGTTGGCTGCAGAATGTTTTGTCACTTACAACAACCTCATCTTAAGAGAAGGTCCTTATTGGCTAGGCTGTCGGTTCCATAGCCCTATCGTTTGGTATCCTGCCGAAGGTTATAAAGCTATATATGAATTTCCTGAAGGATAGACAGGGCCCATCTTTGAGCTCGGCCCAGAACCATGGCTTTAGACCACTTTACGACATTCCTTCTCCAACTTATTCCTTAACAACTTTGCATACAAATTACTTTCTTTTCATGAGGACATGAAACAGGGTAAGCAGTGGAGTATGTTGAGTCATGGAAAAGGTATGCGTTTGCTATTTATCTCATCATTCTTCTCCTTTATTCTTATCCTTTCTATAGCTTAATGTGTTAATATATTAAAGAATTATGGTAAGAATGAAGGAATTATCTGCAGTTATGACTTGGCTAATTATTATCCTTCTCTATGCAGGAAAATACAAAAAAAGACAACTGTTGTTCCCTAACTAAGGAACAACGAAAAAATAAACAAGCTAAGGAAGGAGCGCGGCGGTTGCGAATAAGGCCAAAGAAAATCAGAAGGATCAGCGTGAGAAGGGAAAGGATGTCTGAAGTTAGAAAAATGTGATTGTATATAGAAGGGGGACTGGCTGTTATTATTTAAATTGTAATTCGTAATTACAGATTCTCGTTGTAGCGAAGAACACAAATATATTGTAACGCTTTTTCAGCTTGATGATTAATACATAAGTGAAGTTGCTATTCCTTCTCGTTATCTGAATTAACCAATAGTGTACGCTGGCGGCTAAGGGCCCGACATTCGGTGGAATTCACTGCTTCATCTGTGTCATACATTTTCGATTATCGCAAGTGTGATGGTTTGATAGTATTATCACTTTCTATGATTCTATTTCCTTTGTTGTTCATTATTTTCATGTGTTAACTGAATAGTTCTGTTTTATATAATTTACAATATTGTTATTTATTTTACTTCCACTTTCGGATTGAGTTTCTTAGATAATTATTTTTCTCAATGAGATCAAATGTAACGAGTATTAACTACTACTGTTAGGCTCTCAGATTGATACCATTGTTGTTTTACTGAAGAATGCATTTGATTTAGATTCAATCAGTTTCGAAGAGAAGAGTTATCACTACTGTACTCTTTCCTAATATTGTTGTTACTTGAAATGTTGTAGGATTTGATTTCGTTAGAGGATTGAGTTTTCATTAATTGAAATTAGAATTTACTTGTTGCATCTGTTTACTCTTGTATTAAAAGATCTATACTTCAATCTATCAAACATTACTCTCTGATTTTAAATAGCTGCCACATACTGTGTACACTCTTGAAATAGAAAGACTTGCCCGGATTGATAATTAATGTGAGGATAATTAGGAGTTTAAAGAGCACCTTTTATCAACCAACAAAATCAAAGAATGACCTTCCTAATAATCAGAGAAAAGGTAAAGAAAATGCAGATTAGAATCATAATAAAACCAATTAGCCATCAACAAGATCTGCTACTAAAGAGAAATACACTCAGAAGAAGGAGACTGTGACAAGGGATCAAAATGATAGAAGAGATAATGTTGTCAATGAGGTAGATAAAGCCACAACTTTTAATTTAGAAAATGAAATAGTTGAATTGAAAGTGTCCATTCCTTTGACATAACTAGTAAAGAATAGTCATTACAGAGATCAAGTGTCAAAAATGTTGCTAGTTGATCCCTTGTCCGATATGGTTAATGTTGAAGATGACCACCCTGAGCTCATTTTCGGTCCAGCTATAGATGGTCAAATAGAAGAGAGTGAGGTTCCTCCTTTTTATTTGAGTCCAAGAATGCATGAATAAATACTTCACAATGCTATGCTTGATTTCAGTGCTTCTCACAATCTGATGCCTAAGGCTATTATGGAAAATATGGGCATGGATATCACCCGGCCTTATCATGATTTGTATTAATTTCATTCTGGTAGAGTTCGATGCATTGGTCTCATTAAAGATTTATTGGTTTCTTTGGATCAAATCTCGACTAAGAATGTTTTGATGGATGTAGTGGTGGTTGAAATACCACCTTGTTTTGGCATGCTACTATCGAGATCATGGGGAGCTAAACTCAAAGGTACTTTACAATTGGACTTTTCCTATGCCACTATTCCTAGTTTTGGGCAATTGAGGAAATTGCATCGGGAAAAGAAAATGAAGTATATGATAACTAGTAAGGAGAAGCTTATCAAACATCCCATACAGGATGTGCATACAGATTTGGAATCTTTTATTTTGTTCAATGATGGTGATTTAAATAATGTAAATAATCAGTTAGTTATAGGAGAAGATGTTCTAGAATTTTTAAAAAGTTTTAGAGAAAATTTGGATAAAGAGAAAGAAATTGTGCCTTCTTCATTGCTACCTTGTTCTGAAAAGCCTCTTGAAAAACAACAAATTAGTGCAGAACAAAAAAATGAAGTCACTGGTCAAAGTAAATCAGAACCAAAAGTTGAGTTTCAGCATCTAGAAGTTGAAGAGGGCTTATGGAGCATGGATTTCGATGATGCTTTGGATAAGGAAGGTGCAGGTATTGGTATTTGGATACAAAGTCCTTTTTGTAAATCTGGTGGAATTCCAAGTAGTGTTAGAGAATTCTCTTATAAATTGGCTTTTGAATATTCTAATAATGAAGTGGAGTATGAAAAATTGATCATAGGTCTCAAAATTCTGAAGAAACTTGGTGCGAAAAGAATTTATGTTTATGGTGATTCTGAGCTTGTCATAAAGCAGGTGAAAGGAGAATATCAAGCAAAGCATCTGCGGATGAGAGTTTATATAAGTGCAGTCTTGAATGTCTTAAAAATGTTTCCTGAGTATACATTAACAACAGTGCCAAGAACTCAGAACATCATTGCAGATTCCCTTGCTATGGTGGCAAGTAATCTCAAATTCTAATGAACTCCAGTAATAAATTTGAAATTCATGTCAAACATAGACCTAATGTTCGAGATAATTTAAGGTACTGGCAAGTTTTTTGGGATGACAAAGAGATTAATAGCTTTTTTCAGAATGAAGGAAAGTTTAAAGATGCTTTTATTGATGGTGTTTGTGATGTTGATGACCAAGACATAGAAGCCAATCAAATGAATGTTTTGCAGCTGAAAGATAATGTTATTCCTACAGGTATGATACCTTTAGAAGATATGTTCGATCGAGATGATGTGGCCAGGAAACCAACATTGACTCCTACAGAAAAGGGTGTGGAAGATGTGAACATTGAAATAGTAGACAAGCCCAAGATGGTTAAGTTGTCTAAGACATTATCTCCCAAGGCCAAAGATAAGTACATTAAATTTTTGTCTAAATTTTCTGATATTTTTGCATGGGATTATGCAGATTTGAAATTTTATGATAAGAATATTATTTAGCACACTATTCCCATCAAGCTGGATCAGAAACCCTTCAGGCAGAAGTTGAGAAGGATAAACCCAATATTGTTGTCATCCATCGAGAAAGAGGTAAACTGACTGTACAAATCAGGTATCATTGTGCCAATTAGGTTTTCTGATTGGATTTCAATTTTGGTGCCGGTAAGGAAAAAGACCAGAGAGATAAGGTTATGTATGGATTTTCATAATTTGAATAAATCATCTTTAAAGGATAATTACCCCCTTAGTAAGATGGACCATGTTCTGCAAAAGGTAGTTAGAGTATCACGGATGTCACTACTTGACGGTTATTCAATTTATAATCAAATTTTGGTACATGAAGAAGACCAAGGTAAAACTGCTTTCATAACACCTTGGGGAACCTTTTAGTATGTTAAAATTCCATTCAGACTCAAGAATGTAGGGGCTACTTTTCAACGGGTGATGGATATAGCCTTTGCTAATGAAAAGGATTTTTTCTTAGTAGTGTATCTAGATGATTTGTTAGTGTTTTCTAGTTCTGATGATCAACATTTGTAGCATTTGAGGATTATTTTTTCAGAAATGTAGGGAGTTCGAGATTTCTTTAAATCCGAATAAGAGTATTTTTGCCATGGAGGAGGGAAAACTGCTTGGTCACATAATTTATAAATATGGCATTCACGTTGATCCTTCTAGAGTTGAATCCATTCAGAAGATAGACTTTCCGCGAACAAAAAAGAGATACAAGCTTTCAATGGTAAGATGAACTTTGTACACAGATTTGTTGCTAATTTAGCTGAGCATTTGAGAGAAATGACTAATATGTTAAAGAAGGAAAGAAGTTTAAAATGGACCACCGATGCTATGAAATATTTCAACCCGATAAAGCTTGCTTTGAGCACATTACCTATTTTGGTTAGTCCAGATTATACTAGTGATTTGATAATATTTTCATTTGCAACTGAGCATACCTTGGCTGCAGTTTCAATGCAAAAGAGAGATTAGGTTGAACAACCTATTTATTTCTTTAGTCAAGCCATTAGAGATGTTGCTCTTCACTATAAAATTATTGAGAAACAAGCTTTAGCCCTAATCAAAGCCTTGAAATATTTCTGGATCTACATTCTACATTCACATACTATAGGCTATGTTCCAAATGCAGCGATAAAAAAGATTCTCACACAAACTGATCCCGAAGGTCGGAGAGGTAGGTGGATAGCAGTTATGCTAGAGTATGATCTTGATATTAGGCCTACCAAATTGATCAAGGGGCAAGGGTTAGCAAATTTGATGGTTGAATCCAACTTGTATGCTCTAGACATAAACCTTATTGCAGCAATGTCAGAAGATGATGAAGATGGCGCTCTAATATAGTTATCATAAATTTTTCTTACTTCACCATGGTATTCTAATATAGTATATGTTCTTCAGCACTTGTGTCCTCCTCCTGGCATGTCAAAAATTCAGGGTATGTCTTTGAAATTGAAATCTACTAAATACTGCGTTCTAGGAAGTGCCCTTTATTGGAAATATCCAGGAGGTGTTGTAATATCCCAAAAGGGAAATAGCAGCAATACAAGACATAAAAATTTAAAGCACAGAAAATATGAACATGAAATAAGAGGGATCAATATAAAACCATCATTTGATTAAGATATCAGCAACAATATAAAAAAAAAATATCATGAGGGACAAGCCACTCAAGCAATAAGAACAAGCCTCCAATGATAAGAACAATCAACACATGGGTTGTTGCAACTGTATAGAATGTCGGAGAGCAGTGACAGTGCTGTCTATATCAGTGTAGCTATTTTTGTAAACATACATAAATGAAATATGGTTGAAGGAAACAAAAGAAATGCCCAGAAATGAAGATGTGGGCTCTAATACATGATTCTAGCCAACCTGGAAAAGATTGCTAGAAATACCAAGAAATATACAATGTGACAAATAACCCTGGGGTTAATATGCCACTGCAAACTAGATCTAATATGGAATGAGGCTGTGACAGATTTGAAATGTTGATGTCCTCCTCCAATGGTATTTCTAAATAGAAGGTTGATCCCTCTACTCAGAAATAGACCCTCCTGATGAGCTCAATGAACCCTCCCAGCAACTGCCTCCAAAAATAACGCAGCTCAGAATTGTGATTGTGCTGTGAGGGATAGTAGATGGTTGGCATGATGCCAAATATGTGGAAATATGCCCAGTATCCCTCCTTTCTAATCCTCCAATGGACAGGCTACCTCTCCACTGAAAAACAAGCCCATAAATAGCTCTATGTGATCCTCCTTTCCTTCACCCTACAACACAACCCATCTCTAAACATAAACTGCGCTGTAGCTGAAGGAGGTAGCTTGGAAAAAATTCCAGAATGAGGAAATGAAGCTCAAATAACCTCTCCTTCCCTGAGGATGAGGTAGGGATTCACGATCAGGAACACCCTTGTGCTAAATAGTACAACAACCCTGCTAAACAACAAAGGAATGCAAAGTCTAAACAGACCAATATCAAAATGATAATCTAAAACATGAATAACAATGGCTTCCATCCCCTCCATATATAGTGTGTGAGCCTTCTCACATTGGGTCCCATCCATACTTGCCACTAAGTTCATGTAATTTTTCCTCCACTAAAACTGCGTTGTCTCCTCATGAATGCCACTCCTCCATGACAGCGTTTTTGACTTGGTCAAATTTGATTGAATCAACATGATCCAACCCTTGTTCATACTTGGAGGTGCTTAATCAAATGGCTTATTCTTCCTCCTTTCACATTAGGAGTGTTATTATTCCTCCTAAAGAAATTTATGGGCCTTTCCACCCACTTATTCACCTACCTAGTCACAAAACAAACTATAATATTCCATTTAGATGAAGGCTAAATTTTTGGAATATTACAGTCCTCCCCTTGAAAATGTTGCTTGTCCTCAAGCAACTGTAGAGGTGGAGAAAAATTCCTCCATTCCTCTTCTTGTGGCCTCCTCATCAAGAGTTCCCACCACAACTCAACATAATCTACAATAAATCTACCCTCCAATGGTTCCTCCCAAGTATGAAAACCCAAATGGCTCACATCATGAAAAAGTGGAAGGTGTAAGTGGAAACCTTCTTGTTTTCCAATGGCATCCTCAAGGTAGGAGTGATGATAAACATAGGGAATCTCATCTGCAATGAGAGTCTCCCATGCCCATGCTATCATCCAATTGAAATGAGCCATTCTATGTAGTTCATCAAAAGGATCCTCAACCCCTGGTTTATGCAATGTATTGGGGCTGCATGGAGAGATTAGATTTTTCCATCCAAGTTGTTTCTCTCTCCATTTATGGTAAGTATGGGGCTGTTTCTGATCTTTGGATGAAATTTCATGGCCTCCAAGAATGGCCCAAGTTACCCCACCAAATAAATTAGCCATGAAGTGCCTCCTCCAAGAACTCAAGTTCTCCAAATGGCTCCTCCCACATGAAGAAAAGATATGTAGTGTGGAAACCATGGTTTGCCCATTATTTCTCCTTAAACATGCAACATGTAAAGTAGGGAGAATCATACTCCAAATGGGCACCTCCAACTCTTGTGCCACTCTCCCAACAAATCTTCTCATAAACATGAGGACATCACCAACATGTGGAAGCAAAAGCCAATGAAAACAAGTTGTCATATGACATCTGGGAGGTGGATCATAGTTCCTCATATGGAACCAGTGTAGTGCATCCCCTGCCCGCCTCAAAAAAATGAATAACAAGTTTCTTTTCAGACACTTGTTTTCTGCCACAGTCATCCTACAAGATATGATCATAAAAGTAAAATGTGGTGTCAATGGTGCACACCAAGAATCATGTGGCCTCCCCCACAAACCACTGATAGCATGGCCAACATCAATGCTGCAAATGGCCTCAAGTACATCAAAATATAATATACAAGAAGGGATAATCCTCCTTGGTACAACATGCTACTCATATAAAGTAAAGAATTACAAATCATAATGAAAAAATGTACTTTCTCTACTATGTGCTTTGGTCATTGAGCTGAAATGGCTCAACTGAAATCTCTCCCTCACTCTCAATGAGTAGGGAAGTGGTTGTGACAACCTATCCATCACCATATGGGTTATGCATCTCTCCATATGTTGATATATATCTTGTTGGATGCCCTCCCAAGTGAACTTCTCCATCAAGGAACGATATGCATCAAAGTGCATAGAAAGAAAGTCCACATGTGCTGCATGTAGCAGCTTCTCCTTGAGCTCAGAAGCTCTAGTAAAGAAGACTCTGCCATAATAATAGATGACCTTAGCACCCATCATGTTTCTATCATCTCCCACTAGGTCATCAAGAATCATGCAGGCACCAGGATCCTTGGAGTACTCTACCAAAATTTGAGACCTCTAATATGGATCAACCCTCCTAAGAGACAACGCTGAAGATCTGAAATGTGAAGCTCCCCACATGCTGTTGTCTTCTCCTTTGAAATCCCCCATGCCAAATTCATCCACAAAAGTGCTTCCATGCCCATCATGCAACTTCTCATGCTCAAGTAGAAGTGGTGGCCTTTGGAAGTTGGCCTCCCATGAGAAGCTACCATCCAAAAAGAACCTCCCAATCTCGGCCAATATAAGCATGAGTGGCCTCCATCTACTCCATTGTATGGAGGATTCCTTCCTCAAAGGAAGTATCCTCTGTTTCTCCAAATACATGGAGAAACTCCCTTGCACCATGGTGGTACCATCCTCCATCACTGCAGCAACTTATGTCAGCGCAGAATATGTGGTGAGAGTGGGTAATGCGGAAAATGGGAGAATCTATCCCTCCTCCTTGAGTCTATCCCAAAATCTCTATGCTGTACTAGACCCCTCCAAAGTACACACTCCTCTGAGATCTAAGAGTGGTGAACCAAATGGCAAGATTTCTCTCACCAACTCTCGATCTAGTGGCCTCCCAGGTGGAATGCCCCCATGTAGTGAGACATCAAAATCTGAAGTGGACTGTATATATGAGTGGACTGATTTTTCCCTCTCTTCACTGCGCAATACAGTCTCCTTGTTTTGTATAAAAACATCCTAAAATAGATAAGGGTGAATTCTCATCATCCCTTGATGTTGATCCTTTTCTTCTTCCATCTCACAATCCACAAAAACTAATACATGCTGCTCCAAAATTATGCTTTGGTTCCCACATGTTGGATCATTTGGAACTCACTGCAAAGACACAAGGGCTCCTCTAATGGAAGCAATGGCTTCCTTCCCATCTCTATGTGGTGATGGATCTCCTCCTGATGGTACAACGTTGTTAGCTCTTCTTTTCTCATCCTCTTCATCAATATTTGAGAATACCTCATCATCAATGAGAGACCCTTGATCTTGGTCTTCCCTTAAAGGAGGAACCTCCATGTCTTCATCTATAGAAGAGGTCTCTTCAAGAAGTGGGGATCTTGCCCTTGGCAAGGTGTTATGCATGTTTTTATCCCCTTCAACAGAAATATGGAGTGGAGTTGGTAAAATAGATCTCTCCAACTCATGCAAAGGTTTTGAGTTTTTGGGTTCAACAAGAGATGTTTTACAATGTTTAACAGCAAATTGTCTCACTAATTTCTTAGTGAACCATGCATAGGTATTTTCATTTACATGATGAAAAGAAGTAGAACTATAAAACCACCAATCATGGGCCATACCTTTAAGATGAAAAGCTGCTACTCCAATGGCCTCCTCTTCTGAAACTTGGTGTAACTGAAAACAAGAATCTAGCTCCTTCACCCAAGCCTTGGATGTGCACTTTATTGATCCATCAAATTTAGATAGAAATATTCTACCTCTATTGCTTCTATTATGGTTGTTGGATATTCTATATTCCTTGAGTTGGCAAAACCCTTGGAATTCCAAGTGCTCTTTGAATCTCAAATATTGAGACTCAGACTCCTGAAGATAGTCACTCAAGGTCTCCTTCCTTGGTGCATCTTCTTCCTCCATCCTTCTTGCAGTGAATGTGAGAAATAAACTATGCTATGGATATGAATGTGTGGTTGAATTTCCACACCCATCATGTGAATATCTAGGGCTTTATTGACTTTCAAACCCTCTCAGAGTTTTTCTACATCTCTCCCCTTTCATCTTCTTGAGATCTTCCTTGATATTTTGCACAGTTTGGAAAAGAAGCTGGGAGATCCTCTCTTCCTTCATTTCTCCAAATAATGGAGTCATGCCTTTGTTTCTTCTATACAACTTCTTTTTTCTATGAGAATATTCTCCTTATAATGGCATAATGTCTTGAATGCACAGATTGAGCCAAGATTATGCTTTGATACCACCGTAATATCCCAAAAGGGAAATAACAGCAATACAAGACATAAAAATGTAAATAAAAAAAAATATGAACATGACATAAGAGGGATCAATATACAACCATAATTTTATTTAGATATCAGCAAAAATAAACAGAAAAATATCATGAGGGACAAGCCACTCAAGCAATAAGAACAAGCCTCCAATGATAAGAACAATCAACACATGAGTTGCTGCAACTATATAGAATGATGGAGAGCAGTGATAGCGCTATATATATCAGTGTTATTGCTACTATAAACATACATAAATGAAATATGGCTGAAGGAAACAAAAGAAATGCCCAGAAATGAAAATTTGGGCTCTAATACATGATTTCTAGCCAACCTGGAAAAGATTGCTTGAAATACCAAGAAATATACAATGTGACAAATAACCCTGGGGTTAATATGCCACTGCAAACTGGATCTAATATGGCATGATGCTATGAAAGATATGAAATGGTGATTTCCTCCTCCAATGGTATTTCTAAATAGAAGGTTGATCCCTCTACTCAGAAATAGACCCTCCTAATGAGCTCAATGAACCCTCCCACCAACTGCCTCCAAAAATAATGCAATTCAGAATTGTGATTGCGCTGTGAGGGATAGTATTTGTTTGGAATGATGCAAAATATGTGTAAATATACATAGGATAACTCCTTGTTGATCCTCCAATGGACAGGCTACCTCTCCACTAAAAAACAAGCCCATAAATAGCTCTATGTGATCCTCCTTTGTTGCATCCTGCAACACAACCCAACTCTAAACAGAAACTACGTTGTAGCTCAAGGAGGTAGCTTGGCCAAAATTTTGGAACGAGGAAATGTAGATCAGAGAACCTTTCCTTCCCTAAGGATGGCGTAGGGATTCCCGATCAGGAACACCCTTGTGCTAAACAACACAACAACCCTGCTACACAGCAAAGGAATGCAAAGTCTAAACAGACCAATATCAAAATGATAATCTAAAACATGAATAATAATGGCTGCCATCCCCTCCATATATAGTGTGTGAGCCTTCTCACATTGGGTCCCATCCATACTTTTCACTAAATTCATGCAAGTTTTCCTCCACTAAAACTGTGATGTCTCCTCATGAATGCCAATCCTCCATGACAACGCTGTTGACTTGGTCAAAGTTGACTGAATCAACATGATCCAACCCATGTTCATACTTGGAGGTGCTTAATCCAGCTGCTTATTCTTCCTCATTTCACATTAGGAGTGTTATTATTCCTCCTAAAGAGATTTATGGGCCTCTCCACCCACTTATTCACCTACCTAGTCACAAAACAAACTATAATATTACATTTAGATGAAGGCTAAATTTTCTGGTTAAAGATGAAGGTAAGAAAGTAATGGATGACATTCATAGGGGAGATTGTGGAGGTCATTTGTTTTGGAAAACAACAACTAACAAAGTGTTTAGAGAAGGGTATTATTGGCCAACTTTATTTTTTGATGTGTACAAAATAGTCACAAGCTGTCATGAATGTCAGGTTTTTCAAGGAAAAAGGAAACTTCTTCTTCTTCTTCCGCTGCAGCCTGTTGTAGTAAATGCTCCTTTTCGATAGTGGGGACTTGATTTTATTGGGTAAATTCATCGCACATCATCGACACAACACAAATGGATCCTAATAGCCACCGAATACTTCACTAAGTGGATTGAGGCTATTCCTACAAGGCAAGCTATGGACACGATAATCATTCAATTTTTAGAATCCAATATTTTGTCTCACTTTGGTTGTCCTCACAAGATTATTACAGATAATGCTGCAGCATTTAAGTCGAAGAATATGATTGATTTTTGTCACAAGTATAACATCATATTGGGCCATTCCACTGCATATTATCCACAGGGAAATGGACTAGCTGAGTCCTATAATAAATTTTTGGTGAATATCATTAAGAAAATGTTGGAGGAGAACAAGAAAAATTGGCATAGGAAGCTTACCAATGCTTTGTGGGCAGAACGAGTGAGCACCAAGAAATATATAGGTATGTCACCTTTTGAATTGGTTTATGGTACATATACAGTGTTTCCTACATCACTTGCAGTATCGGTTATGAGATTATTGCAGGAAATAGATAGTGAGGAAGATGATATGCAACGCCAAATCAATCAAATGATTCACCTTCAGCAAACAAGGGAGGAAGTTTCTCAGACTTCTTATAAGCTTCAAGGGGAGATTTATGATTGAAAAAAAAAAAGCAGATTAATTTCAGCTGGAGGATGTAGTGTTGAGATGGGATGAAAGAAACAAAGATAAAGGTAAGCACGAGAAGTTTGAAAATATTTGGAAGGGACCCTTTAAGATCTTGTATTATTAAGGACATAATGCCTATTTACTGAAAGAGATGAATGGAGAGGAATTTTCAGGAGGAACAGTCAATGGTAGGATCCTGAAACATTATTATTTCTGATGCAACTTCCGAGAGAATATTTCACTGTCATTGTAAATACCAGTTTATATTTTCTGCAAAGTTTGAGGCAGAAGGTCATCTAGGCTTGGGGCCTGAAGTGAAGGCTATAAATCTTGTTGATTTTCTGTTGTTTTCACTATTTTGGATTCAGTTTTAAGTTAGTGTCAGAGTCAGTTTTTGAGTCATTTTTGAGTCTCTTTAAATGGTTTTTGAGTCAGTTAAAGTAATACGCAGTTTTTTGGATTGTTTGACCGTATTTACCCAATGGTTAGGCACATGGTCTACGGTGTTCTTGACACCTCCAAGGAGCTTCCATGCCCAAAAAGGCCAATGTTAGTGTCAGTCTTTGCATACTTCCACTAGGGATCAAAACACATTTGCATGTGCATCTTAGGTGTCTCATACTGATTAATTTTTTCATCATTCCATTAGGTCATGACTTAAAAATTGTTCCGTTGGTGGTTTTCCTTGTCAATAAAATCCACTATCTCCTAGATTCATATTACTGACTCATTCCCATGTCCCCTTGAGAATAATAGAACTTATGGAAATCTTCTTTTCACTTGAAATTTTTTAAGTCAAAATCTCATTCAAAGTCAGGTAAAAAAGAAGTCCCATTAGGTCATTGGGGTTTTGCATTTTTCAAGTTCATTCCTTCATTATGATGAGATCAAAACATATATGAGAGGGATTTATTATGATCATCATGATGTATTCATTATGTTTTAAGGATTGTATTTTCAGTTTCAGGATTTTTTTATCAAAATATCATTTCGATAAAAAGTCACCTATGTAATTTATTTAAATTTATCCAATTGTAATTTTATGTTATAATATGTAATAAATGTAATCCCAAGCTATCAAAGCCATTATGTCAAGCCTCAGTGAGCAAATGAAAAAGCCAATTCCATGACTTCAACAACCTGCAATGTAAAAAGTGTCAAAGAGTATCAGTGATAAAAGGAAAAAGACATCAAACATTAGAAAGTGGGTTTTTCAAGTTAAATTTAATCTGCATGCCTATAAAGCCTATCAAACATTTCAAAAGAGCCATGGTTGCCTTTGTAATTATCAGAAGTATTCAACAAGAGAAGAGTTTTTGAGTTTTTGGGAGCAATTGTGCTAAGTTTCTCGGCGCTGCGCATTCAGAAGACTGGCGTTGCGCATTTGAACCAGTGTTGCACGCCTGTACACTTGCGCTGCGCCCTTGCCAGGAGATCTCCATGTTAATTTTTTTGGCGCTGCACGTTCAGAAGATAGGTGCTATGCGTTTGAACTAACATTGCGCCCTCACACAGTGGCGCTGCACACCTAGACAGTGAACTTTGCTGAGTGTTCAAGCCATTCAAACAAGTTCAAAACTACTTCAAATTTCTCCTATAATCCTCCAAGAATTTCTAAGTAGTAAGTACATATCAAAATCCTTGTT
Organism: Pinus albicaulis; assembly: GCA_034641835.2. NCBI lineage: Eukaryota > Viridiplantae > Streptophyta > Pinopsida > Pinales > Pinaceae > Pinus > Pinus albicaulis. Next base: position 950,545,083 of record CM076582.1, read on the forward strand.
TCTGAGCTATTTTTTCATTCTTGAATGAATTGAAGTGGAACCCTAAATGAAACCCTAATTTCAGTTTGTGATCACTGTCTATAAACTTGTTTCATACTCCTAAACAGAATATCAGTCATAGACAACATAATTTCATTGATATAGGGTTTTCATTGATTTAATTTTCCCTTTCACTTATTCCCTACACTCCTTCCCTTCACCTTTCAAGCTAGCCATCTCATCCCTTTCCCCTCATATCATTTCACTTGTACCGTAGTGTTTCATAAGTCGTATTTTAGAGATGTCAGAAGAAGAAGACAGTGGCATTGTTGGGGCACAAAGTCCAAGAAGAAATGATCATAAAGGTGGGAGAATTAATAGGTTTGAACCCATCACTACAAGAGAACTTATGTCCTCTCCTCTCACCATGTCTTTCTTTAAGCATGTGGGTTGTTTTGAGTTTTGTGAGAGAGTGCAGCAAGTCCAAAATAACCCGGAGTTAACAAGACTGTTCATCACTAATTTTCATGAAAAACAAGTTACTCTTGTTGGGGTTACCTTTGATATGTCCACCAATGCCATTGTCGTTGCTCCAAGGATCCCTAGTGTGGTTGAGAGGTGGTTTAAACAATAAAATTTGGATATGAGCTATTATGAACCGTACCTCAAACCTAGGTACAAGGATGACAAGAAATCAATTTCCCCTTTCCCTCATCTCCTTGACCGGTATGCCCCTATGATGAAAATAATAATGAAGTATTTCACTTGTGAGGGGAGGTTTACCCGACTCTACTCATACCATATCTGTCTCCTCATGCATTTTACTAGAGTTAGAATGCTACACTTACCTTATTATCTTTTCTGCAACATTGACAAGATAGCTTACATTGTGCAAAAGAGGGACCCCAATCATCAAATGCAGAGTCTATTTCATCATTCACTCATAAAAATGGTGGTCATGCATCAACTTCAGCAGAAAAACATTTCATGGGATGCATTCATTGCAAATGAGGTTTTCACTACTCCACCTAGCCATTATGAGCAAGATATTCCTTCATCATCTCATCCTCCCATATCCACTTCTCCATCACATCCCATTGTTCATACATCACCACCCACTCACATTCATTCACCTCATGTTGATCCTACCTCATCACCTTTCTATAACCCTTCACCATCACATCATGATACTAGAGCATCAAGCAGTGAAAGGGACATTGAGGCAGCTTGCACTAAGATGACTGATATTGAGCCATTCCCTAAGACCTATCAGAGAGGCCATAGGCATGTGTTTTCTTCACTCGGTGTGAAAGGGGCCATGCCTTATTCATTAATAAAACAGGTAGACAAGGGCAAGGAAAATGCTATGTAGAGCTATAAAAAGGGTCTCTTTCACCTCTAGTTACCTCACATTAATATGTCAATCCGGGAGCGTTTTGTTATTACAAAGAGTGACTCAATCTGAGGCTATCACTTGTCAGAGTAATGCTAGTAGTACAGTGTTTAAGAAATACAAGAGTAAATGGACGTTTGTCCTAATTAAATCACTTTCAAAGAATAAATCACATATCCGTAAAACTCAAGAAATTTTACTTTCTACCAAGGGTTCACATGATAAATTTGTCCTTCGGGAACCGATGGAAAGGAAATTCATATGTACTACCAGCTCGGGAGCCAAGACAAGGACTGCCAATGCTCACTATGCCCTTAGATCATCTCTCACACCAAAAACAACAAAACGTATTAAATGGAACAAATAAATAAAGAATTAAACAAGCATCCTGGAATAGAACAGTCAGAAAATCTAAATGGAACAGTTAATTGAAATAAACTAAGTCTCATGGTTGTAAAACTAAGCTTATCTACTAACTTAAACACACTCTTCGCAATCAAATAACATTCTCTCACTCTTAAGGCAAATCACGCAAAACACAATAGTGGAACAGCGTTAACTATTGATAAATTATAGAACAACACTAATAAATCAGAAACGCACACAACACACTGGAATAATAATCTGATCAACCTGAATCAACAGGAATACGACTGTGCTTCCAAACAGAACACTATTATTTCTGAATCCAACGATTATGAAGAACACTACCTCAAATGAATATATGACACGAATGTTCAGTATAACAGCTCTGTAACAGAACAGTAAGAACATGCAATTAACTCTTGAAAGGATTAATAACTTGATGCAGAGTCAACACACGATTCTATCTGTAAAAACCTCAATGATTCAATCTTTAACAGAGCATGTAATATCAAATTATAAAGCATATCAAATTACCAAATAACAATGATAAACAAACCACGCAGAAATCAAGTCGTAATGGTACAGAAGCAAGTGTCCTCCAGGGCCGGGCCCTTAGCCTCGAAGGATACACCGCTTGAAGTTAATCCAGACGCAGAGATGAAATAATCACCAAGCTTTTATTAATGCATCGGTCAAAAATACAATGAACCAGTTCTCAACGAGACTTAATAATCAGAGCTGATGTTTAACAGAAAATTACATAAAAGCGTATCCTCCTATATCCTAAGCTAATAGTGCTGCCCCTTTATATAAAGGCGACGGCGGAGATGTCCAAGTAACAAGATAAATAAAGCAGCGATCCCTCAGGATCGAAGATCCTGAGGGATTCGCCAAACTGTTAATTCTTCATCCTTTCCTTTCTTTTGCGCCGAGCTGGTGTCTTCTCCTTCTTTTCCGGGCTGACTTGCTTTAATCTGTTTAGCCTTGTTTGCATTCGGTTCACCTTCAGAGGGACATCAGTTATCTCGACTTTGTCTCTTCTTTTGGAGCGGAAATTCCTCGTTTTCTCCATTTCCTGTACAGAAAATAACCATTATCAGTGGTTAAGTCTTGCATATCAATTCTCACATGTTTTTTTATAGTTCCTTATTACTTTCCAAATTCATGATGCAAAAAGGTTTACAAATTCTACTAAAAAGCCACTGAAATAATCATCAAAAGCATACATTTTTAGTACTCCACACACCCCCCTGCTTACCTTGTTTCATGTCCTCATGAAAACATTGTAGTTGACATGCAAGGCAGTGAGAGAATATGTTGGAGAAGGAGTCTCATGCGGAGGCCTACAGCCATGATGAGTGATTAGATAGTCAAAGAACTGACCTGTTTGCCCCTCAGGCATCTCATACAGGGCTTGATATCCGGGTGCAGGGTGCCAAATAATTGGAGTGTGAAATCTATATCCTAACCAGGATGGCCCTGCTTTCAAAATGCTCTCTCCATAGAGGTTCAAACGGTTGGCAGCTAATTCAAAATTCTCATACTTAAATGGTTCCCTGAGCTGGATGTTTGGATTAGAGATTCGGTACCGAAATTTGGCTGCATCAATGGCGAGGTCTTTGATGGAAAGAAAATATTCTAAACTTTGTCGAATGAGTGCCTCATGCATGGGCCCTAACGTTTCAATGACACCCGGAGTCCTTATGAGGTTTCTATGAGCTTTCCACAACTGCACTGGGTTCCTAGGCTCAGCCCTTACCCGTAAATCTAGGCCATGTTCCTGACTCTGGAAAGTATTATAGGCTTTGAGCCACTTAATCTGATTAACCCCGAATGAAATGAATGCTTGTAATTGGATGTCTCCAACGAAAGGGCCAGGGTTCAACTCAGTCTCCTGATCTAGCACAAGGTCATGCAAATAAAGTTCATACAACAATCTCTGGACTTTCACCCCATAATGTTTACAGCAGTCTATGAAGTCATTGATAGTGTTGATTTGTATAGTGGCGCCTGCTTTAACAGCTTTTATTTTTAATTGTAAATATCGTTCTAATAAAAACAGAGCATAGTTTTTAGCAGGGGCCCTACATGCTAAAACATCATTGTATAAAGAACACAAGGTATTCATCTGCTTGATAACAGTATCTAGTCTACGGGTTACCTGTGCAACTTCCTCTTGTTCCTTTTTCCACCCTTCAAAGGCCTGGCTTTTGGATTGACTGATGTCCCTTAGTTGCTGCTGTAACTCTTCATATTTTTCTCGGGGAACCGTTTGCTCTCTAAGTTGTTCGTCTTCCTGCTAGGCTTGCTTCATCATCTTATGCATGGTTTTTGTCTTCGGATCTTTCTTCCATAGGTCAGTGGAGGCCGGGAGTTTTACCTGAACTTTCTTATTATGCTGTTTGGAGTTCAGAACCCTTATTACCCCTGAGGGTGGTGCCTCTGTCTAGATTTTCTTGTCACTGGTCCTCATATCATCCCTTTATATTTTAACGCGAATATCAGTTTGTTGCTGTTCCTCAGCAACGTTTGGAACGGCGGCTGCATTTTCAGTAGGGTTTTGAATAGTAGGGCGATTGTTGACCTTCTTTTTCTTCCCTCCGGTCTTTCTTACCCTCTGGTTTGCTTTCAGAACTCTAATTTGCTGTCTGAGCTGAGTTATTGTATTCAATAATTTCTGCCGTTCCATTCACAATTTCTTAATTTCCATCGTTTCATTAGAAGGAACATCAGGCTGTCTGCTGTGGTTTGGACCATGACTGGTTTCTAGCTCTTTCTCTTGGGGTACTTCCTCGTTGTTCTGCGCTGGCTGTTCTAGGGTAGGTTCTGTCTCTTCCTGGGCAACTCCCTCTGGAATTTCCTCTGGTGTCTTGGGAACAGAGTGTTCCCGTTCAATCTCTCTTATCTCCTCTTCATCATGAATAGGCAGATTTCCTTCTTCTGCCTCTATTGCATATGATTTTTCAGATGCGTTTTCTTCTTGGGGTTTGTCGTGGAGGTCTACTGAATTAGAAGGTTGGCCATACTTACCCATATTGGCCAGGACTGTGGCCAATTCGTCTTCTCCCATTGGGTCTTGTAATGGGCTACCTCCCTGCTGTCCTATTTCCTCCTCCTGTTCAGTTTCTACTTCTATTTCTGTTTCCCAATGCTCGGCTGCTTCTTCTTCGGATTGCTCGTCCTCAATTACCACTGGTTGGTTGGTGCTTTCCTGGAGCTTTTCCAGCCTTCCTCGCATCCGAGCTAACCGGGCTGATTTTCTGGGCTTCTCTATCCTTCCTCGCATCCTAGGTAGCTGGGCTGATTTGCTGGGCTTTTCTAGCCTTCCTCTCATCCGAGCTAACCGGGTTGATTTTCTGGGCTCCTCTGGCTGCTCGAGTGGATTACTGGCATGCTTGTGCTTTTCCAATTCCTGGTGTATCTCTGGTCGTTCTAATGCACTAGCAACATGTTTTTGTGTTACTAATTCTCTGCGTTTTGCCGGACGTTCTGGTGTGCTTGTAGAATTCTTGCGTTTTGGGGATGGTGCTGTCAATCCCCCCTCAATCATTACAATTAGCTCTTCCCAGCTGCTCTGCTGCTGGGTGAGACTATGACTAACTATTAATCGTATTAACCCATGGTGACTGACAACTGACTCTACATGCTGTGCCTTTTTTATGCTTCGTGCAGCATCATACAGTAATGAATTCAGAAGTGCAGGTAGGTTTACAGAGCATTTCTTCTTTAAAACAGCTAAGAGTTTAAGATGTCATGGTCTTACCACGTCTTTCCTTCCTTCGCAGGTGATGTAGCTCTGCACTGTTCTTGCTAATTCCGTCCAGGGTTCTCCTAGCGTTGCTGGCAGAATGCCCTTCCCCTTAATTGTCAAGCTCTGACCTTCGTCCTCGAAAATTTCCATGATCTTCTGTAATCTTTCCTTCTTTAGTGTCCATACTGGTCCGGTGGCTGGTAGTCCCGAAACTTCTGCAATTATATCGTCGGTGACCGCTATCCGCTTCCCCCTTACTGTGGAGTGATCATCCTGCAGGTTCTGCAAAAATTCCATCGCTACTGTTTCATTGGACTCCTGCAGGCGACTGAGATAATTCAACCAGCCTGCTCTTTCTAGGATCTCTCGGGCAGCAGCGGAGATTGTCAACTTCTGAGGTTCGCTTTGAATTGCCCTTCCTCCCATGGTTTCACTGTGGATTTCCAATGGAACAGCAACTACTTGTGCTGTTTGAAACACAGAGAGGGTGATAATCACAAAAACACACAGAGTATGTGACAATGCAACGGAAATGGATTATGAACAGCAACTTGTGTAAAAATAGAAATGCCATGCTGTTAAACCATGCCAAACCGTCGTACACTATTTTTCCCGAATGGTGAGCTGACACGTAATTCAGGGAATCATGAGGTTAACCTCCCCCCCCCGCAATGTGATAGGCTGTCCCAGCCGGCAAATAAAGGAGCAGCACCCGATCTGCAACCGAGTCAGAAAGGAACAGCATATGGAATTATGCCATGATTAGACGGACAACGAATTACCGAAATCGAGGCGGAGAGTTAATCGCGTATTATGTAAGAGGCTACTGTGTTATGATATGAGGCTGGCGGGTAGGACATCTATCGTACTTGTCAAATCTTAAGTGGTCATGGTCACTTCCTTTGCCATGATTGGTGATGATAATTGTTCATGCGATGTATAAATCGGGAAATAATATATATGATTAGTTCTTTAGGATATAAGAAACAAAAGAGTATTAGTATCTTACCCATTGGTGTAACCAAGGTGACTTCAATACCATTAACAGTGCTCTACTGCCAACAGGTGTCCATAACCTTGGCAGAGTTGTTTTTTTACCCTTGGAACCATGATCCTTTGTGTATGCTTATGAATGTTGTTATGTCAAAACGTAGACCATTATGCTGGCTTGGTGACCAGTTAACCATAATGTCATTCACGAGGAAGGAGTGAAACGTGGGCAGGCCGGCTCGTGGTGAGACCTCCTGTTCCAAGGTTTGTTTATTTGATATACCTTTTGGACCATATCCCTGGTGTGGTGGCCATAATGGGAATGCCACTTCACTTCTATCCTCATGATCATGGTAGGCTGGCTCTTAATGAGACCCCCTATCCTGCATTTGACATCTCACATATCATGTTTAGATATATATTTTTTCATAGTGTATTTTTCCTTATTTATACACAAAGGGTGGTTCAACACTCCTTAAGAGTAGGAATGGTGGAAGAAGTCTTATTATCTCAATAGGAAGATATAAGCCCTTTGCTCTTATTTCTAAATAATAATCAAAGAGGGTTAAAGGAATCAGCATGATAAAGATAACCAACCAGGGCAAAATTAGTAAAACAATGACAACAAAAGATAAGAAATAAATATGTCCTTCCTTTTGTCCTCTTACTAATGCAGAGCCTTATAAATATAGAGATTTATGATTTGCGGATTTCGGTATGTTGTGATTTTATATTCATTGCACAAGTACATAGCTTTATCTTAAAGACTTGAAAGAATACGGGCAAGAAGCATCCTCCATTTAGATCAGCAAAAGGAATAAGCTGTTTCACAAGGAGAGCAAAAGAATGCTAGTGGTGTTTCTTTGGAAAAGAAACAACGACGGATGATAGAAAAAGGGACAACAAAAAAATGCAAATGTCGTTCCTTTGGGAAAAGGAACAGCAAAGATAAAAAAATACTATAAAAACACTCAAAATTCCATTCCTTTGAAAAAGGAACAACGGCAATAAAAGAACGTTGTTTCTTTGAAGAAAAAGGAACAGTGGTAACCAAAAGGAACAGCAGAAGACGTAACAGTGCCATTCCTTTGGAAAAGGAACAGCAAAGATCCCGAATGTTGTTCCTTTAGAAAAGAAACAACAAAAGGAACAGCAAAACAAGCAAAGCCAACAGCATAAAAAAAAACACGCAGATACTATTTTTAGAACGGATAAAATCGAACTTTGTGAAAGAAAAGGAACAGAAAAAAAAATGATAAGAAAAACATTTAATTCAAACTTATGTACAAGAACCACTCGAAAACAAGAACTTATGTACAAATTGTAAAAAAGAAATGAACCCTTAATGAATTACAGGTGAGGAAGATTTCTCTTCTTCTCCTAAAATCTCCATATCAGTGTCTCGGCGTAGCTGTTGGCAGAAGGATTCCCGAGTGAGTGGTTTGTGATAGAGACGGACTCGGTGACCATTTACTTTGAATGCATATCCAAAACCGTCAATGGTAATTAGAGTAAGGGTTCCATTTTCATGCACCTTCTGGATCTCGTATGGTCCCAACCATCGAGTCTGAAGTTTTCCAGGGAAGTCCTGAAACCGAGAGTCGTATAACAGAGCCCAGTCTCCTTCGTGGAAGACTTTGTTTTTGATGAGCGCATCATGCCATTTAGCTCGCTGCTATTGAATCAATGTTGTATTTTGTAATGCAGAGAACCTAAATTCGTCTAATTCATTGATCTGCTGTAGTCAATTGATTTGTGCCTCGCTTAGATCTAGGCCAACTTCCTGTGCTGTCCGTAATGTTTGGATTTCGAATTCTATGGGAAAAATGGGTTGTTTTCCAAACACTAATTGATAAGGTGAGTAACCGGTGGTGCTCCTCCATGTGGTTCTATAGGCCCAGAGTGCTTCGGGTAGTCGGGTAGCCCAATCACGCCTATGTGACGCAATGGTTTTCGTTAGGATTGATTCTATTATCTTATTGCTACTTTCTACCTGCCCATTCGCCTGTGGATGATATGGAGTAGTGATTTTATGCTGGACGTGATAATTGTTGAGTGTTGCAGCTAATTTATGCCCAAAAAATTGTGGTCCTCCATCTGTAATTATTTCCCTGGGAAGGCCATAACGAACAAATAGATGGAACAAGAACTATATGACAGAGTCCTCTGTGGCTCTTGGCAGTGCTTCTGCCTCAACCCATTTGGTGACATATTATGTTGCCACCAAGATATATGTTTTCTGATTTGATGAGGGGTTGATGGGTCCAACGAAATCAAGATCCCATCGCTCGAATGGTTCGATGACTAACTGTGGTTTCAGAGGCATCCCATCAGCTTGACCAGGTCGTCCTGCTCGCTGGCAGCTGTCACAGGCTTGGACAAACTTCTTCGCATCTTTGAAGATCGTAGGCCAGTAATATCCTGTCTGCAATACTTTATGTCCAGTTCTACGCTCAGCGAAGTGCCCCCCACATGATCCATCATGACAGGCTTTTAGGATGTCAAAGATTTCATCCTCTCTAACACATCGCCTGATATGCATGTCTGCTCCTGTGTGAAACAAATAGCCCCCAATCCACGAGAATCGAGAACTTTTCTGTATAATCTGCTTGCGCTCATTAGGAGTTAAATGTTTTGGTAGTTTACCTACTGCGAGGTAGTTGGCAACATCAGCATACCAGGGTGTTTGAACGGCAACAGCAAACAGGTGCTCATCCGGAAATCGATCTTCAACTGCTGCTGCATCGCTTGATTTTGGTATTCTCGAAAGAAAATCGGCTACGGGGTTTTCTTTGCCAGGCCGGTCCTTGATTGTGATGTCGAATTCCTGCAATAAAATTAACCATCGAGTTACTCTGGCATTTGTGACAGGCTTATTTGCTAAATATTTTATAGCAGAATGGTCTGTATATAAGATAACAGGATAGCCTGTAATATAATGTCTAAATTTATTGACAGCATGTATTACAGCTAGGAATTCTTTTTCAGTAACAGTGTAATTTAATTCAATAGGGGATAAATTCTTGCTGATGTAATAGATAGCATATGGTTTTTTATCCTCTTCCTGCCCAAGGACTGCGCCAATAGCTGTATCCGAGGCATCAGATGATATCTGGAACGGTAGGTCCCAGTTTGGTCCTCGAAGGACTAGGGTTGTGGATACAAGCTTCTTTAAATCCTCGAAAGCACGGTCACATTTTTCTGTCCAAGGAAAATCAACGTTACCAGTTAATGCATATAAAGGAGCAGCAATGTGCGAATAATGCTCTATAAATCGTCTATAATAACCAGAAAATCCAAGAAAGCTGCGTACCTATGTTTGAGTAGTAGGAGTGGGAATGAGAAAAAGTATTTGGATTTTAGCCGGGTCTACCTGAATGCCGGCTGCTGAAACATAATGTCCTAGGATAAGTCCTTCAGTCATCATCAAGAAACATTTTTCGTGGCTTAAGCAAAGCCTGGTAACAATGCGGCGTTGTAGGACTTTTTCTAGGGTGTCTAGAGCTGGATCAAAATCATCTCCATATGGTGTAAAGTCATCCATGTAAACTTCAAGTCCATCATTTATTAAATCTGCAAAAATGCTAAGGATAGCCCTCTGAAATGTGGCAGGGGCATTACATAGGCCAAAAGGTAGAACTCGATAGGCAAATGTTCCCCAGGGACAAGTAAAAGTAGTTTTATCCTGGTCTTCAGGGGCAATCTGAATCTGATTATATCCACTGAAGCCATCCAGGAAAGAAAATAATTTCTTCCCTGCTAAAGTATCTAATACTTGATCTATGAATGGGAGAGGAAAATGATCTTTCTGTGTTGCCTTGTTTAGTTCCCTATAATCCACACAGATTCTCCATTTTCCATTCTTTTTTGGTACCACCACCAGCGGAGAGACCCATTTACTATCAGAAATAGGATAGATAAATTTGACATCTAAAAGTTTCTGAAGTTCAGCTTTTACCACATCCTTTAGATGAGGATTAAGTCTCCTTTGCGGCTGACGAACAGGTCTGGCGTCTTTTTCCGTATAAATGTGGTGTGTACATAACTGGGGATCAATTCCTTTCATGTCAGGGTAATCCCATGCAAATGCTTCTTGATATTTTGTTAACAATTGGATGAGCTTAGTTTCTTGTTCAGGTGTGAGATTAGCATTGATGTTTAAAGTTTTTCCCGGTGCAATTTCCACAGTTTTACTATTTGCAACAGAAGTAACAGGTATCGTTTGGTCATGCGTATCTTTCAGAGGATCTTCGTCCAATTCATTATCAAATGCTGCTTCTATCATGTGACACTGTGTGCGAGGTTCAGTTTGACTAATGAAATTATTAATGGCATCATCTTCTGTTTGGTCTTTAAAATCAAGTGCCTCTTGTATAGTTAATGGAGATATGATGTTATCAGTAAGGTATGATACAGGGTGCTTATTAGTTTTGATCATTGTGACACTTGGCTGCGCTGGAGGATATAGAACTAAATTTTTGCTATTCGGTCCTCTGGTTATGGTCATATTTCCCTGCCGGCAACCAATGTAGGCATCGGCAGTGGCAAGCCAAGGTCTACCTAAAATTAGTGGATGTCCATCAAGTCGGGTTTTTGGATTAATTATCAGGAAACCGGTTGGATACTCCCAGGATTCTACAGAGACCATGACATCATGTAGAGTACCCTCTGGTCTAACCACAGATCGGTCAGCCAATTCCAACAGAGTAGAGGTGGGTTCTACAGATGTAATGTCGAGCTTTTGGCAAGTAGTGGTTTTTAAAATATTAATTGCAGCCCCTAGATCAACTAAGGCATTAGATAGGGTCTGACCATAAATTTGAACAGTTATAATTGGATTCCCTGGGTCTTCATATTTAAGGGGTGTTTCTCTCCCAGACAATAGGTCAGATGAAGTACCGACTACTTGGACTCTTGGATTATTTGTTATATTCCTCCTTGGTTTCTTTATGCACAATTATTTGATAGTTTTTGCGTATATGGGAATGTCTTGAATGGCTTGGAGGAATGGAATTTTTATGTACAAATTTTGTAATTCTCCCAGAATGTCAAAGTCAGGATATTGTATGGATCGAGGTATGGCTAATCGTTCTGGGAATGGAGGAGAGGATGTGGTTGCTTGATTATGAGTTTGTTGCTTATTTACATCTTCTTGTTGTAACTGATGTTCTCTTGGTAACTGATCTTCAATATGAACTGTTTTATCTCCCTCGGTTTCAATTATACGTCCAGATCTTAACTGAAGGTCATTGCACTCCCTCAGGTCGGGTCCTATTTCTGGTGTTTCTATGATTTGAATAGATTGGACCTGTTTGTTATTTGGATTGGGATCGGGTTGGGCTGGGAGTTGCGGTCTCAGGTTAGACTGGGGATTTTGTTGTAAGGCTGGCAGAGTAGGTTGAGGGAGCGGAATAGTTCCAGCTGGGTGGTATATTGGTCTTTGCCAGCTTGTCTGCCAGGGTGAACTTTGTGAAGTAGAGGGAGTCCATTGTGACGGATATGGGCCATTTTGCCAATATGGTGGCGTGTAAGGGAAATTCGGCCAACCTGATTGGCTTGTTTGATTCAACCATGGATTTGAAGAAGGAAACGATTGTGGTGACCAGTTTGTAAATGGGGGTTGAGATTGATTTTTCCACATACCATATTGTTGAGCATTATACTGTGGGGGTTGAAAGAAAGAGGTTGAGTCCGGAAACATACCAGGTTGTCTCGGCTGCCACTGGCGACGTTGGTTGATCGAGTTCACCGATTCTGGTTCTTCTTCTGCTTCCTTATATACCACTTTCAATCCAGGAAGTGAGGGGCAGCTCTCCGTAAGGTGATCTTTTGTACAGATGGCGCATGTTTGGACTTTATCCAGTGGACATTCGTTGTGGCTATGTTTTTTTCTGCATCGAGGGCAGAAGATTGCCAAATTCTGTTCTGCCTCCAACTGCTTCTGTTTAGCCTGCACAATATCAAGTTGTGTAGTTAGTGTCCCCATAATATCAGTTTTAAAATTTTCTAATAAATTTCCAATTTCTGCACGTGTTACTCCTTCTGCTGATACTTTGTTATCTCTTGCAAACCGATCATATTCTGTCGGTTTTATTCTTGTGCTGCCTCTCGAACTCCTGATACATAAGTCAATGATGTCAGCAAAATTCTCTTGATAAATGTCCCCTTTTCCCATAATGTTTAATGTTTCAATCCATTGTTCCTTCATACCCCTTATTAATGCAGTTTTTAACACATTATCAGGTAAAGGTAGCGATACATAAGGAGATCTTTGTAGATTGTACTGAAAACGTTCCACATACTCTTCCAATGTTTCATTCGGTCTGGCTGACATTTGAAATATTTCGTCTTTTAATTCTCTAGACCTACAATAATCCTGATATTTTTTTAAGAAGGATTCTTTCATTTGATCCCAATTGTTGATAACCCCGCCACCTAGTCCCATAAACCATCTCAAAGCAGCCCCTTTTAATGTAGAGGGGAATAATTTCAATTTTTGGGGATCGGTGGTGTAATCATACCCCCTGCATAACACATCGAATTCGAATAAAAATGCATCTGGATCTTCTGATGTGAGACCGTGAAATGTAGGGATATGCTGAAGAGGGATAGCTTTCATGCGTGCATTTGCTGCAGAATCCACTATAGGATATTGTAATGTAGAGGTTTGAGCATTTGGCTGGTTTTGAGCCATGGTATCGAATATATGCCAATAACCTTCTGGGATATCTAGGAGGGTATTCCTAGGTTGAGAGGGAATGGTTTTGACAGGGATATTTTTAACAGCGCTTCCCTTATTTGGAATAACGAAAATTCCTGAAGATTGGATTCCTTCAACAATGAGTTTCGCAGCACTCCCCTTATCTGGGCTATCTAATGGCTGATTTGTTTCAATAGGGGATTTTGGTTCCTTGGTTTCCCCTGTTTCTCCTTCTCCTTCACAAAAGTTGCTGGAATTCCCTTCCTGCAATAGTTCTGGAGTAGAATTTTCAATTTCTTGAAAGTCCTGCTCTTTAGTTTGACTATGCACCTCAGCACAGGCTACAGATGGTGATCCTGTGGCCTGAAGGGAACTAGTAGGCGGTTTAGAAATGTTTTTCCTGGGGCCTACTGATGGCTGAGATTCTGCGTTCTTATAGATTTTGTCTATGAAGGTCGTTCGGCCAAGGGTCACCGGCCCCTTAGCTTTTTTAGGTTTGGATGGGGGTTTGATGTTATTTTCTGGTCTTTTCTGCTTATTCATGCACTCAAATGAACTACCAACTTCTATTCAAACAAAGCAAAGAAAACAACTCTGTTAGGAAAGCGGACAATGGAGCAGGGTTTTTACATGCTCCGCACGTAGGTTCTTACCTTCCGTTTTTAGGATCCAACTCCTCCCTAGCAGGCTCGTACACTACTCTGAAAAAAGACAAATGGCTACACTCTTTCCCCGGCAACGGCGCCAAAATGTAGAGCTATAAAAAGGGTCTCTTTCACCTCTAGTTACCTCACATTAATATGTCAATCCGGGAGTGTTTTGTTATTACAAAGAGTGACTCAATCTGAGGCTATCACTTGTCAGAGTAATGCTAGTAGTACAGTGTTTAAGAAATACAAGAGTAAATGGATGCTTGTCTGTAACTAAATCACTTCAAAGAATAAATCACACATTCAGAAAACTCAGCAGCTTATCAGTCAAGGGTTCAGCAGTGATAACCCATCCCTTCGGGAACTGATGGAAAGGAAACTAGAGCATAGACCACGAGCCTGGGAGCTAGACAGTGACTGCCAATGCTCACTACAGCCTTAGATCATCTCTCACACCAAAACAACAAATGTGATTAAATGGAATAGCAAATAAAGAATTGAACAGCAATTCTGGAATAGAACAGCAAATCTAAAATGGAACAGCAATTGAATAACTAAGTCCCGCGGGTTGTAACCAAGCTTATCTACTAACTTAAATACACTCTTCGAAATCAAATAACATTCTCTCACTCTTAAGGCAAATCACGCAAAACACAATAGTGGAACAGCGTTAACTATTGATAAATTATAGAACAGCACTAATAAATCAGAAACGCACACAACACACTGGAATAATAATAGGTCAGCACGGATCACGCCGAGATCATTTGTGCCCCAAGCAGAACATATTGTTTAAGATCCAACGTTATGAAGAACTTGCCTCAAGCAGATATACATCGACATGAATCACCAATTATCAACAATCGTAACGAAGACGATGAGAACGTACGATTAATACTCGTGAAAGGATTAATAACTTGATGCGGAATCAACACACGATTCTATCTGCAAAAACCTCAATGATTCAATCTTTAACAGAGCATGTAATATGAACTTATAAAACATACCAAATTACCAAATAACAATGATAAACAAACCACACAGAAATAAAGTCGTAATGGTACAGAAGCAAGTGTCCTTCGGGGCCGGGCCCTTAGCCTCCAAGGATACACCGCTTGAAGTTAATCCAGACGCGGAGATGAAATAATCACCAAGCTTTTATTAATGCATCGGTCAAAAATACAATGAACCAGTTCTCAACGAGACTTAATAATCAGAGCTGATGTCTAACAGAAAATTACATAAAAGCGTATCCTCCTCTATCCCTTAAGCTAATAGTGCTGTCCCTTTATATAAAGGCGACGGCGGAGATGTCCAAGTAACAAGATAAATAAAGCAGCGATCCCTCAGGATCGAAGATCCTGAGGGATTCGCCAAACTATTAATTCTTCATCCTTTCCTTTATTTTGCGCCGAGCTGGTGTCTTCTCCTTCTTTTCCGGGCCGACTTGCTTTAATCTGTTTAGCCTTGTTTGCATTCGGTTCACCTTCAGAGGGACAGCAGTTATCTCGACTTTGTCTCTTCCTTTGGAGCGGCAATTCCTCGTTTTATCCTCTTCCTGTACAGAAAATAACCATTATCAGTGGTTAAGTCTTGCATATCAATTCTCACATGTTTTGTTATAGTTCCTTATTAATTTCCAAATTCATGATACAAAAAGGTTTACAAATTCTACTAAAAAGCCACTGAAATAATCATCAAAAGCATACCTTTTTAGTACTCCACAGGCTATAGAGCCTATCATTGTTGAGTAGGAGGACAAACATGAAACTGAGCAGGAGTTTCAGTTGATTGAGATTGATGATGAGGATGAGGATACAACCAGTATTGCAGTGATCAGAGGCAAGGAGGCCAATATTAGTGAGCTTCAAGCTAATCTTGGTATAGAATAGTACGTGATTGACTTTCTTGAGTTAGAATATCAACAGCTGAAGACTAAGAAAAATATCAATGAATTCAAGACAATCAGAGCTCAGAGAGAGGCAGGAAAGGCCAAGGCCTTTCTAGAGGAGACCTTGGGCAGATTTTATGATAGTGATTATGAGGAATATCAGCTTCCGAGACAGAGGCCGAGGAAAATTGGGCTAAAGAAGGATTTAGCTCGGGAAAGGTAGAAAGAGGCTGAATTAGCAGAGTAGCTCACTCCAAGTGAGCTGCTTGCCATAGAGATTAGCAGAGACAGAGAGTCCTATCTTGAGAGAGCCAATTTGAATATGGAGGGCCTATTAGAGAAGAAAAAGAAATACATTGACATTCAGAGGAAGATGGCAAAACACTATGCCATGAGAAACAAGATTGTAAGGGCCAAGCTTACACGATCCCACGCAAAAATTTAGGCTTTGACTGAGTCAAAAGAGAAGGAGAAGTTGAAAATTCTTGTTGAGGTGTCCCTCCAGGTGTCCAACCCAAGATCAACAAGAAAACTCCAATTTTGGCACACCTTGTGAAAATTTTTATTTTTTGACAGTTTAGCACACAGAAAATTGGCTAAACGCGCAGCGCCACTAGCGTTGCGCTCCTATTTGGGGCATCCAAATGGAAAATGGTAAGCATCCTTATGTTCATAATAATGAGTACATAAACCTTAGCAAGTTTTAGGATATTTGGAGCAGAATTGGTCCCTCAAAGAGGGAAAAAACCAGCAAAAAATCATGTTTCTGCCCTTTTTTTTACCATGGCGTTGCACTTTTACCAGTCTTGGGAGAATAGGTCTTTGACAGGCAATATGGACACCATTTTGAAACCTGGAGGCATATTTGGAAACCAAACTCAGAGAGATTTCCAATGAGATATTATGGAGCTCATTTGGACATCGGGAAGGCCTCCAAAATTTGGCTGCAGGACAGACCAATTTTTTCTGTCATGGCGCTGTGCGTTTACCAAGGAATTGGCAAATTTCACCACTTTCAACATTTTTGACTTTTTGACTTTTTGATTGGGGAAATGGGAAAATTACTGATGTAAATGGTTAAGATGAATTTAAATATCATTTTTTAACTTTTATCTAGGGTAGAGGCATCGTATAAGTCTTCTAGGGGGTCAAATGAATCAGTTTCCTCTCTTTTAGAGGAAAATTGTTGAGTTTTCCTAGTCTTTAGATTCTATTTGGAAGTAGGTTAAACAGCTCCTGCTCTCATGGATTCGACTCCTTGAGGCTAGGGAGAGTAGTTTTGAATTCTATTTGATGTATTATCTCAGTCATTGTAATGGTTGGAATCGCTTGGAGCTTTGGCATATCAAGAGACATCTTTGTATATCAGTTTGGCTTGGACATTAATAGAAATTTGCAGCTATTTTCTTGGAATACATGTGGTATGAGTTTTAGAAATAGTTTACTCTCTTTTATCAAGTTGTTTGAATGTATTTTTAATTCATAAACCATTTCATGTCTATAGTATAATATATTTCAAGTTTGAAATGCAGAACCCATATGTATTTATGCTCTGTTTTGGGAAATTTAGTATAATGTGTTCATTCTCTTCAGTTTAGGGAAAATAAATTTCACATGTTGTCCCTAGCTCCTCACCAGTCTCTTAACCTCACACAATCATCCTTTAATTTCTAAATCCTCTACCTACCTTGCCCCTTAAAACCCCTGCAGATTTTGACCTAATCTCCCCGCGGTAGCTATTTGACTCCTCTTGATCCAGCAAACCCTAAAATCAAAATCAAAACCCCCTGTACTCCATAGATAGCCTAAAATATTTTTCATCCAATCCTCTTGGTTGTGATTCTATTGAGAAATCCCTCTCTGATTTGTTAGGGCTAGATACCAAGTCTAAAGTTTGGTTTGAGGTTACCTCGAGATTTCCTCTCTCGGCCTTGAGGTTCAATCTGAGTGATAAAATTTTGGAGACTCCACTGGGGAAGAAAAAGTAAGATAAAACCAACCCTAGTAATTAATTTCCATTGAAATTCTTAACTTGTGAATGATAAGTCTAGAATTTATTCAAAGGCTGAATTGAAAAATTTGTAAAGTGCATATTTGGTGTTGAAATTGGACATACTAGCTTCACGAAGATATACCAGATCCAACCCTGATCCAAATCCTCCCACCATTGTTAGTGATCCTCGGAAAATTGGAAGAAAAGGTAAACCTATTGTTCAGACTTCTAGTTCAGTAGGTAATCAATCAGAAGGAAGTTCCATTCCTAGAGCTCATTCATTTCCCGAAGGGTTAGAAAACTTGAAAGATATTGGATATAAATTTTGAGCAAATTTTATTCTGAAGTAAATCTTTGATTTGGATTGACGAGACAGTTGTTGATTCCCTCCATTTCCTTCCACAGTCCTATTGAAGATCATTTTTCACACTCTCAATCAGGGTTTCAATCAAGGTCTCAGTCAGCGACACAATTTTTGCAATCTCTTAAAGATTTGCAGAACTACTCTTCACAGGTAAGTACTTGGTTGGAAAGTAGACCTCAGATCTCAACTTCTTCTTCCATCACTTCATCTATTGTTACTCAAAATATCCCTCTTCCCCCTCCTCCTTCTTCATCCTCTATTCACACTACTCAATCAGGGACAAGTCTTCCTTTGATCACATCAGGCATCCAAATCTCTATGATTAATCCTGTTGTTAATCCTCCACCTCCACCTCCAATCATGGCTAAAAGATATGCCCCCCTTGTTCTTCCTCAGAACCTGAGTCAAATGCTCACATATTACCAAACCAAAATCCCTTTTTTTGATGAAACTTAGTCTATAACAGCTCAAAAACACGTACACAAGATGAATGACTTCTTGGACCTTCATGAGATTGATATAGAGGATGTAAAAATGAGATTGTTTGCACAAAGTCTAGGAGGGGAAGTAAGAAAATTGTTCAGAGCTCTACCGGCAACCACTATTGACACCTTAGTAGTTTTGCATAATCAGTTTGTAGAAAGATGGGAACAAAAGAATAATCCCCTTCAAATCCTGTCTGAATACGAGAACATGAAAATGAATGTTGGTGAGTCTGTTCAAGATTATTGTGTGAGATTTAATGTAGTGTACAATTCTCTTCCTGCACATATGAAACCACCAGAGGGTATGGTTTTGGTCAAATTCTCGGATGGATTTGATGTTGACATGGCATATCAGTTGCATGAATGTGATCCTACAACGTTAGCAGATATGAAAAAGAATGATGTAAGTGTGGAATATAATTTTTTGGGAAAGAGAGCAAGGATGAGATCAGAAAAGAGGGTGAATATCAAATAAGAGACTTCTACTTTCGAGGAAAATATGGATTCATTACTCCAAACTATGGAGAGAATGGTTGAGCGATTGTCCATTTCAGAGAGACCTGAACCATAGATCTAGAATCCATATTTTAGAGGGCAGAAACCTCGGTTTAGAATCAAGCAGAGACAGAAGAAAGCACCTGACCAAACAACACAACCACAATAACAGATTCAGACCCCGTTGCAGCAGGAACTATGTCCAAGGAGTGGAAGAAAAGGAAGATGAAGATCCGATAGTTGAAACAAATCGTTTCTTTACAGCAGATGGCTTGCCCATGTTCCTGATTGAAGATGAGGAGTATACTAAAAATTAGGATTCCTTGAAAGGTGAAGACTATATCTTGGCAAATGATAATGATTTGGAAACATAATCAAATGATTACTAGCGTGGATATATGATTGCTTTGAGTGCACAGAAAAAAACAATATTCTCTAAGGATCAGAGATGTACCTGTCAATCCCATTCAGAAAAGGAAAGATCAGTCAAAGAATGATCTTCCTAATAATCAGAGAAAAGGTAAAGAAAATGCAGATTAGAATCATAATAAAACCAATTGGCCATCAACAAGCTCAGCTACTAAAGAGAAAGACACTTAGAAGAAGGATACTATGAGAAGGGATCAAAATGACAGAAGAGATACTGTTGTCAAAGAGGTAGATAAAGCCACAAATTTTAATTTAGAAAATGAAATAGCTAAATTGAATGTGTCCATTCGTTTGAAAAAACTAGTAAATAATTTTCATTACAGAGATCAAGTGTTTAAAATGTTGCTAGTTGATCCCTTGTAGGAGATGGTTAATGTTGAAGATGACCACCCTGAGCTCATTTTCGGTCCAATTTTAGATGGTCAATTATAAGAGAGTGAGATTCCTCCTTTTTATTTGAGTCTAAGACTGCATGAATACATACTTCACAATGCTATGCTTGATTCCAGTGCTTCTCATAATCTAATGCCTAAGGCTATTATGGAAAATATGGGCATGGATATCACCTGAAATTATCATGATTTGTATTCATTTTATTCCTGTAGAGTTCGCTGCATTGGTCTCATTAAATATTTAGTGGTTTCTTTGGATCAAATCCCAGCTAAGAATGTTTTGATGGATGTAGTGGTGGCTGTCATACCACCTCGTTTCGGCATGCTACTATCGAGATCATGGGGAGCTAAACTCAAAGGTACTTTATAATTGGACTTTTCCTATGCTACTATTCCTGTTTTCACGCAATTGAGGAAATTGTACCAGGAAAAGAAAATGATGTATATGATAACAAGTAAGGAGAAGCCTATCAATCATCCCATACAGGCTATACATACAAATTTGGAATCTTTTATTTTTTACAATGATGGTGATTTAAATAATGTAAATAATCAATTAGTAATAACAGAAGATGTTTTAGAAGTTTTAGAAAGTTTTAGAGAAAATCTGGATAAAGAGAAAGAAATGGTGCCTTCTTCATTGGTACCTTCTTCTGAAAAGCCTCTTGAAAAACAAAAAATTAGTGCAGAAAAAAAAATGAAGTAACTGGCCAAAGTAAATCAGAACCAACAGTTGAGTTTCAGAATCTAGAAGATGAAGAGGGCTTACGAAGCATGGATTTCGATGGTGCTTTGGGTAAGGAAGGTGCAGGTATTGTTATTTGGATCCGAATTCCTGTTTGTAAATCTGGTGGAATTCTAGGTAGTGTTAGAGAATTCTCTTATAAATCGGCTTTTGATTGTTCTAATAATGAAGCATAGTATGAAGCATTGATCACAGGTCTCAAAATTTTGAAGAAACTTGGTGCGAAAATCATTTTTGTTTATGGTGATTCTGAGCTTGTTATAAAGCGGGTGAAAGGAGAATATCAAGCAAAGCATCCACGGATGAGAGACTATAGAAATGAAGTCTTTGATGTATTAAAAATGTTTCCTGAGTATACATTAAAAACAGTGCCAAGAACTCAAAACATCATTGCAGATTCTCTTGCTACGGTGGCAAGTAATCTCAAAATTCCAATGAATTCCAGTAATAAATTTGAAATTAATGTCAAACATAAACCTATTGTTCCAAATAATTTAAGGTACTGGCAAGTTTTTTGGGATGACAAAGAGATTAATATATTTTTATAGAATGAAGGAAAGTTTAAAGATGCTTTTATTGATGATTTTTGTGCTGTTGATGACCAGGACATAGAAGCCAATCAGATGAATTTTTTGCAGTTGAAAGATAATGTTATTCCTAGAGGTATGATACCTTTAGAATATTTTTTTGATCAGGATGATGTGGCTAGGAAACCAACATTTACTCCTACAGAAAAGGGTGTGGAAGATGTGAAAATTCGAACAACAGACAAACCCAAGATGGTTAAGTTGTCTAAGAAATTATCTCCTGAGGCCAAAGATAAGTACATTAAATTGTTGTCTGAATTTTTTGATATTATTGCATGGGATTATGCATATTTGAATTTTATGATAAGAATATTATTCAGCACACTATTCCCATCAATTCGGATCAGAAACCCTTCAAGCAGAAGTTGAGAAGGATAAACCGTAGATTGCTGCCATCCATCGAGAAAGAGGTAAACTGACTGTACAAATCAGGTATCATTGTGCCAATTAGGTTTTCTGATTGGATTTAAAATTTGGTGCCGGTAAGGAAAAAGACCAGAGAGATAAGGTTATGTATAGATTTTCAGAATTTGAATAAATTATCTTTAAAGGACAATTACCCCCTTCCTAATATGGACCATGTTTTGTAAAAGGTAGTTGGAGCATCACGGATGTCACTACTTGACGGTTATTCAGGTTATAATCAGATTTTTGTACATGAAGAAGACCAAGGTAAAAATGCTTTCACAACTCCTTGGGGAACCTTTCAGTATGTTAAAATTCCATTCAAACTCAAGAATGCAGGGGCTACTTTTCAGTGGGCGATGGATATAGCCTTTGCTAATGAAAAGGATGTTTTTTTAGTAGTGTATCTAGATGATTTGACAGTGTTTTCTGGTTCTGAAGATCAACATTTGTATCATTTGAGGATTATTTTTTAGAAATGCAGGGAGTTCAGGATTTCTTTAAATCTGAAGAAGAGTCTTTTTTCCATGGAGGAAGGCAAATTTCTTGGTCACATAATTTCTAAAGATGGTATTCGCATTAATCCTTCCGGAGTCGAAGCCATTTAGAATATATAATTTCCGCATAACAAAAAGGAGATATAGGCTTTCAATGGTAAGATGAAATTTTTATGCAAATTTGTTCCTAATTTAGCTGAGCATTTGAGAGAAATGACTAATATGTTAAAGAAGGAAAGCAATGTAAAATGGATCACTGATGCTATGAAATCTTTCAACCTAGTAAAGCTTGCTTTGAGAACAACACCTATTTTGGTTAGTCCAGATTATACTAGTGATTTCATAATATTTTCATTTTCATCTGAGCATACCTTGGCTATAGTTTTAATGCAAAAGGGAGATCTGGTTGAACAACCTATTGCTTTCTTCAGTTGAGCCATTAGAGATGTTTCTCTTCACTATAACATTATTGAGAAACAAGCTTTATCCCTAATCAAAGCCTTGAAATATTTCCGGATCTACATTCTACATTCACATACTATAGCCTATGTTCCAAATGCAGTGGTAAAAGAGATTCTCACAAAATATGATCCTGAAGGTCGAAGAGGTAGGTGGATAACAACTATGCTAGAGTATGATCTCGAAATTAGGCCTACGAAATTGATCAAGGGGAAAGGGTTAGCCAAGCTAATGGCTCAATCTAACTTGCATGCTCTAGACATAAACCTCATTGCAACAATGTCAGAAGATGATGAAGATGGCACTCTAATACAGGTATCAGAAATGTTTCTTACTTCACCATGGTATTATGATATAGTATATGTTCTTCAACACTTGTGTCCTCGTCCTGGCATGTCAAAAATTTAGGGTAGGTCTTTGAAATTGAAATATGCTAAATACTGCGTTCTAGGAAGTGCCCTTTATTGGAAAGATCTAGGAGGTGTTCTTTTGAATTATCTGGTTGAAGATGAAGCTAAGTAGGTAATGGATGACTTTCATAGGGGAGATTGTGGAGGTCATTTGTTTTGGAAAACAACAACTAACAAAGTGTTGAGAGTAGGGTATTATTGGCAAACTTTATTTTCTGATTTGTACAAAATAGTCACAAACTGTCATGAATGTCAGGTTTTTCAGGGAAAAAAGAAACTTCTTCTTCTTTCGTTGAAGCCTGTTGTAGTAAATTCTCCTTTTCAACAGTGGGGACTTGATTTTATTGGGGAAATTCATCCCACATCATCGACACAACACAAATGGATCCTAATAGCCATCAACTACTTCACTAAGTGGATTGAGGCTATTCCTACAAGGCAAGCTACGGACATGGTAATCATTCAATTTTTAGAATCCAATATTTTGTCTCGCTTTGGTTGTCCTCACAAGATTATTATAGATAATGTTGCAGCATTTAATTCAAAGAAGATGATTGAGTTTTGTCACAAGTATAATATCAGATTGGGCCATTCCACCACATATTATCCATAGGGTAATGGACTAGCTGAGTCCTCTAATAAATCTTTGGTGAATATCATTAAGAAAATGTTGGAGGAGAAAAAGAAAAGTTGGCATAGGAAGCTTACCAATGCTTCGTGGGCAGACCAAGTGAGCACCAAGAAATATATAGGTATGTCACCTTTTGAGTTGGTTTATTGTATGGATATAGTGTTTCCTACATCACTTGCAATCCCAGTTATGAGATTATTGCAAGAATCAAATAGTGAGGAAGATGATATGCAACGCCAAATCGATCAAATGAATCACCTTCAGAAAAAAAGGGAGGAAGTTTCTCAGACTTATTCTAAGCTTCAGGAGAGAATTAATATGATTTATGATCCAAAAACTAGAGAAGATAAATTTCAGTTGGAGGATGTAGTGCTGAGATGGGATGAAAGAAACGAAGATAAAGGTAAGCACGGGAAGTTTGAAAATCTTTGGAAGGGACCCTTTAAGATCTTGGCTTATCGAGGACATAATTCCTATTTACTGAAAGAGATGAATGGAGAGGAATGTTTAGGAGGACCAAACAATGGTAGGCTCCTGAAACATTATTGTTTCTGATGCAACTTCTAAGAGAATGTTTCATTGTCATTGTAAATATCACTTTATATTTTCTGCAAAGTTTGAGACAGAAGGTCATCTAGGCTTGGGGCCCGAAGTGAAGGCTATAAAGCTTGTTGATTTTCTATTGTTTTCATAGTTTTGGATTCAGTTTTAAGTTAGTGACAGAATCAGTTTTTGAGTCATTTTTTAGTCTCTTTAAATGGTTTTTGAGTCAGTTAAAGTAATCTATAGTTTTTTGGATTGTTTGACCGTATTTACCCAATGGTTAGGCACTTGGTCTACGGTGTTATTGACACCTCTAAGGAGCTTCCATCCCAAATAAGGCCAATGTTAGTGTCATTCTTTGCATACTTCCACCAGGGATCAAAACACATTTTCATTTCTCATACTGAATAAATTTTTCATCATTCTATTAGGTCATGACTTAAAAATTATTTCGCTGGTGGTTGTCCTTGTCAATAAACTCCACTCTCTGCAAGATTCATATTGCTGAATCTTTCCCATGTCCCCTTGAGCATAATAGAACTTATGGAAATGTTCTTTTCACTTGAAAGTTTTTAAGTCAAAATCTCATTCAAAGCCAGGTCAAAAAGCAGTCTCATTAGGTCATTAGGGCTTTTTATTTTTCAAGGTCATTCCTTCATTCTAATGAGGTTAGCACATATATGACAGGGATTTATTATGATCATCATGATGTATTCATTATTTTTTAAGGATTTTATTTTCAGTTTCAGGACTTTTTATCAAAATATCATTTTGATGAAAAGTCACCTATGTAATTTATTTAAATTTCTCCAATTGTAATTTTATGTTATAATATGTAATCCCAAGTTGTCAAAGCCATTATGTCAAGCCTCAGTGAGCAAATGAAAAATCCAACTCCATGAATTGAACAACCTGCAATGTAAAAAGTGTCAAAGAGTATCAGTCATAAAAGGAAAAAGACATAAAACATTAGAAAGTGGGTTTTTCAAGTTAAATTAAATCCACATGCCTATAAAGCCTATCAAACATTTCAAAATAGCCATGGTTGCCTTTTTAATTTTTAGAAGTATTCAACAAGAGAAGATTTTTTGAGTTTTTGGGAGAAATTGTGCTAAATTTTTCGGCGCTACGTGTTTGAATCGGTGTTGCGCACCTGTACACTGGCGTTGCACCCTTGCCAACAGATCTCCATCTTAATTGCGTTGTGCTATGCATTCAGAATACAGGCGTTGCGTGTTTGAACCAGTGTTGCACCCTCACACAGCAGCGTTGTGTGCCTAGACATTGAACTTTGCTGAGTGTTCAAGCCATTCAAACAAGTTGAAAACTATTTCAAATTTATCCTATAATCCTCCAAGTACTTCTAAGTAGTAAGTAAATATCATAATATTTGTTTCTAAGCTATTTGGTAATTCTTGAATGAATTGAAGTGGAACCATAAATGAAACCCTAATTTCAGTTTGTGATCACTGTCTATATACTTGTTTCATCCTCCTAAACAGAATATCAGTCATAGATAGGGTAATTTCATTGATTTACTTTACCATTTCAATCATTCCCTACACTCATTCCCTTCACCTTTCAAGCTAGCCATCTCATCCCCTTCCCCTCATCTCATTTCACTTGTACCCTAGGGTTTCATAAGTCAAAGTTTAGAGATGTTAGAAGAAGAAGACAATGGCATTTTTGGGGCACAAAGGTCAAGAAGAAATGATCATAAAGGAGGGAGAATTAACAGGTTTGAACCCATCACTACAAGAGAACTTATGTCCTCTCCTCTCACCGTGTCTTTCTTTAATCATGTGGGTTGTTTTGAGTTTTGTGAGAGAGTGCAGCAATTCCAAAATCACCCAAAGTTAACAAGACTATTCATCACTAATTTACATGACAAAAAATTTACTCTTGCTGGGGTTACCTTTGATATGTCCACCAATGCCATTGCAACTGCTACAGGAATCCCTAGTGTGGGAGAGAGGTGGTTTAAACAAGAAAATTTGGATATGAGATATTATGAACTGTACCTCAAACCTAGGTACAACGATGACAAGAAATCAATTTTACCTTTCTCTCATCTCCATGACCGGTATGCCCCTATGATGAAAATAATAATGAATTATTTCACTTGTGAGGGGAGGTTTACTCGACTCTACTCATACCATATCCGTCTCCTCATGTATTTCACTAGATTTAGAATGCTACACTTACCTTATTATATTTTCCACATCATTTATAAGATGACTTACATTGTGCAAAGTCATCAAATGCAGAGTCTATTTCATCATTCACTCATCAAAATGGTGGTCATGCATCAGCTTCCGCTAGAAAAACATTTCATGGGATGTATTCATTGCAAATGAGGTTTTCACTACTCCACCTAACCATCATGAGCAGGATATTCCTTCATCATCTCATCCTCCCATATTCATACATCACCACTATTCATACATCACCACTCACTCACATCCATTCACCTCATGTTTATCCTACTTCATCACCTTTCTATAACCCTTCACCATCACATCATGATACTAGAGCATCAAGTAGTGAAAGGGACATTGAGGTAGCTTGCACTAAGATGACCGATATTGAGCCATTCCCTAAGACCTATCAGAGAGGCCATAGGCATGTGTTTGCTTCACTCGGTGTGAAAGGGGCCATGCCTTCTTCATCAGAAAAACAGGTAGGCAAGGGCAAGGAAAAGGCTACAGAGCCTATCATTGTTGAGCAGGAGGACAAACATGAAACCGAGTAGGAGTTTCAGTTGATTGAGATTGATGACGAGGATGAGGATAGAGCCACTAGTGAAGTGATCAGAGGCAAGGAGGCCAATATTAGTGAGCTTCAAGCTAATCTTGGTAGAGCACAGTACGTGATTGAATTTCTTGAGTTAGAAAATCAGCAGCTGAAGACTAAGAAAACTATCAATGAAGTCAAGAAAATCAGAGCTCAGAGAGAGGCAAGAAAGGAAAAGGCCTTGCTGGAGGAGACCTTGGGTAGATTTGATGATAGTGATGATGAGGAAGATTAGCTTCTGAGAGAGAGATCGAGGACAATTGGGCTAAAGAAGGCTTTAGCTTGGGAAAGGCAGAAAGAGGCTGAATTGGCAGAGCAACTTACTTTAAGTGAGTTGCTTCCCATAGAGATTAGCAAAGATAGATATTCTTGACTTGAGAGAGCTAATTTGCATCTGGAGGGCTTGTTAGAGAAGGAAAAGAAATACATTGACATTCAGAGGAATATGCAAAACATTATGCCATGAGAAACAAGATTGCAAGGGCCAAGCTTAAATGAGCCCATGCAAAGATTCAGGCTTTGACTGAGTCAAAGGAGAAGGAGAAGTTGAACATTCTTGTTGAGGTGTCCCTTCAGGCCTCCAACCCTTGATAAGCAAGTAAATTCCAATTTCGGCACACATTGTGAAAATTTTGATTTTTTGATAGTTTAGCACATAGAAAATTGGCTAAACGCGCAGTGCCACTGGCGCTGCGCTCTTTTATGGGGAATCCAAATGGAAAATGGTCAACATCCTCATGTTCATAACTATGATTACATCAACCTCAGCAATTTTAAGGAGATTTCGAGCACAACTGGTTTGTCAAAGAGGCAAAAAACCACCAAAAAATCATGTTTTTTCCCTCTTTTTGACCCTAGCACTGCGCGTTTATCAGTCTTGGGAGAATAGTTTTTTCACATGTATATGGACACCATTTTGAAAACATGAGGCATATTTGGAAACTAGACTTAGAGAGCTTTCCAATGAGCTATTATGGAGCTCATTTGGACATAGGGAAGGCCTCCAAAAGTTGGCTTCACGACAAGCCATGTTTTCTGTCATAGTGCTGCACGTTTACCAAGGAATTGGCAAATTTCATTGTTTTCAACATTTTTGACTTTTTGACTTTTTGATTGGGAAAATGTGAAAATTACTGATGTAAATGGTCAATATGGATGTAAATATTATTTTTCACCTTTATCTAGGGTAGATGCATTAGATAAGTCTTCTAGGGGGTCAAATGAATCAGTTTCCTCTCTTTTAGAGGCAAATTGTTGAGTTTTCCTAGTCTTCAGATTTTGTTTGGGAGTAGGTGAAACAGCTGTTCCTCTCATGGATTCGACTCCCTGAGGCTAGGGAGATTGTTTTTGAAGTCTATTTGATGTATTATCTCAGACATTTTAATGGTTTGACTCACTTGGAGCTTTGGCATATCAAGAGACATCTTTGTATATCAGTTTGGCTTGGACATTAATAGAAATTTGCAGCTATTTTCTTGGGATCCATGTGGTATGAGTTTTAGACATAGTTTCCTCTATGTTATCAATTTAGCTGAATGTATTGTTAATTCATAAACCATTTCATGTCTATAATATATTATATTTCAATTTTGAAAGGAAGAATCCATATGTATTTATGCTCTGTTTTGGGAAATTTAGTATAATGTGTTCATTCTCTTCAGTTTAGGGAAAATACATTTCACATGCTTTCCATAGCTCCTCACCAGTCTCTTCACCTCACACAATCATCCTTTAATGTCTAAATCTTCTACCTACCATGCCCCTTCAAACCCCTACAGATTTTGACCTAATCTTCTTGCCCTAACTGTTTGACTCCTCC
Organism: Pinus albicaulis; assembly: GCA_034641835.2. Classification (NCBI taxonomy): domain Eukaryota; kingdom Viridiplantae; phylum Streptophyta; class Pinopsida; order Pinales; family Pinaceae; genus Pinus; species Pinus albicaulis. Next base: position 950,573,850 of record CM076582.1, read on the forward strand.
TGATCCAGAAAACCCTAAAATCAAAATAAAAAACCTCTATACTCCTTAGCTAGCTTAAAATATTTTTCATCCAGCCCTCTTGGCTGTGATTCTATGAAAATATCCCTTCTGACTTGGTAGGGCTAGATATCAAGTCTAAAGTTTGGTTTGAGGTTACCTCGGGATTGCCTCTCTCAGCCTTGAGGTTCAATCTGAGTGATAACAGATGCAATGGTGGAGGCATATGACTCCATTGTTAAGAACAGTGCATGGGAGATTGTCCCAAGACCGGTTGGTAAATCAGTGGTTGGATCTAGATGTATCTACAAGGTAAATCAAGCTGCTAATGAGAGTGTGGAGAAATACGAGGCCAAATTTGTGGCTTGAGGATTCTCACAGATTGAGGGGATCGACTATGATGAGACTTTTGCACCAGTCATGAGGTAATCTTCCATTAGATCTATCCTTGCACTCTCAGTGCAGATGGGTTGTCGCATTCATAAGATGGATGTGAAAATTTTGTTTCTCAATGGAGTTATTGTGGAAGAAGTGTACATATAGAAGCTAGAAGGTTTTGAGATCTTTGACAGTGATTCACATGTGTGTCGACTCAAGAGAGAATTGTATGGGCTGAAGCAAGCACCTCATGCTTAGTACACTTGGATTGAAAAGTATTTCACTAGGTTGGGCTTCACCAAAAGTGAAGTGGATGAAAACCTGTACCAGATTGTGGTTGATGGGAAGCTCTTGATTATCGTACTTTATGTTGATGATCTAATTTTGACAGGTGATTGGCATCTGATACACTCATGCAAGGAGTATCTTGCAAGGGAGTTTTAAATGAAGGACATGGGAATCCTTCATTATTTCCTTGGTTTATAAATATGGCAACAGGATGGTGAACTTTTGTTTTCTCAAGGAAAGTATGCCAAAGAGATACTGGGTAAGTTTCACATGGAGAGCTGTAAAATGATGGACACTCCTCTTCCAGGAAATTGGAGGAAAGAGGATGCTACTTCTGGAGAAAAAGTGGATTCTACTATCTACAAGAAGCTATTAGGTTCATTGATGTACTTGGTGAACACTAGACCAGACATTTGCTATGCAATTAACCAACTGAGTCAAGCTATGGTTAAGCCGAACAAGCTCTTTTGGAAGGCAGGGAAGCATGTCTTGAGATATATTCGGGGCACTACAGAGTATGGATTTATGGTACATACAGATAGAGGGAGTGAAGCTTCAAGGCTTCACGGATGCAGATTGGGAAGGCAATCCATCAGAACGAAAGAGCACTTCAGGAGGGATCTTCAACATAGGATCGACAACAGTTTCTTGGTACAGCAGGAAGCAGTGATCTGTGGCACTCAGTTTAGTGGAGGTAGAGTACATGGCAGCAAGTCAAGTTGCATGTGAGGCCATCTGGATGAGAAAGATCTTGGTTGGTTTGTTTGGTTCTCGTATGGATCTAACAGTGATACATTGTGATAACTAGAGTTGCATTAAACTATTGGTTAATCATGTTTTTCATGATAGATCCAAGAACATAGACATCCAATACCACCATCTCAGAGATTGTGTTAAGAGGCGCATATTGTTACTTCAGTACATTCCCACAAAAGATCAGGATGCAGATATTCTAACGAAGGCGCTCACCAAGAGAAAATTCTAATACCATAGAGGTAGGATCGGGGTGAAGGATAATCCATTTCCTGTTGAGAGGTAGCGTTGAAGTCCAACAAGAAATTGCAGCACCTACACTAGTGTGGGACCAATGGGCCCAAGCAGAACCTACACTAGTGTGGGACCAGGAGGTCTTAGTAGCACCTACACTAGTGTGGGTTAAATTTGGTGCAGTATCTATTTTAATTTTCCCTTAATTAAGATGGACAATAAAATTCAATCTTATCTCATAATCACTTGTAATAGTTAACTTGGTGTGATAAACTCAGTTAGCTCATGAATTTCGAGTTGAGGGTAATTGGTGAGGCATGCAGAGTAATTCTAGTTGTAACAGAGTTCAAAGTGCAGTTGGTGCATTAGTTTAATGCATGTGTAATTAGTTAACTCAATTAAGTGAGTTAAATTAAGTTGTGCTAGTTGTAACTGTTTGTTGCACTAGTGAGAGATCAAGTGAATTAAATATTATTTAATTCACAATCAGTGATCTAACATGCAACTGATGATTTACTATTATTAGCTGCATGCATACTAGTTCCACTGGAGACCCGGTTGAGTTATAGGTGAAAAGGATGTTAACTATCAGTTGTATGATTATTGGGTTGCACCTATGCAACCAAACACTCGTTGGATTTCCCATGATCCTTGCGCAGTTTAGGAAGGCCAAAATTCCTAAAGAATAGGGATTGGATTCATCAGGAATTTTGCAAGTAACGCAGGTTGTTTAGAGGCTGATAATGGGCTAAGTGTTGACTAGTTTTGTCCAGGACAGTGTGAGACAATTAGTTGAGTACAAGAGACTCTTGTGAGAAGAGTGTATTGTAATTGTTTCATGTATCCATTATGAATATACATTAGAATATAGTGGGATTTAGAGTAGCAATATTTCTAAAGGAAATTATCTGTGTTGTGGTTTGATTGATTATTCTTTTCTTCATGTGATTGGCAATTGTGTTTAATTTCCGCAATTGATTTGTAGAAGTGATTCGATATCTAGCTTTAGCACATTGTTAGATCGAATTGAATCCATGATATACATATTTTTTGTATAATTTCTACAAAATCATAATAATTAATTGATGTTGATTAATAATTAACATATAAAATCAATCTAAAGCTACTAAATTAGTAGTTTGTATTGATTAATGATGAACACAAATAAACTAAATATACAACTATTAAATTAATTGTTTATAATGATTATTAATCAAAGTAAATGAAATGAATAGAAACTACTGAATCAGCCATTTATATAATGAATGTGAAACTACCAAAAAAATATAAATGACTATTGTAAATGATAAATTTGTGATTACAAATGAAGACTAAGTTTTTCATATATACAACTATTAGTAGCTAATTTACAGTATATTACAACATGGCCAATATTTAGTAATATTTCTTTGGTCATTAATTGATTTCAAATGATGATTAAAATTTGCATATATATGAATATTATCAACTAATTTATAGTATCTTATAAGATGAAAAACATTTTGGTTATATGTCTTTGGTCATTAATTTGTTTTCTCGGGTGATCATGTAATAGTATATTTTGTTGTGTATTTGGTCATATGTGGAAATTAATGACTAAATTAATGACCAAATTTATGACTAAATATACTACTAGACGATACAATCAATTAATGATTAAGCTAAATACAACTAAAACTTGGTCATGTTATAAGATATTGTAAATTAGCCACTATTGGTCGCTGACTGAAAAATGTTAATTTATATGCAATTTTTAGTCATTTTTTTAGTAACTAATTAGTCATTTTGCACTAGTGTAATAGTGGTTAAGTTTGACACCTTCTAATCTTAACTAGAGTTACAATATGGACTCTTGTATTCTTCATCATGATCATGTGGCTATCCCATTTTTTTATCGGGGCTGACATGGCATCCTCTCAAATTATAATGCCCAAAATAGGAAGGTCAACTTCCCAGTGGCATAAATTTTACATGCAAACTCTGATGGAGGTGATTTTTATGTCATTGGAAAGGTTCTATGTGTAAACAATGAAAAATGGTGATACACTTAAGTAGCAAATATTTGTCCCCAAATTTTTTTTATTGATGCCTCAAACTACTCTAAGAAGGCTTCAAACCACAATTTTCCAAACTAGGACCCACTCGTAAAGATGGTCTTGTGAGCTTATTCCTCCATTTTTCCCACTTTTAAAGCTTCAAGATGGATGAAAATTAATGTAATGATCCAATTTGGATCACACCTCATTTTGGGAGGCTTTTAGTCCATAAAAAGTTCTACTGAATGAGGTGAGGAAATGCTTCCCCCACCTTCTCTTAGGTATACCACTTAGTCTATCCTTTCAAATCAATTTTTCAAAATTCATACTACCCCTATCTTGTAGTTTCTTACCTATTTTGAAAAATTGTATCCTCATTCAACTCTTCCTGAGCATCTGATGCCAAATCCTCTATAAAAGGTAGGAATTTTTCCTCTTCCTATCTAGCATGGAAGGCTCATAGAGTTTAAAATCATCTACTTTCAAGAGAGATTAAATGAAAATGTATGTGGGTAGAATGAGTCTATAGGCATTATCTTGCACATTTTCCAATATCTCAATGGGACTATATCTGAGATCCTTGATTTTCTTACCAAGACCCTATAGCCTCTCATTGGTCAACTATAACCATACTTTATCTCCCACCTTAAATGACCTCCGTACATTATGTTTATCATGCCCAACCTTGTATTTTTCCTATGAATTTTGTAGTGTATCTTGTACATGTAAATGGATCTTCTTGAACTTCTCAAAAAATATTTTGACCCTTATGGAATTCCCTTTAAGATCCTCCCTCACTCCTCCTTGTTGCCCATATGCAATATCAAAAGGTGAAGGTGGAGAATATCTAAAGAAAGTTTCAAATGGGGAATTACCAGTAAAAGTGTAGACTGATATGTTATAAGAGTGTTGAATATATACCAAATTTTTACCCCACATATTTGAATTCTTCTTATTATAATTGCTCAAAGGTTTCACCAAAGTCTTGTTTACTGCTTATGCATTCCCATCTATTTTTTGATGAAATGTTGTAGAACTCTTCAATTTCATGTCCATATTCTCCCAAAATGCAGTTAAAAATACACTAATAAATCTTATGTCTATTTATAAAATAATGCTCCTTGGTATCCCAAAGTGCACCCACACTTTGCCAATGAAAAAGTTTATTTCTTATTTCTAGTTGATGGCCTTTTTGCAGGGCATAAAATAACACATCTTATTGAACATGTCAACTGCCATAAACAAGTAGCCATGTTGCTTCCTAATATTTGGTAAACCTCCCATAAAGTCCATGGAAATTATTTCTCAAGGATGAGTGGGTACATGAAAGGGATTATATAGACCTTGTTTCTTGTTACTAGGCTTGTTGGTAAAACAAAACATACATCCTCTTATGAAACTAGCTACTTATTCTTTCATCTTGGGCCAATATGTAGAAATTATACAAAAAATATGTATACCAATGGATTCAATCCAATCATGTAATATACTAAAACAAGATACTAAATCCTTCTACAATATTTGCAGAAAATAAACACAATTGCATAATCACACCAAGAGAAAGAAGCAAATAAATCACACAACACATGTATTTTTCTTGGGGAAAGCTTGCTGCTCAAAACCCCTCTATATCTATTATATAGTGAACCAAGGAATCATAAAACAATACAATGCACTCTTCTCACAAGATTATGTTGCACTCTATCAACTGTCTCACACTGATCCGCACAAAATCGACCAACACTTAACCAATTTCCTACCTCTTCTCAGCTTGTCTTTCTTGCAGAATTATAAGAATAATTGATCCCTATTATTTAGGAAATTCAACCTTCCAAACCACACAATACATCAAGAGAAATCCTATGGTTGTATAAATGCATCTGGGCAATTTGCTAAAAGTACAACTAATAGATAACATCCCTTTAACCTCTGTATCAAATGGGTCTTCATCAGAATTGACATGAATGCAACTATTAATAGTAAATCATCACTCACTTGATAGATCACTACATGTGAATTAAATTTTATTTAATTCACTTAACCTCTTACTAGTGCAACAATCAGTTACAACTAGTCAGACTAACTTTAACTAACTTATTTGAGTTCATGATTTCTCATGCATTAAACTAATACACTAAATGAAACTTGGAATCTTAAACAAGTATAATCACTCTACATGCCTCACCAACCACCCTCAACTCGAATTTTATGAGCTAACTGATTCAACACTCCCTCTCAACAAGAAAGGAATCAATATGCCCTGATCCGGTACCTTTGGAATGTTCTTGCATGCAACACTTCTCTAGCATTGTTCGCACATGCAACTATCCTAAAATTGAATAGCCTCTAAAAAACTAAATCAATATAATGCATCTGTCATCAGAGTCTTCTGACTTCTGGATCCTACTGCACATGTATACTAGACTCTCTGCATTGCTGACAACTGCATCCGTGCACTCTGCACTGCTGCCAACTCTGATTTGCACTCTAGTATTCGACACATGCCACTATGATTTTTGTCTTCTTGACATCTGAATGCATTAATATAACCGATCCTTCCTTCTACTATTGTATTGTGGGCTCCTCGTAGCCAAGTTCGATCCATGAGACACACCATCTCAATGAATCCTACCCAAATTTCTTCTTGGGATTAATTTTGCACATAGCCCCACCTCACACCTGGAGGTATAGCTGCACGTACTCCCTCTGCCCTTCTGGCTCGAAATTTCCCCCTCCTAGATGTCTCTGCTTAAGTGTACTCTTCCACTCAGTCTCCTCTCAGCATCTTCAATTGTGGTAGCTCCACAAACTTTTGAGACTACTTTTGAGGCTGCATGTTAAGAGTTAATTGCTCCCTCTCAACCACTAAGTCATTAACCACTACATTTCTCAAATCCTTGCATGCATCCTCAACCTTGAGAGCATATAGGTTCTTCACTCTTGAACCGATTTGCTTCATTTGTCCCATGGTTATGTTTTTAAGGAAATTTTTTCCTTTTCTACACATCACTTCATAACCATAGTCTTCCAATACCGCTATAGAGACAAGATTCTTCCTTAGGCCTGGAACATAAAAAACATCTGCTAGTCTGAGATGGGAGCCATTCTCCCTCTGAAAGGTAACTGTACCTATGCCAGTAGCGCTATACCTCTCGACATCTCCAAACTCTATGCTCTACTGGAGGTTCTTCTCCTCCAAGTCACTGAAGAGATCTCTATTACTCGTCATATGGAACGAGGCACCGCTGTCTAAATACCACATGCATCCCATTACAGTGATGGCCATGCATGAAATGAGAGTAAAATCAAGCTCTAACTGTGAATCCAATGCTTCACCTTTTGCAACTATAGGATCCTTCTTGCTTGCCTTCTTCTGTGGACAATTTGAAGCATAGTGCCCTTGCTCGTGATAGTGAAAACATCTGATCTTGGACAATTCTTTCAATCCCTCTTCGCCTTGGGATTTCTTTCCCTTGGCCTTCTTTGCCTTACTATCCAAGGCACAATCTTCCTTTTCATTAGTCTTGGATGAGGATCCATCATTGGTATTCCACCTGAATTATTCTTGTACCAAAACCGACCAAAGTCGCTCCCAATCTGGTAGCTTCTCCCCCTCCATTGACAGAGTCCTGATAACTATGCCAGCTCTTGGTAAGGCCTAGAAGTTCTAGGCTTATCAAGTTATCATTTGTTACGGTCACACCAACACTTCCAATCTCATCTCGACATTAAGTGAACTTCGCCAAGTATGTTGGTACCATCTCGCCCTCCTCCTTCTTGATTTTCTTGAGCTTGTCCTTTAGTGCCAACTTCCTTTGGTTGTTGTTGTTCTGAAACAGATCTTTCATGGCCTTCCACATAGAATATGGAGTCATCTTACCATGGAGAGTCGAGAGAATGTGATCTCAAACTCCCTCTAATAAAATCCTCCTCGCCCTTGCTACCTTATTTTTCTAAGCATAAAGAAGAGCGACATCTATTCCTGTGGGTCTTGGAATTTCATTGTCGTTGAATTATTTCAACCTGGTTTCCTCTAGAAATGCCTCCATTCTATCTTTTGATGCAATATAATTAGAACTTCCCTCAAGTCCATATTCCAATTTTAATCCACTGAAAGCCATCTTGGTTCGCTTGTCGCACTAACGAAAGTGTCTACAAGTTTGAATATTGTTCAACACAAGCTCAATTTCTTCTCCACCATAGTGATTTTTGGCGCTCTGATACCATGTAGAAATTATAAAAACAATATTTATACCAATGGATTCAATCTTATCATGTAATATACTAAAACAATATACTGAATCCTTCTACAATATTTGCAGAAAATAAACACGATCGCACAATCACACCAAGTAAGAGAAAGAAGTAAATCAATTGCACAACACAGATATTTTTCCTGGGGAAAGACTGCTGCTCAAAATCCCTCTATCTCTATTATATAATGAACCAAGGAATCATGAAACAATACAATGCACTCTTCTCACAGGATTTTGTTGCACTCTACCAATTGTCTCACACTGATCTGAACAAAATCAACCAACACTTATCCAATTTCCTACCTATGTTCAGCCTGGCTTGCTTGCACAATTCTAAGAACAATTGGTCCCTATTATTAGGAAATCCAACCTTCCAAAACTGCGCAATACATCATGGGAAATCCTATGGTTGTATAACTGCATCTGGGTAGTATGCTAAAAATACAACTGATAGATAACACCCCTTTTACCTCTGTCTCAACTGGGTCTTCATCAGAACTGACATGCATGTGGCTATTAATAGTAAATCATCAATCACTTGAAAGATCACATCATGTGTATTAAATCTGATTTAATTTACTTGAATTCTTACTAGTGCAACAATCAATTACAACTAGTTAGACTGACTTTAACTCACTTAATTGAGTTAATTGATTTCTCATGCATTAAACTAATACACTAACTACAACTTGGACTCTAAAACAAATAGAATCATTGTACATGCCTCACCAACCACACTCAACTCGAATTTCGTGAGCTAACTGAGTCTATCACACTTAGTTAACTATTACAAGTGATTATGAGATAAGATTTCAATTTATTTAAGGGATAAATAAATTTGACACACATTTCTTCTAATTTAATTAAGAAATAATTAAATCAAAAGCCTCCATGGTAGCCATTTCTGGATGCCATTTTCTGGATGCCAATTTCACTGTTTCTTGTTGCAAATTTCAACACAATACACATACATATTCATATTGGCCACTTTATTCACTACACCAAAGTTCCCTCCAACCTTGAGGGTGTGATCCTCTCTAATATGATACCGTTGCTAACCCTTAGGAACACATAACTTATCCAACCTATAGTGAATGCATCCTGGAGATGGTAATCAATTGTGTTGTCACCATAATGCACATGATCTTCCCTATGAAATTATTGAAACACCTCCTTGAAGTTCTCATCCTTTGAATATGCCTTTTTGTATGCATCATGGGTGAAAGGTTCCATGTTCACCATAGTTCCCGAAGTTGTTATCTTTGACGTGGGTGGCCTTGAAAGCATGTCAACAATTGTTTTTGTGCCACGCTTCTTGTACTTGATCATTAAGTGAAACTACAATAGAAACCCCACCCTCTTGTAACTCTTGGTTTGTTATAGCCTACTCTAGGCCTACAGGTATTGTAGTGGTTGGTGATACGTGTGGACAATTGTCTACTTTCCTATCATCTAATATTTCCAATTCTTCACAGCTTGCACTAGGGCATATAACTCTGTGTCATTGGTAGGGTAGTTAAGGACTTCCCCATGAAATACTTCATAATTGTAGCATGAAGGCCTTCCTCCTTGCATCAAGACCACTCCCATAACATACCCACTCACATATATCTCCATTTTGAAAGGTTTCTACAAGTTTGGTAATGGTAGAAAAAGTGCTTGACTGAGCTTCTTCTTTAACTCCTCAAATTACTTTTGATGGCCCTTTCCCCACTAGAAACTCATGTCACTTTTTGTTATGGCATGGAGTGGTGATGTTACTTCTAAAAATGAAGCTATGAATTTCCTTAGGTATTTTGTTTCTCAACGAAACTCTTGACCTCAAAAACATTGGTAGGCACCAACCAATTCATGATGGCCTCCATCTTGTAAGGATCTATTTTTAGCTCTCATCCAACTATCTCATACCTTGGATACACCAAAGACTGTTGTGCAAACTCACACTTCCTGATATTTTCCAGTAGTTGGTGCTTCTTTAATATCTCTAACACTCGTGTCAAATGTGAGATTTTCTCCTCCCTTGTAACATTGTGTACCAATATATCTTGCAAATTGATAATAAAAAATGGATCTTAGTAGGGCGCAATATATCATTTATCAACCTCATAAAATGTAGTGTCTGCATTGCATAAGCTAAACAACTTGACTAACCACTCATACAAACTTTTTTTGGTTTTAAAGGAGGTCTTCCAAGTATTGTCTTCTTTGACCCAAACTTAGTGATATCTAGATGTCAAGTTCAATTTGGTGAAGTACTTCGTTCACCCATGTTCCACTAGTTGTTGAAACTCCTTCTCCACTAAAATAAGTTTTCAAAAAATTAATACTTTATTTATTAATTATAATTAATTAAAAATATATTTAATATTTAATTAAATTATTTCTTAATATTTTATTTTCTCATAAAAAAATAAATGATTAATTATATATTTATTTTAAATTAATTAAAAATTATGTTCTTTAAAGTATATTATAATTATGGATGATTTAATATAGATTTAAATAATAATAATAATATCTATTTATTTAAAAAAATAAAAAATCATATATATGAAAATTAATTAATTTAAAAAATTCATGAATAAACCATGGACTTTTAAAAAATGCAAATTATAGGTTAATAAATAAAAAATCTTGTCTATATATGAAATTAATTAATTTAAAAAATCATATGTTTTCACATTTTATTCATGAATAAACCATGGACTTTTAGAAAATGCAACTTATAGATTGATAAATTAACTTGAGTAATAATATCATTTTCACATAACTGGAGTAATAAAATCATTTTCACATTTTATTTATGGATTAATCGAGCTATTTTCTAAATACAATTCACAAATATGTAGTTGAGGAGTTTGCTCAAAGTAAATGATAAATAAGAGGGGAAATGTATATTATAATATTTAATGTACATATTACCAATACAAAATAGATAAGTGAGGAGTTAAAAGAATTGGCAAATTAACTTTGAGTAAACATGCCATTTTCACATTTCATCCATGCATTACTAATAATCATCTATGAGAGAAAAAAATTCAAAAATATGCAGTAAGGAGATCACATGTAGTAAGTGAGAAATGAAAAAATCATATATTATAATCGAGGTACAAATTATTAGAATGAAATGTACGCATGCTTGCCTAAATAATTAGGAATTTCATATTTAAGAATTATCTTTATTATAAGTTATTTTTAACATTGTCATTTATATTTTAATGGTATTTATGTTGTTATAATATTAAAATAATTTATAATATTATATTTGAGAAGTTAGTCATGTAAAAATATTTTATAATATAGACATTTTGAAATTGAAGTTTTAAATAGCAAAAACTTTGTTATAAGATAGTTTTATTAACTACTTATATTTCACAATATTAGGTAGGTGTGATTATTTATAATATAGATTTAAGAAGTGTTACATAGCAATTAGTTTTTGTCTTTTAGTTTAAATAGAATTAAATTAGATGGAAAAATTTGCACACATTAATAATGAATAATTAAATATTCAAACTCACAATGTGAGGACGATAATTAAATCTTGTTTGAAGATTATCTATTAGAAAAATATGTAAGTCAATATGTCTCAACAAATATAAGCCTAGTAAATAAATATGATAGCTGTGTTGAAAGTCATGTATTAGAAAAATATGTAAGTTAATATATCCCAACAAATCTAGGCCTAGTAAACAAATATGTTAGTTGTGTTGAATATCATTTATTAGAAAAATATGTAATGTCAAATTTTAGAGGAATATCCAAAAGTAAAACATGTAACTATATTCATAAAGATAGTGGAAAGAGTTTACATAACTTATTTTTTATAATATTCATCTTAATATTTTTAAATTATTAATATATGTATTTTTTTTTTTGTAAATTTAGTAGTTCCTTACCATTTTCTATTTATCAAAAAGAGGGTAGGTTGCAACATATACAAATTCGGTGACCTCAATCTGCCATGAGGAAACCAGGTCTGTTGGCCACCTTAAAGCTTTAAATGCCATCCAAAATTGAAATTGTTTCTTTCTTCTACTAGCCGCTATGTCCATTTTACTGTTTGAAACGAAGTCTATTTGACAACATAAAACATAAAACCTATCCGCAAAAATCATAAAAACTTAAAGCATGATATGTTAGCCATCTGAAGAGTCAATCAGTGCCGAAACTTTTGTTATTGAGTCGGGCATGTATGCTTGCTGCATTTGTTGAAGCTGCCTTTCGATTCTACCAATTCGAGTTGTTGCATGGTACTGTGACACCCTGATATCGTGGATTTCTTTTTTTATTTCTTCAAGTATTGAGATCACTTCGAGATTGCCATCAGTTGGCTGTAAGCTTTGCAGTGCTTTGACCAGCACGCATTTAAGAGTCCAATATGTGTGGATCTCTAGTATTCCCTTGATCGAATACAAAATCCGTGTTTTCCTCTTGGACCTCTATGTCTTCTTCATTACTATTACTTTCTCTCTCCCATCCCTGAATAACATTTCGAATTTGTGGAGGATTACCAACAAAGTAAGCTTCCAAGAGATTCTCCATTATCTCATATATGTATTTATTTTATGATTACTTATTTTTTATAATATTCATCTTAATATTTTTAAATTATTTGTATATGTATTTATTTTATGATTTTTTTTTATAAGCAGGTTAAGACTACATCTTCTTCATCATATCCAAATACATCACTCTGATGTGAGCAGAGAATTAAACCATTGACTTCACATCAAAAAATTCTTTAAAAACACACTTAATCACCATCTATCCAAGGCCCCATAGATATTTATTTTATGATTTAAAACATATACAATGTATCAATTAAAATATATATATATATATATATATTATTTAAATTTAAATTTAAATATAATTATTTTATATTTAAAAATATGTCTAAAATGTTAAACATTTAAATTATTTATATGTAAATCAATTTATTTATATGTCAATAATATTTTTATTCTCACACTAATAACAACTTAAATTTGTTTATAATTGTCTCTGGTCATTGAATTCTTTTTATTAAGTTTATTTGTATGTAATCTTGTGAGAGATCATATATTCATATTGAACCCCAACGTAACCAGACCTATATGAAAGGCTTTTGTTTATAATTGTCTCTAGTCATTGAATTCTTTTTATTAATTTTATTTCTATGTAGTCTTGTGAGAGATCATACATTCATATTGAACCCCAACGTAACCAGACATGTATGAAAGGCTTTCGCCTCACAACTTGACCTGCTGAGTTGCGTGATGTTAAAGAAATGTGAGAGGGGACCGCATTTAAGATGAGGTTATTTTTATTCTTATGGTTTTAGTTTTATTAATTTTTTATTTATATATATTAAGCTGAAGTAAATTTGTGTAATGTCCGTAGACTTAGAGCATAAATGGGCATCAATTTTTGGTATTTATTTTTGAATTAGATATTCATGTTGTAATAGAATATTATTTTATGAATTGACAATATGTAAATCATCATCATTTTAAAGTTAGCAAATCAATGCAATGAGCAATATGATCAATTTAATAGTCAATTAGGTTCCAAATAAATAATTTAAATTCTTTTTTAAAAATAATTTTTTTTAATGTGCAATGTTTAATTATGGATTTTTTGTAATTTTTTTTTGCCAAACCCAAACAAATATGAGTTTGAATAAAAACCAAATGCATTATCTACTTCTTGTCGTAAAGATAATAATGATATTAACTAATATATATATTTTATAATAATAATATTGGAACAAATTGCATATCACAACTTATAACTATTTCCATTTATGATGTTACCCATAAATTCTGTGAAATGTGATCTGCGCAAATCACACATCGCAAATTTTATGAGTTAAATGAATTTGATTTTAGTTATATGTAATATTCCAAATTTAGCATGCAGCTAATTGGAATATTGATTTTTGTCTTTTGCACCTAGGAGTTGAATAAATGGGTAAGGAGGCCCATGCATATTAAAAATATGAATAAAATCCCTCATAGTGTGAAGGGAGATCAACATAAGAGCTGGATTTCACACCCTCATGTGTGAACAGGAACCTTTGCATGTGGACAAGGTTAATTTTGACCAAGTCAACAGTGCTAGGATAGGAGGTGGAGATCATCTTGTGAGACATCACAGAGATAGTGGGAGGAAGATTCCTTGGTGGAGGAAACCCTAATGAGTGGGGCCCAAGGCAATAAGGCTCACACATGTTTAAAAGGAGGGCAAGGCAGCCATAGCAAGACATATTATGAATTGAAGATTGGATTTTGGTCTGCATGACTAATCTGCTTTCTCCAACTGTTTAGTTGAGATTGCTCTATTGCTTAGCACAAGGCATTCCTATTTAGGAATCCCTTCTCCTTTCTTGAGAAGCCTCTTGAGGGAGCTTGTACTGAATTTCCCCACATCTAGTCTTGAGGCCAAGCATCCTCCTTCAGCTACAGTGTTATTTCTGTAGCAGTATAACATTGTGTTGCAGGGTGTTGCAATGGGAATTCTCAACACCACTTCCGGAGCTTGTGTTTCAGAGGAGGAAGCCTTCCTTCCTTTGGGAGACCAGTGAGAAGGACTTTGAGCTGATTTTCAGATCTTGGCATGTGGCCAATGTTTTTTCCATCATCTACAACATAGTCCCTTGCAGGAACTACGTCATTTCTTGTAGTGTTGTGGTGTGAGGGTTAAGACCCTTGTTTTTGAGCTAGTTTCTTAGGAAAAGGGCCAACCCTTCTCTCGGAAAACTAGTAAGAAGGATCCTCATATATTTTCTTGTAATCTTCAGCTATATGAATGTAGAGATTTAGCTAACTGTGTTATTTTAGATCTAAATCTGCAGATCCACTCTTTTGTACTCATGCTCTCATGAAACCCTTGCTGGGTTATCTTCATAATGTGTAAAAGGAGCTAGATCTCCATTTTTCTCCATGTATTGATGTAATAAACTCCATATCTATTATTTCTATCATATTGTAGTAGAAACCCTAATAAAATCATGTTGATAATTGCTTTAGTAATTCTACATTTCATAATTCATGGGGTTTGGGCATTTTTAAGCCATACTGGGACAGGGAGATCTGTTTAACACATAAAAAGGGATTTTTTTTCTGATCCCCTTCTGGATGTGAGTCCCATAATACATAAGATAAGGGATCCAAGCATTATTTCTTCCTTTTATAACGTAATTTTCTGGAAATAACGTTTTTAGGGCACATATTGTTGCATTTCCCCACTTTGGGCTGATATAGTGGATCATATTTTTGTTGTTGTAACATCATATGATGGTTATGTGTTCAATATACATTTTATGAGCTGATTTTTCACTGTTGTTTCTAGTTTTATGTTGATTTATTGCTACATTCCCATTTTGGGACACTACAGTGGTATTAGAGCATAATCTTGGCTCCGCCTGTGAGTTCCAGTCATTATGCTATCAGAAGAATAAGAAGGCAAAGAAAAGAAGCAAGATTAGAATGATGGGGAGAATGAGATTTGTCTCATCACTTTTAAGATCTAGAAAGAACCTCTCCAAGGTGGTTAAGCAAATGAAGGAGAAAGGTTGCAATGAAATTCCTAGAGGGTTTCAAGAAGAGGAAGGGCCATGCACTTCCTATTCTCAAAGAGGAGAAGGCAAGAAGCATGAAGGACACTTGGAATCTAAAATTCTAAGAAGGTACCTTGCAGAATACAAATCTCAACCTAGAGCTTTCAAGGAGACTCTAGCTCTTCCTTAGTTTATACAGCTGGAAGAAGAAAGGAGGCCCTAAAAAAATGGGATGATGAGAGGCAATAGATTTCTATTGTCCACTTTTTATGGATCACTCACATGTGCAACAAAGGCTTGGGTGATGAAGCTAGATGCATTCTTCCTACTACATCCAGTAGTAGAGAGAGAGGTTGTAGAAATTGCAGCGCTCCACCTTGAAGGTGAAGAAAACACTTGGTGGTTTAGCCATTTGAGCCATGCAAGAGTGACTACTCTTGCTGAGTTTTCTCAAAAGTTGATCAGGAAATTTGGAAAAGGGAAGGAGAAGCCCTCACCACCATTGGAATAGGCATGTACCGGCACTATTACAACCATGGAGGAGCAACCTTCATCTTCAGCAGTTTGGGAAGCCAACACATTTGAGGAAGGAACTCTTGCAGCCCTACAAGATGCTTCCAAATTTCACCAAGGTATGCCTAAGTTTTCATCTCTTATCATTTCAACAAATATTATGGAGGGATATACATAATTACACACTACTAATTTAGAGCAACAGAATTGCACTGCGCTGTACAAGAGCAGCAGTGAAGAAAAGAGGACCCATTCCTTATGGGAGCATTCAAATGGCATCTTCATTCATGAAGCAATGGAGGAAGAAGTGATAGATGGTAGACATCTTGAGATGAGAAATACTTTCTCATTTCCAGATGACACTTTCTCAATGAGCATCTCACAGCTCAAAGAGAGACTTCTACCTATAGCAGATCCAGAAACTTATTGGTTTTGGAAGGCCATTGATGAAAAGAAGGTCTCATGGAGAGATCTTATGGGAGGTGCACTTCAACACATCATGGAATGCATAGTTCTTCAAAATTTTGAGGAGGTTTTTCCCTCATCACACCTAGATCCTTATGGACTCAAGCTGATCATTGGCGTGAGATATTTTCTAGGAGATATCCAAGTAGTTCATGCATTTCAACATCCCATTAAATGCAATGAGAAAAATCTGATATGGGAGGATGGTAGTCTTCTTTGGAGGAGTACCAAGATGAAGAATGGTAGGAGACATCCACAGGTGGATGAATGGATGTGGATGGAGATCAAGAAGCTAGAAGGTTACTTGCAAATATATGACACTGGGCAGCAAGAGGCTTGGCTGCGTTGGCAACTCTTGAAAGAGTTTGGCCATCATATGACATATCCTGTTTCTAAGGGTATGTGGGTGGAGAAAGTATGGCGGGATACTTGCATCATAAGGCAAAAAGGAGTATGGACACATTATGTTAATATGACATTCTTCATATCAATAACTATGTTTTCACCACATGATTTGTATGATGGAGGTATGAGGAGGCAACAAAATCCATCGTTGCTTGGGTTGTTCTTGGGAGAGCATGGGTAGATTTGCTCTCACCCTTTGCATGATGTTGTAGGAGTAGGAGATGGCACTATCATAGTGCAAAGAGACTACTCCTTATCCTTAGATGATTGGGAGGTACTTCCACTTTGGAAGGAACTTCTTATATAGAGCAGCATTGTGGGAGATATCTTTGACAAGGAGCATGTCAAAGAATGGAGCTATGAGTTGGAAGGAGCCTATTTACATAGGCCAACAATGTTGTCACTTGGGAGATGGGGTTTATTGATGGAGTATTCCCAGGACACTTCCCATTTGATGCACTTGGTGGACAAGGAGCAGGTGAGAGAGATGGAGTAGTGGATGGAAACATCTATTACAGAGATATGATCTTCTTAACTTGGATTTACAAGTATAAGAAGGAGGATCTTCATGCAGCACATGGTTCATTCCTCTTCATGGGATTATGTCATACCACTATGGGGGGCTTATTCATGGATCCATACATATTCTTACTTCCAGTACATGGTAAGAACCTTGTTTTTTCATGTATTGATTGTCTAACACAGTATTTGCATATTCTTACCATTTCTATTCAGTGCAATGCTCCACAAGAGGGCAACTGCTTTTCATTGAGCTCCATGGTCAACATTGGGCCAAATTGTATGATGGAGACAATCATATTTTATATGGCCTTGGGAAAGTGTTTTATCCTTTCATGTATGTTTAGTTGATGTACCCAACCATTTACTAATCATTAGTAGATGTAATGACATACTTCATTATCCATGTATCAAAAAACAACTTGCCATACTATTTTCTAAAGCAGCAGTTAGGAAAACTGCGTTGTGACTACTTGGGAAACTGTTGGTACTTTCCAACACCACATGAAACCTTCATTATTTCCTTCATCTTGATGCTAATCATGATTCCATTTTCTAATGTTGTTCTTAATTTTATGGGGAGCATGATTGGGGGAGAAACACATTGGCTGAATGTGTTCTTTGGGAAGGAGGATTCCCACACTTTTTGCATTACATGTTCTAATGGGAGCATGGGAGGAGATATGGCCACCACAACCAAACACTTGTTTATTTATGAGGTGGGCCATGAGATTGATGGGATGCCATATGGTGATGATTTCCTATCCATCACATATGGAATGGTTTGGGCCAACATGATTATTATTAATTATTATTAATTATTTAATTAATATAATATTTTTATTTATTTTCATTATTTATTAATTTATATTTTTGTTTTTATTTATTTATTTTTTGTTATTTTTATTTATTTATTTATTTATTTTATTTATTTATTCATTCTGACTCTTTGTTTGATTATTTGATGATGGTGTGTTATAATAAGAATTAATTATATTTATTAATTATTATATAATTTAATCAAAATTTACAAAAATTTACATATATACACCATGATTTGTTAAATTACTTATCATTATATTAATATATTAAAGGTTTTATAAATAAATAAAATAATAATAATAAATAAAATTAATAAAATTAAATAAATAAATAAATAATGGAATATTTACTTTTTCAAAGTCAAACTAGCCGTTATCCTAACGGCTAGTTAAGTCATTTCTACATCTATTTATACTTAATGACTGGATCTGATCTCTCACATAGTCCTGATGATGAACCACACTGGTTGGTTCGAAACGCGTCGACCTTGTTCTTTTGCATGTGATTACTACCGAAAGAATTTCTACAAATTTATATTATGGATCACAGAAGCTTAGATTCCAAAAATGATTCATAACGTTGGAGAGGAGAACTTTGGACATCTAGTCTTCATCTTTCCACTTGAGGGCAATACTATTACAGACCAAGATCAACATATATTCTACACTTATCCTAAGTGTAGAGGAGGATAGCATGGGGTAGGCTATTCTGTCTACCATGATTAAATTTTCAGCCCACCTACTTTGCAGGAGCTCAAGGTGGAGGATGATTTGTATGAGTTACCATTTTGGAGGGTGGCTCATTTTGTATGGATGATAGCTTGGGGATGGAGGATCCACATGGGAATGAAGGTTCCCACTACATTTCAGATCCCATTCCTCAAAGGGACCTCTAGACAGCACCTTATTGCCTCCTTGAGTACTTTAATTATTCATGATGATAGCTATTTGGCTAGTTTGCATGCTTGGGAGGGGCAATATGGAGATTCATTGATGAGACAACATCTCTTTCCTTGGAGGATTTCATCATATGTCGATGCTACAGTAGGAGGAGGGGAGACTTCTCAGTTCTATCCTTTCATTTTCTTGAGGACAAGCAACATTTGGGAGGGGAGGACTGTAATATTCCAAATTTAGCATGCAGCTAATTGGAATATTGATTTTTGTCTTTTGCACCTAGGAGTTGAATAAATGGGTAAGGAGACCCATGCATATTAAAAATATGAATAAAATCCCTCATAGTGTGAAAGGGGATCAACATAAGAGCTATATTTCAAACCCTCATGTGTGAACAGGGACCTTTGCATGTGGACAAGGTCAAGTTTGACCAAGTCAACAACGTTGGGATAGGAGGCGTGAGATCATCTTGTGAGACAATGTAGAGATAGTGGGAGGAATATTCCTTGGTAGAGGAAACCCTAATGAGTGAGGCCCAAGGTAAGAAGGCTCAGACATGTTTAAAAGGAGGGCAAGGAAGCCATATCAAGACATCTTATGAATTGAAGATTGGATTTTGGTCTGCATGACTAATCTGTTTTCTCCAATTGTTTAGTTGAGATTGTTGTGCTGCTTAGCACAAGGCATTCATGTTTAGGAATCCCTTCTCCTTTCTTGAGAAGCCTCTTGAGGGAGCTTGTACTGAATTTCCCCACATCCAGGCTTGAGGCCAAGCATCCTCTTTCAGCTACAGTGTTATTTCTGCAGTAGTATAATGTTGTGTTGCAGGGTGTTGCAGTGGGAATTCTCAACACCACTTCCAGAGCTTGTGTTTCAGAGGAGGAAGCCTTCCTTCCTTTGGGAGACCAGTGAGGAGGAATTTGAGCTAAATTTTAGATCTTGGCATGTGTCCAATGTATTTTCCATCACTTACAGCGTAGTCCCTTGCAGGAACTGCATCACTTCTTGCAGTGTTGCAGTGTGATGGTTAAGACCCTTGTTTTTGAGCTAGTTTCTTAGGAAAAGGGCCAACCCTTCTCCCAGAAAGCTAGTAAGAGGGATCATCATATATTTTCTTGTACTCTTCAGCTATATGAATGCAAAGCTTCAGCTAACTATGTTATTTCAAATCCAAATCTGTAGATCCACTCTTTTGTACTCATGCTCTCATGAAACCGTTGTCGGGTTATCTTCATAATGTGTAAAAGGAGCTAGATCTCCATTTTTATCCATGTATTGATGTAATAAAATCCATATTTTTTATTTCTATCATATTGCAGCATAAACCCTAATAAAATCACGCTAATACTTGCTTCAATAATTCTACATTGCATAAGTCATGGGGTTTGGGCATTTTTAAGCCATATTGGGACCGGGAGATATGTTTAACACATCAAAAGGGATTTTTTTTCTGATCTCCTTCTAGATGTGAATCCCATAATACATAATATAAGGGATCCAAGTTTTATTTCTTCCTGTTATAACGCAATTTTTCTGGAAATAGCGTTTTTAGGGCACATATTGCTGCATTTCCCCACTTTGGGTTGATATAGTGGATCATATATTTGCTGTTGTAACATCATATAATGCCTATGTGTTCAATATAGATTTTATGAGCTGATTTTTCACTACTATTTCTAGTTTTATGTTGATGTATTGTTGCATTCCCATTTTTGGATACTACATTATATCCTGCGAAATGTGAAGTGCGCTTTCAATAGATCATGCCGTTGTGCTCTATTGGACCTTGGAGCTTTATGTTTATTAATTTATTAGCTCGTCAGGTCCGCGTAATCGCAACTTTTACCAAATTTCATATAAGGTGGTCATTTAAATGAGGCACGATGCAATAAGTGAATTATAACGGTGATTGTAGTGATTGTAATAATATTTTGATATGGCTTTGGAAAGAGCTTAGCACATATCGTAGTCTATGTGACTTAGTGGATTTAAATTCATTTTAAGTTTGTAAGTTATGCAAATTACGATGCGCACTACGGATTGAAAGCGGATAAGCAAAAGGAAACTTTATTTCCTAAAGTTTTTGACTTAAGCTAAAAATTTAAATAAAAGGAATTTCCTAATTATTTTTAAAGATTCCCCATTTATTAAAATAAATGGGGGTTGTTGTATAGCACAACAGGACCATGGAAAATGAGGAAGGAGGATTTACCAACAGGGCACCAATGTTCAATGTAATGAACTATCTGTTTTGGAAAGTGAGCATGAAGACATACAATCAATCACTTGGAGCTGATGTGTGGGATGTTTTGGAAGAAGCATATCAAATCCCTCAAACAGTGGTTACCAAAGATCAAAATTTGGAATTCACAAGCAATTCTAAAGCAATTAATTCTCTACTTTCTGGTCTACCTGAATTAGATTTTTTCAACGTAATGGATTTCTCATTTGCCAAAGCTATCTGGGACAACATGAGTAGTTACTATGAGGGATACAACAAGCTAAAGAAACCTAAACTCCAACATTACAAGATGCACTTAGAATCCTTAAGCATGCATGTCAATGAAGACAATGAAAAGTATTTTTTGAGATTTTATGAAGTTGTGAACACCATAACAGGGCTTGATAAGAAGCTAGATGAAGCCATGGTAGTTCAAAAAGTGTTAAGATCTCTTCTTGAGAGGTTTAATCCCAAGGTGTCAACCATTGAAGAAATGACCAATAAAATAAATCCCACTTTAGATAAACTCCTTGGAATACTCACTGCCTATGAGATGAGGATTTCTAAAGGAAAGTTTGCAACCAAAGAATCAACCTTCAAAGGAGAAAAGAAGTGCAAGTATGATAATGATGACTTATGTTATGAATCAGATGAATGAGAAACCAAATTTTTGAGAAAGCTAAAGTGAGGATCAAGAAAGTATAAAAGTAAGTTACCATTTAAATGTTTTAATTGTGGCAAAGTTTCTCACTATGCATCGAAGTGTCCTAAAAATAAGAGGGAGGATTATGGTCCTAAAGAAAAATTCAAGAAGGTTCAAAAGGATAGAAACAAGACTAACAAGAGTAGTTTTTATGTTCTAGAAGAGAGATCCTCGGAAAGTGAACCCAAACAATCCTCATATCATGCCCAAGATGACAAGAAATATAAAAAAATTATGCTTATTGCCATAGAAAATTTTCAAGTTGGGGCTATTAATTATGATGATGAAGAAGGAGAAGCAGATTTTGAAAGAGAATTGGTAAGTGCTCTTAATCAAATATAAAGGTTGAGGAATAAAAATAAATTCCTGAAGGAGTCTTTGACAAAATAAAAATTTGAGGATGTGAAGCCATTGCTCTTGCAAATAGAAGAGGGTAAGAAGATTCAAGAATCCTTGAACTTGTATTTGAATGAAAAGGTTCACACATGTGAGAGGTTGGAAGGAGAAATTGTATTATTGAGAAAGGAACGGGAGAAGGCCAAAACATAGCTCATTTTTAATTAGAAATTCTAAAAATGAATTGTGGCTTTAAATTATATATTAGAAGAACATCGAGTCTCCTCATAACATACTGGTCTTGGCTTTGAAGTTGGGTCCAACACAAAAACTAAATTAAAAGGTAGAAATGAAATTACCTTTGTTCCAACAACTAAGGGTCCGCGCAACAAAAAAATGGAGACATGCACCCCAAAGATCATATCCATAAAAATCAACAATAACAACAAAAGATGAATGTTGGCCAAGAAAATTGAACTACCCAAAATTTATTTCAACTCAAAAGACAATATTCCAGGTACAATGATATTTTCCAAGATATTTTTTCACATGCACCAACTATGGCTACAAAGCAGAAAATTGCATAATCAATATTGTGTATAGGTAGTTAAGATCCAAGAGAAGACTTCAACAAAGGAAAAGGAGACCCAGGTACAATATTTCTTTTACTCCCATGAATTATTAGGTGCAATGTTTTAAATGTCAAAATTTTGGCATATAGCAGTACCTTGCACACTTAAAGGAAAAAAGGACAAAGCCAATAATTAAGAAAATTGTAAAAAATCCTAAGGTTTAAAGAGAAAAGGAGAAATCATAGCAATGTGGTATTGCTTTGTATGCTCATAATGGTGGGAGCCATTGGTATATGGATAGTGGATGTTACAGGAATATGCCAAGATATAGAAATAAGTTTCTGACATGGAAACTAGTTGACAAAGGTAATGTGACTTCTGGCAACAATGCTCCTGGAAAAATAATTTCAAGAGTGGTTAGTATATCAAATGGAAAATGTAAGGCCAAAAATGTTTTATATGTTTATGGGATGAAGAATAACCTACTTAGGGTATATAAAATGTGTGATCGAGGATATGATGTGATTTTTAAAGCCAAGTATTGGTAAATCAAGTCCATAGGTAGAGGTGAGATGGTTGTTGAAGCTATGAGAAAAAACAATAATGTCTATGTGTTGAAAGAGAAAACAAAAAGGAGTTTCTTATCAAAGATAAATGAGAGTTTGTTATGGCAAAAAAGGCTTGGACATCTAAAATTTTATCTTATAAACAAGCTAAGAAAGAGTAATGTTGCCAAGTATTTTCCTAGGCTTTTAAAACCATATAATACAATATGTAAATCTTGTCAACTGGGAAATCAAGATTGAGTTCCATTCAAGGCGAAAGAGAACTCATCATCAAAATGATTATAGATGGTACACATGGACCTATGTGGATTGTCCAAAATGTATTCATCCACAGGTAAATTATATGTTATGATAAATTGATGATTTCAGTAGGATGATATGGGTTACCTTCCTCATAGAGAAAGATAAATATTTTGATAATTTTAAAGACTTTAAAGCCTTGGATAAGGATGAAACTGATTTCAAAATCAAAAGCATAAGGTTTGAAAATGGAGGTGAGTTCACTTCAAAATAATTTTATGACTTCTGTATAAACAACGGCATCAAAAGTAAGTTCACAATAGTAGAGAATCCCCAGAAAAATGGTGTAACAGAAAGAGTAAACAGATCAATGCAATAGTTAGCCATAGAAATGATGACCGAAAGGAGTGTTTAGAAAAGGTTTTGGGTAGAAGTTATTCATACAATAATAGTTATCCTCAACAAAGCTCATTTTATACCGAATAGTGAAAAAACTCCCTATGAGTTGTGGCATGGTAGAACCACAATAGTCAAACACTTCAGAGTATTTGGTAGCAGATGCTACATCAAGAGAAATGATGAAAAACTTGGTAAGTTTGATGGTAGAGAAGATGAAGGAATTTTTCTAGGATATTCATACAATAACAAAGGATACAAATTCTACCATAAATTCACCAAGAGGATCATCCACTGTATCGATGTAAAGATGGATGAACATGTTGATCAAGAAGAGGAACAACCCACAAAAACCAGCGTTGATGAATTAGTGAGAATTAGTGAGGAGTATGATGAGGCAGCTACGGAAAAAAAGTGATGAAGGACCATCTAGTCCTCAAGCTAAATATCCTCCAAGATATGTATAAAAACACCATCCAACTGATCAGATCATTGGAGAATTAAATTTTGGTGTGTAGACAAGATATAAGTTGTTATATTCCCTCGCACAGGCACATGTTGCCCTGCTTTTCATAGAGGAATAAAAGAAATTGATCAAGAAAATTAAGATCAACATTGGTTAAGGGAAATGAATGAATAATTGGATCAGATAGAGAAAAATCATACTTGGGAACTTGTTCGAAGGCCCGATGCCAAGAATTTCATTGGCAGAAAGTGGGTTTTCAGGAATAAATTTAAATGACCATGGAGAAGTGGTAAGAAACAAGGCTAGGTTGGTATGCAAAGGCTATGCTCAAATAGAAGACTTGTATTTTGATGAAAATTTTGTTCTTCTTGCTAGATTAGAAGAAATAATATTGTTTTTTGCATTTTCTTATGTTAATAAATTTAAAATCTATCAAATAATGTTAAATCTAATTTTCTCAATGGAGAGCTACAGGAGGAAGTATACATAGAGAAATGATAAGGTTTTCAGCTGACAAAGAAACCATATTGCGTTTTCAGACTTAATAAGGCTTTGTATGGTCTCTAGAAAGCCCCTATAACTTGGTATTCCAAGCTATAAAACCACCTACTCAAGTGTGGATTCAAAAGAGGTGCAAATAACAACAACTTATATGTCAAATCAAAAGATAACAAACTCATTGTAATGGTTGTATATGTTGGTGATATCATCTTTTCCAATGATTCAAATTTGTTGCAAAATTAGTTTTCAGATTATATGAAGGTCCAATTTGAAATGTCAATGCTTGGAGAGTGTCCCTATTTCCTTGGATTGCATATTGTGCATAAACCCAAATGATTTTTCATCTCTCAAAGTAAGTATCTCAAAGAAGTGCTGAAGAAATTTTACATGGAAGAATGATCTTTGGTGAGAACTCCAATGGTGACAGGTTGCAAGCTTATCAAGATGGATGAATATTCAAAAGTGGACCATTTTTTATATATATTTTTCATTGGAAGTCTCTTGTATTTTACAACTACAAGACCAAACATCATGCAAGTCATTGCTATAGTTGGAATATTTCAAGCAGCTCTCGGACAAATCCATCTACTAGCAACCAAGAGGATTCTTAGATAATTTAGAGTAAAAATTGACTATGGTATGTGGTACCCCAGAGGTAAATATTTTTCATTCACTATTTATATTGATGTTGATTGGACAAGTGATGTAGATGATCGAAATAGCACAAGTGCTGGTGCTTTCTTTCTAGGAGAATTTCTAGTCTCATCGTTGAGCAAGAAGAAAGCTTCCATTTCCTTATCTACAATTGAAGAATAATATATTACAAAAACTTATTGTTGCACTCAAATTTTGCAAATGAAGAAAACTTTGCAGGATGTACAAGTTTTTTATGATCAACTAATTCCCATTATGTGTGACAACACAAGTGCAATAATCATGTCCGAGAATCCAGTTTTTCACTACAAGACAAAGCATATTAAAATCAAGTATCAATTCTTGAGAGAGAAAGTTTCAAATTAGGTTTTGAAGCTAGAATATGTTCCTACAAAAGAACAAGTCTCTGGTATCGTTACCAACCCACTCCCTAGAGAACAGTTTGAGTATCTGAGGCAAATATTGGGCATTTCTCCTCTTTCCTCCCTACTCTAGCTCTTCCTTTAAGAGGGAGAAAGGAAATTTTTGTATTTTCAGCAAATAAATATGAAGCTGCTAGGTCCACAGGATAAACATGATAAATAATAATTGTTTCTGGGAGAATAATGGCTATAGGGGTAGGATGTTGGTGTCTTTTCCATTGATGTCAAAGAGGGAGAGATAATGGTGATCAAAAAAACAAATAAGGGGAGAGATAATAATGTTCAGGTAAAGGTACAAGGAGAGGTGTTAGTGATCCAATCATGACTTAAGGAGAAACATGAGCAACAATTAAAGAAGTAGAAAATATCTAAGAGAAGTACATCTTAGGGGGAGGAGCACTTAAAGGAGATAGTTTGCGGCACTCAAAGGAGACAATTTAAGTGGATATTTTTCTAAGGATGTTTTGTTTGATCTTGGTGCTTCCATCTATGCCAAGGGGGGAGAATGTTGGAAGTATGTTGTAATTGATGTCAATAGGATATTCACTGATGTCAACAAGATGTACATTAAGCAGATGGTTGAGAATGGTGTCAGCAGGTGGAACAAGTGTCTCAGAAGAGAATGTTATAGGCACAAGAAGAAGGGTCAATGTGAAAAGAATAACAAAGAGTTTGAAGCCATTTTCTAGGTAGAAAATAAGATTAAAGAAAACATCGAAACCACTCAAATAAAAAATTATCTGAAATGTATTTCCAATGGTATAAAGAGGCCTGCAAATGGCCTCCTAGATCAAAATATAGAGGTAGTCAAAGTTGGGCCTACAAAATTCAAAATCCCAGAAGCCCAGAACCCTGGAAGTCCAGGAAGCCCATAACATGGTGGAAATATAGTGGCATAGTAGAAACTTGGAACCCCAGAAACCCAAAAGCCTAGATCCTTGGAACCCTGTAACAAAGATTAGATTGGCGGAGCAAGGTGTGAAGCCTCGAATCCTGCAACATTTTAAGAATTGGAATTTCTGAAAAGCTCTGAGTGCCAAGGCATCCAGGCTCCAAATCATCAGAGAAGAAGAGTGAGTGGACCTAAATATAGGAGAAAATAGGTGAAAATAGTTGAAAACAAGTTAATTAGTGCACAGGTGGAGTAGTGGGCCATACCCCAGAGGGTCGGCACCCCGTAAGAGTTTATAAATTAAAATAGAGCTTCGAGGTAGTAGGGTAGCAAGTAATGACATCGAAGAAAACCTAGAAGACCAAAAGCTCGTAAATATATTAAAAAGAGATATGATATATAAAGGAGCCAAGATAGAAGTGGGACAGACAGACGGAAGTCTATAGGAGGATAACACATGGAAACTATAACAACCTTGGAGAAATATCCATGTAATAAAAGTTAATAAAGGAAAAATAATAACCACGGTTGATGGGACATTTATTCCAACCTTAATGTTGGGAAAATAATCCTAGTGAGGGTTTTCATTGGTTTATGATGGCTAAGGAAATTGGAAAAGGCAATGGAAAAGGATTTGGAAAGGAAAAATGGAATTTTTGGCACACTTATCTATGAAAATAATATAAGGAGAAAAGGAAGGTGAAATGTCACAGGTTGCATGTGAGGAGGAAAAAGAAGGAAAATAATGAAAAATGAAGAAAATAGAGGCCTAATTGATAAAAAGGGTTCTGAGGATTAGTTGGTACCTTTTGTCAGTTCAATTTTGGAGCTCTTTGATTATTCTCTCTCTCCCTCTCACTCTTGGACAATTTTCGCATTGGATCAAGAAAGGAAAAGAAGGCAAGAGGAAGGAAGAAGCAAGTAAGGAAGAGAAATATCAAGTAGCTACAACATGATTGTTTGTAGGTATCGATTTACATGTGTGATTTCCTTAATATATTGGCATGCATGGTATTGCATGCGGTTTTTTGTTGTCGTGGCATGGGGTTTTCCAGGTGTGATAGTGTTTTCAACCTAACTTTCCATTTCCGAATAACCATGGTGTGATGGATTTTTTTTGTTTTGGTTTTTCTAGATTTCTAGATGGATTCAAAACTCAGTGAGGTGTATCTTCGAAAGGAAGAACACATGGCTTAGTGATACTTGATATTTTGTTTGATCCTAGTGACACATGGCCTAGTGCTAAGGATGTTTTGTTTGATTTTGGTGCTGCCATCAATGCCAAAGGGGGAGAATGTTGGAATTATGTTGTAATTGATGTCAATAGGATATCACTAATGTCAACAAGGTGTACATTAAGCAGATGGTTGAAAATGGTGTCATTGGGTGGCACAAGTGTCTCAGAAGAGAAGGTTCTAGGCACAAGAAGAAGGGTCAATGTGAAAAGAATAACAAAGGGTTTCAAGCCAATTTTCAAGTAGAAAATAAGCTCAAAGGAAAAATTAGAACCAATCAAATAGAAATTTCTCTGAAATATATTTCCAATGGTATAAAGAGGTATGCAAATGGTCTCCTGGATCAAAAGATAGAGGTAGTCAAAGTTGGGCCTACAAAAGTAAAAATCCCAGAAGCCTAAAACCCTGGAACCCTGAAAGTCTAGTAAGCCCATAACATGGTAGAAATATAGTGGCGTAGTAGAAACTTGGAACCCCAGAAACCCGAAAGCCTACATCCTCGGAACCCCATAACAAATATTATATTGGCGAAGCAAGGTGTGAAGCCTGGAATCCTGCAACATTTTAAGAATTGGAATTTCTGAAAAGCTCCGAGTGCCAAGGCATCTAGGCTCCAACTCATCAGAGCGAAAGAGTGAGCGGACCTAAATAGAGGAGAAAATAGGTGAAAATAGGTGAAAACAAGTTAATTGGTGTCCGGGTGGAGTAGTGGGCCATACCCTGGAGGGTCGGCACCACGTAATATTTAATAAATTAAAATACAGTGTCGAAGTATTAGGGTAGCAAGTAATGACAATGAAGAAAACCTAGAAAACTAGAAGCTCGTAAATTTATTAATAAGAGATTGGGATAGAAAGGATCTGAGATAGAAGTGGGACTGACAGACGAAGGTCTATAGGAGGATAACACATTGAAACTGTAACAACCTTGAAGAAAAATCCATGTAATAAAATTTAATAAAGGAAAAATAATAACCACAGTTGATGGGACATTTATTCCAACCTAAATGTTGGGAAAATCATCCTAGTGAGGGTGTTCATTGGTTTATGATGGCTAGGGAAGTTGGAAAAGTCAATGGAAAAGGATTTGGAAAGGGAAAATTGAATTTTTGGCACATTTATTTATTAAAATAATAGAAAAAAAAAGAATAAAAGGAAGGTGAAATGTCACAAGTTGCATGTGAGGAGGAAAATGAAGGAAAATAATGGAAAATGAAGAAAATATAGGCCTAATTGATAAAAATGATTTTGAAGATCAGTTGGTTCCTTTTTTCAGTTCAGTTTTGGAGCTCTCTTATTATTCTCTCTCTCTCTCTCTCTCTCTCTCTCTCTCTTGGACAGTTTCCTTGGAGCACTTTGGCATTGGATCAAGAAAGGAAAATAAGGCAAGAGGAAGGAAGAAGCAAGTAAGGAAGAGAAATATCAAGTAGCTACAACAGGATTATTTGTAGGTATCGATTTACATGTGTGATTTCCTTAATATATTTGGCATGCATGGTATTACATGTGGTTTTTTTTTGTGGTGGCATGGGTTTTTCCAAGTGTGATAATGTTTTTAGCCTAGCCTTGCCATTTCCAAATAACCATGGTGAGATGGGGTTCTCATGTTTTCGTTTATCTATATTTCTAGATGGATTCAAAGCTCAATGAGGTGTATCTTCGAAAGGAAGAACACATGGCCTAGTGATACTTGAACTAGACTGTGGATTGTGGTAAAGCCACTAGCCTAGTGACCCCTAAATCAGAATATGGGTTATGGTAAAGCGAAGTATTATGTGCCTTGGTGGGCCTAGGAATCCTCGAATGGTTAATGGCAGGATATATGGTAAATCGTGGAGGTGGTTGTCCTTGATTGGGCCTAGGAATCCTTGTCAGTGAATGGCGATATATACAGTAAATATTAGAGGGTGGGGTGTTGGTTTAGGTCCTAGTGATCTAGTGTAGATTATGGTAAAGAATGAGAGACTAGGAGACAAAAAAATTCCTCACAGTGTAGGTGGAGAAATTGGGTGGCATTCATGCTTGTTTTATGGCCTAGTGATCTAGGATTTATTACGGTAAAGTCTGGTTTCTATTGATGAGGGTGAAGTGGTTTATCGTCGGGATGCACTGGTTGGTCCTTTTGGTTTGAGTCCCACATTCATGCTTGGAATATGGCACAAGGATAATTGGCTGAAGAGAGATTTGGCTTAGAAAATATATGGTCAGGTGCAACGTGGTATCCCCATCCTGAGTTGGATTTTGCATTCATTAATAAGAGGTTGTTTCATTGAAATCTTATGTGTAAATTTACTAGTTTACATGTGGATTCTATGGTTGATGTATCCTTGATATTTCTGTTGTTATTATGCTGGTTATAAGCATCTATTATGATAATTATGATGTATGGCTCTCCTCATTTTTTGGTTTGTAAATGAATGAATAATTTATATGTGACCTAATAGATTATAAAGCAACTATTAATGTAAGGGAAAAATGCTTCTTAATGATTCCCAGATAAATATGAGACCCCTATGTGCATATATGATGTTTAAGCTTGTAGATTACATATTTGTGACATGTTTAA
The DNA here is from genome assembly GCA_034641835.2 of Pinus albicaulis. Taxonomy (NCBI): domain Eukaryota; kingdom Viridiplantae; phylum Streptophyta; class Pinopsida; order Pinales; family Pinaceae; genus Pinus; species Pinus albicaulis. Next base: position 950,604,724 of record CM076582.1, read on the forward strand.
CGAAATGTCTGTCTTGGATAGTAGGGGTCCAGTTTAGACCTTGTTAATTTTTTTGAAAACATATCATTGTTCCAATGTTATAAATCATTTATGAACTTGTCATTGAGTTCTAGGTAGTGACCTAGGCTCTAGGCCTAAAAATGTGGCTCAAATCCCAAGGAAATTGGCATAGGTCTGAGGGAAAAATTCCCTAAAAGCATGCATACCCATGTTGTCGGAGTGTCCAAAGCCTCCTAGACGCACCCTTGTCCATATAAAAGAATTGTCCAGGGGTTTAATGGTATAAAACATCAATGGGACAGAGGGGCTGCCTACCTGAGTGTTTAGGATGGATCTTGGGAGTTTTGATGTTGATGTGGAAGGGATGTGTGATTTGTGTCCATCGATTCCACTTCCTTAAGGGCACCTAGGATGTTGGATCAAATCATAGTAGCCTCTTGTCACATGTTTACCCCAGTTGGCTGGTTACTTCGGTAGATGTGGGAGGAGGGTGTTACAGAGTGGTATCAAAGTAGGTTGTGCTCTCTTCGAGTCATATCTAATACCACATAGTGGTATCAGAGAATGGTTCACTGCTTCTACTGGATGGGCAGTGTGTGTTGGTCATGTATTCATGTTAGTTACACATGTGTTAATCATCCTTGTGTTATTTATGCTTGTTGCATATGCATGGTGTCAATCATGGTTATAGTGATGTCACCATGTCAAAAAGGATGTTGTTGTTGTGAATTGTGTTGTCATGAGTGTATGATTGGTTATGCATTTCTATGTGTGTCAATGCTTACATTTTGTCAAATGTGCATTGGTATGGTTGTTGTTGTTGTCATGCATGAGGTCATGGTATGTGTAGTTGATCTGATCATGCATTGATGACTGGAATATAGCTAGTATGATTTTTATGTGATGGTACACTTATTTTTTATATGTCTATATGTTTTTATGATTATGTTTGTACATGTATTATTCTAATTTTGATGATCTTGCAAATGAGATATCCTACTCGAATTATGCTAAGGTACGTTGATTTATTGTGATTTGGTTTAGCTAACATAGTATGAGTTATGGGAAAGAGATAAAAATGACTATTAATATGGTAGACTACATAGATTCTCCCTATGAATCAGACGAACAACATGGTGATGGGCAATCTTCTGATTTAGTAAACACAATGAGAAGTTTGAAGGAAGAAATGTGAGTTGTAAGTCAGACAATGAAAAAATCATACAGGCACAAGAGAAAGAAGCAAAGGTTAAGGTTGTACTCTTTCAGAGCTTGTCAGAATTGTAGAAATAGGGGCCACTTTAGATCAACCATGGGAGAGAGGACATAACTAATGGGGCATATGACAATAGGTCTCTTGGTGGACACAAGTCAGAGAGAGATGACACAATGAGATATGGAAGGTTATTCGATACTCCTGATAGGAGAGGTGATGGACACATGAACTACTCTAGTTCTGGTTATAAAATGAATTATGACCGTCATTTTTATCATCCTTATAGTAGGAGTGATCGCATAAACTTTCTAGATGAATTTAATAAAGCAAAGCCACCTACTTTTGATGCAGACTTGAACAAACCAGAAGATGCAAAAGATTCATACTTGGGATGAAAAAGTTCTTTGAGTTGCATGAGTACACAGAAAACATGAAGGCTAGAATTACTATATTCAGCCTGAAAGGTAAAGCAGATATCTTGTGGGAATATGTAAAGAGGGTCAGAGACATAAGGACAGAGGACTTGAGTTGGCATGAGTTCAAGAGGATTTTCAGGAAGAAGTACTTGTCAGAAAGGTACTACAATAGTAACGCCAAAGAATTATATGAGTTAAAGATGGGATCGATGATAGATGAGGTGTATACAACCAAGTTCCTAGAGCTATTGAGGTATGTACCATATCTTAAGGATGAGAAGGCTAAAATTCAATGATTTTTCAGTGGTTTTCCATTAGCATTTAGAGATTGGATTGAGTATGATGAGCCTCAGTCACTTTAGTAATTTATTGGGAAAATGAAGCATTGTTATGAACAGTCAAAGCGTAAGAATGAATCTCAGCAAGGATGGAAAGGGAAAGTTAAAGGTAAGGGTAAATGGAAAACAAAAAAAAACAAGGCCTCAGAAAGTAGAAGAGAAAGAAAATGTGGCACCACAAAATAAGTTCAATACAACTAGACAGGGACATGGATCACAACAACAACATAGAGGTGATGGTAGTGGAAAGGTGGGGTGTTGGACATTCGGTAAGGAACACTTTAATATATATTTTCCACAAAATTAAGGTGTTAAAACTTAGATATATAGTGCACAGAAGGCTCAAACTTTTGGGGATGTTGGTCAGAGTGTTGCTTATATCTATGCAACACTGGATAATAGGCAGGCAAACCATCAGGCATCTATCATTGAGATGGACGATAAGCTTTGTACTCAAGTTATTTATATTTTGACTGACCCTAGATCTAATTATAGTTATACTATCCCTGAATTGGTGGATAAGTGTGGTTTGAATAAAGAAATGCATGTAGAATATTGGTTAGTGCAGTTGGCTACAGGTACAAAGAAAAGAGTTCATTATTAGGTAAGAGATTGTGTATTTGAGTTGAATGGCATGTCTACAACATCGCACTTGAACATATTTCCAATGGGATCATATAGTATGTTATTGGGTATGGACTGAATATACCTTCACAGGAAAAAGGTGGATTATTATGACAAATCCATTGAGTGCTTGGATGAAAATGGGGAACCAAGAGTCTTGCAGGGAAAGAAGAAAGACACATCAGTTAGGATGGTGACAACTATGAAGGCCAAGCGTAGTCGCAAGAAAGGGTGTTTGTTATTTGTAGTAAATATCTCTAGTGACAAGGATAAGGAATTTCAGGATGCAAATGTTTTGAGCAAATACCCAATTCGATAGCAGTTTTATGATGTATTTCCTGCAGATATTTCAGAGTTTCCACCTCATAGGGAAGTAGAATTTTCTATTGAGCTAGTACAAAGGGCACCTCCAACATCAAAATAACCTTACAGGATGAGCACACCTAAGTTTGTAAATTTAAATTTGTATTTGAAAGAGATACTTGACAAAGGATACATTATTCCAAGTGTATCGCCATGGGGTGCACCAATATTGTGTGCAAAGAAGAAGGATGGTACTCTCAAATTGTGCATTGACTATAGGAAGTTGAACAAAGTGACCATCAAGAACAGGTATCTATTGTCTAGGATTGATGACTTGTTTGATCGGCTCAAGGAAGCAACAATGTTATCGAAGAATGATATGAGATCCAGATATCATCAGGTACACATTAATGAAATGGACATTTACAAAACAACTTTCTGGACCAGGTATGGGCATTATGAGTTTTTTGTAGTTCCATTCAGTTTGAATATTGCTTTAGCTACCTTTATGTGTGTGATGAATAGTGTTGGAAATACAGAGAAGCTCTCGACAAGCTCTTCAACATCGAAACCTTTGCATCGGCATTTGAAGACATCAATTTTTATCTGTCGTGAGGATCTACCTAGATAAACTAGGGAATTGTTTCGATCTATTCCACTATTCCCTTGACCGTCTAAAGGTGAAACAATGACTCATAACAATCAATGACCTGATACCCATGTTATTCTACCATGTGGACCTACCATTTAATCTCTACATCAGTCATTTTGGTGACATCAACATGCCACATCATCAAGGGGTCATGAACTATTCCATGTCATCATGATACATCACTTTTGATGTGGAAATTCCACATCACTCCATGTCAGCCCATGTCAGCATCGCCTTTGAACATTGTATGTAGAATTAATCCATAAAATATGTTTCTCATAATGATATTGATATATAAATGTGTTATGGACTAGAAATCAAAGGTTAAATGGACCTCTAAAGCTCTTCCCATATTTTGTAGATAGAATGGTTGTTATTAAGCCTATATGGGAAGGGGAAATTGTGATTGGACTCTTGATATGGATTAGATGATAGAGATATTCTTTTCTTTAGAGGGCCTTTTTCTCTTAGAAGATCAACTAGCATTTTAACCTCCTTTTTCTAATTTTACGAAGTATCAATGAATTCATGACGATGTCGCAAATGTTGACATGATGCTAATGTTGAGATTAACCAAGATGATGAGCTTAGTGAAAAGATTCGCCTTCACTAAGTGGGCCCGCAGGCTATTTTTGGCGCAAAGTCTATTTTTAGACTATGTCTATTTTTAGACATGTCGATCATATTCTATCAGTTGCAGGATGCTATTTGTGGATGGTTGGTCGTGTTGGAAAAAATAGACGGACTTCTATTTTTAGACATATGTTAATCTATTTTTAGACTGGCAGTCTAAAAATAGATATGTCGACTATTATTAGCTCTTAATAATATTTGGACTCTAAACATTATCTTATTCTCTTGGATCACTTCAGTTAAGTGCACAGATGTGGCACAATAGCTGACAAAAGGAATTACGCTATTCCTGAGGGTTTACTAGAGCTTGATATGATCAGCTTTGTATGAGGATTGTTACATGATCTCTATGAAACATATTGTATATAGATAGTTGGGGTTTTCAGCTTTAGGCTTTCCAGTTAAACAATTGTGTTAATGTGTGTGAATTTTTATTGTTTCATGTGTGCATTGCAATCTTGATTTAATTTCTGCAAATGATCAATGGTGGAATAGATTCTGTATTTTGCATGAAGTTAAAATAGTGTGATATCAGGAGAATCTTGGACATATAACACATAATTTATATAATTTCTACATGGTATCGGAGCAGTATTTATCATATAAGATTGCAATTATTGAAGCGTTTGAGTTTTGTGCTGGTGGAATTCGAATTTGCTGCAGTGTTTTCTTGGTGTCGAAGTTGAGCATTCATTGAAATGTCTTTCAACGGATTGCGATTGGAGTATGCCCTTGATGGCGGCTCAAATTATATTGCATGGAATGACAGGATGGAGGCGGTGCTGGATGATAATGGGTTGAAGGAGTTCGTAGATGCTAATATTCCAAAGCATGGTTCTAGCGATGCAGCCGCACTTGACGCATGGCAAAAGAAGGTAGCAAAGTGTTGAAGAATTCTGTTGGAAGGTGTGATGGACCACATTGTGTCCAGCCTTCATGGTAAAGCCACTCCATTATTAATGTGGAATGCTTTGATAGAATTTTTCCAAAGCAGAAGCGACCAGAGGAATTTGGCGCTTAAAGACAAGCTCAGGAAAATAAAAATGGAGAAAGGCGACAGTATACCAAAATACCTCACGAAGTTTGTCCACTGCAAGGATGAGATGGGAAGTGTGGGGGTTACTGTAGATGAAGAAGACTTGGTGAGCTTGGCTCTCCTCGGGCTTTCGAAGAGTTGGCATAGCTACAAGGACTCTGTAAATGGTCAGGAGAAACTACTAGGATGGGAGCAACTTTGGTCGAATCTTGTGTGAAGGAGGAGATAAGGCGGGGTACCAAGGATGGATCTTCATCGAAGAATGAAGATGAATAAAATTGTGCTTTGGCTGCCAAATCAAGGAAAGGGAAGGGGAAGAAAAATCCTTCTAAATCCAGTGCGAAAGGAAAGAAGAAGGACTTTTCCAAGGTGAAGTGCTTTCACTATCACCAGCACGGAAATTACGCCACTAACTGTCCACAAAAGAAGAAGAATAAGCAGGTTGTTGGATCTACAGCTGGAGAGTCCTTAGCCTCGTAGTTTGATATGTATTTTTCTTTGATAGCATGCTTGGTTTCAAGTGTGATGGGATCAATGTGGTTTCTTGACAGTGGTGTGTCTTTCCATATGACCAGAGACAAAGATTTGTTTAGTGATCTGGATGAAAAGGATCTTGGAGTGCACATCGAGATGGGTGATGATGGTAGATACAATGTGACTGGTATCGGGACCATTTCCTTTGAGAGGGAGTCTGGAAAACCTTTCATCTTGAAGGATGTCATGCATGTTCCAGGATTGAAGAAGAATCTGATCTCTGTGGCGATGTTGGAAGACAAGGGTTATGATGTTGTTTTTAGCGAGGGAAAAGCCTTCCTGCACAGTAAAAAAACTGGTCAAACCAAAAGGATATGGATTCGAGTTAAGAATTTTATCAATTGTAGGTAGATGGTTGCGTAGCAATGGTAAGCAAAGCAGAAGAAGTGGTGAGCCGGGATGAGGGTGAATTGTGGCACAGGAGATTGGGCCATCTTCACCATGGCGCTTTGAAAATTTTGCAGCAGATTTCTATTGGGCTTCCCAAGGGTACACTTGCACATTCAGATTAGTGAACACACAGAAGGATTTGTGAAGATCACTTTTCATGAGAAGGATAGTCGTGCCACGATGATCCTTGAGAGAATTCACACATACGTGTGTGGACCTTTCTCGGTTGCTTCAACAACAAAACAAAGGTATTATGTGATATTTGTTGATGAATTTTCTCGTAAGTGCTGGATCTTCTTCATGCAGAAGAAGAGCAAGACATACTCAAAGTTATGTGAGTTCAAGGCACTGGTTGAGAAAGAGTCGAGGAAGTAGGTGAAATCTCTAATGAGCGATAATGGTCGTCAATACATCTCTGGCGAATTCAAAGACTTCTGCAACAAAGAAGGAATTCGAAGAGAACTCATAGCGCCTCATAACCCACAGAAAAATGGGGTCGCGGAGAGGAAGAACAGAATGATCGTGGGTGCTGCACGGGAAATGTTGCATGATCAGGGCCTTCCCATACACTTGTGGGCTGAGGCATGAAACACTGCGGTTTATGTGCAAAACCGTTGTCCTCATAGAGTACTTGGCATGAGTACACCCGAAGAGGTGTTTTCTGGTAAGAAGCCTAATATTTCTCATTTGAAGATTTTTGGCTCACCTGTTTACATTCATGTGACGAAGGATGCCACGAAGAAGCTAGAGCCGACCGCAGAGGTTGGGATATTTGTGGGGTACACAGAAACACCCCAAAATTATCATGTGTATTTTCCAGACAATCGAATGACTGTTGTGCGACAGGATATCAAATTTCATGAGGAGAAAGCCATGAAGTTGTCGCTTGAGAGGGAGCTACACTTGCATGCAGATGAGGAGCTACTTGTTCCTAAATATGAGCCTCAGGATGTGGATCAACCACAATAGGAGGTTCATGGAGTGGAAGAAACCACTCATGCAGCACCAAACATTAGAGGGTGGAAGCGCACTACAGAAGCTGAGCGACTGAATCTTCATGCAACGTAGAATGTAGGAGCACCTACATCACAGTGCAAACAGATACAGACACCTAACCTATTTACTGGATACATGGCTCTAATGAGCAAGTGTATTGTGATAGAACCATCCTCTTTCGAGGAAGTTGTGGAGGATCCCACATGGGTAGATGCCATGGTGGAAGAGTATGATTCGATTGTCACAAACAGTGCATGGGAGATTGTCCCAAGGCCGGAAGGGAAATCAGTGGTAGATTTGAGATGGATCTACAAAGTGAAGCAAGCTACTGATAGGAGCGTCGAGAAGTACAAGGAAATATTTGTTTCTTGGGGATTCTAACAGATCGAGGGGATCGACTATGAATAAACCTTTGCACCAGTCGCAAGGTATTCTTCCATACGGACCATCCTTTCTCTCTTGGCACAGATGGGTTGGTACATTCATCAGATGGATGTGAAGACTGCGTTCCTCAACGAGGTCAATGAGGAAGAGGTGTAAATTGAGTAGCCTAAAGGATTCAAAATCTTCAGCAACGAGTCGCATGTGTGCAAGCTCAAAAGAGCGATGTATGGGCTGAAACAAGCACCCCGTGCTTGGTACACACGGATAGACAGTTATTTCACTGGACTTGGTTTCGCCAAGAGTGAGGCGGATCCGAACCTATACCAGATTGTGGTGGAGGGTAAGCTTTTGATCATTGTGCTTTATGTAGATGATTTAATACTAAAGGGTGATGAACTGTTGATACACTCATGCAAGGCATATATTGCAAAGGAGTTTGAGATGAACGACTTGGGCCTCCTTCATTATTTCCTGGGATTGGAAATTTTGTAGTGGAAAGGTGGACTGTTTGTGTCTCAAGGCAAGTATGCCCGAGAGATACTGGAGAAGTTTCACATGCAAGGCTACAATCCTATCGACACTCTTCTTCCTGGTGGTTGGAGGAAAGAGGATGCTACATCGGCAGAGGTAGTGGATGCCACTGTTTATTGACAGTTGGTTGGTTCGCTCATGTATCTATTCAATACACGACTGGACATATGCTATGCTGTGAACCAGCTTTCACAAGCGATGGTTAAGCCTACCAAGCTCTTTTGGAAGGCAGGCAAGCATGTCCTGAGGTATCTCAGGGGCACATATGGATATAGATTGTGGTACAAATAGTCGAATGAGTTGAAGCTGCATCGCTTCACGGATATAGATTGGGCAGGAAGACCAACAGACAAAAAGAGCACATCTTGAGGGATATTTAGTATTGGATCTACAGCAGTTTCTTAGTACAGCAGGAAACAAAGATCCGTGGCACTCAGTTCAACGGAGGCCGAGTACATGGCAGAAATTTTGGCTGCATGCATGGCTATATGGATGAGGAAGATCCTGGTTGGGTTGTTCAGTTCTCACTTAGATCCTACTGTGATATATTGTGATAATAAGAGTTGCATTAAACTCTCGGTTAATCCAGTATTTCATGATAGATCTAAACATATTGACATCTGGTACCATCATATCAGAGATTGTGTGCAGCGGAAGATCATGTTGCTTTCTTACATTCCTATGGAGGATCAGGATGCAGATATTCTGACGAAGGCTCTCACCAAGAGCAAATTCGAATACCATAGAGACAAGATCAAGGTGGCAGATAATCCCTATATTTTTGAGAGGGAGTGTCGAGATTCAACAAGATGATGAGATTAGTGAAAAGAGTTGCCTTCACTAAGTGGGCCCGCAGGCTATTTTTGGCGCAAAGTCTATTTTTAGACTATGTCTATTTTTAGACATGTCGTTCATATTCTATGAGTTGCAGGATGCTATTTGTGGATGGTTGGTCAAGTTGGAAAAATAGATGGACTTATATTTTTAGACATATTGGGTGGAATCTATTTTTAAATTTTCCAGTCTAAAAATAGATATGTCAAATATTATTAACTCTTAATAATATTTGGACTCTAAACATTATCTTATTCTCTTGGAGCACTTCAGTTAAGTGCACAGATGTGGCACAACAACTGACAAAAGGAATTACGCTATTCCTGAGGGTTTACTAGAGCTTGATATGATCAGCTTTGTATGAGGATTGTTACATGATCTCTATGACATATATTATATACAGATAGTTGGGGTTTTCAGCTTCAGGCTTTCCCATTAAACAACTATGTTAATGTGTGTGAATTTTTATTGTTTCATGTGTGCATTGCAATCTTGATTTAATTTCTGCAAATGATCAATGGTGGAATAGATTCTGTATTTTGCATGAAGTCAAAATAGTGTGAGATCAGGAGAATCTTGGACATATAACACATAAGTTATATAATTTCTATGGATTAGATGATAGAGATATTCTTTTCTTTAGAGGGCCTTTTTCTCTTAGAAGATCAACTAGCATTTTGACCTCCTTTTTCTAATTTTATGAAGTATCAAGGAATTCATGACAATGTGGCAAATGTTGACATGATGCTAACATGGCCTAACATGGTACTGATGTGATGTTACATGTCCCCATGGTAGGTAACATATCATGATGATGTCACATAGAGAATTGCCCCTTGATGTTATGGCATGCTAATGTGGACAATATAGATTTACATGGAGATGACATGATAGAAGCACATGACATGATGGATATAATTTATCTGATAAATTGATTTAATTAAATTCAAATCCCTTTACATAAATATATAAAATAACAATTTAAGTTTCTCTCTCTCTCTCTCTCTCTCTCTCTCTCTCTCTCTCTCTCTCTCTCTCTCTTATATATATATATTCTTCACGTTAAATTATTATTATTATTTTCTTCATATAAATATATAATTTATTATTCTATACATATGATTATAGATTAATAAGAACTTATCATAGTGTTATTAATAAGAAATTATCATAGTGTTATTTCTCTATTGATTATGAATACTAATGAATGATATACCTATTCTAATTTTGAATTTGAGTATGAATTTTCATAAATTTATTTTAATTTTTAATTCTATTTTGAATTATCAAAAAAAAAAGAGATAAAAGTATTTTCAAAGAAAACTTTGTAAAAAATTAAGGGATGCTTACTTGTATCTATGGGTGGAATTTTTATTCAACTCGTCACATGGGGAATGTACCTTATACAAAAGAACTTAACCAAAAGGAAAATATATGGAATTAGTCAAATTTTCATTAACATTGGTCACAAACTTATCAATTTAGAATAACATGAGGTGAATGTACCTTACAAAAAAAAAAAAAAAAAAAAAAAAAACAACATGAAACTAGTCAAATGCTCCTCAACGTTGGCCACAATTCAATGAGCTAACTCATATTGCTTAAAATATTTGAAAACATTTTATCCCTCCTTCAAGCAAACCTACTAGTTGAGGGTAGCCAAATATCCAACAACACTAACAACAACCAAATGAATTAACCCTTTATACTAAAAATGTTTCAAAACATATTATTGAAGTGAAAATTAAAATTAATCTTAATACTGGAAAGAAAATCAAACTGATTAAATAAATAAACAAAAATTTAAACACTTTTAAATCAATTTCATTATTTTATAAACATTAAATTAACATTATAATTGTTTTTTACTAAAAACATAATAAAACCAATTAGAAAATGTCCAAATAACTTTGTTCATGATATCATTTTTTCTGGTTAATTTTAATCAAAATAGATTTTCTTGAGTTTAAATTGTTTAATCTACATAATTCTAATGCCTTGAGTTTATGTACTGAATCTATTTATACATTCAAAAATATATTTTAAATAACAAAAACTCTTGAAATTGCATCACCAGATTTTAGTGAATTCTGACCAACTATTTTATCTATAACTTAAAAACTAAGCTATTAAGTTTAGCGTTAGAGTGCCTAAACCGCTTTCAAAATTAAAACGTTGAAAACTTTTTTCATGGTGGAAGGATTTCGTTAGAAGATTTTAACAAAACTAGTTGAACTATTTGACAAAAACAAATTCCCTTAACCAAGAAACCAAGAATATGGTAGCAGTTGATGCACTGCGCAAGCATCATAATCTGCAACTTAAACATGGTAGACATCAACACCTTAATCTGCAACTCAAACATGGTCGATAGCAACACCTTGAACATGTTAATGAGGCGATGGCTCTAGATTCAAATGTGAATACACAAGGAGCCACTGAAGGCCCAGCAAATAGAGAAGAGAGAAAATCAGGGTTGATAAACTTTTAATGGATATCACGAATTCGAAGACATTCAAAATTTGAATTTTTATTTCCCTCTCATTCTAGCATGTGTCGGCGTTGCTCCATGAAATGTGTGTTGGTTGAAAGAGACGTGAATGAAAGAGAGAGTAGTTGAGCAGACAGGGTTAAAAAAAACAGAGTCTGAGACAAACGAAGAGCGGAGAAAACAACTTGGCGAATTTCCTTTGCTGTAAAATGTCTTGGGCCAGATGCCGATGTAGTTTAATGGGTATTATAGGACTGAAACCCATGAATTTTGAAGTTTTCAATACCAATCTCATTTGTTTGGATTCTAAATTCTACACGGATATTTCAAAGATTTCAATTCCAATCTCATTCGTTTGGATTCCTACACTGATAACAAATGACCATTTTGGCTAAAGTACCCAAATGGAAATTGTAATGAAATGGGAATTGTAATCCTACAGTTCGTGATAGTGAAGAGGTTTGTCGTTACACCAAAACTGCAAATGTTGGTAAACTTCCAAACTGGTAACTAGGATTTTCAAGGTGGGAATTACGAATTCCATAGAGGTGTGGTGATTACTCCAACACCCCCCCTCAAACATAGCTCGAGGGAATCAATACCCCCTCAAACTCAACTAGGGGGGATCGAACATAGGTCCAGGCTCTGATACCATGTATAAGGAAATTCAGTCTTTGATCCAAACATGGGATTTGATACCTCTCCTTCCAAAAATGAAGCTTATTCCTCCAAATCCATGGTGTGATCATCGATCTTCAGTATTGTCTAAGTTCTGAGCAGACTGCTAATATCTTCACCTAGACTTTCACTGAGCAAAAGTTTTGATTCCTGCAAGATCGTCTCAGGGTGACGGACATGACTGCCTAGTAGTTGTCTTTTCTCTACTTTTGAATTATATTTTGAGGGGGGTTTTTCTTCCCACTGGGTTTTCCCTCTTTCCTCTTTTCATGCATTATATATGGGTACCTAAAATGGCCATGTTGTTGGGACTCATTCATTTTTCATCACACTCACCTAAGTTATACTTAAGGGGGTGTGTTGGTGTACATTCACCTAGATTAGCTTTAGTTCAACTCTAGATATTGCATGCAATGTGCACTTGTCTTTAGCTAGTTAACTCGAGTGTTGTACATGCACATAGTTAACCTAGATTAGCTTTAGTTCAACTCTAGAGATTGCATGCAATGTGCACTTGTCTTTAGCTAGTTAACTCAAATGCTTACATGCAGAGGAAGATACTTCCTTATTTGCAATGTCTTCGTTATTGGACACAATAAAATTCTCATCTGCAACATGTCCATTAACATTAGAAGAAGGAGAGTCTTCTTGTCAAAAATTGTCTTGAGAATATTTCTCCACATTATTGGAGTCTTCACGACTTTCATAACTGCTATAATAAGTCGATCTCTTTGCCTCCAAATGGTGTTCTTCTAGATCATTTTCATCACCATATAATCCTTTCAATGTAGTACAGATTTAGAGTGGTGACTCAATATTTATGATCTCATAAAGAATATCACGAGACACAAAGAGACACAATCTTCCATAAACCATGTCACATCTATTAATCCAATCTGACTTCTCGTCCTCCGACATTGGTTCTGTCTCAATTCCCATGACTATTTGGCACAATATTTTTTCTCCTAATATGAAGAAAAATCATTGGCTTTCATTCATAGCAATTGTATGGACTAAGAATCGTTGGATATGAGAACTCCATTGCAGAAATTTTCCAAATTTGCAAATCAAATCTTCGAACAATTTCCAATTCTTTGCTCTTCAAACCTGCAAAATATTTTTCATGCAATTTCTCCAAACCCTTGTAGATCTGATACCATGTAGAGGTTTTTCATTACACCAAAAGTAGATGTTGGTAAACTTCAAAACTAGTAACTAGGATCACCAGGGTGGGAATTACAGATTCCATAGAGGTGCAGTGATTACTCCAATAGATAGATACAGTTCCAAACTGCTATTTTTAATTACGATCTCTACAAAATCTTTTCTTTTCTAAAAAATATAATTTAAAATAATGATATCTATAAAAAAATCTTCCATTTTTTTAAATAACATCCTTTAAATTTTTAAATAATGATGTCTATAAAACCTTAGATTTTTACATTGGACTTATAGGTTATGTAGTTAGGCTCTTTGCGCAGGATTCCAATGAACCGCATTCAAATATTGCATACACTCACTCATGCACTCATGAAACAACAGTTGAGCAGCCACGGGAAGAATATGGAGGGCTAAACAAAACCGGTTGGTTGTTGCTTGAGAAGAATACATGAATGCATTTAATATAATTATCCAAACCGTGAGTACTTGTTACTGTGATTGGAAGAGGATGTTGCTTATAATCCAATTCCAGAGCTCCGATAGCATGGTTTCATAGAAATCACATTTTCTCAAAACTTGGGAATGAAGATAAAGTGGGTTTTCTTCATATTGTTCACCCTCTGAATCGAGTAAATTTAATATTATATCAACAATGTTCTTGTCTCTGAATTGCTACAGATGCTTTCCCATTGTTATATCTTATAAGACATCCTCTACTCACTGATTTTGAATGAACCCCCTCATTTATATTACATGCACTAGAATTCCATAGAAACGGAACAATGCAAGATGTCAATTTTTTCAGTATCTATCCAGTTTCTTATCTTTATCCTGAAAGGTAAAGCAGACATCTGGTGGAAAGATGTGAAGCAGGTCAGAAACGTCACGACAGAGGACTTGAGTTGACAATATTTTAAGAGGATTTTCAAGAATAAGTACTTTTCATAAAGATATTACGATAGTAAGGCCAAATAATTTTATGAGTGAAAAATGGAGTCAATGAAAGATGAAGTGTACACGACTATGTTCCTGGAGCTATTGAGGTATGTACCATATTTTAAAGATGAGAAAGCTAAAGTTCAACGATTTTTCAGTGGTTTTCCATTAGCATTTAGATATCGTATTGAGTGTGATGAGCCTTGGTCACTTGAGGAAGTAATTGGGAAATTAAAGCATTCTTGTGAACAATCAAATCATAAGAATGAATGTCAAAAATGATAGAAAGGGAAAGACAAAGGTAAAGGTAAATTTCATTTGGAAAGAGAAAGGCCTTAAAATGAATAGGAGAAAGAAAATGTGGCACCACAAAATAAATTTAATGTTGTTAGACTGGGACATGGATCACAATAGAAGCAGAGAGGTAATGGTACTGGATGGTTGAAGTATTGGAAATGCAGTGAGGAGCACCTTAGGAGAGATTGTCCACAGAATCATGGTGGTATGCCTAATATATGTAATGCACAGGAGGCACAAAATTTTGGGGATGTTGGGCATAGCATTCCTCGTATATATGCGGTCATAGACAATAGGTAGGTAGAACACCAGGAATATATCATTGAGATGGATAGTAATATTTCTGATCAATTTATTTCTATTTTGAATGACCCTTAATATAATTATAGCTATATTAGTTTTAACTTAGTGGATAAGTGTGGTTTGAATAAGGAAATTCATGTCAAATATTGGTTAGTGTAGTTGGCTACAGGTACAAAGAAAATAATTCACCATTGGTTAAGATCTTGTGCATTTGAGTTAAATGGTTTGCGTACAACAATGCACTTGAACATATTTCCATTAGGGTCATACAGTATGCTATTGGATATGGATTGGCTATACCTTCACAGGACCAAGGTGAATTGTTATGACAAAGCCAATGAGTGTTTGGATGACAATGGGGAACCAAGATTCTTATAGGGAAAGAATAAATCCACATCGGTTAGGTTGGTGACGTCTATGCAGGCCAAACGTAGTCACAGGAAAGGGTGTGTGTTGTTTGCAGTGCATATTTCTCGTGACAAAAGTAAGGAAGTTGAGGATGCATATTTTTTGAGTAGATACCCAGTTCTATAGAAATTTCAGGATGTATTTCTTGCAGATATTTCAGATTTACCATGTCATAGGGAGGTATACTTCTCTATTTAGTTAGTACCAGGGGCAACTCCAACATCAAAAGAACCTTACAAGATGAGCACACCTGAGTTGGAAGAGTTAAAGTTGTAGCTGAAAGAGATGCTTAACAAAGGATACATTAGGCCAAGTGTATCACCTTGGGGCGCACCGGTATTGTTTGTCAAGAAGAAGGATGGAACTCTCATATTATGCATTGACTACGGGAAGTTGAACAAAGAAACCATCAAGAATGGGTATACGTTGTTGAGGATTGATGACTTGTTTGATCAGTTGAAGGGAGCGAAAATGTTATGTAAGATCGACTTGAGACCAGGGCACCATCAGGTAGTCATCAAAGATAAGGACATCTACAAGACCGCATTCAAGAGCAGATATGGACATTACGAGTTTGTTGTATTTCCATTCGGTTTGACTAATGCCCCAACACATTTATGTGTTTGATGAATAGTTTGTTGCATACTTATTTGGAGAAGTTTGTTATTGTGTTCATTGATGACATATTGGTATATTGTAAAAATAAGGGAGAGCATGCCGATAATTTGACAACAATGTTGAGATTGTTAAGAGAGCATCAGTTGTATGCTAAGCTCAGCAAGTGAAGTTTCTTCTAGACTGAGGTACATTAACTGGTACATGTCTCCAAGGAGGGAATTGTAGTAGATCTAGAAAATATAAGGGTCATCATGGAGTGGTTAGCTCCTAAGAATGTGGATGAGGTGAGTTCTTTCATGGGATTGGCAGGTTATTACAGGACATTCATCCGGAACTTCTCACGAATTGCTTATGTTATTACATCATTGCAGGGGAAAGATAAGATTTTTGATTGGACAAATGAGTGTGAGGCTAGTTTTGAGAAGTTTAAGCAGTTGTTGACACATGCTCTAGTGTTAAAGATTGAAAATCTGGACAAGGAGTTTTTATTATGTACATATACTTGCAAGAGAGGACTTGGTGGAATCCTTATGCAGGATGGATAGGTGGTATGCTCTGAGTCACGAAAACTAAACAATTATGTGCAAAACTATCTAACACATGATCTTGAGCTAACAATTATCATACATTCATTAAAGATGTGGAGGCACTATCTTCTTGGAAGGAGGTTTGTACTGATGAGTGATCACATTGGGTGGAGATACTTGTTTTACTAACCGAATCTGAACGCCAAGAAAGCTAGATGGTTGCCCACAATCATTGAGTTTGACTTTGAAATCAGGTACATAAAAGGGAAGGATAATAGAGTTGCAAATTCTCCTAGCAGGCGAGTACAAGTAAATCACATGACGGCTATGAGCTCCAATGGGACAGATTTCTAGGATAAAATCTTGCAGGGAGGTTGATAGGATGACAAGTATATGGAGAATGTGCACAAGTTGTAGTAGAGTATAGGTAGTATTGGTATCCTGTGATTTGGTAGATTGGCATACCAAATGACAAGGCACCATGGAACCAATATTTAGAGTTCTGGGACCTAGCCTTCCTAGAATTAGAGAGGGATCTCTCAAGTTATTTGCAAAGGATGTGTGTGTGTTTGCTTTTAAGGGTTGATTTTAGGCTAGTTATTTAGTGCAAGGTTTGTTTGATTGTTTTGGTTGGACATAATGATTAAAGAACATAGATATAATGGGAAATCTCTAAGTTATTGGGAAATGGCGTCATATGGAAGTCATGATAAGTTCATAAGAGGATCGGGGAGTATCATAGGGAAAATCTAACTTGGCCAGTGGATCTTCAAATATTTTGTAATAATGAGGTGAACATTAAGGATAAGAATGAAAAGTAGGACAAAGAGCAATTAAGAATTATTTATCATGTACTTTAAACAAGAGACATATTTCAAGATATCTGTTTTGAAGCAAGCCAAAGGACAGGGAAAACCATAAACTTCTTTGGATAGACTTTTAATAAGAAACCTTTTAGACAACAATCCAGCAATCAAAAGACTACTTTCAAATAAGAAAACATATAAGATAAACAGTAAGAACAGCCTAAGATCAAACAAAAATAATCTAATCTGCTTTTGACTAACTCTCTAAGGATGTTCAAAGAAACTTTTTAAAGGCCGACCAGAGGATAGGGCACACCATAGAATTCCCTGGTTTAGACTCTACTAGGCATACTTTAAAGAAGTTTCAGAAATAATTCTCAAGTTGTACTCAAAAGAGCATGGACTCACCACTAAAATTCCTGGTTTCACTCTATTGAGATCACTCCTCAAAACCATCTCTCAAGCCGTACTCAAAGGAACACAGACTTACCAAAAGAGAAACTCCTTGGTTATACTCTATTGAATCATTTCTAAAATAACAAGCTATATGGAACTGGAGAGAAATTAAGAATCCTCCAGTCAGACCTTGCAGAAGAAAACATTTGGAGAGTGAAGAGTAAAAAGAACTAAGGTGCTTTCAAAAGACATTTCTTAGCCTAAAACCCTTACTCTACTATAACAAAGAAAGATGAAAACATAATGAAAACAGGAAATAACAATAATAGATAGAAACACTTCACCAACAGCCAAGCTCAGGGATCCAGTGATCTAGCCTCCTCCATCAAAAAACAAATCAGGGCATCCACAAGATCCAAGACATCAATTTTCCTTCAACTTCCAAAAGATTATGTATTACTTCAAAGAGTCATCAAATGCTGACCCTACAATGAGTTCAAATGCAGTATTTATGTTGCAAATGAGGAGGTGGAGCTCAAGATATGGTTTGAGTGTCATTAATCACATAGTAAATGCATTCGTAACCTTGAAAACCATGCAAGGCATAAGGCAGGAATATCAGTAGCTACTTCTCTATTTTAATAACTCTGTCTTAACTTTTAAAGAAGAAGAGGTAAAAATTTTGACTTTTAAGGATTATAATAACTTTTACAATAACTACCTTGACAGATAAAAATATCTTTTGAATGTGCAATAACTGCCAATTGCCTTTATGGATAGAAAGCATGCAGTAGGTGGCAATCTGATCTTTTGGAGGAGTAATTGCTTCCTTGTTGATTTATTTGAGGCTGTCTTTGGGTATTTGTCTTTGTTTTAATCATAAAAATCAGTAATTAGGCCTTTTGAACCTTGATTTTCTTTGATAATCTGTCTTACTACCTTTATCCTCTATTCTGCTTTATGACTGTTTTTATTCACTTATCCTTTATCTTTAAACCTTGGCCTTTATTCTTTAATCACTGTCTTTAAGAGCTAATCCTCTGTTTTATCTTTTGATCTGCAATTATCTCTTTAATCCTTATGTTCTTCTTTTTCTTTCACTGCTCTTTTGACTAGAATTGTCTTTTGCGCATAGGGAGGGTTCCTTTATGCATTGGAGGGTCTTAGATTGATCGACGATCATGATTCATCACCAATCAAACACCGAGAATAGACTCTTCAATATTCATAATTTGTTTTTAAGACCCCTGAGTCGTCACTAAGGGGTTTCATTCAATAAACATTAGTGGGAGGGAATCTGGCCTATTTCTGCCATTAAAACCTGCAACACACAAACCAATATTAGTTTTTAAAACCTATGGGAGTGGTGAAACTGCCTTTTTTTGGGTTTTGGAGCTGTCAGGGGCAATCTGCAGAGAAGGAGAATGTGCAGAGGGAATGGTTCCAAAGGTGGAACATGGTGGAGAGGTGAAGGCATTCGAATTTAGCGCGAAGGAGAGAAAGGCGGTTTTGGGAAAACTGCGGTAGTTTATCACATGAGTTAAGAGCAGTAAGTGGTTTTGAGTGGAGGCCGCGCGATTCCACTCAGCGTTGGATGTGTGTCCGGGCTAATACTTCCATTTTCATGTGGGTTTGGAGTGTTAAAGGTCAGTGCAAGAATCCGCGCGATACTTGACCTGGACCGTCAGATCTCAATGGGTGAGATCAACGGTGCAGAAAGGTCGGGAGACTGGGGCACAGATGGTTGGTAAGCAAGGGTAGTGGAAGGTGGGGCCCCGTTGGGTGACGTGGCAGCTTTGTCATGTTGTGGGGTTGAGTTAGGAGACGGGATGAGGGGTGGTGAAATGATAACCATTAGATTAAGGCCGAGGGCTCAGGATCAACAGTTGAGATGATCTAGGAGGAAACGGAGGGATGGGGTGAACTAGAAAGGGGGGCCGCCTTAATACCTTTTCAAAGGTTTGGGTGGGTTTATAAGTTTTTAGCGGGGGTATGTAAAAAACAAAATGGGTAGGAGTGAAGCTTAGGATAGGGAAGGGGCTTAGGATATAGCAGAAGGGAAAGGTCTTGTGGGGTTAATAAGGACCGGAGGCTGGGAAGGAAAGGGGCTTAAGAAAATAGCGGGAGGTTGCGGTCTAGAGTCGTATAGGTGAGGGGGTTGGGACTTTAAGCCAAAAGGGGCTTAAAGGCCTATTTCATAAAAAGTGGGTTTTTAGCATAAAACAGATTTTTCATGAAGTTTTTAAAGTGTTTGATAGGCTAGAAGTCAGCTTTAAACAATGTAAAAAAGGGTTTTTACATTGTTTAAGGAGTTTTTAGAATAAAATGATGAATAAGGGGGTTATGAGGGGTTTTTAGAGGGGAAGAAGAGAATGAATAAGGGTGTAAATGCGGTAATGAAAATGAGGCAAACAGGCCTAAAATGGAGTTTTCTTTGCAGCAAAGTAACTTTGAGGGGGGGGAATATAGGAAAATTTAGAAGAATAGTTAGTTTTAGGATGACAAAGGCAGTGAGATTTCTAGAACTCACAATGTTTCTTCAAACATTTTTTCTAGAAATCTAGGCTTTACAACTTAGTCATATTTTGATATCAGAAAAATTATGGATGACTAACAGCGGCTCCACTTAGGGAGGGCAGCTTTCCTTTCAAGATGTCCAAAACCTCAGTTTATCAAATCTCTAAGTTTCAGAAGACCAGTACCTTATCCATTGGGCAAATTTCCCTTCCTTTTCACTTGCTGATACTCTTTTGAAGTGACAAGTCTTAACAATCTGCAACATATAATTTTTCCCAGCAACACTTCTAACTACCCAATCCTACTTGTCCTAACATTTTTTCTTCCTTTTTGAGTGCATTTGAACTAGAAAACTCTTTGACATTTTTATTTTGAAAATAGAAAAAAACTATCTACTCCTATCCCTATTTCTTCCAAGATTTCAGATTAAACTGTTGAACTCTTTTATTTCCTACCTAAGCTACTTGACTGCCAAGGTTGAACTGTTTGGCAGTCTTGATTATGTAGCTATTGACATGAAATTTAAAACAAGGTTCAAATCAAGATCAAACATTCTGATTAACCGTGGTTGTGGCATTGAAACAAGCTACACACAAACATTATTTGTATAAAAGTAAATTCAGAAAGATAAGGTTGTGATTTGTGATTAGTAATGCATCCTTATCTATCTCTTTAGTTCTGTTTTGAACATGTCGAACCAGAATCTTATATTTTCCTAATCTATATTTCTTGTTAAGTCAAGCCTGAAATAATCTTAACAATCAATGTTTCTACTAACTTATCAACATAAATTTAAAACATGTTCAGCCATGATTAGGCTTGATGACTGAACAAGATATCATTTTGAATCAGTAGTGGAATTTAGACTTGCACACTTTAAGTGGTACTATTTTTTGGGTATTGGGTTGTACCTCTTTTGATTTTCCCTCTTTTCCTTTTCTTTTCTTTCATTTTTTTTGTATTTTCTTTGATTTTCCTCATTTTATTTTATGTATAATGAGTGAAAACTTTGAAACTAGGACTCTTGATAGAAATAATGTGTAAGCATCTTGTCATTGATAGGACCTCCAAATAGTTCTTCTCCGTTCAGCCTTTGTAAGAAGAAAGAATTATGACCCCTTATTGAATGAATGATATAAGGCCCTTTCCATAAATTCCCAAACTTTCCATGTTTACCTTTATCTTCTCTCCTTGAATCCCATTTCAAAACTATGTCTCCAACTTGGAAGTTATTTGGTTTGGTCCTTCTGTCAGAGATCTTCTTGATGTTTTCTTGAACTGCCAGTTTCCTTTTGTACACTTCCTATCTTGTTTGTTGTAGATGAATGGTTTGATTTAGTCTTCTATGCATGTCATTTTCTTTTGTTTATACTTCTTGGAAAATTTTCATGACTGGAGCTCCCAAAGATGTAGGGAAAACAGCATCTAGGCCATATACCAGCTAATAGGGGGACATATTTAATGATTTCTTGGTGGTTAGCCTATCAGCCCATAATGCATGAACTAGCTTACTATGGCATGATTTTTTATTCTAATCCAACAATTTTTTGATATGTTGACCAAACTTTTGTTGGAGGATTCAGCTAATCCATTACCCTGGGGGTAGTAAGCTATGGAATGGCCCAAGGTTATATGATATTTGTAACAGAAATCAACCATTATTTTGGATTTGAAGGCAGAAACATTGTCTGTAATGATTTTCCTAGGACAACCAAATATGGATAATATGTTAGTTTCAAGGAACTTGATAATGGCAGAGTCAGTAGCATTCCTAGAAGGGATGGTTCTATCCACTTGGTAAAATAATCTGTGGCAATAAGGATCCACTTATGTTGGGCAGATGAGGTTGGGCGAATTTGTCCAATAAATTCTAAACCCCATTGCTGAAAGGGAACCTCTACACTGATGGGATGTAAAGGTAAACATGGAGCTTTCTCTTGCCATAAAAAATTTGACACTTATGTCAAATCATGACTAGTTTTTGAGTATCTGGGAAAAGGGTGGGCCAATAATAGCTAGCTCTAAGGATCTTGTTGGTTGTTGTCTTCCAGTAAAGGTGGCCTCCACATTCTCCCTCATGCAATTCATGCATGATCTTTCCTGCATCATCCTCAAGAAAACATTTAAGCAATATGCCAACAACATTTTTCCAATACAACACTCCATCTAAAATGCAGTAATTTAAAGCTTTTTGTTTCAAGAATCTAGCTTTAGTCTTTGACAGAAAATGAGGAATGTTAAGATAGAGAAGCACATAAATGATATCAGCATACTAAGGTGAATTCAAAAACGTTTCTTGGATGTAAGGAGCTATGAATTCTTTTGTTTCTTCTAAAACATCAACCATGTTTATATCTAATGCTTGGAAATTTTGTTCTGCCATGAGTTTTGCTAATCCTTGTCCTTTAATCATCTTGGTAGGCTGGATTTCTAAATCATATTCTAAGATAATTGCAATTCATTTTCCCCTTTTATCATCAGGGTCTTGATTTAGAATGTCCTTGACAACAGTATGTGGGACAAAATCAATGATGTGTGAGTGTAAAATGTAAACTTGGAAATCTTTCAATGCTTTTATCAAGGCTAAGGTTTGTTTCTCCATGATATTATACTTGAGCGGAGAATCTGTTAAGGCTCTACTGAAAAATGATATTGGTTGTTCTTGCCCTGCATTATTCTTTTGTATCAACACTGCAACAATTGTATGTTTAGAGGCAAATGAGAAGATGTAGAAATCTTTAGTGAAATCAGGACTAATAAGAACTGGTGTTTGAGTAAGAGTTTGTTTTACGAGTTCAAATGACTGTTTGGATTATAAAGTCCACTTAACCCCTGTTTCTTTTTTGAGCATGTTTGTGATATTCCTTAAAAGTTCAGAAAGGTTGGGGATGAACCTTCTCAAAAAATTGATCTTCCCAATGAAAGATTGCAATTCTTTGAGGTTTCTAGGATGGCTGATTTTCAATATGCCTTCAATCCTTTTAGGGTCTACTTTGATTCCCTCTTCATAAATTATGTGGCCAAGAAGTTTTCCTTATTGGATACCAAAGAGTGTATTTTTGCGATTCAAAGACAAGCCATATTTTCTACGCTTCTCAAAAACTTTTCTCAAATGAATCAAATGTTCTTTATCATTTTTAGAGAAAACAGTAATGTCATTGAGGTAAATGATTATGAAGTTGCCTATGTCTTCTGAAAAAGCTATATTCATGGCCCTTTGGAATGTGGTTCCTGTATTCATCAAACCAAATGGAATTTTAACATACATGAACGTACCCCAAGGTGTGATAAAAGCAGTTTTGTGTTGATCACCTGGGAGTACTAGCACTTGGTTGTAGCCTGAAAAACCATCCAACAATGATATTCTTTTAGATCTAACCACCTTTTGAAGTATGTGGTCCATTTTAGGCAAGGGATAATTATCTTTTAGGGAGGCTCTATTCAGATTTCTAAAGTCAATGTGAAGCCTAATTTCCCCAGTCTTCTTCCTAACAGACACAAGGTTGGACATCCATTATGAGTATCTAAGGGGTACTATGATCCCAGCATCATACATCTTCTTAATCTCTTTCTCAACTAAAGGTAATAAAACAGGGTTTATCCTTCTTAGTTTTTGTTTGAAAAGTTTTTGATTTTCCTTAAGAGGAATTTTGTGTTAAATAATGTTGGTATCATATGATTTAAAATATTTGTACCCCCATGCAAACACACCTCCAAACTCTTTGAAAAGTTCAATATATTCTTTTTTGATATGAATAGGGAGAGTGCTAGAAAACTTGATCATTTTGGGTTCATCTATGCTTCCTATGTTATGTTCTTCTACATTGGTTAACGTAAGCTCTATCTTTGGTTTTTTAGCTACATCATTGAAATCAAATAGCTCCTCTAATGGTGTAAGACCTCTTGGTATTGAATCACTTTTACATTATAAAAATTTAAGGTCCCTTTGGTTTGTTTTTTTGAGTAATTCTGCTATATAAAGATATTCAAATTGATTTATATTAGCAGTAGAGGACAGCTCTGTTTTATGGACTTGTTTTTCATCAAGATATTCTTTTTTGCAGCTTGAGCTAGGTGTTAATTCAGCAAAATCATTCTTTGATTGCAGAAAATCATCAATGTGTTTATCTCCTTCAAATATTTTCCAATAGTATTCATTGTCAGGGACTGTGGGCCTATTTTTTACTTTAACAGTGAATTTTTCATTTTCATGAGGGATTTGGCAATTGCTGGCAGCAAAGGAAAGTTCACTTGCAAGGTCATTTTGAGCTCTAGGAATGAAAGTGAGTTCATATTTTTCAAATGTTTTTAGGAGCTCTAGTGAATCATTCCTATATTCTCTTAATCTCGGGTTTTTGGCTGAATAATCCCCTTTTATTTGCCTAATAATCAACTCTGAATCTCCTTGGACTGGTATTTTCTTGGCTCCTAAATCTTTGAGCAAATGTAGGCCAAGTAGGAGAGCTTCATATTCTGCAATTTTATTGGTGCATTGGAAATCAAGTTTATAAGAATGTCCTTGGTTTGTATTATGTATCCATACACCTGCTCCAGAACCTATTTTACTACAAGAGCCATCAAAGCTCATTTCCCAAAGTGTTTCTATTTCATACTTTTTTTCCTTTTGATGTTCAGGGTTGTTAAGGTTAAGGCTGCCAGATTCTTCTTTTAGGGACAAATTTGAATGTTTCAGGAGGTTTAATCCTATCTCATTTTCCTTTTCTTGTTGGTTGATTTCATCTTCATTGTACAAGATAAAGGAGTCTAAATATAAATGCATAGAATAAACAGGAGTGTTGTTTGGCCTATCTATGTTGCTTACCATAAATTCCATATGATATTCTCTGTATAATCTTCTAGTTTGGTTAAAAACAGGTATGGTAGCATAGGACATGTCCATTTGAAGGCTTCCTTGAAGTTTTTCTCCCCAAGATCTAGATAGAAGCATGTCATATTTTGGGGGAATGTCGGCAAAAACTATGTCCATAACTAGACCCTTAGCAGGAATTTGTGCCAGATTGACACATAAATCCTTGATTAGGCCTAAACACTTAGCTCCGCTTGAATCAAAGGAATACAGGTCCTTGTAAGGTTTAGTAATCTCTAGGCCTAATCTCTTTATCACTACTTTTGGCATAAGGTTGTGAGAGGCACCAGAATCTAGCATGGCATTGTGTAAAATCTTATCATGTATATTCAAGCTGACATAAAATGGAGGAATTGTTCCTTCTTGTTATTTTCCCTCTACTTAAGGACCAAACAGTAGTTCTGGTTTATCATATATCAATTTTAATGTATCAGTATCATTGCCTATGTTCAAAGCTTTCAAAACTTGATTTTTATATACATCCTGGGTTACTAGTTCAGCTAAGGGTATGCTAATTTTGATCTTGGCAATCTCACCTTCAAGGCTAAAAGGGACTAATTTTTTTGACATATTTATATCTTTTTTTTCAAGCATAGTCTTTTCAGCAATTCTGATTTGCTGAGTTTTATTAGGATTGTTATTTAGGACAGATTTCTCAGGGCCACTAACAGAAGTATTGGGGCAGCTTGGGTCAACAGTTTG
The DNA here is from genome assembly GCA_034641835.2 of Pinus albicaulis. Classification (NCBI taxonomy): domain Eukaryota; kingdom Viridiplantae; phylum Streptophyta; class Pinopsida; order Pinales; family Pinaceae; genus Pinus; species Pinus albicaulis. The sequence goes on from CM076582.1 coordinate 950,630,318, forward strand.
CTGATTGGTTTTGTCCTTATTTGAGTCAGTTTTCTTAGTCCAAGTGTTAATTGTGTTTTCTATAATTTTAGGAGAATTTCCTAAATTTTTCCTAACATCAGTACCTGTGTTTTCATCATTGGAAATTTTTGGTTTCCTTTTTCTTCTAAGATCATATTGTCTATGCACCTCCATTATTTCATTTTCAAACCCCAATTGGTAATCTTCAGAATCCTCATTCATTATTTTCAACTTGTTCTAAGGAGAAGAAAACTTGTTCTTCTTCAATGAGGAAAACATCTATCTCACTGTCAGATCCTATCATATTTACATGATTTTCTTCTAATATTTCAGTTTCCCTTTCTTCTTCCTGATCTACATAGTTTTGTTGAAAGGGAGGCCTAATTTGTTGGTCATTCTCTCTTTGTCTATATTGAATAGGGTCTCTTTTGACATTTGGATTTCTATTTCTGTTTTGGGAATTGATTTGGTTTTCTCTTGGAGGCACTCTATCATTTAAGTTTATCTTCTCAAGCATTATTTCCATTACCCTCACTAAGTTATCAATTTTGGCATCAGATGATGAGGTTGATGCCATTGCTTCATATTTATATGTAACTTTTTTTTTTTGATTTCAATCTAGCTCTTTTCTCAATTAGATTTGCTTCTACACTAATAGTTCCCCTCTGCATGTTTTCTAATTTTAAGGGGTCTCTTTCTCTTAGTTGGTAGGCCATGTCTAGATCAAAGCCTTCAGGAAACTTAGCTAAGGCTGGGCCTAGTGGAGGTTTCATGTTTGGGGGAAGTGCATTGTAAACACTATTGAATCTAGTGCTATAATCTTGGACACTTTCCCCAATGTTCCTTTTGAGGTTGCTATATTCTGAAAGGATTTGGAGAGGGTTATTTTTAACTTCCCACTTGTTTATGAATGTTTGGTATAAAGAAGGGAGATCATTTATGCTATTAGGAGTTAAGTTCTTAAACCATTTTTTGGCTTCTCCTCCTAAACTTTGGGCATGGTCTCTTCTTCTATTTCCATGTAATCAAAGGCATCATCCATTTTATCTACATGATGTTGGGCAATAGTAGATTCATTTCCAGTGAAATAGGGAATTCTAGATTGATAATCATTTGGTAAAGGAACCAGAGGTTGAGGTAACACTAATGGGGCATACCATGCTACCATGGTGGGAAAAAATGGGGGATTTACAAGAGGTGGATTTGTAAAAGGAAAAGTGGGATGAACTAAGGTGTTTTGAATAGTGGATGTGTGGATAGGAGTGGTGGAATTACTTGGACCAGCGAGTTGATTATGAGCAGATTTGTTATGGAAAGAACTGAAGTGGTGGAGAAGCTGAAAATCAGGAGGAATGGAAGGAGATGCTTCTTTGCTAAAGTTCTGCTGCAAATATGTGGGCTCAAGGTCAAATTGGTCAATATCCCTATGAGACCTGGTTCTAAATAGGTTCCTTGTATGAGACAAGTCAAAGTGAGGATCTTTAGAGACAGTGAGATTTTTAGGGACAGATCTTGTTCTTTGGATGGTCCTACCAGTAGTTAAATTTCCAGATTTAGAAGTTTTCTACAAAATATTTTCTGGATCATCAACTATTGGAGGGGGATTAGGGTCTGGATGAGATTTGGTACTGATCCTATGTGAAGCCATATTTCAAGTTCAAAAATAAGAGAGGCTGAAAACTTTAGGATTGTTTTTAAATGTTTTGACCTCTCCTAGTGTTTTAGTACCTTTTTAAAATATGGGACTAGGCTTCCAAACTTCTTTAGGACTGACTTGATGCAATCTTAAGGGAATCTAAAAGAACTAGTGGATAAATAGGCCTATTGGGGCTAGTGGAGTCGCCAGGTGGAAATTTTTATTTTTTCTGAAGGTAAAATAAGTTATGGTCCACCACAAAATGAGTAATAAAACCAATCCAAGAATTTTTTCTGGGGTTTTCTGAGTTTTTATGTGGTTCTTATGGTTATTGGAGTCCTAAGGAGTACTTAGTTTTCCACTAACTCAGAAGGTCCCACCATGATCGCCAGAATGTTGGTATCCTGTGATTTGGTAGATTGGCATACCAGATGACAAGACAACATGGAACCAATCTTTAGAGTTCTAAGACCTAACCTTCCTAGACTCAGAGAGGGATCTCTCAGGTTATTTTCAAAGGATGTGTGCTTGTTTGCTTTTAAGGGTTGATTTTATGCTAGTTATTCAGTGCAAGGTTTGTTTGATTGTTTTGGTTGGACATAATGATCAAAGAGCATAGATAGAATGGGAAATCTCTAAGTTATTGGGCAATGGAGTCATATGGAAGTCATGATAAGTTCATAAAAGGATCGGGGAGTATCATAGGGAAAATCTAACTTGGCCAGTCGATCTTCAAAGATTTTGGAATAATAAGGTGAACATTAAGGATAAGAATGAAAAGTAGGACAAAGAGCAATTAAGAATTCTTTATCATGTACTTTAAACAAGAGACATCTTTCAAGGTATCTATTTTGAAGCAAGCCAAAGGACAGGGAAAACCATAAACTTCTTTGCATAGAATTTTAATAAGCAACCTTTCATAAAACAATCCAACAATCAAAAGACTACTTTCAAATAATAAAACATATAAGATAAACAGTAAGAGCAGCCTAAGATCAAACAGAAATAATCTAATCTGATTTTGACTAATTCTCTAAGGATTTTCAAAGCAAATTTTTAAAGGCAGATCAGAGGACAGGGCACACCATAGACTTCCCTGGTTTAGACTCTACTAAGCATACTTTAAAGAAGTTTCAGAAACAATTCTCAAGTTGTACTCAAAAGAGCATGGACTCACCACTAAAATTCCTGGTTTCACTCTATTGAGATCATTCCTCGAAACAATATCTCAAGCCATACTCACAGGAACATGGACTTACCAAAAGAGAAACTCCTTGGTTATACTCTATTGAATCATTTCTAAAATAACAAGCTAGATGGAACTAGAGGGAAATTAAGAATCCTCCATTCAGACCTTGCAGAAGAAAACATTTGGACAGTGAAGAGTAAAAAGAACTAAGGTGCTTTCAAAAGAAATTTCTTAGCCTAAAACCTTTACTCTACTATAACAAAGAAAGATGAAAACATAATGAAAATAGGAAATAACAATAACAGATAGAAACACTTCACCAACAGCCAAGCTCAGGGATCCAGCGATCTAGCCTCCTCCATCAATAAACAAATCAGAGCATCCACAAGATCCAAGATGTCAATTTTCCTTCAACTTCCAAAAGACTATGTATTACTTCAAAGAGTCATCGAATGTCGACCATACAATGAGTTCAAATGCAGTTTTTATGCTGCAAATGAGGAGGTGGAGCTCAAGATAGAGTTTGAGTGTCATTAATCACATAGTAAATGCATTCCTAACCTTGAAAACCATGCAAGGCATAAGGCAGCAATATCAATAGCTACTTCTCTGTTTTAATAACTCTATCTTAACTTCTAAAGAAGAAGAGGTAAAAATTTTGACTTTTAAGGCTTATAATAACTTTTACAATAACTGACTTGACAGATAAAAATATCTTATGAATGTGCAATAACTGCCAATTGCCTTTATGGACAGAAAGCATGCAGTAGGTGGCAATATGATCTTTTGGACGAGTAAATGCTTCCTTGTTGAGTTATTCAATGCTGTCTTTGGGTATATGTATTTGTTTTAATCATAAAACTCAGTAATTAGGCATTTTGAACCTTGATTTGCTTTGATAATCTATCTTACTTCCTTTATCCTATGTTTTGCTTTATGACTGTTTTTATTCACTTATTCTTTATCTTTAAACCTTGGCATTTATTCTTTAATCACTGTCTTTAAGAGCTAATCCTCTGTTTTATCTTTTGATCTACAATTATCTCTTTAAGCCTTATGTTCTTCGTTTTCTTTCACTGCTCTTTTGACTACAATTGTCTTTTGTGTGTAGGGATGGTTCCTTTATGCATTGGAGGGTCTTAGATTAATCGACGATCATGATTCATCACCAATCAAACCCCAAGAATAGGCTCTTCGATCTTCATAATTTGTTTTTAAGACCCCTGAGTCGTCACTAAGGGGTTTCATTCAACAAACATAAATGGGAGGGCATCTGGCCTATTTCTGCCATTAAAACCTGCAACACACAAACCAATATTAGTTTTTAAAACCTGCGGGAGTGGCGAAACTACCTTTTTTGGGGTTTTGGAGCTATCGGGGGAAATCTGCAGAGAAGGAGAATGTGCAAAGGGAAGGGTTCCAAAGGTGGAACATGGCGGAGAGACGAAGGAATTCAAATTTAGCGTGAAGGATAGAAAGGCGGTTTTGGGAAAACCACGGCGGTTTATCGCGTGAGTTAAGAGCGGTAAGTGGTTTTGAGTGGAGGCCGCGCGATTCCACTCAGCGTTGGATGAGTTTCTGGGCTAATACCACCTTTTTCGCATGGGTTTGGAGTGTTAAATCTCGGTGCAAGAATCCACGCGATACTTGACTTGGACCGTCAGATCTCAAGGGGTGAGATCCACAGTGCGGAAAGGTCAGGGGATCGGGGCGTAGATGGTTGGTCAGCTGGGGTAGTGGAAGGTGGGGCCCCATTGGGTGACATGTCAGCTTTGTCATGTTGCGGGGTTGAGTTAGGAGATAGGATGAGGGGTGGTGAAATGATAACCGTCAGATTAGGGCCCAAGGCTCAGGATCAACGGTTGAGATGATCTGGGAGGAAACGGAGAGATGGGGTGAAGTATAAGGGGGGCCTGCCTTAATACTTTTTCAAAGGTTTGGGTGGGTTTATAAGTTTTTAGCGGGGGTATGTAAAAAACAAAATGGGCAGGAGTGAAGCTTAGGATAGGGAAGGGGCTTAGGATATAGCGAAAGGGAAAGGTTTTGTGGGGTTAATAGGGACCGAAGACTGGGAAGGAAAGGGGCTTAAGAAAATAGCGGGAGGTTGTGGTCTAGAGTCGTATGGATGAGGGGGTTGGGGCTTTAAGCCAAAAAGGTGCTTAAAGGCATATTTCATATAAAGTGGGTTTTTAGCATAAAACAGAGTTTTCATGAAGTTTTTAAAGTGTCGATAGGCTAGAAGTCATCTTTAAACAATGTAAAAAAGGGTTTTTACATTGTTTAAGGGGTTTTTAGAAGAAAATGATGAATAAGGAGGTTATGAGGGGTTTTTAGAGGGGAAGAAGAGAATGAATGAGGGTGTAAATGAGGTAATGAAAATGAGGTAAACAGGCCTAAAAATGGAGTTTTCTTTGCAGCAAGGTAACTTTGAGGGGGCAAAAGATAGGAAAATTTAGAAGAATATTTAGTTTTAGGATGATGAAGGCAATGATATTTCTAGAACTCACAGTGTCTCTTTAAACATTGTTTCTATAAATATAGGCTTTACAACTTAGTAATCTTTTTATATCATAAAAATAACTAATGACTAACAGGTACATGTACATATGGTGATGCAAGTGTACAGGATGTGGACTATCGTCTCACGACAAATGGATTGCTCAGATTTAGTGACGAGATATATGTGTCATACAACAATAAGCTCAAGAAGGTGATCTTGAGGGATTTTCATGTGAAACCATATTCTGATTACCCAAGCTATCATAATACATTGACTACAGTGAAGAGGTTCTACTATTGGTTGAATCTAAAGAATGATGTGGCAGAGTTTGTAGCTAGGTGTTTTTATTTTCAAATGGTTAAGGTGGAATGTAGGCATCTAGGTGGACTAATATAGTCGATTTCGAACCATAGTGGAAATGGGGGGTCATTTCCATGGATTTCATCACAGGCTTGCCCAGGACATCTAGACAACATGATTTCATCATGGTTGTTGTGGACATGTTGACAAAGGTTGCACACTTCATTCCAGTGAAGACTACATATTCTACTAGCAATGTGGCAAAGTTGTTCATCAGAGATATGGTCAGATTGCATGGTGTTCCAAAGAAGATTGTGTCAGAAATAGATGAAAATTTCACTTCCAAGTTTTGGAAGGAGTTTTTTGCAAGTTTAGGCACCAAGTTTGCCTTCAACACAATTCATCATTCGCAAAATATGGACAAAGTGAGAGTGTCAATAGGATATTGGAGGGTATGTTGTGGATGTATGTGATGAATCTGTAGCAGAAGTGGGAAGAGCATCTCCTACTGGTATAATTATCCTAAACCAACAGGAACCAGGAATCATTGAGGATAAGTCCCTTTGAGGCATTGTATGGGTGGAGTTGCAATACTCCCATCAGTTGGAGTGATCCAATTAATAGAGTATTGATTGTACCATACATGTTGGCATAGATGGAACAAGAAATGCAGGTAATTAAGAAGAATTTGAAATAAGTGCACGATAGACATAAGACTTATGTAGACCGAACCAAGTTGTATAAGGAGTTGCAGGTTGGGGAACAGGTGTACTTGTGTATCAAGCCCAAGAATATCTCCTTGTGGATTGGATCATGTTCTAAGATGGAACCCCAGTTTTGTGGATTTTTTCAGGATTATTGAGAGGATCGAACTACTAGCCTATCGACTTGCACTAGCTTACATAGTGAAAGTTCATGATTTTTTTCATATATCATTACTTAAAAAGTATGTTAAATATGTTGATCATACGACCGATTTTTCTGTATTGCAGGTGGATCTAGATGGAGAATTCCAGCCGGAGCTCAGTGTATATTGTAGAAAAAGTTTCTCATGCTCTAGAATCGAGAAATAGAGAAATTTAGAGTGAAATGGAAGAACTTTGGGCTCGATGAAGCTACATGGGAAATGGAGGAGCAGATGTGAGATATGTATCCTTCCTTTTTTTCGGTTGAGGAAAATAAGTTTTGGTATGATGTTGGTATATGTTTAGCATATGTTATGGTGATTTTTTGATGTGATGTTCGGGTATATTTACATATGTATATGGATGTAAATACCACCATGAGCTATGTTATAAAGCTCCAATAAGCAGTATGGGTGTTATGTCATTATAGTTGTCATGTTGGTATGTTGCCATGATGGTTTTCTTTTCAGCAGGGTGATCATTTTAAATGCTACATCGAGCTATGTTATAAAGCTCCATGAGAATTTTGTTGTCTTCCAATGGTTTTGCTAAGTTATATTTGTGATTGAACACCGATGACGGTGTCCCCCAAGGGAGAGGGTTCTATAGCAATCATGTTGAAAATTCTATGTAATAAAAGTTAAAATATCAACCATGATTGCGAGGAAACTTATTACAAGCTAAATGTTGGGAAAAAAAATGCTAGTGGGTATTCATTTGGTTTAATATGGCTAAATAAATTCGCAAAGGAAATGGAAAAAACTTTGTAAAGGAAAAATAACATTTTTGACACATTTATTTATGAAAATAATGGAAATTAGGAGAAAAGGGAAGTGAAATGTCACAGGTTGTGTGTGAGGAGGAAAATATATGATAGTGGAAAATGAAGAAAATAGAGGCCCCATCAATAAAAAGGCTTCTGAGGATCAGTTGGTACCTTTTGTTAGTTCAGTTTTGGAGCGCTTTCATTATTCTCTCTCTCTCTCTCACTCTTGGACATAAAATATTATTGGAGAGCTTTGGCATTGGATCAAGAAAGACAAAGAAGGAAAGAAGAATGAAGGAACAAGCAAGGAAGAGTAGGATCCAACAACTACAACAAGATTCTTTGTAGGTATTGATTTTCATGTGTGATTATCTTGCTGGATTTGGCATGCATGGTATTGCATGTTGTTATTTTTTGTCATGGAATTGGTTTTTCCAGGTGTGCCAATGTTTCCAGCCTAGCCCTGCCATTTCTAGATAGATTTGATGAGATGGGTTCTCATGATTTGGTTGAGCTAGATTGTCAGATGAATTCGAAACCGAGTGAGGTCGGTCTCTGCAATTAAAAAAACATGGCCTAGTGATCCCTAAAACAGACTATGGATCGTAGTAAAGCCACTAGCCTAGTAACCCTTGAACTAGACTGCAGGTTGTGGTAAAGCCAATATTGTGTGCCTCAGTGGGCCTAAGAATCCTTACCGGTGAATGGAGGGATATACGTTAAATCCAAGAGGTGGATTTCTCTCTATTGGGCCTAGTAGTCATGAGATGGGATGTATAATAAATCCTAGAGAGTGGATCTTGGTGTAGGGCCTAGTGATCCATGGATCATACTGTGGATTACGATAAATGCTAAGAGACTAGGAGGTGGTAAAATTCCTCACAGTGTAGGTGGATAACTCTGGTAGAATCCATGTTTATTTGGTTCAATTTGGTTGGTTATGAGTCCCACATTCATGCTTGGAATATGACACAGGGATGATTGGATGAAGAGAAATTTTTTTCAACCAATCTATGGTCGGCTGGAATGTGGTAATCCCATCTCTGGTTGGTTTTCAAATTCATTAATGAGAAGTCCATTACCTTGGCATTTTATGTGTAAATGTACTGGTTTATATGTGGATCCTGTGGCTGATGTATTCCTGATATTTATGTTGTTATTATGTTGGTTATGAGTATGTACTCTAAGAATGATGATGTATGTCTCTCCTCGATGTTTTTATTTGTAAATGAATAAAAGATGTATCTGTGACCTAATAAATGATACTACAGCTAATGATGTAAGGAAAAAATAATTCTTAGTGATTCTCAGATAAGTATAAGACCCCTATGTTCAGATATGTTGTTTATACTTGTAGATTACATATTTGTGATATGTTTGACGAAATGGTTGTCATGGCTAGTAGGGCTCCACTCTAGGTGTTTTTTCATGGTTTTTGCAAATACATCATTGTTTCACTTTTTTATTTCATTTCAGAACTTCTCATTGAGTTCTGGGAAGTGGCTTGGACCCTGGGCCTGAAAAAGTGCCTTAAATACCGCGGACGCATACCCAAGTTTGGGAAATTTAGTCCCAAGAAGCAAGCATGTAGGCTTGTGGGAGTGTCCAGAGCCTCCTAGATGAACTCATACCCATACTGAGGGAGCATCTGGGGGGTTAAGTGGGCTAAAAAATTATCAATGGGACCCAGGGGCTAGTTACCTTAGTGGTTGAGATGGTTTCTTGGAGTCATGTTACTGATTTGGAAGGTTTGTATGATGTGTTTTTGTCAGTTCCGCTTCCTTAAGGTCACCTAGGAGGTTTAATCTGATCATAGTAGCCTCTCATCTCATGTTTACCCCATTTGGTCGGTCACATGAGTAGATGTGGGATGGGGGTGTTACACCTGCGGTGGTGGTCGGTTGGATGGAAGTGTATCTTCTTGTAGGGGATGTGGTGTTGGGGCTACCTAGGAATTTGTAGAGGACGGTCGTGGCTTGGTGTGGATCTCTGGTTCTAAGTGGGGTTCCCAGGGTGAAGCCACGACCCCGCTCCTTGCGTGCTCTTGTGGGGTCAAATCCAAATTCGACCTACCTGACTAAGGGTTCACCTACATTGGTCGACACCAAGGGTGGTGTAAAGAGAGTTGGTGCTGTTTGTAGGAGACATCATGTAGCTTCTAAATACGGTAAAAATAGTGGGCCTGGCGAAGTTGATGACAAGAAGAGGTAGTTATATGGTCTCGTGGGAGGCAAAGGTCGTAGAGCCCTGTCTTAGGGTGGTCATGGTGGTGGAAGTAGGGGTGGAATATTAGCCGGTGGATGAGGCTCGAGTGCATGAGGGTAGGGTAGCAGGTTTCGATGCATGCTATCTGAGGGGCGTGCAACTGTTGGTTGCATCAGGAGGTATCCGACGTGGCAAGAGATGCTTCAATCCATGTTGAACACTTTGAAATCTCGTGACAGGGCCCAGAGTCAAGAACATGAGGCAGTTATGGCCTAATTTGGATAAATTCCATTACTTTCAGTGCCACATTCATAAACGAATTGTGGTTGCCTAGCATGGTCAAAACATTATGACTGAGAAAATCGAAGAGCTAGAATCCTGGCTCGCTCACATTGAAAATGTCCACTATCTCTCCCACACACCTCCTCTTCCAGGGACAAGGCCAAATAATCTTTCTTATATCACTTTTGATGAGTAATTATGACAATTGGTTTCTTGTTAGTTCTTTTCGTTTTTGGGCATGTAAGGCCTATAAGGTTGTGGGTCTCCTAGTTGGGTATTTTGCTTTTTTTCTATAGCATGGTAATGGCATTGGTTAATAAACTAGGTGAGGCCACATGCATTTTGACATCCTTGTGCATATTTTTTTATTAATGAAAAAACTCACTTGCCAAATATATATATACATATATATATGTGTGTGTGTGTGTGTGTGTGTGTGAGAGAGAGAGAGAGAGAGAGATTTATATAAATATAAATAATATTATTAATAACTAACATAGTTTTATTTTAATTATGGATCTCTAGTCTAGATGCAAACATTTTCTCAAGTTTTGAATTCAAAATGAAATTTTGACATCCTTGTACATAGCTTTTGATTAATGAAAAAACTTTGACTTGCCATATATATATATATATATATATATATATATCAAAAACTTTGACTTTCTATATGTGTGTGTGTGTGTGTGTGTGTGATTTTTCTATAAATATAAATAATATTATTAGTAACTAACCGTTCTATTTTAATTATGGATCTCTAGTCTACATGCAAACATTTTCTCAAGTTTTGAATTCTAAATGAAATTTAGGTCCTAGAATTACTTCTTGTGAAATTTAATCCCATAGAAGAAATTTAATCCCTAATACTAGTACTTGATCTTCTTGTGAAATTTAATGAAATTTAAATCTTGTGAAATTCAAGTTTTTAATTCTAAATGAAATTTAGGTCCTGTGATTACTTCTTGTGAAATTTAATCCCTAATACTAGTACTTGATCTTCTTGTGAAATTTAATGAAATTTAAATCTTGTGAAATTGAATCCCTCATTACTTGATCTTCTTGTGAAATTTAATCCCCCTAATACTAGTACTACTTGATCTTCTTGTGAAATTTAATCCCCCTAATACTAGTACTACTTGATCTTCTTGTGAAATTTAATCCCCCTAATACTAGTACTACTTGATCTTCTTGTGAAATTTAATCCCATAGAACTCGTACTTGATCTTGGTAGATCAAGAATTGACATAAATCTATGAAGATCAAAAAAATCTAGTACTAATTGATCTTCTTGTGAAATTTAATCCCATAGAACTAGTACTTGATCTTGGTAGATCAAGAATCGACATAAATCTATGAAGATCAAAAAATTTAATGAAATTAACATAAATCTATCTTAATTTTTAAAAAGTTAAGATTTAAACTCTTTTAAATAAATTTAATTATTTTATAAATATTTCATCTAACATTTATCATCTTTAAAATAAATAAATAAATAATAATATGTTAATTATTCCTATAAACAAATGTATAATCATTCATCATACATGTAAATGGTATGGTAAACTTTATTGAAGTCCAAGTCTTGAATTTTTGGAAACTAATCTTCAATATCATGTCACAGAATAATTCACCTAATAATACTCATTTTCCATCCATTAATACAATGCTAATATTCATGGGATTAAACATTCATTCCAAGATTCCCTCGAGGGTGAAGAGAATTTTTAGAAACATTTAAAATGAAATATGAGAGAATTAGAATTGACAAGTGGGTGGCGATTTCATATTCTTTAGGGAATTCAGGGCAAAAATCAAATAAAACATGGTGTTACTCATAAACTCACAATGGAAGTTCTATAAAACACGTATTGTTACTCATAAATTTGCAATAGAAGTTGTGTTTTTAATGAGACTTGCCGAGTCCACCCAATTATAAGAGACACCCTTGTTTTCAAAAATTGTGTGGCAACACTTAGTATTGAGTTCGACAAGTCGAATTTAGCGATTTCCTTTCGTCCAAATCTTGTTGGAATACATAATTCCTACTTGTCTTCTGTTTGTGATTCTCTCTATGTATAAGAGTATGTTCCTATCTTATAGGTTAGTTCCTAGTTTAGTGTGAGGTTGAGATATTCTCTCAACTACATTATTGTGCGTCCAAGATAGATTTCCTATCTTGAGACTATCTCATGTATAAATGTTTGTAATCAGATTGATTAATTAATATAGTTTGCAGACTGATATTTTATCATGGTATTAGAGCCTTAAGGGCCTTTGGCCCTTCCTGGGCATAGGAAAATATATTTTATTTATATATTTGTTTGTCCATCAAGAGTCGCCACTGTTGTAAGCGATCTGCTTGATCGGAGCCAGATCTGAGCTGGCGTGTTGTTAATTAAATGGGTGCTGGCCTCTGTTTGTCTCTGTTTGTCTCTGTTGGTACGGTCGGTGGTGAGGCCGTGGAGCTGTGTGAAGGCATGCTGCCTTTCGGGTTTTTAAGGATTTGCTTTTGAATGAAGATGAGGCTGCTGTTGGGGGTTGTTATCAGTTGTGGAGGGCTCTGTTCCTGTTTCAACAGGAAGGGCCAGGTATTCATTCATGTCGATTGCTACAGGTCTTTTCGAGTGCACGTCCTTGGGCTCAGCGAAGATGTAACGGCGTCCTAGCGGAGCGAAAGATTGAAATCCTTTTCAGAACTTCCGCCGCATAAAACCTTGTAGCTCTTAAACTAAAGCGTTTGAGGAGCTGTTGTTGGCGTTTGTGCAATTAAGGGTGGATTTTGTTTTTTGAAAGCCACAGATAGCAGGGATCAAACGAATCTTCGTGATGTGGAGGATCTGCATGAGAGCGAGCAGTTCCTGGTGTTGTTCCTGCGAAGTGGAAGAGCGGTTTGGCATTATGCTCTGCCTGCAAGCTGCCATTGTTGGCTTTACTTTCTCTGATTTTGCAGCTGAGAAACTAGACTGGGAGCTTATTTTAAGGACACAGATCTAAGTCAAGAAAAAGTTCGCATTTTAGGTTCAATTGCATCATCTCCAGATCCTTCTGTTGTCCTGGAAGTGCTAGACTTCAGTCTTTTTTCTGAGGTGCGGAACCAAGATGTGGTATTTTTACTTTATGGAATTAACAAAGAGGGACGCGAGACTACTTGGCTATGGTTAAAGGAAAAGTGGGACTATATCTTGAAAAAAAATTGGGGTTCAGGATCTTTGTTAACTTGTTTCAACAATAGTGTTGTATCTCTGTTTTCAAGTGAGGAAGGCCACCGCTGTAAAAATTCAGAGTCTTGTTGATTCTTTGGAGCATTCGGTGTAGATTAAGTGACGATGAGCTTCAAGGCTGGAGGCCTGCTCTGCCTATTGTTCGACGACGAGGTAGCACACCGAGGAAGCACAAACTCGTGAGGCCTGTGCTGCCTATACATCCATCCCATAATAGTGTTCTACATTTTGTCGTCCTTCTTTAATGATTTTGTGATCGACTTTGTTGTCGCAATTTTGCTAGTTTCTCTCAACTTCTAGGTTGTTAAGAATGTTAGTAGAAGAATATTGGTAGGCCTAAGATGGTAGAATAAGATAAATGAGCATGGGAAAAGTATCTGGAGATATGAATGTCTTGATCAGGAGTCATTAGCGTGAATAAATAAGAAGGATTCCTGGCTCTTCTGGTGGACGCTCTATGTTGCGGCCATTATTTGGTCGGCACTTGGAATTGTGGCTTTACCAAATGTCGTAATGATGCAAAGAGACAGATTCAAGATTTTTCATCCCAGTCATTTGCTTCACATGTTTCATAAACATTGCAGTCGGTATTAAGTGTTGTTTGATGCATTCGAAAGCAATGGAAATGGTGTTCTGAAATAGCAATTTGGTTGTTTTTTTCATTAGCTTGCAAATAATGAGGATGAGGAATTCCCACAATCGATGTTTATTTCTGACGAAGTTGGATCATACACCAGATCATGTATGGGATCTCGTAAGGAGTTGATGCAGCTTGTATGTTGAGCTGGCGGAGAGAAAGTGTTTCGTATAATATGGGACAAGATATCAATTGCTGCTATGCTAAGCATGGTGCTGCTTGAAGGGTTGTAGTACTTTGCATTATTATTTGCCATTGTTTAAAATTGTCATGTCATTAATGTAAATTTGGAGGTTGTATTGTTGTGACATTTAGTTTGGCCAACTATTGTCATGAGTTTTGAGTCTATGTTGGAATCGGCCATTCTAAAAATAGACAAATTAATTTGTAGGAAAATTATTATCTACCAGATATATTGATGACATGACACTGAAGATGGGAGTGCCAAAGATTGGAGGATGATCAAGTTTGTGTGTGCCCAATGTGATGGAAACAGATTTTGGAGACAGATCTACATGTTTAATTACGAGGATATTAGTTGGACAATGGGTCTTAGTTGTTGTAGCATGTTAGCAAGCATGAGGAGGCATGCTTGAAAGCAGATACCAAGCGTTGATACTGTGAACAGGGGAAGTGGCATTATGTTGCGAAGCCAGGAGAATTGGATGTTGAAACAATAACTTTTGTGTGTAAAATCATTGAATTTTATGCATGTTGACAGTGAATTTGTGGACGATGGAGGATCAGACCGGTGGAGTCCTCGCTTATTGTTTTTCTTTTTTTTTGAAGAGAAAATTGTGTCTCTTCATGAGGCTGTGAGTGCCTATGTCTGGATCATTAGTGCTAGAATGCACTGCATTGATTCCAGTTCAAAAGTCGTCAATCCGGTTCTTCATCAGTGGACCCCTCAAAGGTATTGTTGGAGAAAAATGGTTGTTGTTATAATCATCTTTGGGTAGAGATAGAGAAATTAAATCTGAAGAGTTGATGATTTATTTGGTTTCTTGGAATCATGTTTAAATTTATTGAGCCTTATTGAGCCTAGCTAACTCAATGTAGGTAAAATTATTTTGTTAGAATTAGCTACTCTAACAAATGACAGGTGAAACGTGAAGTTCCAAGTTTTAATTGACAATGTCAAAGATGCCCAAGATGTGAGCAACGAAAGAGGAGGTAATGAAGCAGCAACAACTATTATGATGGAAAACAAAGTAAATGTTTGTTTGAGTTAGTGTGGGTTTGTGGGATAGACTCCCTAGCATGTTATAAGCAAGTCTAGGAAAATTGTTGTAGTGGTCATGTTATGTACCTGAAAACTCCAAAAGTTGGAGTATGGAATGTATGCCTTGTTAAGGCATGTGTAAAGTTCATGGTAATCTCAAAACCACCTTGTAAGTACAGGTTTATGGTTAGCCGAAAACCATCTTTTGTCACTGTAAAGTGATGGTTTGTGGTGAACCAGAAACCACATACAGGAGCCTTCATGGCTACAAGAGCCTTCGTGGCTACAGGTGCCCCAGGTGCACACAGGAGCTAAAATTCTCACAGGAGCTTAAATGCTCACAGGAGTAGGTGGACTGCAATAAACACCTCACTCACAGGTCTCATATATTGTTGTTTCTGAGCACAGGAGGGTCGGCGCATTTTTTCTATCTAACAGTCGCGTTGAAAGATGCAATCAGCGCGACTGTTAGGGATTGTTATTTGGATGTGTATATTTGGCGCTGATCTCTCTTTTTTTGGCAGTTATACACATGGGATTCGCCCATTTGTGGTGAATCTGAGTCACAGACAGTATTGTCGGTTCTGCACATGGGATTTTCCCATTTGTGGTGAATTTGAGCCACAGACACATTTTTTTGATACAGGTACATGTATGCAATGATAATGGTTGACATAACCATGTATGTGAAGGACATCCTACGAGACCAGCAGGTGCAGTGGTTGGTACCCATGCATTCTGGTGGATGGTTGATCTTTTATATGGATGTCGACATATCCTTTTTTATGATTGACCACAACTAGACTTTGTGAATTGATATCACGACAATTAGTCGTTCAGGGGGAGTTGGAATATGTAATTCCTACTTGTCTGTGGTTGTAATTCTCTATTTAACGAGTATGTTCCTAGATCATAGAAGGTAGCTAGAACTATATATATTTCTGAGTTTGTTTGTGTTTGTAGAATAGCCTCATGAATATGGTAGAGTATGAGTCACAGTTTGTAATTAGAAGCAAATATACATGTCATTTATTGTTTGTACATGCTGTAAGACCCAGAGAGGCATGCATACCCCTTTGTTATATGTTCCCTCTGTCAGAGAGTTTTAACACCCTGGAAGAGTGTGTCATGTGGGATGGATACACTTGGGTGGGCCGTATTGGTTTTAGACTCCATGAGGAGAAATTTCTTATCTAGGGGGAGTTAATCGAGAGGTTGGATGAACCATGTATGTGAAGAACTTCCTAGTACACTGGCAGTTGCAGCGGTTGGGAACCCATGCATTTAGGTAGCTGAATGTTTCTTTATATGGACATCGACAATAGCATAAACAAGATACAAGTGTAATTACCAAACAGGACAAGATGTAGATTTTGCAGATGGATATTGAGACAAATAGTCATTAAGGGGGAGTGTTGGAATATATAATTGCTACTTGTCTTCTGTTTGTGATTCTCTCTATGTATAAGAGTCTTTTCCTATCTTATAGGTTAGTTCCTAGTTTAGTGTGAGGTTGAGATATTCTCTCAACTACATTATTGTGCGTCCAAGATAGATTTCCTATCTTGAGACTATCTCATGTATAAATGTGTGTAATCAGATTGATTAATTAATATAGTTTGCAGACTGATATTTTATCAAATCTTATGTCCGTTTCTTGGAGTATTTTTCTCAAGCCTTGTTTTTAAAATAAAAAGTGCCCAAAGATGTTTTCGTGGTGGAAGAATTTCAGGAGAAATTTTAATGGAACTGGTTCAGCCATTTGACAAAAACAAATTCCCTTTAAGTAACGAAGAACCAGCGTGCAGCCTTTCCAAAAGCCTTCCAAACATAATCTACAACTCAACATGGTACACACAGCAACACCTTGAACATGTTAATAATGTGATGGCTCTTGGTTCAAATGTGAACAAATCAGTGTTGATAAACTTTTAATGGACATCACGAATTTAAGACATTCGAAATTTGAATTTTTATTTCGTTCTCTCATTCTAGCATGTGTCCTCATTGGGTAGTGAAATGTACGTTGGTGGAAGGAGACGTGAATGAAATAGAGAGTTGAGTAGACGGGGTCAAAAACAAACACAGTCTGATACAAGCGGCTCGGAGCGAAAGATCATGTCGTGTTTTTGATGTAAAATTCATCAATATGTCTAGATACATCATCGTAAAAGGGAAAATTTTAAAGATAAAAATTTATTTTAAAGATTAGAAATTTTGGCTAATCTTACTAATCCATAATATGCAAACTATAATATGCTTGGTGATATTTTAGTAAAAATATTCAAACTTCTAATAATTTTATATGGTCTTTATAAACTTTTATAGTAATTTTTTTTTCCTTATAAAATTTGAGGGAAAATGAGAATTGCCTATTTTTTTCGTGAAAAATTATGGAAAATTAGTCCATCTACCAATATTAGCACATGTCTCCCTATTGCCCCATATCATGTTTAAATACATCAAGGTATAAGGGAAGAGAATTCATCAAGATACATCACCCTTATAAGAAAAGAGAATTCATCAACATATCTAGATACATTAACCTTGAACTTGATAAATACCACCTTCTTATTTATCAGCATATCCAAGAACTTGATAAATACCACCCTCTTACCAACACCCATGAACACCCATGAGTACTGACAATGCCATGAGTGCCACCATTTAACCTTGCTGGAAAATGTCGTTTAAAGTGGCCACAGTTCTCTTACCAACACCCATGAGTACCGACAACGCCATGAGTGCCACCGTTTAACCTTGCTGGAAAATGTCGTTTAAAGTGGCCACCATTCTCTTACCAACACCCATGAACACCCATGACTACCGACAATGCCATGAGTGCCACCGTTTCACCTTGCTGGAAAATGTAGTTTAAAGTGGCTACCGTTCTCTTACCAACACCCATGAACACCCATGAGTACCGACAACGCCATGAGTGCCACCGTTTGACCTTGCTGGAAAATGTCGTTTAAAGTGGCCACTGTTGACCTTACTGGTTTGTGGAAAATTTTGGTATTTCTGTAGCAGAGGAAGGCAATTGATTTCATCGTTCAAGAGGATTGAAACTGCTGAATTTCGAGGTTTTCAATTCCAATCTCATTTGTTTGGAGGTTCTGAATTATATTTAATCATTCTTTTGTTAGTAATTAATCCATCTGTCTTTTTCTTGTGATTTATAAAAATCAAACGGCAAGGAATGAAATACGGCCATGGTGGCAACCCCAATGGAAAATGTGATGCAATGGGAATTGTAATCTTATAGTTCGTAATATATATAGAGTCCCAGACTCTTATTTTTAATTACAATCTAAATTTTAGATTTTTTTTTTTTTAAATAATGTCATCTAAAACATCAAATTTAAGATAATGAAACCACTTTTTTTAAAATAATAATCAAATTTAAAATGACTTCAATTGATATGCCGATGGTTACAGTTCTCATTCCCATTCTCTCCAGTTTTCACTCTCATTTCATTGTGCCTTTGTTCTCTGCTCTACAAGCCTTTGTCTCGCCTCCGCCCAGTGCGCTTCTCTTTTGCCACCTTCTGAGCTTTCCTTTCCTGCCCTGCAAGCCCGTTGACTCAATGTCGCACAAACACCGAATGCGGTGCCTCCAAGGAGGAGGTAAAGGCTCTCCCTCTCGACCTCCAACTCCAACTATGGTGGCGCGCTCCTTGGCCTTCTTTGTGGCCATGGAAGAATCAGACGTCTTTGACCCCCAACTACTCTCGGCTCATCTATCTATTCACCTCCCGAAGGCATAGCATAGCCACTCCGGCTCTGGCAGTAAGAAACGCCCTCGCAATTTGACTCTTTCGTGATCCTCCTCCCCTCGGCCAAGAAAAATCGTTGGTCTCCCAATCAAAATCGTGGAGGATGCTTCGGACAGTGGAGGGAGTAGCTCTGCGGAAGGTGCCCAGCTAAAGTTCACAGAAGCGGACAAGGGTGTTCGTTCTACTTCAACTCTAGAGCTAGCTCCCAATCTCTCTAAGACAAAAAGTCACAGAAGTGGACAAGGGTTTTCGCTCTACTTCAACTTCAGAGCTGGCTCCCGAGCTCTCCAAGAAGGATGATGCCTTGTTCGACTACAGATGCTTCATAGTTGAAGAAACTACTCAAATGGAGAATCATGACATACAAGACCAGTCACTGGTAGTTGTAGAGCCTTGGCTCTCCTCGTTCTCAGTTTTTATATGCTATTCTATTATTATTTTTGTCTATATTTCTATTTTCCAGCAAACTCAATCACTCGGGTTTATGTTAATAGTTGGTTTCAGTCACTCAGGTCTATGTTAATAGTTGGTTTCTCCAAAAAGGGCAGCTCTTTTTTGAAACGTTGAACTCACTAAGGGATGGTTTCCCCTGAAGGGCAACCCACATTTTGAACACATTTTGAATTTTTGAAGAATTTTTGAACTGTCTTCACCCAACAGAGGTTGGGGGTTGGGTGTAGCTCGAATATATATATATATATATATATATATATATATATATATATATATATATAATTTAGTATTACTTGAGAAAAAAAAATTAATCTATCCATCTTTTTCTTCTGTCAGCTCAGGAAGTAACTCCGCAAAACTGAAGATACATTAGATGGAGATGTATGTGTACTTATACATGGAGGTGAGACTATTGGGATTCACTTCTCAATGTCTCTTGGCCTTCCTTATTTACTAAATTACAATAAAATACAATCTCACTGAATTCCGTAGGATTAGGTGTCAATATTCTCCCCTTTAATCTGAAGGGATGTTGGTGAGTCCAAGCATCGTTATGAAATTTTCAAACTTTTCTCTTTGAAGCGCTTTGGTGACAATGTCTGCGATCTGTTCATTTGTGGAAAAATGACGTAGATGGATAGTTTTGGCCTCAACATGATGTCAAATCAGATGGTATTTTGTATTGATGTGTTTGTTCGATCATGGAACTTCGGGTTCTTGGCTAGCTTTATTGCAGAAGTGTTGTCGATCATGAGTGGTGTTGAATGCATTTGTTTCATCTGCAAATCTTCTAGGATTTTCTTGAGCCACACAATTTCCTTTGTTGCTTCAGCTACTGCCACATATTTTGCCTCGGTTGTGGAATTTGTTGGAATTGATTGTTTGTGTGATCTCCATGAGACAGCTCCTGATCCAAGACTCACAGTATAACCTGAAGTAGACACCCCAGTTTCTTTGTCCCCATCAAACTCTGAATTGGAGTATCCGATCAAGCTGAAATCGCATACCTGTATATATTTGAGTCCAAAGTCTTGAGTCCCCTTCAAGTACTTTAGAACTCTTTTTGCAGCAGACCAATGTCCTTCACAAGGTTTTTGCATAACTTGGAGAGGATTCCAACAACAAATGAGATGTTTGGTCTGGTGGTAGTCAGGTAGATAAGACTTCCTACAAGTTGTCTATACTTCGTTGCATCCTTGAATTCCTTTCCTTCAATGGATGTGAGCTTCAAGTTTTATTCCATTGGAGTGGTTAAGGGATTGCATTCATCCATGCCAAACTTGTTCAAAAGATCTCCAATGTACTTCTTTTGAAAAATAAATATAAAATTAGGATGTTGAGTTACTTCAATACCCATATAGTAATGAACATAGCCCAAATTAGTCATTTCAAAACATTTCTTCAATTCTTTTTTTATGGATTCAATATAACTCTCATTGTTCCCTGTCTTCAAAAGATCATCTACATACACCACAAGATATACAATTGTTTTTTCCAACTTTCTTAACAAACAAGTTGCATCATCAAGATCAAAATGTTTGAATTCATGTTTCAGAAGATGCTCAATTAATTTCTCATACCAAGCTCGCGATGCTTGCTTGAGGCCATACAAGGATTTTATAAGTTTGCATACTTTGTGTTCTTGGCCCTTCACAACAAATCCTTCTAGTTGGGACATAAAATCTTTCTCCTTTAGATATCCATTCAAAAAAATGGTTTTTACATCCATCTGATGGACTTTCCATCCCTTCTAAGCTGCTAGAGAAAAGAGTGTCCGGATGGTGGCCCATTTTGCTGTGGGGGCAAAATTTCCTTCATAATCAACCCCTTCTTTCTGTGCAAAACATTTTTCCACAAGCTTGGCTTTGTGCTTGTCAAGTGAGTCATCTGCTTTGTACTTGTTCTTTTAGAGCCACTTACAGCCAATTGGTTTGGTTCCCAAAGGACGATCAACCAACTTCCAAGTGCCATTCTTTATCAAGGAATCATATTCTTATTGCATCGCTTCATTCCATTCAACATGAGAAGCGACTTCTTTGAAGGAAGTTGGTTCATGATCTGTAGACAAATTCAATTCATAGTTATAAGCAATATCCATATCAAAATCAGAATTATCTACGTCACCTTCATTTTGTCTAGTGGAACTTCTTGTTCCTTTCTTTCCAACCTCATCGGGATGAACGTTTTCTAGTGTCTTTGTAAGCCATTTTGGGGGACCTTTCTGAGATGGCCCAGGTTGCTCATTTGACTAAGTTGGAATTGAATCAAGATTCAATCTCTCAATTCTGTCAATCACATCGTTCAAGGTGTCATTCGTGGTTGGTTTTTCATGTGGGGGAGAGAGTGCTTCGGAAAATGATTCCACGGATTGATTCAGTATAGAAATACCCCCTTCAAGATGTGGAATTTGATTATCAAATTCTTGAAAAGAATTTGCATGTGTGAATCTATCCAGACGATCAAGTTTCTGCTCAACAACATTGTCAGTCCTGGAAGATTCAAGGAATGTGACATTTCTTACTACTACAAACTTCTGATTGACTTCATCATAGAGACGATATCCTTTGAAGGTATTGGAATACCCCAAGAAGATACATTTTTTACTTCTAGCACCAAGTTCATTCCTTTGTACCTTGGGTATCAAAGCATAACAGGTGGAACCAAAGACCCTGAAATGTTTTACCGAAGGAAATTTGTGGCCATGCCACATTTCATAAGAAGTTTTGTTTCCGATTGAATTTGAAGGACACCTATTCTTTATGTATACAGCACATAGAACTGCATTAGCCCAAAACATCAATTTTACATTCTTAAAAAACATCATGGAGCGAACCATATTTAAAATTGTCATGTTCATTCTTTAAGCTACACCATTCTATTGGGAATTATAGGGCACATTTGTTTGATGTTTTATCCCACGTTGACGAAGATAATTTTCAAATTCGTTTGAATTGTATTCTTTTCCATTTTCAGTACGCAAAGAGCCAATATGAGTTTGTGCATCATTTTCAATCCAAGCATGAAAATTCTTGAATGTTTGAAAAGAATCAGATTTGATCTTTAATAAGTTAACCCGACACATTCTGGTGTAATCATCAATAAATTTCATCATATATTTATTTCCATTTGCAGAAGAAACAAGCATAGGGCCACATAAATTTGAATGAATAAGCTCATTTTTTCTATGTGCTCTGGAATGTGAATCATGAAATGGATGTTTGCTATGCTTTCCTAGATTGTAAGCACCACATTGCTTAAGTTTTCTAGGAATTGTAGGCAGTCCATTAACACAATTTTCTTCAACAATCGAAGGTTGTCATAGTTTAAGTGTCCAAATCTAGCATGGCATAAAAGACTTGATAGGAATGTACCTTCATCATGATGTGAACTAAATGCAAAGTTTTGTGCATGAGCAGAGGAACCTTGCAACTTCAAGAGTCTTCCTTCTTCTATTCCCTCCATGATAAGTGAGCGATCTGATGATTTTTTGACCTCACCCTTGCCATAAAACATGTGAATGGAGTGTCCTTGCTAGCAGATGTGGACCAAAGACGACATGTTTCTCCTCAACTTAGAGAGGTATAGAACCTCATGTAGAAGATGATATGGAAGACCAGGCAACTTAAGCCTGATTGTGCCAAGCCCTGATGACTTGAGTTTGGATTTATCTGCAAAGTATACTGCTCCATCAACTTTGTCAATAAATTATTCAAAAAAATATTTTCTAAATGTCACGTGACATGTTGCTCCTGTATCTAGAAACCAATCATTTCTCCAATAATTAAATGAAACATCAAACGAGTCTTCAGTTACTCCATTGTTACAATGTGCTACAACATAATGAGCGGATTCAGGTGCTTTACCTTTGTCTCTCTTATGAGTTTTACCTTTTTCTTGATTTCTTTGCTGCTCAATTTTATCCCAAGACAACTTACATGTAGATAGTCTTTATTGCAGCGTATGCAATGAAGATCAAATATTTCAGTTTGAGTTTGTCTGCCCCCTTTCCTTTGAAATTTTTTCTTCCTCTTCCTCTTTGGCCACCTCTTCCTTTGGAAGAATCTTGAGCATGACTCTTTTCTCTATGTGCAAAGCATACAGACTCTTCAGAAGACAGGGGTTGTCATCTTTCCAAAATCCTTCTCTTTCTACAAATTTTTTCTCAAGGGAATCAAAAGTGATTTTCACTAGGTTTCCAGTGGCTGGAAATGACTCAAGATAATGTGAGTAAGTAGGATACAATGCCTTAACATATGCTATGATAGGTATGTCAACTTCTACACCAGTGTTCTTAATGTCATGCATGATAGATCATACTTTTGAAACTAAAGCAAGAGGGTCATCATTTTTCAATTCAAGATTGAACATCTTAATCATTAATTGAACAATTTCAAGTTCTGAATGTGAGTCATATAGTTCTTTTAGCTTGTTCAAGGCTTCATAGGAATTTGAAAATGGTGTAATATGGAGACTCACCTCTTCATTTACGTACACTGCAATCAAAGCATAGGCCTTGCAGCTCTTGTTTTCCCAAATGGCGATCTCCTTATCTGAAGTGGGCTTTTTTGGTGGATGGTCTCCTTCTCTTTCACAAATTCCTCTCCACAACTAATTAAAAATGAGAGTTTGCTTGATTTTCTGAGACCATTCAGGATAGTTCTCCTTGTTAGTGAGAACAACTCCTACAATAGATATGAGAGAATGCATTCTTTTGAAAAAAAAATACTTTGTTGTCACAGTAAAAACTCAATTCTAGTTTAAATTCTACAAATATATATATATATATATATTTGAAAAAAAAAATTTGGGGAAAAATGGAGGAGAGGTGTTTTCTAGGGAAGGGTTTTACTAGGGAAGGCATTTTTTTGGGGAGGTGTTTTCTGAAGAAGATTTTTACTAGGGGAGGCATTTTCTAGGGGGTACTTGCTATAATAAAAAATTAATGAAAAAAATACACAGCAGGGGAAAGCAGTCGAGGCCCTGCGTGAGATGGGGAGGGGTATGGGAAGGGAGCGTCGAGGGGTCGAGGGAGGGGAGCGGTGTGAGGGAGGGATGGGAGGGGAGCGGGTTTGGGGAATGGGGAGGGCCAAGCGCTGTGAGGGAGGGCGTGAGGGAATGGAGGGCGGTGAGCGGGGTTGATGGAGAGTGACTGCGTGAGCGACTAAGGGACTACGTGAGCGGTGTGAGGGAGTGTTGTGAGGGACTGCGTGAGCGCTATGAGGGAGAGTAGTTGTGTGGGTGGAGCAGCGTGAGGGAGGAACTGTAAAAAAAAAAAGATTTTGCACAGTAAAAATTAAATGTGCAGAGCTGAAATTGCACAGTGATGTGCATAAAAAAATGAGACAGAATTTGCCAAAAAAAATGCAGAATTATTCCAGAATTGCAGAATGCTAGGAGCAGTAAGAAACTGAATGCCAGGAGCAAGAGCAAGAGAAGTAAAAAATTGAATGCACAATGACAGTTCGCAAAAATGCAAAACAAAAGAGAGAGCACCAAAAGCAGGAATGCCAAAAAAAAAAAGACTGGCAGTGATACCATGTCAGATCAGGAGGTAACTCCGCAAAACTGAAGATAATTAGATAGAGAGTGTGTGTGTATTTATACATGGAGGTGAGACTATTGAGTTTCACTTCCCAATGTCTCTTGGCCTTCCTTATTTACTAAATTACAATAAAATACAATCTCACCTAATCCCTTATTAAGTGTCAGATTAGGAGGTAACTCCGTAAAACTGAAGATACATTAGATAGAGATTGTGTGTGTATTTATACATGGAGGTGAGACTATTGGGATTCACTTCCACATCTCAATAGTCTCTTGGCCTTCTTTATTTACTAAATTACAATAAAATACAATCTCACCCAATCCCTTATTAAGTGTCAACATCTTCTAATGTATAAAAATGAATGAAACATAAAACGACAAGGAATGACATATAGCCATGTTGGCTCAAGTAGCCCCAATGGAAACTGTAATGCAATGGGATTTTATAGTTCCAAACTGTTATATACCTGTTATATATATATAGAGTCCCAGCCTGTAATTTTAATGGAAACTGTAATGCAATGGGGAACTGGAATTTTATAGTTCCAGACTGTTATATACCTGTTATATATATATAGAGTCCCAGCCTGTTATTTTTAATTACAATCTTTGTAAATTTCAAATTTTCCAAACTATTATAGAGTTATAGTGTTCTAGACTGTTATATATATAGAGTCTCAGACTATAAATTTCCCAGACTATTATAGAGTTATAGTGTTCTAGACTGTTATATATATAGAGTCTCGGACTATTATTTTTAAATATTTTTAAAGTTATAGTGTTCTAGACTGTTATATATAGAGTCCCAGACTATTATTTTTAATTACAATCTCTGTAAATTTTCGAATTTTTTTAAATAATGTAATCTAAAACATCAAATTTAATGACTTTAATTGATATGCACTTCACACTGTAAACTGAAGATAATGAAACCACTCTTTTTAAAATAATAATCAAATTTAAAATGACTTCAAATGATATGCACGTTAAGTGTAGTGTAAAGTGAAGATTATGAAACCACTCACAATGATAATCAGAAGAGTGAAAGATACTTATTGCAAAAACAATATAACTATATTTAAATAAAAAAATAAAAATAAAAACATGATAAGCGACAACAAAACTCCAAAGTTGAATTAAATGTCATCAAAGTGAAGCAACCAGAAAGTTGACACCGATACAAAAGTGTCTTGAATGCCAAAATGGTGTCACTTATACATAGCCTCCATTAACTACTCCTACTCATAATAATTTCTGTCAAAACTGTGGAGTGACTTCTGTCAAACTGTGGCGTCGGGTGCTCTCTCAGTTCAATGATCCTCCCATCAATTAATTCTGGATGGCGAAGGCATCATGCAGTTTCTTAACCCACCATTCGATCACGCTAATTCTACCTCTGACCTCAGGTCTAGAACCGCAAGCTTCTTTCCAAATTCCGAAAACACGTCTTTGCTCATAGAGAGGGAGTGTTTCAGCTACATTAACTAATGCTGTCTCCAATGTGTCCATATCCTTTGGAATGTTAATGAATTTCACCATAGTTTTAAGCCAATTTGACAGAAAAGAAACGCGAATGGGTGTGGGGGTAATTATCTCTCCATTACCCAGAGCTGTAAGAAACCCATTCATTAAAATATCCATCATGTATTCTACACCCTTGTCTTTGAGTCGAGAACCAGTCTTGTATGTTGGAGGAGTCGAGAACCAGTCTTGTATGTTGGAGAACCAGTCTCGAAGGGAGATATCTTCCGAAAACATTTTGAAGACGGTTCCAAACAATTCCCGATCACAGCGCCGAATGAGCTTCACTAACCACAACAGGTTGCCCAAAGCATAAGCGAGACTCAAAATATCTGTGTTTTTTTCACATTTTATGTACTTCATGTTGGAATCAAACGCTTTCACAAGTACACGTTGGCACGTATCCACAAAAGCCGAGTGTGCATTTGTGGGCTCAAAGTAGCGCACAATAGATTCCGCGACTACATTTCGATACGCTACATCATCCCAATATAAATATCGAACTCTAGGTGGAACATTGGAAACTGAAATGGTAAGCAACAATTGTTCTAGAGATTCCTCTAGAAACTGTAAACGCTCGTTAATATCGGAGTCACTAATTAGGTTCATGCCAAGTCTAGCAGCTAACTCAGTGGGCAAATTATTCAATTGCAGAGACGACAGCAGGTTACACAGTTCGGCTCCTTGCGCGGGAGTCCAACAAACGGCATTCAAATATTGCATACACTCGCTCACGCACTCATGAAACAATAGTTGAGCAGCCACAGGAAGAATATGGAGGGCATCGTCCACACTAGCTAAACAAAACCGCTTGGTTGCTGCTTGAGAAGAATACATGAAGCGAATGAATTTAATATACTTGTCCAAACCGTGAGTACTTGTTACCGTGATTGGAAGAGGCCGTTTCTTATGATCCAAAGCCCAGCGCTCCGATAGCATGGTTTCATAAAAACCACATTTTCTCAAAACTTGGGAATGAAGATAAAGTGGGTTTTCTTCATATTCTGCACCCTCTGAATCGAGTAACCGTAATATTACATCAGCGGTGCTCTTGTCTCCGAATTTCAGCAGCTGCTTGTCCATTTTGATATGGTATAACACATGCTCTCCTCACTGATTTTGAATGAACACCCTCATTTTTTTTTTATATTGCAGGGCAGCAGAATGCCACGGAAGCGTAACAGTGCAAGATGTCATTTTTTTTCTAATATGTAGCCAGTTTGCGTGACATTTCCTCGACACATAAGCTCAAGTTCAGTCGGTCGACGTTTACTCGACACATGTTCAAGTTCAGTCGATTGATTTTATGTCATGTATTTTTGTTTATTTTCGATGGGGTCCGGGAGGCTTTTATTTGAGGTCGTGGGAATATCGTTTCTTACAAATTTTTGGAGTATGTGATTATATCCCAATATTTCCCGTTTTGGAGGTCTAAAAAGAATACACTATGAAATCAAACTAAATAATTTGGGTTTCTTATATGTTTTAGGTTTTCTTTTGAAACCATACATTATAAAATCAAACTAAATAAATTTTATTTGTTTGGTGTTTTGGTTTTTTTTATTGTTTATGGGATTGAAGAAAAAACATTATTCCACAATAGGAGGCTATCACCAAAATTATATATATTATAAAATTAAATCAAATAATTTGTTATGTGTTTTTGTTTTTTCTTTGTTTATTGGATTAAAGAAGAAGTATTAATCTATAATAAGATGCTTTCACCAAAATTGTATTGAAGAAAAAGTATTAATCTATAATAAGATGTTCTCACCAAAATTGTGTTAGATTTGATGAGTTTGAATGTTCTTTGGAATAGTTTAATTTCCCAAAATGAATTCCATCTTTAATGGATTGGAAAAGAAATATCAACCCACAAAAAGATGCTATCACCAAAATTATGTAAGGCTCCACGAGTTTGAATGCTCTTTGGAATAGTTTAATTCCCTTAAAGTGACTTCCATATTTAACTCCTCCCCATGAAATTTGAACCTAACACCTTGCTAGCCATAATTGTGTTGATTAACTCACCCAATATATATATATATATATATATATATATATATATATATATATATATATATATATATATTCTTTGCTTTGAAAGTATCTTTATATTCCATATGAAGAATATAAACCTCATCAGTGGGGAGAATCCTCCCAACAACCCAATATAGACCTAATTAACTATTTGTTAAGTATGTTATTTTTCGAGAAAACATTTTAGCTGGAGTAGTTTGGTGAACAATTTGTCTCTCCAACTATGTGAGTTCATTTTGTAATTAGCCCATTTATAAAATAATTGTACCTAGATATTTATATACAATATAATAAATATATAATAGCTAAATTACTTACCCACAAGCCCGATGAAATTAGTTAGTAGCAATCACAGTAACTTCAAAGCTCATGACAAAGTTATTCATTCTTCAACAAAGGTAATCAGGTAGAGTCCTTGAAATAACTATACAAAAAAAGAACTATAGTTAATGGTTGGCATAGTGAAGTTAGTAAGTAGAAGGAAAAGCGACTTTAGAGCTTCTAATAATTTTCTTAAAATAATTATATCAGTATAGATCTATTTTAATTCTTGATCTACCATAGGTAGATAGGGACCAAATCTCTTTTCACTCTGAAAAAGGTTTGCATCTCAAGAGAAATGATCCTCTAGGCTTGGCAGATTCGAAGTTAAGATGGATCTAGAAGGGTTTTATAATTAATTGTAATTACAATTGTTAATTTTATATTTTATAATTTACTTTTTTTTTTAATTTATGTAATTTAACCAAGTCAAAATGTTTTATGATAATTATCATTATTAATTTTTTAATCTTATTTTAGTTTTATTTTAATTTTTATTTTCACCGAGTCAAAATGTTTACATGACATTACATCTCTAGGCAATTACTTTTAACCTTTTAGTATTTTTTAATTCGGCCCACATGTAAATGTTTATAAATATTTAGACTACTACTTCTCCCCATAGTGTAAGCTCAATTAGGTAGCCTAGTTAGTTGAAGCCCTCTTTTGTAGGTCAGACCTATATAATTGGGTCGAGTAAGCATGAGACCCCTCCTTTGGATGGGCCTTCCTAAGAGTGTTACTATGAAAAAGGAAAAAATGAAAATAGCATAAAGAAATGGTTCTCATGAGCTTGAGGTTGGATGCATATATTCATTTTGATAAATCCTATCGATCCTCCCCTTTGAGGTGAATTGTTTACTTGCACTTTTTTTATAAATCCTATCCAATCCTTCATTTTGAGGTCTATAGGTGAATTGTTAACTTGATTGGAATATATTTAATTGCAATGATGTTCTTCATCAATATCACATCACTAGTTTAAGTATTAATCACTTTGCATCAATATCATATCATAAGTTTAAGTACTAATCAGTTTTCATAAATAAATGAAATCGAGGTTAATAAATAGACAACATCTCATCATTAATAAGTATTTTTTAAAGGTAACATGGATGATAACATTTTATTTAACTTTTAGAGTTAACTATCATGGTCTATGAGTCTGATAATTCAAACTAAAATAAAATTCTTGTTTCAATTAGTTTCCCATGTGCTTTATGACACATGAAGGTTATGTCCATTGAATAAAGTACAACCACTTGCAATGCTTCGTTACTTGTTCAGTGAAAATGTACTATTAATAAAATATAACATAACCTCATTATGTATTTCAGTGAAAATTACATTATCGATCAAGTGAAAAATTCATTTTCGATCAAATAAGTGACTTTGTAAAAAATGCATTACTAACCCAATAGAAATATAGATAAGTGACTTTGTAATCTTAGATGCTTAATGACATTAATTTAAGTAACTTTTTAAAGTACCTAATACTAATTTCTCTCGAATCTTCCCCTCTTAAATAAGTAATAAAGTGACTTTGTAATCTTAGATGATTATTGACGTTGATTTCTATTTGATCCTTATCTATCTAGCTTTTGACCATTCTCATCCCACTTCTCCCTCAAAGTGACTTTATAATCTACTTCTCTTCTAAGTGACTTTGTAATCTTAAATGCTTAATGACATTGATTTCTACCTAATCTGTATCCATCTAACCTAGTCTTTAGATAAGTGACATTGTAATCTTAGATTCTTAATAACATTGATTCCTACCTAATCCGTTCTCATCCCACTTCTTCAAAATCCTGTGACTTTATAATTTACTTCTCTTGTAAGTGACTTTGTGACTTTGTAATCTTTAAGTGACTTTATAATCTATTATAATCTACTTCTCTTCTTAGTTAGTGACTTTGTAACATTAAAGTGACTCTAATATAACTTTATAATCCACTTCTCTTCTAAGTGACTGTAATAGTAAAATGAATTTTTAATCTTAAAGGATAAAAATAACCAAAAAGGTCGAAATGGAAGTGATCCAATTTTTCATGGCATAGTACAAAATGATACAATTCTCATTCTCATTGAGCAATTTAACTATGCTCAGTATTTTATTTTTTATAATGAGGAACTTTTCATAAATACTGAGCATTTTAACTATGATATATATATACACTTTTTCTTTTTCTTTTTCTGTCGTAAAGTATTAAAAAATTCATAGCTCTTATTGGAATAATGATATTTTTCATCAAAAGGTACATATCTCACCTGGTCCATAAACTGCAAAGGTATCATTCATGAACGAACAAAAGGATGAAGAAATTGTGTTTCCTTATTTGCATAAAAGGGGATTGGTAAGAGAATTACTTCACTTCTTAATAGATGTATTATTGTAATACCCCATCTCATCCATAAATTTCAAATGTATCGTTCATGAACGAACAAAAGGATAAGGAAATATTGTTTCCTCATTTGTGTAAAAGGGGGTTGGTAAAATAACATTACTTCACCTCCTAATAGATAAATTATTGAAAATAATACCCCATTTGGTCCATAAATTGCAAAGGTATCATTCATGGACGAATGGAAGGATGATAATATATCATTCCTCTTTCTTTTTTTGATCAGTATAAATGGGACCAATCAGTACATTGTGTATTGGTACATACAAATGAAAAAATATATTTGTTTCTCCATGTTATTATGTATGATTTTTTTTTTCAAACTTGTTCCACAATTACCATTGTCCAAGTGAATAGATGTTCACTTTCGAGATGATTCGGGTCTAACTCCATAACATGATCTCTTCCAATCCAATGTGATAAAGTTACACAATGTCTACTTTTTTCGATAAAGGGGTGTTTGCATGGGTTTGTCTTGGTATCATGTTCATACCATCGTATTGAATGATCTTAGCTCGTTAATGTTTGTACATATAATGCATATAGATCTAGTTGTTGGTGGGGTTAGTTCAATGGATCTGTACGAATTATCAGTTTTTGATCCATTTGATCCTATTCTTAATCCAATGTAGAGATAAGGTATATTCATTATACCTTTTATGAATCATTTGGGAATAAAGGATTCGTGGAGTGGATGGAACATCATCAGAGAAACTGTAATTAATCATGTTATTTAGAGTTATGAAGGTCTGATAAGGGAACATATCATTTTTTCTGGCCTATTATTTTTGGGAGTTATATTGCATTGGATATATTGGGATTTGGAAATATTTTGTGATGAACGTACAATAAAACATTATTTATATTTTCCAAAATTATTTGGAATTAATTTATTCCTCTCATGGGCAGCTTGTTTTGGATTTGGAGCATTTCATGTAATAGGTTTGTATGGTCTCGGGATATGGGTGTTTGATCCTTATGGACTAACTCGAAAAATCAAACTAGTGGATTCAAACATGGAGAGCTAAATTTTTTTATCCTTTTGTTCAAGGTGTTGAAAATGGAAACTAGAAATATTGAAAATGGCATCCACAAGGATTTTAATTTAATTTTCCCTTGAATTAAATTAGAATAAAATTGTAATTCCACATCACGTGATAGCTTGTATGAGTTAACTAAGTGAGGATGACTTAGTTGGTTCAGTTAGTTTGAGTTTTGGGTCAAACTAGAGGCATGTAGAGTGTCTCCTACATTATAGGAGCCCTGATTGAGTTTATTTTGAGTTGTAATTAATAAACTCAAATTATCTGAGTTAAATTCAATTAAACTAGTTCTAACTGATGGAGGAACTAGTAGGAGTTTAAACAGTGGGGTGTCACTTCATTTGTTCAACCAATTAACATGTAATTCACTCATAAATAACTCATGCATGTCAGTTATGAGAAAGACTTGGTTGATATTGGAGTTCAAGGGCATTGTACTGTCAGTTGTATAATTATCCAAATTGTACATGTAGTGCATGCAGTAAGAGGAAGGCCCCTAATGGATTGTGCAGTATTGATTGGGAATTTCCCTAATGAATAGGGCTTAATTACCCAATGAAACTACGCAAGGAAGTAGGGATCCTGGAGGGCAGAAAATTGGTTAAGTATTGAACTAGGCTTGTCTAGGAATCATTGAGAAAGATATAGATAGTGCAGAGGTTTCTCATCTTGGAGCAAAGCATTGTAATATTCTCATATTCTTTGGATTATGCAATATACAGATAGCAAGGTTTTTAGTAGAGGATTTCCCTAGATAAATCTTTGTGTTGTGTGATTGAAATTGTTTCTCTTTCATGTTTTATGATTTCAAGATCTAAATTGGTTTCCACAATTGGTAGAGTAGATTCAAGTATAATGTTTTAGCATATTACAATTATCATTTGAATCTAAGTGGATTTTCTACATGGTATAAAAACAAGACTCACTCTAGAAGAGGATAAAATGAGCTTTTTTTGTGTAGGTGAATCGAATTTGCAGATCTACTCTTGAGGGATAGCAGCAATATTAGGATGTATTTCTCTAGATTGAGACACGAATGTGCCCTTGATGGTATTTCGAATTACATAGCTTGGAGAGACAAGATGGAAGCAGCGTTGGAAGACAACGGGTTGAAGGAATTCATAGACAGTGACATTCTTAAGCTTGCAGCAACATATGCTCAATATATGAAGGCATGGAAGAAGAATGTAACAAAGGTAAGAAGGATTATGTTGGAAGGTGCTCGAGATCATATTGTCTCGAACCTCCATGGAATGGAAACTCCATATGCTATGTGGAAGGCCTTAACAAATTTATTTCAAAACAACAGTGACCACACGAAGTTGGTGCTGAAGGAAAAGCTTAGAAAAATCAAGATGGAGGACAACGACACGATACTAAAGTACTTGACCAAGTTCACCCAATATCGGGATGAGCTTCAATGTTTTGGTGTTACCATTGTCAAGGATGATCTGGTGAGCCTAACACTTCTAGGCCTTCCCAAGAGCTGGCACAACTACTAGGATTCGGTAAATGGGAGGGAGAAGCTACTAGAGGGGGAGAAATTATAGTCTGAATTGGTGTAGGAAGATATTAGGAGAAACACTAGAGACGAGACCTCTTCCAAGGAAGAGGACTTTGAATTAATCAGTAAAGGAAATAAATCCAAGGGAAAGAAGTCGTAAGGCGAAGATGGAAAGAAGAAATACTTGCCCAACATCAAGTATTTTAATTATCATGAGTTCAAGAACTATGCTAAGAAATGTTTGCAGAAGAAGGAAAGCAAGAAGAATCCTGCAGCAGCAGTAGCAGGTGAAGCTCTAGCTTCATAATTCAAAATTGATTTCACTCTCATTGCATGGATGGAAAGAATTGTAATGGAATGCATGTGGTATCTCAACAGCGATGCTTGTTCCCTATGACGGGGAATAGATACCTCTTCAGTGACTTGGAGGACAAAGACCTTAAGAAGAACATAGAGTTTGGAGATGATGGGGGGGATAACGCGAACGACATCGGTACTGTTACCTTTCAAGGGGATTTTAGCTCCTCTCTGAGACTCATAAATGTGTTGTTTATTCCAGGACTAAAGAAGAATATTGTTTCCGTCGTGGTATTGGAAGACTATGGCTACTGATAATTCACTC
Organism: Pinus albicaulis; assembly: GCA_034641835.2. Taxonomy (NCBI): domain Eukaryota; kingdom Viridiplantae; phylum Streptophyta; class Pinopsida; order Pinales; family Pinaceae; genus Pinus; species Pinus albicaulis. Next base: position 950,664,410 of record CM076582.1, read on the forward strand.
ATAAATAAGTCATGCATGTTAGTCCTGAGAATGACCCAAATGAGATTGGAGTTCAAGGGAAGTGTACTATCAGTTGTATAATTATCCGAATTGTACGGGTGTTTCATGCAGTCAGAGGAATGCCACTAATGGATTGTGTAGTATGGATTGGGAATTTCCCTAATTAATATGGCCTAAATAACCAAGGAAACTGCGCAAGAAAATCGGGATACTGGAGGGAAGAAAATTGGTTAAGTATTGAACCAGGCTTGTCTAGGAATCATTGAGATAGATACTGATAGTGGAGAGGTTTCTTATCTTGGAGAAAAGCATTGTAATGTTCTCATATTCTTTGAATTTTGCAATATAAAGATAGCAGGGTTTTTAGTTGAGGCTTTTCCCATATAAATCTTTGTGTTGTATGATTGAAATTATTTCTATTTCGTGTTTTTTTTATTTCAAGTTCTAAATTGGTTTCCGCAATTGGTAGAGTATATTCAAGTATAATGTTTTATCATATTATATAATTTTAATCTACGTGGATTTTCTACACCGGGAGGAATAGCTTCGCATCATATAACAGTGGATATATTGGGTATATTAGCAGGTATATTTCATCTCAATGTTTTCCTCCCCAATGTTTATACATAGGATTACGGATGAGGAATATTTAAACGGTCCTATCCAATAGTATTTTTGTTGTGCTTTTTGGAACTTTCATTGTTGTTGGGACCATGTGGTATGGCTCCGCAACTAATCCAGTTAAATTATTTGGTCCCACTTGTTACCAGTTAGATCAGGGATACTTCCAACAAGAAATAGATCGATAGGTTTGTGTCGGTCTGGCCGAAAATTTGAGCTTATCAAAAGCTTGCCCCAAATTCCCAAGAAACTCATTTTTTATGATTACATTGGTAATGATCCAGCAGATCAAGTATAGTGGAAAATGGAGATGGAATGGTCATTGGTTGGTCAGGACACCCTATATTCAAAGATAAGGAGGGAAATGAGTTTTTTTACATCATATGCCTACCTTTTTCAAAAAATTTCCAGTATTTTTGGTAGACAAAGTAAGAATTGTGAAAGTAGATGTTCCTTTTAGGAGGGAAGAATCAGAGTATAGTATTGAAAAAGTAGGCATAATTGCTGAGTTCTATGGTGGTGGACTTAACAGGGTTAATTTTGGTGACCTTACTATAGTGAAAAAATATGCTAGGCATTCTCAATTAGGTGAAATTTTTTAATTAGATCGCGCTACTCTAAAATATGGTAGTGTTTTTCATAAGGGGTTGGTTTAATTTCGTACATGCTACATTACTCTCCTTTTATTTTATGGACACATTTGGAGTGGTGTTAGGACCTTATTTATAGAATTTTTTGTTGGTATCAACCCAAATTTCGATGCTTGAGTAGAATATGGAGCATTCCAAAAACTGGGAGCTCCAACTACTAAAAGACAAGTGGTATGATATTGCTCATTTCTCTTCTCTAATCAACATTAGTACAGAAGTTATCTCCATAATTGTAAATTACGATTAAATATATGGAAGAATTAATTTATACATTCTTATTGGTATCGAACTTAGGGATAATCCTTTTCGTTATTTTCTTCCGAGAACCACCTAAAGTTTCAACTAAAGGGGGTAAATAATTTTTATTCTCCAAATATTCATTATTTCTCTCCCATCAAAGAAATAATGACCTTCCCCTCATTCTTTCAATTATTCCTCATGATCCTTAAAAGGATCCCTAAGTTGTTTAGAGGGTTGCCCAAAGGTAGTGTATAGGGCGTAACCAGTAAATATTACAAGTAAAAATGATATGGAGATGGTGACTAAGGTTTCAATTTCCATTATTAGCTTATACCAATATCATGGTGTTTACCATATAATAGAAAAGTTAACAAATATCAACCAATATAATAGTTTCTATGGCTACACAAGCCATTTATGATACTTCCAAAACCAAGCCAAGGTCAATCAGTGTAGGAAGGTCCTTAAAATAACTTAATTCATAATATGGTAAAGTAGCTCTTGGATGGGCACTACTCCTCTTATAGGTTTTTCAATGGATCTATTTGTAGTATTCCTATCTATTATCTTGGAGATTTATAATTATTTAGTTTTATTGGATGGGATTATGGTTATTTGGGGCTAGAGGAACTCCAAAATTTACCTGGTGAGCTCTTGAAGGAAAAAAAGAGTTAATGGATTCAAACTGAGACTAAGTAGTGGCTTTGATTTTTTAGCTTATTTTGTTCCAATAGTTTGATCGTGTAATTACTTTTCTCTAAATATTTTTTGAATATGGGTGTGGGACTTGTTGAAATCGGTCCATATATATAGTACAAAAGATCAATCTGTTATCTTCATCAATATGGTCCCACCTCATTGGATATTTCATTTCTAGAATATTGAATCTCTATAGCATGAGGTCTATCATAGATATGTTGTGGGAAAATATGAACTATGGTTTGTACCTATCATTGCCTTGTCACCAGACTTCTAATAAAGAATTTAAAAGAGGATTTTCATATAATAAATCGAAGGATCTATCCCATCTCATAATTATGTTGATTATTTCCAAAGAGTGATATATTATATGATTTCTCTTAATTAGAATATTTCTTTGAATGAGAGAAAATTAAAAGGTTATTACCGAGAGAACCTTTTAGGGATTTGAGAAAATCATGAGGACCTAATTGAAATATGAGGTTTGGATTGATTCATCTATTGAGATCTTGACAAGATAATTCATATATTCTCTAAGTTAGTTCTTTTCTAGGGAATTGATATCACATGAACAGGGTACAAGATCGTTCAAAGGGCCTATAGTGATTTATCATAGGCATGAACTGACTTGAAATTTTGGCATTATTTGAAATTTTGACACTATAGAGTCTTCTAATATAAATGCTAGATTTTTTTGAATCATGTTCATTTATCCAACCAGTTAGGAAATGAACCATAAAGTATCTCGATATTTTCCCTAATTTATATATTCATGTACAAAAGAATTTTTGTTTTCTTGTTTAAGATGTATGAAGGAAGATTCTCATGTACAGTTTTCAGATCGAGAATTTTAGTTTACCTATCTCAATAAAGAATATGATCAATTTTTTTAGTACAAGTAGGCACGGGTTTTTCTAGGAATTTTTACTATGTTCTAACTATTACAAAAGATTTTTCCAATGTTCAATACCCAATGACCAAAGTTAACATTGTTTGGTTAATCCAATCAACCCATCAATGTTCATCAAGTATGATGGTTCTAATGATGATCATGAACGTATTTCATGTTTATCTCACATGTCGGTTCACCCTGTGAATTAACTTGGGTAACATGTGTAATTTTGGTTGTGTTTATCGTATATTTTGGCGTAACTAGTTATCTTTGCCCTGGGATCAAATTGGTCATGGGGCAATGAAAATTATGACTGGTGTGTCTGAGGTTATTCTTATAATGGGATCTCCTCTAGTATAATTATTATGAAGAAGTGTTAGTGTGGGTCAATCTACCTTGACTCGTTTTTATAGTTTACACACTTTCATATTTCCCCTTCTTACTGATGTATTTTTGTCAATGCACTTTCTAATAATCTATAAGTAGGGTGACCAAGGTCCTTTATAGAGAGGAAAGATAGATTGAAAATAACTATTTATAACTTCTTTTTTTGAGTAATGATGGTAATATACTGTCGTCAGGAATATTTCTTATTCAAAAAAGGAAATATCTATAAAACTTAGAAAATATGCTCATGAGATTTCTCCTTTCAATTTTGGAGTATTATTCATCCAATACAAACAAATAATTGGAGTAGATGATTAGACAGAAAAAAATGGAGTATGGGATTTTGTCACTTGAACTATTGATTAGGCCATGCAGATACTTTCTTCGATCTACCACATAAATATTTCTGATAAAATGTGTCTATGTCCCAATACTATTAGAAATCAGAATTTTAGCACTTGAGAGGAAAAGCACTCGTCAATTTGTTCCGTTCCAAGAGAATTCTTTCGGGATAAGTGAATTTATATTCTACTTCTCTTCTAACTGACTTTGTAATATTTAAGTGACTTTATAATCTACTTCTCTTTTAACTAAATTTATAGTCTAATTCTCTTTTAAGTGACTTCTTCGTAATACACTTCTCTTCTAAGTGGCTTTGTGACTTCTAAGTGAATTTATAATTTACATCTCTTCTAAGTGACTTTCTCTTAAAGTGACTTTGTTTTGACTTTATAATCTACTTCTCTTCTAAGTGAATTTCTCTTAAAGTAACTTTGATCTGACTTTATACTCTACTTCTCTTCTAAGTGTAATCTTAAATGACTTTGTAATCTTAAATGCTTAATAACATTGATTTATACCTAATCCTTATATATTTATCTAACCTAAAATTTAAATAAATGACTTTCTAATATTAGATAAGTGAGCTTAAATACTAGGATCTATCTATCTAACCTAAATGAATTTTCAAACTAGGATATATCTATCTAACCTAGTCTTTAGATAACTAATTTTGTAATCTTGATAAGTGGCTTAAGTGAATTTATATACCTATTCTTTATATAAGTGACTTAAGTGAATTTATAATCTTATATGCTTAATAAGACCGATTTCTACCTAATCCTTATTTCTCATCCACTCCTCATAGAATTTTTTTCATTTGCGTCATCCTTATAAAGACTAAGTGACTTAAGTGAATTTTTCATCTACGTATCCTTATAAATATTAAGTTCCTTTTTCATCTAGCTAATCCTTATATAGACTAACTAAATTAAGTGAATTTTTCATCTACCTAATAATTATAAAGATTAAGTGACTTTATAATCTTAGATGCTTAATAAGATTGATTTTTACCTAATCCTTATTTCTCATCGACTCCTCATAGGATGTTTCTCATCCACTTATCATTAATGGCCAAAGTGTCCTCAGACACGTAATCTTATTAATCAGAAAAAACAATTACATTTGGAATTATGCAAGAGTTTACATCCGAACAACAAAAACACTCTTGCAATAAGCTATTTATATGCTCAATGTCCTAACTACCACTAATTATGGATCACTTATTAAATAACAAGTGTCCACTTACATTAAATGCTATTCCAAATAACTAGCTAACAAAAAACCTAAGATACGACACATTTGGAGAGTCATATCTTGTTACAACAATATGCTAATTTTAAATGTCTCCATTAAATAATTAAATATTCTAGAATAATAATTATTAATTTAATATCTTAAATTAATAATTATTTTATTCCAACTTTATAACCTATGATAATATTTTATTTTTGGATCATCTAACATTACCCCCTATGATCCAAAGATACATTACAACAAATACCAAGTTCATCCCTGAACTTATTAAATTTTATTCTGCCAAGAGGTTTCGTGAAAATGTCAGAGGTCTGGTCTTCTGAAGGACAATAAATTGGCTTGATGATGTCCTTTGCAATGAGAGATATGATATGATGATACTTGGTGTCCACATGCTTTGTCTTTGAATGAAAAACTGGATTCTTGGCAAGCTTTATTGCTAACTGATTGTCGATGAATAATGTAGCATCTGTTGGAGGAATTCCCAAGTCTTGTAAAACTCGACGTAACAAAACAATCTCACATGTTGCTTCCCATGCTGAAATGTACTCTGCTTCTGTTGAATAAGTAGCCACTGTAGCTTGCTTCTTGCAACTCCAGGAAACTGCAGCTAACCCCATGTTCATTAAGTAACCTAAGGTTGATGCCCTATCATCAATACTGCCAGAAAAGTCGGCATCTGAAAATCCACCAAGTACAAAATTTTTAGTCTTTTTGTAAAGAAGACCAAAATCGTTTGTTCCTTGGATATATCGAAGAACTCTTTTGGCTGCATTACAGTGGCTATCTAGTGGTTCCTGCATAAAACGTGAAATAATATTGACTGTATAAGATAGATCAGGATGAGTGGTTGTTAAATAATTCAAGCTGCCAATCAACTGTCTGTAAGTAGTGCTGTCCACCTTCCCCCCCCCCTTCAAATTTTGAAAGTTTCAAGTTTTGTTCCATAGGGGTAATGACAAGCTTGCAATCCTACATTCCAAATCGCTGAAGAATTTTTGCTGCATACTTACTCTGAGAAATGAAGATCTGATGTGGACGTTGGAATACTTCAACTCCAAGATAGTAGTGAAGTAGTCCCAAATCTGTCATCTTAAAACCTGCATGTAACTCCTTTTTCACCTGTTCAATGTGATCATCATTGTTGCCTGTGATGATCAAATCATCGAGATACATAACCAAAATCACCAGATTTTTACCTTGTTAGCGTACATACAAGGTATCATCAGAGTCACTGCGATGAAAACCAACTTTGCGAAGGTATTCATCCATTTTGGCATACCAAGCTCGGGGATCTTGTTTTAACCCATATAAAGCCTTTATCAGTTTGCAGACTTTATGTTCTTGTCCCTCAATTTCAAAACCTGGTGGTTGTGTCATGTACACTTCTTCCTGTAAATCTTCGTTGAGAAAAGCACTTTTTACATCCATTTGATGAAATTTCCATCCTTGTTGAGCTGCTAAGGCAAGTGTGAGGTAGATGGTATTCCATTTAGTTGTAGGAGAAAACGTTTCCTCATAATATATCCTTTCCTGATGCGCAAAACCTTTAGCAACAAGTCTTGCTTTATACTTGTCAATATCACCATTTTTGTACTTAATTCGATAAACCCATTTTCATCCAATAGGTTTAACATGTTGAGGACAATCAACAAGTTGCCAAGTGTTGTTGTCTTTAACTGCCTGATATTCATCAACCATAACCTTTTGCCATGCTTTATGTTTTACTGCCTCTTGATAAGAAGAAGGTCCAGTAAAATCATTTACTATCAAAGCAAAATTGCCTTCATTTTATTTTGATCCCCTTGTTCCTGTTTTATTTTGTTCATTAGGCCTTACATCTTTCAAAAGTTGAACTGCCCATTTTGGCAACTGATGTTCAGTGGTTTGAGCTTGTGAAAAATCACCATCATTAAAAAGAGGGTTGATGTAAACAGATGTTTGTTGATCAACCGCAGGTTCCGGGGGTGGAGAGTCATTGTCAGAAGAACTGCTGCTGCTAGGAGAGTTGGATGAACTGCTAGAAGACCTGGATGTCGTTGATGAAGAAGACGGACTGGATGATTCATCTTCAGATGAAGAATACAATTTGGTGAATTTAATTAACTGTGTAAATTTCCATTTCTTTTATCAATTTTTGTTTCTAACTTTTGAAGAAGATTGTCAACTTCTTCAGTACTCTTACTCTCATTTTCATCAAAAATCACATCTCTGCTTACAATAAATTTCCCATTTGAAAAAAGTCGGTACCCTTTCTTCTGATCAGAATACCGGATCATTGTGCATTTTAAGCTTCGTACATCAAGCTTAGTTCGTTTTTCCTTTGGAACTAAGGCATAACAAATAGATCCGAAAACTCTGAGATGCTTAACCCGAGGTTTGAATCCAAACCATACTTCATAAGGTGTGATTCCTTCTAAAGCAGCTATGGGAGATTTGTTTCTCAAGTAGACAGCGGTATGAATTGCTTTAGCCCAATATGAAGGACTTAACTTTTTGAAAGTTAACATAGATCGCACCATTCCTAACAAGGTACAATTCATTCTTTCTACTACTCCATTTTGCTGCGGAGTGTAGACATTGGTAAGATGTCGTTTTATGCCATTATCCATGCAATAGTTTTTGAATTCATTTGAAGTGAATTATCTGCCATTGTCAGTTCGAAGAGTGCCAATATTCTCCTTTACTTCATTTTCAATAAGCTTACGAAAAGTTTTGAACTTTTCAAATGCTTCTGACTTTTGCTTCAAGAAATATACCCATGTCATCTTGCTAAAATCATCAATAAAGAGTAAGAAATATCTGCAACTTTCAAGTGAAGTTGGGAAGGGTCCACAAATATCACTGTGAACCAACTGCAAATGCATGTTTTCTTGCCAGGAACTGGTGGGAAAAGTCTCTCGATGTTGTTTCCCAAAAATGAAAGATTCACACTTTGCATTTTCCCTTTTGAAGGTTGGAAGTCCTTTAACCATGCCCTATTTTTGTAACTGAGAGAGACTGTCAAAATTGAGATGGCCACATCTAACATGCCATAATTGGATTGGTGAAATATCTGTACTTGCTGCGCCTACAAAGTTAGAATGTCATGGAATAACTGTCCCTTTCATCCTTAACAATTTTCCATCTTCATAACCTGTGAGTATTGTTTGCATGTTTTGTTTGACTGAGTTGATTTTAACTAAGCCATATTCCATAATCACTCTATGTCCTGCTTGTCGAATCGTCACTAGAGATAACAAATTTTGTTTGAATAATTCTGCAGTGATTTTGTTTGAATAATTTTGCGTAATTCTTTATGATTTGAAATTATTTATAAAAATTTTGCTAAGCACTTGAAACTTTTGAAGAATTATTTATGATTTTAAATAGGTTTATTAGAATTATAAAATTTTCAAAAACATTATGAATGTTTTTCACTTTTTTTTTATTTGAAACTAGCTAAAAGAAATGTTGTCAAGCACTTAAAAGTTGGGAAAAAATCTTCATAATTTCAAAATGACAATAATAAATTCTTCATAGCCACTTGAACTTAGTGAACATAGACATTCACCTCTAATAATCTGCTATAGATGTTGATTTGACTATTTTTCTAATACAAGTATTGATGATTTGTTTTAATACAAGTATTAGGCAGGTTCAAGCCGCAAGGATTTGTATTTCAGACGAGTTGGATAGGTTGAGATGGATTGGACATATGAATAAGAGTCAGATCGTTGTAAATTAATTATACAAGTACATTACTAAACCTACTCCTTCAATTGAAGATCAAATTTGGCTACAAAAGTCTTAGAAATAGGACCTTCCACTAAAACTTAAATGTTTCGGTTAGTTGGCCTTGCATAATAAAATCCTCATTTGGAATAACCTCTCTCATAGAGGCTTTATCATGCCTAGTAATTGTTATCTTTGTATGCAAAATTCAGAGGATGTGACACACCTTTTTTTGAGGTGCCCATTTGCTACTGGAGTACATAAATATGTTTTACATACCTTACATATTGAGGAGGAATGGATCAATGATTCACTGGAGTCTTGTCTCAAACTATTGTTTGAGACTCAATTTGAGTTTTGTATCTTACCCTTTTATATAATTTGGTGCATTGGCACCATAGAAATCATATGATATTTGAGCACAAAAGGGTAGATGTAAGGCATACAATGTTGGGGATTGTGGCCTATATCTCATAAATAGTTCCCAGGAAAAATGCTAAGAAAGTGAGGAAGATTAAAAGACAATATGGGAGGGAGGCAGTGGTACCAACAATAGGTTGGAAATCATTACATTGTGGGAGGGAGGAAGGGGTACCAACAACAGGGCGTAAATCATTGCATATGGAGTGTACTCTTCACTGTAAACTAGTTCAACATCAACAATCTATATGTCTTCAAAGATTCTGAAGGTTCCATACTCTGGGTCAAGGGGTTCTCCCAATTTTAGCCTCCCTTGTTGGAAAATTGGATAAAGCGCATTCGTACTTTTGAGAAGACCTTCCAACACATATCCTTTAACCAAATCTATAGGGAGGAGAACCTCATCGTGGATGTGCTTTTGAAAAGTGTAGTATATGCTCCTGGGTTCATTCATTATGATGCTTACAATCATGACTCCAAGACCGATTCTGGAAATATAATTGCCTCTTAGTTTATGTTGTATTATTTTTTGTATTTCAGTTTGAACTGGCCCCATTTTTTTTGTTCTCTATTCCTATCTATTAGTTTCATCTACATTATCCATGGTTGAACCTATACAGATGAAGGATTGGCTATATTTTAGGATTATTTGATAAAATTGCAAGACATAAATATGCAGTGATTTTGTTATGTAGCTAGAATTTCATGCTTTTGCATGGTACATTTTATTATGTAAATAGAATTTCATGTTTTTTCATGGGATAATATGTTTTGAACAGAGAATAATCTATGTAACCTATACTTTATTTTCTATTATATATAAAATACAATTATGAATTTTTTTTTAATTTCCAAGTAGTTTTTTATTGATGTTGATGCCATTGACGCCACAACAAAGGAAGAATAAAATCTAGGTGCACCACTAGATACCGACTCTACGACTATACCAGGAAAGTTGGTTAGATAGATGTGTCTCATCGTGGTAATATTAGCTTAATATCTTTGTGTTTTGTGGTACGTAAGGGGAGTGGGAGATACTTTTAAAGTAGGTCATAAAAGCATTTGAGGTCTCATATAATATGTCATAGTTGTCAATTTTATTTAAACTTGCAAAAGGTGACCTGTAACCTTATTAACTTAAGAAAAATGCCACAAAATGAAGGCATGAAACCTTATCAATTTAAGAAAAATGAAGGCAACCAACCGATGAGAAGCATTACCGACCTACTTGGAAAAACTCTCTATATATAAATATAGAAGACATTGCCTATATATATAAGACGTTGCATAGAGATCCATTTCGTGTATAATATATATAAAAGGGTGCATAGAGAGCTGCATAGTGCATGTTAAAATAGCTAATTAACTCCCACATAAAGAGTTTTCTATATTTAGAGAATCAATTAATTGAGAATTGAGTCAAGTTGAGTTCAGTGATAGATAAACTTAGTGTTTGGTTGCATGTCACGTTATATTATACGAGTCATTAGTCGAAAAGGTATAAAAACCCTTCACCGAGTTCATTGTAATTGAATCAAGTTTGTGTGATCAATAGAAGAGCCGCAACTCATGTTATTGTGTGTGTGAAATATTTGTGTTTATTTTTTCCTTTACTCCTCTTCCTATCCAACAAATTGGTATCATAGTGAGGTTACAAAGAAACAGTGAGAGAAGATCAGCAGTAATCAGTGTGTGAGAGGAGAAATATTTTTTCTCTTGTTTGATGCTATAGCGCACCTTGTAGATTATACATAGGGCATTATAATGTTGGAGGGCTCAACAAAGAGCCATGTTACAGCTATCCCACTTGCTGCTTTTAGGGTGGATGTGTGTTTCCTTCATCATTGGTGGTGTTAGAATTTTAACGTTAGCTCTCTTTATCATTGAGGGCATTAGCATGCATTTCAACATCAATAACGAACGTGTTAGAGAAAATCATATTTAAAAAGAAAAAGCGTGAAGTCAACGTTGATTTGTATGGTGAAAATGTTGTTTCAAATTCAAAAGTTCCTTTTAATCCCAAATTTTATTTAGTATGTGGAGTGGTGTTTTAAAAGATTAATATTCAAATGCATTTATTTATAAAGCCTTTGGAAAGTTTTGAAAAAGGATTTTTTTGATGAAAGTTTTTTAATGCTTTTTTTGTATAGAGTTTTTTTTATAAACATTATATATATATATATATATATATAATAAAATAATAATTAAGGTTTTTTTTGAAAGAGGAGCTTTGGAAATATTATAAAAGAAGAAACTTAGGGTTTCATAAAAGAAGGGTTTTGAAGAAAGATGGATTTCTCAAATTTTCAACCCTAGTTCCCACCATTCCCATGGAAAGATTATGATGTGTGGGCCATTAATATTGAGATGACGTTGAAGTCTCATGATGTATGGGATCATGTCTATTTTGGGTTTTATGAACCTAAATATGACCAAGAAGAACTAGCTCTCACTAATGCAGAGAGGGAACAATGGAAGAGAGACAAAAAAAAAGAATTCATAAGCGTCGTAGCTTATCCAGCAGTGATTGGACCAAGCAATGTTCCAAAAAATTATGATTACATCTTCAGAAATGACAACATGGGAGACCTTGGAAACAATCTATAAAGGTATGGCCAAATTCAATATTGTTAAATTACAGAATACTAGGAAATATTTTGACAGTTTGTAGATGAAGCAAACAAAAGACATTGATTCATTCATGAATCGGGTCATGACTGTCGTAAATTAGTTAAAAATTTATGGTGAATATATTAAAGATCAAACAATGGTTGAGAACGTCCTCAGATCATTTTCTTCCAAATTTGATGTTGTGGTGGCAGCCATAGAAGAAGCCAACAATTTGGCAACACTAACTGTTGATGAGTTGATGGGATCACTTCTATCACATGAGGAAAGGATAGAAAAAAATAAGGATTCCACTTTAGAAACTGCTTTCAAAATCCAGGTTTTTATTTCAAGAGATAAAGGTCGAGGCAAAAGTCGATCGAGAGGTAGAGGACGAGGCAATAGATACGGTGGCTAGAGAGAGGGACAAGAAGAGCAAGAAGATGAAATTGGAAGCAACAACAGAAACTTCAACAATATTAAAAGGTTTGACAAATAAAAGGTGAGATGTTATTATTGCAATAAATTTGGTCACAATTCCCATGATTGCAAGAAGAGGATAGTTGATCAAGGAAACCAGAGAGCTAATGTTAGTACAAAGAATACTAACTTCATGTTCCTAGCTTTTCATATCATGCATGAACCTTCTGATAATGTGTGGCTATTAGACAGTGGTTGCAGTAACCACATGATAGGAAACAAGAATTTGGTTGCAAATTTGGACCAATCTGTGAAGACAGGTAAAGTTTGGGACTAACAAAACTGTGGATGTATATGGAAAATGAGTGGTCAACATTATGACCAAGCAGGGGGAGCCAAAGACAATCTCAGAGGTATATTATGTTCCTAGTCTCAAACCTAATTTGATAAGTTTTGGTGAATTGAATAAAAAAGGACACAAAGTTATATTTCAGGGACAAGAGTGTGTTATTTATGATAATCCCACAAGCAAGAAATTGATAACAAAGATGCAGATGGTGAGGAATTAACTATTTCCTCTAATTATGAATTACAGTGATTAGGTTATTTTGTTTACAGTTGCATTTCTAGTGATGATTGTTTATGTAACTTTCAGTTTGGACACTTTCACTTTTCTAGTTTAAGATTGTTGCAACAAAAATAGATGGTCAGAGGGTTACCTCTCATCAAAGAACTTGCTAGTACTTGTGAGTGTTTCATCTTGGGAAAGAAACATCATGAGAGTTTTCTAAAGGGATTTGCATATAGAGAAAAGAAACCACTTGAGGTGGTGCATATAGACTAGTGTGGACCTATGAGGGCACTTTCGATTGGTGGAATTTGTTACTTCCTCACTTTTATTGATGACTATAGAAAAAAGACTTGGGTTTACTTCTTGAAGCAGAAGTGTGAAACTTTTGCAAAGTTCAAAGAATTCAAAGCCTTAAAAGAGAACCAAAGTTATCGAAATATCAAGGTATTGAGGTCAGATCATGGTGTATAATATGATTCAAAGGCATTCCATGATTACTGCAAGCAACATGGAATCAAAAGACAGGTTACAAATATGTACACACCACAGCATAATGGTGTAGAAGAAAGGAAGAACATGAAAATTATGAAAATGGAAAGGAGCATATTGAAAGGAAGAAACTTGTCCAATAAGTATTGGGTAGAACAATAGCATGTGATATTTATGTGACAAACAGATCTCCTACAAAGAGTTTTATGAACATATTTCCAAAAGAAGCATGATCAGGTATGTCTTGTAGTGTATCTAATCTTAGAGTTTTTGGATGTGTAGCCTATGCACATGTACCTAAGAAGCTAATAGGTAAGTTGGATGATAACAGTTGAAAATGCATATTTACTTGTTATAGTAAGAAATCAAAAGCTTACAAGTTGTATAACCCTGTCACCAAGAAGACCATACTTAGCAGAGATGTTGTGTTCAAAGAACAAGAGTCGTGGAATGAGACTGTAGAAAAAAAAGTTGATGCATAAGCACCACTGATGGAAGAATATTATGTAGCATAAAAGGAGGAGGTAGAATCATAAGAGAAGACACCTAACAGAGTCACGCCAACAAGGACTCCAAGATTTTCGGAGCAACATGGATCTTCAAGAAGATCAACAAATTGGAATTCTCCCATCAACCAATCTGGTGATGAATCAAGCAATGGTAACAGAAATATTATAAGTTTGAAAGATATTTATGGTTATTTGGATGTTAGCTCAATGTTTTCATTGTTTTCATTCCAACCTTCTTCATTTGAATAAGAAATTAGAGATGAAAATGGGGTGCAAGCCATGGATGAAGAAATTGAAGCTATTGAAAATAATGATACATGAAATTTGGTTGATTTTCCAAAAGACAAAAATATCATTGGTGTGAAGTGGGTGTATAAGACAAAGTTGAATGAGAATGGTGAAATTTGCATATTTAAAGCAATACTTGCAGCAAAGGGATTCTCACAACAATCAAGAATAGATTTTGGAGAAACGTTTGCTCCAGTAGCCAGATTGGATACTGTAAGAGCAGTTCTAGCCACAACATCTAAGAACAAATGGAAAGTATATCAAATGGATGTGAAATCATCCTTCTTGAATGGAATTTTATAAGAAGAAATTTATGTTCAACAACCTCGAGGTTATAAAGTTGAAGGTAAATAAGAAACATTTTATAGGTTGAAGAAAGCGCTCTATGGACTGAAGCAAGCACCTAGAGTTTTGTATAGCAGAATCGACACCTACATGATCAAGAATCGATTTTTCAGAAGCAACATTAAGCCTAACTTGTATAAAAAGGTAAATGAGCATGGACATATATTGAGTTTTTGCTTATATTTTTATGAAAGGATTTTTATAGGTGATCTTGAGTTAGATGAATTTAAAGCAACCATGATGAAAAAATTTGAGATGACAGATCTTGGTCTCATGAAATATTTTCTTGGCATAGAATTTGAGCAATCTGAAAAATGAAATTTATTTTCCAAAATAAATATGCAAGAGATTTGATGAAAATATTAAGGATGGATAATTGCAAACATGTCCTTACACGAGTTGCAACAGGTATAAAATTAAGAAAGGATGATGAAGGATCCTATGTCAATCCAACTCTATTCAAAAGATTGGTTGACAGCCTCATGTATCTCACAACTAAAAGACCAGATATTATGGAAGGAGTAAGTTTGATTTCCAGATTTATGGAGATGCCAAATGACACACATTGGAGTGCAGGAAAAAGAATTCTGAGATACATAGCAAGAACTAGAGATTGTGGCATAATGTACTCAAGTACAAAAAATAAGGATTTGATTGGATACAGAGACAGTGATTTTGCAGGTAGTTTGTATGATAAGAAGAGTGTGTTTGGTTATGTGTTCCATCTTGTTTCATATGTGATAGCATGGCATCTAAGAAACAACCTATTGTGACACTATCATCAACAAAAGCAAAAAATGTAGTAACAACATCAACAACATTTCAAGTTGTGTGGTTAAGAAGAGTATTGGATGGACTCAAGAAGAGAAAACAAGGGTAAAAAAAATATATTGTGAAAACACCACGGCGATTACACTATCCAAGAATAGTGTGTTTCATCAAAATATCAAGCATATTCATACTAGATATCACTTTATTAGAGAATAATCAAGTGATCAGTTGGTCGATATATTTACCAAACCATTAACAAAATGTGTATTTGAGTTTCACAAAAGAAACTTGGGTGTTGTAAACATATATCAGACATAGACAAGCATGCATGTTTGAGTTTCCATGTATCATGTATTAGTTCAACGGTCATAATTAAGGGGGAGTATTAAAATAACTAATTAACTCCCGCATGAATTTTTTTCTATATTTGGAGAGTCGGTTAACTGAGCATTGAGTCAAGTCGAGTTAAGTGATGGATGAATTTAGTGGCGGTCATAATTAAGAGGGTGTTAAAATAGATAATTAACTCCTGCATGAAGAGTTTGCTATATTTAGAGAGTTATTTAATTGAGCATTGATTCAAGTTGAGTTAAGTGATAGATGAATTTAGTGTGTGGTTGCATGTAAAATTATATTAGGCGAGTCATTAGTCGAAAAGGTATAAAAACCCTTCACCACGTTCATTGTGATTGAATCAAGTTTGTGTGATCAATAGAAGAGCCACAACTCGTGTTAGTGTGTGTGAAATATTTGTGTTTATTTGTGCTTTTACTCCTCTTCCTATCCAATTGTGCAAATATAATGGCTTTTTGTTTATATTTAATTCATTTTGTAATGTAGTTATGAATTGGGAAGCTTTTGTTTACATTTAATTCAATTTGTAAAGTAGTTATGAGTTGTGATGTATTTATCAGGTTTTTTTTTACACTAGAATGATGTACTTACCATAATAGCTTCAGATTGTCTTACTACTCTTTCTCGAGTAATGTAAATATTAAATTAAATGAAGTGCAATGTGTGAATTCAAAGTGTCGATTTCCATGAACATTATTTAAGCAAATTAAGCCCTCACATATCCCTACATCTTTGTATTAATAGGAAATATTAAGACACTCGTCCTTAAATATCTCTATTAAAAGCGATCATGAGATCTAAGTTCAAACCTATCTAACTCTCAAATAAATTAATGATATAAGAACTGAAATGCGGTTCAATCGTTCAACAAAGATGCATTGCAAATCAATTACAACACCATTAGAGAACTTTTAAGGTCTGAAATGGGCCTCCTAAGAAAAATGTACAACCAAAATAAACTTAATAAGAACCAATAGGATTCAAGATGATAATGTCAACCATGGTGATGATTCACATTTTTTGGGGTAAAAAAGTAAAAAGATTAAAAAATAATAAAATAGTAAAACTACTTTTTCAACTTGTATTTTCAACTTATATCCTTAATGTTTTACTCAAATCTCAAGCGGGAGTACTCATTGGATAAAAAAATTAATTCCTCACCCAAGGAGTACCCATTTTGCATATTTTCGACAAACCCTGCTACATGAAAAATGAGAAATACATGAAAAAACATGATTGCAATCACATTTTTCATGTATTTATCATTTTTCACATAGCAGGGTCCATCAAAAGTATGCAACATAGGTAATCCTTGGATGAGGAATCAAATTATGCATCCAACGTGTTCCTACTCGAAATTCGAGTAAATCCATAGGGAGATAAGTTGAAAGTATGAGTTGAAAAAATAGTTTTTTTCTTTTTTCCCTCTAAAATTTGATGATATAATCTAATATTATTTTATTATTTCCACTATTATTTTATAATTTCTTTAGGAGACCCATTTTAGACCTCAAAATTCCCCTAATACATAGTTTCATATTACAAGAAAATATTCAAGAATAAAAAAATGAAAAAATAAAAGTAAGTCATTATTATGAACTTACAATATATGAAATTACATATTTACATGTGACAAATCCAAAGATGGACAACAAAAAAAATTTGGTTTAATACCAAAATTTGGCACTTATACCTATGTCAATATTCACTACAGTACCCTTCCCAAAACACTTACATGTTAAAAAGTGATGATGTAGCTAGTCGAGAGAAGATTTTGAGTACAACATGAAGTTCCTATAATATTTCTGCTTGTGATGGCATCTTGCAGCGTATTTCCCCACCACTCCAAAGCACTACCTCTTACAAAAGAATTATCTATGAATGATTCTTTCAGAATCTGCCAAATACATCTCTTATCAACCATAGGGATAATTTCAGTGACATTAATAATTTCTCTGATCAACCATAGGGAGTGTTTCAGCAACATTAATAATTTATGTCACCAATTTCGCCTCCTTCAGACCAGGAACGAGTTTGAACATTCTTTTCCAACTCCTCCATTTCCCTAAACTTTTATAAATCTATTAATCAAAATGTCGAGTACATCATTGTGCTACATAATTTAATGCAAAACGAAGGTTCTCATCAAAGAAAACATTTTTAGACCCGTTTGGAATAAATCTATATCATGGTGTTGAATGAATTCTACTAGACACAACATGGTGGCGCAAGCATCACGAATGTCATAATTAGAGGAAATATCTTAATGTTTTATAACTTGACATTGACACTAAACTCATTCACGAGAAGACACCTACATGCAACTACGATTGGTGACAATGGATTTGTGGCCTCAAGGTAGTCCGCAATACACTTCTCCACTTTACTGCGACATTGCAAATCTTTTGAAGCCATGGATAACATTTACTTTATTAACTCGACCAAGGACTTTAAAACCCCCACTAAGGGACTTGCCTGGGTTCATAAAAAGTCTATCATTTAAGTCCATGGGAAAATTATTTAGCTGTAGAGATGATATGATGCTTCTAGTTTTAGCTTCTTTCACAGGACTCCACCGAACTGCATTCAAATATTTCATACATCCTTGAACGCACTCCTGGAACAACAGTTCAGAAGCGGCTGGTAGAATAGCCAATGCATTATCCACACTTGAAAAAAAAAAGTCGTTTTTTTGCTCAATACATCAACTTAATACATTTAATATGATCCTCCACACTGTGAGTGCTTGTTACACTGATTTCAAGTGGTTACCTTTTATCAAAAGACCAACGATCAAACAACATTTCCTTATAAAATTCATATTTTCTTGGAACTTGAAAATTAACGTAAACTGCATTTCCTCCATATGCTACACTGTACGAATTAGTAAAATGTAATATTATATCAGCACTATACATGTCTCCAAATTTCGGTACTTGATTTTCCATTGCGATTGAAAGTGTTATCAGAAAGCACATCTAATGTGTTTTATTTTATATTTTCAAGGAACACCCTCACTAAGAGTGCATGGCACAACAACCTTTATTTGTTACACTTTTTATTGCATGGCACTAAAACCCATATTTTCTACGCTTGTTATTGCATGGCACCAACTTTCTCTTAGTGCGGGCCTTGGAGGGTTCACAGGGCCATATGTGATTTAGAGGTATTTCGAGTTCGCATAGCTCAAGCGAGGTTCCACTTTAACACTTGGGATCTTTTGAGTACAGTTGGCTTTCAGCATAGGTACCAAGCAGATTCTACTAAAGCCTCAAACAAAGTTAACTACAGTCAAATCATCATAGCAAAGAGCTTAGCTAGAAATTTCAACAACTAAGTATGTTTATAGAGTAATTTTCCCACCATTGTATTTATAAAGGAAGCAACATATTTGACATAGGATCTATCTCAGAATACTATTTATTTATCTTCTGAATTGAATTATCTTTTATAGAAATCGAGTAACACCTTCTTATAGCCTTAATCCAACAAAACCTCCCCTTTGTTTATAGGTTTAACGAAATTTATCACCTCATCTTCATGTCTAATAACAAATTTTTCCAATTTATTTTTTATAGGTTTAACAAGACTTACCACTTCATATTTATGTATAATAACAATTTTTTTATAGGTTTCTTCAATGGATATTTTATAGATTTAACTAGACTTGCCACCTCATATTTATGTATAATAACAAATCTTTCCAAATTATGTTATGATCATATGATTTATAACTCTTCCCATGTGTCATTCTAAAGAGTCTATATTATTTATTTTTTACAAAATAAATAAATATGTATGAGGGTTACCTTAATTGGTCAAGTTTTTCTTACTAAAGTACCTTGTTATTGGGAGGTCATGGGATTGATTCTCTTCGACGCCCTTGGGGTTAGGCTTTGCCAGATTGATATAGTTAGGTTTCCCATGGAATACATACACACACACACACATATATGTATTCCCTTAAAAGAAGATAAATTTTCTATAACTTAATATCGCCCTGGATTAATAAGTAGGAATATTACCTTCACTTCTTGGGAAATAATTAAACGAGGCCCTCGAGGTTAAGCTCTTCCATATTGATCTACCCATATTTCCTACGGAATATATAAATAAATAAATATATATATATGAGGGTTACCTTAATTGGTCAAGTTTTTCTTGCTAAAGTACCTTGTTATTGGGAGGTCATGGGATTGATTCTCTTCGACACCCTTGGGGTTAGGCTTTGCCAGATTGATATAGTTGGGTTTCCCACAGAATACACACACACACACACACATATATGTATTCCCTTAAAAGAAGATAAATTTTCTATTACTTAATATCGCCCTGGATTAATAAGTAGGAATATTACCTTCACTTCTTGGGAAATAATTAAACGAGGCCCTCGAGGTTAAGCTCTTCCATATTGATCTACCCATATTTCCTACGGAATATATATATATATATATATATATTCCCTTAAAAAAAGATAAATTTCCTATAACTTAATACCACCTTCAATTAATAAGTAAGAATGTTACCTTCACTTCTTAAAAAATAATTAGGCTACTCTATCCGACATCTTCATCCTACACATGTACAAAGACTTTATGTATCTTCCCGTAGTACTCAGTATACAAGCTAATGCATATCTATTCATAACATTACAACTTTTTGGTCATATCCCACATCTATATGTTAGCGAGTTAGCAAAAATTCATCCTATATCCTACACATATATAAATAACACATATATCAAATAGGTGTGAGAAATATAATAATATCATTATTATTTTAATTACAATGGTTCATAATTTACCCTCAATTGATCTTACTACGAAACTCCCAACATAAAGTTCTTCCAAACAGTCACAACATTATTTTTTATTTAATCATCACACAAATGAGATGCATGCATCACCAATATTAATGAAATCATCTAACAATGGCACAATCTATCTACGCATTGTGTATTATCCCACCTTTTTTTGGAAAATGAATATTTTTTTTTTTTAAATATTGATATTTGAGTCATATTATATACACTTTGGAACTCTCAATCATTTTTCTAACAATTGCACAATCTATCTACCCATTGTGTATTATATCCCACTTTTTTTTGGAAAATGAATATTTTTATTGTTTTTTAAAAGATTGATATTTGAGTCATATTATATACAATTTGGAACTCTCAATCATTTTTGGGTATTGTACATATAAAACCAAAATATAAGAATTACCCTTTTGAACAGTAAACATGCACGTGTCTCAAAAAATATCTAAAATTTTGGTTGTGTAATTTATATTATATATATATTAATGGCTTTAACTATTCAGGAGGAATAGAAAAATTGTATAGGTTTTAGAAAAAAAATAATTTAAAATACAGTATGAAATCGAATATGAAAAAAATATTTGTCTTTGGATAGAGGATTCAATTTGATGAATTTATGAGGACTAGGTCCACTAATTTTTATGGAAGAGATGAAAGTTTTTGACTTTTTATAAGTTACACTACATGAAAACTTGTAAAAATATATGGAAAGTTTTTAAAATTTAAAGTTATCATTCAAGAATTAGACCTTGATCAAGGGTTTTGAAATACCATAATAAGTTATTTAAAATTTCTTGATTAAGCTTCATCGTGAATTATATCAATTATAATGGTTTTAACTTTTGATCGAGGTTTTAAATCGATCAAGAATTAAAACTTATATTAATATTTTTCTCAATTGATATTTTATGGAGATAAGTATATTTCCTATCTAATTTCCAAATAGTGAGACAAACTTTCATGGATTCACCCATGTGTGTGTGCACACCAAAAAGTGTAACCCGACTTTATGGATTCTCACACACACACACACATAGAATCCATAAAGGTGAGTTCCACTTTTTGGCAAGTGCATGTGTGTGTGTGTGTGTGTGTGAGAGAGAGAGAGAGAGAGAATCCATGAAGTATTCCCAAAAAGTGCAACATACCTTTCTGGATTCTCATACACATATTGATGCAAGGAATATCAATAACTCGATACTTTTATTACTCATTAGCACTTAGTATCGACCTATCCCCATCATGTTTTTACATCTTTATCTATACATGAGGAATGAAATTTCTTGAATACTCATGGGATGGATCCATTTCCTTCAATTTCAGAGGAATTTTGAACAACTCCCTTGAATATAGGGATCTTCCCTAACAATATTCTAAAATAATTCAAGTAGTTTTTATTACATGCTAAAAATAAAATATTTCCTCCTCATACCAATCTGGAATTTCTAGAGCTATTACAGAAGAATCTTCTTAACCCTATTCTCGAACTAAGGAAATGAAATCATTTTCAAGAAAAATAAGTGATGAACCTACATCAAACTCCCAAGAAGGAAAATAAACATGCTCATGAAATTCCTTTCTAGATATTTTCAATAATAATTCCTACTTCAAAACATATATTGTTTTCATCTAAGTGGTGTTATTGAGTAGTTGATTCTTCCACTTGATCAAGTATTGGAAGTACTCCTTATCTTTGGTCCTCTAAGCTACCTTTTTATCTAGTATTGGATCAATTTGTTTTCTTGGTGTTGCAAATAATTGTTTCTCCCATCCAATAGTTTGAATTTCATCACTTAGAGGTGGATCTATTGAAATATTTGTTGGTTCCTCAAAGGGGTACAAATTTGAAACAGTAAAGATTTGAGAAATTCTAATGTTTCTAGGAAGTTATATTTCAAAAGCATTTATGAAGAATTCTGTCAATACTTTGCATGGTCCAATCATCCTAGGTTTCATTTTTTATACTCTCATTTAGGAAATATTTATTTTGGAGGGTGTGTCATAACCAAGTCCTCGATATGAAAATTTAGTTGTCTTCTCTTTCAATCTAATCTTCGTTTATACCTTTGTTACTTTATTATAGCTATTGCTTTAATTTGTAATATAATTCTTGCATATGAACTACAAAATATTCATCGTCAACACTTTTAATATCTTGTTTTCCAAAATTTATTAACTCATGAATTCCCATTGTGTGTATTCCATACAAAATCTGAAATGAAGTAACCATGTGCTTCTATTAGGTGAATCATTATATGCATATTCTGCCTCTGCAAGTACATGATCCCACTGCTTCAAATGGCCGCTTACCAAAATTTTCAAGATATTTACCACTTATATTTTCCCCTCAATCTGTGGGTGGTATGTTAAACAAAAATTAAGGTTGGTTCATGACTTCTCCCATAGAATTCTCTAAAAATTCCCTACAAATATTTTTTCTCTATAAGAAATAATGTTTTTCGGCAATCCATGCAATCCAACTACTTTTTTAAAGAGAAAAATTGCAATATTAGTTGCATCACTCATTTTTCTGCAAGATATAAAGTTTGTCATTTTTTATAATATATCAACAACAACATAAATTGAATCATTACCTTTCTGCATTCTCAACAATCTTAACACAAATTCCATATTTACAAATCCCATGTTCTGCTTGGAATTAACAACAATTGATACAACACAACATTATAAATATTTTCCTTTTGCATACTAACATACCTTGTATCTTTCAACAAATCCTTTTACATCAGCCTACATACATAGCCAAAAGTAAAATGCATGTAAATGCACAAATGGTTTGTCCTACTAATATTTTAGTGTGCTTTTATTTCATTATTTTTTCACTCATTGAACATTTTGGAAAGCATAATCAACTACCTTTGAACAAAAATCCCTCTTATATCATGCAATCCAACCATGGAGTTCTATCTCTACTTATTGGGTTATCATAGGCTACATAAGCTTCTTTGATATTTGCATCATCCTTATATATGTATATTACAAATCATCAAATCCTAAATTGTTCACTTGCAATTCATGCAGGATTAAGTTAACTCTACTTAATGCACCTGCTACCTTGTTTGATTGTCACTTCTATGTTTGATATCAAATGTGAAATTTTACAATAACTAAACCCATTTAACATGCCTTATATTTCATTTGTTTGATTAATGATAAATTGAAAAGTGTGATTCTCAATGTCAAGGAAAAAAATTGTAGGTATAAGGTAATGTCTGCATTTTTTAGTGCTTAATAATTACATAAAACTCTTTATCATATGAAGAATATTTTTGTTTTGCTTCATTGATATTTTCACTAAATTAAGAAATTATTTTCCCTTCCTTGCTTAAAACAACCCCTATTGCAGTTCCACTGGCATCAATCTCAACCTTAAAACTCTTGTTAAAATATGGTAAAGCTAAAAAAGGTTGCTTTATGATTTTATTCTTTAATAACTTAGAGATTTTTTCAATTGATTATGTCCACCGAAATGATTTTTTCTCTTCTTTGATAGTCTCCAAAATTAACGAACAAATACCACTATAATTTCTGATAAATTCTCTATAAAATCCTACCAAACAATGGAAGCTTATACCTTGAAAATGCTCCTTGGGGTAGGCCAACTGACTATGGCCTTGACCTTCTCTTGATCCATTTACAAGCTATTTTTAATACTACAAAACCCAAATACACTAGTTTTTGTCTTGATGATACTTCATTTTGTTAAATTGATTAGTAATTTGTATTGTTATAATTTATTCAAAGCAAACTTAAAATTCCATAAATGTTTTTCTTTTGACTAATTGTGAAGCATATATCATCAAGGTAAACTCTAACAAATTTATTTATGAATTATTTCAAAACTTTATTCATTAATATCATGAAAGTAATAGGATCATTTATAATCCCAAAAGACATTACTAACCATTCATACAATCCATTATTGGTTTTAAAGGTTGTTTTCCACTCATCTCCCTCTCTAACTCTGATTTGATGATACCCACTTTTCAAAACTATATTGGAAAATTATTTAGCATCACTTTAGAAATATATTAAATCATGAATGTGAGGTAATGGAAATGTGTACCTTGTTGTAATATTGTTTATTTCTCTAGAGTCAATGCACATCATCCATCCTCCATCTTTCTTTGGAGTCAATAGTATATGAATAGTACATGGACTTAAGATTTACCCTACAAACTCTTTTACCTGATTTTTAATCTCCTCATTATCCTTTGGGTTCATCTTATATTATGGTTTATTAGGAATACTATCCCATGGACTCAAGTCTAAAATTTCATTGGTAAGTGTCAATCAAGCCAAGAAACTAATTAATTCTAGTAAGAAGTATGTTGTATTGTTTTTAAGAGAAACTCAGTTCGTAGAAGAGTCAATGAGAGAAAATACATCCCTTGAGGGGTGCACTAAAGAATAGAGATAATAACTAGAAGAGTTGCTACAAGAATATAGGGGAGTGTCTTAGGAGCTCAAAGGGATACCACCCAAGAGGGAAGTGGAGTATGAGAGTTAATTGTTTTCAGACTCCCCATTGCCAAACATTGGGATATACAGGAGGTGAAGAAGAAATTACAGTAATTATTGGAACAAGGAATTATTTTACCAAGCACCTCACCATGTGGTCACCCATCAATAATTATGCCAAATAAGGATGGGACTTAGCAAATTTTCATTGATTACTTTGCATTAAAAAAACTTTGCTCAAGAACTAGTACCCCCAACCCAATATTTATAACCTATTGGACCAGTTGCAACAAACAAAATAGTTCACCAAGTTGGATTTAAACTCATGGTATCACTAGACAAAACCAGAAAAGAATTGTATGAGTGGTTAGTCATGCCATTTGGTTGATGCAATGCACCAACTATGTTCATGATATTAATAAATGATATATTTTTCTCCTATATAGATTCATTTGTCATTTTTATTTAGATGATATTATGGTATACAATGCTACTTCGGAGGAGCATATCTCACATTTGATGCATGTACTAGAGCCATTGAAGAGGAATTAGTTGTTGTAAAATCCTAAGAAGTGTGAGTTTTCATATCATCCTTTGGTGTATTTAGGCTATGTAATATGTGGAGGGGAGCCTAAGATAGATCTTGCGACGATGGATGTTTTCATGACGTGGCTATTACCTACGTAAGTTTTAGAGGTTAGGAGTTTTGTTGGTGTATCATATTACCTAATAAAATTCATGGTTTCATTTTCAATAGTATTTGCACCACTCCATGTTATTATAGGCCATTTTGTCACATCTGGTCAATAGGCCTGCAAACGAGATCAATCAACATCCATGAACATATTTTCATCATCCCTACATAAAGCCCTAAGCATGACTCTTCCAAATCACTTAGTTTTTTTGTTTTAACGCTTCAAATCAGTGCTTTTTAGGCCCAACACATGTTGGCCCTTTAGGGACCTGCATTCGACAGCAAGTTTCTCCATTCTGCGCCTATACTTATTAGCAATAGGTTGTCTCTTTTTCTGGGTGCGCTGATTCTAGAAATTTGGGAAAAATAAAAATAATCATGAAGCTTCCTCTTCGAGAAGCTTCTAGGATTTGTTTCAACCATTTACCTTGGATAAGAAATTTTAATCCTATATAATCATGCCTTGGATATTTCACCTCTTATCCCTTGAGCTCATCCTCCCATCAAGAGTGGATCTCAAGCGTAGATTGGTAAATGGATAAGAATTCATAAACTACTACACTCTCCTATAAATATACAACCATCTACAACATCAAGGTTGGATTTTGGAGACTAATCATGCCCTCATGTTGTTACCTTCAATCTAAGAGAGTCGTGATCTTCATGCATTAGGGTGACATTGAGGTGTATTTGACAAGGAAGGACAAGTCAACTTGGGGAGATCTCTACAAAGTAAACTACTATTCTTGGTTGTAAACTCTCTCCTATTCATATTAATAGAAAGAGTATATCATTTTCCTATATATGTTATGTTATGTTTACATTCATGTATTTCAATACTTTTCTAATCCATTGATATAACCTAAAATTTCAATGCTTCGTTACATATTTAGTTCTACTAAACAATGTATTATTAACAAGATATAACATAACCTCATTATTGCTGAAGATTTCATTATCAACGAAGTGAAAAATGCATCGATCAAAAAAAGAGTTTGTAAAAAAACAATACTTCTATTTCATTATCAATCAATTGAAAAATTCATTATTGACCCAAAAAAATTGACTTTGTAAAAAAAACATTATTAATGATATAGAAATAGAGATACATAACTTTGTAATTTTATAATATTAACGACATTAATTTCTACCTCACCTAATATTTAGATATTTAGATAGGTGATTTTGTAGACTTTCAAAAA
This sequence comes from Pinus albicaulis, assembly GCA_034641835.2. NCBI lineage: Eukaryota > Viridiplantae > Streptophyta > Pinopsida > Pinales > Pinaceae > Pinus > Pinus albicaulis. Next base: position 950,691,180 of record CM076582.1, read on the forward strand.
AATTATTAACTAACTAAATATATATAGATGACTTTGTATGCGAAAAACAATGCATTATTAACCAAATAGAAATATTAATTTCTTCCTAATCTTTCTCTAACTTCTCTCATCTCTCTATTCTTTTAAATAAATAAAAAAGTAACTTTCTAAATAAGACTCTCTAACTTTTCTTTTAAATAAGTAAAAAAAATTCTCTAACAACTCTCTTAAATAAGAAAGAAAGTAACTGTCTTAAATAAAAAAGTAATTCACTTTCTTAAATTAAAAAAAGTAAGTAACTTTCTTAAATAAGAAAATCGAAAGTAAGTTACTTTAAGTTACTTTCTTAAATAAGAAAATCACTTTATAACACCTCTAACAACTCTCTTAAATAAGTAAGAAATCTACTCTTAAATAAGTAAGAACGTAACTTTCTTAAATAAATAAGAAAGTAACTTTGTAATTTTAGATGATTAATGACACGATTTCTATCTCATTCTTTTCCATCTAACTTTTGACCATTTTAATTCCACTTCTCTCTCAAATAAGTAACTTTATAAATTACTTCTTATAATTTACTTTTCTTATAATCTTGAAGTGACTTTGTAATTTTAAAGTAACTTTATAATCCACTTAAGTGACTTTGTAATATTATATGATTTAGATAAGTGGCTTTGTACTACTTTTATCTTTAGTTGATTCTTATTTATCTAACTTAGTCTTAGCTGATCTTTATCTATCTAATCTAGTCTTTAGATAAGTGGGTATTTTTAGTTCTATCTAACCTAGTCTTAGTTTATCCTTATTTATCTAACCTAGTCTTTACCTAGTATTTAGATTTGTTTAGTTCTATCTAACCTAGTATTAGTTGGTCCTTATCTATCTAGCCTCGTCTTTAGATATGTGGCTCTTAGCTAATCCTCTCTAGATAAGTGGGTGTTTTTAGTTATATCTAACCTAGTCTTAGCTGATCCTTATCTATCTAACCTAGTCTTTACCTAAGTGGGTCTTTTTAGTTGACCCTTATCTATCTAACCTAGCCTTAGCTGATCTTATTTAGATAAGTGGGTCTTTTTAGTTATATCTAACCTAGTCTTAGTTGATCCTTATCTATCTAACCTAGTTTTCTATCTCAGGTAGTCTCCTAGTCTTTACCTAGTCTTTAGATCTTTTTAGTTCTATCTAGCCTAGTCTTAGTTGATCCTTATCTATCTAACCTAGTTTTCAATCTAACCTAGTCTTTAGATAAATGACTATAATTTTCTATCTAACCTAGTCTTTACCTAGTCTTTAGATAAGTGACTTTGTAATTTTAGATAACTGACTTAGCTATGTAACCTTTAGATAAGTGACTTTTTTATTTTAGATAATTGACTTAGCTATGTACAACCATTAGATAAGTGAATTTGTCCTTAGATAAATGACTTTGTAATTCTAGATAAGTGACTTAGCTATCTTACCTAGTCTTTAGATAAGTGACTTAACCTAGATAAATGACTTTGTAATTTTAGATAAATGAATTTGTAATTTCAGATAAGTGACTTAGCTATCTATCCTAGTCTTAAGATAAGTGACTTAACATAGTCTTTAGAAAAGTGACTTTGTAAATTTAGATAAGTGACTTAGCTATCTAACCTAGTCTTTAGATAAAAGTCACTTTAAAAGTAACTTTGTAATTTTAAATAAGTGACTTAACTTTCTAACCTAGTCTTTAGATAAGTGACTTAGCTATCTAACCTAGTATTTAGATAAAAGTCACTTTAAAAGTGACTTTGTAATTTTAGATAAGTGACTTAGCTATCTAACCTAGTCTTTAGATAAGTGACTTAGCTATCTAACCTAGTCTTTAGATAAAAGCCACTTTGTAATTTTAGAAAAGTGACTTAGCTATCTAACCTAGTCTTTAGATACGTGACTTTTAGATAAGTGATCTAACCAATCTTTGTAATTTTAGATAAGTGACTTAGCTTTCTAACCTAGTCTTTAGATAAAAGTCACTTTGTAATTTTAGAAAAGTGAATTAGCTATCTAACCTAGTCTTTAGATAAGTGACTTTTAAATAATTGATCTAACTAGTCTTTGTAATTTTAGATGAGTGACTTAGCTTTCTAACATAGTCTTTAGATAAAATTGACTTTGTAATTTTAGAAAAGTGACTTAGCTATCTAACCTAGTCTTTAGATAAGTGATCTAACCAGTCTTTAGATAAGTGATCTAACCTAGTCTTTAGATAAGTGACTTAAAAGTCACTTTCTAATTTTAGATAAGTGACTTAGATAGATAAGTGATCTAACCTAGTCTTTAGATAAGTGACTTAAAAGTCACTTTGTAATTTTAGATAAGTGACTTAGCTATCTAACCTAGTCTTTAGATACATGACTTTTAGATATGTGATCTAACCTAGTCTTTAGATTAGTGACTTTGTAATATTAGATGCTTAGCTATCTAACATTATAAGTGACTTTATAATACAAGATGCTTAATAACATTGATTTCTAACATTATAAAGAATTTGTAATATAAAATTCTTAATAACACTGATTTCTACCTAATCTAATATTGCATAATAACATTCTCTGCCTAATCCTTATTTCTCATCCACCATTTATCTCTACCTAATCCTTATTTCTCATCCACTTCTCATTGAATGTTTTTGGGAATTATTTATGATTTGAAACTGGTTATTAGAAATTTTGCTAAGCACTGCAAAAATCAATCATCCACCATTGATCTCTACCTAATCCTTATTTCTCATCCACTTCTCATTGATCTCTACTTAATCCTTACTTCTCATCCACTTCTCATTGAATGTTTTTGGGAATTCTCTACCTAATATTTATTTCTTATCCACTTCCCATTGAATGTTTTTGGGAATTCTTTATGATTTGAAACCGGTTATTAGAAATTTTGCTAAGCACTTCAAATTTTTGCAGAATTCTTTATGATTTGAAACTTTGTATTAGAATTAGAATTTTTTCCAAAGTGTTTCGCAGAATTCTTTAGGATTTGAAACTTGTTATTAGAATTAGATTTTTTTGTTATTATAATTAGAATTTTTTCCAAGGAGTTTCACAGAATTCTTTATGGTTATTTGAAACTTGTTATTAGAATTAGAATTTTTTCCAAAGCATTTTGCAGAATTCTTTATGGTTTGGAACTTGTTAGTAGAATTAGAAATTTTTCCAAAGGGTTCTGAATTTTTTATTTGAAACCGGTTATTATAAATTTTGCTGATTTGAAACTATTTATTGTAAATTTTGTTGATTTGAAACCGACAATTAGAAATTTTGTTGATTTGAAACTGGCTATTAGAATTTTTGCTAAGCACTTGAAACTTTTGCAGAATTTTTTACAATTTGAAACTTGTTATTAGAAATTTTTTCGAAGCGTTCTGAAAGTTTTTCACTTTTTGAATTGAAACTGGCTATTAGAAATGTTGTCAATCACTTGAATGTTGTCATGCTACAAATGATGATTTATTTGAAACTAGCTATTAGAATTGTTGTCATGCTGCAAATGTCAATTTTGCTAGTATTCGGATACAAGTATTGTTGATTTGACTGGATTTGGCTAGTAATCAGATTAGAATTGTTGTCAAGCACTTGAATGTTGTCATGGTGCAGATGTCGATTTGGCTAGTATTTAGATACAAGTATTGTTGATTTGACTGGTATTCTGAGTATTGCCAAGTAGTTTGTTATTGATGCCATTGACGCCACAACAAAGGGAGCAACAAACCTAGGTGCACCACCAAATACCGGCAATTAGGTTAGATAGGTCCCATCGTCATCATATTAGCTTAAGATCTTTGTGTTTGCCCATACGTAAGGGAAATGAGAGGTACTTTTAAAGTAGGCCATAAAATCATTTGGATGTCTCATAGATTATGTCACAATTGTCAGTTGTCAATTTTATTTAACCTCATCAATTTAGGCAAAATGAAGGCAACCAACCGATGAGAAGCATTATCGACTGACTTGGCCAAACCCTATGTATATAAATATATATAAGATGTTACATATAGAGCCAAACTCTATGTATATAATATATAAGACGTTACATATAGAGCCAGTGCGTATATAGAGAGAGATAAAAGGGTGCATAGAGAGCCACCAGCTAGTGTAAGTATAATGGCTTTTGTTTACATTTAATTCGTTTTTTAGTGTAGTCATAAGTTGTGATGTATTTATCACCTTTTGTTTACATTGAATTTTTTTTGTAATGTAGTTATGAGTTGTGATGTATTTATCAAATTTTGTTTACATTATGAGATGTGATGTATTTGTCATAATTCTAGAATAATTTTACTCTAAACATTAATGTAAATGAAGTGCTCTTTCTAGAATAATCTAAACATTAATGTAAATGAAGTGCTCTTTCTAGATTAATTTAAACATTAATGTAAATGAAGTTCAATGTGTGAATGCAAAGTGTCGATTTCCATGAACATTATTTAAGTAATTTAAGCCCTCACATATCCCTAAAATATTTTTATTAACTGGAATGGTTCAGTCACCTAATCACTAAATATCTCCATCCATAAATCTATGCATTAACAGGAATGGTTCAGTCACCTAATCACTAAATATATCCAGTAAAGGAGATCATGGGATTATTGAGATCACAGGATCTAAGCTCAAACCTATCTAACTCCTAAACAAAATAATGATATAAAAACTGAAATGTGGTTTCAATAGTGCAGAAAATGCATTGAAAATCAATTACACCACCTCGGTTTCATATTTACAAGAAAGTAAATTCAAGACCAAAGAGATGCCAAAATAAAAGTAAATTGTCATTATAAACTTACAATATATGAAATTGCATATTTACATATGATGAATCCAAAGATGGATAGCGAAACAAAATTGGTTGAATACCAAAAGTTGGCACTTATACCTATCACCGAAGTACCCTTCCCAAATACTTACACGTTAGATAGATGTGTCCCATCGTTGTAGTATTAGCTTAATATCTGTGTGTTTGGCAGTACGTAAGGGGAATGGGAGATACTTTTAAAGTAGGCCATAAAAGCATTGTAACCTAACCTTATTAATTTAAGCAAAATGAAGGCATGTAACCTTATCAATTTAAGCAAAATGAAGTGCAACCAACCGATGAGAAGCATTACCGACCTTCTTGGTCAAACTCTATATATATAAATATATAAGACATTGCATAGAGAGCGCTCTATATATAAATATATATAAGACGTTGAAGTGCAACCAACCGATGAGAAGCATTACCGACCTTCTTGGTCAAACTCTATATATATAAATATATAAGACATTGCATAGAGAGCGCTCTATATATAAATATATATAAGACGTTGCATAGAGAGCTAGTTCGTGTATATATATAAAAGGGTGCATAGAGAGCCACGTAGTGCAAGTATAATGGCTTTTTGTTTATATTTAATTCATTTTTTAATGTAGTTATGAATTGTGAAGCTTAATTCGTTTTGTAACGTAGTTATGAGTTGTGATGTATTTATAAGCTTTTTGTTTACATTAATACATAGTGAAGTACTTACCATAATAGCTTCAGATTGTATTACTACTCTTTCTAGAGTAATGTAAAGATTAAAGTAGATGAAGTGAAATGTGTGAAAGTAAAGTGTCGGTTTTTATTTAGACTGTATTACTATTATTTCGAAAGAGTAATGTAAAGATTAAAGTAGATGAAGTAAAATGTGTGAAAGTAAAGTGTCGGTTTTTATTTAGACTGTATTACTATTATTTCGAAAGAGTAATGTAAAGATTAAAGTAAATGAAGTGTAATGTGTGAATGCAAAGTGTAGATTTCTATTCAGATTGTATTACTACTCTTTCTAGAGTAATGTAAAGATTAAAGTAGATTTATATTCAGATTGTATTACTACTCTTTCTAGAGTAATGTAAAGATTAAAGTAGATGAAGTGAAATGTGTGAATGCAAAGTGTCAATTTCTATTCAGATTGTATTACTATTCTTTCTAGAGTAATGTAAAGATTAAATTAAATGAAGTGCAATGTGTGAATGCAAGGTGTTGATTTCCATGAATATTATTTAAGCAAATTAAGCCCTTACATATCCTTAAATCTGGAATGGTTCAGACACCTCTCACTAAATATTTTTATTAAAAGATATCACAAATTGATGGTATAAGAACTTAAATGTGGTTCAATAGTGCAACAGCAGAGATGCATTGCAAATCAATTACACCACCTCAGTTTCATATTTACAAGAAAATATTCAAGAATAAAAAAGATACAAAAATAAAGGTAAGTTGTCATTATAAACTTAAAATATATGAAATTGCATATTTACATATGATGAATCCAAAGATGGATAGCACAAAAAAATTGGTTGAATACCAAAATTTGTCACATACACCCTATGTGAGTATTCACCGCAGTACTCTTCCCGGAGACTTGCATGTTAAAAAATGATGCTATAGTCCAGGGAAGATTGAGTACAACATCAAGTTCCTGTAATATTTCCGCTTGCGATGGCATTTTGCAGTGTATTTCCCCACCACTCGAAATTGTTGGAATGACAGAAGAGTAAAGGCACAATAAACACAAAGATTTCACATGATAACACAAACACGAGCTGCGGCTCTCTATTAATCTTCAATCACTCTCAATCACAATAACTTGTTGAATACAATGAACCCGGTGAAGGGTATTTAACCTAACTTGACATGCACACACTCATATAACTCAACTTTACCATCACTCACTTACCAAATTCATTTATCACACAACTCAACTAACTCAACGCTTACTTAACCAATTGTCCAACTACACTCCCCCTTAATTACAAACGTTAAACTAAAACATAACTCATGACAACTCAAACATGCTTGTTGGTCTTTGTCTCAGCTAGGCTTACAACACCCAAGTTTCTTTTGTGAAACTCAAACAAATCTACTCCTAATGGCTTTGTAAATATATCAGCCAATTGATCACTAGATTTACAAGGCTTCAAGTGAGCTTCTTCATTGCTCACAATTTCTCTAATAAAGTTATATCTAGTATCAATATGCTTTCTCTTTTGATGAAACACACTATTCTTGGATAGTGCAATTGCTGAAGTGTTGTCACAATATATCATTGTTGATCCTTGTTGTTTTTTCTTGAGTCCATCCAATACTCGTCTTAACCATACTGCTTGACATGCTGCTAATGTTGTTGCTACATATTCTGCTTCTGCTGATGATAGTGTCACAATGGGTTGATTCTTAGATGTTCATGCTATCACACCTGAGCCAAGATGGAACAAATAACTGGATGTGCTCTTCCGATCATCCAAATTGCTTGCAAAATCACTATATGTTTATCCAATCAATTCTTTATTTTATGTACTTGCATACATTATGCCATAATATCTAGTACCTGATATGTATCTCAGAATTCATTTTCCAACACTCCAATGTTTGTCTTTTGGAGTCTCCATAAATCTGGAAATCAAACTTACTCCTTGAATAATATCTGGTCTTGTAGCTGTGAGATACATGAGGCTGCCAACCAATATTTTGAATAGAGTTGGATTGATAGTTGCTCCTTCATCATCCTTACTTAACTTTGTACGTGTTGCAACTGGTGTAGGTATAGGTTTGCAATTATCCATCTTGAATCTTTTCAACAAATCTCTTGCATATTTATTTTGACAAATAAAAATCCCTTTTCTAGATTGCTCAACTTCAATGCCAAGAAAATATTTCATCAAACCAAGATCTGTCATCTCAAACTCAAGTTCACCTGTAAAAATCATACCATCAACATATAAGAAAACAATCAAAATCTGTCCATGCTCATTTACCTTTGTGTATAAGGTAAGTTCAATGTTGCTTTTGCAAAATCCATTCTTAATTAAGTAATTGTCAATTCTGCTATACCATGATTTAGGTGCTTGTTTCAGTCCATAGCGTGCTTTCTTCAACCTGTAAACTTTATCTTATTTACCTTCAACTTCATATCCCGGAGGCTGTTGCACATAAATTTCTTCTTCTAGAATTCCATTCAAGAAGGATGATTTGACATCCATCTGATACACTTTCCACCTGTTATGAGCCATTGTGGCTAGAATTGCTCTTACAGTATCCAATCTGGCTACCAGAGAAAATGTTTCCCCAAAGTCTATTCCTGGTTGCTGTGAGAATCCTTTTGCTACAAGTCTTGCTTTAAATCTGTCAATATCACCTTTCTCATTCACCTTTGTCTTGTACACCCACTTCACACCAATGATATTTTTATCCTTTGGTAAATTTACCAAATCCCATGTATCATTATTTTCAACTGAATTCATCTCTTCATCCATGGCTTGCACCCAATTTACATCTTTGATTGCTTCTTCAAACGAAGAAGGTTGGAATGACATCAATGAAAAATTTGAACTAACATCTAAATCATCATAAATATCTTTCCAACTTCTCATATTTTTCTTACCATTGTTTGATTCATTACCTGATTGACTGCTTGGAGAATTCTGGTCTGTTGATTTTCTTGAAGATCCATGTTGCTCTGAAAATCTTGGAGTCCTCGCTGATGTAAATCTGTTTGGTGTCTAATCTCTTGATTCTTGTTGCTCCTTTTCCACTACATCATCCTCTTCCATCAATGGTGCTTGAGCATCGATTGGCTTGTCTACAGTTCCATTCCATGACTCTTTTTCTTTGAACATAACATCTCTACTAATTATTGTCTTCTTGGTGACAGGGTTATATAATTTGTAAGCTTTTGACTGCTCACTATAACCAGTAAATATGCATTTTTCACTTTGATCATCTAATTTTCCTCTTATCTTCTTAGATACATGTGCATAGGATACACACTGCATGACATACCTCACCATGCTTCTTCTGGAATTCTGTTCATCACACTCTTTGTAGGAGATCTATTTATCACATAAACAACACATGCAACTACTTCAGCCTAATACTCATTAGACAAGTGTCATTCTTTCAACATGTTCCTTGTCATGTTCATGATTGTTCGATTCTTTCTCTCTGCTACACCATTCTGCTGTGGTGTGTATCTGGTTGTAAATTGTCTTCTGATTCCATGTTGTTTACAGTACTCATGGAATGCTTTCAAATCATATTCTCCACCACGATCAGATCTCAATACCTTGATCTATCGATCACTTTGGTTCTCCACTAAGGCTTTTAACTCTTTGAACTTTGCAAAAGTTTCTTCTGCTTCAAGAAGTAAACCCAAGTATTTTTGCTATAGTCATCAATAAAATTGAGGAAGTAACAACTTCCACCAATCGACTGTGTCCTCATAGGTCCACACAAGTCTGTACGCACCAACTCAAGTGGTTTCTTTGCTCTGTATGAAACTCCCTTCGGAAAAATTTCACGGTGTTGCTTTCCCAAGATGCAACACTCACAAGTACTAGAAGCTCTTTGATGGGAAGTAATCCTATGCTGCAACAATATTAAACCGGAAAAATGCAAGTGTCCAGACCGAAAGTGTCATAACTAGTAATCATTAGAACATGCAGCTGTAAAAGAACTAACCTAATCATTGTAGTTCATAATTAAATGAAAGAGTCTGTTCCTCGTTAGCTGCACCTTTGCTATCAGCTACTTCCTTGGGGATTTTTCATAAATAACACACTCTTTTCCCTTAAATATAACTCTGTATCCTTTCTGCGTCAATTGACCAACACTAATCAAATTATTTTTAAGACCAAGAACATAATATACCTCTAATATTGTCTTTGGCTCCCCTTTCTTGGTCACAATGTTGACCACTCCTTTTCCATCTACATCCATAGTCTTGTCAGTGCCCAACTTCACCTCTGTCTTCACATATTGATCCAAATTTGCAACAAAATTCTTGTTACCTATCATGTGGTTACTGCAACCACTGTCTAATAGCCACACCTTGTCAGAAAATTCATGCATGTTGTTGCATGCTAGGAACATGGAGTTACTATTCTCGGTACTAGCATTAGCTCTTTGGTTTCCTTGATTAGCTAGCTTCTTCCTGCAATCACGAGCATAGTGACCAATTTTATTGCAATAATAAAATTTCATCTTTGATTTGTCAAACCTTTGATTATTGTTGAAGCTTCTGCTGTTATTTCTTCCACTTTGATATTCATGCTCTTCTTGGCCATCTCTGTGACCACCATAGCTTCTGCCGTGTCCTCTGCCTCTCGATCGACCTCTACATCGACCTCTTGAAATATAAACTTGACTTTTGAAAGCAGTTTCTAAAGTCGAATCCTTATTTCTTTCTATCCTCACCTCATGCGATAGAAGTGATCCCATCAACTCATCAACTGTCAGTTTTTTCCAAATCCTTGGCTTCTTCTATGGCTGCTACCACAACATTAAACTTGGTGGACAAAGATATAAGGACCTCCTCAATCACTGTTCGATTTTTAATGTCTTCACCACAAATTTTTAACTGATTGACGACAGACATGAACCTATTCATGAAGGAATCAATGTCCTTTGTCTCCTTCATCTAAAGAATTTCAAAATCTCTCCTAGTATTCTGAAATTTAACAATATTGACTTTTTCCATACCTTGATAGCTTGTCGCCAAGGTTTCCCATGTTTCCTTTGTTGAAGACGTGATCATTATCTTCGGGAACACTACTCGGTCCACTCCCTGCTAGATAAGAAGCAACGCTTGTGCATTCTTACCCTTGTCTTTCTTCCATTGTTCCCTCTCTGCATTACTGAGGGCTCATTTTTCCACATCATCTTGAGGTTTTACAAATCCAAACCTGACATGATCTCAAACATCATGCACTTTTAGCATGGTTTCCATCTTAATGGCCCACACATCATAATCTTTCCGTGTGAAAGAAGAAAGTTGTGACTGGAAGTTGCTTGTAGCCATCTTTCTTCAAACAAAAATTCACTTCTAAAACCCTAATTTTTTTATATGTTTTACAAAGCTAAAAAAAAAAACAACCCATCTTTCTTCAAACAAAAATTCACTTCTGAAACCCTATTTTTTTTTATATATTTTACAAAACTAAAAAAACAACCTTTATTTTATTTTTTTATATATATAAAACTTTTTGTAAAAAAAATCTTTATATAAAAAAATACTTTTATAATAAACTCCAATCACAATATCTCCACTTATAAACAAAAACCCTAGATTTTTCTATATAAAATAATCTTTTATATAAAAAAATTTCTTTATATAAAATATAATAAACTTCCCTTTTTAAAAAGCTTATTATAATACTCCACTTAAAAACCCTTTTAAAAAATTCCGTTTGAAAATCCCTTTTCAAAAGTAACGTGCATGTATGAGAAACTCCTTTTAAAAGTGCTTTAGGTAATTAAAAGACCATTTTAAAAATCACTCGTATAACGCTCTCTTTATGACTTTACGATGTAAAAGACTCTCTATTAATTTCCAATCATTCTAATTCACGATAACTTGTTGAATACAATGACCCCAATGAAAGGTATTTAATCTAACTTGACATGCACACACTCACATAACTCATCTAACTTGACATGCACACACTCACATAACTCAACTTGCTCTCTATTAATCTTCAATCACTCTCACTCACAATAACTTGTTGAATACAATGAACCTGTGTTGAATACAATGAACCTAGTGAAAAGCATTTAACATAACTTGACATGCACACACTCACATAACTCACCTAACTTGACATGCACACACTCACATAACTCAACTTGATCATCACTCACTTAACTTTGACCATCATTAACTCAATTTGACCATCACTCACTTAACTTAACTCAACTTGACCATCACTCACTTTAATGACTTTCATTTATCACACCACTCAACTAACTCAACTGAACTCAACTGATTGTGTAACTTTGTCTAACTATACATGGGAGATAATTACATATTTTAACACAAAACACTACCCCTGCCTCTTGCATAAAATTATCTCTGAATGTTTCTTTCAGAATCTGCCAATACTTCTCTTATCAACCATAGGGAGCGTTTCAGCGACATTAATAATTTATGTGGCCAATGTCGCGTCCTCCGGACCAGGAACGATCTTGAACATTGTTTCAATCCAATTTGTAAGAAAAAAAACCCGAAATGATGTAGGAGTAACAACAACTCCATTTCCCAAAGCTTTTAGAAATATATTTATCAAAATTTCCAGTACGTCTTTTTTAACTAATCAAAATCTCCAGTATGTTAGAGAATTTAATGCAAAACGAAGGTGATCATCGTAAGAAAACATTTGTAGAACCGTTTGGAACAAATATGTATCACAGTGCTGAATGACTTCTACTGCACACAGCAGGCTAGCGCAAGCATCACCAATGTCATAATTAGAGGAAAGATTGTAACGTTTAATTAGCTCGACATTGATACTAAACTCTTTAACGAGCAGACACCTGCATGCAACTGCGATCGGTGACGACCGATCTGTGGCCTCAAGGTACCCCGCAATACACTTCTCCATTTTACTGCGACAGTGCGAATCTCTCGAAGCCGTGGATAACAAGGGACTTGCCCGGGTTCATAAAAAGTCTATCATTTAACTCGATGGGAAAATTATTTAGCTGCAGAGACGATATCATACTTCGAATTTTGGCTTCTTGCATAGGACTCCAGCGAACTGCATTCAAATATTGCATAGATCCTTGAACTCACTCCTGGAACAACAGTTCAGAAGCGGCTGGTAGAATAGCCAGTGCATCATCCACACTTGAAAAACAAAGTATCTTGTTTGCTTCACAGGAATACATGAGCCGGATACATTTAATATGCTCCTCCACACTGTGAGTGCTTGTTACACTGATTTCAAGTGGTGAGTTTTATCAGAAGACCAACGGTCAGACAACATTGCCTTATAAAATTCAGATTTTCTCACAACTTGAGAATGAACGTAAACTGGGTTTCCTCCATACCCTACACCATCTGAATCAGTCAACTGTAATATTATATCAGCGCTATACACGTCTCCGAATTTCGGCACCTTATTCGCCATTGCGACTGAAAATGTTACCAGAAAGCACATCTAACGTGTTCTATTTGCTATACTTATCCCGCATGCCACAGCTGCCTCTATTTGTTACGCTTACCATTGCATGGCGCCAACTTTCACTCGTTGCGGGCCTTGGAGGGTGCAGTACAGGGCCAGATATGATTTAGAGGTATTGCTAGTTAGCATGGCTCAAGCCAGGTTCCGTTTTAACACTAGGGATCTCTTGAGGACAGTTGGCTTTCAACATAGGTACCAAGAAGATTATATTAAAGCCTCGAACAAAGTTAACTCTAGCCAAAGGATCACAACCAAGACATTAGTTAGAAATTTCAACGACTAAATATGTTTCCATGATAGTTTTTCCACCGTCCTCTTTATCAAGGAAGCAAAATCTTCGACATTGGATCTATCTCACAATAATATTTGCTTATCTTCCAAATTAAATTATATTTTGTTTATCTTCCAAATTCAATTATATTTTATAGAAATCTACTAACACCTTCTTATAGCCTTACCTACCTAGCAAAACCCACCTATATTTATAGGTTTAACGAGACTTACCACCTCATTTTCATGTATAATAACAATTTTAATTTTTTCCAATTTATGTTATGATTATATGATTTACAACTCTAACCATGTGTCATTCTAAAGAGTCTATATTATTTATTTTTCAAAAATAAATAAATTTAATAAATATATTAAATAGTAGTTTTTACAGCTAGTTTAATAAGTTGATTTCTTGTTGCTAAAGTATTTCAATAATGAGTTTACTAGACACCCATAGAGTTAGGCTCTACTAATTTCAAATTGACCTACCCAAATTATGGGCCTGATCCCCGAGAGACCGATACACTCCAAAGGAGGGGTACACCTCTATGAGCGAGTTACAGGAACCTAAGAACAAACAATGGTGGTGGAGACATCTTTGGAAATTAAAGGCTCCACCAAAAGCTAGACTATTCATGTGGTGTATTCTCACAAATTGTGCACCAACGGAGGACAACCTTATCAAGAGAGTTATATATGGACCATCTAGATGTTGTTTATGCAAACTACAAGTTGAGGACGCGGACCATATTTTTCTCACCTGCTCTGCAAGCAAGCATATTTGGCTACTTACTTTGAAGTCCCTGGGCTCTACTATGCATTGGCAAGGCAGTTTTTTCCTCGATGCCTGGTCAAATTGGTGGCATTCAGCTCATTGCCCAAAAGAGTGTAATATCCTCCTCCTCATTACTTGGGGTACATGGCTAGCTCACAATCAAGTGATCTTCCAGGGTTTGGTGATGGACTGGACCAGCATCAACAACACTATTGTATCCATCTATCACTCTATCCCAGACGAGGCACCTTCAGCACAAGGCAGAAACATCACTCCTGAATTTATCAACAAGTCCATCCCTTGGGCATATTTTGACAGGACCTTAAACTTGCAGGGATGTGGCAGGGGTGCTATACTCCATAAATCCGATTCACACTGCTATAAAATCAAGATGTGACTAGGCCCAGGGACTAATAATTACACAGAGCTCAACAGTCTCAAACTACTCCTCACCTTTTCCTGAGAGAAAAGTTGCAACAGGATTCAGATATTTGGGGATTCAAAAGTCATTATTAACTGGTTTAATAATGATGCTTTGTGTCATGTTCATACTCTTAGATCATTGTTCGATGAATTTATGGCTCTTAAAGCTTATTTTGATTTCATAACTGTTACTCACATTTACAGGCAAAGGAACCAAGTGGCTGATCAATTATCCAAAGAAGCATCGTAGCTAGCTTGGGGTCACTAGCTCATTTTTTAACAAGATGGACAATAGGAATATCAGTACTATCATAGACCCTTCATAGAGGATATGGAGGGACAGGAGGTAGTCTAAGCTGACTGCAAATTTGGGAGACCTTTTTGACAAATTACTATTTATATTTTGTCAGTTTGTTGATATTCTTGCTTTACATGAACTTTACTATTTTTACAAGACACATATGTAAAACGGATATATTTGACTCTCTAGAGTTTTTTTTCTTACATGATCTATGCATAGACGTATATGATCATACAACATGTAATTTTCTCATATTAATGAAAAAATTACGAATTTTTCCTTGGAAAAAAAAAAAAAAAATATATATATATATATATATATATATATATATATATATAGTCCCTTTAAAAAAGTTAAATTTCTTAGTTTAATAAGTTTCTTTCTTGTTGCTAAAATACCTCATTATTGACCAGTGACGGGATCAATTCTCCTCAACGCCCTCAGAATTAGGCTCTACTAATTTTAAGTTGATCTACCCAAATTTTCTATAGAATGTATATATATTAAATAGCCCCTTAAAAAAAGATAAATTTCTTAATACTTAATATCGCAATAGGTTAATAAGACTACGTTGGTTATATTATAATCTAGAAGTTTCATTGCATATTACTATGTAACCCCAAGCATAATCATAAGGTATATCAACTCCACACAAAAAAAATAATCAAAATAGGAATGTTACCTTCACTTCTTGAGAGATAGTTAGGCTACTCTATGCGACATATTCATCCCACATATTTACAAAAATATTTTATGTCTCCTCCCTTGGTATTGAGTAGACAAGCTAAAGCATATCTATTCATAGCAATATAAATATTTGGTCACATCTCACTTCCATATATCAGTGGGCTAGCAAGGATTCACTCTGTGTCTTACACATACATAAATAAAATATATATAAAATAAGTATGAGAAAAATAATTTATCATAATCAATTTAATTGCATCAATTCATAATTACCCAATTCATATTACTATCAAAATCTCAACATAATGTTCTCCCAAACAATCATACCATTATTTTTTATTTAATCATCACACAAATGGCATGCATGCATCACCAACATTGGTGAAATCATCTAACACATATGCACACTCTACAAATTGTGTATTGTATCCCACTTTTTTCGGAAAATGGATACTTTTTATTATTTTTTTTTAAGTTACTAATTGATATTTGAGTTACATTTTATATATTTTTGCACCCCCAATCATTTTTTCTCTATTGTTTATGTAAAACCAAAAAATAAGAATTATTTATTTGAAGAGTAAATATCCACATATGTCCAAAAAAAAAAATCTAAATTTTTGGTTGTGTAAGTTTTATATATTTATTTTCTCTAATGGTCTTAACAACTCAAGAGAAATTAAAAAATTGTGTATGTTTTAGAAAAAAAAAATTATATATGTGTGTGTGTGTGTGTGAAATTGAACATGAAAATTTTATTTGATTTTGGATAGAGGATTCAATGATGAATCTTTAAGGACCAATTCCACCACCTTTCATAGAAGAGTTGAAAGGTTTTTACCTTCTATAATTTGCAATTACATAAAAACTTGCAAAAATATATGGAAAGTTTCTAGACTTTTAAGCTATAAGTCAAGATTTGGACCTCGATCAAGGATTTTGAAATACATCAACACGGTATTTTAAAATCCTGTTCTTTAGCTCCATATTGAATTAGACCATTGATCCACACACACACACATATAATCCATAAAGGTGAGTTCCACTTTTTGGCAAGTTTGTGCGTGTGTCTGTGTGAGAGAGAGAAAAAAAATCCATGAAGACTTGCCAAAAAGTGCAACATACATTTATGGATTCTCGCACACATATTGATGCAAGGAATATTAATAACTTAGAGCCTTCATTACTCATTAGCACTCATTATTGACCTATCCCCATCATGTATTTACATATTTATCTATACATGAAGAAGGAAATGCCTTGAATGCTCATGGGATGGATCCATTTCCTTCAATTTTGGAGGAAGTTTGATATATTCCCTTTAATATAGGGATCTTACATAACTATATTCTAAATTAATGCAAGTAGTTTTTATTACATGCTAAAAAGAATATATTTCCTCCTACATACCAATCTAAAATTTCTAGAGTTATTGCAAAAGCAACTTCTTAACCCTAATCTAGAACTAAGGAAACGAAATCATTTTCAAGAAAAAGAAGTGGTGCTCTTGCATCAAACTCTCAAGAATGAAAATAAACATGTTCATAAAATTTGTTTCTATAACTCTTCAATACTCATACCTACTTGAAAAGTTACGTTATTTTCATCTAAGTTGCATTCTTGAGTGGTCGATTCTTCCACTTGCTCAAGTATTAGAAGTTATCCTTATCTATGGTCCTCTAAGCTACCTTTTTGTCCAATATTGAATCAATTTGTTTTCTTGGTGTTGCAGGCAACAATTTCTCCCATCCAATAATCTGAATTTCATCACCAATAGGTGAATATGTTGAAATATATGTTGGTTCCTCAAAAGTGTACAAATTCTAAACATTAAAGATTGAAGAAATTCCAATTTTTCTAGGAAGTTATATTTCATAAGCATTTGAGGAGAATTTTGTCAAATCCATGGTACAATTTTCTTAAGTCTCATTTTGTTATACTCATATTTAGGAAATATTTATTTTGGAATGTGTGTCATAACCAAGTCCTCGATATGAAAATTTAGTTGTATTATTTTTTAGTCTAATCTTTGTTTGTACTTATTGTTACTTTCTTGTAGATATTAATTGACTTTGTCATATAATTTCTACATACTAACTACAAAATATTCATCATCAACACTTCTTATTTCATGTTTTCCAAGATTTCTTAACTCATTAATTCCCATTGTGTGAATTTCATACAAAACCTTAAATGGAAGTAACCTTGTGCTTCTTGTTGGACGGATAAGTCATTCTTGCGGACAAGACAGACCTCCCAAGTTTCCTACGGACAGCTAGCAACAAACGGACAATTAAATCTATCTTTCTCTAGATATATCGTGATTCATAATTAAATGCTATAAAGGCTTAACGATCCTACCTTTGATCCAACGCTTGTCTATAGTAGTAGTCCCTCAGTCGCCCAAAATAGTTGCCTTCGAAGATCTGCAATCACAAAAAAGAAAACATCAAATAGCACCTACATAGCATATATTCATAAATCATATCTATTATGGTGATCAAGGAATCCATAAAATAAACCAATCAATTGACAGCTTATGGAGAAAAACGGACTTATTTGTATTAACTTAAATAAGAAGAGCCTTACAACCATGTCCGCCTTGATGTCATATAGGCCTTCTTGGGGTCCGGAACAGGCATTTCCTTTACTCTGACAAGCCTTGAACTCTTCCAACCAAGATACATACAGGTATGTAATCCTTCCCACATAAAATCTCAGCTAAAAGGGTCTGAGTTTCAACAGCATTTCACCTCCAACAATACTAAAACTTCAATTCATCAATTGTAACCCTTTGAGGCTGCCCTATGCCTCTTTTTATAGTGAAAGAGAGGAAGTTACAACTCCATACAAGAAGGTATAGAATCCTCCTTCAAAGGGATTAGCTCCTTGCATCAACGGATTAGCTCCTTAATGGATGGGATGCATGAACTTGAAAAAAGCGGACTTTCCACCACAGGAAAGTTTCTAGAAGCTTCCAAAAATGACTCAAATTGAGCTTCTAGATTTTACTTGCGCCTTTTCTTATCTTTTACAGGGGTCCGCACCCTTAATAAACAGAAAGTGCGTTTGGCTACGCATGATTTATAGCCAAAAGGTGTAGGACCGCAGGCAATACTAAGAGAAAGTGTGGTACAAGAGTTTTAAGACTTTTATGAGCTTTTCTCTTAATTTCAAGGCTTGACTTTAGGAAATTTGATATTGTATATTTCTAAGGGAGTACTAAAATGTCATGGTGACAAACTTCAGTGTAACAAATTGCCCCCTAAAGTGCGAAGTCTGAGAGTATTCGAAGAGTGACATGCTTTATCATTTCAAGGATTAGCCTGTGGAGTAAAAACATCAATGCAAAACATATATATATATATATATATATATATATATATATATATATATATATATATATATCACTCCTATATAAAAATTCCATACTCGCATCAAAACTAACTAAATTCTGTTCCTCCTATTACGTAAATGATTTTAATATTACATCAATAGTGTAGAACAAAGATGGGTGCAACCATATTTAATGAATAGTCTACCCATAATGAATAATAAACCTCGCAACTCCGGATGGGTGGTGTCAGGACTCCGTGTCTTGGATTTCTAAGCCAAACTAGTATGATTCTATCCATGTGATTAAATGTGTTGAAGTCGAACATGGTAGAAACCAATTGATTACCAGTCAATGATGTGAATTGTTAATAAGTGTGAGAGAAACCACCAATAATGATAATGGCTCTCAAAGTACTCAATACAATCCATGAAATGTGAATAAGTGATCTGAAGTCGAACATTTCATGGAATCGTTCGATCGAAGGTCAATGATACAACCTGTCGTCGAAGGCGAGAAACCTACCATTAAGGCATGCAGATTTCAAGGTACTAACGAATTCTAGATCAAATTCCTAGATGATGAGGTGTCGTCAATAGAAAGTGATCCGTCGTAAGCAAGCTCACGACACGAAACCATAGATCAATTTTTGAAGAAATTTTTTGCAAGGACTGACTCAGGGATGGTCAATGCAAATGGAGACAAATGTTTGCAGATGAATGGTTTGTTCGATTGTCCTCTTGAACACATAACGACACTGCAGATGGTTTGGTGACAGTTTCCCTAAGATAATACCTAGAAACTGGCTAAAGACTTTCAATGTGGTTTGATTAACTGATAGGCAAAGGATTTCCCAACCCAGGTAGAAGTGCGACAGAAAGTGTCATGTTCAAGAGTGGTGTAATGCTTTTACAAATCAAATTGTAACAAACGAATCTGTTTCTCTCTTTTCCCCCACCATTTCTGGCAAGTACCTCTTTATTTTTGACAAGCTTGAGGAGGATAACATTTGCTTGTTTATAAGCTCATCCTTCGGATGAGTCCAACTTAGTTTAAAATTGAACCCTAAGAAGGAGTGGTTCGTTCCGTTTTTAATCATAAAATCTTTATCGTTAAATTTTAACGAGTCCATAGAGAAAACCGTTTTCATTTAGAGGAGTCAAGAAAACTTAAGAAAAATCCACAGGCACTTTTTTCGTAAATTTAGTCTCTCAGGCCCGAAAAAGGATAAAATAATGCAAGAGAGAACTCTATTGACCATGATTAGTCAACGTATACATTTTTCATAAATAGTCCATTTCAGTCCGGAAAAGGGGTAAACTTATACTAAAGGGACGACTATTCATTTACTTTAACGAGTTCGAATAGTCAAGTACTCGGCAATCTTTTCATTTTTAGAGAGTCTAAAAAGGGCTTAAAAGAGAACTCCATGATTTCGCTTTTTCGTAAATTTTAAAGAGCCCGAAAAAGTGATAAAAATTTAATCTTCGTCAAAAATGACCATTTTACCTGAAAAATCCGTTATTTTGCACAAAAACTCGAAAAATTAAACATACTTGTTTCAATAATAAAAAATATTTTGAAAAACCGACTTTTTAAAGTGAAAAATAAACAAATTTAAAATTCATTTATTCGAAAAAACTTATAAAGGGAGTTTTTCAAGTTAATTTTCACCATTTGAGTTTGGAGTGGAGATTTTAGAGCTTTTGGCAAAAAATGCTTCGGAGAAGATTCTGGACAAACCGACCGACGGAATCAAAAACTGTCTACTTCAGGTAATCCACAACCTCTTGCTCTTGCTTTTCATCCGTTCAATTTTTTAAATTAGGGTCAAAAATTCATTTTTGGGAGGAAAATAGGTTGAAAAATCCACCCTCGGGGGTCCGCAGGTAAGACATTGGGTACCTGCGAACCTCGACATTTTCCTACAAAGGAAAATGTTAGCGCCCTGCACTTTTAACACAGAGCCCGTGCGGAGCTACGCACTGTCCCTGAGCGTAAAGTGCGGGGGCGCCGTAACAAATTTAAAAACACATTTTCCTCCTAAATTACTCAAATTTTTTGTTTGAAAATGATTCTAATCCTTCATTTTACTTATTGTAGGATATCTACAATGCTCATTTGGCGAGAATGGGAGCATGAAGAGGTAGATGAAGCAGCAATGATTCATCAACCTACTTTGCAAGTTTTAAGAGCATGCGGGCTTTTCAAATTTTGGGCTATCAGTGGCATGAGAGCTCAAGTAGATCTTTTTACTTGGTTGGTAAGAAAATGGGACATTCAGGACCAGTGTTTCGTGATCGGAGGTCACCGGCTCAAGATTGAGCTGGAAGACATATATTTTTTGACGGGTTTGTCTAGGAGAGGCGAACCACTATCTCTATTTGGGGCTAGGCCAGGTGGCCAGTCTGTTGCCAGCCTACAATCAGAGTTTTGTAATGATGAAGCTAATCCCAGAGACAAACAGATTGACATTAAAACTATCATCCTTCCTGAGTTAAAAGTGATTGCTTTTACCGTTTTCAATTTGTGCGGAAGTGCAGCTTTGCATGTAGCTACTGGATCTCAGATGCGCATCGCAGTAGATTGTTTCTGAGGCACCATATTCAACTAGTGCGAGGCAGTGTTGGAAAATGTGAAAGGCCAACTTACCAGAGCAAAGAATGGGAAGTTAAATAACTTCGGATATGGGTCTATCGTCGTCAGCTTTTCTCTAGAGAGGATCCCTATGTTATCCCCGTAGCATATTCCTGTTGATGCTGGTCGACCTCGAGAGCCTAGAATGGTTCGTTGGGTTGCTTTGATGGCCGCCATAGCGAGGGTGGGGAGATTGTTCGACAAGGCACAAGTAAAATCTAGAAGCTCAGTTTGAGTCATTTTTGGAAGCTTCTAGAAACTTGCGTTGGCTAGAATGCCAAATTTTTGTGATAGAGGATTTTCCTTATGCGAGAATGGATTTTCGCGACGACCAGGATATGCCCCTTCCTCCAGGAGCTCAGTGGGATGAGTTAGGTAAAAATCTCTTTTGACATGTTCTAATTTCTAATTTTTATTTTGTTTTTAAATCGTCCAAAACTGACAACAAAAATTTCAAAATGCATATGTAGATCCGAGTCGACCAGCCATTCTCTGCCCCTTTGACCGGAGGCAAAGGGATGTAGCAACACCACCACCACCCCCACAGGATCAGACTGCAGAGATCCTGACTGATTTAGAACACCATTTGGAGCGGCTCACTATGGATATTCCTGAGACCACCATAGATGATATCCCACTCCGTCTACAGAGATACGTCATTGGTGTTCTTGGACCATTCAGGAGATTTTTGACTAGGGTGTCACGAGCAGTAGTGTATTATCATGATCGTCACCACGGATAGTGGATGATTGATTTTTAGACTCATTTTTTGTATCACTTTTTTCCGATCATAAGGTGTTTTGAGCCTATGATCGAAGACGATGTATTATTTTTTTTTAACACTACATCTATACTATGATATATTATTATTTCCAGTTACCTGTTTAATCATGTTTATCGAATGTTGATTTATTAATTTTTTATCGCAAATGTTTATTTATAACATTAGAAGCAATTGCATCTGCTAATGTATTTAAATTTCTTGGAATGTGTTGATACTCAATATAATCGAACTCTCGTTCTAAGAGACGAACCCTTAAAAATAATCTTAATAATACTGGATTTCTAATGGCATATACTCAGTTTAATTGTAATACAATGAGTTCAGAATCTAACCTAACGATTAAACTCTGAATTCCAACCGAAATGGATTCTGACAATAACTCAATAACTACACTATATTCAGCAATATTGTTCGTTGTTTGACCAAGGCTTACCCCATGTATCGATACTAACTCGTCAGTGGGTGAGTAAATAACCCACGTTGCGAAAGAGATGTTCCATGTACTATGACAAGCGCCATCAGCAAAACCAATATATGTTTGAAAGGGCGTCGACATCTGCGATATCAAAAGTATCCAGATAAGCAGGAATAGTAGTAAGAGCACACTTAAGCTAGGCACACGTTTCTAATCTATAGCACACCGGCTAGAAAGTAACTAATATACAGAGAAGATCTCCACACAAAAAATCAAGCGTAATATCTCTTCAGATAAAGTCCATTTTTGGGTTTACCTAAAGAGACCCCGTCAAAATCGATCAATTCATAGGCCCCTTTTGCAAGCTGTCGCTTGACAATATAAGGACCATGCCACATGGATTCAAATTTCCCAGCGCCTAGCTTATCGTTGGCTTGATCATAAATCAAAACTAGATCTCCTTCTGAAAAATTACAAGGGGTAACACTTCTATCATACTGAGCTTTCATTCTTTTCGCATGAGACTCGGTAGCTAATGCAGCGGTGTGCCGATTCTCATCTAATTGAGCCAAGTATAAAAAATGTTTCTCCTCTTCAGAAGTGTCTGGTAATAACTCTATGGCTAGTTGGAGTGACGGTATCTCGCATTCAATGGGTAATACCGCTTCTAAACCGTAAACTAGTTGAAAAGGGGTAAAGCTTGTCGATGTTTTTGCTGAGGTTCGATGTGCCCAAAGTGCTGAAAAGAGAATGGTATGCCAATTCGACTTATGAATTCCAATGATTCGTTTGATCATGGTGACTAAAACTTTATTAATCGCTTCAACTAAACCATTGGCCTGCGGATAATATGGTTTAGAATTGTCATGGCGCAGGGCAAGTTGGTCTGTTAACTCAGTCATCATGATATTTAGAAAATGGCTCCCGTGATCAGTAATTATCGCTTGGGGTACACTGAAACGAGCAATCACATGATTGAATATGAAAGTAGCTGCAGTTTTTCCATCTGCCGCAAATGTAGGCATCGCCTCAGCCCATTTGGTAAAATAATCTACTACTAGAATAATATAACCATGCCCCCCGTCCGAGTGAGGGTTACATGTAATGAAGTCAATGCCCCATTTTGCAAAAGGACCGACAGCAATTATAGGGTGAAGAGGAGCAGGTGGTGCACGCATTTTTCGATCGAATATTTGACAATTATGACATTTTCAGACCGCGTAAATACAATCTTTAAATAAAGACGGCCAAAAATAACCTGCGCGCAATATCTTAGGGGTTGTGGCGTACCTAGACATATGATCGCCACATGCTTCAGAGTGACAGTCATTTAACACCTTTTCGGCTTCCTCATGGGTTAGACAACTTCTAAAAACTAAGTCCGCACCTCGACGGTATAGTGCGTCACCAACAATATGATATTGTTGAGACTAGAAATGTATTTTTCGTCGTTGCGACTGTGAAAGCTCAGGCCGAAAAGATTGGGTCTGAAGATAAACAATGATATCTCCATACCAAGGATCAATGGTACTAATGAGAAACAAGGATTCATCCGCGATTGGTTGTTCCACCATAGTTTCTGTATCAGTACATGGTAAATCACACATAAGTTCAACAAATATCAATGATTTCTTTGATTTGGACTTTTCAAATTCCAAATCAAACTCCTGTAGGATAACAATCCATTTGGAGTATTTTCCCCATAGAAATTGTTTGGTCAAGATGTACATCATAGGGTTACAATCAGAGATCACTGTCGTTTTGCATAAAAGTATGTAGTGACGAAAATGTTGGACAGCTTGAACAGCTGCCAAGGCCAATTTCTCCACATGTGAGTATTTGATCTCAGTCGGATGTAAATTTCAGCTAAGATAGTAAATCACATGTTCACTATGGAATTCATCTTCCTGAACTAAAACCATCCCTATCGTGGAATCGGAAGCGGCGAGGTACAAAAATTAATCTTGGTTGTAGTTGGGAGGATGTAGTAATGGTGCATGGGTCAACACGTTTTTCAGAGCATCAAAATATCTATCAGCGACCTTGTCCCAAAAGAAAGGAATTTTCTGTTTCAACAACCTAGTGAAACATTTCGTTAACTTGGCGTAGTTAGGAATGAATCGACGTAAAAAAATTTCTTTCCCTTGCAAAATTTGGAGTTGGCGAAGAGTAGAAGGAGGAGGTAAATTGATGATTGCCTCAACCTTTGATGGATCAACACGAATGCCTACCTTTGAAACAATAAATCCCAGCAATCGTCCGGATTGTACACAGAAAACACATTTGTGAGGATTCAGTCGAATCTGATAATGCCTACATCGTATAAAGATGGCTCGTAAATGAGTAATATGATCTACTCTGCATGAAGAATGAGCAGGCGAATCATCGAGGTAGGGTTGCACAATGTGCTTAATGTTGTGAAATGTGGCCCTTTGAAAAGTGGCGCCAACATTCTTAAGGCCAAAAGGTAACCTACGATAAGCAAAAGTCCCCCATGGACAAATGAAAGTTTTTTTAGGTTGATCTGCAGGGAGTATGTTTATTTGATTGTAGCCAGAGAATCCATCCATGAAAGAAAACATTTCACTTCCAGCACAATCGTCGATAATTTGATCGATGTAAGGGGTTGGATAATTGTCTTTTGGACAAGCTCGATTTATATCCCTATAATCGATACATACTCATATTATTCCTTTCTTTTTATTGACCGGAAAAATATTAGATACCCAGTCCATTAACGGGATTGGATAAATAAAACCTGCACGAAGTAATTTTTCAACTTCAGCTTTAATAGCAACAACTTTTCTCAGATGTATCTGACGTAATCTCTGTCTATCGAGTTTAGCATCCGGGTATGTCTTAATTTCATGAACAACAATTGATGGATCGATTCCTGGCATTTCTTCATATGACCAGGAAAAAATGTCGCGGAATTCCTGAAATAGGGCTTTATATGCTTGGATTTCATCTGGCATACAAGAAGCACCTCTATGAATGTTTTCAACAATTCCAGGTTTCACTGAAATGTCAAGAGGAACCGTTGCAGAAATATTTTCTAAATTCAATTCAGAATCGATATGTGAGAAATGATTGTGAGGTTCTTTGATGTAATCAGTGGTAAAAATGGAGGAAAAATCATTCTCAAAATGATCGAGATCAGGTAAAAACGAAGACCTATGATGAAGATCTTCCCATGGTAACTCATCTACCGACAAGAATTCACGAATATGTTCATCAGTATTAAATACTTGAGCAGGATCCGGAATTGGTGTCGAAGCTAAGCTCGATATTGAAAATGACTCCTGATTGATCACATTCACTGGATCAGACTCAGTTGAAGGAGTATCAGAAAATGACTGTACATTTTGATATGCTAACTCAAAAGGACTCAAAGGCATCGGGCCATCAAAAGAATCCAATTCTGATTCTGAAGGTACTATCCAAGGATCATCAAAGGACATAGTACTTGACGAAATCATATTGATATTAGCAATAGGAAGTTGTACGTTGGGAGCAGGCAAGGAAAACGTTCCCAGTAAAGCTGAATCTTTAATCAATCCTACTCTGACATCCTTATAAGGCATAGTCGATTTTCCGATATGTTGGATGCTATCAGTAGAGGCTAGGTCGGATGAATAATATGAGAGTTGATCTATTTTAACGATCTTTCCTTTATGAGGAAACATGATGAGACGAAATATCGATGATACAACAGCAGTCATGGTGTAAGACCAACTGCGACCCAGGAGAAGGTTGTAATCCAGAGGGGCATCAACCACTTCCACATCTAGATTAACCATTTTGCCTTCGACCTTTATTGGTAGATCTTGTAAGATACCATATGGCTAAAAACCTCTTCCGTCAAAAGCTTTGTGAATAGTTGGTGATTAGTTAATAGTAGGAGAACCAAGTGATTTCCAACATTTTAATGACATAATACACGTAGAAGCCCCTTCATCAACAACAGTACGAAAGATACGTTTATTTTTTACTATTATCGGAATCTAAAAATCCATTTGATGGGGTAGGCGGGGTGTAAAATTCTCTAAACCGAAGATCATGAGGTTCGAATCCTAGAGATCTACAGCCCCTAAGGCTGACAAAAGTAGTTTTCTTTGGGTTGGGCATGATTTCAACACTTCCAAAGCCGACATTTCCGAAGGGGAAATTGCCAAATATTCAACAATATTGTAATTCTGAGCAGCTCTCGCATGTGGATTAAAAGCTGAAACCAGAGATTTTGGGTTCGATCCCCAGTGGAGTCACCATTTTGTTGGACAGATAAGTCGTTCTTGCGGACAATACAGACCTCCCAAGTGTCCTATAGACAACTAGCAACAAACAGACAATTAAATCTATCTTTCTCTAGATATATCATGATTCATAATTAAATGCTATAAAGGCTTAATGATCCTACCTTTGATAAAACGCTTGTCTGTAGTAGTAGTCCTGCAGTCGCTCGAAATATTTTCCTTCGAAGATCTGCAATCACAATAAAGCAAACATCAAATAGCACCTGCATATCATATATTCATAAATCATATCTATTATTGTGATCAAGGAATCCATAAAATAAACCAATCAATTGACATCTTATTGAGAAAAACGGACTTATTTGTATTAACTTAAATAAGAAGAGCCTTACAACCATGTCCGCCTTGATGTCATACAGGCCTTCCTGGGGTCTGGAACAAGCGTTTCCTTTACTCTGACAAGCCTTGAACTCTTCCAACCGAGATAGATACAGGTAAGTAATCCTTCCCACATAAAATCTCAGCTAAAAGGGTCTAAGTTTCAACAGCATTTCACCTCCAACAATACTAAAACTTCAACTCATCAATTGTAACCCTTTGAGGCTGCCCTATGCCTCTTTTTATAGTGAAAGAGAGGAAGTTACAGCTCCATACAAGAAGGGATAGAATCCTCCTTCAAAGGCATTAGCTCCTTACATCAAGGGGTTAGCTTCTTAACGGATGGGATGCATGAACTTGAAAAGAGCGGACTTTCCACCGCAGGAAAGTTTCTAGAAGCTTCCAAAAATGACTCAAACTGAGCTTCTAGATTTTATTTGTGCCTTTTATTATCTTTTACAGGGGTCCGCACCCTTAATAAACAGAAAATGCATTTGGCTACGCATGATTTATAGCCAAAAGGTGTGGGACCGCAGGAAATACTAAGAGAAAGTGCAGTACAAGAGTTTTAAGACTTTTATGAGCTTTGCTCTTAATTTCAAGGCTTGACTTTAGGAATTTTTATATTGTAGACTTCTAAGGGAGTACTAAAATGTCATGGTGAAAATTTTCAGTGTAACACTTCTATTAGGTGAATCATTCTATGCATATTCAACCTATGCAAGTACACGATCCCACTACTTGGGATGGTCGCTTACTAGACTTTTCGGGATATTTCCCGAACTTATATTTACCACCTCTATTTTCCCATCAGTTTGTGGGTGGTATGCTAAACTAAAATAAAGGTTGGTTCATAAATTCTTCCATATAGTTCTCCAAAAATTTCCTACAAACTTTTTATCTCTATAAGAAACAATTTTTTTCGAAAATCCATGCAATCCAACTCCTTCTTTAAAGAGTAAATTTGTGACATTAGTTACATCACTCATTTTTCTGCAATAAATTGTGTCATTTTTTAGAATCTATAAATAACAACATAAATCGAATAATTACCTTTATTCATTCTAAACAATCCTAACACAAATTCCATATTTACATAGTCCCATGGTCTTGCATAAGATTTGTCCTACTATTCTTCTAGTGTGCTTTTCTTTCAATAATTTTTCTCTCATTAAACATTTTGGAATGCATAATAATCTGCCTTTGAACAGCAATCCCTCTTATATCATGTAATCTGACCATGGATTTCTATCTCTGCTTACTAGGTTGTCTAGGTTGCATAAGCCTCTTTGAAATATGCATCATCCTCTTTTATATATATATATATTCAAATGATCAAATCTTAAAATTTTCACATGCAATTCATGCAGGATTAAATTAACTCTACTTAATGCAACTTCTATCGTGTTTGATTGCCACTTCTATGTTTGAAAACAAATGTGAAATTTTGCAACAACTAAACTCATTTAACATGCCTTGAATTTAATTTTGATTGATTAATGATAAATTGAGAAGCGTGATTGTCAATGTAAAGGAAAAAAAATAGGTATGAGGTAATGCATATATATATATATATATATATATATATATACATATATATATATATACATATATATATATATACATATATATATATATACATATATATATATATATATATATATATATATGGGTTGAAACGCGAAGGTGGGTTACACTTTCTTGAGAAACGTGCTTGAAAATTTCACTCTCGCAAAAGTTTGGTCGAACTTTTTCCACCGTTTGTCTAACTTATTCTGTCGTTTACATTGATGGCATTAGTAACTAGATTTTTGGTTGGAGGTAGAAAAACCAGCGTTTAAAGTTCAGCTGAACTAATAGTTTGGCCGAAATTTTTCTTATAAATTTAGCGACCCTTAGACCGCAAAATGATTTTCTGCAATTTCTGTGTAACGTGACCTTGCTTTACAGTTGCATGATCGTTGGAGAGCTTGTAGGTGAGTTTTTTTTGTCTTGTTTGGTGGTTTTTTTGTTTGTTGGTTTTTTATCTATGCTAATTTTTTTATTTTGGAAATGTTTATGGAGTATTCCTCACGTCCTTGTTTGCTCATCCTTGGCATCCTTGTCTGCTTGTCCTCGTTTTCTCTCCATCCTCGGCGTGCTCGTCCTCGTTTCCTCGACTTCCTTTGTTCCAGGTAAGTCTACCGAATAACGCTCTTCCTACTATGTCGACACACTGAAGAGATTTACTTTATTCTTCCCGATCATTGATCTTATCCAACCCTGATTCACTGCATTAATGCAATGAACCCACCACAATCTAAAATTTGTAAGACTATGAAATACTTAATACATAGAAACCCCATAAACCTGAGTTCGATTACATAATATTTTGAATATAGGATTGAAAATAATGTTGTAAAATATTTCAGAATTTTCTATAGGGGCATGTTTTTTATGTACATTTTAGATTTGGGAATATTTTAGAATCTGAGTATTAAAAAAAACGTAAAATAATTAACCTCTTTCTTCACTGTTAAATTTTGAAATACTCCCAAAATCTGCAACCAAAATAAGTTAAGGAAACATATGACTGAAAAGAATGAAATCAACTTCGCTCTAAAATTTTCAAAATATTTCAAAATCTTCCATCTAAAATCTTATCTATCTAATCTATCTAGTTAAGGATAGCCCATTGGAAAGGAAAATACACAAAACAAGCTCAGACCACCTACATGTGGTAGATGTGGGAAGCATTATTCTCAAGAGGCTCATTGCACAGTCGGACTGTAGGCCAACAAACAGAGCCATAAGTACGATGATCATAACCAGAGGAAACCCTTTCCATTTTTTCTCTGAATGCAAAGAAGTCACAACCAGTTCCACTCTTGCAAGTAACATCATAGTGATTAGAAGCCACTCTCACTAGCTAGTTTTACTCCACCTAGGACTCAACCCAGCCAAGTCTATTATGTTGTGGTTGTTCAAAGATGATGAATTCATCACCAAATTGTGTGTCACGTAAATTTATGGATATGGGTTGTGTAGAAATTATACAACAAGAATGTATATCATGGATTCAATCTGATCTAACAATGTTCTAAAGCTAGATACTGAATCACTTCTACAAATCAATTGCGGAATTAAAAACACAATCACCAATCACATGAAGCAAAGAAGAATCAATCAAACCACAACAGAGATAATTTCTGTGGGAAAGCTTGCTACTCAAAACCCCACTATCTTCTATTGTATATTCATCATGGATACATGAAACAATTACATACAAATCTTCTCACAAGAGCCCTATTGTACTCAGCTAATTGCCTCACATTGTCCTGGACAAAACTAACCAACACTTAGCCAATTCTCAGCCTTTAAACAACCTACTTGCCTTGTGCAATCCATGTGGAATGCAATCCCTATTCTTTAGGTATTTTGGCCTTCCTTGACTGTGCAAGGATCATGGGCAATCCAATGGGTGTTTGGTTGCATGGGTGCAACCGAATAATCCTACAACTGATAGTCAACATCCCTTTCACCTAGATCTCAACGGGGTCTCCACTGGAACTGACATGCATGCAACTAATAATAGTAAATCCCCAGTTGCATGTGTGATCACTGATTGTGAATTAAATAATATTTAATTCACTTGATCTCTCACTAGTGTATCTAACAGTTACAACTATCACAACTAACTTTAACTCACTTAATTGAGTTAAACTTGATTAACTAATGCAGCACTGCACTTCAAACTTTGTTACAACTATAATTTCTCTGCATGCCTCACCAATTACCCTTAACTCGAAATTCATGAGTTAACTGAGTTTATCACACTTAGTTAACTATTGCAAGTTATTTTGAGATTAGATTACATTTTATTGTCCATATTAATTAAGGGATAACTAAAATAGACATGCACCAAATTTAGCCCACACCAATGTAGGTGTTTCTAAGACTTGTGGTCCCACACTAGTGTAGGTGCTGCTTGGACCTCATGGTCCCACACTAGTGTAGGTGCTACAATTTCTTGTTGGACTTCAACACTCCCTCTCAACAAGAAATGGATTATCCTTCACCCCGATCCTGTCTCTATGGTATTCGAATTTTCTCCCTGTGAGCGCTTTCGTCAGAATATCTGCATCATGATCTTCCGTGGGAATGTATTGAAGTAACATTATGAGAATCATAGTCGATAGTCTCATCATAGTAGATCCCCTCAATCTGTGAGAATCCCCAAGCCAAAAAATATGGCCTTGTACTTCTCCACACTCCCATCAGCAGCTTTCTTTACCTTGTAGATCCATCTAGATCCAACCACTGATTTTCCGACCGGTCTTGGGACAATATCCCATGCACTGTTCTTGAAAATGGAGTCATACTCCTCCACCATTGCATCAAACCAAATTTTTTGTTGCACTCCCTCCTGAAAGGAAGATGGTTCTGTCACAATACATTTTCTCATAAGAGCCATGTATCCAGTAAACCTGTCTCTATCTGTGATGTGAAGTAGGGGCTCCTACGTTCTCTACAGCATGAAGTCTCAATCTATCAGCTTCCGTGGTGCGCCTTCTACAATTTATGATGGATGGCTCTGCATGAGCATTTTCTGCCACTCCATGATCCTATGCATGTGGCTGCTCCACATCTTGAGGCTCATCCTTGGGAACCAATAGTTCCTCCTTTGCATACAAATCCAGCTCCCTCTCAAGGGACAATCGCATGGATTTCTCCTCATAAAATTGTATTTCTCGTTGCACAACATTCATTCTGTTGTTTGGAAAATACACTCGATAGTTGTGGGGAGTTTCAGTGTGTTTATATTCAACAAGATGATGAGCTTAGTGAAAATTAAGCACCTTCACTAAGTGGGCCCCGCAGGCTATTTTTAGGTGTATGTCTATTCTTAGATATGGTGAGCATCTTCTATGAGTAGCAGGAAGCTATTTGTAGATGGTTGATCAAGTTGGAAAAATAGATGAAATTCTATTTTCAGAAGATTGGGCGAAGTCTATTTATAGATCGCTAATCTAAAAATAGATTCATGTCGATTATTATTAGCCCTTAATAATAATCCGACAATACATATCAACTTATTCTCTTGGAGCACTTTATTTCAACGAACAGATTTGTAAAATCAGTGGGTTGAAGGAATTACGCAATTCCTAGGGTGGTTGGTGACTCATGCATGGAGGAATAAATTAGAACTGAAGTGGCAGAGCTGTGACAGAGTTGGAAGAGTAATTATGGGAGTTGTTATTTAGTTTAACTAAGTTAAGTGAGTTAAACTCAATTGTGCTAGTTGTATCTAGTTCTAACTAAAGATACACTATTGAGAGTTTAGTGAATTAATTATTTAATTAATTCAAAACTAGAGACTCACTTGAAACTGAAAAAATACAGCAGTTAACTACTTGCATGTCAGTTCTAATGGAGACCCAGTGGAGAGATAGGTGAAAGGGTGAGATGGACTATATCTTGTGACTATAGTGATGCATTCGATGCATCTGACACACATTGGAGATTCCAATAGGGATTGCGCAGTGAAGGCAAGGCCAATTCGAATTCATTCAGGGGTCTTCTTCAGCATGGATTGCGCAGTGGAGGCAGGTTGTCAGGAGGCAAGAAATTGGTGCATAGATATGCAAATTTCCGCATGACAATGTGTAATGATTTTTTATTGTACTAACAACTTGATGTATTAAGATTTAAATGAGATTATTACATGATCCATTGATATACATAATATATGATAGTTGGGGTTTTTAGCTTTAATCTTTCCCGTTAAAAAATTGTGTTTATGTGCGATTGATTTTGCTTCATATGTGTTTTGCAATTGGCAATATAATTTCCGCAAAGAATTAAGTGGAAGGATTTTGTATTTAACATAAGATTAATTTGTTAGATCATGGGAGTCCGGTAATATACATGCATCTTGTATAATTTCTACATGGTATCAGAGCATTGTTAATCACTGAATATTGCAATCTTGAAGCGGTGCTGAGTTTTTTTTTGTGCTGGTGGACAATTCGAATTTGCTGCAAGAATTTCTTGGTGCGACTGTTGAGTATTCATTGAAATGGATTTCAATGGGTTGTGTTTGGAGTATGCCCTTGAGGGTAGCTCGAACTACATAGCCTGGAAGGAAAATATGGAGGCGGTGCTTGAAGATAATGGTCTGAAGGAGTTCATCAATAGCGATATTCCTAAGCCTACTTCTAGCGATGTTGCAGTACTTGATGCCTGGCAAAAGAAAGTCATGAAGACAAGAAGAATTTTGTTGGAAGGTGTGAAGGACCACATTATGTCAAGCCTTCATGGGAAAGCCACTCCATTTGCAATGTGGAAGGCTTTGACAGATATTTTCCAAAGCAGCAGCGACCATAGGAATTTGGTGCTGAAATATAAGCTCAAAAATATCAAAATGGAGAAGGGTGACAGTATTCCAAAATATATCACGAATTTTTTCCAATGTAGGGATGAGCTGGGGAGTGTGGGAATCATAGTTGTGGATGATGACTTGGTGAGCTTGGCTCTCCTTAGGTTACTGAAGAGTTGGCACAGTTATCAAGACTCTGTCAATGGATGGGAGAAACTGTCAGATTGGGAGCGACTTTGGTCGGATCTAGTGCAGGAGGAGATAAGGCAAAGTACCAGGGATGGCTCTTCATCAATGAATGATGACGAAGAGAATTGCACTTTTTCTGCCAAATCAAGGAAGGGGAAGGGGAAGAAATCCCATCCAAAACCCGAGGCTAAAGGCAAGAAGTTGTATTTGTCCAAGGTGAAGTGTTTTCACTTGTCACGAACATGGGCATCTCGCCACTAACTGCCCACAGAAAAAGAAGAACAAGAAGGATGTTGGAGCTGTAGCAGGTGAGGCCTTAACCTCGGAATTTGACTTTGATTTCTCTTTGATCGCATGCTTGGTTTCAAGCGCAATGGGATCATTGTGGTATCTTGATAGTGGTGCTTCCTTCCACATGACGGGAGACAAGGAGTTTTTTAGTGACTTGGAGGAGAAAGATCTCCAAATACATATAGAGATGGGCGACGATGGTAGATACAATGCAATCAACATTGGAACCATTAACTTTTAGAGGGATTCAGGTAAACCATTTATATTGAAAGATGTTATGCATGTTCCAGGTCTGAAGAAGAACTTGGTCTCAGTCGCGATGTTGGAGGACAGAGGTTATGACGTTGTTTTCAGCAAGGGAAAATCTTTCCTGCGACATAAAACAATGGGTCAAACCAAGAGGATAGGGATTAGAGTTAATAATCTCTATAAGATGGAGGTATATGGTTGCGCTGCAATGATGGGCAAAGCAGAAGAAGTGGTGAGCCAAGATGAGGGCAAATTATGGCACAGGAGATTGGGCCATCTTCACCATGGTGCCTTGAATATTTTGCAACAGATTTCTACTGGACTTCCCAAGGGTACTCTTGTGCAGTCAAATTAGTGCAAGGGATGTACTATGGGTAAGTTTTTGAA
Organism: Pinus albicaulis; assembly: GCA_034641835.2. Classification (NCBI taxonomy): domain Eukaryota; kingdom Viridiplantae; phylum Streptophyta; class Pinopsida; order Pinales; family Pinaceae; genus Pinus; species Pinus albicaulis. The sequence goes on from CM076582.1 coordinate 950,725,900, forward strand.
TACCACCTTTCATGAGAAGGAAAATTGTGCTTCGGTGATCCTGGAGAGAATTCACATAGACATGTGTGGACCTTTATCGGTTGCTTCAACAGCGAAACATAGGTATTATGTTATATTTGTTGATGAATATTCTCGTAGATGCTAGATCTTCTTCATACAGAAGAAGAGCAAAACATTCTCAAAGTTCTGTGGGTTTAAAGCATTGGTGGAGAAGGAGTCATGGAAGCAAGTGAAGGCTCTACTGAGAGATAATGGTGGTGAATATATCTCAAATGAATTCAAAGACTTATGTAGCAAAGAAGGAATTCGAAGAGAACTCATAGCGCCTCCTAACCCACAGAAAAATGGGGTCGCAGAGAGGAAGAACAGAACGATCATGGGTGCTGCATGACTAGGGCCTACCAATGCACTTATGGGCGGAAGCATGCAACACTGTGGTTTATGTGAAAAATCGTTGTCCTCATAGAGTACTTGGCATGAGTACACCTGAAGAATCTTTTACTGGTAAGAAGCCTAATATTTCTCATTTGATATTTTTTTCTCATCAGTTTACATTCATGTGACAAAGGATGCCAGGAAGAAGCTAGAGCTGACTGCAAAAGTTGGGATATTTGTGGGGTACATAGAAACACCCCATAATTATCGTGTGTATTTTCCAAACAATCAGATGACTGTGGTGTGACAGGATATAAAATTCAATGAGGAGAAACCCATGAATTTATCACTTGAGAGGGAGTTACACTTGCATGGAGAGGAGGAACTTCTTGTTCCCAAAGATGAGCCTCAAGATGTGGATCAGCCACAGGAGGAGGATCATGGAGTGGATGAGTCTAGTCACGTAGAGCCAAACATCATAACAGGCAAAAGGCGTACCACAGAAGCTGAGAGACTGAAGCTTGATGCGGCACAAAATGTAGGAGTCCCTACATCACAGCGCAGATAGAGATATTCACCTGAAGGATTCACTAGATACATGGCTCTCATGAGAAATTGTATCGTGACGGAGCCATATTCATTTGAGGAAGTAGCGTAGGAGCCCACATGGGTATATGTCATGGTGGAGGAGTATGACTCCATTGTCAGAAACAATGCTTGGGAGATTTTTCCAAGACCGGTTGGTAAATTAGTGGTAGGTTCAAGATGGATCTACAAGGTAAAGCAAGCTGCTGATGGGAGCATCGAGAAGTATAAGGTAAGATTTTTTGCCCAGGGCTTCTCACAGTTTGAGGGGATTGATTATGAAGAAATATTTGCACCTGTCGCATAGTATTCTTCCATAAGGACCATCCTTTCTCTCTTAGCGCAGATGGGTTGGCATATTCATCATATTGATGTGAATACTACGTTCCTTAATGGGATCATTGAGGAAGAAGTGTACATTGAGTAGCCTGAAGGATTTGAGATCTTCAGCAGCGAGTCACATGTGTGAAAACTCAAAAGAGTGTTGTATGGGTTGAAGCAAGCACCCCGTGCTTGGTACACATGGATCGATAGCTATTTCACTGGACTTGGCTTCACCAAGAGTGATACGGATGCAAACCTATACCAAATTGTGGTGGAGGGTAATCTTTTAATGATTTTTCTTTATGTTGATGATTTAATACTAACGGGTGATGAGCATTTGATACAGTCATGCAAGGAAGATCTTGCAAAGGATTTTGAGATGAAGGATTTGGGCCTCCTTCATTAATTCCTAGGATTGGAAATATGGTAGCGAGAAGGTGAACTATTTGTGTCTCAATCCAAGTATGCTCTGGAGATACGTGGTAAGTTTCACATGCATGACTACAAGCCCATGGATACTCCTTTTCTAGGAAATTGGAGGAAAGAGGATGCTACATCGGCATAGGTAGTGGATGCTATTGTCTATCGACAGTTGGTGGGTTCGCTCATGTATTTAGTTAATACAAGACCGGACATATGCTATGCAGTGAAACAGCTTAGTCAAGTGATGGTTAAGCCTACCAAGCTCTTTTGGAAGGCAAGCAAGCATGTCCTGAGATATCTCAAGGGCACATCTGAGTATGGCTTATGGTACAGACAGACGGATGAGGTGAATTTGCATGGCTTCACGGATGCAGATTGGGCAGGCAGCCTAACGAACAGAAAGAGCACATCAGGAGGGGTTTTCAATATCATATCTACAGTAGTTTCTTGGTACAGCAGGAAACAAAGATCCATGGCACTCATTTTAGTGGAAGCAGAATACATGGCAGCAAGTCAAGCTGCATGTGGATGAGGAAGATCCTGGTCAGTTTGTTTGGTTCTCATTTAGATCCTACAATGATACATTGTGATAATCAGATTTGCATTAAACTCTCTATTAATCCTGTGTTTCATGATAGATATAAGAATATAGATATCTGGTATCATCATATCAGAGATTGTGTGCAGCGGAAGATCATGTTGCTTTAGTACATTCCTACGGAAGATCAGGATGCAAATATTCTGACGAAGGCACTCACTAGGAGCAAATTCGAATACCATAGAGACGGGATCGGGGTGAAGGATAATCCCTATCTTATAGAGAGGGAGTGTTAAGATTCAACAAGATGATGAGTTTAGTGAAAATTAATCTCCTTCACTAAGTAGGGCACGTAGGGTATTTTTAGATGTATGTCTATTTTTAGACATGGTGAGCATATTCTATAAGTAGCAGGAAGCTATTTGTAGATGGTTGATCAACTTGGAAAAATAGATGAAATTATATTTTTAGAATATTGGGAAAAGTCTATTTATAGATCGCTATTCTAAAAATAGATGCATGTCAATTATTATTAGCCCTTAATAATAATCCGACAATAAATATCAACTTATTCTCTTGGAGCACTTTATTTTAGTGAACAGATTTGGCAAATTAGTGGGCTGAAGGAATTACGCTATTCCTAGGGTGGTTGGTGACTCATGCATTGAGGACTCAGTTAGAACTGAAGTGGCAGAGTTGTGACAGAGTTGGAAGAGTAGTTATGGGAGTTGTTATTTAGTTTAACTCAGTTAAGTGAGTTAAACTCAGTTAAGTGAGTTAAACTCAGTTGTGCTAGTTGTATCTAGTTCTAACTGAAGATACACTAGTGAGAGTTTAGTGAATCAATTATTTAATTAATTCACAACTAGAGACTCACTTGCAACTGAACAAATACAACATTTAACTACTTGCATGTCATTTCCAGTGGAGACCCAGTGGAGAGATAGGTGAAAGGGTGATATGGACTATCTGGTCTGACTATAGTGATGCATTCAATGCATCTGACACACAGTGGAGATGCCAATGAGGATTTCGTAGTCAAGGCAAGGCCAATTCGAATTCATTCAGGGGTTTTCTTCAGCAGGGATTGCGCAGTGGAGGCAGGCCGTCACGAGGCAAGAAACTGGTGCATAGATATGCAAATTTCTGCATGAAAGTGTGTAATGATTGTTGATTGTACTGAGAGCTTGATGTAATAATTTTTGTATGATATTATTACATGATCCATTGATATACATAATATATGATTGTTGGGGTTTTTTTCTTTAAGCTTTCCCGTTAAACAATTGTGTTTATGTGTCATTGATTTTGCTTCATATGTGTTTTGCAATTGGCGATTTAATTTCCACAAAGAATTAAGTGGAAGGATTATGTATTTAACATAAGATTAATTTGTTAGATCAGGGGAGTCTGGTAATATACATGCATCTTGTATAATATCTACACAGTGTACCCCACAAAAATCCCAATCTTAGTTGTTGGTTCCAGCTTCTTCCTGGCGTCTTTGGTCACATGCACATAAACAGATGAGCCAAAAATCTTAAAATGTGAAACATCAAGTTTCTTACCAATGAAAGCCTCTTTTGGTGCACTCATTCCAAGTATCCTATGAGGACAAAGATTCTGCACAAATACCGTTGTGTTGCATGCCTCTACCCACAAATGCATCAGTAGGCCCTGATCATGCAACATTGCTCTTGTTGCAGCCACAATCATTCTGTTCTTTCTTTCAGTGACCCTATTCTAATGTGGGTTATGAGGCGCTATCAGTTCTCTCCGAATTCCTTCTTTGCTACAGAATTTTTTGAATTCGTTGGAGATGTACTCATCACCATTGTCACTCCTAAGAGCCTTCACATGCTTCCCCATGTCTTTCTCCACCAGTGCTTTAAACTCAAGAAACTTTGAGAATGTATGATCTTTCTTCTGCATGAAGTAGATCCAACACTTCCAAGAAAAGTAATCAATGAATATCACATCATACTTGTGCTTTGCTCTGGAGCAACAAAGAATGGTCCACGCACGTCTGTGTGAACTCTCTCAAGGATCCCCGAGGCTCGGTTCTCCTTCCCATGAAAGGTGGCCTTGATATATTTTCCCATATTACATCCTTTGCATGTGTCTGACTATGCAAGTGTACCCTTGGGAAGACCCATAGAAATCTGTTGTATGACTTTCAAGGCTCTGTGGTGAAGATGGCTCAATCTCATGTGCCATAACTCACCCTCATCCCGGCTCACCACTTTGTCCGCCTTGCCCATCATTTTTGCGCATCAATCTACATCCATTTTATAGAGATTCTTAACTCGAATCCCAATATTCTTAGCTTGACTTATTTATTTTTGTCGTAGGAAAGGTTTTCCTTCATTGAAAAAAGCATCATAGCCTCTATCCTCCAACATTGCAACTGAGACCAAATTTTTCTTAAAGCCTGGTACACGCATTACATATTTTAATTGAAAGGGTTTACCTGAATGTCTCTGGAACCAATCCCGGTAACAATGTACCACCCACCATCACCCATTTCGATATGCATCTAGAGATCCTTCTCCTCCAAGCTACTGAAAATTTGCTTGTCTCCCGTCATGTGAAATGATGCACCACTATCCAAATACCACACCGATCCTAATGAACTTGACACCATGCATGTGATCAATGAGAAGTTAATCTCAAATTGCGAGGCCAAAGCCTCACCAGCTGCAGGTCTTGAAGCCTTCTTGTTCTTCTTTTTTTGTGGACAGTTAGTGGCATAATTCCCATTCTCGTGCCAGTGAAAACACTTCACTCTAGACATGTCACACTTCTTGCCATCTTTGGAATCGGATTTGGAATGGAACTTATTTTCTTTCCCCTTCTTCGCCTTGGCAGAAAAAGCACAATATTCTTCATCTTCATTCTTAGATGAAGATCCATCTCTGGTACTACTTCTAAACTCCTCCTGCACCAAATCCGACCACAGTCATTCCCAATCTGGCAGCTTTTCCCTTCCATTTACAGAGTCTTGATAACTATGCCAACTCTTGGGAAGTCCTAGGAGAGCTAGACTCACCAAATAATCATCAGCGACAGTAATTCCAACACTCCCCAGCTCAACTTGACATTGGACAAACTTTGTTCAATATTTTGGCATGGAGTTTCCTTTCTCCATCTTGATCTTCCTGAGTTTATCTTTCAGTGACAATTTCCTATGGTCACTGTTGCTCTAAAATATATTTGTCAAAGTCTTCCACATTGCATATGGTGTGGCTTTCCCATGGAGACTTGAGACAATGTGGTCTCGTACTCCCTCTAATAAGATCATCCTCACCTTTGCCACTTTCTTCTGCCATGCATCAATATTTGCAACATCTGTCACAGCGGGTTTAGGAACATCATTGTCAATGAATTCCTTCAAGCCATTATCTTCGAGTGCTGCCTCCATCCTATATTTCCAAGAAATATAGTTAAATTTTCCCTCGAGTACATACTCCAATCTCAAGCCATTGAAATCCATTTCTATCCTGAATCAGTTGTAGCACCAAGAAAGTCTTACTGCAAATTCGAATTCTATTCAGTCACAAACTCGGCTCCTCCTCTACTATTGTGATTTCCTATGCTCTGATACCATGTAGAAATTATACAAAAATCATGTATATCATGGATTCAATCCGATCTAACAATGTGTTAAATCTAGATACTAAATCACTTCTACAAATCAATTTCGGAACTAAAAACACAATCACCAATCACATGAAGCAAAGATGAATCAATCAAACCACAACACAAATAATTTCTCAGGGAAATATTGCTGCTCAAAACCCCACTATCTTCTATTGTATATTCAGCATGGATACATGAAACATTTACATATAACTCTTCTCACAAGAGACCTCCTATAATCAACTAATTGTCTCACATTGTCCTAGACAAAACTTACCAACACTTATCCAATTCTCAGCCTCTAAACTACCTGCCTGCCTTCAGCAATTCATGTGGAATGCAATCCCTATTCTTTATGAATTTTGGCCTTCATTGATAGCGCAAGGATAATGGCCAATCCAATGGGTGTTTTGTTTCATGGGTGCAACCCAATAATCCTACAACTGATAGTCAACATCCCTTTCACCTAGATCTTAATTGGGTATCCACTGGAACTGACATGCATGTAGCTAATAATAGTAAATCCTCAGTTGCATGTGAGATCACTGATTGTGAATTAAATAATATTTAATTCACTTGATCTCTCACTAGTGTATCTAACAGTTACAACTAGCACAACTGACTTTAACTCACTTAACTGAGTTAAACAGATTACAACCTGCATTAACTAATGCACCACTACACTTTGAACTCTGTTACAACTAGAGTTTCTCTGCATGCCTCACCAACTAACCTCAACTCTAAATTCATGATTTACCTGAGTTTATCACACTCAGTTAACTATTACAAGTTATTTTTAGATTAGATTACATTTTATTATCTATCTTAATTAAGGGATAACTAAAATAGACATGCACCAAATTTAGCCCACACCAGTGTAGGTGCTATAAGACCTATGGTCCCACACTAGTGTAGGTGCTACTTGGACCTCCTGGTCCCACACTAGTGTATGTGCTGCAATTTCTTATTGGACTTCAACAGGTAGAGCCTCCTTTGACCAGCTCCTTGTAATGAAATTATTTCATATATTCGTAACATCGACATGAATATTAAGAGAGTGAAGCAAGGAATATTAATATCATGAGTGGCCTTCTATCCACGAAGAATATAACGAGAAATATTATGCTAATAGTGTACGTTACCTCTCTATGGAAATTATGGGCAAGAGACTTGACAGAAAGGTCTTGAGGGCCGACTATAAGCCAAACTGGAGAAGTATAAGTTGTCGGGATGTATGCCTCGATTGTGTGGGAGATAGAAGAAGCCCATGTCCAACAATAGTTGTGTTAAATGTTATATATTCATTTATTAATTTATTGGTCATGGTCTTTTGTTTCCAGTAGTGTAATTTTAAGTTTATCAAATTCATTTCTGAGGAATTCCAACAATGTAATTTTAAGTTTATCCAAGTCATTTCTGAAGAATTCCAGTAGTGTAATTTTAAGTTTATTCATTATTCACCGTGGCAATTAATATTCCATCTTAAAAAAATTTGGTTTGGATTTTTTTCAATATTTATTAATTGTTGTTGAGAATTTAGTTTGGAATGGGAGGATCATTAATAGACCAGAAAAAAAGTGTGGAGTTAATAATATAAATTTTATTTATTTTGAATTTACATTTTATATAGGATTAGTTTTTTAGGATTATTTTATATAAGGACCAGTAGCAGGGGTTCTTATTGTAGATCCCTCCCCCCAATGAGTCTATATAGTTAAGGCCTAAAGACCCTATAACTTCTCCCTTGTACTCAAATTAATAGAGAGGAAAATCGATAGATATTTGTTGGATTTTATGATGGATAGTACGAAGTGACATGGTTGGGTGTAATCTTAAGTTGTGGATCTATGGTTTTGGACTTTATAGTATTATAATTAAGTTTAATATATATATATATATATATATATATATATATATATATATATATATATATATATATATATATATATATATATATATATCACCATCATAATACTTAATAAGTGAAAGTATACAATCCAAAAACCATATTATACATCACCATCCTAATATATAATAGGTACCTCTTCTCCATTTATTTCCTCTTCTGATATTCTTTTTGTTTTTTATGACATTTGATGTTATCCTTGTCGTAGCATACATGCAATAATGTGCATTTTTCGTTAAGGTAAATTACTTTCATTGTTTGCATGTTATGAATGTATATGTTTGCAGTAGTTCTACAAGTTGATGGTATGGATTTTTTAAATAAATATTTATTTATTTTCTGGAATCTTATACCACTTAGAGTATTTGTTTTCTTTCATTTTCTATGTTTAGTAGGTAACTCCACTCCATTTATTCCCTCTTTTGATATGCATTAGAGGAAATTTCAGCATAAAAGAGGCCTCCTAAAGAAACATAATAAAATAATAGTTAAACTAATAAAATGAGAGTTATGAATTTTGGACGGAAAAGAAGAAAACTACTTTTTTTAATTGTATTTTTGCTTATCTGTTTATAGGTTTACTCTAATTTCAAGTGTGGGAACTCGTTGTGTTATGCAGAACTATGGATTACGAGTAAAACATTCTTCCCTATATGTAGTGCTCATCTAGAAACACAAATTAAAGACTTTGCAACTACTTTTCCTAACAGTAAATAGACACACAGAACAGATCAAAGAACATACTTGGAGTCTAAGCGCTTCCTATTCTCCTTCTGTCGCTCTTGCTGTAGCTTCAAATCTGAACTAGATTGCAGAAAATTTTCTTGAAAAGATGAACACCAATTAACAAAAGATAGCAATAATACATATTTCTATTCAAGTTATTTAGTTAAATCAATAAAACATGAACCATATGCATCAAATAAGAATTCATAATATGAAATACATGAGCTTATACAGATACATATGTGGAAAAGTAAGCAGCAATATTTATTAATGGATAGAAGGGGAGGTTACAACCCAGTTATTGATTTAGTGTCACCATCTCCAATAGCATCCAAGCCTCATCACAATGCACATCTCTCCAGCAGCATGTCACTCAAATCAATTCCTCAATTGAAATTCCACCAGCATTTCTCTAATCAAATTATTCCTTCTCAAACACTAGGATCTGTGCTCAATTTATGGAGAAGCTTAAGGTAGTTTTACAATCAATGACTTTCTAATAATACGCAAGACATGTTCTGAGTCTCATAGGTATCAAATGGACACATGGATTCAAATTTTGACACATGTGAACTCTTCTAGAAGGCATTGGTCAAGTGGAGATTCCGGAACAATGAGAATTTCGCTCCCAATGTGACCAACACACCCATGAGTGTTGCAAAGTGCTTTTTAGAGCACCCTTGAATGGGGTTAATTTCATATGCAACGCACTTAGTCCCTTTAGAGGCAGCATTAGTGAGCTCTCATATGATATATTATAAACTTCAAATCTTGGAAACCTTTGCAAATGAAAGTCATGGATGATTTGTCTTGTTCTTTGTCTTAGGGCATGTAGCAACTGAAATGATAAGGGATGATAGACCCTATTCATTGGTTCTGGAGATGATGTCCAATTAACCAGGTCATTGGGAATGGTGCCCAAATTGACCTATAACAATTTCCCCCTAAAGCATGAAGTCAAAATAATAAAAACAATATTTTGATTGAGATGCTTTATACTATGATGGGTTGGATATGAAGCGGAGTGGCGACCTGCATCAATATTACAATACATTACATCATGATATATCCTCTTGATCGTAATTGTTGAGGGGAGGCATTCCCATGCTCAGCACATAAACTTTCTAATAACATGTACATAATTCATAAAGTTGTCTACATTGGAATGTTGTCCAATACAGACATGCCTAAATATATAGGCCCATGTTCGGATGACACTCTGTATGTAAGTTCACCGTACATATGATGTGTAAAACAATCCTGAAATTGCAGCCCCGATGGCTAAAACTAGATCTGGGCTCTTCTTATCTCATTCACTCGATCATTCGGGTACAAGTCTAGCCATGAAAATATATGATTTGTAGTCAAACATGGAAATACATCATTTCATTTCCAGCCAATGATGTGAGTTGTTAACAAATGCGAGAGAACCACCATTTATGTCAATGGCCCTCAAGGTACTACAGTACATCTTGTAAGGTGTGAACAGATGATTTGATGTCAAACGCCAAACAAAATCTTTCGGTCACAAGTCCGGAAGTGAGGATCTTGTCGATGTTTTAATAAGCCTCATGGTACTGGAATATGATGTTTCTAAGTGAACTTCCTGGATAATGATTTGTCGTTGACAGGAAGCCACCTTATTTTGAAACGGGAGTTACTGAGTTCGGAGGCAAAGGTATGACTTGATATAGCAATTTTCAGGGATGAATGTCATGAGAATGAAGGTTTATGAGTATTGCAGAAGAATGAGTATTCAGTGGATGACTTCTCTTGAACATATCAGCGACATTGAGATGAGTTGGCAGCATTGACCCAAAACCTAAGTGAAGGTATGATGAACCATAGGTATGAATGAACCATCAAGAATATTACCCAACCCAAACAGTCACGGTGATGGAGTGAAGTGTCATGTTCAAGAGTGACCTGCTACCGTAAAAAGATATGTTCACTTTCCCAAATTTTCCCTAGTCATTTGTCAACCAGTACCTCTTTATTTTTTAACAAGCTTGAGGGGGATAAAATTTTCTTGATCTATAACTCAACCCTTCGGGTGAATAAAGTATCACTATTTAATAATTTAATGAGTCTAGCGATGAATGAAACTCGATTCTTGCCATGATCGATAAGCCCGTCACTATTTTATGTTTTAACGAGCTTAATGACAATGACAGCCCAATCCTTTTTCATATTTAGAGAGTTTGAAAAAGAGGACGAAAAAAAATCCATAATTACTTTTTCATAAATTTGTTGCTCAGATCCGAGCAAGGTATTCCTTTTTCGTAAATAATCTATCTCAATCCCGAAAGGGGTTAAACTTATACTAAGTAGATATCAATTCATTTAATTTTACGAGCTCTAAAAGACAAGTGCTCGACAATATTTTCACATTATCAGAGTCTGAAAAGAGCTGAAAGAAGACTCCAAGGGTTCCTTTTTCGTTGTTATCGAAGCTCGAAAAAGAGATAAAAGTGTGCTTCAAATCCTTCTTCTTTTTTAACAAAGCTCGAAAAATAAGGAGAAAAAGTATGCTTTGTGGTCAAATCATTCTCGAAATAAATATTCACGACTAATATGTTCATCAATTGTAAGACCTATTCAGAACAACACCAAATGGACTAAAAATACTTGTTTCATGATAAAACATAATAAAACTATATTCATAGCAATAAATATGATTTGAAAACAATTAAATGACTATTAAAAAGATTTTTACTATTAATTCTTACCATTCCATAGTTACCATTTGCATTTTGGAGCTCTGAACCTGATTTTTCCCCCGAACTTTAGCTGCTAATTGTGATCGTTTCTGTGGACGGATTTCATTGCCGTTTGATCCAGTTTAGTGCCATGAACCCTCTCTTTCCTTCAGTAATCATTTCATTTCCATTCATTGCAAATTTTTAGGGTTTTGGGGCCCTAGGGTAAATTCTGATCCCAAAGAGGGCAACGCACCCTTGGACATTGAAAAGTGTGTTGCATAGCAGATAAAATGAAGGCTACCTGCATATACAATGCACTGTCCCTTGTCCTAGGTTGCGTTGGGTGCAATCTTCATTCTTGTTTTTTGCATTATGCCCAAAATTTTCCCAATTTTTTTCATTGAATGGAATCTAATGGTTCTTATGGTTACATTTCAGGTTTTCATCGGATTACAATGACAATTACATGGAGGGAAAGAGAGAATGAAGAAAAATATATGATTTCCCTAAATGATCCAGGTACAGTAAGATCCCTAAGAGATTATGAACTGTTAAAGTACTTGTGTTTGTCAGGGATGAGGCAACAAACAAACTCTTGGAGTTCTTAGTTCAAGCAGGGGATCCAGCTATCAAGGCATTTCATATTAAAAACCAAGTGGTTCCCATAAAAATAGAGGATGTATACTTTCTTACAGGTTTGTCGAGGAGAGGCTTGCCTATTTCACTCTCAAGGTCTATTGTTGGAGGAGAGATTGTGAGAGATTATGTTTTGCAACATTGTTATCCAGGGGCAGAGCCAAGCAAAGATGGAAAGATAAACATTCGGGATGTTATAGATTTTCCTTTGATAACTATCCTTTTCGGGATCGCAAAACTTACTGGCACCGTTACACTACATGTAGCAAATAGATTGTATATGCAGTACGCGTTAGAGTGTATGGAGCCAACAGTCTTCAACTGGTCTGAAGTTGTACTTTCTCAGATAAAAGAACAACTGAACAAAGAAAAGGGAGGAAGGAAGAAGAACTTCAATTATGGTTCGATCCTCATATCGTTTGCCTTAGAACAGATTCCACTGATGCAGCCACAACATGTGACACTGGATGTGTCTAATCCTAGAGATCCGAGGATGCAGAGATGGGTAGAAATAATGGGTAGGCATGCCGGACAATCGACCATTGTGTTCTCGACTACGTTCTTCACCTGGTTCTGGTGACAGATTGTCGCCATCGATGAGTATGCATGCGCAGGCATTGATTTCCGAGGAGATCCAGATTTAGCTTTACTAGAAGGTGCTCAGTGGGGTGCAATGGGTAAGAATGTTTTGACCATGTTTTTTTATTTTCCTAAGGTTTATACAATGTATCTGTATTTTTGATGTTTTCCCAAGACTAAACTTAATGTTTTATGTAATGCAGATGTTGGTCGAGTTCAACCAGTGGAGGAACCAGAGCGTGTAGCAGGTGAGCCAACAGAGAGGGCTGTTGGAAGAGCAGTCCTTCAGGATCTTGATATGGCTGAGACTATGAGTGAGCTTTGGCAGCACATAGAGGGGTTGACCTTCGGGATTTCAGATTTCCGCATCGAATAGTTACCCATACGACTGCAGCGTCACACTATAGGTGTTCCTAACTGTTGGATGTGGTTACTACGTAAGATAGCTAGATCTGTAGCATGTTACCACAAGCACCACTAGTTTAGTTTTCAAAATTTTCATACATTTTTGAGGTCAAATGACCAATGTGTCTTGGGCACAATTTTTTGTAAAAACCTATAACTATATATCTCTTTTATTTCAGTGTTTTTCTTATGATTATTTTGCAATCCTATTAAATGATGTGAATGTTTTCTTTACATGTGTTTCAAATGTCTGTCAAAAACTTGATTAGCTAAAGAATCAATAAATGTGTTCAAATTTATGGAAATGTGTTGATATTGAATAAAATCAAAGTGCCTTTCCAAAAGTATAACTCTTAAGAACAATCTATGCAGTGTTGGATTTCTAATAGTATATACACTAGTAAGCTGTAGTACCACAAGTTGTGAGTCTAGCATTATGATCATGCAGTTAATACCAAATGAAATGGCATCAGAGAGAAGTTTGATCAACGTGCTATACTCAACGATATTGTTCATCAATATACCGATACAACTCCCTTGAAAACCCACTAACTCGTCGTTCGGAGCAAAAAATGGCCCACGCTGCAGAGGATAGATTATGTGTACTACAACTAGCACCATCAGCATATCCAACAAATGGTTCTGAAGATTCAGACATCTGCGATGAAATTTAAAGTGGATTACTAACATCAAGAAAACTCTAAAAAAAAACTAAGACAGTGAATGCAAATCAATAGCATATATATACAATATAATACAAAAAATTACTACACTCATGATTAAGAATAGTAACGTTTTAGATAAAACCCATTTCTGGGCTGTGCCAACGGAATTCCATCGTAATCAACTAACTCATAGGGACCCTTAGAAAGAACTCTTTTGAAAATATAGGGGCCATACCATAATGGCTCAAATTTTCCTTTACGTATGACATCAACTTCTTGATCATAAAGTAAGACCAATTCACCCTCTAAGAAAATGCGAGGTTGGACATTTTTGTCGTACTGCGCCTTTATATGTCTCTTATGTGCTTCGTGGGAAAATTGGGCTTCATGACTCATTTCATCAAGATGGATGAGGTTAAAAAGACATGCTTCTTCTTCTGAGGTGTCAGGTAACAAGTTTATTGCGAGTATTAAAGACGGTATTTCACATTGGATTGGAAAAATAACTTCCAAATCATACACCAATTGACAGGGAGTAAATCCGGTTGCATTTCTTGCCGAGGTTCAGTACGCCCATAAGGCCGAGTACAGGATCAAATGCCAGTTTATTTTACGAACTCTTATCATTCGTTGAAGCATACGTTTAATAATTTTTTTGATAGCCTCAACTTGTCCAATTGATTGTGGATAATAAGGAGTAGAATTATCATGTGACAATCCTAACTTGGCAGTTAATTCAGTCATCATGTAGTTCCAAAAATTCTTCCCATGATCTGTAACTATAGCCTGCGGGACACCAAACCATGCAATAACATGATTAAAGAGAAAAAATGTAGCTGTCTGTCCTGTGTTGTTGAATGTAGGCATTGCTTCGACCCATTTGGTAAAGTAGTCGACTGTGACAATAATATAACCATGCCCCCCCGGAAAAACGAGGGCTACAGGTCATGAATTCAATACCCCATTTCAAAAATGATCCCACAGAGACAACAAGATGTATTGGCGTTGGGGGTTTGTGGATTTTACGATAAAAAATCTGGCACGCATGACAAATTCTGACTGCGAAGATGCAGTCGCGAAATATGGTAGGCCAAAAGTAACCAACACGGAGTATCTTCTGTGTGGTATCGTATCCAGATAAATTTCCACCACAAGTCCCAGCATGACAATCATTTAAAACCTTTTCGGCCTCCTCATGAGTAAGGCACCTTCTTAAAATGGTATCGACACCACGACGATAAAGTGTATCGCCAACGATCATATAATATTTGGCTTGGTATCGAATTCTTCATTGTTCAGAGCGAGAGGTATTAGGCCAAAAATTTTGAGTTTGGAGATAAATAGTGAAATCTCCATACCAAGGATCATATGATCCGATCATAAACGGAGACTCGTCAGGAATTGATGGTTGAGATGTAGTTGTAGTACTATCAGAGGGAAAGTCACAGAGAAGCTCAGCCAAAACTAAAGACTTCTTTGACTTGGATTTGATGAATTCCAAATCAAACTCCTGCAAAATGACAATCCATTTTGAATACTTGCCCCCCAGAAATTGACGTGATAAGATATAAGTCATGGGGTTTCAATCTGAAACGACAATGGTCTTTCGGAGCAGGATATAGTGTTGAAATATTTGGACAGCTTGAACAACTTCCAAGGCAAGCTTTTCTACGTACGAATACTTAACTTCCATATCATTGAGATTACGACTCAAATAATAGATTGCATGTTCAATTCCATTTTCTACTTGGACCAAAACCATAGCAACGGTCGTTTCAGCCGCGACGATATATATTAAATAATCATTCTAATAATTAGGGGGATACATTAATGATGCTCAGACAAGAGTATCCTTGACAGCATCAAAAGAAGCTTGCGCAACTTGGTCCCAATGGAAGAGAACCCCCTTTTTCAAGAGTTGAGTAAATCCTTTAGCCATTTCAGTGTAGTTTGGAATGAACCTTCTTAGGAAGTTAGCCTTTCCTTGAAGTTTCTATATCTGAAGTAAATTTGATGGTGCAGGAAAATCAAGAATGGATTGAACCTTCAAAGGGTCGATTCGAATTCCTTCTTTTGAGACTACGAATCCAAGCAAATGACCAGAACCAACACAAAACACACATTTATGTGGATTGATGTGTATTTTGTAATGTAGGCAGCATAAGAAAATGGCTCTCAAATACATCGGGTGATCAGTCTGATTTCCTGAATGTGCGGGTAAATCATCTAGATAAGGTTGAACAATGTGCTTGATGTCATTGAAAGCATAATCCATTGCTATCTGAAAATTTGCCCCAGCATTATTTAAACCAAATGGTAGTTTCCTATAAGTGATCTACCCCAGGGACATATGAATGTTGTCTTATGTTGATCCTCTGGGTGGATATTGATTTGATTGTAGCCAGAAAATCCATCCATGAACAAAAAGATTTCACATCCATCACAATCGTCAATAATCTAGTTGATAAAGGGAGTAGGATAGTTTTATTTTGGACAAGCAATGTTCACATCCCAATAATCGACGCACACTCTAATGGTTCCTTATTTTTTCATGACAGGGACGTTATTGGAAACCCACTCAGTTAGCAGAACAGGGTAAATGAAACCAACACGCAAAAAAAATTCAACTTCTGCTTTGATGGCAGCAGCTTTCTTTGGATGAACAGGATGAAGTCGTTGACGCACCGGTTTGACATCAGGATACATATTAATAGAGTGTTCAACAATACTAGTATCTATGCCTGTCATTTCCTCGTAAGACCAAGCAAATACATCACGGAATTCATGAAATAGAGAGCGATATGTTTTGAGTTCTGATGGAGAACAAGACACACCAACATGAATATTTTATACAATGCCAAGTTTGGTCTAAATATATATAGAAATAGTTTCTTCAATATTTGATAGTTTTCGCTCGGAATCAATTGCATTAATAGGTAAAGAATTTGAAAATAAATTTTTGATTGATGGGTGATATAGTTCACTAAGATGATTTTCTTCATAATCAGGAAGATGGGAACGATGATGATAATCTTCCCATGGTTCTCCTTCTGACATCATGGCTTCCAAAATATTCTCATCTGTCAAGAAAATTAAGGAAAATGGATCAGATGGAGTACCAAAATATAAGGAACGATCAACCCAAACGACCGGCGACGCTGATTTCGGATTCGCCGCCCAAGCCAGATAGATTGATTGCTATGCTAGCTCAATATCGCTGGGGGGCAGAAACTCATCCAACGTAACAATTTCAGAATCATCCGTACTCTCCCCTAAGCCAGATGGAGTGGAAGAGATCATGTAGCAGGTCGCTATACTTGCATTTTTTTCCGACATCGTGGGCGGTAGTAATGCAAAGGTTCCCATGAGAGTGGAATCCTTTAAGAGTCCTACACCAATGTTCTGAAGTGCTATTTAGGGTGCGTGAATGAACGAAACACTTCCATTTACCTGCAAAGTAGAGGCAAAGAAGGATAGTTGATTAATGACTGTGATAGTACCTTTATATGGAAAGGAAATCATTCTAAAATATGTAGAAACAATTTCAATCATTCCATATACCCATAGCCTTCCAAGTAGAATATTATAGTCAAGGGGTCCGTCAACAACCTCGACATCAACATTCACTGTTTTTCCCCCTAGGTCAACTTTTAGGTTATTAATAATACCACAAGACTTATATGTACGTCCATCAAAAGCCTTCAACATCATTGATGATTGAGATAAATGCGGCAAGCCAAGTGACTTCCAACAATTTAGAGACATAATGCATGTAGATGCTCCATCATCAATAATAGTACGATGAACAAGGTGATTGAGAATATTTAATTGTATGGAGAATTCCAATTCTGCTGGAAGTTGCGACACATAGCCCGTATGATTAAAGACGAAAAGATTAGAATTAGTTGGATCAATTCCACCAATAGCTGACAATAAAGCCTGTTTTTGGGAGGGACAATTTTTTAATACCTCAAGAGCAGACATAGATGAAGGGGATTGAGCCCAATATTCAACTATATTATAATTTTGAGCAGCTCTTGCTTGAGGATTATATGTCGATTTGTGAATTACTCCCTTTGGTGGCTTAATTATCAATTCAGGAATAGCAGTAGGCGGTACCGATTTGGTAGACGGATTTGTAGTCGAGGTAGTAGGTTGATCAGTGGCCTGACTACCATAATATTTATTACGCGTTGACACCAAAATATCTGTTGAAGGCTTTGTGATAGATAACATAAGCACTTGGGAACTAGAAGCTGGATCCGTAGCAACCAAATTTGTGTCCAGATTCGGAAACGGATCTGTCAACACAGAATACGCATTGGAAGTCTTAATGATTTTTGAAACTTCAGTGCAGTGAGGACAATCCCGAATAAAGTGTTCCTCATTACAGATTATGCATGGATAACGAGGTTTCCTTGGTCCAGATGATTGATCAGATGATATTTCCTATGGGTTAGAAGTTTGCTTTTTCTTAGATTTCCCCTTTTTCTTACTTCTGGGTTGCTTGTCACTTTTTCCCTTATCAAACGACACGGCATTAATTTTGGAAGAAGGTGCAGGATCAGATGCAGTAGTATGATGTGTGCTTGCAGTGCCAATCAAGCCGTCTCCGGCATGAGAATCCTTTAATTGAGGAGGAACAGTAAAATTAGATCTCGGCGCATTAGGAATTTTTTCATAGAGCGTGCCAGACTGAGTATAAATCAAGTCTAAATATTGGCATGAGAAATAACCTACTCTTCTGTGACGACGCCACCCTTAGCCACATCCTCAGTTATAGATGGTAACAGGGACTTAATGAACCACTCAGCAAGGAGTTGATCAGGAACAAATGTCTTAACCATTCTACGACGACGATGCCACTCATGAATATGATTGGAAATGTGAGTAGCATTAGTCTGTTTGAAATTGGTCAAGAGTTTCGTTCCAGTTTCATATCATATGGTTAATTGGAAGTGAGTCCGAAATACAATAGCTAGGGCAGTGAAATTATCAAAAGAAGATCTAGGTAACTCAATATACCATTTTGCAGCCGGACCAGTGAGCGTGTGATGGAAAAGACGTAGTCAAACAGAATCATCATTTAGGGAATTTGATGAACACGATAAATGATAAGTCATGACATGAGTCAATGGGTCTTCCCTAGGGTTTCCATTGAACTTAGGAATATCCGAGGGTAATTTGTGAGGTATCATCGGCCACCAAGGAGCATAGTTGATTGGATCATTGGTTAGCAGATTTATATCCAGTAACTCTGAAGTTGCAACAAAGGGCAACTATCTATTAAGGTCAAGTTGAGGATAACAAGGGTATGATGGAATTGCTTGAGCAACAGGCCTTTGAGCACTAGCATAAGGGATCTACTATTGGTAACCCAGATAGGGGCTATTTTGAAAAGAAAACACTTGAGGATTTTGTTGACCAAAACCTAGATATGATACTTGTTGAAATGAAGTTTGAGGTATTTATGCCTAAGGCTGCCAAGGGGTCTTTCCACCAATGTTATAACCCAAATTAGAAAAACTTGGATTCAGTTGATAGGTATAACCAGTTTGAGGCTGTGACATCCCATAAAATGGTAAGCCAGCTTGTGAATAAATTATTCCTAATACAGGTTGTTGTAAATTAACCGAAGGATTTGGATTTTATGGACCCAATATTTGAGGATATTGAGTTGAAGGACCTGCTTGAAAATTTTTTTGTACAACATTTTGATTTTTTAACAGGGGTAAAGATTTATTAACAAGTGGAAATGATGTGGGTGTAACAGGTTGAGCTGGTTGATACGGGTGTACAACCGTTTGTGGTTGGATAGGCAGAGTGGGCTGCCATTGACAAACATTCATTTTGACATTAGGTTGACCAAAAAGTGACGGAGTACTGTCATAGTGGGTGACTAAAGGTTTCCCCCCAGCATGAGGAGGATAATAAGATGGAAAACATTTCTCTCCAAATGTTGCGAGTCCAGTTAAGATGGTACTTGATAGAATAGACCCAGAAGGACTGGCTTGATATTACCCTGATGATGTGTATAAAGAATTAATTCATTCAGTAATCACTATAGGTTTACCAGTTATAATACCAGACGATGATATTGGTAAATTCCATGGATTTAAAGATGCACCAGAGAAAATTCTAGATAAATATTTATATCCTGATGGGACCATAGGGCCACCATGAAAATATGACTCTAGTGAAGTTTTAAACATCGACGGGGTAGCGAGGGCGGGTGCTGACATAATTGCAACAGATGGCCCAACCGAAGATGTTGGTTCAGGCATGGTTACTTGACCAAATGTACACCTTTTTGGATCGATGGGACTTTGAATAGGAACATGATCAACAAAAGCAGAGGGTGGTGATTGAGGAGAAGACTCGTACAAGTAAAGGTCCTCCCCAGAATGGGTTGGAGTTAAAGGTGTCTCGTCTTGTGGGATTTCTTCAATCGAAATTAAACCAAGTGGAAGTATTTCACCATCAGGCCCAAATAATATTTTAGGTGGTTGACTGTGTGATATGGGAGTTTCAATGGCTACATAAATTTGTGGGATGACCAATGCAGGAACAAATTCTAGTTGTTTGACTTCAGGATTCATATGTTCTGGCAAAAAGGAGACAAGATCTGGATCAAATTCTGGTTGAACAACGTCGGGTTCCGTAGGTATGGTCTCACTGATTGGATGAATCGTGACCATAGGTAGTTGTGAGAACTCCGTCTCGACAACAGTAGACGAACTGGGATGTGTAGAAACAACTTGAACTAACTCTGGTATATGGGAAGATGATTTTTCACCAGAGGTATGTATATTACTTGATTCGGTAGAGTGTTGTCGCCTTCGTCGACCAGGAGTAACTTCTGGTGGTAAAGGTGGTTTCAATGCTAATCTACACGAATGACAGGGGAAATGATTTTGTTCTTCCACGATTACTGATTTATTTTAACCAAAAACAAATAAACAAAATAAAAGGGTATTGCTAGGCAAAAAGGTTTACCAAGAAACTGTGAACTGCAGAATACCTCCTGGCGAACCAAGAGGTACGGGCAGGAAATCTCCCCAAATGTTGTGTTCGGTGTATCATAATTTACAAGGCAGCCGACTCGGTTCACTATGGATGGATAGCAACCTAAATTTTCCCTCCCAAATCTACCCGAAGGTATGTGGAGGCCCAAGTCCGTATTAGCACTGTCTGATACGAAACCGCATAGTGAGAGCACCCCTTTATACTTTTTGTACTGTAACACCCCCCGATATACCTAAAAGTACGTGGACAAGCTACGATATACTTACATATGTGGAGTGAGGTATCACACTCGGAATGTATCATAGACAATTAACAAAATCTGTTATGTTTTACGACGTCGGAACACGTCTCTAGCCTAGACCTTCTAAATGTTATCGTTATGGTTCCAATGCTTTGTTAGGTAAATTGAGATAAATTTTAAGTTGATCTTGTTTATCAATTTTCCTTTCAAGGTTCACCTCGATGATGTATTGGAAATTCCTAAAATGCAAACTAAAATTATAAGAAATCTTTCACTTTTAGTTTTTCAATGAAAATCCTAGCTACTAGAGGGAAAGAGCAATCAATTTGAGAGCAAACAAATCAGAGAGCACAAACTAAAATGCATCTTTCCTAATTGTTCCTTTTGCAAAACACACAATCCACTACATGAAAATGCAGCTTTTTCTTTATAGTCCCTTTAATGTTATGAATGCAGAAAAGGAAACTAAGTGCACCGAATCAATAAAAACAAATGCCTTTCACTTTTGAGAAATGAAGAATAGAACAAAAATTTCTCTTTTGAAGGAAAAATGAGGAATTTAACAACAACTTCTCCTTTCAGGAAACGAAGAATTAAACGAAAATTTCCTTTTTCAAAAGCAAATGGATCTAATGCAGCAATGAAAATACTTTGAAATTAATTCATCAATGATAAAGAAAAATACTTTAAATAAACATTGAACAAAATTTTCTTTCAAAGGAGGAAGGAGTAGGTAAGATCACTGGTCAATCTAAGGTATCAGGCTCTTTAAAACATAGAAAACAACAAACTGAAAGCAAATGCAATGAAAAACTCAATGGAATTTGGCTTATTCTCGGGGGAAACGCAGTCTCTAAGGGGAGACAGTGTGTTGCAACACACCCCTGGAAGGGAGACAGTGCTATGCAAAGCACTATGTCCTGTTTAACAGTGCGTTGGGCACAGTGTATAATGAAATATACAATTGTTTAACACACTTCTAATGAAAATTTTGATTTCAAAAAGCCTAAACTTTCTGAGTAAATTCTACTGGGTGAATAAACAGATAAATCAAAGGAAAATGCACTAAGGATGAAGGGTAAACTCCCCAGCAGAGTCGCCAATCTGTTATGCGGAATTATGGATTACTGATAAAACATTCTTCCCTAGATGTAGTGCTCATCTAGAACAACAGGTTAAAGAATTTTCAACTACTTTTCCTAATAGTAAATAGACACACATAACAGATCAAAGAACTTACTTGGAGTCCAAGCACTTCCTATTCTCCTTCTGTCACTCTTTTTGTAGTTTCAAATCTGAGCTAGATCGCCAAAATATTTCCTGCAAAGATGAACACTAAAAGGTGAAATATAGCAATAATACAGATGTCTATTCAAGTTATTCAGTTAAATCAATAAAACATGAACCATATGCATCAAATAATAATTATTAATATGAAATACATGAGCTTATACAGATACATATGTGGGAAAGTAAGCAGCAACCTTTATTCATGGATAGAAGGGGAGGTTACAACCCAGTGATTGATTTAGTGTCACCATCTCCAGCGGCATCCCAGCCTCATCACAATGCACATCTCTCTAGCAGCATGTCACTCAAATCAATTCCTCAATTGAAATTCCACCATCATTTCTCTACTTGAATTCTTCCTTCTCAAACACTAGGATTTGTGCTCAATTTATAGAGGATCTGAAGGTAGTTTTACAATCAATGACTTTCTAATAATAGACAAGACATGTTCCCAATATTAGAGGTATCAAATGGACACATGGATTCGAAGTTTGACACATGTGAACTCTTCTAGAAAGCACTGGCCAAGTGGAGATTCTGTAACAATGAGAATTTCGCTTCCAATGTGACCAATGCACCCATGAGTATCGGGAAGTGCTTTGCAGAGCACCCTTGAATGGGATTACTTGCATATGCAACGCACTTAGTCCCTTTAGAGGCAGTGTTGGTGAGCTCTCATATGATATATTATAACATTCAAATCTTGGAAACCTTTGCAAATGAAAGTCATGGATGATTTGTCTTGTTCTTTGTCTTATGGCATGTAGCAACTGAAATGATAGGGGATGATAGACCCTATTCATTGGTTCTGGAGATGATGTCCAGTTAACCAGGTCATTGGGAATGGTGCCCAAATTGACCTATAACACTTTGGATGCAGAATTAAATTTCACATCCAACGAGTACCCATTATGCATACTTTTGAGAAGACCCACATTGATAAAAATCACAGATACACCAAAAAAGCATGTTCAACACATTTTTTAATGTATCTGCGATTTTTATCAATGCAAGTCTTCTAAAACGTATGCATAACGGGTACTCGTTGGATGTGGAATTTAATTCCGCATCTAATGAGTGTATACAATTGAAATTTGAGTAAACCTATAAGGAGATAAGCCAAAACTACAATTAGAAAAAGTACTTTTTTCTTCTTTTCCCTCCAAAATATTTACATGTACCTCTTTTTAAATTTAAATGATTTTGATTGGTTTTCATATTATGACATGGAAAATACATAAAAATTTCATGGGAGCTTTTAGGCTGAAATTTCCTTTAATGCTTTCTGTTTTTTGTGACATTTGATGTTATCCTTGTCGTGGCACATGCTGTAATGTGCATTTTTTGTTAAGGTAAATTACCTGCACTATTTGCATGTACTTAATGTATTTTTTTGCGGGAGTTCTACATGTTGATGATATGGCCTTTTAAATAAATATTTATTTATTTTCTGAAATCTTATACCGCTCAGAGTATTTGTCTTCTTTCATTTTGTGTGTTAAGTAGGTACCTCTGCTCTATTTATTTTCTCTTGTGATATGATTTTTGTTTTTTGTGACATTTGATGTCATCCTTGTCGTGGCATGCATGCCAGGGAAAATTTTAGGGCTAATATTCGTATGTGGGCTAATTTTCTAAACTTTTTCCAAAAAAAAAAAATCGCCAATTTCCATTTTGTTCTAAAAATAATTCGCCCAATTTTTATAGTATGAAATTATTTTACTTTAAAATCGCCAAGATCATATATAGACTATTTTAATAAAATCAGAAATTTAGATATTTTTAAAAAATGTCATCAAACATTTTGCAATTTTTCTAACAAATATTAGTAAGATTAGTCAAGGTTTGTTAACCTTCAAATATCTATCCATCCTTAAAATTTTCCCTGATGCATGCTATAATGTGCAATTTTCATTAAGGTAAATTACCTACACCTTTTTCATGTTCTGAATGTATTTGTTTGCAAGAGTTTTGCATGTTGATGATATGGCGTTTTAAATAACAATTTTTTATTTTCCTGAATCTTATACCGCTCGGAGTATTTGTTTTCTTTCATTTTCTGTGTTCAGTAGGCACCTCTGCTCCATTTATTCCCTCTTGTGATATGC
Organism: Pinus albicaulis; assembly: GCA_034641835.2. NCBI lineage: Eukaryota > Viridiplantae > Streptophyta > Pinopsida > Pinales > Pinaceae > Pinus > Pinus albicaulis. The sequence goes on from CM076582.1 coordinate 950,750,068, forward strand.
TTTCTATTTTTTGTGACATTTGATGTTATCCTTGTCATGGCATGCATGCTATAATGTGAATTTTTTGTTAAGGTAAATTACCTGCACTGTTTGCATGTTCTGAATGTATTTGTTTACGGGGGGTTCTTCATGTTGATGATATGGCCTTTTAAATAAATATTTATTTATTTTCTAGAATATTGTAGTGCTCAGAGTATTTGTTTTCTTTCATTTTCGGTGTTCAGTAGGTACCTCTGCTCCATTTATTCCCTCTTGTGATATTCTTTATATTTTTTGTGACATTTGATGATATCCTTGTCATGGCATGCATTCTATAATGTGCATTTTTCGTTAAGGTAAATTACCTGCACTGTTTGCATAATCTGAATGTATTTGTTTGCAGGAGTTCTACATGTTGATGATATTGCCTTTTAAATAAATATTATTTATTTTCTGGAATCTTATACTACTCAGAGTATTTTTTTTCTTTCATTTACTTTGTTTAGGGATGAATTTCCTTGTGCAACTGTATTCTCTTGTTTGCTTGGGTACAATGTACAAGCAACAGGTTTTATATCATAATTTTGCTTGTGTTTTTTGAACTTCCAAAATTTCTCTTCTTGTTGAAGGAGCTTTAATAATATTTATTATTTTACAAGATATATAGAAGAAACAAGAACCTCTTCTAAATTATTCAAGAGTGGTATTATTAAGATGCTTGATACTGCTACGAATGTCTTACAAAACGTTCAACAAGTTGAAGTTTGCAGGCCCTACTTAAGTTTGTACATATTATTGAAACAAACTTATATGACAAAAATGTTCTTTGGGTTGCTTGTTCGATGTTCAATCTTCAAGAGATTGAACATCGATATCACTACATAAATATTCTTTGGGCTTCTTGCTTTATCTTGATTTCTTTTAAACTTCATAAATAGGTCGGATTTCATTGATGTGTTTGTTTCTTCTACTTATATGACTGCTTCAAACATTAGTGCCCTGGAATGTGCTCCAAATATTGCATATTTATTGTCATGGTCCGTGCTATACTTTATATTAAAGATAAGACTCCTTTTCATATCTACATTTACATGCTTCGAAGCTGATCCATAAAATATTTGTGTCCTTCATGTTATCCTTCGCTTCTTAAGTATATAATCATAGCACTTGTATTACAACTATTGGTATATATGTTTGATTATGCTTTAATATATGATGTTGATATGTGTTACTATGCTAAATTATTTCTTATATGTATGTTGAATGAAGTTCCTTCATGTATTATATTCAGTCTCGTACAAGTGTGTCCATTTATGCACTAAATAATCCCCTATTTAGGAAAAGAAAGAAAACATACTTATATTTGAATTGTATAATCCCCTATTTAGGAAAAGAAAGAACACATATTTAGATTTGAATTGTATGGGGAGGAGACAATAAAAACACTATCTCCTCTTAGTACAATACACCTTCCATAAAAAATCTAATAGAAATTTGAACTTAAATGGAAAATATATGTGCTCAATTTCCTATGATAATAAATTCCATCGACAGTGTTGTTATGACTCCATATCTTACCACCCATGGATGACTTGCACAACAATATTAATTTTACAATCTTAAATTCCATGCAATCATTAGGAATGTATGATTATCATTATTCAAGAAAAAATTTTGGTGCCCATCACAATGGTGGGGAACATGTGACTCTTTCTTGGGGACAAGTGCTCCATGTGGGATTTCTTGAGAATCCTATAATCTCATCATGAAATGAGGTGATTCCAATTTAAGTTTGTATTCCTATGTAACCACCTCAGAATTGTATCTAAATTATGTCCCTTTCCCTTATTCTTCATCATCATGGAATAAAAATAAACATCAAATATTGGATAAATGTAGGTTGTGGCCTCTCTCAATGCTAGATCGTAAGCCAATTTGAGAACCTACTAGTAAAAAAAAAGATAGCTCACAACCCAATCCAAGAGCCTACTAGTCAAAAAAAAAAATCAGTCCTTTGCTTAGTTGGGCTACCATAAAATTTCTCTATCTAACTTCAGTCCTTTGATTAGTTGGGCTAACAAAAAATTTCTCTATCTAATTCTGAATGACATTGTTGAAATGAATATATCCATCAACGTTTACGCTAACCTCTAGTTACATTTTCATTTTAGGATAAATATATCTATTAGTAGGTAATGAATTTATGGTCAATAATTTTTCTGTCTATTTTCTTGTTAGCTCAAAAACCTAACCCCTTAAAGACTTTCCATCTCCAAAATCATTAGAATTAACAATTTCTACCTCCAACAACAAAGTCATTATTAGTCTATATTCATCATTCAAGAATTGATAAAAATCCATCAATCTAGTTTCATTTCCATGTGGATCATAACTATCATAGAAGGGAGAATCCTTATGGTTTGGGATGACTACATGTCAGTTGTCATTCAAAAAATTCAACATTTTTTCTATATTTACTTGAAGATATCCCTAATCTTCTTGGTTTTCATGACACCATTTTGTTTGGATAGAAAGCATGAGAATATGGTCTAAAATGAAGATGAGTTTAAACCACACAAGCACTCTACATACGAAGATGGGTTTACCACACAAGCACTCTAAATATTCATTTGAAATATGTTTAAATCCTCAATAATCTAATCCAAAACTTTTCTATTAGCTTCCTCGGCATTGAAACCACAATATTCAAAAATATTGTGGGGTTTCACTTGTTGCAGATATGTGGCAATTCTTTACTTCAAGATATCCCTCATCTTCTTGGTTTTCATGTCACTATTTTGTTTGGATAGAAAGCATGAGAATATGGTAATGGGTTTACCACACAAGCACTCTACATATTCATTTGAAATCTATGTTTATCCTCAATAATCTAATCCAAAATTACTTTTCGATTACACACCATACACCTCCAAAATTACTTTTCGATTACACATCATAAACCTCATAGGGGTCCACTATCACCTCACCAACCATAATAACACATGTTGATCCTCAATAATCTAATCCAAAATTACTTTTCGATTACACACCATATGCCTCCAAAATTACTTTTTGATTACATGCCATACACCTCGTAGGGATCCACTATCACCCCACCAACCATAATAACACATCTCGAACTATGTTTCCTACTACCATGAAGGCACAATCAACACATAAAAAAATTTTATGCATGGTATATGTTAGAAGTGGAACATAGCTCACTAGATGCCTTGATGTATGCATTAAATATTGATCTAGCTATGATGTAGTTAGACTAGGATGTGTTGTTACTCATTTTCATTGGCGGTAAACTATTATAAACTTTTAGCTAAATGCAGGGACGGTCCTAGTGTTTTTGGAAATTATGTATGTCATTTCTCCCATAAACTAAGGTATTTGAAATAAATGAATTCAATATTTTATTGATTTTTTTTTAGGGATCAGAAAGCCCACTAAACATGGTTGAAAAATGGACATTATGCATAGATGTTTCTTGTTATCCCAATCCAGGGAAAGCAGTGATTACATATGTGCTATGCAATATTGCGACGAACAAAGTCCTCCAAAGTCAAATGAATATACATGGAATAACAACAAACAATGAAGAATATTATAGTGCAATGATAGAAGGCTTGGGAATAGGTAGGGATTATGGATCCAATGGAATTGTATTTTTCAACAATTTTGAACTTGTGTGCAACCAGATGAATGGCATGTACCAAGTTAAGAAGGAGAGGCTAAAAAAACTGTATGAAAAATAAAACAATATTGTTAGACAATTTTAACCATTTAGTATAAGACATTGTGCAAATGTTAATAGGATGTCTAGTGATCTATTGTATGGGGCAATGCCAATTTAAGATTTTTTTTCAAAGATGGATTAGTGTTAAGAATTTGTTCTCCATCAAAATTTATTGATGGACATTGTAATATATCTTTGATATGTGTGTGTTTTTTAGTTATAAATGTGTCATTTTTAATGACCATGTGTTTTTTTTAATTATATACCAAGTGTGCCCCCACTATGTAAGCACAACTTGGTGAACTTCGTGTTTTAGAAAATTTTGTATTTAATTTTCAAAATGTGCATGACTTCAGAAAATTTGTGTTTAAATAGTCAAGTGAGTTTTACACATCAATTTGTGCTTCAAGTTTTGTGTTTTACATTTGTGTTCATCAATTTTTTGAATTATTTTTAAATATTTTTAAATAGTAATTTTAAAAAGAATTGTAAATGCATGAGCTAACTTTTTAAACATAATGTATATATGTATCTGTAGATATCCATATATATCATGGATGATCATTTTCCACGTGATTATTCAAGGCGAACATCAATAGAGTCTCATGCATCTACGAGATCAGGGGATGTCCATCATGATCGTGGTATTTATATTAAATGTGCAAGTTTTTAAATGATATTTGAATACAATATTATGCACATACATGTGTATACATATGGAATTGATTTTTTATCCATTTAGTGAGTTAAATTAATTTTTAATAAATTTCATTTTTTTAGGAGTTCAGAGGAAAAGAGTATCTACTCAGTCAATGGAGGGCCATGGTTGATGTAATCATCGTATGGTATATATATATATATATATATATATATATATATATATATATATATATATATATATATATATACTTTTAAATGATAAATAGGTAGAATCATATGTATGTACATGTACATGTATATATATTTGAATTGAATAGAAATTCTAATTTTTTATGAAGCTTTTCTCTCGTCGCGTGAGGGTGGTGGTGGGGGTGCACATTCCCTTGGTAGCCAATCACGTGAGGTTGGTGGTACACATTCCCCTAGTGGCCAATCAATGGGTGGTCATGTTGTTTCTCAACCAATGGGTGGTGGCCAATAATTGGGTGGTCATGCTTGTTCTCAACGATCTCTGGGTGGGCATGATGGTGCTCAGCCATATCGAGGTGGCCATCAATATCAATCTTATTATCATGATAATTATTTTGTTAAATTATTTATATAATTTTGTTTTATGTTAAAAAACAAATTTGTTCACATGTTTTTTTATTTATATGTAATTTTATATATCAATGCAGAGGGTGAAAATGTTGCTCGAAAAAGACGTAGGCCAAATAACGTAATTCAAGAAGAAGGTCGTATGCCAACTACAACTTATCCATTTGAAATTAATTATTATTTACCTTGGGAAACAAACATCCAACAATGCACATTACAAAAGTGCGAAAGTCTTTATTCGAAATTGAGGAAAGATCTTGGGAGTTTGGAGCTCCCCGTAGAGAGTCGGGAAAGATTAGAAGTAGTTATGCACTCTCTAAGCACATTTGTATATGTTTACAAAAATCTTGGGCCAACCACAAATAACTTTGTAGAAATGATGATGAAAATAAAGGAAGCAGTAATGGGTCCCGATACATGGGCTGATGTTAAAAATAAGATTACAAAACCAATGGAAATATCTATGTTTAATTTCAAAGAAGGGTAAAAAGGAAATATGTTGAAGGTGCAATATTTAAAGCTCCCTAATATAGCCCGCCATTTGTATGATAGGAACCTTGCAACCTATGGAAAACTTCCATGGAATGATGAGGTTCCTATTTATTTTGCAAAATTATTTTATGCAAAATTCTCTTTGGGAATAAAACCCAATTATAATGACCTTCGTTCTGAATTTTTTTGTTGTGGGAAAGGTCGATTATGTGACCGTAAAAGCGCTAAGCATGATATTGAGTTGCCTCACCCTAAGCCACCTTTAGTAAGCTAACCTAATCGTATCTAAACTTTGCGTTCATAGATGGATTCCACTTCCCGAATTATTCAAGAACCAAGGGATTCCATCATAAACAATGTTCATACTAGACTTGGTGTAATTGATATTAGTTTGAATCGACAAAGCGCACGAACTAATGCACATGCCAATTTTGTATATAATACAGATGAGGAGATAGACAACATGAATATTGAGGAGCTTAGAACATATGCAAAGCATTGTCGCAATGTTTGCCATGAATTAATTCTTCATGATGAAGGGGGACTGGGATCGGTATGTATTAATGGTTAGGGTGGATATTTCAATGTAATTTGCAATTTACATATATATACATGTTTGTATGTATGTGTTATTATAACATAAATGTATCATATGTTCACCATTTTCAGTTTACATGCATGTTAAATGAATTTTTTTATAATATCACGGTCCAAGGTTCAGGTTCTGGCAATCGAGATGATATTTTGTGAAATGTTAGTTTTTTTAAGAGTTCATGATCTGTTGATGTATAGTTATTATTATATTATTATATCAACCTATCATGAGGTGTATATTTTTAAAAGAAATAATTATGTGTACATGTGTATATAATTAAATTTTAACAGATTCTACTTCCAACCGATGTTTTCGAAATGGAGCCGCCCTCTTCTTCCCTGTTAGGAGATGTGCCAAATAATCCATTGTCACAATGCTAGGTCCCTATAATACTAGTATATCCCCTTATTTTTATTGCTTTTATAGCCCCCTTATTTTTTATTTTTGTGCCAATTTAGTCCCCATATTGTTATTATTGTGCCCCATAGAAGCCCACTATTGTTATTGTTGTGCCCTTACATTGTTATTGTTATGTCGGCTATGATTATATTGTAACCCATTGGACTCATATATATGGAAAGGAGGTTTTTTCATTTGTATCATCCAAGAATTTTTAATTTATGTAGTTTAAAGGAGGTTTCCCACCTCAAAGAGCCTGATTTCTATGTCGTTGATCTCTCTTTTCTTCTATTTTGTGAGGTAGTTTCATAACATTTGGTATCATAGCTTTGGATTCTAGGGTTTCGCTGCTGCAAATAGGCCATCTTGGAATTTTCACTATAACTTGTTTTATATGAAGGTTCAGAAGCTGGAAAAAAAACCAATTGAGCTAAAATCCTGAGGAACTTAGTGTAAAATTTCAGAGATTGGTTCGCCATATTGTTGGAGATATTAAATGAGGAAGTTAAGATTTTTGCAAGCTCCATAATTTCATCTCAAATAGGTGGCCGAGGGAAAATCATCATAACTTTCGTTTCATAAATCGGATTAGAATTCTGTAAAAATTGACCGAAATTGCACGAATTGTAGTTGCTTTTTTATTGGTTTTAGAACCGAAGGTCAAAACATTGACACATGGAACGTCGTACCAGTTCCTTCTGCTGAACCAACCCATAATTAGGTCATTGTTGGAGATTGGGCATAACTTTATCCTCAAGAATCCAAATTAGGCCTGACTTGTGGCATTGGAAAGAAGACTCAGAGGGATACAAAAAGAAAAAATTTATATCTTGGAGATCCAAAATTCCAAAGTTACAACCATTTCAAGATCGAGCTCCTAAAAGAAAAAGAAAAAAAAAGGTGCGTATTTTAAAAAAAATGATTGCGTAAATTTTGTTTGAAAAATCAGTTCGAAGTGATTCCAAGGGCATACTGAAGCATATATATCAGTATTGACTTTTATAATGCCTCCAAAAAATAATTCTACACCATTTAAGCCCTCAGAAAGCTCTACTATGACGCGTGAATAGGAAGAAGTGCAACATGATATATCAAAATTACAAGACCAAGTGAAAAAAAATTCGCTCTCGAAAAAAGTAACCAAAAATGAAATGGAAGCTAAGATGGATGGTTTGAAGAAAGGCGTGGTAGCTAAGATGGATGGTCTTAAAAAAGGCGCAGAAGCTAAGATGGATGGTTTGAATAATGGAATAAAAGCTAATATGGATGGCATGGAATCTAATATCGATGGTATAGAATAAAAACTGAAAGGAAACATGGAAGACATGAAGAATGATCTAAAAGCAGACATGGAAGGTTTGACAAAGTTGCTACAAGAAATTATTCCTAATGGCAAAAAGGTAGTAGAGGAAACTCATGATTAGAAAATAAATAAATGTTAATCACAATATCATAGACTTTAATGTTGGATTTATGACCTACCATATTCCAAATATCGATATGAGGAAATTTATGACAAGGATCCTGTAACATGGATACTACAAATGGAGCAATACTTTGATCTCCATAATGTGAAAAAAACGCAAAAGGTACACATTGCAACTTTATATTTATAACCCAATACATTTGTATGGTATCGATGGATTTTCTCTTGTAAAAAAAAATTCACTTGGTCAATTTTTACTAAGGAGATGATAGCACATTATGAGGATACAAAGAGCAACAACTTCTTTAGCCAATTGATAAATCTCAAACAAAAGGGTTCAATGGTGGAGCACATTGAGGACTTCCAAAAATTGAATTTAAGGGTAAAGGATATTCCAGAGGAGCACGAGATTGATGTTTTCATAAGGACTTTAAAAGATAACATCCAACATGAGGTTCGACTTTGGGGACCTGATTCATTAGAGAAGGCATTCAGGTTGGCAAGACAAATTGAAAGAAAAATTATGGCGACAAGGAAGCCTACCACTCACAACTATAAACATGGAACTGTTGCTACTCCTTGTAGAGCCCTGCTTTGGTTGATGGACATTGATCCTTCATACTTTATTCGTTGAGGACCTTAGGTTGAGGATCTGAACACATGACTTTATTATTAGTGGATTTGATGGTTATGTATGTCTTTATTGATACTATGATGATTGTAGCATTAATGGATATGCATGTTCTCTATTGATATCATGATGATGATAGATTTTATGGATAGATATGTTTTCTATTGATTTTATGATGATGATGTCTTTGATGGATATGTCACCACTTCCATGGTTTGAAACTTCAGGACGAAGTTTAATTGAAGGGGGGGTGTATGTAGTGCCCCACTCTAGATTTCTGACCTTGATATGACATTAACAATGATTTAGCCTTAAGGCTCACACATTATTATTTAAGGACCTCAGGTGGAGGATATTGACACTTCACTCTACTATTAGTGGATGTGTTTATTTCCTAGTCAGTGTTAGGATGATGGTGGCTTTGATGGATATGTATTTTCTACTGACGTTATTATGATGATAGTTGTGATGAATGTGTCTACTTACATTACTTCTGGTTCACGATAAACAATGATGTGGATGACTATGTCATGTTGATTATTTTGTTATGAAATGACTAACACTAAGAAACTTGGTGACTGATGATTATTGAGTATTACAAGAAACCACCAGAGGCACTCGCATATGATGAGTTGATAACATCTGGTTTGATAGGAATTAATATTTTGTCTTGAAATTATAAGTTCAGTTTGGAACTTGATATATATATATACTCTGATGATATGTCAGTGGTTGTAGGAACATGTTAGTTGCTTGGCCGAATGACTCACATATGGGTGATGGGGTTGTAAAATTGGATGGAACAACATGGGAGGGGTGGAACAGTGTCTCTGATCTCACCCGCTAGCCTCCCGCCATGACTTAGGCTGGAAAGGTCGAAGTACCTTCGACTTGAAGATCACGATGTCGTGAGGGCAGGTCCCAAATTTGGTTCACTCACGAGGATTTTCTGGGGGGCGCGCATCAAGGCAGATTACTTGATCCCCAGCACCATTAGTCTCACTATAGCAGGAAACATATGAGATGATAGGGGTCTCTGTCATTGCACATATAATTTCCCCTCGTAACCACTAGATGCTTAAAGGGAAAGTGGTGTGGCACCCTTGGAATTTCAAGAGAAATTCTTGAAGGGCACGACCGACTTGGCACCCTTGGCATCAGAAATAAATTCTTAGGCATGGCACCCTTGGAACTTCGAATGGAAGTTCTTGAAGGGCATGACCAACTTGACACCCTCGACATCATTAAAGAAACTAATAAATATAACCAATATATGAAATCCAACTAATTCATAACGAGTGATATATGAGGTTAGAACCAAAGGAATTAAATCAAGAATAAAACTGAGGGTAAGGGAGGAATAGGAAGAGATAAAATAATTACCATGATAACTCTACACTTTCCTTGTTAAAACAAAATATTAAGTGGATAGTGTACATAAGTAACTTAATTAGGCAAAAGGGGGAAAGAGGGACAAAGAGTTAAGTATAAAGATTTATTAAAAACTTCATTAAGAGAAGAGGGTGGTGAATTATAATAAGATTAATAAATTAAAAATTGAGAAATTAGAGAACTTCTATGTGGCAAGAGCCAACATAAGAATATTCATCATAAAGGAAAACTGAGGTAGTTTAGGGGACCAAATCTGAGACTTATCAATTAACTTCAGTAATGAACACAAATTAAGGAGTAGAAAAGGGGGATCAAGAGACAACTAGGAGAAGAAATAGGAAGTCTTGTTGGGTTGAGGGAAATACTATTTTAAATGAATAATTAAGTAAATTATTTTTGGAGAGTCTTGATGAGAGGATGACACATGGGTGGGCGAATAATCAAATTTTGGGTTAATAAAAAATAATTATTTATGCATGAAGTTCCAAGTGTCACCTATGAAGCCTTCTATAAAAGAAAGGAAAATGGAAGGAAAAATGGATTTTGTTTACCCTATGGTTGGATGGAGGAGATTATGTCATTTGGAGTGGTTACGAGCTATAGTTGAGTTTGGTGGGATAGAGTGTTATATAGAGGGGACTCTTGAGCCATGAGTGGCTCACCTCTATCAGCTAGCACATTCCTTCGTTGTATAGCCCCATTGCAGCTCAGGGGTCCGCAGGGAAGGAGAGTACCCAAGGAGTAGGCTGGGAGGTCAACCGGTGGGTCATTAAATTCGGATTAAGCACGAAAACCTTCAGGCTTGGAGGTAGACAACAACAAGGGAGCTCAAGCAGCGGCAATTCAAGTTTGGTTCTCGTCCAATGTTGAATGGTACATGTGTTAGTTAGATTGTTTTTAATTATGATGATTTCATTGTGCCTATAATCAAGTTAAAAATATATATGTGATAAGAATTTAAACTGATAGACTTGATATTCGTGATTTAATTTTGCTGAGTTTCAACTTGTGTGATTATGGTTTCATTTCCTAGTTACTGTGTAAAAAAAAAAAAATTTAAAGCCTAGCGCTCATCTAGTAAATTAAAGGATCGGTCTCTACACTCCTAGACTTCCACAACCTACAATGTTACTACCACAATAATTGGAAGAAAAAAGAGAAAAAGGGCTTTGGTATAATCATGATATAAAATACACTAAAGGTCATAAGTGTGTTGATAAGAGATTATTTTACATATATTGTGAAGAGGATGATGAAAAGGAAAAAGAAACTTCAAAAGAAGAGTATATACACCAGGAACCAAACCTAGAGGAAGAAGAAATGAATCTGACCATATCGTGTAATGCATTGGCAGGAATTACCACTCCTCAAAATTTCAAGATAGAAGTACATATCAAGAATAAAAATGTAATAGTGTTGATTGATTCGGGTAGTGCCCATAATTTTATTCATTGTAAGGTAGCCAAGGAATTGAATCGCTTCCTATACCCAACAACAGAGTGTCAAGTGATGGTTGCAAATGGAAGAACAATAAATTCCTCTAGAAAGTGCCATAATATCAAGCTAACCATGGGGGATATGTATTTAATAGTAAAATGCTCTCCATTCCAATGGGTGGTGTTGATGTTGTACTAGGAGTACAGTGGTTACAATATTTGGGGATTGTAGATTTTAATTTTCAAGAAATTTTCTTGAATTTTTTTTGGAAGGAAAGAAAGTTGAACTATGGGGTATCACAGGGAAGCCAAGAAAGATAATCAGCTCTAATTTCATGATAGAGCTTCTAAAGAAAGAACAATTATGCATAGTTGCAGAATTATGCCCACTAGAGGTTCAAACATCAAGATCATCTATTTCTCTAGATATCCAAAAAGTATTGGACAATCATTCCAAGGTGTTTGAGACTCCAAAATTACTCCCACCTACTCGTGACCATGATCATGCTATTCATTTCATTCAAGGAAGTGTTCCTCCAAACATCAGGCCTTACAGATATCCTTATGCTCAAAAGAGTGAGATTGAATGTATGGTTGCAGAAATGCTATAGGCTGGTATAATTCAACCTAGTCAAAGTTATTTCTCTGCTCCAATAGTATTGGTGCCCAAGAAGGATGGATCATGGTGTATGTGTCTAGATTATTGGGAGCTCAACAAGCTCACTATTAAAGATAAATTTCCCATCCCCATCATTGATGAATTAGTGTATGAATTACGTGGAGAAATTTACTTCACCAAGCTGGATCTTCGTTCTAGATATCATCAAATTAGAATTAAGTCTAAATACATTTCAAAAACAACATTCAGAACTCATGAGGGTCATTATGAAATTTTGGTCATGCCTTTTGGCCTTACTAATGCACCTTCCACATTTCAAGGTTTGATGAATTCCCTTTTCAAACCCTTCCTTAGAAAATGTGTGTTACTATTTTTTGATGATATACTAATCTATAACAAGTCTTGGAAGGATCATGTTCAACATGTTGACAAGGTGCTCAAACTGTTGGAGGAGAAACAATTATATGCAAAAACCTTCAAATGTTTCTTTGGAGTACAGGAGGTGGAATATTTGGGTAATATTGTATCTCATGAGGGTGTTAAGGTAGACCCTAAGAAAATTAAATCCATTAAGGAATGGAAAATCCCCACAACCATAAAGCATCTTCGAGGATTTTTGGGGTTAACAAGGTATTATGTCAAGTTTGTTAATAATTGTGGGAGAATATCGGCACCTCTAACATCATTACTGAATAAAGATGCATTTCATTGGACTCAATAAGCAACTAAGGCCTTTAAACATCTTAAATAGGCAATGTGCTAGGCACCGGTCTTATCTATGCCAGACTACACAAAAACTTTTATTATGGAATGTGATGCCTCGAGAAATGGAATTGGTGCAGTTTTAATGCAAGAAGGAAGACCCATTGCTTTTGAAAGTTGTCCAATCAAAGGAAATTATTTACATAAACCTATTTATGAGAAGGAAAGGTTGGCAATACTACATGCACTAAAACAATAGAGACCTTACCTAATGGGAAGACACTAAAAGGTAAAAAAATATCATGATAGTCTTAAATACATTTTGGAACAAAGATTATATTCATAAGAGCAGCAAAAATGGGTCAAAAATATGTTGGGTTATGACTTTGAAACTATCTACAAAAAAGGGAAGCAAAATGTTGTGGAAAATGCACTGTCAACAAAGGATAAGGATGTGGAAGCATTTATTTGTTCCATTTTTATTACCCAACCTGAGTGGATAACGGAAGCAAGGGATGAATGGAAGAATGATGAAGAGCTATGGATACTCATTCAAAATCTGTAGCGAGATCCTAATACATTTGAAACATTTAGCTCGGAAAATGACTCATTATGGTACAAAGATCGCTTATATCTTTGTAAGAAATCCCAAATCAAACAAAAGATTATTTTGTAATTGTACACTGTTGTGGTGTGTTTGGTGCACGTATGTACGAAATCACACTAGTTTATGGGGTGTGGTTTACCCCGTTAAACTATTGGTAATAGGCAGAAATAAGTGGAGTCAATAAGCATACTATATAGAGGAAAAAACATGCAAATGTAAACTAAAAACTAAACTAAAACTAAACATAAAGAAACAGAAGCTCTGAACGAGTCAAACGACAACAATAATGCAAACGGTGGTTGTAGGCCCCTCTTATTGAGCGTTGGTAGTAAGAAGAGTGATACTTTACCCTCCTGCCAAAGGGCCCCTATACAATGGTTCTAGGTCCCGATGCAAGGGTGTTTTTATCTCAAGCTTGCCTCGGTGCAGTCTTCCTCTCTCTCCACTATGTGGAATGAACTTGTTGGGTGGCCAACAATTGAGTCCCCTCTATCTTCAGCTCCGGGTCACACATTGTTGGTATTACTTGGGAAATTCTGGCCAGCGTAACAATGTGATCACCCATTCTTCATCTCATGGTGGCTTTATATAGGATATTTCAAATCCTCCTTCCCTCTCTTGGTACATGGAGGATGGTAACCCAAGAGAAGGGTATAATTCCTTCGTGTGCTCCAAATATTGTGTGCTCACATAGTGTCTAAGGAGGCGTTGGTGGCTATCCTTAGGCATCTACAAGTAAGGAGTGACTTGTCCTTTGCTTTGTGTGGTCCTGGATAGTGACATTTCTCCACTCTTAGGAATAAGTGCATATCAGGCAAAAAGGCGTGCAGAAGGCACTCTTCTCGATGGATAATGCGAGCAAACAACATTTAAGACTAGTTCAAATTTGATTTTCCTCAAACCTTTGAGATTTTTAAATACTTTCTGGATTCTGTAATGTCTTCCAGCCCTGTAAATCCTTTGGCTTGACATTAATTAATGTCATCTTCTGTTGTACAATTTTCCAGTGTTAAAAGTTGCCCCCTAATGTGTTAGGTCTAGGAAGAATTGTATAGTTGAAATTCATTATAGTTTCTTTTCTGTATCATGCGTAGAGAGAGAGAGAGAGAGACCTACGTGAAGCCTTGGAATTGAAAACACCCTGCACCATTTCCAAGAATGATCATGGCCTAAGGGATCCCTGCAAGAAAATACAATATACAATATATACACATTTTCAAAGAGGCGGGCATGTCCCATGCTCGTGATGTTGTGGCTAGTTAAACAAAATTGACAGATATATGTTCTGTCTGTATCACTGATATGGTAGTGATGTTGGCAGTTGTTGACGATGACTGCTGACACCCTCAGGGGTGTTTTTTCTTTGAAAATAGGTGGAATGTGGTACCCATATGCGTAAACTCAGTATGGCATATAGCTACGCATTGTACTCACAGGTGTTGGTTTGGACCTTCCCGTGTAAGCAGTTTTGACAGACGCTTATGGAGGCACGGGTCTTCGACGGATCTGATCAAAGTGCAATGGTTGTAAGGTACGATACCATCTTGACATGAAAGCTTTTTGTCGTAGTCGAATGTCAGGAGGATCGATGGCATCTGTGTACAATGATGTCTCCCACATTGCCACCCGAGGATGCCCCTTTGTATGGAGAGGGGTGATCCAAGATACCGCTTCCTTTTTGGAATATAGGTGTTGAAGTTGACAAAAAGGAAGCCTCAACCAAACAAGGGGTCACCGATAAGAGGGATCAAGGACCTGGATGTGGTGGGTTTAATGTAGGCATGTTGGCGAGGGGTGACTAAAAACTGATAATGGGGATTCATTGGCCCGAGGTCGGAGTATACTTAAGCAGCTTGGTGGCAGTCATAGTTATTTCTGAATGGGGAAATCCCTAGAGTCGATAGGACTTCCAGGGCGGGTGTAAACCGGCTATGAATGTCATGATGGTTTGTGCATGGGGGTGAAATACTCTGACCAAGGGTGTTCAAGGACTTCTGCCATGGGAGAAAAGATGAAATGAGAGGGTGAAGGGCCAAAGTGCACTGTTTGTGGTATTTGTACACTTACCAAAAGAATAAAATAATGGGGTTTGGTTTGTACAAAACACAGAGACGGGTACCCCAAAACATGAAAGTGTTCGCTCACTAATGGTGTGAGGAAGGTGTTTTTCTGAGGGTAGGCGTCCCATCGGTTGGTCTCATGTGCAGGGTTGATGAAGCGGATGTAAAAATATCGCAGATGGGATTATGTTGGTGGAGGTATGGTGGGCCAAATGCGAGGCGTGGTGGTGCATGCTTTATCTACTTGTACAACCTGTTCGTCTGGGAAGGGGGTTTGAGTTTGTATGGTAAACTTGACCTTATGCATGATGAATGGATGGGCATGAGGTGCTTCCTGGACTGAAGTGGTATGGCCATGGCGTCACTCATGTTGTGATATATGGTCTACTGTGGGTGACGAGTGCCATGGAGGGGAGGCTCTACTGACCGACGGGGATTTTTATCATGTGCAGGATGGGGCGGTGATAAACATGGTCGGATATGAGGACCCTATGGTTTATTTTTTATGGAGAAATGGTGTTAGGATATGCAGAGCTTTCTGGGACTCTATCATGTTGGGGGTAGAATGATACCTGCTCTGGA
The DNA here is from genome assembly GCA_034641835.2 of Pinus albicaulis. Lineage (NCBI taxonomy): Eukaryota > Viridiplantae > Streptophyta > Pinopsida > Pinales > Pinaceae > Pinus > Pinus albicaulis. The sequence continues at coordinate 950,765,990 of CM076582.1, forward strand.
AATTTCAGTAGATGGTGTTGTGAATGTTTTTGCGAGCTTTTCCTGCAAAAACAACTACCTCAAGTGAAAGCATCTTCTTTATCAAATATTATTGAAATTCATGAGCTTTAAAAAGGAAGATGAGAGGGCATACCTGTCGACGCTGAAAATTTATTTTTTCTGGAATTTGAATGTGTGGCATCGTTTCCATTCATCATGGAGTGTTGATTACGGTGCAACTTACGGTTCACATAATGGAACTTTTGATCTCTCGTTATGGCCCTCCAAAGTTTTTGAAAAGGGTGATAAATAGGTAAATATGGCCCTGATTCAATTCATTTGTACTTGCTGAGTTTTGAGAGGTCAGAGGATTCTGAGTAGCATTTCTTGCCATTGCGGTCAACCAAAGCACCAGGGACTAGCGATACTATGCCCAGGTAACTTCCATGACGTCTTGCACTTTAATTTTTTACAGCTTGATGGTGTCGAGTTCCATACAAACTGGGTTTGTACGGATTTTGGGTGACTTTTTCCCTAGATTTCATGGGCAATATAGGAAAAAGTGCACCTTCTTTGCGTGCAATTTCGGGGGACAAGCGCGTGAGGGCACTCTGTTCCTCTATTTTAGTGTGCCTTAGATGGTCCTGTGTAAAATATAGGTGCACGCTAAGCGTTCCTATCTGAGGGACAGACGCGCAAAGGCTGAGGTGAAAAAATATTTTGTTTTTGGCTTATTTTTTGGGTTTTTTCTCTGTACTGATGGGTACCTGTGTCGGTGACAGGTTAGTGTGGAGGGAGTGGGACTGGCCCAAGATCCGAACCACTTTAGTTGTTGATGTTGGGGAGCAACGTCATCTGGCACTATGGGGCCTTCTGAAGTTTGCTGAGAATGAGTTTCTTCGATCACAGGATAGATTACTACGATACATTATTCAGCACTGGCGTAGGAGGTGCAACATGTCCGTGTTACGTGGTACGAACCTAATCATCTGTTTTGAGACGGATATATATTTTATGACCGGGTTACTGCCTCAGGGTGAGGCACTGAGGTATCCACTCCCTATAGGGAGAGTGGACTTGGATAAATTCTGGAGGCATCATTGTGGTGGGGTGCCTCTTACAGATGGATGCATCAACATTAAATTAGTTACCGATGTGGTAGAGTGGTGTCCTCTGGCAAAGATCATGCGACTGGCGAGGTCGTTTTCTCCACATCAGGCATCCGGCCCGCAGGTTGGAGTTTTGCACCGGCTGAGGTCTGGGCATTTTTTTGACTTTGCCCGCTTTTGTTTTGATGGTATGGTGTCGCAATTGAAAAAGGTCCAACGTGGATCTAAGTCATTTGCGTACGCCAGTATCTTGTGCAGCATCATGAACGAGAGGGTAGTGTTGCTGAGGCTGGTAGTGGTGGTGCCTGTTGGGGGGCCACGGGAGCCACGTATGAGGAGGTGGGCTTCGATGATGTCGCAAGGCAGTGGTGGCATGGTGGGGCGTTATTGGAATGCCACGATAGAGGCCTGGTTTGAGGCCAACCCACAGATTTTTTTTCCATACCCATATGCGGGAATGGACTTCCAGGGTGATCCAGACATAGGTCTCCCGGTTGGTTATGTTTAGGGGCCTACAGGTATGTTTAATATGTTTTCTACATTTGTTTGAGTATATATGTACTTATGTGTTTTGCTAGTGATACTGACATCATTCTGGTTACTCGTGCAGAGTTTGGCAAGGTGGTCGCCCCGTGGCTCGGCTGGTGGGCCACAATCCTCCGCGACGACCTAGGGGTGGTCAGGGAGGAGGTGATGCATGTGGACCAAGTGGTGGTAATGGCAGACCTGGTGGTGGTGCTGGCCCTTCTAGGGAGGGTAGCATCTTGGTTGCTGGAGAGGTTGCGGCCGAGCGAGCTTGTGCTAACACGGCAGAGGCTCGCATTGTAGAACTGACAGCTCATGTGTCCATTCTTGAGGACTTCCGGGGTCGAGTGGACCACTTGACCCAGGGGATGCCTGCTCAAGGTTTCATGGATGACTTTGATGAGGTCTAGTTAAATATTTTGATGGCCCATGAGAGGGACTATCGGCCCACTCTATGTTGGGTGGCGATTGCAGTTGCGACGGCCTCTCCGGTGGTGGCACCGGGAGCAATGGTGGGTCCAGGTGCCCCTCTTGAGGGGGCACCACCCTAAATTATTTTTGTACACAGGGAAAGCACCGATTATGAGAATTCTTCCCTTATTTTTGACGACTTTTGTATCTTTAGGCTGGCTTTGGGGCCAATGATACTATTTTTTGTACTAAGATATACACATTGTGATATATATATATGAGAGATATTTTTTGTGGCTCTACGTGATGTATCACCTGTTTTGGTTTATGTATTATGTTATGTTGATGGATCTATATTTTTGGTTTTATGTATGATGGTTTATTTGAGATGCATTCCAGTTTAGGATATTGTTAGCAATGTGATCAACTATTTGGTTTTGACTCCTTGGTACATGTGTAAATGTGATATAGTCAAATTGTTTGCTTAATCTTTTGGCACGCAAATATTTTCTAAACAGATGTGTATCTCTTGTCTCAAATTTTTGGTTTAACTGTGAAACAACTAACTAGGAATCGAGGTAGACATGAATATGGTGTATGCCCTAATGGAGGGCATCACACATAAGTCCGATGATGGCGTCATATTCTACCTTATTATTTGTTGTTGAACTGATGCACACCCCGTTTGAGCAGAGTGGCGATCGGTCAGGGTGGTAAATGACCCAGGAAACTGCGGCTAAACTTTGAGACCATCTTGATGCTCCATCATCAAATCCAAAATAGGGTTCATGTTGGTGATCCATGGTGATACTTTGAGCACTTTTAAATAAGTCTTTGGGTCAAAAATTTTGAGTGGTGGATTTTGTGTATGAACACTCTAGGGAAGGGTCATCTTGGCCCTTATGGGTAGAATTTCTTGAGGTAAAGGTTGTTGATGGGGTTGTTGAGGCAGGCCCCGTCCGGTTCCATCAAGATGTATGCCCCCTGTCGAAGGCAATGTTTAATGATGTAGGGTCCTTTCCACAAGGTTTCGAAATTTCTTGTTCCTAAGGCTTCTTTTGCGACATCATAGCGGAGGACTAACTCTCCCTCGGTGAATGAGAGATGGGTGATGTGGCGGTCAAATGATGATTTTACCCTTTTCTTGCGGGCCTCGTTGTGTTGCAGCAATTGTCATCGATTTTTATCAACAAGCTCTAGTTGTACTAGGCACTACTCTAGAGGTTGGGTGTCATTGAGGAGTTCGATGGCGGCATGCAAATTTTGGATCTTGCGGAAATCTATGAAAAAGCGCAAGGTAACTTGGTTTTTTGCGACAGGAATGAGATGGAAATCCTGGGATGAGGAGACGACCGTAATCCTATTGCCAATATGTGCTAATACAAATCGTATATGGTGGACTGTGTCATCGGCGTTTGGTGGGGGAAGAATCTCTGTAATGGGATTATGTATCCCCGCTAGGATGGTTGATTTTTGGTAGGTGGAAATTGTGCCTGCCACAGAGGTACCTGACTGTTTTCATTGGCGGGCATAACTCTGGTGTGTGATTTTGGCCAGTTTAGATAGTGTACGGTGTCATTGAGCCAACGGAGTAGATAGTGTGAGATTCTACGCTACTCGTTGTTCCTGATGTGGATGCTTGGAAAGGGTCTGGTGTAGAAGAGGTTGTCTTCTGCTTCCATTTTCGTATTGTTGGCTTGGGTGTGTCTACCTCTTTGGTGGAGTGTAGACTCAACTCAACTCTTGCCGCTCTCAGTTTGTGGAGGTGCACACATTTAATCATATGGTTAAAGTGTGAACAAATCTGGCAATAAGTACGCGTTTGAGAGAAGTTTTTGAGGGAGAGAAGAGACTATGCAGAGACTGTTTGCAAGGGGCTTCAGTTCTCTACATTGGTTAACTCGGTGATCATTTAGATCACATAGTCCGCATGTTATCCTAGGCTTAGTTGGGGTCATTATTTGTTGATGTGTGGTCTTAATTTGTCTATCGCGCCATTGTGGGGGCGGGGATGTTGATTCGGTGATGTATTTTTTATGCCATTTTCGGAGGTCGTCCTATCTCTTCTCTATGGTATCAATCATGTCGATGGTGGGATGAAGTTGCGAGGCATAAGTACAGTGTCGCTCATAATGGTTTCCCTAACATATAACGCAAAATATCCTTCATATGAAGGTTTCGTCGAGCTCGGTTTGAGGTCTGATGGGGAACGAGCGTTGTAATGTGGCTAAATCAGGATAATGGACTACCACATGATCAGGTGTTTTGCATAAGGTACATGTTGGTCGTCTCCGTGGAGGGCGGTTCGAGGTAAATAGGGGTTCCTTGATGGGTCGCTCTTCAACAGACAAGAACATGATGGATCTACTCGTCACATCTTCTTGGGTTGTGGAGCTATCCGTGGACTCCGCATCCATGTCATCTTCTTGGGAGAGGCGGACTACGGCTGAACGTAAACTAGCGAGGGATAGCTGGAATCGGGGCATATAGTGACAATTTTCCACAAGGTGATTGTCGACGCATAATGGACATGTGAATTGTGTTACACGCAATCCCACATAGTAAACCCTTTCTATTGGATACTATCTGTGGATGAGTTCCAGGGCTGCACATTCTTCAAGGAAGTGACCTCGTTCATCGCATAGCATGCAATCGATAACGGGCATGACTAGGGGTCTTTCTAGAGCCCTTCATTCTTACTGCAGGTATAGGATGGTACGAGGTTCATTTCCAGATGCCTGGGTGGAGGGATCCTCCTGATACGATCGCTCGATGGCATGTAAGGCGTCCCTATATCGCAGGATCTCTGGGAAATGGAGGGTATAATGCTTGTAGTTGCCATAGAGGGCGCATGCATGATTTGTACACAGCGCTTTGCCTTTACCTTTGGTGGTAGCTTCCTTTTTATGGGAACGTGGCGTCGCGATGTCTATTTCGGAGCCAAGGAGTGGTTTTAATTCATCTAGCTCCAGACAGATATGGGTAGGGTGACCTATTACGTCACATATGGTGCAGAATGGTGATTCCCACTGTATGGTGGGAGTCACCATCTTCCTTCCTCTCTTCTCGGTTTTCCTAGCTGTGATCATCGATTTTGCAATGGGAACTTACTTTGCAGGGGTGGTCTCAACAGTTTCTTGGATAGATGGGGGCTCCTCGAGCCTAAGGGGCTTCAACCCTGTGGTAGTAACATGGGTGGCTCATGTTCCAGAATGGGGAACGAGGTACCAAACTGAGAATTCCAATGATATGTTGGGTAACACCAGTGTTTCCAAAACCTGCTAGGAGACAAAGCCAGCTCGGGGGTAGAGGAAAGGCGTTTGGGAGGCGGCATAGGCTAGGGAGGTTGTCGGGGCTGATGCCTCGGTGTCGTTACTACTTGTGTCTGTGTCCTGACTAGCTTCGGTGCTTGATGTGGACATCATGCACATCGGAGCCCCTGTGAAATCCAGTGATGACTCAGGGATAATGGGAGGATCTCCTAGGAATGACCCTAGAACGGACAATTGTTTGAATTGGCCGGGGCCATATTATTGGTACTATGAAAGCACATCTATGGATGTACCTACATAGGGTAGGATTACCTCAGTGTTTTTTATGGGATGCTTTTCGTTGTGCGTCAGTTGGTCTATAATAATGATGCGGTCCTCATGGGGGAACATCATAATGCGGAAGATGGAGGAGGTTATGGCAGACATGGCGTACATATAACTTCGCCCGAGGAGTATATTGTAATCTAAGTGAGCGTCCAAGACTTCAATGTCTATGTGGACCGTCTTTTCGGCTAAACAGACCAGGACATTTTGGTAGAGGCCGACGGGAGTCGAGGGCGACTGTCATATGCTCGAAGTGTTATGACTGAGGGTTTCAGTTCGGGAGAACCTAACTTTTGCCAAACATTTTTGGACATTATGCATGTCGATGCACCCTCGTCTATGACACATCGGTGGATAGTGATATTCTATACCGACACTGGTATCTGGAAGGTGACCATGGAAGGAAGCCTAGGGGTGGCTTTTTCTAAGTCAAAAGCCATTACGCGTGTATCGTTAGGATCGATAGCGCCTAACACGGAAAGTAGGGCTTTCTGTTGTTTCGGGCATGACTGCAATACTTCCAGAGCTGACATAGAAGCGAGATATTGTGCTAAATTGTCCATGATACTATAATTTTGGGCCGCTTTGGAGTAGTTTCATGCTCTCCTATTAGGTCCCTTTGCCATCTTCGGCAATGGTTATATAGGCATCTTTGAAATGGTCAAGGTGCAGTCGGTTAACTGGTAATTTCCCCTGACGCATTGGTGTCTGGTGGGGTGTCGTAATTGTGATTTCGTGTTTGGAAAAACATCTCTTCTCCAGTCATGTAGATTTCATGGTTGCTTTTCCTGAAATCGTCTGGGTTTTCCTGGTGAGTTCTTACCGTCCCCCGATTGGGGAAAGGTTCTTGCATCAAAGCTGTTTGCTGGGAAGATCCTCCTTGTCCTCGGTTACTCTATAGCTTCTTTAGCTCAGGGAGATCGGGACAGTGGTGAGTATAGTGACTGTACTCACCACATATCGAACAAGAATGGTTTATTCGAAGAGGTGGCCTCTTGCTCTGCCATTGGGTATTGCTTGGCTCCTGGTTCTAATTCTAATTAGAGTTACCTCCAACCTGGGATCGCGGTGGGCGTTGTTGGTTGCTGCCCCCTGTCTAGGGTTCCCTTCTGGCTTGTTTTTGGATTTTTTCTTCACCATGTTAGGAGGGTAGTTCTCCTTATTGTATCGGTGTGGTTGGTTTTTGGACAACTGCACAAAGTTCACATGTGCATTGTTTTGCATAGGTGGGTCTTGTGTTGGGGACTGATCGTAATGCAGTCCTGAGTTTGCACCTGACTGTTGGAGGGGAGTTCTTTCGTCAGTGTTTATTTCTACGTATTGATTCCCCTGAGTCGGAGGATATGATCCTCACTGGTGATACACGGGTGCCGTATCAGTCAAATTTTTCTGAGGCATATGATGACTTTGAAAACCCGGTTAAGGCACGTTCTGGGTAGAACTGTATGTGTAACCAGGGTTTTGACTACTGCTGCCTAGGTAACCTCAGGTCAATGACCCACTTAGTCCGTCCGCAGAGTTCGACGTGCCAGGAAATTCTTGATAATTTTGCAGGCGCGGGGCATTAGGCAGGATGTTGTAAATGTATCCTGACTACGTATAAATCAGCTCAAGCTTCTGGGCTTTGCTGATTGTGTCCTCTTCGGATGTTGGATTCTATTGCGCCACATCCTTTGAAATATTTGCCGTAAGAGTTTTCAAGAACAAATTTAAGAGCAGTCAGTCATCGAGTTTAGCTTTACATAAACTGTGACACCACCTCCATTCATGGAGATGGTCTGAGATGTGGATGTCGGGGGTTTGTCTAAAATGTGTCAGTAATTCGATTCTGGAATCATGGTGAATGGGTAACTGAAAGTATGTTGGGAATGCGGTAGAGATGGAACTAAAGGTTCCATGTGAAGCTGAGGGTTGCTCCACGTACCACTTCGCAGCTACTCATGTAAGAGTGCGTTGAAATAATATCAATCGGATAGTGTTTTCAATGATACTGTTCGATGAGCACCACAGGTGAAAGATCATGACATGATTACCTAGGTCTTCCACTTGCTTGCCTTCGAAATTTGATATATCCGAAGAGAGCTTCGTGGGCATGAGAGGCCATGTAGGATCGTGTGTGATGGGGTCATTCATTAACTTGGTTAGATCAGGCAGATTCAATGAAGCTAAGATAGGTGATTGAGAGGTTAACGCCATTGCAATGTGTGAAGACACAAAGTTCTAGTTATAAAGAGGGTTATTCTGCAACGTACCCTGCTGTGTATTCGATTGGCTTCCCATATGGGATGCACTCCTCTGCCCCCTAGGGGTCATGGGGGGAGTGGTGTGTGGTGTGGTATTGGGAGACCGACTAGCGTTCCCAACAACGGCTGCCCCGAGAAAGGACGAACCGATAATGGTGGCAGTGTTTTGTCTTTGACGCCTGAATGGTGAAAGACCTGGAACCCCTCCCGGTAATGGGGTGAGGTCCAAAAGACGCCTGGATCGATGAGGTTCCGTTGGGACCTATCAGGTGTCACCCAGGTTTGGTTTTGGAAAAATTTGAGAGGATAGAGTCTATGATCAAAGAAAACTTCTTGTCACATACATAAAACAAAGTGAAAAATAAAATAAATTTCCATTTAAATTAATATATGTGATCAAGCAATCAAAAAAAATGGTTTTTGTTCATTTGCGTATGATACTCAAAATCCTAGAATACCTATGCATCCTCACACACTCAAAAGTAACTGGGTCTTGAGAATATTTCTTGCGAGTGCTGGCACAACATCCCATAAGAGCTGGCGACACCCCCAGTCAGTCGAAGAGAATCCACCAAGGTAAGGGTAGAGGGTCTGGCACTTGCCTGCACTGTCACCTATAGGGTAAAGGTTGCCCTAGTTTTTGACCACTAATAACCACTGTCCCAAGTAAGCGTTCGATTCTTGGGCTTCTTGGTAGTCAATTAACAGTACTGAGTATCAATCGGGTCAGGTAGCCCCAACTGATACCGCACACACTGTGCCTACGCCTAACCCTCTCTAAAACGGGTCTCTATTGCACTCGGGTTTTATTTTCCGTGGGCTGATAGGTGTATTTGAAGCTCCCTAAATACACAACTTCTATTTTTCAATATGAAGTATGATCAAGGCTGCTTATTGGATGCCTACCCCCTTGATCCTAACTTAAGCTATAAATTCTTTTGTGGCCCCTGTGGGGAGAATTTAGTGAGTTTGGTTAAGTTAGTTTTAGGTGTCTTTGTTTTTCTTAGTGGGTGAGTTTGTGTGAGCACAAAGTAGACAAGCACATAGTTTGAATGTGTCGATATCGATGATCCTTTACAAAATCCCCTATTTAAACTATGTTGTATTGTTCTTGGCTCAAATGAAAAACATGTGTGGATAATGGGCCACTTTCAATTTTTCCTAGTTAATCTATGTGACTAACTATAGGGAGATGGCGAATTGTGAATAGGGAGTGTTCATATGCTTACCTAATATCACCAGAGGGTGCAAAGGTAGCATATATTACTTGCTCTTCTATAAACAATTCAATCCTAGTCCCGAAATTCCTAGTGCAAAAATTGAACTAAACTAAAAATATTTACACTAGAAAAAGAAAACTAGCTATGCATGCATGGTCTTGGGCCACTTATTTGGGCTAGTTATCTAGGTGTGTAAGTACCAAAATTTTCAAAACATAAATCTTTCTGAATCTAAGTTATTTTTTCCCCCTACTTAAACTATGTGTGAACTTTGCAAAAATCAACTTGAAGTAAAACTGACACTAAGCCTACAAAAAGCAGCTAAAAGTGAGTTTTAACAAGTTGCGAGGTACCACAACCAGTGTTGGTAGTTGTATTAGGGGTTTCCAAGCACCTTACAAGCAGGAAAAAACAAAAACTAGGGAGAAATTTCTCATTCTGTAATTTGCGCGCAAAAGGCTGAAACAAGTGCACTCTTTGCGCGCGGGTCAACTCTGAACGCTCGTCCTATGCATCTGTGAGGGAAAAACGCGCGCAAAATCCTGTAAGTAAAAATTTTAGGAGCTACTCTTCTTCATTATGTCACTTGGGATGAACTAGGGACTGCAAGAGAAATCAGGGGAAATTCAGTTCCACTCCACAGCATAGACAGAGGTCTCCTGCAAAAGAAGGCACAACCACATAAACTTGGTAATAAAACGTTAGTGGAGTCGCCAATCCTGCTGTGGTGTGTTTGGTGCACGTATGTACGAAATCACACCAGTTTAGGGGGTGTTTTTTACCCCATTAAACTATTGGTAATAGGTAGAAAGAAGTGGAGTCAATAAGCATACTATATAGAGGAAAAATCATGCAAATGTAAACTAAAAACTAAACTAAAAATAAATAAACAGAAGCTCTGAACGAGTCAAATGACAACAATAATGCAAACGGTGACTCTAGGCCCCTCTTATTGAGCGTTGGTAGTAAGAAGAGTGATACTTTACCCTCTTGCCAAAGGGCCCCTAGACAATGGTTCTAGGTCTCGATGCAAGGATGTTTTTATCCCAAGCTTGCCTCGGTGTAGTCTCCCTCTCTCTCTACTACGTGGAATGAACTTGTTGGGTGACCAACAATTGAGTCTCCTCTGTCTTCAGCTCTAGGTCACACACTACTGGTATTGTTTGGGAAATTCTGGCCAGCATAACAATGTGATCACCCATTCTTCATCTCGTGGTGGCTTTATATAGGAGATTTCAAATCCTCCTTCCCTCTCTTGGTACATGGAGGATGGTGACCCAAGAGAGGGGTATGATTCCTTTGTGTGCTCACATAGTGTCTAAGGAGGCATTGGTGGTTGTCCTTAGGAGGCTACAAGTAAGGAGTGACTTGTCCTTTGCTTTGTGTGGTCCCGAATAGTGACATTTCGACACTCTCAGGAATGCGCACATATCGGGCAAAAAGGCACGCAGAAGGAGCTCTTCTCGAAGGATAATGCACGCAAGCAGCATTTAAGACTAGTTCAAATTTAATTTTCCTCAAACCTTTGAGATTTTTAAATACTTTCTAGATTCTGCAATCTCTTCCAGCCCTGTAAATCCTTTGGCTTGACATTAATTAATGTCGTCTTCTGTTGTATGATTTTCCAGTGTTAACACACACCTCTCCCTTAGGAGGGCACTCAGGATTTTTAAAAAATTACCACAAGGTCAAGAAGGAATTTTTTTGGGATGGCCATAAATATGATATTCAAAATTTTGTGGCAGAATGTTTGGTTTTCCAAAAAAATAAAGTTGAGACAATTAAGACCCCGGGTCTGTTAAAACCTTTATCCATTCCAATTCAATGTTGGGAGGAGGTTTCAATGGATTTTATCACAGGTTTACACAAGTCCGAAGGAAAGAATGTCATCATGGTGGTAGTTGACATACATACCAAGTATGCAAACCTTTGTGCATAATCTCATCCATTTAAAGCCATTACAGTTGCTACTACATTTCTAGAAACAATTCAAAAGCTACTTGGAAACACAAAGATCATGGTAAGCGATAGAGATCTCATTTTTACAAGAAATTTTTGGGCGGAATTATTTTCTTATTTGGGTACTAAATTAGCTCATAGCTCATCATATCATCCTCAATCTGATGGGAAAACTGAGATAGTGAACAAATTTTTACAAGGATATATTTTTTGCTTTGTATATGCTAAACAAACACAATGGTTCAAGTGGTTACCTCTGGTTGAATGGTGGTATAACACTTCCTCCCATATTGCAGCAAAAATGACCCCATTTATGGCACTTTATGGATATAATCCACCATCCATTACATAATATTTAAGATAAAATTCTAAGATTTAAGAAGTGGAAGACCACATCGAGCATCAACAACAAGTTCTCCAACTCTTAAATGATAACCTGACTTTGGCACATAATCAAATGAAACATCAGGCAGATCAACATCACGACGAAAGAAGTTTTGATGTAGGCGACTTAGTATTTTCACGGCTACAACCATACAAACAAATTTCCCTCAATCAAGCTAAAAGGATAATAAATTATCACCAAAGTATTATGGTCCTTACAAGGTGTTGCAAAACATTGGTACTATGGCATACAAATTGGAGCTTCCTGCATCTTCTCAAGTGCACCCAGTTTTCTGTGTTTCATGCTTAAAGAAGGTTATAGGTGACAAGCTCCCAATTCAAACAATATTGCCAGAACTTGACTATGAAGGAAAAATCACATTGGAACCTGAAGCAGTCACAGAAACAAGAACACAAAAGCTATGAAATTGATCAATTTCAGAGTATCTCATCAAGTGGAAGAACTTACCCATTGAAGATTCGATATGGGAGGATGAGAATTTTATACAGAAACATCCAGAACTACTCAAGCATTGAGGACAACACTTTTTTGAAGGAGAGGGGCATGCTAGGTCCCTATAATAATAGTGTATCCCCTTATTTTTATTGTTATTATAGCCCACTTATTGTTATTTTTGTGCCCATGTAGTCCTCATATTGTTATTATTGTGCCCCATAGAAGCCCACTATTGTTATTGTCGTTCCCTTACATTGTTATTGTTATGTCGGCTAGGATTATATTGTGACCCATTGGACTCCTATATATATATAGGAGTTATTTTCATTTGTATCATCCAATAATTTTTCATTTATGTAATTTAAAGGAGGTTTCCCCCTCAAGGAGGCTGATTTCTAAGTCGTTGATCACTCTTTTCTTCTATTTTGTGAGTTGGTTTCATAACACACAAGTTTTCAATTTTTCACTTATGTTTCAAGTTATAAATTGAAGTGCAAGTTTCATTAAAAAATGAGATATATCTTGTGTTATTTTAAAATTTTAAATTTTTTTAATTTTAGGTTTGCGGATATGATTTATGTTCTCCAATGACTTTAGCAATGGAGTCGACGATGGGGATAGGAACATCCAAACAATTTGAAGAATTTGTCTAACATTTTTTTAATAAATTGCATTAGTTTATTCATTTTCATTTGAAAAATTTTTAAATTTTAATATAGATATACTTGTACATGTATATTGTACATTTATCTAGGAGGATGCATTGATGCAGACCCAACACGAGACAATGGAGGGGGGACTACATGAGGTATTGCATGAATTTTTTTTTTATTTTTCATTTTGTTTTTTATGGAGTTCTACATTCTCATTCAATTTTAAAACATTAAATTTAAATTTAATACATACATAAATTTCTTATACATGTATATATATGCAATTAGGGCCAACACGGGACAATGGAGGGGGAACTACATGAGGTATTGCATGAAATTTTATTTTTTATTTTTTTAATTTGCTTTTTATGAAGTTATACATTCTCATTCAATTTTAAAACATTAGATTTTAATTTTAATACATACATAAATTTATTATACATGTATATATATGTAATTACACACATTGTGCAGGTCCCCCATTCTTCAGATGAGAGCACAAGGAGGCTGCTAGAAAATATATTTCAGCTAAATTCTCTAAATTGATGCAGAACATTTTATTTGATAGTATTTTTATAGTACATGTTATGTTTACTTTTCTATAACTTGATTCACAACATTTTACTTGACAGTGTTTTTATATCTAGTACATGTTATATTTACTTTTATTGAATGATATCAATTTTGGACATATTTTAAATCTAGAATTATTTAAATTATGATTTAGTACATGTTAATTTTGGAGTTTATGTGAATTTTGCATGGTACAATTTTATGCATGTTTTGATGCTTAAGACTTGGCTTTACATATTTAAATTCATGAATATATGTAGCAATGATTCAAGTAAATTTGTATTTAGTCCAGTACATTTTGCATGATGATGTTCTTATAATGTTAGTAGATTCAATTCTTATGTTTTGTATAAAGTTGATTTGCCACTTTTTATGTAAAATGAATCTATAGTGAAATTTCAAATTACAAAACACATGTGATCCATTATGCATTTGAACACGTGAGTGTTATAATTAAGTGTAGATATCTATTAAAGGTGATATTTAGGTACATTTTGCATTAACATGTCCTTTACAACAATCATAGATGGTTTTACATATTTAAGTTCATGAATATGCAGCAATGATTTAAATACATTTGCATTTAGTTGTTACATTTTGCATGTGATCACATGTTGTTATAATGTTAGCGGATGATAAGGTTATGTTTTAACTTGTTGTTTTGTCAGTTGTTATTTAAATTGAATCTAGATTGAAATTGAAAATTACAATTGGTACATTATGCATTTGAACATGTGAATGTTATAATTACATGTAGATGTCTATTAAAGGTGATATTTAGGAACATTGTGCATGATCATGTCATTTAAAACAATCATAGATGGTTTTACATATTTAAGTTCATGAATATGTAGCAATGATACAAATACATTTGCATTTAGTTGTTACATTTTGCATGTGCCCATGTGTTGTTATAATGTTAGTAGATGATAAGATTATGTTTTGTTTAACTTGTTGTTTTGTCACTTGTTATTTAAAATGAATATAGATGGAAATTTAAAATTACAAAACACATGTGTTACATTATGCATTTAAACATGTGAATGTTATAATTAGGTGTAGATGTCTATTAGAGGGGATATTTAGGTACATTTTGCATGATCATGTCATTTAAAGTTTAATTATAGATGGTTTTACATATTTAAGTTCATGAATATGTAGCAATGATTCATGTACATTTGCATTTAGTTGGTACATTTTACATGTGATCATGTGTTGTTATAATTTTAGTAGATGATAAGATTATGTTTTTTTTTAACTAGTTGTTTTGTCACGTGTTATTTAAAATGAATCTAGATTGAAATTGCAACTTACAAAACACATGTGGTACATTATACATTTGAACACGTGAATGTTATAATTAGGTGTAGATGTCTATTAAAGGTGATATTTAGGTACATTTTTCATGATCATGTCATTTAAAACAATCATGGATGGTTTTACATATTTAAGTTTATGAATATGTAGCAATGATTCAAGTGTTGGAATCACGATTGTCATTAGGCCAAAACCCGCAGGCGTTAGTCTCTGCTACAATTGCCAGAGTTAGGATCCACGAGAGGTGGTTATTACATGTCGTGAAACACACGGGGAGAGTTAAACCCAATTTCCAACAATCTCCCACCCAACACGAGCCAGGTGAGTTTCGAACTCGAGACCTATCGCTCCGATACCAATTTTTGGAATCACAATTGTCATTAGACCATGTTAGCCAGCTATATAATTTGTTATATCAAATGCTGGCTAAATATTTTTTGGAGCCTTCAAGAAACAAATTTTATTGCAAAAAGTGTTCCATCTTGAAGACTCTTGAAGGCCTCATGCCTCTGTCCAAAATCTTCCCTACTGTGCCCATTTTACACCCTGGAATTCTGCTGATTTCATGAGAGACTACTGCAAAATCATCATTTTTCCCCTCCTTCCACTTCCAAAACTAACCTCATTTTTTACCCCTTTAATCTCCATAAAAAATCTTTCATTTTCATATTTTTCCCTTTTCCCCTCCCTCAAAACCCCTTTGATAAGGTTTAAGACTCTTTCTTTGCCTTATCGAAACCCTCACAACCATTGAAAAACTTGAAAATTTCATAAAAACACATTTGTGTATTATAGACTTAAGCCCCCTAGGGCTAAGTTTTAAGCCATTTCCCCTCCACGTACCCGCACCCTAGAACCAGGTGCTAGATCCACAAAGCGCCTATCGCATCGCAAAATCTGAGCGCATAAGTTTGTTTGTCGTGTTTAAAACTCTGATGCCGATTAGCCCTGCATATTATAGCCCATGATCATATTGCTTTCCATGTAGCCCAATGCCCCGCAGTCGAGCGCCTACCCACTTCGTATATATAAAACCCTCCCGACACATGAAACTTTTTTTTTTATTAATTTTTGTGTTTTTTTCAGGGTATGAAAAGATTTCTGCTGGTGCAAAGCTTAAATCACTCTCCGCTGTCGATCTGATCTACAAATGGATGGCCCACAATTCAGTCGCCCTAGTGGTCCCCACGGTCAATCACTGTTCAAAATCCGGAGTTGTTTTCATCGCACCACCTTTGAAGGGAAAGTTGTATTTCCCGTTTGGTCGCGATCAATGCCATAGCCCGACACGTGGCCTTGAGCGGTTTGGAGATACCGCCCTCATCGCGCATTAAAAATCAATCGTGGGCTCTGTGCGATATTGATGTGCATCGTTTGATCTGAGACCAGCTCATCGGACGGTGATCGCACTCAAAAGAAGCTCGGGAGATGAACTAAGGTACGGTGCATTTATCAAAACATCTTCGTCGTCGATCTGATCTGCAGATCGACGACCCACAATCAGTCGCCCTGGTCCCCATGACCACGACAGCAGTCAGTGGTCCCACAGAACCGGTGGTCCCAACGCCTAGTCAGTATACATTTAAGCGCACACGCGGTAGCAACGGATTGGAGCAGGCCTTGTTTGGTTGCTCGTATGGTCGTGAAATCCGGACCCGAGGAGATCTTTAGGGCAGAATTCATAAGGATTTCGGGTCACACTTAGCCCGATGTCAGCATGCCCCAAAACAGACCCGGGGAGTTTTATAAGGCGGAATTGATATAAATTTCGGGTCACAAACACCCTGACGTCAGCGGGCCCCTTTTGTGACCCGAAATGGTTATACAGCTTAGTTTTATCGGGATTTTTGAAGTCTGGGTGTATTATTTGATAAAAAAGGGTGATTATATGGTTTTTCCATTATATGCTGAAGAAAGGCCGAAGGCTGGGGTTTAATTCTCGCGCCTTCGATTTATTGAAAAGAAGCCATCTATGGTTCAAATTTCCGTGCCTCGTCAATACTCCAAAGGCACTGATGCCTCACGACCCCTACACAGCACTGCACACCAACAAAACGTAGTAAATGAATCAAAAAATCAAAGGGTATCAGTGTCAAAGACAGAACGCACCAGAATGGAAGATTGAAGACAGATCTGTGGGGGATTACAGCTAAGATTGATTATCAAAAGCCTTATCCTCCCAATTAAAACACCGTTTAAAGAAAATCATAAGTGTTTTATCAACAGGAAAGCCTCCACCACCACATCTGAGGCAAATTGATTCCTCCCAACTACCTCAGTGCCACTTGTGCCTCAAAGCATTCAAACAGAGGCCGAAGTTATTGATCAAGATCAGATATTTGCATCATCGCAGCCAGAGGATTAATCCTGCAAATAAACTTAATGACAAAATATTAGCAGAGTTACTTCAACATGACAGAGAGCCTAAAAAGTCAAAAAGAGCTCCCACCGAGTTTAAATCTTAATGTAAATTATTTAATACAGAGGACACCTATGTAAGCTTCTTCATCGAGCCCCCCAAAGGCCGAGAAGCCATTAAGTCTTTATTAATTCTCTTTGGAGATCTTTTATCAGATATCACCTCCTCATTCTTCTATAAATACTACTGAAGAAGATGAGAGAGGGGTTGGTTGAGTTGGTTGCTGAACTTTGAAATACAATTGAGCTGGAAAATTCTGATTGTAAATAGTGCTCACGGGCTCTTGAAGCTATGCTTGTGATAGACTAGTTAGTCTGGGGAGTGTAGATGATTGCTAAACTAAAGCATAGGACTTAAAGTTGTAACTGGTTTGGAGCATCAATACAAGCTGATTTATGGGATCCTGGTCTATGTCGACGGTGATGTTATTTCTTATTGTGAATTGTTGTTTTATTTCTGTTTTCACTGTGTTCATTTTCTCTTATAAGGAACAGCATGCATAGAGTTAGGACCTACTGTATATCAGTACCCTTCTCTGACTAAAAATCGTTATCTGAATGTTTTCTTCCAATCATGTTATTTAGGAGTGTTTTAATTCAGTTCAAGCAGTAGGAATGTTGGCATTCCCTTGTCCTCCTATTTAGCTAAATATTATTCCTGAATGTTATTTTCAGTTTATGTTAAGTAGAGATGAACTAAGGAAGATATGGTGTGCCCTGGTCCTAGTTTTATCCCCAAATACTGTCTAAATGTTTCCCTTGGAATGTGTTAAAAGATGGCTAGTTTAAAATTACTTACCAAATCTTAGGCCATTCTTTGTTATCTTTGTGTTTGCCTTGAAAGTAACCAAGTAAAGCAAAGCTAGGAGAGGATTTGTGGTGAGCCCGACCCGCTAGTTTTCTACTCCAACAGTTGCCTTCAAGTTTCCCTTTGTTTTTAAAATGTTTTCTATTGAAAGTGTATCAAAGGCTGGCTAGTTTGAAAGTACTTACCAGATCCTAGTTTACTTTTATGTTTTTCTTAAGTGTGTGTCAAAGGTTGGCTAGTTTAAAAGTACTTACCAGATCCTGGGCTGCTCTTTGTTCTTCATTTGTTTAATTCCCCTTCTTTTTGTGTCATTTCATTCCATAAGTCCAACTTCAGAGAGATCCTTAGACATAGATGACTTGCCCCATGGACCACTCTTGAACCTTGATGTTTCGATTAAAACCCTATTATGACTCCACAGCGCAATGGACTAAAACCTGCAATTATCTATCTTCCTGGCCAAAGCTTGTTCTATTTGCTTGCAACTTCACACCTTTGAAACTCTTTGCATTTGGAACTTTCACCTCAAACAGTAATCATGCTCAACCATCCAAAAACGAAAAAAACCCTAGGCCTTCATAACTTGCCTAATATCATTACCCAAAACTTCAAAGACAAATCCAATCTTTGCACTTATTGGAGAGATCCCTCTCCTGATTCAGGAGGGCTAGATCCTAGAATCCCAAAGTGGTTGAAACGATGTTGTTTCTGTGATCGGACTTTGCCAATATTGCTAATTATAGAGACCTAACAGACCAAAACCTGCAGGCATTAGTCTCTGCTACAATCGCAAGAGTTAGGATCCACGAGAGGCGGTTAGTCCATGTTGAGAAACACACAGGGAGCGTTGGACCCAATGTCCAACATCAATTACACTTGAATTTAGTTGTTACATTTTGCATGTGATCATGTGTTGTTATAATTTTAGTAGATGATAATATTATGTTTTGTTTAACTTGTTGTTTTTTCACTTGTTATTTAAAATGAATGTAGGTTTAAATTGCAAATTACAAATCACATACATGGTATATTATGTATTTGAACATGTGAATGTTATAGTTAGGTGTAGATGTCTATTAAAGGTGATATTTAGGTACATTTTGCATGATCATGTCATTTAAAACAATCATGGATGGTTTTACATATTTAAGTTCATGAATATGTAGCAATGATTCAAGTACATTTGCATTTAGTTGTTACATGTTTCATGTGATCATGTGTTGTTATAATGTTAGTAGATGATAAGTTTATGTTTTTTTTAACTTCTTGTTTTGTCACTAGTTAGTTAAAATGAATCTAGATTGAAATTGCAAATTACTAAACGCATACATGGTACATTATGCATTTGAACATGTGAATGTTATAATTAGGTGTGGATGTCTATTAAAGGTGATATTTAGATACATTTTGCATGATCATGTCATTTAAAGTTCAATCATATATGGTTTTACATATTTAAGTTCATGAATATGTAGCAATGATTCAAGTACATTTGCATTTAGTTGGTACATTTTACATGTGATCATGTGTTGTTATAATGTTAGTAGATGATAAGATTATGTTTTTTTTAAGTTGTTGTTTTGTCACTTGTTATTTAAGATTGAAATTGCAAATTACAAAACGCAGGTGATACATTATGCATTTGAACATGAATCTTATAATTTGGTGTAGATGTCTATTAAAGGTGATAGTTAACTTTTAATATAAATTTTTAAATGAACATGCATAAACATACTATAAAATTGCATTATAAAACATGACCATGTACAATTTGCATGATGTGAATGTTGTTTGTTGCTTTTGAAGGTTAAATACATATTTAAGTTCATGAATATGTAGAAATGAAAGTAAATTTGAATTTAATTCGTACATTTTTCATTTGAAATCATTCTTATAATGTTAATATCCAGTACATAGATGTCTAAAAACAATCATAAAATTTTAGGTACATAGATCTGTCTAAAACAATCATAAAATTTTAAAATTGCATTAAAAAATATGGTATACAACATTGTGCGTTAATGTACATAGAAAGGCTAATATGGATGTCAGTTGATAGTTAACTTTTAATATAGTAAAACTGGAAATTACAAAACATGGTACACATTTCGCATTTTAATGAATATTATAATTTTCTTTAGATTTCTAAAACAATCATAACTTAAAATTCCATTATCAAATATGCTAGATACATACATTTTGAAATCATAACATAAAATTAACTATTGCATTCATGTATGAAATCGTTTAAGACCAGATAATGTATGTATGTTTATAAATCGCTTGTTGTGTGCATGCAAACACAATATCAATAGAATAAAATCCTCAGTACACTTTTACATAACAAGAAATATACATATAACTTTGTATATCAATACATTATTAAGAATGTACAACTCAAGAGTGCACAAAAAGAAAGGCTAACAATTTGTACTTGAACTGTAAGTTCTCAAAGATGAATCCAAAGAGAAGAAATTGTTGGTTAGTTAAATCAAAAAAATTCTAATGGAATGCCATCCTCAATGATCCATTCATGGTCAGCGTTTGACATTTTCCATTTCTTAACTTTCAATCTTTTCTTTGATTGAACTTATATCAACCTTATGCACGCTGCACACACTAAGTGACTATATTGACAACTTATGACATCAGGTTGATAGTCCTAAAAGTAAACAATACTCTCACTTTGATGATTTTTTTGGAAAAAATAGCCTTTCAATATAATAGGCCCTCTTTCATATATAAAACCATTATCATCATAGTCTTCCAATAATTTCATCTTTTGTTTAGTGCACCACATCAAATAATACTTAACATTTTCTAGGTTGTTAGTAGGTTAAACTATAGCAAAAACATCTCATGCACAATAAAAAAAAAGTACATAAATTTAGATCATAATTAACATGAAAAATTAAATTTAAAATTAACAGGGACTTGATTTTATTATCTATTTCTAGATCTCTATCATTTGAAAGCAATTGAAATGTTACCTTCTCTAATAAGATCGGAAACTCCATCACCTTGAGATGATACTGTAGTCTCCTATGATTGCATCACTTCAAAGTTTGCAACTGGAATTTTCCCTTTTGTATTTAGTTATGTAGGTTTCCAAAATTTTACATACATATTTTTTTCACAAACATCATTGGATTGTGTGTCCTCTATGCAAACATGAAAAAAACAAAAATATTTTTTTTATCAAATGCAAACACATTTCGGTACTCCTTTGTTTTAATTGAATGCAATTTTCAAGTCCCTTTTACCATTTCAGCGTCATTTTCAATTGATCTATCTACATCTTGGACCCCAATATGGCAAAAAAACCTATATGGAAATTTCAAACAAGAATATAAATATTTTATTTAAAATACAATTTAGATATGATCAAAGATAATCATTGTGATAAATAATGTTTAAAATTAGAAAATTTATAAAATTAATATCATATATTAAAGTTCTATATATATATATGCAAGTTAATTTGTATATATGTACATGTACCTTCGTACTTCCCTTGATGGATTAGTCTCATGGATTAGTGCAGCGATGCACCATTGAACAACTTGTTCAGCTCAGACAAGTCGTTTTGCAGAGTGATCCATTTGATATCTTTGAATTTCTTGTTTTATACATGCGCTTTCACCGTCATGTTCTCATTTTCCATGAACAGTCTCAAAGAAATACCAACAATGTTTAATGCGGGATTTCATATGAAGACAACACAACCAAAAGAATGATTGTGAATATTTGAATTGACCCCCGCATTCATATGACCATATCCAATGTTCATCGAATTTGATTCCACGACCTTTCAATGAGTCATAAATCTTATCAAAACAATGTTGTACAAAATATGTATCATGTGTACAATCATCACTAATAAAAAGTGATATTCTTTAATAACATGTCGATTTTCACTGGTGCTTTCTATATGATCAAAAAAAAATTCAATGTGTCTATATAGAATATGGAAAAGCATAGAGACTTGGTCGGAATGATAGTATTCAATATGTATTTCATTTTGTGCAACAAATGTATAATTCTCTACAAAATCAAATATTGGTAAAATGGTCCTTGGTGGAAAATTTTCACGGGAATTTTTGAATTGCAATTCCTTCCATCAAGCTCTATGGGAATTCTTGGTGTATTTATAAATTTGTGCCTCAAACTTCTTCAAAAACTCTATCACAAAATTTTCTTCTTCTTGTAAATCAATCCTTTTAGTACTTGTAGTACTACTTGAACCAATCAATGTATGAATATATTCGTATCTCTTCCATTTCACTTTTTTGTTGGACAATGATTGATCATTTATATCAATAGGTTATTTGTTGTGAAAAAAAAGTCAAATTTCCAAAATGATCACATTTTGTACCACCAACACATTTCTTTTGGTAAAATAATTCATGACTTTCTCTTGCACATAGAATTTGGGATATGAAATTATGGATAGTGGAAGGAGGTGAATTTTTCCAAAATGTTTTACTAAAATTAAGGAATATGTCATAATATAACTGAAATTCTAGATGATAATGACAACAACAAGTGTCGCGCATAGTGATAGGTTTAACATACCATGGTTTTTGTTGCACAAAAGCACTGATTGAGACATTAATTCCACGATTCTATTCTATGAACTTCTTCAAAAACTCTATGTGAGTAGTATCCAAGATATGTTTTTCATGTTCTTCGTACTAATTTTGTGTTATTCTTCACCACATCACATCCCTTTCTTTCAGTAAACATGTTAATTTTTCATCCAATATTCATATCTTATTTTTTTAACATCTTCTCCAAGTATATCTTTGTATAGTTGCCTACAAATAACTGTCCAAAAAGCGTGCTCATCATTTACATCTATTTGCAATCAAAATTTCTGATGTTTGTGCAATGTTTTTCGTGAGGCCCCTAATGATTTTGCCATAGATTTTACCAAACCATTTTCTTTAATACATGATGAAACCACTGCCATTTTTATTCCTCTACGTGCATCTAAATCACTTTTCTTTCTAGATCTTTCAAATGATTTTAGAGCACTATTTATATTTTGTATCACATTTTCCTTCATTTTTTTATCTTTCGTTGATTTTTGAATACCCATTAGAGTCTTATCTTCTTTTAATTTCTTTGATGTTAAGATAATTCTCAAATTTTGGGCTTGAACTGGCACATTTTCATCTTTGAAGAACATATCAATAATGTGCTTAACATGATATCGTATAACATGGTAATATTTTTTATCTCCATATGTGTGAGTGTCAACATTTTCTAACATCTCATCATCAATATTGATTTCATCTGTACATATGAGAATAAAATTTACATAATGGGTTTAAATATTCAATAAATAATTAAATTAAAAAATAGAGTTTGAATGAAACTGAAAAATTAACAAATTTGTATAATTTCAATAATACACATGACATATATATACATACATGATGATTCAGTCTCTTCATATGAATTTCTTTCAACATCTTCAATCATTGGTTCATTATCTTTTTCACTTGGTATTTCAACATTTTCTATCTCTTCATCAATGTTATGAGGAATATCTCTCTCTCTTTACATTGCAAAATATTTTTCAAATTAGTTCATCCATTGAAAATTAAGTTTCACAATACACTAGTTAAATTTTAAATATCATTTATAATATTTACATTTACATACTTGCTTCAACTTCTAGTTGAGGTTGATTTTCCCTTTCAATATTTGAGTTCTATTCTTTCCTTTTTCTGTGATATTCTCTCTGTTATTCTCTACGAACCTCAAGTCGATCATATTTTCTCTTGTAATTTATTTGATTTCCCATGATAATTTAGTATGAAGCTAAAAAAAATTCCTTCAAAATCTTGCAAAAAAAACTCACTATCAAAATTTAGACAAAAATTCACTTTAAAAATTTATCACAAAAACCTTAATTTCAAAAAAAATCACTTTAAAAATTCAGCACAAATGACTTACTTCAGCCCAAAACACTTACTTTAAAAAAAAGTCACTTTAAAAAGTCCGCTAAAAAATGTCTTTTAACAATGAAGCTCAAAATATTTCCTTAAAAATCTTGAAAAAAATACTCACTTTAAAAAATAATCACAAAAGACTTAATTTCAAAAAAACTCACTTTAAAAAATCATCACAAAAGACTTAATTTATAAAAAAAAAATCACTTTAAAAATTATGCACAAAAGACTTACTTCAGCCCAAAACACTTACTTTAAAAATTCCGCCAAAAAAATGTCTTTTAAAAATGAAGCTCAAAAAAATTCCTTCTAAATCTTACAAAAAAAACTCACTCTAAAAATTTAGACAAAAACTCACTTTAAAAAATCATCACAAAATATTTACTTGAGCCCAAAACTCTTACTCTAAAAAAAATGGCTTTAAAAGGTCTGCTAATAATATGTCCTTTGAAAATTAAGCCCAAAAAATTTCCTTCGAAAATTCATCCCAAAATATTTCCTTTGAAAATTAAGCCCAAATCAAGAAAAACAACTCTTATTGCCGTTCCATTGGCATCAATATCAATCTGAAAATTCTTGTTAAAATCTGGTAAAGTTAAAATAGGTTTCATTATGATTTTATGCTTTAATAACTTGGAGATTTTATCAATTGATTATGTCCATCGAAATGGTCATTTTCCTTCTTTGATAGTCTCCAAAATTGAAGACCAAATAAAATTTCTGATAAATTCCCTATAAACTCTTACCAAACCATGGAAGCTTATACCTTGAAAACACTCCTTGAGTTGGCTATTTGACTCTCGCCTTGACCTTCTCTTGATCCATTTTCAAGCCATTTTTAGATACTACAAATTAAAAATACACTAGCTTAGTCTTGATGAGAGTTCATTTTGTCAAATTGATTAGTAATTTTTCTTGCTATAATTTATTCAAAACGAACTTAAGATGCCACAAATGTTCTTCTTTTGAGTAATTGTAAAT
Source organism: Pinus albicaulis (assembly GCA_034641835.2). Taxonomy (NCBI): domain Eukaryota; kingdom Viridiplantae; phylum Streptophyta; class Pinopsida; order Pinales; family Pinaceae; genus Pinus; species Pinus albicaulis. Next base: position 950,790,583 of record CM076582.1, read on the forward strand.
CATATATCATCAAGGTAAACAATAACAAATTTATCTATGAACTCTTTCAAAACTTCATTCATTAATCTCATGAAATTACTAGGAGCATTTGTAAGCCCAAACTACATTACCAACCATTCAACAATACATTATTGGTTTTAAAGGTTGTTTTCCACTCATCTCCTTCTCTAACTCTAATTTGATGATACCCACTTTTCAAATCTATATTAGAAAAGTATTCGACACCACTTGAGCAATCTATTAGGTCATCAATGCGAGGTAATGGAAATGTGTACCTTGTTGTAATATTTTTTATTTCTATAGATTCAGTGGACATTATCCATCCTCCATATTTCTTTGGAGTCAACAATATAGGAATAGCACATGTACTTAAGCTTTCCCTGATTAACCCCTTATATACAAACTCTTGTAGCTAATTTTTAATCTCCTCATTATCCTTTTAGCCTTCATATTATATTCTTCTTTATTGGGAATAATAGCACATAGAATCAAGTATAAAATTTCATTGGTAAGTGTCAATCAATCCAAGAAACTAATTAATTCTAGAAGGATGTGTGTTGTATTATTTTTAAGAGAAAATCAGCCTGTAGAAGATTCAATGAGAGAAAATCCATCCATGGAGGGGTGCACTAGGGAATAGAGACAATAACTCGAAGAGTTGCTACAATAATACAAGGGAGTATCGCATGAGCCCAAAGGGATACCACCCAATAGGGAAGTGGAGTATGAGATCTAATTCTTTCCAAAATCCCCATTGCCAAACATTGGGATATAAAGGAAATCTACTTTACAAGAAAATAAGGTGAAGAAGAAATTACAGTAATTGTTGGATCAAAGCATTATTTGACCAAGTACCTCACCATGTGGTCACCCATCATAATTGTGCCAAATAAGGATGGGAATTATCAAATTGCATTGATTATTGTGTGTTAGTCATGCCATTTTGTTGATGTAATGCACCAACTATGTTCATGAACCTATAACATAAATTAGTCAACCTATAACAACAGAGAGACAAGGAACCCAATGTTTTTCATTAAAGTAAATAGATGATGGAGTGAGGCCTATCTTGAAACTGTTGCTCACTTCGCTCCTTCTTTAGCTTGGAAGGTCCAATTCCAACTTCAACCGCCAAAATTAGATCCTACACAGTCACATAACGCAAGGCAAGAAACTACAATATATATGCAGCATGACCTAAATAATATATTCAATAGATCAACTTGGTATTGAAATAAGTGAAATAACAACATCTATGTGGCCACTTATTATCTAGTCATATATTTTATTCCTAAACTAAATTAGTCATTTAAGTTAGTCATTTTTAGTTCGGTCACTCAAAATTGCTCAAATTTAGTAGTAATTCACTTGAAATAATTGTGATGACTAAATTTTTTAGTCCCCTAGTCACTAATTTCATCATTTTATACTAGTGTGTCATTTTCCATGTTTTTTTCATCAAAGGTTTATGTTGCAGATTCCTATATGGTGTATGATGGTTGTTGATGACTATCATGGTCTTTCTACCTCATTATTTAGGTCTCTGATTTTGGTTATATATGTCACATACGTCCCTTTATGTAAAGATCATCTAAAGACCCATGTTGTAAATCATTGTAAAATTCAGTCATGTATGGGCTATTGGGATCATGTCATTTATGTATGTAATCCCATTATTTTGAGAAATTGATGTATTGTTGAGTCAAATCTATAACCCCATTATGATTGGGTGATTGATTTAATGGTTCATGAGTCCTTGGTGATAAGAAACGTCATATTTGGTTGAGTCATAGAGTCATCTACTTCTTTGAATATATTCAAGAAAGTTTAGCATATGCTCAGGGGAAGCATGGTGAGTATGAAACTTTCATATTCAACAGATCAGACATACAATGGTCCTCTCTACAACGGGGGAGAGAAGCCTTCATTCATCATTGGTTAGCCCTTTTCCGTTGATGTCAAAGGAGGATAGAAGCTTGGTGTTTGGAGAATAATTCTTGGAATGCTTGGAGATAAGCTTGGTATGTTTATATATGTATTTGCAAATATTTTCAAGTGGTGACCAAACACAAAAATGGTTTCCATCAAGTCCAAAGGGGGATATTGTTGACATTATGGATAATGGGTTGTACTTGATGGAAACTTACTTGATAAATATGTCAACATTGTGATAACAGGATCATTATGCAGACTAGTACAAATGTTACATGTGATATGGATAAAGGAATGTCAGTACAAAGACATATGAATGGTAAAATTAACTTTTGAGAAAGAATATGTGGGTCCTGTAAATAAAGGTTGTTTACATACATAGTTACTGTAATATTCCCAAATGGGAAAAGCAGGAATATAGAAAAAAATGATTGGAAAGCAGGGTAAAACATCACATCAAAGTATGAGACCAAAATGGAGCCATAAAATTATGTATAAGAACAGAAAATCAGTATAAAATAGTGAGGCATAAGTTATATGAAATGAGGAAACAAGCCTCCCATAAAGAAAACCTCCCAAAAGTGAGATGTTGCTACAATAAAAAATGTCGGAGAGATGCTACAGCGCAGTCATGACATGCATAACTATATCTGGAGATCATATAATGATACAAATATAATGATATATGCCTCAATAGATGTTATACAAATAGATCTAGGCCCTATATCACCTTTCAAAGATAACCCAAGAGGGTTTCCAGAAAATGCACACAATGTGCCAATGTAAGTTGCAGCCCTAGGGCTGAAGGTATGTTGCAACAATAGAAATGAGAAGATGTGGTTGAAGCTGATGTAGAATCCTATATCTCTTCTCCAATAGATCCTCCAGATGAAAGTATGGCCCCTCCACTAAAGAAATCGCCTCCCAAATCAGACACTGCAATCACCCCTGCAACTCCTCCCTAAAATAACGCAGATCTGGAAATAAACTGTGTTGTAGGGGATAAATACTCCTTTTCCTGATGCCAAATATGTCAATAAATCCCAAGGGACTTCTTTAATGGACTCCCAATGGAAGGAAACCTTCCTCCACTACAAAACTAGCTCAGAAAACACCCAATGCAAACCTCCACTGCTGCACCCTGCAACACAGCACAACTCTAAGCAGAAACTACATTGTTGAAGAAAGCTGAAGCTTGGTTTGATGCCTGAATGTGGAAATGTAGTGAAATACTCTTCCTAGAGGCTTCTCAAGGAAAGAGGTAGGATTCCCACTCGGGAACACCTTGTGTTAAACAGCACTGCAATCTTAGTTAAACAGTTGAAGAGAGCAACAAGTCTAAACAGAACATTAACAAAATAATAATCCAATCATCCCAAAAATGGCTGCCATCCCCTTCCTTATATTCTTAGTGAGCTTCCTTGCCTTGGTCCCCACTCATTAAAGCCACTACTTCCATGCATTGAATCTCCCTACAAAACTGTGTTTTCCCTCAGTGAATGCCACTCCTTCCATACCAGCGTTCTTTGATTTGGTCAAGGTTAACCCAATCTTCATGCTCCAACCCCTTTTCACACATAAGGGTCTTCAACCAGCTTTTAGATGACCTCCTTTCACATTAGGAGTGTCTTTTATTCCTACTAAGGATATTTATGGGTCTCCATACCCTCTTATTCCTCTAACTAAGAGCAAAATCAAAATTTAATATTCCAATTAGTTGTGTGCTAATTTTAGGAATATTATAGTCCTCCCCTCCCAAATGTTGCTTGTCCTCAAGAAAATTCAAGGATAAAACTAAAGAGCCTCTCCTCTTCCCCCTGCAGCATCCTCATAAGATAAGTTCCTCCAATGAACAAGATTCCCTCTCATCAATATGTCCCCTAGTTGCCCCTCCCAAGTGTATAAGTAAGCCTTTGGTGACAAATCCAAATGGCTCTCATCATGAAGTAGTGGGATATCCATGGAGTGTGGTATAAAGGCCTTCTTGAGGCATGGAATCAGAAAATGATGGGGAACCTCCATTCCCATGTGAATCTCCAAACCCCAAGCTATCATCCATACAAAGTGAGTCACCCTCAAAAATGGTAACTCATGGAAAAATTCTTCCACCTTTGGCTCCTGAAATGTAGGTGGGCTGCATAAGTGAACATGATAGACGAAATGGCCTACCCCACGCTGTCTCTCTCTCCACTTATGGAAAGTGTAGATTTTTTGCTGATATTTGGCTGCAATAATGTTTCCCTTAAGGGACAAAAGGACAACTATACCTCCAAAGCCCCCTTATCTAGTCTCATGAATCTTGCTTGCCCAAAACTCCCCACACCAAGTGAATAACACATCATCACCATGTGGCAACCAAATCATAAATATCATGAGTGTTATATGTAATGATGGATGATACCAATGGTTTCTCCAGTGGATACAGCGCCATTTTACCAACTGTTGTTTCATAGCATCATGTGGCAAGTTGTCTCCCAACAAATTGCTAGTTGTGCATGTTTGCTCATCTACTAGGAAGTAGTAAATGGCATTATATATTAGCTGAGCATATATATTTCCTCGTAACTTGTACGTTTTCATTATTACATATCTAACCTAAAGGATAAGGTCTTATATGAGGAATGGTTTCTAAGTTTAATTTCTTAACTAAGTCTTCGGAAATCAAATTTTCTTTTGAACCACTATCAAAGAGTGTATCAATTTTGGTGTGCTTTGAAATAACCCGAATATGGAAAAGTTCAATTCAACTTTTCTCATCTTGAGTATCACTAGGAAAAATTTAAGATCTAGTGCTTGCTATGTCCTTACCTTTCATTCACATTGTTGTGATCTTTGTTTCATCTCTCGAATCGGAGCCTAAGTCATGTTGTGTACTTGCAACTGTCTTTTGCTTCCCTTTGTTGTTAAAGTTCTTTCGTTTCATCTCAGGATGAAGCTTCCAACAATGAGCTTCAGCATGACCCTATTTGGAACAATATTTGCATGTTAGTTTATCTCCTTCCTTCTTGATGGATGCATTCTTCTTTCCTTTCCCTTTGAATTTACTCTTACCCTTGTCTCCACTTGTGAATGGCTTCTTGCTACCCTCTTGTGAATTTTTTTCCCCTCTTTCTTCAAGATGTGTTGCCTGAACACAAACCTTATCTAAAATTGTAGGATTAAACATAAGGATAATATGTCTTAAATAACTATGTAAACCCCCATTATATTTCAACAAACTGTCTTGTGAATTCAAGTCTACACCTAATATCAAGAACCTTCTTCTAAATTATTGAGTGTATCTTTTCATACTTTGACCCTTTAGCTATCTAAAATTATGCCAATCCATAATAGCCTTTTGCATATAAGTTAATGGATAAAATTGTCTTCTAAGTGTAGCAATAAAATATATTCAAGAGGTGGAGACCTTACCATGATTTTTCATATCCTCTTGTGTTTTGGCTTCCCACCAAATCAAAGCAGCACTTTCCAACCTCAATGAATCCAACTGAATATTTCTTTCATCATCTTTGATGTTCTGTATCTTGAAATAAAATTCAATTTGACAATCCCAATTATCAAGTCTTTCGGCATTCACTTCACCATTATACATAGACAGTTCTAATTTGATATCAAGTTTTAATAAGGGATTTTTATCGTGAACCCTTAGGGTATGTCGAGGTGTTTGAGTAACGGATGTTGTGGAAGAGGAAGAATATGGAGGTGAGGATGGAGGTGAAGATGATGGTGGAGAAGAGGGTGGCTTGTCACCATTTCCTTTTGAAAGCTTGGAACTTTCACCCTGCAATATTGAAGTCCTCTCTTCACAGAGAACCTTCACCATTTCAATCATGTCAAAGAAATATTTGTTGAAATTATTTTCTTCATCTGACATATTATCAGCTCCTCCTTCATGTGACATACTTGTTGAAGCTTCAACTTCAATTTGAGGAAGATTTTGTGGTGGATATTGTGGCAAATTTTCTCTCCTTGTCCTTGACCTAACTTGAGGACTTGCAACCACAAGCTTTCCTTCTCCTCTCTTGAGCTTCAACCTTGTAAGCATCACATACACTTGCAAACAATTAAATGCTCACAATAGCAAATAAAATCTAAGCTCAGATGCCAAATTTGATCTATATGAGTTCATAATGTAAATGTGCTTGAGGGTATGTAAATTGCAAGTATTAAAATTGAGTTTTTGAGAGATTTTATGTTAATTTTTAAACACATAAAGCATGAAAATAAACTCTGAAATATGTAGAAACAATATACAAATACACCATAAGAATAACCACAACACAACAAATGATGAAGGAGTTCACCCCTCCTGGGCTAGGTCTCCTTGGTCCAGCTTCAAATGGATTGGCCCTCTTTCATTATGATAAAAAATGGTGATTACATACATTTACAATGCTCAAATGGATTCAAAGCCTATTCCATAATCTTCAGAATACCCAAAAATACCTTTCTAACCTCTTTCTTATCCGAAATTGGTCAGAAACTGAAGAAGTTATTAGCCTCCCTAGTTTTGTTTCTAACTGCACCAAAAATTCCCCAAAATCCAGACCGATCCTACAATTTCGCCCTGATTTCGGCTAACTGAGCGAAAATATCATGGATTTTTGGGTGAAACTGTCAAACAGTTAAAATTCCCAATAACACAATAAATCTGAATTTGAAACTGTAATGGTATGGCGCTAATTAAATTTTTTTAATAAAAAAAGATCGGGCGATTAAGTTAACCGCCGACAGTTAGTGTCTTAGCAATCACATAGGAATTATGGTGGTGGTTTGGGCAGGCAGCTATTCTTGGCTCCCTTGGTATCTATCAATGGTTGCATGGCATATACAATATGGTGGGTCGGGGCTAAGCCCTCGCCCCTACCCCGAACCTTCCAACATATAAAATTTTTATAAGGATTTCACCATAGGTTTTAACAAGGCCTATGGTAGACCCGATGGTTAGAGTGCAATGTTGTTTGAATGGAGGTACGGTTTTGAATATAGCAGAGTGTTGTTTGAAACTTCAACCAATTTTTGTGGCCCCCATGCTGCCACATGGCAGCCTCTCGTTGGACCACGTGGCAGCATGTCGTTGGCCATCAACCCAACCAATAAAAATCTGCCACCCAAACTCGGACAAGTGGCGCGACAGGATTGGTAAACCATGATTATTCAATACTTGACCAATCAACCATGATGATTCAGCTGTAGGGACTACTGACTGGGCAGTTTGCACATTTTTTCCAAAATTTTACTTGTTTGGGAAAATGAACAGAACGCGCTTCTGGGCATACGGTGTCGATTTTCTGTGAAAAGAGTTGCGTCGGATTCATAACGACGATATATACATGGTCGTTCAGGTTCCTCACCATTTTGAAAATTTTCAATTTTTAGCATAATTTTGAGCACCTGATCAGGAAGGCAGCTCGACATTACAAGTGGAAAGCAGAGCATACATGCAATATGGGGTATAATTTCGAGTGCTGGCAGTATTCAACTGTAGCGAGGGTGTCTTGGTAAACGTGAAGGAAAAAATTATTTAAAGCAAAGGAGGGGAAGTTGAAGAACTTCGTCTATGCTTCCATCTTGGTTTCATTTGACTTAGAGCGAGTATCATTACTATAGCCTTGGCAGATTGTACTTGAGCCCTTCGATCTTAGGGTCCCATGGATGAGAATGTTGGGTTTGTGTTATATTATTTCCACGAATAATCATGCCCAGGGGGGGTAACAGGGGGGGGCGATAGCCCCCCCTATATGTTGTGTTGGGCACAACGTACAGGGGGGTCACAAGGGGGTCACAGGGCTGTCGGTAGCCCCCCTGTTGGGGTCCGCAACAGCACCCCATAAAAAAATTTTGGTCCTTATTTTCTGGTGGGCAGACCCACCCATGGTTTTGTGCATGGGTTTGCACATGTTTTTGGGGCATGATGGTTTTCAGCCCCTGGTATTTTGTAGATCTAGTCAAGGGAACTACGATTATGTTCTAATCCAGGGTTAATGGATTGGGGTTTATGTATGCTTCAGCATGTATATATATGTGTTGTAACACTAAAAGGAATATAATGAAAAATCAAGCTAGTTGTCCCGATTTCGAATCCAGGGGAAAATCTCTATGTTTATCTGTTTTATGTTTTATGCTCTCGCTACTATTTATTTTCTATCTTTAAGATTCGTTTGCAGATAATTTTTGTACAGGGTTAAAACCTACATTTGGTATCAAAGCAGTTTCGGCTTCAAGGGGATGCCTTTGCTGCTGAGGGGTTTTTTGCTCAGGCCTGAGGTAGACCCTGTTCAGTGGAAGATATGCGGGATCAATTCTTGTGGTGAAATAAGATGGCAAGCGGCGGGAAGATAGAGATCGAGAAATTTAATGGTCAGATTTTTGAGTTGTGGAAGCTCAAGATGGAGGATTTGCTAGTGGATAAAGATCAGTGGATCGCGGTAGATCCAGGTACTAAACCAACGGTAATGTCAGATGAAGACTGGAAGAAGTTGGATCAGAAGGCAAAGAGCACAATACGGTTGTGTGACTCAGATTCAGTAATGTTGAATGTATCTGGGGAAGCTACAGCGAAGACCTTGTGAGACAAGCTAGGGACTTTGTACCAATCTAAGTCTCTGGTGAATAAATTGTTCCTGCGAAAAAAGTTGTATAACCTGAGGATGAAGGATGGAGACTCGGTGACAGAGCATTTGAATGCCTTCAATACTGTGGTAAGTCCACTATCATCTGTTGATATTAAAATCTCAGATGAAGATAAGTGAATCAATTTGTTGTGTTCTCTACCAGATTCGTGGGACAGTCTGGTTATTGCAATAGGTAGCAATACAACTACCTTGAATTTTGATGACATTGTCTTAGCCTTGCTGTCGGAGGAAATGAGACGGATAAATATGGAGGGTCAGAATGGAGATGTATTATCTGTATGAGGAAGGTCCCGAACAGAAACAAGAATAAGGTTTCTATTGGGAGATCTAAATCTAGAGGGAGATCTAAATCTCCTGGAAAGTTTGTAAAGGTGTGTTGGAAATGCGGAAACGAAGGGCACTACAAAAAGGACTACAGATCTAAAGCTCTTGAGAAAGGAAAAGGATCTGATGATGCTCCTTCTGCAGAAGCAAAAACCACCTCGGATGAAGGTGGGGATGTGTATTTGGCTTCTTCTTCAAATAAACATGTAGATCATGAGTCATGGTTGATTGAATCGGGTGCATCCTTTCACTTCACTCCCCATAGGGAGTGGTTCTGCGAGTATGAAAAATATGATGGCGGTGATGTCTTCCTAGGGGATGATAGGAAGGCCAAAATCATCGGACATGGAAAATTCAAGCTGAAGCTACAAGGTTGAAGGATTAGAACACTTCCTGGTGTTCTGCACATTCTTGCATTGGCCAGAAATCTTATTTCTGTAAGAAAGATGGATGATGCAAGTGTAAAAACAGTGTTCGAGAAAGATACCTGTAAGATGGTTCTTGGAGCACTGGTATTAATGCGGGGAGTTTGGATTGGAACTCTGTACAAGCTTCAGGGCAAAAATTTTATTGTTGGGTGCAACAGTTTTGTGGTTCCTGAAAGTGGAGTGGAAATCCTAGCAGTCTCTGGAGAAAAGACCATGTTATGGCATCAAAGGGTTGGACATATTGGAGAGAAGGGTCTTCGTATACGACATGGAAATGGTATGGTAGAAGGTATGTCTAATATCTCTCTAGATTTCGATTTCTGTGAACATTGTGTATATGGGAAGCAGAATCGGGTGAATTTTCCTTTTGGTGCTAAGAGGGTGAACAAGATATTAGAGCTTGTGCACAGTGATGTGTTTGGACCTGTGTCGGTTCAATCATTGCGTAATTCTGTGTACTATGTTTCATTCATAGATGACTTCTCAAGGAATACATGGATATATTTCTTGAGGAAGAAATATGAATTCTTTGACAGATTTAAAGAATTTAAGGCTCTGGTGGAAAACCAAACAAAGAAGAAGATAAAGGTGTTGAGGATAGATAATGGTGGGGAGTTCTGCAAGAAGGAATTTGAAGAGTTCTGTAAGAAGTGTGGTATAGCACGGTAGAAGACTACTCCATACACACCTCAGCAAAATGGAGTTGCAGAAAGAATGAACAGAACGTTGATGGAAAAGACAAGAAGCATGCTCAGTGGTACCGGGTTAGGACAAGAATTTTGGGCAGAGGCAGTGGAGACTGCATGTTACTTAGTTAATAGATCACCTTCATCAGCGTTGGAGGATAAGACCCCACATGAGGTATGGGCAGTAAAAAACCCTCTCTCTTTCACATCTGAGGGTATTTGGATGTGATACATATGTACATGTTCCAAAGGAGAAAAGGAGCAAGTTGGATAATAAATCTGAAAGGTGCATCTTTATTGGGTATAAGGATGGTTTAAAGGGTTACAATCTTTGGAACCCGGAAACAAGGAAGGTTGTGTACATCCGAGATGTGGTGTTTAGAGAGGTGAAAGATGTTGTTAAACATGAATTCCTACCAAAGGAACCTAAAAAGATAGAGTTTTAGCTAAAGGAAGATGAATCAGACTCTACAACAGAAGAAGACTCAAAAGAGGAAGAGCCACAAAATCCAGTTGTGAGAAGATCAGTTCGGGAAAGAAGACAACCAGAAAGGTATAGTCCATCTGCTTTCTGTTCAAATTTTGCTTTAACTATAACTGATAATGATCCCAAAACCATCAGGGAGGCAGTAGATTCAGAGGATGGAAAACTTTGGAAGGAGGCCATGGTTGATGAAATGGCATCCTTGCATAAAAATGAGGCATGGGATCTGGTGGAGTTGCTAGCTGGAAGGAATCCCATCGGGAGCAAATGGGTGTTTAAGAAGAAGATGAATGTAGAAGGCAAGGTGGAGAAATACAAAGCTCGTTTGGTAGAAAAAGGTTATTCCCAGGTGTCGAGAATAGATTTTGGTGATATTTTTTCTCCTATTTCCAAAGTTACTTCTATTAGATTACTTTTATCTGTTGCTGCTGCATTTTATTTTGAGGCAGAACAGATGGATGTGAAGACATCATTTCTTCACGGGGATCTGGAAGAGGAGATCTACATGAAACAACCTGAAGGCTTTATTGTGAACGGGAAGAAAGAACTAGTATGAAGGTTAAAGAAGTCTCTATATGGATTAAAACAATCACCAAGGATGTGGTATCATAAATTTGATACCTATATACGGGGACTTGGCTTCACCAGAAGCAAGGAGGATCACTATGTTTATTTTAAATTAATTGGTGATCGTGTTATTTATTGGAAATGACAAAGAAATTATCCAAGATTTGAAGACCCAATTGTTCTCCAATTTCAACATGAAGGATCTTGGTGTTGCAAACTATATTTTGGGCATGGAAACTAAGAGAGATCGGGCAAAGAGGAATCTCTGTTTAAACCAGAGGAAGTATGTCGAGACTATATTGCAGAGGTTCAATATGCAGGATAGTAAACCGGTGAATGTTCTGATTCCTGTAAGTACAAAGTTGTCTGCTAGACAGTGTCCCAAGACACAAGAAGAAGAGGAGGATATGTCCCGTGTTCCATATGCAAGTGCAGTGGGTAGCCTGGTGTATGCAATGGTCTGTACTAGACCAGACATTGCACATGCAGTGGGAGTATTTAGCAGGTTTATGTCAAACCCAGGGAAGGAGCATTGGACAGCATTGAAGCGGGTTTTTAGATATTTGCGTGGCACTAGTAATTATGGCTTGTGCTACCAGGGAAGACCAGGATTGGAAAGAGTGTTGGATATTCGTGGTTTTTTTTATGCAGACTGGGATGGAGATCTGGACCAAAGAAGATCTACAAGTGGGTATGTGTTTAGCCTATTTGGAGGTGCAATCAGTTGTATGAGTAAAAGGCAGTATGTAGTGGCTCTTTCAACTACAGAGGCAGAATACATGGCAGCCACTCATGCAAGCAAGGAAGTAGTTTGGTTGCAAAGATTGTGTTCAAGTATGGGGTTGGTGCAGCAAGCTATAAGTATATATTGTGATAGGCAAAGTGGAATTTTCTTGGCTAAGAACCCTGCTTATCATTCAAAGACAAAGCACATTGATGTTCCATGTCACTTTGTGAGATATATGGTTGAGGCTAAAAGGGTGTTGTTGGTAAATGCGGACACTTTGAAGAATGTTGCAGATGCATTGAAAAATTCTATGAGCACTCAAAATTTCTCTTGGTGTAGAGAAACAATGGGTGTTGCAAATTTGGGCTAATGACTCAGCTCTCATGTGGCCCCCTGCGGAAAGAAAACAACAAGTGGGAGAATGTTGGGTTTGTGTTATATTCTTTCCACGACTAATCACGCGTGGGGGGGGTAACAAGGGGGGAAATAGCCCCCCCTGTATGTTGCGCTGGGCGCAACGTACGGGGGGGTCACAGGGGGGGCAGTAGCCCCCCCTGCCGGGGTCCGGGGCAGTGCCCCAGAAAAAAAATTTGGTTCTTATTTTCCGGTGGGCAGACCCGCCCATGGTTTTGTGCATGGGTTTTCACATGGTTTTGGGACATGATGGTTTTCGGCCCCTAGTATTTGTAGATCAAGTCAAGGGAACTACGGTTATGTTCTAATCTAGGGTTAACGGATTGGGGTTTATGTATGCTTCAGCATGTATATATATGTGTTGTAACACTAAAAGGAATATAATGAAAAATCAAGTTTGTCATCCCGATTTGGGATCCAGGGGAAAATCTCTGTGTTTATCTGTTTTATGTTTTATGCTCTCGCTACTGTTTATTTTCTGTCTTTAAGATTCGTTTGTAGATAATTTCTATACAGGGTTAAAACCTACAGAGGAGGTGGATAGACCATATGGCCAAACATGCAAGTCCATCAACGATCAACTTTTCACCAGCCTTCTTTCGATGGTTGCGCAGATAGTTCATCATGATCGATGAGTATCCTTATGCAGGGATGAATTTCCATGATAATCACGAGTTCATGCTACCTAAGGGTGAGCAATGGGATGCTACAAGTAAGATACTCTGACATTTAAGTTTTAATACGTTTTACAATTTTTTGTGTTTTTGTTTTGTGTTCCTGAGACTAAACTATTGGATGTTTTCATGCAAAAATTGTATATGTTCGACCAATGGGTGCTACATATCTACGTCGCACAGAGAGACTGCCACAGGAGGAGGCATTGGAACTAGTGCAGGTCGCTGCGATGGGATGGGATGCGCTACTGTACCTTGAGGTAACGAAGGTCCTTTCATAGGTGGAGCACCACATGGAGGGATTGACCCATAGGATTGATGAGACCGTAGTTGATCAAATTCCATTATGACTTCAACGACATACCATCAAGGTGCCTAGTCATATCGGTCGATTACTACACAAGATAGCTCATGTAGTGTCATTTTCATGAGCACCATTGATTGTTTACTTAGATGTTTGCATGTAGTTTTTGTATATGGACAATGTAGCCATATGTGTGTCGGGGCACACATTTTTTAAAACCGAACTTATCATGTGTGTGTGTGTATATATAGATATAGATATAGATATTATTTTGTGTTTCCTAGTTTCTATCTGCTTTCAATATAATGTGATGTGAATTGAAAGTTACTTACATTCATTGAAAAATTCTATATAAAACTACATTAGCTAGGGCATATGATAAAGTGTTTATATTTATAGAAATGTGTTCATATTGTATGAATTCAAAATGTCTTTCCAGAAGACGCACTCTCAAAACCATGCGAAGGATGGCAGGATTCCTCACCGAATAGATATTCTCTAGTTGTAGTACTATGAGTTGTGAGTCAAGCCTGATGACTATACGGTGGATACCATATGAAATAGAATTAGATAACAGCTCAAACATTGTGATATACTCAGTGATGTTTTTAGTAGAATGGCCAATTCAAATCCATTCCATACTCACAAGCTCGCCATTTGGAGAAATTATGGATCATGTTGCAGAGGATAGGTTCTGATTACTATAGCTAGAACCATTAGCATAACCAATCTATGGTTCGAGAGAGGTTGACATATGAAAACGAAAGTAAAGAAGGATCAAAATAAACCATGGGAAACTTTGAAAAAAACACATTAAAAACACACTCAACACACCTATAGATAGTATGTACACAGTGTACTATGCATGGGATCAAGCATAGTATTTTTTGAGATACAACCCATTTCTAGGTTGCGACAGTGGAATTCCATCAATATCTACTAACTCGTAAGCCCCCTTTTTCCAGGACACATTTGACAATGTATGGGCCCAGCCACATAGGCTGGAACTTTCTTAGGCCTAACTTATCGGCCTCCTGGTCGTATAAGAGTACCATATCTCCTTCCGAGAAGACTCTAGGCTTGACATTTTTTTCATATTATGCTTTGATGTAGATTTTATGAGCTTCGTTGGCCAAAGCAGCATCATGTTGGGTTTTATCCAATCGAGTCAAGTGTAAACGACTCTCCTCTTCTGTGAAGGTAGTAGGGAGAATTTTGATATCTAGTTTGAATGATGGAATTTCGCAGTCAATGTGAAGGATCGCTTCCAGACCGTAAACCAACAGAAAAGGTGTGAATCTCGTAGTAGTCCTTACTAAGGTTCGGTATGCCCGCAACGCATCATAGAGAAGTAAATTCCAGTCTGATTTATGGGCCCCTATGATGCGTTGAAGCATAGCCTTAAGAACTTTATTGATAGCTTAAACTTGTTTGTTAACCTGAGGATAATAGGGAGTGGAATTTTCATGTCAAAGTCCCAATTTAGCAGTTAATTCGGCCATCATATGACTCTGAAAATTCTTCCCGTAATATGGGACTATCGCTTTCGAAACACCAAACCTAGCGATCACGTGGTTGAAAAAGAAGTGTGCAGTCTTTTCGCCAGTGTTATTTAATGTAGGAATCACTTTGGCCCACTTAGTAATGCAGTGAACAACGACAATGATATAAACTTGCCCCCCGGCCGAAAGAGGGTTACATTTCATAAATTCGAAACCCCATTTTGCAAAAGGACCAATGGTGAAAATGGGATGCAATGGAGCAGGTGGATAATAGACTCTGAAATCATATATTTCGCAAACATGACACTTCTGGACTACAAGGATACAGTCGCAGAAAATGGTGGGACAAAAATAACCATCGCATAAGATATTTTTCCCGGTAGTGTAACCAGATAAGTATCTTCCACATGCTCCTGAATGGAAATCATTCAGAACTTTCTCATCCTCCTCGAGGGTGAGGTACCTCCATAAAATTGTATCGATCCCACGATAGTAAAGGGTGTCATCGATAATCAAATAATTTCGGGATCGGTACCGAATACGTCATTTCTCAGAGAGAGAGTTATTAGCTTGAAAAGTTTGGGTCTGGAGATAAATCAGGAAATATCCATACCACAGGTCAGATGATGATATCATAAACAATGACTTGTCAAGGATGAAATCTTCAGATGTAGATTCTGCATCAAGGGAGGGAAGATCACACATTAGTTCGACGAAAACTAAGGATTTATTTGACTTGGATTTGGTGAATTCTAGGTCAAACTCTTAGATAATAACGATCCATTTTGAGTACTTTCCCCCAAGAAATTGGTGTGACAATATACAGGTCATCGGGTTGCAATCTTAAAGGACTGTAATTTTCCAAAGCAAGATGTAATGGTAAAATATATCGATGGCTTGAACGACCACCAAAGCCAACTTTTCGACATGAGTATACCGAATCTCGGTATCATTGAGTTTCCGACTCAGATAGTAAATGGGATGTTCAGTCCCAATGTCATCTTCTTGGACCAACACCATAGCTATAGTAATGCTGGTAACAACAAGATACAATAAATAGTCGCATTGATAATTAGGGGGATATAAGAGAGATGCCCAAACCAATACATCTTTCAAGGCATCAAACGTTTTCTGTGTAGCGTCATCCCAATGGAAGGTAATCCCTTTCTTAAGTAAGCGAGTAAATCCTTTGGTTAGCTCGGCGTAATTAGAAACGAATCTCCTCAAGAAGTTAGCTTTCCCTTGTAGTCTTTGTAACTTAACTAAGGAGGAGGGCACAGGAAAATCAACAATTTCATGGAATTTGAGAGGATCAATATGAATTCCTTGCTTGGAGATAAAAAAACAAAGGATTCGGCTATAACCAACACAGAACATACATTTGTGTGGGTTAAGTCGAATGTTATAGTGCCTATAGATGAGAAACATGGCATGTAGATGTAGAGGGTGAGCATCTCGATGCTTGGAATGATCAGGGATATCGTCCAAATAATGTTTCACGATATGATTAATATCATGAAAATCATAATCCATCGCACATTGAAATGTGGCCCCTGCGTTCTTGAGACCAAATGGGAACTTTGATAACCAAAACTACTCCTGGGGAAAATAAACGTTGTCTTGGGTTTTTCTGCTGGGAGAATGTTGATTTGATTGTAACCCGATAATCCATCCATAAATGAATAAATCTTGCAACCAACACAATCATCAAGAATCTAGTCAATAAACGGGGTTAGAAAGTTATATTTTGGACAAGCTCGATTAACATCATGATAATCGACACATGCTCAAATAATTCCCTATTTCTTCATGACAGGGACTACATTTGAAACCCAATCAGTTAAAGGAAGGGGGTATATAAAACCAGCCTGATGAAACTTTTCAACTTCAGCTTTTATCACGACAGCCTTCTTTGGATGCACTGAATGGAGGCATTGCAGCACAATTTTAGCATAAAGATACATTTTGATTTCGTGCACCACTATGTTTGGGTCAATACCTAAAATTTATTCATATGTCCAGGAAAATACATCTCTGAATTCATGAAAAAGGGCTCCATCAAAAATATTCTCTGATGTAAATATTTTCAACTATTCATGGTTTGATCGAAATATTGATAGGAATCGTTTCTTCAATATTCGAGAGGTTCTTTTCAAATTCAATATCATGAATGGAAACATAATTCGTAGAGGATTCAATTAACTTAGATAGGTACAAACCACCTAGATTATCTTCAAAGGAATCAGGAAGGAAGGAACAATGGTGATGCTTGTCCCATGGCACGTCTTCTGACATCATGATCTACATGATGCTTTCGTCGGTTGAGAATATATGCGAGAAAGTATCAGAGGGCATGCCATAATCCAGGGATTGATCTACCCAATTGATCAAATAGAAATTATGGGCCACATAATCCAAGTAGATGGCTTCGTAATATTTCTCAAAAGGGCTAAGAGGAATTGGGTCACCAAAAAATTGGATGTTAGTTTCACCCAGTAGAATCCATGGATCGGCCAGAATCGTAGAGGATGATATCATATTGATATAAGCAACCAAAGGTGGGGAGTTGGAAGGGGGAGGACGGGGGAGGAAAAAAGTACCCATAAGCGATGAATCCTTCAATAATCAAACTCCAACATGCTGATAGGAATGTAGGGTTTCCATTTCAAGAGGGACACTTCCGGTAACATTGGAATCAGAGGAAAATAAGTTGAGTTGATCTATGGCTACAATCTCGCCTTTATGAGGAAAGGAGATAATGCAAAATTAAGTCGAAACAACGGTATCCATAGCATAAAACCATGTACATCCCAGTAGAATATTATAATCAATAGGTCCATCAATAAATTCTATTTCAATAGAGATAGTTTTTCCCTTAAGTTCCACTTGGAGGTTATTCAATATTCAGAGGGTTAATATGTTCTTCCATCAAATGATTTTGATGTGGTGGTTGATTGATTCAGTTGATGTGAACCAATTTCTTTCTAGCAAGACATAGACATGATGTAGATCGATGCTCCCTCGTTCAAAATAGATCGATGAATTTTCTTACCATGGACAGTGACCTGAATCATAAAATCCAACTGAACTGGAAGTTGATGAGTAGAGTTTTCTTGAGATAAAAAAACTAGGTTGGAATCTGATGTTTCCATACATATGGTATCTGCTAACAAATCCTTCTTTTGGGCGGGGAAGTTTTGCAACACCTCAAGAGTGGACATGGTTGATGGAGATTGAGCCAATTATTTAATGACATTGTAATTTTGGGCAGCTCTTAAATGAGGGTTTTAAGCAGACTTATGAATAATACTATTGGGAGGCTTGATAGTCAATTCCGTAGGAATCAGTGATGGACCAAAATCATATAATTTTGGTGTTGAACTGGCAGGTTGATCAGTAGCCTGACCATTTGGCAGATTCACATTACCATAGTCTTTGTTCTGAGTGGCCAGCAAAACATTAGATCTCATATTTGAGGAGGAAAGCATAAAAAATTTGTTAGAGGAAGTGGGGTCCCGGGCAACCATATGAGTCTCCTGATTGGGAAACAGTTTAGACAACACAGTGGGAGAAGTGGATGATTTAAGAAATTGATTCATTTTAGCGTGGTGCGGACAATCACGTGTAAACTGATCCTCGTTGCAAATCAAGCATGGATATTGAGGCTTTTGTTTTTCATCGGAAGACAATTTTTTTTGTTTATCCTACGGTGAAAATTATTTATTTTTATTACCTTTACCTTTCTTCTTAATTCCAGGTTTCTATTGAGAGTGTCATTTATCATGTGAAATGGCATTTATCTCGGAAGTAGAAACCACAGGAGGGTGGGATTGAGGGTTTTGAGCAGGAGCGATGAGTGTTATACCAAATGGTTTACTTGTCGACTGCAAACTAACATAGACAATAATGCCATCAACGGCATGAGATTCTTTACCAGGTGGAAGAGAAATGGTTTTTTAAGGTTTTGAAGTGTTTGGTATATTATGATAAAGCATGCCTGATTGTGTATAAACCAGATCTAGATATTGAGCACGACAAATCACTTTCTCTTCAGTCACGACTCCACATTTGGCTACATATTTTGTTATAAGAGATAATAGAGACTTGACAAACCATTCCACAAACAATTGATCAAGAACAGAGGTCTTGACCAACCAGAGATGACGCCTCCACTCATGAATGTGATCTAAAATGTGAATGGAATCTGATTGTTTGAATTTAGTCAATATTTCCATTCCTATTCTGTATCTGATGGGAAACTAGAAATTTGTGAGGAAGGTAGTGGCTAAAGTACGGAAATTTTGAAGCAACGCTATAGGTAATTTAATATACCATTTAGTTGCGGTACATATAAGCGTTTACTGGAAAATATGAAGTCGAATGGAATCATCAATGAGGGAGTTGGATGAACACCATAGATGATATGTCATGACATGCGTCAATGGGTCTTCTCTAGGATTCACATTGAAATTTGGGATATCAGATGGAAAATTAGTGGGAATAATCGGCCACCATGGCGAATGAGCGATGGGGTTGTTATTAAGTTAAGTTAAGTCAGATAATTCGAGAGTAGCCACAAAAGGCAACTGTCGATTAAATTCCAGAGGAGGATGCCCTGGGTAAGAGGGAATATCCTGGAAAACATGTACTTGCATGTCTGGATAAGGAGGGTTCTAATAATAAGGAACCCGGTTACCAGGATATAGAGGATGATGATAACCAGCATGCAAGTGAATTTGTTTCCCAGCCCCAGGATGGCAATAGAACTGCTGGAATGATTGGGTTTGGATTTTCTATCCTTGAAAAGGACAGTGATCAGGTCCATACTATTGCCCAATAGGGTTATGTATTTCCCCCTAGTATGATGGGTTCAGTTGAGACTGTGCCATATTCTGAAGAATTTGTCCTATCGAAACTTAAGAAGCACTTTGCACAAGTGATTGATAAAATGAGGCACCTTGTATAGTTTGACTAAGTGGTGCCTCGAAAGAACCAAATATCATTGGGATAGGCTATAAAGGTTGGATCACATGTATTTTATCAAGTTGAGGTGTTGATGGATAGATAGGAATTTTTGATGAGGATGATGTAGCTTGAGGATTCAACAATTGATCCCAAAATGAACCAGGTTGAATGAGGAAAGTAGGTGTCCAAACACTAACATACATTCTAGGATAAGGTAGACCATAATTAGAATGATTACCATATTTATTTATACCAACTACAATTTCCCCCCCTGCATAAGAAGGAGAAGTTAACAATGAAAATTTTGATCCATATGGATGGCACCCAACATAAGGAGAGTTAGGCTATTAATGGTAGCCTTTTCCATTGATATAAGGACCAACCTACTACTCTATTGTAGGCATATCCGGATGAAGAGGAGCAAACTATGTGGAATTCATAAGAGAAGTATCAGACATTATTTGTAAATTAGATGACATGGGAGATGTATAAGGACTTGAAGCCACACCATAAAAGGTACCATACAATGACTAATAACCAGGTGGGATAGACGAGCCACCATACAAATGACTTTTTGGTGATTTCACAAACATAGATGAGGAAGCGACACTTGATGTCTTAACCATAGTGGTGGACACGGGTTGGGAGATTGAATTAGTTCCAATCATGGTTAACAATCCCAATGAAGATTGTTTCCAAAGATCCTCAGGTAAGCCCAAAGAATTAGGTAAAGGAGGTTGTTCTGGAGTTCGAAGAGATGGAAAAGGCTCAAGTTGATAAAAATTAAGTCCTTCCAAATGAGCAAGAGTAGAAGGGCGAGGCTCTTCTTGAGGGATTTATTCAATACTCAAAATTCTAGATGGAAGACGTTCACCATTGGGCCCAAGATATATTGGTTTTGTTTGAAAAAATGGAAGAGAAGAGGAAGGTCCTACTGAATCAGGCGAGGATGGTTGAGGCTCCTCAAGTTTAATGACCTCGGGAAAAAAAGTGTCTGACTTAGGAAGGTAAGGTTTAGTGACCTCAGGTAACAAAGTTTCATGGACTTTTGTTTCGATTGTGTCAATGTCACTAACAGGGGTAGATGTAATCTCTGGTTTGGAACTCTAAGGGACATATGATTCTGGAAATTTAGTATCAGGAGGAGGGCCAAAAGTAGTTCCTGAGTTGGTAGTTTTCATATTCTTATGTTTTTTATGTCGGTTAGGAGTAGCCTCTAGAGGTAGAAGAGGCTTATTTTGCATTCTACGCGAACGACTGGGAAAGCGGTTTTGTTCTTCCATGTTGGATAATAAATTTTATTAACACAAAAAGAAATAAATAAAAAATAGGGTAATTTAGGCATAAAGGTTTACTAAGAAACCGTGAGCTTCAATATACACATTAGCATACCAAGGAATTAACATATGGCAGCCAATCTCCTCGAATTTTTTTTCTTCGTTATATAACAGTATACAAGGCGGCAGACTCGGTATGTAGTAGTGTTGTCTAATGCGTAACCATTCAATGAGAGCATTCCCATATACTTTTCATGCATAGAGTTCCATCCAATATAACCAAAGGTACATGGAGAATGATCTTATACATTTACGTAAGTGGAAAGGGATTCCAGCTCGGGATGCAACACCAGAAAACAACGATATCTCCTACATTTAACTACAACAAAACACGTCTCTAGCCTAGACCTCTAAATTTTTGCGTTAATGTTACAAATCCTCCTTAGGTCGATTCAATAAATTTTATTTTTTATCTTTGATTAAGTTACAGTTTTAGGTCTCACCAAGAATTTCACCTGACTACCCTAAAATGAAAATCTAGCATTAGAAAACAATAATTGTTTCCCTTTCAATAAAAATCTAGCTAAATAAATTAAGAAACAATCAATATGGAGCACATAATATACAACAAACAAGATGCAAGATGAAATTTCCTTTTTGATGAAATTGATCCTAATCTAATGTACATGCAAAACCCTAAATGCCATATGGAAAATTTTTCTTTTCACCACACTTGATTTTCAAAATGAAGAAAACACATATGTAACTGCTCAATTACTGATTCAATTACACTTTTCACAATGAGGAATTAAACAAAAATTCATCCAAGTGATTAATGATCAAATAAAACAAGTTTGCAAGCGACCAAACGATAAGAACAAAGAGAAATTGAAACCAATTCTGATCAAAGGAAAACAAACACAAATGAAAACTGAATGGAGGATTTAGAGAGACCACAAGACACTGAAGACTCAAGGAAACTCAGCTGGAAGCAGGATGATGATAGGGAGAATAAAAAACCAAGGCAAAACTTGTGCAAAAACAGGGACCAACGTTGGTGCAGAGATGGCACCAGTGCTTTGCAACACTGGGACAAAGTGGGCCAGGGTGAGGTGTGATACTCTGTCATAGGAACTGGGGGAACGTTGGGCTTGAAAAATAGGTTTTCGGCACAAAATTTTCAAAAAGGGTTGAATGAAGCCACTTCCTACTTCTGTTCTTGGTTGGATGATGCAACAAAGGTATTACAAGGAGGTAATCAAACACAAAGGATAAGGAAAACCACCAAGGGAATACTTCGTTCCCCAATATGGTCGCCAATTTTTAAAAGGGATTTATGATTGTGGACAAAGGCATCTCCCCTAGGTCTGGCCCAGTCGACCTATAACAACAGAGAGACAAGGAAACCAATTTTTTTCATTAAAGTAAATAGATGATGGAGTGAGGCCTATCTTGAAACTGCCGCTCACTTCGCTCCTTCTTTAGCTTGGAAGGTCCAATTCCAACTTCAACTGCCAAAATTAGATACTACACAATCACATAACGCAAGGCAAGAAACTACAATATATATGCAGCATGATCTAAATAATATATTCAATAGATCAACTTGGTATTGAAATAAGTGAAATAACAACATCACATATAGGAAAATAGAGAATTATTTGCATTAATATAAATGGAAGGAAATTAAAACCATAAGTGGCAGTTGATCTTGTAGAAGAGTTCCTCCAAGTTGCTGACTCGTCCTTTCCTTTTCACAATATTCACCTCCAATCACCCTATGGATGAGATGATAACCACTTAATGCAACAGCATAAGGGAAAAATCACTCTCCAAATACAACCATTACCTCTTGCATATGAGAGGGTAAACATATAGGAGAGGGGGGTAAGATTGGAGTTCTTATCCAATTACCATTCTATGGATTTAGATCCACCTTTGATGGAGGGATAGGATCAAAGGATAAGTGGTGAAAACTCCAAACTAGGGTAGGATAGGATCTGAATGTCAATCCAAGGTAAGTAGTTGAAACAAATTCTGGAAACTCCTAGAAGATGAAGCTTCCTGAATCCTACTCATTTTTCCAAAATTATAAAACCAACACAAGTGTAAAGGAGAACTACCTCTTGGTGACCAACGCTGGCCACAATGGAGCAACATGTAGGTGAACGCACCCCAGTTGGCTTGTAGGGAGCGCTGGTCCTCAAACTCGCTCAAATAGGGCAGTTTAGGGTTCAAATTATGAGGGATAAAAGGTACATGCTTAGGGATTTGTACAATATGATGACAAGGTGAATAGGATGTTGATTGATTCAATTAGAAGGTTCACTTTGATTGTATGTGAAAACATGGCCTATAACAAGGAACATCGTTTTTTTCATATCAAATATGCTCTAGACCAAGCACAAACACGAGAGCTAATTTTTCTTCTCCATGTGCTCTTGTCTGTGTGGCCAACCAAAAATATGTCAAGCACCTACATATTTTGGGGGATTAAAAACTTGTTTTGGATTCGGTCTACGACAGAGTCATCATATTTTCCCCTCATTTAATTCACATTTTGTAGGGTATCAAATAGGTCTTAAACAAGTTAGATCAGTTCTCTTGCAACCATATATACCGTGAATTCAATACCCTAGAAGATAATATCTCCAAGGAGGCTCTCTAGCGCATTCTGTGAGTGTTGGAATACTAGGAGTATATGAATGATAATGTTGGGGTTGTTTCCCTCCATATCTAGTTTTTTGTCTTATTTATTACTATTTTGTAACTGTATATGTAAACAATCAAATGGTGATATCTGAAAACTGATAAAGATATTTTTTGGTTCTCAGCTTATGAACTTATTTCATAGAAAATGGTTGAATTGGGATTTTAAAATCTTGCACAAGGTATCTTTTCCACTACAAAAAAAACCACAATTATGAAATTAAATTATGGAGTGAATTGGAAAAGATTGAATAGTTATATTAGCAACCTCGGTTGGTAAATCACAATTCTAACCAACTTCATGAAAATAAAATTGAGATTAGGCTTAACATAAATTTCTTTAATTTCCCATAGAGGGTGTAATAGCGTGGGTCTTATCACCTCGCCTTGACGTGATGAAAGGATAACTATGTGAAGCCATAACATGCAGACAACCTTGCATGTTCCATGTTTGTGGGTCACTTCAACGAGTCACACAATGATGGAGTTAAGAACCCTGCTATACATCGAGCTAGTACCATTTTGCACATGGTGATACTACGATGGAAGATGGTGGTGCCATGTGCTCCTCTAGGCATGATGGATTACATAAGTAGTAAGGGTACTCTTGTGAAATCTTTTTGGAGGTGGTAATCATGGAAGTATCTCATCGGAAATTTGATGGCATGTTGCATAGTCATAGGTGTAATCTAGAGAAATGCACTACATCCTTATATGTTGACTGGTCCATTTAGTCACATGGAGAAACAAATATCCTTGAACTTGGTAATATTGAACATACCAAGGCATGCTTAGAATTATATCAGGATTATGTTAGGTTTCCTAGGTATTGTTTCCTTTCTCACTGGAGGTTTCCATTATACACGTTTAAGTGTTTTGGTTGTTGACCTGGTGGTGGGAACCTCGAAATTATAGGTTATATGTAGGCAATTAATGTTTCTTGGCATACAAAATTCCTCATGGGGCACATTTTTACAGAGTACAATAATGGCCAACAAGAAAATGCTATTAAGCTAGTAGAATTGCAGGAGAAACTAGATGGGTTTTATCACAAGTTGAATATTCTCCTCAACAAATTCACCAACAGTCCATTCCTTGAGAACGATATTGGTTCTTTGAAAGACCCTAAAATAGACAACTCAAAACAGTAATCTCTATGCATTTCTAGTTTTTTTCTTATAGTTTTAATAGTTTCTCTTATCTAGTCAGTTCATGGTAAGTTAGAAGTTGGCCCAATCAGTGTATGTGCTATTTTTTTGTTTATCAGTTTCCATAGTTCGGAGAGGTTTATATAACCTTAAAACTTTAAATCTAAGCCTTTGGTCTAGTTTCCCACTAAACAAACCAAAAGCAAACCATGACTGACAATGGAACTTTTTAAGCAGCAATGCGAAGTGCCTTACTTTAAAACAAAACAAAAAAATAAAAAATAAAAAAACATAAATTACTTTAAAGTAAGTACTTTACAACTTACGTAGTTTCCATGTTAATATATGTTAATATAATGCATCTTCATATAACATAAGACAAATTATTCACCAATTTTTATGTTATTTTTAAAATTGTTTCTTTATATGCATTAGTATATTTGAAAAAAAAAATGTGTGCATTAAAATTTGGATGGTAAAGAAGTACCTAAACAATTTAAATACATCAAACCTTTCCATATCTTGTATATTTAATATATCAGTTATGTAAGTTAGTTGAACTTTACACTACCATTTTTATAAGGAGAATTTCATTAGCATTTCCATTTTTATAAGGGATATATTATCATAATTTTAGATAATTGTTTATGTCACAAATTCCATCTCTTTATAAAATTAAATTCATGTAGAATATTTTTATGTGTTTTAGAAAATGTTAGAGTTGTTTAATTTTGGGTTTTAAATTTTTAGTTGCATGTATCATTAACTTATTAAATATCATATATATATTCACTAGTTACGTCGTAAGGCGTCTTTATTTGAAAACAAATCACTTGTTATCTACTTGTCCTTTGTTTGTATTGTTGGATGTTTTGTTAGACGATTAAAATATCCTCAAACGTTGATTTGAATTCGGTATTTAAATTCAGTTTCGATTGACGAGGTGGCAATAAATCCTTGAATTCGATATTGCTTGGCAAGGTGGCAACAGATCCGGCATTGGTTCCTAAGGCATGGATCTAACTGCCCTCATTGACCAAAGTTAGTTAACGACACTCATTAGCCTTTCTCACCCTCCCCACTAGCATTAGCCGCACGCATCAGCACATCTTGATTCTGCTAATTCAACACAGACGACTTGGGTAATCTGCTTAAGGGAAAATTGCTCCGACGAGAAATCCTGGCATGGTGACTATGATTTCAAAAACTCGGCTAAGGGATCTCGGTGGATTTTCAAACTGTTGCTACTCAGAACGTTAAACAAATCTAATCTGACTCGACTCCTTTTCGTAGATTATCTTCTAATCGCGCAAATTTGAGGTTCTCGTGTTTAAATCAGAATAAATAAGACCGCATTACTACTCGAATTACATGTACCTTTCCCACTCTTGGTAAAATTGTTTTTAAAAACACCCATCTGCGCCAAATGCAGTTTCTCGCTTATCAGTTTCAACCTAGTTTTGTTTAACCTGTCTATTTTATTATATCGAGATTGCCCGTGATTATGTTGTTTTAATATTAAATGTATTTTTATTTATTATTATTATTATTATATATATTGATTTAATATTTTATTTATGTTAATTATTTTCTTTTTTCATTATATCGAGATTGCCAATGGTTATGTTGTTTTAATATTAAATGTATTTTTGTTTATTATATATATAATTAGATATGAATTTAATATTTTATTTATGTTAATTTTTTTTTTTTAATGTGCATCTCCTTTTCAGTACCGTGATCTGTATTTACTAGCAATTGCACCGAGGGTGCAAGGGAACGTCGGATGGAGGAGATGTGGATCGTTTTGTGCTATATGAGGGGTAAAAACTGAATTGTGATATTACAGAAGAAAATTCAAAGCTAAACAGATAATCATAAATGGTAAGTAGAAATATGATCACCTAAGGTGGAAAGCCTATAGCTATTAATGTCTCGATTCTTTTCACGTTCAAACTATCTATACTGTATACTAAAGAAGCATCCTGACGGCATGTCACAAACTGGTCGTTCAAATGGCCTGAACATCCTCGAGACTGATGGAATCCTCATATATGAAGAAGGCAATGAGACCTTGATGTGAAATTCTCGTATTTTCTCTGCCTGTCCTTGATGTTATGTCTGGGTGGTCGAATTGAGTGTGCTCATTTTGATTTGCAGAAGGCCGAATAGGATGAGCGAACCCATTATCATACGTTGTTTGCCCATAGAACCTTTAAGTTTATCTAAGGCGGTAAAGCCTGCCCGTGTAGTTCATCATCAAGACAAGATGGAGAATCTGATCAAGTAACCTCTTTAAATAGAAAGTATAGCTCCTACTTGCCATTTGTAAAATAACAGCTAGGTTGCCTCAAATAATAAAAATTAATTTATTTTATTTTAAAAAGAGTAAACCAAATGATAAAAGTTTATAATTTGAATTTTAAATATTTATATTTATTTTAATAAAAATAATATTTTTTAATTTAATATTATTAAATTGTAATTTATGTAATTTTTTTTTTTCATTTTATTTATTTATTTATTAATCTTTATTTTATTTTATTTCTATTTATTTATTTTATTTTTATTTTTTAATTAAGAAATTTTTTTATCTATTTTATTTTTAATTTTAATTTTATCTTTATTTTATTTTATTTCTATTTATTTATTCATATTTTATTTATTTATTTAAATAATTAATTTATTTATTTATCTTAATTCTTTTTAATCTTTTCTTATCATAGCATTTAATTATTACTTGTATTTGCATTATAATTTTTTTTTCCTAGTTTATTCTTATTACTTGTACTTTGAATTATATCTTCATTTTAGCTCGCTTATTCCTATTACTTGTAGCTGAAAAAATTTATAAAATAGTAAATTGCTATTGAGCTCATAAAGACACATATTATATTTATTATAATGAGAGCTCTTAATAGCAACAAAGTTACATGTATTATATGGATGGTTTTTTCTATCACAGGTCCACGCAATGACGAACTGAGACAATGAAAGAAACAAGGATGGCTGCTAACGCAGCAAGTCCCTGCCTTAGGTGTAAAACATGTCTTTACCTGCCCAGTAGAACAAAAGCAAGATAAAGGAATTATTTTTACCAACGAACCAGTAGAACAAAA
Organism: Pinus albicaulis; assembly: GCA_034641835.2. Lineage (NCBI taxonomy): Eukaryota > Viridiplantae > Streptophyta > Pinopsida > Pinales > Pinaceae > Pinus > Pinus albicaulis. The sequence goes on from CM076582.1 coordinate 950,818,478, forward strand.
GCAAGATAAAGGAATTATTTTTACCAACGAACCAGTAGAACAAAAGCAAGATAAACCATAGTTTTTAACGTGAGAACAAAATAGGAAATAAACATATAGATTATATTATAAAGTATATGCCAGTTGTAATTGTATGGCATCTCATGGAGATCGGTGCCTAGAACCTGCCCATAAAGCCAAGATACACGTAGGGTATTTTCATAAAAAAATTAATGCAAATAATGAATAAAATTAAATATCGACATGTATAAACACGCTAAGGTTTGCATGTGGGACAAGTGGTTGTAAAAAATCATTTTAAAATGTTTGGCGAAGATTGTATGGAGGCTTGTTTGGTTCATGGTTAGCTGCTTGTCCAGGAGCCAAGGTTCTGAAGTAGTACTTGAGCTGCTAAATCCAGTTTAGGCATGCGGTGTCTAGTCTGGTAAAGATTCTGGCAGGTTGTGGTCATGAGAGCAAGAAGATGATGGAGAACGGTGAGGAACCTGCTTGTCTAGTTGATTTTTGGATGGCTGAGACTGTGAAGGAAATTAAAGAAGAAGAGATGACAGATGCCCCTAGACCTCCACATTCTGATGATACTGAAATTGGAGGATATATTTTTTGACTTTTTGTTTGCTGCCCAAGATACATCTACATCTTCTTTGTTGTGGGCTATAACATTATTGGAATCCAACCCAGAAATTCTAGAGAAAGTCAAAGAAGAATAGAGAAGAATCAGGCCTGATTTTAATGCGCCCATTTCTCTAGAACAGATTCGAGATATGAAATACACAGAAATGGTAGTAAAAGAAGTTTTCAGATTCCGCTCGCCTCCAACACTTGTGCCTCACATCGTTGCTACTGATTTTCCCATAACAGAGAAGCATACAATTCCTAAAGGCTCATTAGTCTTTCCTTCTGTGTTTGAGTCGTCATTTCAGGGCTTTGTAGATGCTCATATGTTTGACCCAGACATATTTCTCCATCCCGTCAAGAGCATCAGATTTACAAACGAAACTGGCTTCCATTTGGCGCAGGTCCTCATCAGTGTGTTCGACAAAGATATGCTCTTAATAATCTCATGCTTTTTATTGCTCTCTTTTCTACATTGGTAGACTGCAAGAGATGCAGGTCTCCTGATTGCGATAAATTCGCTTATGTTCCTACCCTTCTCCCAAAGGACGATTGTCTTGTCTTCCTCTCAAATAGGAAATATGGGGACATCAAAGTATGAATCTGTCATCTAGCTTTCAATTTTTTCTTTTTGTTTTTGGTCAATGTTCATGTTTGTAGCTAGTATGATTTGTCTTTTACTTATCACAAAATTCTGAGATAATACTCAATGTTGTACATAGAAGAATAATTTTAGATTTAGAAGGACCAGTAAAAGACTAGTGTGTTTTTGGGGGACAAATGATACAAGATGTAAAAGGGATGGTAAAACATAAGTTAATGTATTGTTCATCATATTTTATTAAGAATGTGTGTTTTTTTTGCTTTTTGAAAAAAAAAAAAAAAAGAGGAAAGATGCAGTTTTGGATTCAACGTAATCTTCACCATATCAGATTTAAACTCCAAGGTCAAACTAGTGAATGTCCTCCAATAGCTACTAACATTTGGTGCTACTTAATCTTGCATTAGACCATGGTGTGTGAAAACAGAGGATTCATAAGATAGATAATTAGCTGGTATTATCATCTAGATAGAAATTTGTGCATTTGGTGCTACTTAATCTTACATTAGACCATGGTGTGTGAAAACAGAGGATTCATAAGATAGATAATTAGCTGGTATTATCATCTGGACAGAACTTTGTGCATTTTTTCATGAACTGTAGTGACATCAGCTCCCTATTTTTTCTGGGAAATTTTCTTGATACTTTTACACTCGCTGGGGATTGAGAGAATGCAGGTATACCATGATGAAAAGAGCATCATTGACTGGATAAAGGAACATAATTGATTCAGCCCGCTAATATTATCAAATTGGATGAAACATATTAAATACCTGGTAAATCTCTTCCAGCTTATCCATTTCGATCATGTTTTCAGGGAACAAAATACAATTAACTTACTGTGAGGCACTTCCTACAACTATTTTACTTTCTGTAGAGGGCAATCATGACATAATATTGTAATCCATATTGTCTTTGATCTCCTCTATGTTTGAAGAAGCAAACTGTTTTGAAAAAGGAAGTAGAAAGCTGGGAATAAGGCTTTCAACGCCTTCTAGAATGACAGAAGACTAGAAAAAATGAACTATTTAGCAGGGTAAAGAACAGAAAGATAGACTTAAGGGAAAACCAGTACTATATTTGGGATGGGTAGGAGAATATCAAGGAACCTGGGACATGAATTTGTACTTCCTCTTTTGTTTTGGAACCGTATTATGGAGAGAAAACGTGTACCTGGGCATCACTGACGTAGCCCTTCTGAAAAGTCTGAAGAAAAAACCAGATTTATATTTGGGCCTATAGATTAATTTTAGTTAGTGTTGGGTTTATTTTGTTTCAATATTTTCTGAGAGCCAAGTACCAGAACCTTACCTATAGAACCATTCAAGCTCTATGACGAATGACAAGAACTGAAGCAGTTCCGGCTCCCCTGTCATTATAGCAAATGAATTCAGTTCTGAGCCAAGTAAACCAAATGAACAAAACATTAAACCTTTGTATTATGGAGATAAAACGCGTACCTGGACATCACTGTCGTAGCCCTTTGAGAAGCCACCTGGGCATCACTGTCGTAGCCCTTTGAAAAGCCTCAAGAAAAGACAAATTCTCCTTAGTGTTGCAGAGCTTTCCCGGGAATGGTCGCCTTAATTCTGTTGATGCAGCATAATCTCGGCATACAAGGACTTGCAGAACAAGGGTGCATGGGCCTACTGCATGTGTTGCGCCGTGTGGCTAAGTCGTGGCATGTGGCTAAATGATTCATGGCTTAGAGGTGAATTTGCTGCAGCGAATGCTATTATCGACTCATTGTGTCAACATTTGCGGATCGTAGGTGAACCGGGGGAATATGATTTTGTGCTGAGTACTATTCAGCAACGTCGCTGTAACTGGACCGTTGTTCTTCATATGCAGCAATATTTTTCGGTTGCAGAGGTCCTGTACGCAATACAGCAAGTCGCTTGGAGGAAGCAGCAGGAAAAATCGAACCATTCAACTGGAACTCAAATCAATCCCGTATCACATGGAAAGGATAATGTCCGTACACGTGCCAAAATCTCATTGGTTCCATGCGCGATAGCAAAACACCTTTTCATTGGCTGGGGTGAACAGTGTTTGCTCACCCCAAGCCCGCAAAGAAAACGCCTCCTGAGTAATTATTCCTGTAGCGATGGACGTTAGTTTTTAAGTTGATTAAAAATTAAATTTGTATTTCCTACCTAAATATTAAGTAAACAATTTAAATTATTTTTTAAATATGTTTTATTTTATTTATTACAAATTTTATTGGTTCTCTTCTCATTTCACTAACTGTGTAATCATATTAATGTACCTTCAGCATTAGTTGATAGACTCAAGCATAGTACGAACTATGTGTGTTGGACGAATTTTGCAATAAGGGCATCCTCACGATTCTTGGCCAGGTTTCTGATTTTGAGCATCTACCGTGGGAGAGAAAGGTAATCAACCGTGGGATTTGAACCTTGGTTTTTCATTCTGGTGCTTCGACTTTCAAGGTAAATAAGTAATAGTTGTTAGTTACCTAATGGCCGTGACGAAATTCTTCTTCTAATTTTAAACACTAAACCATAAATGTATATAAATAATTTTTGAATTTATCCATATTATATGTAGCTAATAAATTCTTTGAGATGACCGCAGTTCATCATCTCTTTGTTTTACTTCAATATTTCTTCATTTCTTTGTTTTTTAAGGAGTAATTATTTTAAGAAGTAATTATTATAGTATTTGTTTTTAAATGGAAGAAAAAAAAAATTACTTAAATATTTCTTATTTTTTTGTTTTTTAAGAAGTAATTATTATAGTATTTGTTTTTAAATGGAAGCAAAAAAAAAAAATTAAAAGTTCAAAGTTTGATTCGTTTTAATAATATACTTAACACTTTATTATCATGTCGCTTGCCATTTGAACTACCCACATAAAACTAACATTCAACAAAGTTTATAAATATTTTCACGATCACTTGTTTTAAGAATAATTAAGATTAAATAAATATTCATATCATCTAATGTTTCATGCTCAAGTGTTTTAAAAATAATAAGTTATTGCAAATTTTTATTGGTTTCCATTTATTATTATTTTTAATTTCTCTGAAATAACCATTATATAATTATTAAGGTTTTTTAAATAAAATTTAAATATTTAAATTAAATAAATTTTAAAATGAAATTAGTAATTAATTTTACTATTTTTATAAATAAATGATTTATGTGGAGAAAAATTCATTAATTCTCTTTGTCTAGATAATATTTTCTTATATAGTTTTAAAACTAAAATTATATAAAAATATTTAGTTTATACAGTAATATTTTTCTATATACTTTTGCCTGGATTTTTATGTGGTGGGATGGGGCTTAACCCCTTTTTTGGTTAGATTTTTTCAAGAGTTTGTAGGAATTTTGGATTTGTGGAGATTCCCTCCTAAATTCCTCATCACTAGCTTCTTTTTCAAATATTTTTTTGGAGACAATGGAGATTCTAGTCACTCAAGGAAATGACTAGAGCATTTTGGGGAAATAAAATTTAGGGCATTTCCTTCCAGATGTTGTGCAATATCCAAAGTATGAAGTGAAATATAACAATATTGTAGAATATGTCTAATATATGCAAGAATATTCTCTCATGAGCAAGTTCATTAGATTATGGCCCTTTGAAAAGTCCCTAATCGGTTGGATCCAAAATAAATGGAGTTGGGACAAATGCATCTAGAGCTACAATCAAAAGTATTATTCACATTGATTCCAATTGTTAGATGACATGGTGCAAATACATCTAGAGCTACAAGAAAAATTATTGTTCACAATGATTCCAATTGTAGGATGACATGGTGACATTATCACTATCATCATAGAAGAGTAAGGGTTTAATGCTACTCTTTTCTACACTACTACCTTACCTTACGGCATTTCCTTTGCAACATGTGGTGCAATTGCTAGTATATTTTAAGAAGTGTATGGAAAGCGAAAGCAAATTTAATTACACTAATTATGATAAAGGATTAGATAAAAAAACAAATACTTTATTTCAAGTTTGTGATTATTATCGTGGACAAAATCAAAAAATCAATAATAATTTATATGAGACAAATTATTTAATGATTTTGTTGTTATTTCTAATTCCAGTTCTATACATACATTGGCACCTTTAAAAAAAAAGGTATGCATAAAAAAATTGATTTAAGTAAATAGGCACTTAAACAAGTTAAACACGGAAACTTTTCCATATGTTGCATATTTGAAACATCAATCATGCAAGTCAATCGAAATTTATAATACCATTTACAAAGAAAATACCATTAGCATTTTAGAAAATTGTTTCCATTTTTACAAAAATCATTAAATTAGCATTTTAGAAAATTGTTTATGTCATAGATTCTATGTCTTTATAAATAAACCACCCGAAAAGAAATTAAATAAATCCATTTTATGTGTTTGAGAAAATGTTAGAAACATTTAATCTCGAGCTTCAAAGTTTCAGTTCCATGCATTATTAATGTATTAAACATCATAAATATATCCAATAACATATTTGAAGAAGTGTAATGCAATGGGAAACAAATTTTATTACCATAACTATAAAAATATATATATATATATAAACAATAAATACTTTATTGTTAAATAAACAATAAATACTTTATTGTTAAGATTGTGACTACAAATTGTTAAGATTGTGACTACAATTATGGGCAACAACAAAAATTCAATAACAAATCAATGAACAATGTCCTTTCATGTAAAAATGTGAATAGTCAAACCATTATCTGTTATTGTATTTTAAGATAGGTTTAACTTCATATCAACATTCTTACATTGAAGTTAGAGGGTTATTATGCGTAATAAACACTTCTAACACTATACACTAGGTACACAAAGCATGATTGACCTAAAAACAAAGTATTCTTAATAGGAAAGAGTATGCTTCATATTTTACCTTAACCATTTCGACTCTCTTTAATTGGTTTAATAAATTTGCATAACCAAAGAGGAGACTTTCCATATGGATACATCAAATTGGCTTTCCCACAACTTATAGTTCATAATTTATCCAGTATTAAATGACGAGTCAAGAGAACTTGTTCAACGTTATTTTATTAGTCAGCGTGGTTATCCAACTCTTTGAACGTTTTTCTATAATTGTTCATTCAATTTTTTGCGTCACAAGGTTTTAATGATCCCAAGATGAATTGAGATGTATTGGTTATCAATCGAGTCATAATTTAATGAATGTTTATGATAGAATATTTTCTAACCACATTTTCGAAGAGTTTAATAAAAGAAAATGCAAAATTAGCATGAAAGGTATAATTGACATTCATGATAGTAAAATATAATTTATATAGTCTTATTCCCTTTTTACAAGATTCTTTGAGACCTTGTTAAATTACATGTAACATATTGCATTTTTATGTTTTATCAAATAAGGTTTCAGAATCTGATAGCAAACTTTTTTTTTACTTAGAAATGTTGAACATCACTTAACAATGTTAAAGACTTTAAGTGAGATATGTTAATTAGTACAATGGAAAGTAAAGTTGCACTTAAATTAAAAGCAATGTAGGAGAAGTAAAAGATATTACATTATAAAGTGAATGAGAATTAAACTATAATAAAGTGAAAATTTAATAGGTAATATGAGTAAAACAATTTCTGCAGATCTTAGATATGAAGCCTCATTAGTTGTGTTATTAAAATTTACAACTTGAGTAACAATGAACATGAAGAAACAACTTCCCTATAGCACTACCTCAAGGTCCCCTATGGCTTCAAGTTAGGCCCTCATGGAAATTGAACCTTGCCCAACAATACAAAAATCCTCACTTTCTACCATTGGATCCAACTCCTTTAGACTTATTAAACAATAAATGACCCGCCCTCCGAAAAATTCACTAACACTAGAGGTCTCAGATAGGGATGTCCCTTGTCACCTATGTTTTTTTTGCGGTTGATGGAAGGATTAAGTCTATTATTATTAAAGGAAAAGTAGACAGGCAACTTAAAAGGTGTAGAAATAGCACATAAGTTATTCGTCACACAGTTTCTATTCGTGGATGACGTTTTACTTATAGGAATGGGAGTTGTAAAGGAATGACGGGCCTTCCAAGAGCCATAATTTTTTTTTTTTGATACTAAAATGGAAATCAACTTGAACAAATATTATTTCCACCATTTCTTTGTAAACCCTAACATCCTCTTAGATAGACTCTTTTTTTCCCCTACAGGCTTCCTATTTGGAAAATGGTATCAAATATCTCGGCTATTTTTTGAAGCCAAATAATTACCATAAAGGGGACTAGATGTGGCTAATCAGAAGAGTGGAGCAGAAAATAAAGTTATGGTGCTACAATTGGCTATCCCTAGGAAGCAAAAAAATTCTAGTGTTGGAAAATATTCCAGCTTACAGGTTAGGTTTAGAAAAAATTACCACAACCATCCTCACTTCCATTAGACAGTTAATGTTCATATTTTTGTGGGCCAGGAAAAATAGAAAAGAAGGTTTTCATCTAGTAAGTTGGACCCCTTTATCAATCCCAAAAAGTCTTGGAGGTTGGGGGTTCAAAAATATGAGTTTGTTTACAAAAGCCCTGGAAATGAAAAATCTTTTGAGAGGCCTATTTGGTGAAGGTATATGGAGCCTGGTTTAAAAGAAAAATATTTAAATAGGTTTTCAATGGTTGATTAGCTTAGAAAAAAGGTAGGGAAATCTATTAAAAGAGGCTTTTTTGTTTGGAAAGTCCTCATGGTTTCCTTTCCCTCTCTCTTCAACTGGTTAGCATGGAATTTAGGGGACAAAAATCATATAGTTCTTGGAAAATATCCCTTCATAGGGGGATTTGGTGTCTACAAATAGCTATCTTCTGATTTGATTCAAATATTACACTCCAAAGGGCTATTCTACCTATCAAATATTGAAAAAATTCACCCTCAACAAATCTCTTCAAATTATTGGATGGCCTCGCCAAAGCTAGTATTGGTGGGTCATTTAGCTTTAGAATGGAACTCTTTCATAAATGTGATGAATCTCAATGGAGTGAGATTTAGCAATACAAAATACAAGTTGGTCTAGAGTTGGGTTCCAAATCTAGTAAGGTAACCAGTTGCCTTGCATATGAATTGATTTTTCACATGGAGGTCATTTTGATCTCTAGATGGTGGAACAACCTCATATGGAAATGGCACATTCCCAACAAATTAAGGTGTTTCTCTTGGTTGGTCCTTCATAATAAAATTTTAACCTGGGATAACTTGAAAAAAAAGGATTTCATGGATCCAAATGGTTGTTTCCTCTAAAAACATAATGAAGAGTCTATAGATCATCTATTTGTGAATTGTAATTATGCTTGAGAAATATAGTCAATGGTCCTCGAAGTCATGAACATTAGATAAAATATGACCGAGAACACCTATGAGGATATGCTCCATATTTTGCTAAAGAAATATCAATATATATGAGCACTCCATATTTTTGTGGCATGGGGCATCTCGTTGCCAAGAAACACAGTTATCTTAAAAAATGCAAGCATTTCCATTATTCCTCAAGTCTCTAAAATCATCTCTCTTTACAGGGATTAATAACCTCTTCAAAAATAAAAATTCCAGAGACTTGCTCCTCTCCCAACTATCTTTCATGATCATCATGTAGGCTTATTTGATGGAGCTGCACACGGAAACCCTTGTGGGGCTGGAGATTTGATAAAGATGATAGATTCGAAATCTACACACTTCAAAAATGGAATTGGACCCAAGACGAACACTAAAGATGAACTTATTGTTGTTTGGGCCTTATTGTCCTTAGCAAAGCTCAAAAACATTAAAAGAATTCAAATATTTGGCAATTCTAAATGTGTCATTCACTAGTTAACATGCCAAGCACAACTGGATGTCCTAAATATAGCAGCTTGGAAAAACATAATAGTGGAATTGAAAGAACACTTTCAAGTCATCACTTTAGGCATATCTACAGATAATTTAATAGTGCGGTGGAAAAATTATCAAAGAGAGCCTTAATTTTGGACCCAAGGTATATTTCATATGAAGAATGGGAGAGAAACTTTATTCTTAAAACTCACTCCCTCTCATTAGCATATGTGTTCTAATCTATTGTCTCCTTACAAGTTAATATGCTAGGTCCAGAGTCTCAAAGAGATCTATTGCCAACGCTTGTCTCCTTACATGTTAGTATGCTAGATCCAAAGTATCAAAGAGATCTATTTCCAACACTTCAAGACAAATATATTTTGACAATTTTAATCTCACTCAATCTCCTTCTAATTTCTAAGGTAAAGACATATATTCATGATTAGCAATTTTTTTTTTTAAATTGCTCTTATCTATAATTGAAAATTTTATCACCAATTTCAGAAATTTATATTATCTCCTTAGAAATATGTCAAATTATAACAATAAGAAAAATTATAACCACCTAGTTTTTTTCTATGTCAACCAATTTTTTCAACAAATATAGATTTCTATCTTATTGTAAAAACTCCATAATGTTGCGACAACATACTTATATTTTTTTATTATGATGTTGTAGAATAAAAACAAAATATCTTTTTGAATGAAAAAAGTATATATATTAAAATATTTATAATTTAACTACCAGGTTTTTACCTTCCCCTCTCTTGGGTCAAACTAGAAACCACACTAGTTGGTTCAAAAGCCTCTACCAAATTCTTTACTATGTGAAAAATATCTGTATACAAATTTTGAAAAAAAAATTGTTAAACAATTGCTAGTAATATAAAAATCATTTTAATTATAATAGAAAACTAAACCTATTTGTTATTTTAGCTTCACTATTAACCCTATAGAATATTCTAGGATGAGGAAATATATTACATTTTATTAAATATATCGATACCAACGAAGAAGAGCAGGTTGTGGAAGATCAATGCGGCATTGGGGTTATGGGCCAGGAGTGTAAGCGAGTGGCAACTAAGTATTGCCAATTGGCGAACTCAATTCTGTAACAAAAAATTGGAAAACACCGAACAGTCCCATTGGCAACTAATAATTTCCAATTGGCGAACTCAATTCAATTCTATAACAAGATCATTACTCATAGCTCATTTCTTGAAGATGGCATCAATTTTCTAAGTTCAATTGGATATCCCCATGTAGACCATTTTTTATATTCACTTCAATGTATATGCAGGTGCATGCTTAACAAGTTACAATATACTTGTTAGTATTGTTTCCAATTAGTTGAAAGGTTGGATCATCTGAGAGTATGAGTAGCATATCTAGAAGAAGGACACAAGTTGGGATCGTTATAGGGATATACTCTTCTGGGTTGAGCACTGATATCCAATGATTTAGATATAGACGTGAAGGTCCTAGAAAGAAGGGACCACTTCTGAAGATGAGGTTATTGGCTTCCTTGAGCCGAAACAAGAAAGTCATATACCCTCATTAGCAAAGAAAATGTTATATTTTCTAGACCAATGTAACATATTATATATTCATAGAATCTCCCAAAACCCTAGGTAAATTTAAGCCTTACATATTATCAAAATTGCTATATTCAAATACTAGAAATTGAAAAACAAAAAATATAACAAATGTATAAGACAATACCCACGGGTCTATCCCAAATCACATATTTCTCTATCATGGCAAAAAAAAATATCAATATTGTAGACAAATATTACTTCCTTTATGTGAAATGAAGTAAGATTGACTACTTAAACTCTACCCTAAGCTCTCTTATATTGTGCAAGGTCATATGAGGTTTACAAAAAAACAAATCCAACCGTTAGATCATTTCCCATTCCTTGATCTCTTTCTGGCTTTGGGATTAGTATTTTCAACTTGCATGAAGGAAGTATCATTAAGTGAGCACTTCAATAATAAGAATAACCGGGCCTTGGGACTTCTTCCCTCTCCCTAGAACTATGTTTCCCTCACATGATTTATCTAAAGCTAGACAAAAAAAACCTAAAACCAAACTTTCTTAAGTCTGAAAAATATTTGAAGTTGGTCATCATATAATTTTTCATCTATTTTGCTACATTCTTAGTGGAGGAAAGGGGGATTGTAGGGCCCCTTTCAGGGGCAGGTCCCTCTTTGGTGATTTGGGGTCCACAAACGTTTAGAGCTTATTTGAGACCTTAAACAATGCTTTGGGGTCAAAACTTTGCAATTAAAGTTTCAACATCTCAACATTATTCTACACATTAAGATCTTTCCAACTATGCAAAAAGACACCTCAAATGATATTTGTATGAGAAAGCTATGATTCCCCCATGTTCACTTATCTTATTGAGCACCATAACAGTAAGTGGATGCATTATCTTTTTACATTACTCACACGTGGAGCTAGTCACTTTTGATGTTTCAAGAATATTCTAGATGTTTCATAACTTAAATCTAATTAGGAGTTAAGGTATTCAAAATCCATAACCCTAACCCTAGATTAATATAAACTATGTTAAATATTGGGCTGATAAGAAAGAAGTTGCTTCCATTCTTATTGTTTTGAGTATTGTTCCATAGTATATAAAATAATTGTGAGTATAAAAATACTGATGCAAAACAAAAGAAGTAGAAGGTCTCATAACAACCATACAAGCCACATTTTCCATGGCAACTCCATAGTGATTTCACTTTCTTTGTATTTGCATTTCATAATTGAGAAGAAAAAAGTGAGGCATAGGCCTCACCTTCTAGCTCAGTTGTTTTGATATTGTGTTTTCCTAGGGTACATATTATGTTGATTATGCAGATGATGTGTTATTTTCTTAGCTCCTTTCCTTTTAGTTTTAGTTTAATTTAGTGTTTTGTGCATTAAGATAGATGTTCATCAATCCAACCATAACTAAAAATAGAGAGAGATACTCTTTTCAACTAGAGTCTAGCTCGATCTACTTTTATTTTAAATTAATAATTGTTCTCCTAGATATACTAATATTTCCAGGAAGAATGATAAAATAATATTGGAGTCTTCTAGATCCATGGTTTTTTCAAAGGAAAACAAGACAATAACAATATCTCATAACCAAATCTTGAAACAAGTCAAACAATGATTAAAAAATGAGGTTGGTATGCCATGTGTATCCTTCCAAGGTGGATTCCTCTAAGCATTTTCTCAAAATGCACAAATATTTTCCCTATGTGCAAGGCATCATCCCCTATTGGAAAAGTAACTAGGTTTGGTCTTCATATTTATCTTTGTACTTGTATCAATTTTTATTTTATGTAAGCGAAGAAAAATAATTTTATTTAAGCATGGGTTTCATGCTCAAGTCTAGGTCAAGTATGTTATTCATGCTCCTAGGGTTTAATGAGTCAAAATAGTCTTTATCAGATGTATATGACTTATTTGGGAAATTTATAACAATAAAAGAAGAAGAAGAAATTGAGTCATGTAAATTCATTTCGTCCTCCAACTCCAAGTCGACCTTGCCATGATAAGTCAACTTTGTTGGGCACATTTTTGCTATCTTGGATTACTATATATAGAGGGGACCTCATCCTCATTTGAAACACAACAATGAAGTTCGATGTTTTCAATTAACATAAGTAATGAAGAGAGAAAAACACAAAGAAGGAGAGACCTAAAGAAGAAAAAGTACAATATGAGTTCTTGGATTGTTCTACCCACACATTTGAAGATATCTAAGGTTTCTGTAAAAATTGCAGGGCCGAATATTGCAGTCTCAATTGCAGAACTGCAGAAGATGGACAAAATTTTGACTTGGAGCAGACTTTGTGAAGCTTGAGCATCTTTGACTTTGCAAACTTTTACTTTACTGAAGAAGACTTTTGGAGGGATGACTTGGTGCTTGGAAGGGGTCTTGGTCTTTGGGTCTTGGAGGTCTCGTTTTAATCTGATTCTATAAGAAGTGGATTGTTTGGTTTTCCCCAGTTGTGGGGTTTTTCACTAGCGTGGAGCCTATATCTTGTGTCCTTTGTGTTTTTGTGATATTATGATGCAGGAGCATCATTGTTCCGAAAATTTGTACATTTAGTAGAATCTAGGGGTTCTTGTGTTTTTCAAAAGAGTTGGTTTTCCTAAGTATTTAATTAATGTAATTTTCAATATTTTGAGTGATTTATGTGAGACATTTAGAATAGGATTTAATCAAATATTGAGAGGCATATTTGTAAATGTTCTCGAATGTAGGAGAACATGAGTGATCGATGATTGATAGGTGTGGATTGAAATATTCTAAAATATTGTAAATCTTAGATTAGAAAGTAGTTCATGATTTATAGAGGATTCTTAGGATTTAGTTGAATATGGAGATCCTCAAGGGATAAAGAAGATATTTTAGGAATTAATTGAGGACTTAGAAGATTCTTAGGATTTTGTTGAGTAACCTATGGATCTGAACCAAAATTGGTTACAGAACCTTTTGTATATATTTGTAAAGCCTCAAAGGCACAAACAGGTAGGTAGGTAGAGGGAGAAAAGAGAGAGATATAGACTCTTAATTGTAAGCCTATGGGCATAGAGAGAGAGAGGAAGAAAAAAGGGCCATTTAAGAGATGTATCAAGCCAAAGCTAGATTGTAAATAGGGTTTTTATTTGTATCTGTACATTTATTTAATGAATGAGGAATTTGAATTCATTATGATTGTGTGTGTCATTCCTTTCACATGATGAGTGATTTGTAACTATGAATTTATGGTTTTTGTGTGAATAACCATGATGAATGAATTCAAATTGTATGTATAAGTATTTCTGAGTGATAAAGGAATTAATGGATGGGTATAATCCATGTGATTCCATTCTGGAGCTAATAGATGTGTGTACAGGTCAAGTAAAGAACAAATTCCAAATTCTGGAAGAAGAGGAGTAATACAGAGAGTGCTTTGTATTCATGCTAGAGACAGCTGTTATAGGTAAATTTAGGAATCATTCCCAATGAACTGGTTAACTGGGCATCATCTCCAGGACCAATTTATAGGGTCTATCATCCCCTAACATTTCAGTTGTTATATGCCCTACGACAAAGAACAAGACAAATCAATCAAATACTTTCATCTGCAAAGGTTTCCAAAGTTTGAAGTTTATAATATATTATATGAGAGCTCACCAACGCTACCTCTAAAGGGACTAAGTGTGTTGCATATGTAGGAAGCCCTATGCAAGGCTGCTCTACAAAGCACTTCTCGACATTCATGAGTGCGTTGGTCACATTGGGAGAGAAATTCTCATTTTTCGAGAATCTCCACTTGGCCAGTGTCTTCTAGAAGAGTTCACATGTGTCAAACTTTGAATTCATGTGTCCATTTGACATCTACAAGATTGGGAACATGTCTTTCCTATTATTGTAAATTCATTGATTGTGAAACTATCTTCAGTTCCTCTATAAATTGAGCACAGATATTAGTGTTTGATAAGGAAGAATTTTTGTAGAGAAATGTTGGTGGAATTTCCATTGAGGAGATTGATTTGAGTGACATATTGCTGGAGATATCTGCATTGTGATGAGGTTGGGATGTTGCTGGAGATGGTGACACTAAATCAATCACTAGGTTGTAACCTCCCCTTCTATCATCAATAAATATTACTGCTTATTTTTCCCTATATGCATATGTATAAGCTTTGATTTTCAATATCATGATTTCTTAGTTTATGTATATGGTTTATGCTTTATTGAATTAGCTAGATAACTTGAATATACATCTGTATTATTGTTATCTCTTATTGTTTAGTGTTCATTCTTGCAGGAAATATTTTGCACAGCCAGCTGGAATTTGAAGCTACAGCAAAAGCGAAAAAAGGAGAGTTTGGAAGGGCTTAGATCCCAAGTAGGTTCCTTATTTCATTCTGTGTGTCTGTTTACAGTTAGGAAAGATAGTTGTAAATTATTTGATCTGTTGTTCTAGATTAGCACCTATGTAGGGAAGAATGATTTATCTGTAATTCATAATTCCACATAAAAAATTGGCGACTCCACTAGGGATATTACTCTTTATCCTAGGTGTTTTAGCCTCTGATTTTCTCTATTTATTCACCCAGTAGTTGTTACTCACAAATATTAGGCTTTTTAAGATCCAAATTTTCAAAAGAACTGTGCTAAACAACTATGTTTTTCTTTATACACTATGCCCAACGCACTCTTGGACAGGACATAGTGCTTTTCATAGCACTGTCTCCCTTTCAGGCCTGCGTTGCAAAGCACTGTCTCTCTTTAGAGGCTGCTTTGCCTCCTGAAGCCATCCAAATTCCCTTGAATTTGTCTTTGCAGTTTTTTTCAGTTTGTTTGCTGTTGTGTTTTGTAAAGCCTGAGCCTCATATTGACCAGTGAATTCATCTAACTATTCCTCCTTTGAAAGAAAATTTGTTCAATGTTTGTTTAAAGCATTTTTCTTTATCATTTGCAAGTTAATTTCAAAGTATTTTTATTTTCGCATTAGATCCATTTTCTTTTGAAAAAGGAAATTGTCGTAAATTCTTCGTTTCCTGATAGGAGAAATTGTTGTTTCATTCCTCATTTTTCCTTCGAAAGAGAAATTGTTGTTTGTATTCCTCATTTCTCAAAAGTAAAATGCATTTTTTTGTTGATTTAGTGCACTTAGTTTCTTTTCTGCATTCATAACATTAAAGGAACTAAAAATAAAAATATGCATTTGCATGTAGTGTTTTGTGCATTTTGCAAAAGGAACAATTAGGAGATCTGCATTTAGTTTGTGTTCTTTGATTTTTTTGCTCGCAAATTCTTTGCTCTTTCCCTCTAGTAGCTAGGATTTTCATTGAAAAACTAAAAGTGAAAGATTTCTTATCATTCTTAGTTTGCATTTTAGGAATTCTCAATACATCATCGCGGTGAACCTTTGAAAGGAAAATTGTTAAACAAGATCAACATAAAATTAATCTCAAATTACCTAACAAAGCATTGGAACCATAACGATAACATTTAGAAGGTCTAGGCTAGAGACGTGTTCCAGCGTCGTAAAACATAGCAGTTGTCATTAACTTGTCTACGATACATTCTGAGTGTGATACCTCACTCCACGTACGTAATTATATCGTAGCTCATCCACGTACCTTCGGTTATATCAAGCGGTGTTACAGTACGATAAGTATAAAGGGGTGCTCTCACTGTGCGGCTTCGCATCAAATAGCGCTAATATGGACTTGGGCTTCCACATACTTTTGGGTATATTTGGGAGGACAAATTTTAGGTGTTATCCATCCATAGTGAACCGAGTCGGCCACCTTGTAGATTGTGATACACCGAACACAGCATTCGGGAAGATTTCCTGCCCGTACTTCTTGGTCCGCCAGGAGGTATTCTGCAATTCACAGTTTCTTGGTAAACCCTTTTGCCTAGCATTACCCTTTTATTTTATTTTTATTTTTTGGTTAAAATCAATTAGTAATCATTGAAGAACAAAATCCTTTCCCCCGTCGTTCGTGTATACTAGCGTTAAAACCACCTTTACCACCAGAAATTACTTATGGTAGGTGAAGGCGATCACGATCTGTCGAATCAAGTACAATTCGTACCTCTGGTGAAACATCATCTTCCCATAAACCAGAGTTATCTCAAGTTGTTTCTACACACCCCGGTTCATCTATTGTTGTCGAAACGGAGTCTTCACAGCTACCCGTGGTCACGATCCATCCAATCAGTGAGACCATACCTCCTGGACCCGACGTTGTTCAACCAGAAATTGATCCACATCCTGTCTCTTCTTTGCCATAACATATTAATCCTAAAGTCGAACAACCGGAATTTGTTCCTGCCTTGGTCATTCCACAAATTTCTGTAGCTATTGAATCTCCAATATCACACAGTCAACTGCCTGAAATATACTTTGGGCCTAAAGGTGAAATACTTCCACCTGGTTTAATTACGATTGAAGAAATCCCACAAGACGAGACACCTTTAACTCCAACCCATTTTGGGGAGGACCTTTACCTATACGAGTATTTTCCTCAATCGACACCATCTGCTTTGGTTGATCATGTTCCTTTCCAAACTCTTGTCGATTCAAAAGGGTATATATTTGGTCAAGTATCCATGCATGAACCAACATCTTCGGTTGGGCCATCTATTCCAATTATGTCAACTCCTACCCTGGCAACCCCGTCGATGTTTAAAACTTCACCAGAGTCATATTTTCATGGTGGCCCTTTGGTCCCATCAGGTTACAAATAATTATCTGGAATTTTCTCTGGTGCATCTTCAAACCCATGGAATTTACCAATGTCATCATCTGGTATTTTAACTGGTAATCCTATAGTGAGTACTAAACGACTTGATTCATTACACACATCTTTAGGGAAATATCAAGCCATTCCTTCTGGGTCTATTCCTTCAAGTAGCATATCAATTGGACTCCCAGCATTTGGAGAGAAATATTTTCCGTCTTATTATCCTTCTCATGTTGGGGGGCAACCTCTAGTCACCCAATATGACAGTACTTCATCACTTTTTGGTCAACCTAATGTCGAAATGAATGTTTGTCAATGGCAATCCACTCTGCCTATCCAACCAAATATGGTTGTACCATCGTATCAACCAGTTCAACCTATTACACCCACATCATTTCCACTTGTCAATACATCTTTACCCCTGTTACATAATCAAAATTGTACAACCTTACCAAACGGGTCCTTAAACTCAATATCATCAAATCTTGGGTCCACAGACACCAAATCCTTCGGTTAATTTACAACCAACTGTATCCGGAATCATCTATTCACAAGTTGGTTTACCATTTTATGGGATGTCACAGCCGCAAACTGGTTATACTTATCAACCGAATCCAAGTTATCCTAATTTGGGTTTTAACATTGGTGGACATACCCCTTGACAGCCTCAGGTGTAAATGCCTCAAACTTCATTTTAACAAGTATCATATCTAGGTTTTGGTCAACAGAATCCTCAAGCGTTTGATTTTTAAAAAAAACCCCTATCTAGGTTACCAGTAACAGATTCCTTATGCTGGTGCTCAAAGGTTTGTTGCTCAAGCAATTCCATATTACCCTGGCTATGCTCAACCTGACCTTAATAGACAATTTCCCTTTGTCACAACTTTAGAGTTACTAGATTTAAATCGACTAACTAATGATCCAATTAACTATTCTCCTTGGTGGCCGATGATACCTCATAAATTACCCTCATATATTCCTAAGTTCAATTGAAACCCTGGAGAAGATTCGTTGACTCGTGTTATGACTTATCATTTATGGTGTTCATCAAACTCCCTGAATGATGATTCTGTTCGACTACGTCTTTTCCAGCGTATGCTCACAGTTTCGGTTGCAAAATGGTACATTGAATTACCTAGAGCTTCTTTTGATAATTTCACTGCCCTAGCTACTGTCTTTTTGACTCATTTCCAGTTACCCATCAGATATGAAACTGGAACGGAACTTTTGACCAATTTCAAACAGACTAATGCTACTCACATCTCTAATCATATTCATGAGTGGAATCGTCGTCGTAGAATGGTTAAGACAGTTGTTCTAGATCAGCTCCATGATGAATGGTTCATTAAGTCCCTATTACCATCTATAACTGAGGATGTGGCTAAGGGTGGCATCGTCACAGAAGAGCAAGTTATCACTCATGCCCAATATTTAGACTTGATTTATACTCAGTCTGGCACACTCTATGAAAAAATTCCTAACACGTTGAGATCTAATTTTATTGCTCCTCCTCAATTAAAGGACTCTCATGCCAGAGACGGCTTGATTGGCACTACAAGCACACATCACAATACTGCATCTGATCCTGCTCCTGCTTACGAAATTAATTTCGTGTCATTTGACAAGGGAAAAAGTGACAAGCAACTCGAAAGTAAGAAAAAAAGGAAATCTAAGAAAAAACAAACTTCTAACCGGTAGGAACGATCATCTGATCAATTGTCTGGACCTAGAAAACCTCGTTATCCATGCATAATCTGTAATGAGGAATAATTTCTTAGAGATTTTCCTCACCGCGCTGAAGTCTAAAAAATCATCAAGACTTCCCATGCATTAGCTGTGTTGACAAACCCATTTCCAAATCCGAACATAAACATGGTTGTTATGGATCCAGCTCCTAGTTCCCAAGTGTTAATGTTATCTGTCACAAAACCTTCAACACATATTTTTGTGTCAACACGTAATAAATATTATGGTAGTCAGGCCACTAATCAACCTACTACCTCGAAAACAAATCCATCTACGGAATCAGTCCCGCCTACTGCTATTTCTGAATTGACAATCAAGCCACCAAAGGGAGTAATTCACAAATCGACATATAATCCTCGAGAAAGAGCTGCACAAAATTATAATATAGAGCAAGATTTGGCTGAATCCCCTTCAGCTATGTCTACTCTTGAGGTATTACAAAATTTTCCCTCCCAAAAACAATCTTTATTGTCAGCTATTGGTGGAATTGATCAGAGTGATTCTAATCTTGTCATCTTTAATCATACGAGCTATGTGCCGCAACTACCAGCAGAATTGGCATGCTCCATACTAGTAAATGTTCTCAATCACCTTGTTCATCGTACTATTATTGATGAGGGAGCATCTACAGGCATTATGTCTCTAAATTGTTGTAAGTCACTTGGCTCGCCGCACTTATCACAATCATCAACGAAGTTGAAGGCATTTTATGGACGTACGTATAAACCTTGTGGTATTATTAATAACCTGCATGTTGAACTAGGGGGAAAAACAGTGAATGTTGATGTTGAGGTTGTTGAAGAACCCCTTGACTATAATATTCTACTTGGAAGGCCATGGGAATATGCAACGACTGAAATTTTTTCTACATATTTTAGAATGATTTCCTTTCCACATAAAGGTACTATCATAGTCATTAATCAGCTATCCTTCTTTGCCTCTACTTCGCATGTAACTGGAAACGTTCTATTCGTTCACATACCCCAACTAGAACTTCAGAACATTGGTGTAGAACTCTTAAAGGATTCCACTCTTATGGGAACCTTTGCATTACTGCCCCCCACGACATCAGCAGAAATTGCAAGCATAGAGACCTGCTACATGATCTCTTCCACTCTATCTAGCTTAAGGGAGAGTACATGTAATTCTGAATTTACTACGTTGGATGAATTTCTGCCGCCCAGCCCTATTGAGCTGGAATAGAAATCAATCTATGTGGCTTGGGTGGCAAACCCGAAATTAGCGTCGCCGAGTGTTTGGGTTCATCGTTCCTTAGATTTTGGTACTCCCTCTGATTCTTTTTCCTCAATGTTATTGACAGATGAGAATATTTTGGAAGCCATGATGTCAGAAGGAGAACCATGGGAATATTATCATCATCGTTCCCATCTTCCTGATTATGGAGAAAACTATCTTCGTTAACTATATCACCCATCAATCAAAACTTTCTTTTCGAATTCGTTACCCATTAATGCAATCAATTCCGAGCGAAATCTGTCAAATATTGAAGAAACTATTTCTATCGATATTCCGACCAAACCTGGCATTGTAGAAAATATTCATGTTGGTGCCATATCTTGTTCTCCATCAGAACTCAAATCATATCGCTCTCTATTTCGTGAATTCCATGATGTATTTTCTTGGTCTTACGAGGAAATTCTGGGCATAGATACTAGTATTGTTGAACATGCTATTAACATGTACCCTGATGTCAAACCAGTGCGTCAACGGCTTCATCCTGTTCATCCAAAGAAATTCGTTGTCATCAAAGCAGAATTTGAAAAAAAATTGTGTGTTGGTTTCATATACCCTGATTTGCTAACTGAGTGGGTTTCCAATATCTTTCTTGTCATGAAAAATCAAGGAACCATTAGAGTGTGTGTCGATTATCGAGATGTCAATCTTTCTTTTCCAAAAGACAACTATCCTACTCCCTTTATCGACTAGATTATTGATGATTGTGCTGGATGTGAAATCTTTTCGTTCATGGATGGATTTTCCGGCTACAATCAAATCAATACCCGCCCAGAGGATCAACATAAGACAACATTCATCTGTTCCTAGGGCACATTCGCTTATAGGAAACTACTATTTGGTTTAAAAAATGTTGGGGAAACTTTTCAGAGAGCAATGGACTATGCTTTCAATGACATCAAGCACATTGTTCAACCTTATCTAGATGATTTACCAGCGCATTCACGAAATCGGACTGATCACCCGATGCATTTGAGAGCCATTTTCTTATGTTGCCGACACTATAAAATATGCCTCAATCCACATAAATGTGTGTTTTGTGTTGGTTATGGTCGTTTGCTTGGATTCGTAGTCTCAAAAGAAGAAATTTGAATCAACCTATTGAAGGTTCAGGCCATTCTTGATTTTCTTGTGCCATCAAACTTACTTCAAATACAGAAAATTCAAGGAAAGGATAACTTCCTAAGAAGGTTCATTCCAAACTACACTGAAATGGCTAAATGTTTTACTCGATTATTGAAAAAGGGGGTTCCCTTCCATTGGGACCAAGTTGTGCAATCTCCTTTTGATGTTGTCAAGTATACTCTTGTCCAAGCATCATTAATGTATCCCCCTAATTATAAAAATGATTATTTCCTATATATCGTCGCGGCTGAAACAACCATCGTTATGGTATTGGTCCAAGTAGAAGATGGAATTGAACATCCGATCTATTATTTGAGTCATAATTTCAATGATACGGAAGTTAAATATTCATACGTAGAAAATCTTGCCTTGGAAGTTGTTCAAGTTGTCCAAAGATTTCGCCATTATATCCTGCTCCGAAAATCCACTATCATTTCGGATTGCAACCCAATGAATTATATCTTATCACGTCAATTTTTGGGGGGCAAATATTCAAAATCGATTGTCATTTTGTAGGAATTTGATTTGGAATTCATCAAATCCAAGTCCAAAAAGTCTTTAGTTTTGGTTGAGCTTCTTTGTGACCTTCCCTCTTATAGTACTGCAACTACGTCGGAACCATAAATTCATAACGAGTCTTTGTTTCTAATCGGATCATCTGATCCTTGGTATGGGGATTTCATCATTTATCTCCAAACTCAAACTTTTCGACCTAATACCTCTCGCTCTGAACAGCGACATATTCGATACCAAGCCAAAGATTATCTAATCATCGGTGATACACTTTATTGTCGTGGTGTCGATACCATTTTAAGGAGGTGCCTCACTCATGAGGAGGCCAAAAATGTGTTAAATTATTATCATGCTGGGGCTTGTGGTGGACATTTATCTGGTTATGCTACCATGCAGAAGATACTTCGTGCTGGTTAATTTTGGCCTACTATTTTTCAAGACTACATCCTCGCGGTCAGAATTTGTCATGCGTGCCATATTTTTTATCATAAAATCCGTAAACCGCCAGCGCTAATGCATCATATTGTCTCTGTGGGACCATTTTCGAAATGGGGTATTGACTTCATGACCTGTAACCATCATCCGTCCGGGGGGCACAGTTATATTATTGTTGCAGTCGACTATTTTACCAAATGGGCCGAAGCGATGCCTACATTCAACAACACAGGACAGGCAGCTGCATTTTTTTTCTTTAATCATGTTATTGCACGGTTTCGAGTCCCACAGGCTATAGTAACAGATCATGGGAAGCATTTTTGCAACCATATGATGACTGAATTGACTACTAAATTAGGATTGTCACATGATAATTCTACTCCTTATTATCCACAATCAAATGGACAAGTTGAAGCTATCAACAAGATTCTTAAACGTATGCTTCAACGCATGATAGGAGTTCATAAAATAAATTGGAATTTGATCCTATACTCTACCTTGTGGGCATATTGAACCTCGGTGAGAAACGCAACTGGATTTACTCCTTTTTAATTGGTGTATGGTCTGGAAGATATCTTACCAATCTAATGTGAAATACTGTCGTTAAAAATCGCAATTGACTTGTTACCTGACACCTCAGAAGAAGAAGTGTGTCTCCTTAACCTCATCCATCTTGATGAAATGCGTCGTGAAGCCCAATTGGCCAACGAAGCGCATAAGAAATGTATAAAGGCGCAATACGACAAAAATGTCTAGCCTCGCATTTTCTCAGAGAGCGACTTGGTCCTTCTTTACGATCAGGAAGCTGATGTAATAGGTACAGGAAATTTTGAGCCATTATGGCATGGCCCCTATATTGTCAAAAAAGTTCTTGCTAAGGGTGCCTATGAGTTGGTTAATTACGATGGAATTCTGTTGGCGCAGCCTAGAAATGGGTTTTATTTGAAACGTTACTATGCTTAATCATGAGCGTAGTAATTTTTTGTATTATATTGTATATATATGTGTTGTTGATTTCCATTCACTATCTTAATTTGTTTTTAGAGTTTTCTTGATGTTATTAATCCGCTTTACATTTCATCGGAGATGTATGAATCTTTGGAACCCTTTGTTGGATATGATGATGGTGCTAGTCGTAGTACGCAGAATCTATCCTCTGCAACGTGGGCCATTTTCGCTTCGAACGGCGAGTTAGTGAGTTTTCCAGGGATTTGTATTCAATAGATCGACAAAAAATATTGTTGAGTATAGTGTGTTGATCAAAATTCTCTCTGATGTCATTTCAATTGGTATTAACCATATCATCATAAGGTTAGACTCACAACTTGTGGTATTACAACTTACTAGTATTTATGCTGTTAGAAATCCAATATTGCATAGATTGTTCCTAAGAGTTCGACTTTTGGAAAGACATTTTGATTTTATTCAATATCAACACATTTCCAGATATTTGAATACATTGACTGATTCATTAGCTAATCAAGTTTTAGACAAACATTTGCAACATATGTAAAGAAAACATTCAGATCATTGAATAGGATTTCACAATAAACATAGGAAAACACGGAAATCATATAGAAAGATAGTTATAGGTTTTTACAAAAATTTGTGCCCAAGACACATAGGTCATCTGACCTCAAAATGCATGCACAATGTTACAAGTAAACTAGTGGTGCTCATGGTAACATGCTATAGATCTAGCTATCCTACGAAGTAACTGCATCCAATGGTTAGGAACCCCAATAGTGTGTCACTGCAGTCGCATGGGTAGCTCTTCGATCCGGCAATCCGGAATTCCAAAGGTCAAACCCTCTATGTGTTGTCGAAGGTCAGCCAGAGTCTCAGCCATATCAAGATCCTGAAGGACTGCTCTCCCAACAGACCTCTCTGCAGGCACATCTGCTTCGCGCTCTGATTCCACTACTGGTTGAACACGAACAAAATATTCATTACATCAAACATTTATTTTAGTCTTGGGAAAACATAAAAAATAAAAAAACATTGTATAGACCTTAGAAAAATCAAAAACATGGTCAAAACATTCTTACCTATTGCACCCCACTGAGCACCTTCGGGTAATGCTAAATCTGGATCTCCTCGGAAATCAATGTCTGTGTATGCATACTCATCGATGGCAACAATTTGTCACCAGAACCAGTCAAAGAATGTAGTCGAGAACACAATGGTAGATTGGCCTGCATGCCTACCCATGAGTTCCACTGATCCAGGGTAAAATCTTGATACCCTTAGCCAAGACCTTTTACTTCGGCTGATAAATAGAATTGCATTTAATTAAGACGTTAAAGAACTGAAATGAACAATTGTATCTGTAAATAAGAGGAACATAAATGAACAAGATAAACAATCATAAGAACACGTCGTTTGATGACGGAGTTCATCCAGGAGGGACTACATCTCCGGGCCTCGGTGTCAAGATGGTGTAGGCCGCTGCATTATGTGTTGTGAGAAGAAGATGTACATGGATGTGCTTCCCTATGACATACAAGGAAAAATTGCCCTCACACAGGAGTGGCTTGACTTCTTGAAGAGATGTTCCACTACAGACTCCTATCAATATGACCATAGCTGACATGTAGCAAATAAGAGTATCCCACCAATCCTGGAAAACAAGGGATCTCAACAATACACATATGAAAAGGAGCATCCCGCCAATGTGGCATAAAAGGGACTCAAACATGACACAAATCCATAGCTAAAAGTACATCAATAACAACACAAAGCAAGATCCCACAACTCATATATCAACCGGGATCTGCAAGACATAATGCATCTCAAATAGAAATAAATGAAGAAGTACATGGAATCCACATCATATACCTCATGCTGCCATTTGCTGAAGGTTGAACTACTTTGCGGCTGAATCTGAAAACACCATCAATCTTGCGACTTCAAAAAAGCTGAAAACGACTGCTCACATGCAGAAATCTGACACCTGCATAACCCACTTCCAAAAGTGGCTGAAAAATCGAACTCTGTGCACGCACTCCTCTGCTCCATGGCCTGGGTGCACTTATGAAAATCTGAGTTCAAATAAAAACTCGTGGGCGGAATTACCAACAAAATCCGTTGGTATGTTGGTAAAAATTAGAAATCGTTGAGGAGAGGTCGAGGGGTCAAATCCCGCCTCCAAATATCCGCACACTCTACATTAATTTTTGTGGCGCGTTTTTGTTTTAAAGAACCGTCTATTTCCATTTAAAACCCTACTGCATTTAATTAATGCAAGTGGGGAGGGGCCGACCCCGCATTGGGCAGCCTGCCCCATGATCCCTTTCGGCTCTGGATGGTGGAGTATAGTGGTTTAGTGGTGTGATTAACCATCCCTGCCACCCGAATTATATGTAATGCCGCATTTGGTTGTTGGAACGTTGTTTGTTGAGCTAGGCCGCCCGTGGAGCGGACCGGCCTTTGAGGCCGGGCAGGTTCGATCCTATATATATATATATATTGCCATATGGAGTGGACCATGGGGTTCACGGCCCGTAGGACCACATGTGTTGGTCGGGTGGCGGGATTGGTGGCCCCGCCACCCTTTTTTTTTAATATAAAACTGTTTTATTAAAACAAATTGTGCCTTTTGAAAAATTTGGTTTTGGACCGAAGGAGGCAATTTAAACAGGCCACAAATTTTCCTGGAATCTGGCCTGAGATTGCCGGAATCCAGTGGCCGAAAAAAGTCGAATTTGCGCCTTCCTTAAGGTTGTCCAGTCACCAAGTCAACCTGGAACTTTGACCGCTTATAACTTCTTCATGCGGACTCGGAATTGAGTGTCATCTACGCCATTGGAATCAGAAAGACGGGATCTACAACATGAACCTGGTTTGAGAATCTTTAGAACACTTTGATTTTTGAGCATTTTACTCAGGCCACTTATACTTGTACCTGATTAATCCACCTGGATCAATCCTCCCCACTGAGGAGCTTTTGGTCCTCCAAAAGCATCAAGCTTTACCTATCAGTAACTGTCTGCAAATGTCGTTGAAAGGCACATCCCCATATGACTCCTTCACCTGACATACTTCAGAATCAAGATGCAAAGCCATCATCTGCAACTGCTGCAATGCGATGTCTGAAAAGGCACATCCCTTGAAGACTCCTTCACCTCTCGTACTTCAGAATCAAGATGCAAAGCCAACACCTGCAATTGCAGAAATGCAACTGTCTGAAAAGGCACATCCCTTGAAGACTCCTTCACTTTTATCCTTCGAAATCGGAATGCCAACACCTGCCTAAAAGCTACAATGAACATTATATTCTCAATGTGACCAACAATGATCCAGATATTTCCATACTTGCCACGAGTTTATAACATGCACTCGGTGGTCAAGTTTACAGCAAAATGGAAATCATACCTCAACAAAATTACAAGACCATACCTCATCGTCACATTTCAAAGTGATGGAAAAACTCCTCATCACTTATACATGAAAGAAATGCATCAGATGACTCATAGCACATGACCAAAAACATAATCGTCACGTCTCGAAGTGATGGTAACATATCATCACTTTTACATGAAAGATATGTAACACACGACTCATAAAACAAGGCCAAAAACAATATCATGGTCGCTTAAACGAGTGATGGAAACACATCATCACTTTCATAATAAAAATGCGACAAATGACTTACAAGCATGGCCATGACAAGCTTAACATCTCTAGAAAAAAATAATCTAGAAGAACCACTTCTCATTTATTAAAACGATTGGATCATTTCCCTGTGGCAAACTTGCTTATCGATCAGCTCTTTCAACTGGTGTATGCATGGGCTCTTTGGCTTTATGGCGCTGCTCTGGATGAAGTTTCCAGCATGTGGCTCTTTGGTGGCCACTTCGGTCGCAATGGGTGCAAAAGTTCTTTTTCCTCCAAACCTGCTTAACTGATTTCCTTTCCTGTTGGGGAGAAGGATTTTCATGCCTCTTCCTCCTTTGTGTTGCCATCCTCTTCAAGCACTTAGAAATCACATGGTTATTTAAACCACAAAAATAACAAGTTTTACGATCCCATATTTTATGACCGTGGTTATCAACATTCTTATAGTCAAAATGCACTCTGGAATAATCAGACTTAGTATACCTTCTGGGGTGGTCTCTGGTGCGATCATGATGATGGGAGCTCGCCTCGGTTTCTTCACTGCAACGTGCACTGCTGTGGAACGATGGAGAAGTGTCCCTATCATTCCTCTTCCTTGGAGAGTTCATCATTATCTGTTTTCCCTTGATTTCCTTCGAACATCCTTCAACAATGTACCCCAAACCTGCATAACGAGGTCGTTGCACAACCTCCAATGGTTCGGTTATGCCTTGGCCATGAATTCCAAGTCCTCCTCCTCTATACCCCATTTTGGTGAGGAGTCTCATGCCGGTACTTGTGATGGGTATCTCCACACTTCCAAGTGAAATTATATCATGTGCAGAAACTGAAGAAAAATCAACACTGTTTACCTTAGGTGTTGATTGCGAAACAGATGAAGAAAGCTGTTGTAAGCCTTCGTCGCGCTTCACTTCTGTCACTGCCTCTGACACAGCTTGTAGCTGAAGCTGCATCTGTTGCATCTCCTCCTTCTCTTTTTGTAGGAATGCTTTTAAGGCATCATGATCTCTCTGAAGATTTTCTTTGTTGCGTTTCAAATATTCCCACGCTTTTGTTGTGGCTTGCAACTGAAGTTGCAATTGCTGCTTCTCCTCCTTCTCTTCATGTAGGAACGCCTTCAAGGCATTATGTTCTGCTTGCAGAATTTTATTGTTGCGCTTCCAATCTTTCCACGCTTCTGTTGTGGCTTGCAACTGAAACTGCAACTATTGTTTTTCCTCCTTCTCTTTGTGTAGGAGGGTCTTCAATTCTTCGTTCTCTGCTGCTTGTTTTTCGTAAGCCTCGTATAGTATGTTTTCTTTCTCAGACACCCTGAGCATGGTTTCGTACATGTCCTTGACACTCTCCATGGCTCAACTCAGCAAACATTCAATTTTCATGCCTGCAATCCAATCAGCAAGAATACCTGCTCTGATACCACTTGATCCAGGGTAAAATCTTGATACCCTTAGCCAAGACCTTTTACTTCGGCTGATAAATAGAATTGCATTTAATTAAGATGTTAAAGAACTGAAATGAACAATTGTATCTGTAAATAAGAGGAACATAAATGAACAAGATCAACAATCATAAGAACACGTCGTTTGATGACGGAGTTCGTCTAGGAGGGACTACATCTCCGGGCCTCGATGTCAAGATGGTGTAGGCCACTGCATTATGTGTTGTGAGAAGAAGATGTACATGGTTGTGCTTCCCTATGACATACAAGGAAAAATTTCCCTCACGCAGGAGTGGCTTGACTTCTTTAAGAGATGTTCCATTGCAGAACTCTCATACATAAAGAAATACTCCTATCAGTATGACCATAGCTGACATGTAGAAAATAAGAATATCCCACCAATCCTGGCAAACAAGGGATCTCAACAATACACATATGAAAAGGAGCATCCCGCCAATGTGGCATAAAAGGGACTCATACATGACACAAATCCATAGCTGAAAGTACATCAATAACAACACAAAGCAAGATCCCACAACTCATATATCAACCGGGATCTGCAAGACATAATGCATCTCAAAGAGAAATAATTGAAGAAGTACATGGAATCCACATCATATACCTCATGCTGCCATTTGCTGAAGGCTGAACTGCTTTGTGGCTGAATCTGAAAACACCATCAATCTTGTGACGTCAAAAAAGGTGAAAACAACTGCTCACATGCAGAAATCTGACACCTGCATAACCCACTTCCAAAAGTGGCTGAAAAATCGAACTCCGTGCGCGCACTCCTCTGCTCCATGGCCTGGGTGCACTTATGAAAATATGAGTTTAAATAAAAACTCGTGGGCGGAATTACCAACAAAATCCATTGGTATGTTGGTAAAAATTAGAAATCATTGAGGAGAGGTCGGGGGGTCAAATCCCACCTCCAAATATCCGCACACTCTACATTAATTTTTGTGGCGCGTTTTTGTTTTAAAGAACCGTCTGTTTCCATTTAAAACCCTGATGCATTTAATTAATGCAAGTGGGGAGGGGCTGACCCCGCATTGGGCGGCCTGCCCCATGATTTCTGTCGGCTCTGGATGGAGGAGTATAGTGGGTTAGCGGTGGGATTAACCACCCCCACCACCCGAATTATATGTAATGCCGCATTTGGTTGTTGGAATGTTGTTTGTTGAGTTGGGCCGCCCGTGGAGCGGTCCGGCCTTTGAGGCCAGGCAGGTTCGATCCCTGCCGGCCCATATATATATATAGTTCCATATGGAGTGGACCACGGGGTTCACGGCCCGTAGGACCACATGTGTTGGTCGGGTGGAGGGATTGGTGGCCCCGCCACCCTTTTTTTTTTAATATAAAATTGTTTTATTAAAACAAATTGTGCCTTTTGAAAAATTCAGTTTTGGACCGAAGGAGGCAATTTAAATAGGCTACAAATTTTCCTGGAATATGGCCTAAGCTTGCCGGAATCCAGTGCCCAGAAAAAGTCAAATTTGTGCGTTCCTTAAGGCTATCCAGTCACCAAGTCAACCTGGAACTTTGACCGCTTATAACTTCTTCATACGGACTCGGAATTGAGTGTCGTCTACGCCATTGGAATCAGAAAGACGGGATCTACAACATGAACCTGGTTTGAGAATATTTCGAACACTTTGATTTCCGAGCATTTTACTCAGGCCACTTGTACTTGTACCTGATTAATCCACCTGGATCATCCACCCATATCTACATCTGCAGATCTCTAGGATTAGACACATCCAGTGTCACATGTTGTGGTTGCATTAGGGGAATCCGTTCCAAGGCGAAGGATATAAGGCTAGAACCATAACTAAAATTATTCTTCC
This sequence comes from Pinus albicaulis, assembly GCA_034641835.2. Classification (NCBI taxonomy): domain Eukaryota; kingdom Viridiplantae; phylum Streptophyta; class Pinopsida; order Pinales; family Pinaceae; genus Pinus; species Pinus albicaulis. The sequence continues at coordinate 950,848,740 of CM076582.1, forward strand.
TTCCTCCCTTTGCTTTATTCAGTTGTTCCTTTATCTGAGAAAGAACAACTTCAAACTAGTTGAAGACTGTTGGCTCCATACACTCTACCGCGTACTGCATATACAATCTATTTACTACATGTAGTGTAATGGTGCCGGCAATTTTTGCGATCGTGAAAAGAATAGTTCTCAAAGGAAAATCTCTAACATCTCGGATGTTTATCTTTCCATCTTTTCTTGACTCCGCCCCTGTATAACAATGTTACAAAACATAATCTCTCGTTGTCTCTCCTCCAACAATAGACCCTGAGAGAAAAATGGGCAAGCCTCTCCTCGACAAACCTATAAGAAATTACACATCCTCGACTGTTATGGGAACCACTTGGTTCTTAATATGAAATGCCTTGATAGCTGGATCCCATGCTCGAACTAAGAACTCCAAGAGTTCTATTTGTTGCCTCATCCCTGACAATTTAAAGTACTTAAGCAGTCCACAATCTCTTAGGGCTCTTACTGTACCCGGATCATTTAAGGAAATCATATCATGTTCTTCATGTTCTCTTTCCCTCCATTTAATCGACATTATAATCTGATGGAAACCTGAAATACAACCATAAGATCCATTAGATTCCAATCAATGCAAAAAACTAGGCGAATTTTGGCCATAATGTGAGAAACAAAAATCTAGATTGCACCCAATGCACTCCCTAACAAGAGAAAATGTGTTGTGTATGCAAGTAACCTTCACTGTATTTTCTATGCAACGCAGGTTTCGACATTCAGGGGTGCGTTGCCCTCTTTTTTGGCAGAATTTACCTTAGAGTCCTTAAAACCCTGAAAAAATTGCAGAAATTGGAAATGAAATGAATACTAAATGAAAGAGGAGGTTCATATCACTAACCTATATCAAACGGCAATGAAAACCGTCCACAGAAACGATCACAATCAGCAGCTAAAGTTCGGGGGAAAAATCAGGTTCAGAGCTCCAAAATGAAAATGGTAAAAATGAATAATGAAACTACTTTTAATAGTCATTTAATTATTTCCAAATTGAATTTTTTGCTATGACTATAGTTTTATTATGTTTTTATCATGAAACATGTATTTTTAATCCATTTGATGTTGTTCTTAACAGGTCTTACAACTGATGAACAGATTAGTTGTCCAGATTTATTTCAAGAATGATTTGACCACAAATCATACTTTTTCTCCTTATTTTTTGAGCTTTGTTAAAAATGAAAAAGGATTTGAAGTGCACTTTTATCTCTTTTTAGAGATTCGATAACAGCAAAAAAGGAACCCCTAGAGTCTTCTTTCAGCTCTTTTCAGACTCTAATAATGTGAAAATATTGCCAAGCACTTGTCTTTTCGAGCTCGTAAAAGTAAATGAATTGATATCTACTCAGTATAAGTTTAACCCTTTTCCGAACTAAGATAGATTATTTACGAAAAAGGGATACCTTGGTTAAACATGACCAAAGAGGTTCTCTTAGATATTATTTTACACTTTTTCAAATCTAAGCGACAAATTTACGAATAATTACTTATGGAGTTTTCTTTCTTCCTCTTTTTAAAACTCTCTAAATATGAAAAAGGACCAGGCTATCGTTGTCATTAAGCTCGTTAAAACATAAAATAGCGACGGGCTTGTCGATCATGGCAAGAATCGAGTTTCATTCATCGCTAGACTCGTTAAATTATTAAATAGCGATAATTTATTCGCCCGAAGGATTGAATTATAGATCAAGAAAATGTTATCCTCCTCAAGCTTGCTAAAAAAATAAAGAGGTACTGGTCAACAAATGACCAGGGAAAATTTTGGAAAGTGAGCAGAATTATTTATGGTAGCAGGTCGCTCTTGAATATGACACTTCCTTCACTCCATTTTCGTGATTGTTTGGTTTGGGTAATCATCTTGACGGTTCATTCATACCTATGGTTCGTCATACCTTCACCTAATGCTGCCAGCTCATCTTAGTGTCGCTGATATGTTCAAGAGAAGTCATCTAGTGAATAACTCATCCTTCTGCAATACTCATAAACCTTCATTCTCATGACCGTCATCCCTGAAAATGTCTATATCAATTCATAACCTTGTCTCTGAAATCAATAACTCCCGTTTCACAATAAGGTGTTTTCCTGTTGATGACAAATCATTATCCAGGAATTTCACTTTGAAACATCAGATTCCAGTACCATGAAGCTTGTTACAACATCGACAAGATCCTCACTTCCAGAATTTTGACAAAAATATTTTGTTTGGCGTTCGACATCAAATCATCTATTCACGCCTTACAAAATGTACTGCAGTACTTGAGGGCCATTGACATTAATGGTGGTTCTCTCGCATTTTTTAACAGCTCACATCATTGGCTAGTAATCAAACAATGTCTTTCCATGTTCGACAACAAATCATATTCGCATGGCTAGACTTGTACCCGAATGATCGAGTGAACGAGATAAGAAGACCCCGGATCTAGTTTCAGCCATCCAGACTGCGATTGTTGTACACATCATCTGTACGGTGACCTTACATACAAATTTTCATCCGAACATGGGCCTATATCTGTAGGCATGTTTGTATTGGGCAATATTCCAATGTAGAAGACTTTCTGAATTATGTACATGTTATTAGATTGTTTATGTGCTGAGCATGGGAATGCCTACCCTCAGCAATTATGATCAAGAGGATATATCATGATGTAATGTATTTTAATATTGATGCAGGTCTCCACCACTTCATCTCGATCCCATCACAGTGTAAAGCATATTAATCAAAATATTGTTGTTATTATTCTGACTTCATGCTTTAGGGGGCAATTGTTATAGGTCAATTTGGGCATCATTCCCAATGACCTGGTTAATTGGGCATCATCTTCAGGACCAATGTATAGGGTCTATCATCCCCTAAAATTTCATTTGTTATATGTCGTAGGACAAAGAACAAGACAAATCAATCAAATACTTTCATATGCAGGTAGCCCACCAACGTTTCCTCTAAAGGGACTAAGTGTGTTGCATATGCAGGTAGCCCTATGCGAGGCTGCTCTGCAAAGCACTTCCCAACATTCATGAGTGTGTTGGTCACATTGGGAGCAAATTTCTCATTGTTCTGGAATCTCCACTTGGCCAGTGTCTTCTAGAAGATTTCACATGTGTCAAACTTCGAATCCATGTGTTGATTTGACATCTACAAGATTGGGAACATGTCTTTCCTATTATTGGAAATTCATTGATTTTGAAACTACCTTCAGCTCCTCTATAAATTGAGCACAGATCTTAGTGTTTGATAAGGAAGAATTTGTGGAGAGAAATGATGGTGGAATTTCCATTGAGGAGAATTATTTGAGTGACATATTGCTGGAGATATCTACATTGTGATGAGACTGGGATGCTGCTAGAGATGGTGACACTAAATCAATCACTGGGTTGTAACCTCCCCTTCTATCATCAATAAAGATTACTGCTTGTTTTTCCCTATATGCATCTGTATAAGCTTTGATTTTCAATATCATGATTTCTTTGTTGATGTATATGGTTTATGCTTTATTGATTTAACTAAATAACTTGAATAGACATATGTATTATTGCTATCTCTTGTTGTTTAGTGTTCATTCTTGCAGGAAATATTTTGCACAGCCGGCTGGAATTTGATGTTATAGCAAAAGTGACAGAAGGCGACTTTGGAAGCGCCTGTATCCCAAGTAGGTTCTGTATTTCACTATGTGTATATGTTTACAGTTAGGAAAGATATTTGTAAAGTATTTGATCTTTTGTTCTAGATTAGCACCTGTTTAGGGAAGAATTATTTATCCGTAATTCATAATTCCGCATAACAACAGCGTTAAAGAGAACAGTAAAAAATCTCAGGAGAGATAGAGTTGAAGTATTCCGAACAAGTAAAGGAGATGTAGCATGTAGGAGACTGTATTGTAGAGCATTGATAGTATAAAGAACATAAGTCGACTAAAGACAAAAGCACAGAGAATAATTCAAAAGGGGAAATCGACAGCAAGGATTAGATCGCAGTATCTGGGATTTAAGGTTTGACGACAGAGATCAAAGCAAGTAGAAGAGGCGAAGAAGTGACGCATGTCGGCATAGCGCTAATTCGCATCGGCGATTACTAAGTTTATAAGTTAAGGAGTTTGCAAGTTAAATTGAATAACTTGTGATGCAATAAAGTTAGAAACTTGTGATGCGGGGAAAGGGAGGTACCATGTGTCAGCCCTGCACAACATAGCACATCGACAGTTTTAAATTTTAGTATTAAGAATTCGCACGGTAAATTGTTTTGATTGTTATGTGTTGTGTACGAGAGATGGCATGTGGGCAGGCACAGCATGACCGTTAGATCTGGTGAAGATCTACGGCGGAAATTACAGTATGACTTCGCATCAGCAGAATGATAAGATCGTTGTTAAGGTTTTTGGTAAGTTTGCGAAATGCGATGCGCTATTATTGGTCGAAGGATGGTGGGACCCTGGAATCTTGTTCCATGTATATGTAAAGAGATTTGAGTTATACGGGGTCTGTTTTAAAGTGTATGCATTGTTTGATCGCATAGGTATGTATCTTATATTTAACTCCGAGGTTATAATCACTGCATGTATAAAGGAGTTATCTGGGCCATAACCCATAGGTCTGAGGTAATTGTATAAGGTTGAAGTCATGCATGAAATAAGTTAATGTGAAGGGGTGGCAATGCATAAAGGTAAAGGTTATTATAAGAAGTTATCAACCATGGTTAAAAACTTTCGCATGTGTTTGATTTAAAAATGTTAAAGAGGAAAGGTTAAGGTGGGTAAATGTGGGGTTAATTCCGCTAACCTTGCATGAGGGTATGTTTTTTTTAATTGTGACCTTATGGTTGCATCATATTCATTTTTTTGGTAATTGTTTGATGAAGAATTAAAAACAAAATAATAAAATGCCAACAAATATCACAAGTAATTATCAAGTAAAGGAGAATCAACATAAATCTACAAATACCTTGATTTTCCAACACCCCCCATGTGCATACCTTAATTTCACTCTTCCCAAATAACCAAAATATTCAAGAAAGAAAGGTGGGGTCTTCCTCAAATAGTTAGTTAAAATGTGTTGGAAATTTTAATACAACAGAGTTGTAACCATCATAACTCACTCATTTATTGTCATATTTTCTATTATGACGACAATTTGGATATCCCATCACCACATTGCATCTAATGGCATGGATCTGCTAGAAATTTTGACACTTTGGCAAAATATAATTTTTCTTGAAGCTAGGACGCCATTAAAATATGCAATGAAATCCCAAATCTAGGGTTTGGAACCATTTAGATATTCTTCAATATGAAACCTCCTCATCAATGGCATGTAAAAGAGCGTAGTGATCAAGAAAACCCTTCATTAGTGGATATGTGCCTCTCCCAGATGATACATCCTTCTCCAAGCATGAATAAATGTGCAACAAAGCCTCTAAATTGTGACATCCTCAACAATAAGTATACATATGGGTGCAAGAAACCTCCTCAAGGTGGGAATCTTCTCAAAATAGGGTGTGAAGCATGTCAACATTCCTAAGATAACAAGTTTGATATCTCCAAGTGAAACATCCCCTCAATAAGGCATGGAAGAATGTGAAAAGTGGCCTTAAATGGTGGATGTACTCAAATCAAGTGCCAAGTAAGTGGATCCATGAAACAAATCATAAAGTGAAATGACATTAATGCTCAACGAACTCCATGAAGAAAGGGGGCAACCACTTATCACTCCAATATAATGACATCATGCCTTAACATCTGTGCACAAAATTCCTGTAGAAATGGCACATGTGAACATTAATGAATGAGACAGTGTGCAAGGTGACCTCGTAGGGTATGAAAAATATATGTAAAAAAAACAAGGTATGAAAAAATACAAGGTATATGTCAATAATTCTATGCCATGACTCATATAGTGTCTTTGTAGCCCAAAAGCGTTATGTCCTTCCATCATGGGAGCCTTATATCCTCATATACCATAAAGGAAGGCCAAAACATCACATGACCAAGTGCAATGATATCTCTCTATGATAAGCAAGTATACCAAACAAAACACCATCAAGACATCCATCATCATATCTTCTCATCATCAACTATTAAATGGGGCAAGGAAATAATCAAGTGGATTCACAACCCCTAGGCCATCCAAAGCTCCATCAACCTATAAACTTGCAATTGTGATGAAAATCATTGGAGTAGTGAAATTTTTCACTAGTGTAGTCCCACTAAATAGGGGTAACACTAGCCATATTAAATCTAAATATAAAGAAAAAACAAAACATTGCATAGTAAGATATTGAAAAATATTATAATATTTGTTGTGATGAACTATTCCAATGGAATATTCATGAAAATTTACAAATCAAATTGGTACAAGAAAAAATTTCTTTGAGGGCTTGTGGGAAGTTGCATAATATAAGAATTGACGTAAGAAATAATTCTCAAAAGCCTAGGAATGGTAGATGAGTATAGTAACAATCCATGAGTTGAAGGAGAGATTTTCAAAGCTAGAAACACAAGTCACTAACATATATCGCAACATGGGCATCCTGATGGTAGCTCTAGAGAACATGTTTAAACGTTTCAAGGAGTTCGGTAGCTCTAATTGAGAAGCTAGATCTGGTGGGACATTTGGAGATAATGAAGACCCAAAAGTCAAAGAAAAGAGCTAGAGAAGGAGAGACCAAGTTCCAATTCCATCACTTCTTCAAAATATTTGTTTATAGTGGAAGAAAACGTGGACATAAATCCCTACCAAGGTGAGACTGATGCTATCAAATTGAATCAATGTTTAAAGATTTCATTTACCTGACTTAAGTTAGAGTACCATGCCTAAACTTAGTGGGAAAGTCACATGGAGACACTTAGGCTAAACAGTGATCCCACATTAACCAAGTGGGAGTTGTTTAAAACCCCCATTAAGTCCTACTCTACCTAATTGGGTATGAAGAGAACCAGTGGATCTATTGGAATAAATTCTAGTAGAAGTAAGGGCAAGGTGTGCAAGATTGCATTATCAAGTTCAAAATAAATTACCATTGTGTTGGGTATATTTGCTAAAAAATGAATTATTTTCCTCAAGTTCTAGAAGGTCTATGACAATTATTTAAGGAATTACGTGATGCTCTTTAAGCCTAGGACATTTATGAGGCTTGTGTACAAGCATGATATCTGAAGAATATGGGTAAGAATAAAGGACAACCAAGCAATTCCAAGCAAAAATACCACCAATATGCTTCCAAGGAGGAAATAAAGAAATGCAAAGGAAAGGATAAGAAGAAAACAACAACAACGCATCAGTGCAAGGATCTGAACAACCACTATAATGATTATAATATATATGGTCACATTAAAGATAAATGTTGGAAGCTACATCTAGAGTTGAATCTAAAGAACCACAAGAAGGATACCAAGAAGAAAAACATGTTAGTCGTGGATTCATGTAACGAGGTAGAGAGTATATGAGATGTGGATGAAAGATTGTATGCACTACATTGAAAAAGGAAGTGAACTTATGTGGCTTCGATTTCAAAGAAGAGAAGGATATGACCCAACTATTCCACTTTAATCTAGGTTGAGAGGACAAAGATGGATGTGCTATTGAATTTCAATCTACATGCCAACCTCAAAGTAAAAATATTGTGAGTGAGCTTGAATTTGAAGTTCATGACCATCCCACGACCATCCTCCCTAATATACATTTGGATGGGTAAATAAGGATGCAAAGCTCAAGGTCACTTAGCAGTGTAAGATCAAATTTGATATAAGTGCAAACTAAGTTGATGAAGTGGAGTTAGACGTAGTATTACCTAATGTGTGTTGTGTAGTCCCTCATGAGGGATGCAATATTTATGAAGATAGAAAACTAGTATTGCTTGATCAAGGATGGGAAGTATTTCATCACTAATTCCCATAAACATAAATTCAATATCTCTTTCATAAGTGCTAACCAAGTTTTCAATTGGGTCTAGCTTGGGTGGTTGGGAGGAATGATTGTTATCCTCCCCACCTTGATTCTCTTTGCACTAGTGACATGTTTATAATACATATGGCTGTGAGCCTCAAATAATATGGTTTTCCTAAATACCATCCTCAAACTTGAAGTTCGTGGGGATTTCCCAAGATTTATATTCCAAAAAAAAGGCGCTAGCCAAGCCAAGATACTGATAAGCTCAATTAGGAAGCTTGTATTGCTTTTCTTAGGAGAGAATTAACTGTAAGATGAATCGATAAAGGTAAAGGAATCATTGGAGGAATGCAGTAACAATTAGAAACATCAATTGGAGGAGCTTTTGCAAGCATATAAGAAAGTGTTGTAGGATCCTAAAAGGTTACCACCTAAGAGGGCCCTCAAGAATCCATACTTTATGCTTAGGATTGATGTCTTGTTAGATTAGTTGTAGAAACTATATAGTCCATCAAATTGAATCTCAAATTAGGGTACCACTAGCTATGAGTTAAAGAAGACGACACCTAGAACACCACCTTCAAGATGAGACAAGGTCTATATGAATGGTTAATAATGTCTTTTGGTTTATGTAATGCAATAACAACATTTATGCATTTGATGGATGATTTATTGTGTTCCTTTCTAGATTCATTTCTAATAGTGTGGTTTGATGATATATTGGTTTATAACTCTAGCTAGGAAAAGCATATTTCACATCCCATGTAAGCGTTAAAGACCTTGAAGAAGCATAAATAACTAGTAAACCTTGAGAATAGTGAATTTTCTCCACAACCATTAGTGTATGCGGGCTATGTGGTTCATGAAGGGGAACTCAAGATGGATCATGGATATCCAGTGGCCAAATCATACTAATGTCATTGAATTTAGAATCTTTGTTGGGGAAACATAGTACTTAAGAAAGTTTTTTTAGCATCCTTTTTAGATGTGGTTGCCCCCACTCTATGCCATAAAAACTAACGATATGAGTTTTTAGTGAGGAAAACGTAAATAGAAAGTTGTTGATGAATTGAAGTGAATGGTTAGTCAAACACTACCCCCTACATCTAAGCACATAGCAAACGACTTGCCAAATTTCCTTTGCTAGAGAATGTTATGGGCGAAAAGTTGGTGTAGTTTAATGGGTATTAGAGGATTGAAACCGTGAATTTGTTTGGATTCTGAATTCTACATTGATAACATATGACCATTTTGGTTTAAGTACCCCCATTGGAAATTGTAATGAAATGGGACCTGTAATCCTATAGTTCGTAATAGGTAGAGTCATAGCCTGTTACTTTTAATTACAATCTCTATAAATAAATAAATATCATTTAAAAAATTTTAAATAACATCCTTTAAAATAAAGATCTTTTTTTTAAATAATATCATTTAAAACGTCAAATTTAAAATGACTTCAACATGAAATTTGAAATGACTTCAATTGATATGCACTTCATAGTGTAAACTGAAGATAATGAAACCACTCACAATGATGATCACAACAGTGAAATATACTTATTATAGCTAAACCATATAACAAAAAACACAAATTACATAAAAACACCATGATAAGAGACAACAAAACTCTAAAATTAAATAAATATAATTTTATAAATGCATAATAAAAAATTTATAGCTCGTATATTAAGATCGGTAAGATTTACCAATATTTTTAAACTTCAAAATAATTTTTCATCCTTAAAATTTTCGTATCACTCATAAAATAAATGTCTGGAATGTCACTTATACATCGCAAATATATACAAAGTCTCCATTCTACTCATAATAATTTCTGTCAAACTGTGGCGTCCGTGCTCTCTGAGTTGAAGAATCCTCCCATCAATTAATTCTGGATGGCGAAGGCATCATGCTAACCCTACCTGTGGCCTCAGGTCTAGAACCGCAAGCTTCTTTCCAAATTCCGAAAACACGTCTTTGCTCATAGAGGGGGAGTGTTTCAGCGAAATTAACTAATCCTCTCTCCAATGTGTCCATATCCTTTGGAATGTTAATGAATGTCACCACAGTTTTAAGCCAATTTGATAGGAAAGAAACGTGAATGGATGTAGGGGTAATTATCTCTCCATTACCCAGAGCTGTAAGAAACCCATTCATTAAAATATAGATCATGTCTTTGACTAGAAAATCTATGGTGTCTTTCTCACTCTTGTGTGTTATCGAAGGGAGACATCTTCCGAAAACATTTTGAGGACCGTTCCAAACAATTAATTTTTCCAATAATTTTTTTTAGTTATATTTTTTTTTTTTACCAATTTTAAAGAGGAAAAAATGATTAATTAATTTTTTTCTAATATATATCAAGTTTTATTATTTTTTCTAATATATATCAAGTTTTATTGAGGAACTTTGTTAGCATTTTTTTCCTAATTTTTACTAAGAAAGTTTTATTGATATATAGTTACTAATTTTTAGGATCTCATGAACATTTTTTTCCAAACTTTGTTGAATTTGTTTTATTTACGCATATTTTTTATAATTTCTACCTTCAAATATATCAAGAATTGAATAAATTAATCTTATAGAAATTGAATTCAAGAAATTAATCTTCTTGAATTCAAGAAGTTTTTTTATTTTTTTATCCTTTGGTGTATTTGTGATTAATGTTTGTTGTTCTGTCAAAAGATTTGAAACTCCCACCATGTATTACATGGTTCTCACTTTGAAGTTCCATGTTCTGCTTCAAGTCGCTAGAACAAGGCATTATCCAAAAGCTTTTTATCTCTTTTAAGTTCTTTGTTCGGGATTTTTCTCGTGTTTACATCCTGGATTTGTGTCATCACTGCGTTTGTATACCTCTTTTTGCTAGAAACTAAGGGTGTGCTTATTGAAGAAGTGATATTTTAATGAAGAAAGCACTGGTTTTGGGAGAGAATAAGAGAATAATCTCATGCATTGAAGAACTGGTGCAAACTAAGATGCTTTATGATATGTAATTCACATAAATGATAATTCAGTGTCTGAGTTTTCCATCTCTTTATTGTAACTTGGAAAATGATTTAAGTGGGATGTGGGAGTTACCAAGAAAGTTAAGGAAAACATAGTTCATAGATGTGCTTTGTTAATTTATTATATTACATTAGTTAAACTTGGTCCTAGCATGCAAATTGTCAACCCATTTTTGTTCGTGCTTAAACATCATGTTGATTTATGTTGACAAAAGATAAAGACTCAACCTCATTCAAAATAACAATGGGTAATTTTATGTATAATCAATGTACTCTTTTTTTTCTTCGTATGCGCATGCACCACCGAGATGAAAGATTACAGGGTAAGGTTTTTATAATCAAGATTTTCAAGAAAAGTGATACTGGAAATTAAGCATCTTAAAATTTAAAGAACATAATTTAGGGGTTTTCTTATGCATTTGAGTTGTTTGGAAGATCAATTACATAGTTTTTCATTTATGTGATAATGATTATGATTATTTATTATAGTTTTATTTGAAACTTAAATTAATTAAATATAAGAATTAAACTCCATACAAATCAATTAATCTATACCCTATAAATTTATTATTTTAAAATTTATATTAATATCAATATCCATGTCGACAATAATAATAGAACAATAAAAGTCTATGCTAATATTAAATAAAATTTAATTAGTATGAAACATTGAATGGAAGAATATAAAAATGGAAGTGATTCAGTTCTTTAAAAACAAAGATCGGATTAGATATATGCGCTAGATTTGTTCTGAGTGGATTGTATGGTGTTCGATGAAAGATTTTATTTCAAAATTTTCATTCCATGATGTTTGATATTTATTTTTACCATCGTTTAAATAATATGCTATATTTGTTTTCCCTAATTTTTCATTGTGAATATAAAAGAATTTGTTTTTTAATATACCTTTTTTGTTATGTCTACGGAAATTTTTAGTTATAGGTGGATTATAAAATATGACTCAACCAAATAACATTATAAAAATACATGTTTTATATTATTTCAAAAATATTAAATTGGTGCAATAATGTAGAATCATTATTTATGTAATTTCAAATCTTTTACAAAGCATGGTGAATATTTTTTTGGAAATTTTGCAAGTAGCTTGGTCAAACCCATTAACTATAACATATTGTGAAGAGGAACAATCAACATGATGGCTTGGAGTGGAGGACCTTATAAATAAATAATGCAAGTTTGAACCCACTTCTAAATAGAAATTTGGGATGATTCTAACATTTCAAGTAATAATAATATATAGGTCATATATCTTGAAAGAATCATAATCTTGTGATAAGTAAGAATATTGGAGCTCTCTAGGCACCCTAACACTTTAATGCTTCAAAATCCAAGATCCAATAGTATTCATATTAACCTAGGAATATATCAAACAAATCACAACCTTGGTAACTAGGCATTTTACATTTTATATCCACCAAGGAAATATATTTGTTTTCTAATCAAAATAATAATTAGATCTATTTTTATAGAAAGCCTAAATTTATTATCATTCTAATAACAATAAAAAACTACATAAAAACTCTCAAAATAAAATAGAAAATTTCATATATGTTGAGAATTTGGTAGGGCAGTGTCTAATTCAATTATCTTACTTGATAACTACTTGTGTTATACTTGTTATGCTTGTATTACTTAGATCATGTCTTCATTAGATTATTATGTTCTTCATCAAGTCAATTATCAAAACACAAGAAACACAGAGTTTTGGCTCTTCAAGCCAAGGCCAAAACCTCTCCCTCTTGGAGAGGGAAACCCAAAAGTAACTCTTCTTCTAGACCTTCAATTGACAAGTACCATGACCTTGAATTGGAACCTTGACACCAATATTCCTCGAAGGCCTTGTCACTGCTCTTTCTTGGCTCCTTACGTTGATCTCCTTTTTCTGCACCAAGTTACACCATATGGCACTAATATTAGGACTGAGCTTAACGTTTAGTGAATACCTCCTTGATATTCTTCTCTTTGATACTCTAAACCAAGACCCCTTGACTTTGTTGTAGATATATTTTTCCTTCATATAATTTCCTTTATACCTTGCAAACTTGCCTCCCTATATGTTCATTCTCTTCTTGTTGTAGTAGACTTCGGTTTCCTTGAAATTGTGTGTGGCATCCTAAGACAAAACAAGAGTTGACTTCGTTCACATTATGAGTACCTTCCTGAGATATGTGAATATGGAGTAGACTTTAGGACATAGGTAATGCACTTGTATCTAGACCCAATCACAGATTCTTTTGTTGAAATTCTTGTTCCTCTCGCACTAGATTACAGACCTTGTACTTCACACTTTTTCCACGGAACTTGAGGTATGTGTACCTTTATTTCCTTCACATATTATCCCTTTACCTTCACTCCAATTTACAGTCCTTATCTTGCACTTTTATTACATACACTTGACTGAAATACTTGCTTGATAATGAGGCCGCAGTCCTCCTTATATATGGATTGTCTTCTAGCATGTATGCTCACATATCATCCATGAGGTGTGCAGACTTCTTCCAACATCTTTTAGGCTGACTTGTTTAAGGATATATGCATCAAATTTGAGCCAACTTTCATGAGCATGTTGACAAGGTCTTGGAGCATATTGTTTACATCAATAATTGTTCTTTACAAGTGTAACACTTCTTCATATACATGACTCTTTAATTATATATATGACAAGATGACAAACCCCTAAAGACATCAAGAAGAATTCTTGTGCCTATCATAAAACTCCTTTCTCATGAAACCCATGATGCAAGTATTACAAAAATCGACATGAAAATCAATGAAATTAAAATAAAAAAAAAACAAAATACAAAAAACAAAGCAAATTTAAAGTGCCAAAAATATGCTCCCAAAAAAAATAGGTGATTGTGCACCATCACTTTTCAAAATTAGGTGTTTTTTTGCTACCTCAGAAAAATGGGTAATCTGCAATTTTCTCGTTTAAATGGTAACTATGTTAATAGTGCAATGATCAATAAAACACTCCACTAGTGGATATGTGCCCCTCTAAGATGATACATCCTTCTCCAACCATGAATAAATGTGCAACAAAGCGTCTAAAGTGTGACTTCCTCAACAATAAGTATACATGATATGGGTGCAAGCAACCTCCTCAAGGTGCACATATTCTCCAAAAAGGGTATGAACCATGTCAACATTCTGAAGATAACAAGTTTGAGATATCCAAGTTAAACATCCCCTCAATAAGGCATGGAAGAATGTGAAAAGTGGCCTTAAATGGTGGATGTCCTCAAATCAAGTGCCAAGTAAGTGGATCCATGAAACAAATCATCGAGCGAAATTCCATTAATGATCAGCTAACTCCGTGAAGAAAGGGGGCAACCCCTTATCAATCTAATATAATGACATCATGCCTTAATATGTGTGCACGACATTCCTATAGAAATGGCACATGTCAACAATAATGCATGAGATAGTGTGCAAGATGACCTCGTAAGGTATGAAAAATATATGTAAAATAGACATGGTATGAAAAAATGTATGAAAAAAGACAATGTATATGTCAAGAATTCTATGCCATGACTGATATAGTGTCCCTATAGCCCAAAAGTGCTATTTCCTTCCATCATGGGAGCCTTATATCCTCATATACCATAAAGGAAGGCCAAAACATCACATGACCAAGTGCAATGCTATCTCTCTATGATAAGCAAGTATACCAAACAAAACACCATCAAGACATCCATAACCATATCTTCTCATCATCTAATATTAAATGAGGCATGTAAATCATCAAGTGGAATAGAAACCCCTAGGCCATCCAAATATCCATCAACCTATAAACTTGCATATTAGATGAAAAGCATTGTAGTAGTGAAAATTTTCACTAGTGTAGTCCCACTAAACAGGGGGTAACACTAGCAATATTAAATTTAAATCTAAAGAAAAAACCAAAACATTGCATAGTAAGAGATTGAAAAATATTATAATATTTGTTGTGATTAACTATTCCAATGCAATATTCATGAAAATTTACAAATCAAATTGGTGCAAGAACAACTTTCTTTGTGGTTTTGTGGGAAGTTGTAGAATACAAGAATTGGCATAAGAAAGAATTCTCAAAATCCTAGCCAAGGTAGATAAGTATAGTAACAATCCATGAGTTGAAGGAGATATTTTCAAAGCTAGAAGCACAAGTTAGTAAAATCTATCGCAACATGGTCATCCTAATGGTAGCTCTATAGAACTTGCTTAAACGTTTCAGGGGGTTTGGCAGCTCTAATTGAGAAGCTAGATCTGATGGGACATTTGGAGATAATGAACACCCAAAAGTCAAAAAAAAGAGCTAGAGAAGGAGAGACCAAGTTCCAATGCCATCACTTATTCAAAATATTTGTTTATAATGGAAGCAAAAGTGGACATCAATCCATAGAAAGGTAATTGATGCTATCAAATTGAATCAATGTTTAAAGATTTCATTTACTTGACTGAAGTTAGAGGACCATGCCTAAACTTGGTGGGAAAGTCACATGGAGACACTTAGGCTAAACGATGAACCCACATTAACTAAATGGGAGCTGCTTAAAACCCCTATTAAGTCCTAGCTCTACCTAATTGGGTATGAAGAGAACCAGTGGATATGTTGGCATAACTTCTAGTAGAAGTAAGGGCAAGGTGTGCAAGAGTGCATTATCAAGTTCAGAACAAATTTCCATTATGTTGGGTATATATTCTTTAAAAAAAAAAATCCTCAAGTTTTAGAAGGTCTATATAGTTATTTAAGGAATTAGTTGATGCTCTCTAAGCTTAGTAAAATTGATGAGGCTTGTGTACAAGCAAAATATCTGAAGAAAATGGGTAAGAATAAAGGACAATCAATCAGTTCCAAGCAAAAATACCACCAATACGCTTCCAAGGAGGGAATAAAGAAGTGGAAAGGGAAGGATAATAATACAACAACAACAACAACGCATCGATGCAAGGATCCGAACAACCACTATAATGATTATAATACATATGGTCACATCAAAGATAAATGTTGGAAGTTACATCTAAAGTTGAATCTAAAGAACCACAAGAAGGATGCCAAGAAGAAAAACATGCTAGTCGTGGATTCAAGTAACTAGGTAGAGAGTAGATGAGATGTAGACGAAAATATTGTGTGGAATACATTGCAAAAAGAAGTGAACTTCTGTGGCCTCGATTTCAAGGAAGAGAAGGAGATGGCTCAACTATTCCACCTTAATCTAGGTCGAGAAGGCAATGATGGATGTGCTATTTGATTTAATTCCAAATGCCAACCTCAAAGTAAAAAATTTCTGAGTAATATTGGATTTGAATTTCATGACCATCCTCACTAATATCCATTCATATGGGTAAATAAGGATGCAAAGCTCAAGGTCACTTACCAGTGTATGATCAAATTTGATATAAGTGCAAACTAAATTCATGAAGTGGAGTTAGATGTAGTATTACCTAATATGTGTTGTGTATTATATCATGAGGGATGCAATATTTATGAATAGAGAAAACTATTATTTTTGCATCAAGGATGGGAAGTCCTTCATCATCAATGCACATAAACATAAATTCAAGATCTCTTTGATAAGTGTTAACCAAGGCTTTCAATTGGGTCTAGCTTGGGTGGTTGGGAGGAATGATTATTATCCTCCTCACCTTGATTCTCTTTGCACTAGTGAAATTTGTATAATAAATATGGCCTTGAGCCTCAAATAATATGGTTTTCCTAGATACCATACTCAAAATATAGTTCTTTGGGATTTCCCAAGATATATATTCCAAAAAAAAAGTGCTAGCCAAGCCAAGACACTGATAAGTTGAAGTAGGAAACTTTTATTGCTTTTCATAGGAGAAATAATATGGTTTTCCTAGATACCATACTCAAAATTAAGTTCCATGGGATTTCCAAAGATATATATTCCAAAAAAAAGTGCTAGCCAAGCTAAGATACTGATAAGTTGAAGTAGGAATCTTGTATTGCTTTTCCTAGGAGAGAATTAACAACAAGACGAATTGATAAAGGTAATAGTTGAAGTAGGAAGCTTGTATTACTTTTATTAGGAGATAATTAACCACAAGATGAATCTTCGTAGGAGATAATTAACCACAAGATGAATTGATAAAGGTAAATGCATCATTGGAGGGATGTAGTAACAGTTAGAAACATCAATTGGATGATCAAGTTTGCAAGAATGTAAGGAAGTGTTGTAGGATCCATAAGGGTTACCACATAAGAACGCCCTCAAGAATCCATACTTTATGCTTAGGATTGATGAGAAACATCAATTGGATGAGCAATTTTGCAAGCATATAAGAAAGTGTTGTAGGTGTTAGGGTCCTATAATAATAGGAATCATACTTTTGAATTGGCTATGTTTAGTCTTGTAATATTGTACATACCTTTGAATTTCTGCAAATGTTTTCCATATTAAAAAATGAAAAGAGGGTATGTCCTAAAGGAATATTAAACGGACCAAAAGAAAGAAAGTTCAAAAAAGGTATAAAATATGAACCCCATAAAAAGAAACAAAAATTCTGAAAGTGTTTAACATTCAAATGCCACTACTCTTAGTTTAATTTACTTTTGCAAATGAAATTGTGTGCAGCTTGTCCAAAATGCCACAATTCATGATTATCATACAATCTAATCTTGACCATTCATGCCTTTAAATTTCATGTTATGATAGTTAGTGAATAGAGATCTGACCAAACCATTTAATCTTAGCAGATCAGTGGTTAGGTAGAGAATAAAAATGAGCTCATAAGTTTAATCTGAGCCATTGGAAGGTATAAGGTTAGAAATAAGTTAGTTTTCTTATAAAAGAAAATAAAAGGGTCAGCAAGCTCAAATGCACCCAATAAAGGAAATAAAAAATGTTAAGATTAATAAAAGGATAGGTAAGATACTTTCAAAAGTTATGGAAAGCATCATTTGGTTTATCTCTTATCACTAATATCTTTCTAACCTTTCCCCTTATCCTAAAAAACCCGTTTCCCCTTTGGAAACCATTTCCCCTTGCTAAAACCCTTTTTCCCTCCTAAAAACCTTTTTTCCCTCATAAAAACCCTTTTCCCCTTTAAAAGAATCCCTTCCCATAAAAAAAAACCCCTTATTCCCTTGACAAACTTCATGCTTTCAATAAACCAGCAAAACCCACTTTTACATAGTTTAAAGCGCCAAATATTTAAGCGAGTCCCATTTTCCTTTTGACTTAACCCCCCCCCCCCCCCCCCGCTTAGTATACAACACCCCTTATTTCATTTTAGCCTATTGTTTATATATTTCATAAACCCATTTTTAATTTACCCCTTCGCAGATCTATTACCTCACCCACCTTTTAAATTAAACCCTCCGCCTATCTATTTACACAACCCCACCTCTCTTTGAAAACCCCCAACTCATCCTACCGCTCGATCACCGTTGATCTATAACAGCCCCCGAACCTTTTCGCACTCCCCACTATTTGAAGTTTAAAACAGAGGGGGGGGAATGCGAAATAGGTGGTTTCAATCCCCCTCTCCCCTGCCACGTGGTGTTACCACGTTCTATTGCACCCCGCCCCATTCCCAAACTGCCAAACCATCCTTCGTCATGCGATAAACAATCAAACCGTTTCCAAGGCGTGCGATGAAACCACCACTATTTGAAATAATAGAACCCCCACGCCATTCGATAAGCCCTAATGTTTAAAAAATAATAAAACCCTGCCATAAACCGTTAATTCATTATCTCCATTTATTTATGAAAAATACCAAAAATCCATTGCCGACCAATTTTGAAGCCTACTGCTACTTGGACCCTTCTGCAGACCAAATTCACTGTTTTCCAGGTAGTTCTCGATACCTGAAACCATTAAATAAGCCATTTTATTAATTAATTCAACTAAATTAATGGCTTCTCAGAGCGTCCTAAATGTAAACCCTTTGCAACCACCCCTTTTAGATGTCGACCATACCCCTTTGGCCGATAAAAAATTTAAAATTAATGATAATGTGACTGATAGAAACCTTTTCGAGCTCCATTGCTGGAGTCATGATAAATTTTCTAATCAGGTAGATGATATTCATCTGTGGGAATCTAACTTTCCAAAATACATATTTCCACATACTTGTCAAGTCCCTGAACTCATCAGACTATGCCAAATCTGTTATTTTCCTAATGAAAGAGCCATAGTCACCCCTAACCAAAAAATCCTATTTACCATCACTGCTCAATCTAATAATAAAATGCTACAGATTCAATCACAACATGATGGAATGCCTTTCTCCATTGGAACCCTTACTGAGCTTTACTTAAAGCTGGACTTCCCTAAAAGGTTTCAAATCTTTCAAACTTTCCTCCCTCCATCAGTAGAAACTCATAAAAACAATCCTCCATAATCTGCTACCATGTTTTCAGAAAGAACCAGACAAATTCTGACCATGTTGTCCTATATTTTAGGATATTTCACTGATGAGCATGTAGATGCATCCATCCTTGGTTTCCTCTCTATATTTTTCTCGAGTCAGCCTCCAGCTACAACTTTCAATTTTTCCCAATACCTAGCAGATGCCATCCATGATCAACTGATCAAACTTCCCGAAGAAGGAGTGTTCAAATACTCCTCAGTGTTATTCCAATTGTTCATTTATTTTCAATCAGAAAGGTTTGCAGTCAACCTACAAAAACTGGACACAGAGGGTAATCCCCAGTCTATTATATTTTGGACATCCTTGTTCAGAAAGGATTCCACTGAATTCAGTTCCAAAGAATTTATTGATTCTTTTTGTATATCCAGTAGTTAATATGCTTAGTAGTAGCATTCAGCCTAGAATTAGTGAAGAAATCAAAAAGGTTCTACAATTTTCAGATCAAAGCAAAATAGGTGACTAGTATTTATACCATAATCATACAGAAATCAGAGTGTATGGAAGCCAACTAGTTCCATACAAGCTTCCCAAATACCTCCCAATGAGGATATTTTCTTTAGAGTACATCAGGCAGATTTTGAATTCTGATGAAATCAATTTCCTTTCAGCCAAGAAGAAAACCCAATTCAAGATAAAAAAATTCAATTAGGGAATTTTATATGCAACAGTGGGAATGCTGGAAAGGAAGCAAAAAAATGTTTACAAGATTTAAAGTTCAGCAGCAGTTTCAAATGGTCATATGACCCCTTGGGTGTCATAAGTAAATTGAGAGTTAAGTTCAAACTCACCCCATTCATTCATGAATCAAAGCCTAATATTGAAAAATATTCCAACCAGTCAGAGTGGTTACAAAAAACTGTATAGGAAGTGGAGAAGCATCTTGATACTATTTCCATCTTGCTTACTCCATCCCCACTGGATAGAAATTCAAAAAGGGCTAGAGAAGAAGGCTCTTATTCAACAGAAACTACATCTTATACTAAATTCAAGCTTATGTACAGAAAGAAAACAAAACTAAATCCAATAATAGAGCAAGAAGAGACAGTTGAAACCATTGAAACAAATATTGTTGTCAGAGATGATGCACCTCCAACACTTTTAGAAGAAACACATCTGCCATCAACCTCCAGTGCACAAATTATTCAAAAGAAAAATAGTGCAGAGGTTTCATCATCCAGCAAGCCCGTTGAGAAAGAAAAGGATATCATGGAGAAATACAAAGAGATTAAAATCAGAAATGAAGCATTAAAATTTGTTACTTATATGCAAAATACTAGAAGTAAATTCCAAGTGATCAAAGTAAGTTGCTTTCAGCTTAAGACCTCAAAACAAGGAAGATGCAGATGACATTTCTACAGCCAAAGGTACAGGCCACTAAAACTTCAGAAGACTATACTAAAATAACCTTTGAAGTTCCTGCCAATGATGTGCATCCAATTGACCAGATTGAATTTCACAAACAGGCAGGAGAGATAATATATTCAACCATGACACATAAAGCTCTAAGTGTTCAGAAGTTGCGGAACTCTCTAGAAAATATAAAGTCATAGTTAAAGCTAGAGAGAGCTTCATCACAAGCAAAGGAAAACAGGATAAAGTCACTTGAAGCTTTGGTAATTGAAGTTGGTTATAATCCAAAAGATATCAAAGCAGTAGAAGAACCAATAAAGAAGAAAAATGCAGACATAGTTTCACTAAAGAAACAGCTAAAATTACCAACTACTGAGCATCCAAAAACCAAGGAGGTTTTGGAAACAGATAATCAAAGGATGAAATGATGAATCTAATAATTCAGTTGACAGCTCAATTAAAGGAAATGGAGACATAAATGTATAAACTTGTGCAAGAAAAACAAGCCAACATGGAAGAAGTTCCCATCACTGCTATTCCTATAGCATCTACATCAACACATGTGTCTACAATAGCTCCAGTGTCTACAACAGCTCCAGTAACTACATCAGCATCAATATCAGCAATACCAACTGCCCATCCCACTGATGAGGCTAGAAAATTGATCAAAGCAATGGAAGATATGTCCATTCAGACTACAGAAATTAATAAGCTCAAGGAACAAGTAAAGAGCTTAGAGGATAAAAATATTTTGGCAGTAGTAAAGTATCAAACTGAAATGCAGAAAAAAAATAGACATTTTGATAGAATCCACAAGCTAGAGAAGGAATTATCACTAAAAGAGCCTTTAACCCAAGCAAAACAGCAATTGTGGGCCAATATCATTAACTCAGTTAATGATATTTGGCCTTCTATACAGATTATATTTGAGCAAAATGACTTCATAAAGGAGGTTGGTGATGCAATTCAAAAAGTTAAAGCCAATCTTGGAAAGAAACCAGAGGAAGCCTCGGAAATAATCAAATTCCTTAATTCCAAAAACAAATATGAATTAGAATAACTCAGGATAACTGACAAAACAAAGACCATTTTATAGGTGAAGAAAGTGATTTCTGAGAGAAATTCAATGATACAGCTTCAGGAAAAATGTCAAACTATGGAACTTGCAGTGAATAGGTTTATGAACAAGTTTTATGTATTAAGACAGAAGGGTCTGCCTAATCCTTTAGTAATCAATAATAAAATCATGAGACATGAACACTATGATAAGAAGATGAGGGAAGTAGCCAAAGAAACTTCCAACAGTTTATTAATGAAGGGCGTTCTCACAGGCAAAGTGCTCCTTCAAACTTTAGAAAACTTATTTTACCTCCAGCATGAGGTAAATCACATTTTTGTAAATAAGCCTATGTTTGCCAAATATACTGAGGCGGATGAGATTTACCGAAGGATGATGAAAATCAAACTTCCAGATGAAGAAACGTGGCAAAAATGGTGTGATTTACTATGAAGGGTGAAAGAGCAGACAGGTGAAAGAGTAGATAGGTGAAAGAGTAGATAGGTGAAAGAAAAAGACAGATGAAAGAAAAAAACAGATAACAACAATCAAAGAAATCAGGGCCAGATATCAATTAGTTAAAAGGTGTCACTATCTTTTTGCATGAAGATATTTTAGTTTCCTAGAATAAATCCTAATCAACTGACGGGATATTTTGTAATGTTTTTGTATAAATACTTCATCATTCAAAGTATTATTGGTCAGTCAAATGTAAAAATTCTTAACATTTCTGTTAGCTGACTGATCTCTTGCCAACGGGTTATTGTACCAATTTCCAGTCGACAGATTGAGCCAGTAATAAATCAACTTCTTTATTGGATTCATGTGATGAGCTATCTCAGTGAAGTATAAATTTCAATTGTTCATGTTCTTTCTTTAATTATTCCATAAACTTATATGTGTTCTCAACTTGAATGTTATAACAGGAGTTTTACTGCAAAATTTGTTTAAACTTGCACTCTGCTTTTAACTGTTGTACATTTCTATGTTTTCTTCTGATATCTGGTTTATAGGATTCTTAATTGCCCTCTGATCCCTATTGACTCCTTCATCCTTCTTTATTATCTGGTTTAAGGAATTATTAATTACTCCTTGATCCCGATTAAAAAATCACTTCACCATTCAGCCTTGAGATCTGATATTTCTCACCTATCTTGCCCTATAACACTTTCCTTATAATTTGATTCAGTTCTGTTTCAAAGCACATTGACTCCATAGCCCAATGGAAAGTTGATAAGCACATATTCATCTAAATCATTAATTCCACCAACCGACCAAAATCAATCAAAAAAACCAACCAACCAAACATACATAACTAGCCTAAAATCTATTAAAATAAACAAAGTTAAATCATTAAGAGAGAGCCCTCTCTGAATTTAGGAAGGCTAGATCCTAAGTTCCAAAAGTGGTTGATAGTTACCTCTGATATTTCTTTTAAACGCAAGAACAACCTTTGGAAATTTCAGAGTGATAATATATTGGCGACCATACTGGGGACAAATCAGTTCCTAGTTTAAACAAATCTTAAAAGAAACAATTCTTCTCATGTTTAGCATTAAGATTTGAAAAGTTTGTTTGAATTTATCATATAAAGTTAAAATTTTGGCTTCTAAAAGAACATATTATACCAGCGCTCATCTTGATCCATAGCCTGCTACAATTGTTGATGATCCTAACAGAATTTTAAGAAAACCTAAAAAATTAGAGATTCAAGGAAGTAGTAGTGAGTTAATCAAAGAAAATTCACTTCCTAAGGAGTTATCAAGCATAGAGGATATTCAATTTGATTTATCATTTGAGCATTCTCTATTTCGTACTAAATCTGAAAACTCAATCCATGATACTGTAATAGACCCCAATTTTATTCAATTTATTGAATCAAATAAGGATACTATACAACTTGATTTATATCAACAAGTTCTAGATACTTTTGACAAACTTGATGCTTTAGCCTCAACTTTGATTAAAGACATAGATGAAGCCTTTTTTCAACATTCACTCGAATTAGCTATCCTAACTGTTGCTACCCCTAAGTGCTCTACTACAATATCTTCAGAAACTGTAAATACAGCTCCCTTCAGTACCACCTCAACTATAGTATCCACCACAGTTAATTCCACAAAACCATTCATACCTAAACTTCCTCTCCAAACTAAAGTTTCGAGTCCAACTTCAAGCTCGAGTCCATCTTCAAGCACCACTAATTTACCTCTCAGTCAAGCTAAAGTCTTAGCCATGGCAGCCAGATTTTCTCCTTTGGTCTTACAGGCCCCTTTACATGCCATGCCACAAGATTACCAGAGTAAAAATTTTCAGTTTGATAGTACTGGTCAGTATACTGCTCAACAACATGTAGATAAAATGAGAGACTTTTTTGAGTTACATGAAATTGATGAAGTAGATGTACAAATTATATTATTTGCACAAACACTAGCAGGAGATGTTAGCTTTCCCTGCTGGTCATATTTCTGATTTAGCTACTTTCCATCGATTTTTTATCAGTATATGGGAAAGAAGGAAAAACCATCTTCAGATATTATCTGAATATGAGAACATTAGAAGAGCTCCTAATGAATCTGTTCAGGACTACTATATTAGGTTTAACAACATTTACAATGCAATTCCAATGAATATCAAACCTCCACTAGACTTAGCCCTAATTAAATTTCCAGATGGTTTTGACACTGATATGCCCTATCAATTAAGAGAAAAAAAACCCTAAAACTTTAGAATAGATGCAGAGTAATGCAGTTAGCATAGAAGCTAACTTACTAGCTAAAAGAGAAAGGATGAGGAATGAGAGGAGAGTGATCGTTGAGAAAGAACCATCCACTTCAAATGTTAAAATATATAGTTTATCTAAAAATGTAGAAATACTAATGGATAGATTAGAGAACATGGAAAGAAAACCTCAGTGGGAAAATCAACAAGGTCCCCAAATTAGAAACCCCAACTTTAGGAAAAATCATAATACGGGTAAATCAAGAGAATTTGTATCCGATCAACAGATTAGACCACCTTTCCAAGAAAATTATGCTGAAATTTCACAACAGCATGAAGAAGACCATGACACCCAGATAAAATTGATGGGAATAAACGATGAAGATGCCATTTTTCTTACCCAGGAAGAACAAGAGTTGTACATGTTACAGCAATTACAATTAGATTCTGGAGAGTCCTTTGACTATAAAAAAGGCTATGAATTTTCTATCTACGAAGTTCATAAACAGTATAGCCTTAGAAGCAAAAAGAACACAGAGAATCCTATTAAGAAATCACCCCAAATCCAAACTAAGAAAACAATAGAAGCTCCCGTGACCAAAGTTCTACAAATTCTCCCTAGAGAAACTCAGAAAGCTTCCACCCCAAATATTGTAGACATCACATCAACCGCTACTCAAACTATCCCAGACAAGGAAGTTGAAAACAAAACAATTGACACACAAACTGAATTACTAAGTGTTAATAAAGAATACAAAACCACACAAACCACAATTGGTAAAATTGAAATGATTAAATTAGACAAAACCACTCAAACCACAATTGGTAAAAATGAAATGATTAAATCAGACAAAACTCAAATGCCATTCAATATCAAAAGTGAGATAGAAAAAATGAAAAGACTAGTTCCTTTAACAAAGATAGTGAAAAATGACTCATACAAGGCACAAATTACTAAAACATTAAGCATAGCTGAAGGTGAAGATGTTGTCAACCTCAATGATGATCAACCTGAGTTATTATTTGGTCCTAAAGTAGATGGAAAACATTAACAAGGGAGTGTCCCTCCATTCTATATTAGCTTGAACATTCATGATAAAATCTTACATAATGTTATGTTGGATTTAGGAGCATCTCATAACTTAATGCCTAAAGCAGTCATGGAAAAATTAATCTTAGACATCACCAGAACCTCTAAGGACCTTTTCTCTTTTGATTCTAGTCAAGTTAAATGCCTTGGCCTGATCAAAGATCTATGTGTAACTCTAGTCCATTTCCCAACAAAGAGTATTGTTATGGACATAGCAGTTGTTGATATCCCTCCCAAATATGGTATGTTACTATCTTGCTCATGGGGAGAAAAATTACAGGGATCTCTACAATTAGACATGTCATATGCTACCATTTATGTGTTTGGTCAGCAAAGGAAGCTATATAGAGAAACTTTGATGAAATATATGGTAAGTAGTTCAGAAATACCACAAAATTTTCCTATCTATTCCATGCATTCTGATCTAGACTCATTTATCTTATGTAATTCAGGCAATGACAAAGATAAAATCACAGTTGTAGAAGAAGAACACAAAGAAGTTTATTCTGAAAATATAACACATGAATCTTTGTGGCATTTAGATTTTAATGGTTCTGTGAATAGATTAGGAGCAGGAGCTGGAGTATGGATCTACAATTTTGAAAATGATCATTCAGAAGGACATGCTTTCAGATTAAATTTCCAATGCACTAATAACATGGCAGAATATGAAGCATTAGTGATAGGCCTTCAAATTGTAAGAAAAATTGGAGCTAAGAGACTTTCCATCATGGGAGACTCAGAACTCATCATAAAACAAGTCAAGGGAGATTACATTGTGAATAATCCTAGAATTAGTCGTTACAAAGAAATCATCCTGGACCTAATAATATGTTTCCTTGAGACTAACTTTGTTGTTATTCCAAGAACGCAGAATATGCAAGCACATAGTTTGGCCACTTTTTCCAGCACATGCAGATTACCCTTTCATCCAAATCATTAGTACACTACTGAGGTAAGACATAGGCCAACCATACCTAATAATTTGAAGTATTGGCAAATATTTTCACAATACTCACAAATTTATGATTTTATGAATTGTGAAGGAGAATTTCAGAATTGTAATATAGACACTAACTGTACATTAGATTATACCATGAATAATGAACTATATGTAAATGATGTAAATAATATAGAACCAACTAAATTCACTAAATTAGAAATAGAACAATTAGAAACAGTAGAAATTGAGGAATTAATCAATGATGAATCATAAGTTTTAAACCTTAAAGATAACATTTTTCCTAAGGGATTACCCCCACTATAAGACATCTTTTACTCCAATGATGTAGCTATAAACCTAAAATGGAGCCTCTACAATCAGATATAGAGGAATGCAACATAGGAACAAAGGAAAATCCCAAGCGAATCAAGATATCTAAGAAATTACCTCCAGCTTAAAAGTTGAAGTACATTAGCTTGTTTAAAGAGTTCCAAGACATCTTTGCATGGAGTTATGAAAACCTCAAGTCTTATGATACCACCATTATCCTGCATAAGATACCAATTAAGTAAAATCAGAAGCCCTTTAAACAAAATCTAAGGAGGATTAACCATGTTCTTATGACATTAATAGAGAAAGAAGTTAAAAGGATGTACTATGCTCAAATCATAGCACCCATCAGATATTCTAATTGGGTCTCTAATTTAGTCCCCACTAGAAAGAAAACAGGAGAAATCAGACTCTGTGTTGATTTCAGAAACTTGAACAAAGTATCACTGAAGGATAACTATCCCCTCCCTAAAATGGACCACATTCTCCAGAGGGTAGTAGGGTCATCCAAAATTTCATTACTTGATGGATTTTCTGGATATAACCAAATCCTAGTCCAACCTGAAGATCAAGCTAAGACTGCGTTCACAACTCCCTGGGGAACTTTCATGTACTTAAAAATGCCCTTTGGAATAATGAATGCTGGAGAAACATTCCAAAGAGCCATGGACATTACCTTTGCAAAGGAAATCCATGAATTTTTAGTCATTTACCTGGATGATATCATAGCATTTTCCAAATCAGATAATGAACATCTAGATCATCTGAGAAGAGTATTCATAAAATGCAGAAAGTTTGGGATATCCTTAAATGCTAAAAATTCACTTTTTGGATTAGAAGAAAGAAAAATCCTAGGACACATTATTTCAAAAGAGGGCATTAGAATTGATCCAGCTAGAATAGAAGCAATCCTACAAATCAATCATCCTAGAAACATTAAAGAGTTACAAGCATTTTTAGGTAAAATAAATTTTCTTAGAAGATTCATCTCTAACTTAGCAGAACTACTTAGAAATTTGAATAACATGTTGAAAAGGGATTCAATACTTAAGTGGACATTAGAGGTTAAGCAGTCTTTTGAAACATTCAAAGAAGCCCTTACTAAAACACATGTCCTCATAAGTCCTAATTTTAATAGAGATTTCATAATTTTTTCATTTGCTTCAGAACACACCATTGCCGCATTTTTGTTGCAAAAGAACGATGAGGGTTATGAACAACCCACTGCTTTCTTCAGTAAATCCTTGAGAGATGCAACACTAAATTATAATATCATGGAAAAACAAGCTCTTTCTTTAGTGAAAGCCATAAAATATTTCAGAATATACATTCTATACTCTCACAATGATAATGATTCAAGAGCTGCAAGTAGAACCAAATGATTCACGAGCTCTTGAAAATGATTCAAGAGCTACAAGTAGAACCAAATGACATCCAAAGGAGGATAAATCGGACAATTTATTTGCAGCAAACCAGGGAAGAAGTTTATATCAAATCCCAAGTAATTCAAGACAAAATCAAGAAGATATTTGATAAGAAAACTAAAGAAGATGATTTTTTCATAGGTGATCAAGTACTAAGATTGGATTCCAGAAGGGAAGATAAAGAAAAACATGGGAAATTTGACTTTTTCTGGAAGGGCCCATACATTATTTATGGTTAGAGAGGCAACAATGCATTTTTCTTGAAAGAGTTAGATTGAACTGATCTACCAGGTGGACCAGTTAATGGTTGAATGTTGAAGCACTATTTTTCACCAGAATAACTAGTAGTTCATTTGATTCTAATTTACTCATTGTAAATACCATAGAAAAATTTAGATTTGAGTGGATGTTTATCTCGCAAAATTGAAGCACGAAGAGAAGGACCTAAGCTTTAAAAGATATAACATCATATGTTTGAATAAAGGAGATCACAGAAATCATTTCAAAGCAAAGAAAAGTCAAAGTTCCAAGGCCACTGATCAGAAATTTCTTAACATCTCACAAGGAGATGCCATCCCCAAGTGGAGCCACTATTAGGGTCCTATAATAATAGGAATCATAATTTTTAATTGGCTATGTTTAGTCTTGTAATATTTTACATACCTTTGCATTTCTACAAATGTTTTCCATATTAAAAAATGAAAAGAGGGTATGTCCTAAAAGAATAATCAAAGGACCAAAAGAAAGAAAGATCAAAAAAGGTATAAAATATAAACCCCATAAAAAGAAACAAAAATTCTGAAAGTGTTGCACATTCAAATGCCACTACTCTTAGTTTACTTTAATTTTGCAAATAAAATTGTCTGCAGATTGTCCAAAATGCCATAATGCATGATGATCATACAATCTAATCTTGACCATTCATGCCTTAAAATATCATGTTATGATAGTTAGTGAATAAAGATCTGACCAAACCATTTAATTTTGGCAAATCAGTAGTTAGGTAGAGAATAAAAATGAGCTCATAAGTTTAATCTGAGCCATTGGAAGATATGAGGTTAGAAATAATTTAGTTTGCTTATAAAATAAAATAAAAGGGTCAGCAAGCTCAAATGCACCCAATAAACGAAATAAAAAATGTTAGGATGAATAAAAGGGTAGGTAGGATACCTTCAAAAGTTATGGAAATCATCATTTGGTTTATCTCTTATCACTAATATCTTTCTAACATTTCCCCTTATCCTAAAAAAACCCTTTTCCCCTTTGGAAACCATTTCCCCTTGCTAAAACCCTTTTTCCTTCCTAAAAAACCCTTTTTCCCTCCTGAAAACCCTTTTCCCCTTTAAAAGATTCCCTTCCCATAAAAAAAAAACCCCTTATTCCCTTGACAAACTTCATGCTTTCAATAAAGTAGCAAAACCCACTTTTACATAGTTTAAAGCGCCAAATATTTAAGCAGGTCCCATTTTCCTTTTGACTTAACCCCCTCGCTTAGTATACAACCCCCCTTATTTCATTTTACCCTACTATTTATATATTTCATAAACCCATTTTTTATTTACCCCTTCGCATATCTATTACCGGACCCACCTTTTAAATTAAACCCTCCGCCTATCTATTTACACGACCCCACCTCTCTTTGAAAACCCCCAACTCATCCTACTGCTCGATCACCGTTGATCTAATCTAACGGCCCCTGAACCTTTTCGCACTCCCCATTGTTCAAAGTTTAAAACAGGGGGGGTGTGAAATAGGTGGTTTCAATCCCCCACTCCCCTGCCACGCGGCACTACCATGTTCTATCGCACACCACCACCCCCCCGGTTCCCAAACCGCCAAACCATCCTTCGTTGTGCGATAAACCATCAAACCATTTCCAAGACGTGCGATGAAACCACCAATATTTGAAATAATAGAACCCCCACACCATGCAATAAGCCCCAGTGTTTAAAAATTAATAAAACCCTGCCCTAAACCGTTAATTTATTATAACTATTTATCTGCAAAAATAAATAAATTAAATAAATTAAAAATTAAAATAATAAAATAATAAAAAAAAATTTCCAACCAATATTGAAGCCTGCTGCTACCTGGACCCTTCTGCAGACCAAATTCACGATTTTCCAGGTAATTTTGAGTACCTGAAACCATTAAATAAGCCATTTTATTAATTAATTCAACAAAATTAATGGATTCCTAGAGCATCCTAACTGTAAACCCTTTGCAACCACCCCTTTTAGATGTTAACCATACCCCTTTGGCCGATAAATACTTTAAAATTAATGATACTGTGACTGATAGCAACCTTTTGGAGCTCCATTGCTGGAGTCATGATAAATATGTTGATCATGCAGATGATATTCATCCGTGGGAATCTAACTTGCCAAAATACATATTTACACAGACCTATCAGTTCCCTGAACTCATAAGACTATGCCAAATCTGCTAATTGCCCAATGAAAGAGCCATAGTCACCCCTAACCAAGAAATCCTATTTACCATCACTACTCAATCTATTAATTCAATGCTACAAATTAAATCACAACCTGATGGAATGCCTTTCTCCATTGAAACCCTTATTGAGTTTTACTTAAAGTTGGAAGTCCCTAAAAGGTTTCAAATCTTTCAGACTTTCCTCCCTCCATCAGTAAAAACTCTTAAAAACAATCCTCCATACTCTGCTACCATGTTTTCAGAAAGAACTAGACAAATTGTGACCATGATGTCTTGTATTTTAGGATATTTCACTGATGAGCATGTAGATGCATCCATCTTTGGTTTCCTCTCTATCTTTTGCCCATGTTAGCCTCCAGCTACAACTTTCAATTTTCCCCAATACCTGGCACATGCCATGCATGATTAACTGATCAAACTGCCAGAAGAAGGAGTGTTCAAATACTCCTCAGTGTTATTCCATTTGTTCATTTATTTTCAATCAGAAAGGTTTGCAGACAAGCTACAAAAACTGGACACAGAGGGTAATCCCCAGTCTATTATCTTTTTGATATCCTTGATTAGAAAGGATTCCACTAAATTCAGTTTCAAAGCATTTATTGATTCTTTTGTATATCCAGTAGTTAATATGCTTAGCAGTAGAATTCAGCCTATAATCAGTGAAGAAATCAAAAAGGTTCTACAGTTGTCAGATCACAGCAAAACAGGTGACTAGAATTTATACCAAGATCATACAGGAATCAAAGTGTATGGAAGCCAACTAGTTCCATACAAGCTTCCCAAATACCTCCCAATGAGGATATTTTCTTTAGAGTACATCAGGCAGATTTTGAATTCTGATGAAATCAATTTCCTTTCAGCTAAGAAGAAAACCCAATTCAAGATAAAAAAATCAATTAGGGCCTTTTATATGCAACAATAGGAATGTTGGAAAGGAAGCAGAAATATGTTTACAAGATTTAAAGTTCAGCAGCAGTTTCAAATGGTCATATGACCCCTTGGTTGTCATAAGTAAATTGAGAGTTAAGTTCAAACTCACCCCATTCATTCATGAATCAAAGCCTAAGATTGAAAAATATTCCAACCAGTTAGAGTGGTTGGAAAACGCTTTATAGGAGGTGGAGAAGCAGCTTGATACTAGTTCCATCCTGCTTATTCCAGCCCCATAGGATAGAAATTCAAAAATGGCTAGAGAAGAAGGCTCTTATTTAGCAGAAACTTCATTTGATACTAAATTCAAGCTTATGTAGAGAAATAAAACAAAACTAAATCCAGTGATAGAGCAAGATGAGACAGTTGAAACCATTGAAACAAATATTGTTGTCAGAGATGTTGCACCTCCAACACTTTCAGAAGAAACACATCTGCCATCAACCTCCAATGCACAAATTAGTCAAAAGAAAAATAATTTAGAGGTTTCAGCATCCAGCAAACCAATTGAGAAAGTAAAGGATATCATGGAGAAATACAAAGAGATTAAAATCAGAAATGAAGCATTAAAGGTCGTTACTTATGCACAATAATGGAAGCAAACTCCTAGTTATCAGAGTAGGTTTCTTTTAGCTTATGACCTCAAAACAAGGAAGATGCAGATGACATTTCTACAGCCAAAGGTACAGGCCCCTAAAACTTCAGAAGACTATACTAAAACAACCTTTGAATTTCCTATCAAGGATGTGCATCCAATTGACCAGATTGAATTTCACAAACAAGCATGAGAGATGATATATTCAACCATGACACATAAAGCTCTAAGTGTTCAGAAGTTGTATAACTCTCTGGAAAATATAAAGTCATAGTTAAAGCTAGAGAAAGCTTCATCACAAGAAAAGGATAACAGGATAAAGTCACTTGAAGATTTGGTAATTGAAGTTGGTTATAATCTAAAAGATATCAAAGTAGCAGAAGAACTAATAAAGAATAAAAATGCAGACATAGTTGCACTAAAGAAACAACTAAAATTACCAACTACTGAGCATCCACAAACCAAGGAGGTTTTGGAAACAAATAATCAAAAGGATGAAATGATGAATCTAATCATTCAGTTGAAAGCTTAATTAAAGGAAATGGAGACAAAAATATATAAACTTGTGCAGGAAAAACAAGCCAGCATGGAAGCAGTTCCCATCACTGCTATTCCTATAGCATCTACATCAACACATGTGTCTACAGCAGCTCCAGTAACTATATCGGCATCAACATCAACAATACCAACTACCCATCCCACTGATGAGGCCAGCAAAATGATCAAAACAATGGAAGATATGTCCATTCAGACTACAGAAATTAATAAGCTCAAGGAACAAGTAAAGAGCTTAGAGGATGAAAAGAAATTGGCAGCAGTTAAGTATCAAACTAAAGTGCAGAAAACAAATAGACTAACTAACAGAATCCACAAGCTAGAGAAGGAATTATCACTAAAAGAGCCTTTAACCCAAGCAAAACAGCAATTGTGGGCCAATATCATTAACTCAGTTAATTATATTTGGCCTTCTATACAGATTATATTTGAGAAAAATGACTTGATAAAGGAGGTTGGTGATGCAATTCATGAAGTTAAAGCCAATCTTGGAAATAAACGAGAGGAAGCCTCGAAAATAATCAAATTCCTTAATTCCAAAAAAAAATATGAATTAGAAGAACTTGGGATAACTGACATAATAGAGACTATTTTAGAGGTGAAGAAAGTGATTTCCAAGAGAAATTTGATTATACAGCTTCAGGACAAATGTCAAACTATGGAACTCACAGTGAACAGGTTTATGAACAAGTTTGATGTATTAAGACAGAAGGGTCTTCCTAATCCTTTAGTAATCAATGATAAACTCATGAGACATGAAGACTATGATAAGAAGATGAGGGAAGTAGCGAAATAAACTTCCAACAGTTCACCAATGAAGGGCGTTCCCACAAGCAAAGTTCTCCTTCAAACTTTAGAAAACTTATTTTACCTCCAGCATGAGGTAAATCACCTTTTTGTAAATAAGCCTACGTTTGCCAAATATAATAAGGCGGATGAGATTTAATGAAGGATGATGAAAATCAAACTTCCAGATGAAGAAACATGGGAAAAATGGTGTGATTTACTATGAAGGTTGAAAGAAATCAAAGAAACAAACAAATAACAACAATCAAAGAAATCAGGGCCAAATATCAGTGAGTTAAAAGGTGTCACTACCTTTTTGCATGAAGGTATTTTAGTTTCCTAGAATAAATCCTAGTTAGTTGATAGGATATTTTTGTAATGTTTTGTATAAATACTTCATCATTCAAAGTATTAAGGGTCGGTCAAGTGTGGACTTCTGAACAATTTTGTTAGCTGACTGATCTCTTGCCAAAGGGTTATTGTACCAATTTCCAGTCGACAGACTGAACGAGTAATAAAGAAACTTCTTTACAGGATTCATGTGATGATCTGTCTCAGTGAATTATTAATTTCAAGTGTTCATGTTCTTTCTTTAAGTATTCCATAAAATTATATGTGTTCTAAATTTGAATGTTATAACAGGAGTTTTACTGCAGAATTTGTTTAAACTTACACTCTGCTTTTAACTATTATACATTTCTATGTTTTCTTCTGATATCTGGTTTAGAGGATTCTTAATTTCCCTCTGATCCCGATTGACTCCTTCATCCTTCTTCATTATCTAGTTTAAGGAATTCTTAATTGCTCCTTGATTCCGATTGAAAAATCACTTCACCATTCAGCCTTGAGATCTGATTTTTCTCACCTATCTTGCCCTGTAACACTTTCCTTATAATTTGATTCAGTTATGTTTCAAATCACATTGACTCCATAGCCCAATGGAAAGTTGATAAGCACCTATTCATCTAAATCATTAATTCCACCAACCAACCAAAATCAATCAAAAAATACCAAACATACATAAATTTCCTAAAATCTATTAAAATAAGCAAGGTTTTATCATTAAGAGAGAGCCCACTCTGAATTTAGGAAGGCTAGATCCTAAGTTCCAAAAGTGGTTGATAGTTACGTCTGATATTTATTTTAAACGCGAGAACAACCTTTGGAAATTTCAAAGTGATAACAGTAGGATCCTAAAGGGTTACCACCTAAAAAGGCCCTCAATAATCCATACTTTATGCTTAGGATTGATAACTTGTTAGATTAGTTGTAGAAACTATGCACTCCATCAAATTGAATCTAAAATTAGGATACCACTAGGTACGAGTTAAAGAAGACGACACCTAGAAGACCACCTTCAAGATGAGACAAGGTCTATATGAATGGTTAATAATGTCTTTTGGTTTATGTAATGCAATGATCCAGGGTAAATTCTTGATACACTTAACCAAGACATTTTACTTCAGCTGATAAATTAGAATTACATTTAGTTAAAGCGTTAATGAACATAAATGAACAAATTGCATGTTGTAAAGAAGAGGAACATAATATGTCAATATTAGCAATCATACGAACATGTTGTTTGATAACGGAGTTCGTCCAGGAGGGACTACATCTTCGGGCCTCGGTGTCAGGATGGTGTAGGCTGTTGCATTAAGTGTTGTAAGGAGTGAAGATGTACATGGATATTTTTCTCTGACATACAAGGAAAATTACCTCACGCAAGAGTGGCTAGACCACTCTACAATATTTTCCAATGTGGAACACTCATGCACAAAAAAAAGGGACTCCTATCAGTATGACAATAGCTCACACATAAAGATTATGAGTATCCCGCCAACATGGCAAAAAAGGGATCCCAATGACATCCTTGTGATACTGAGTATCCCGCCAACATGGCATCAAAGAGATCTAAAAAATAATATAAATCCATGACAGAAAGTACATCAATAACAAAACAAGACAAGATCTCATGACTCATACATCAACAGGGATCTGTACAGCACTATGCATCTCAGGAACAAAGAAGTACATGAAATCAACTCATCATATACCTCACGCTGAAGATGAATGAAGAATGGGTTGCTGCGCTGCAGGATCTGAAATCACCATCACAATCGTGGCGTCGAAAGGTGTGAAATTGACTGCTCACTTGTTGAAAGATGACACCTGCAACTTCACTTCAAAAAGTGACCGAAAAATATAAAGCTCAGATGGAAACTCTGAATGCGCCACCAGATTCGTGGTGTCGAATAGTGCAAAATCGACTGTGCATTTGCTGAATTCTGATGAAATGAAAATCTCGGGAAAAAAGGAATCTTTTAGATTCCCCCTAGATTCCTCCACATAGCTGCTCCATGGGTGGACAAGAAATCTGCAACTCAAAAGTCGAATTTGACCTCACCATTGCGTTCCCTACGGAAAATCGTGAAAAATTACTGTAAACTTGACTTTATTCTGACATGGAGAAAAATTACCTCCCCGGGAAAATTTCAAGGCTCATGGTTCCACCTGCATAATTATTGCTCCATGCTCATGGTTCCGCTTGAAAATTGCCTCGATCTGCGTGTGCGCTCCTGCTCTATTTTGGCCTGGGCGCACTGTGCGAATGAAGGTTTTAAATAAAATATTGGGCAAATTTTTTAAACTACTCCGCTAGCGCAATGGCAAAGATTGGAATTCATTGAGGGGAGGTCGGGGGGTCAAATCCCACCTCCCCACGGAATCTGCATACACCTAAGTTTTAAATAACATAAAAAAATTTTGGGGGGAGCTAGGCCCGCATTGGGCGGCCCGCCCAAGAAACCCTGCGTACACATAATGGTGGTCGGATAGGCGTCGGGTAGGGGTGGCGGGGTTAACAGCCTGCGCCCCTCCCGTTAGCCATTCATTATAACCGTTAGGTGGGGCCGGCGGGGTCATGGACGTCGGCCCATAACAATTAACTTTTCATATATATATATATGGTTGGAGCAAGGGCGGGGGTCATGGCCCGCCCTTGCCTTTTTTTTAATATTTTTTTTCGATTTTTAAAACCAACTGTGCATTTTTGGAAATTCATATTTTGACCATAGGAGTCTTTTTAATGACCCCAAAATTTTGCCCAGAATCTGGCCTAAGCTGGCCAGAACCGGGTGTCTAGAAAGGGTCAAATTTGTCCCTTCCTTAACCTACCTAGTCACCAAATCAACCCAAAATTTTGATTGCTCCTAACTCCTTCATACAGACTCGGTTTGACGAACCGTTTGCACCACCGCAATGAGGACAATGAGATCTACGCTCTAGTACTGGTTTGAAATCAATCCAAACACTTGTGATTTTTTAGCCCTCTTTGTCTTGTGTGTCTCTCGAGCCAACTGGATCAATCCTCCCCACTAAGGATCTTTTGATCCTCCAAAAGCATCAATAAGAATTTTCACTTGTTGTGTACTATGTCTGCACCACACGCGTCCTGAAAAAGGTCACCCTTCCATCTCCTTCACCTTTGTCCTTTGGAGCCTTAAGCGATGAATCAACACCTGCATCCCCTGCAAACATGTTGTACAATCCCATGCAAATTACATGCTCAAATTGACCAATCTATGACCCAAAACATTTCCATAGTTGCCACGAGTTTATAACATGTACTCGGTGGTCAAGTTTAAATCAAAATGAAAATCACCCCCAGCTATCATTGCAAGACCAACATCATCGTCGCATTTTGAAGTGATGGAAAACACCTCATCACTTTTACATGAAATAAATTCATCACACAACTCATAAAACAAGGCCAACAACATCATTGTTGCATTTCGAAGTGATGGCAAACACATCATCACTTTTACATGAAAGAAATGCAACACACGACTTATAAAACAAGGCCAACAAATATCATTGTCGCTTAAACAAGTGACAGAAAACACATCATCACTTTCACAATTAAAAATGTGACAAATGATTTACAAACACGGCCATGACAAGCTAACATATCTAGAAAAAACAATCTAGAATAACCATCCCTCACTTATCAAAGTGAGTGGATCATTTCCCTGTGGCAAACTTGCTTGTCGATCAGCTCTTCTGACTGGTGTATGCACGGGCGCTTTGTCTTTAAGGTGCTTCTCTAGATGGAGTGTCCAGCATGTGGCTTTTTGGTGGCCACTTCAATCGCAATGGGTGGAAAAGGTCTTTTTCCTCCAAACTTGCTTACCGATTTATTTTCTTGCTGTGGAGAAGGCTTTCCACGCCTCATCCACCTTTGTGCCGCCATCCTTTTCAACACTTAGTAAACACATGGTTATGTAAACCATAAAATTTTCACATTTTGTGATGCCATGATTTACGACCATGGCTATCAACATTTTTATAATCAAAATGCACTCTGGAATAATGAGACTTATTATACCTTCTCTGGTGGTCTCTGGTGCGATCATGGTGATGGGAGCTCGCCTGAGCTCTTTCACTGCAATATGTGTTACCATGGATCGATGGCGAAGTGTCCCCATCATTCCTCTTCCCTGGAGATTTCATCAATGCATGTTTTCCTTTGATGTCCTTCGAACATCCTTCTTCAGTGTACCCCAAACCTGCATTGCGCGATCTCTGCACAACCTCCAATGGTTGGGTTATGCCTTGGCCACGAATGCCAAGTCCTCCTCCTTTGTACCCCTTCTTGGTGAGGAGTATCATGTCGGTTCCTGGAATGGGTACTTCCAAACTTCCAACCGAAATGATATCATATGAAGAAACTGAAGAGAAATCAACACTATTTACCTTAGTAGTCGATTGAAAAACAGGTGAAGAAGGCTTCTCTAAGCCTTTGTTGCGCTTCGCTTCCTCCAAGGCCTCTGTTGTGGCTTGTAGTTGAAGTTACGATCACTGCTTCTCCTCCTTCTCTTCTTGTAGGAGTGCCTTCAATGCATCATGATCTGTTTGACGAAGTTCATTGTTGCGCTTCAATTATTCCCACGCCTATGTCGTGGCTTGCAAATGAAGTTGCAATTGATGTTTATCCTCCTTCTCTTCCTGTAGGAGTGTCTTAAATTCATCGTTTTCTATTGCTTTCTTTTCATAAGCCTCGTACAACATGTCTGTTTTCTCGGACACCTTGAGCATGGTCTCGTACATTTCCTTGACATTCTCCATGGCTCAACTCAGCGAACGTTCAACAGTTCACACTTGTAATCCAATCAGCAAGAAGACCTGCTTTGATACCACTTGATCCAGGGTAAATTCTTGATACCCTTAACCAAGGCCTTTTACTTCAGCTGATAAATTAGAATTGCATTTAATTAAAGCATTAATGAACATAAATGAACAAACTGCATGTTGTAAAGAAGAGGACATAACATTTCAAGATCAGCAATCATAAGAACACATCATTTGATAACGGAGTTCGACGAGGAGGGACTACATCTCCGGGCCTCGGTGTCAAGATGGTGTAGGTTGCTGCATTAAGTGTTGTAAGGAGTGAAGATGTACATGGATATGTTTCTCTAACATACAAGGAAAATTCCCTCACGCAGGAGTGGCTAGACCTCTCTATGAGATGTTCCACTACAGAACTCTCATGCATAAAAAAAAGGACTCCTATCAATATGACAATAGCTCACACATAAAGAATATGAGTATCCCTCCAACATGGAAAACAGTGGATCCCAATGACATACGTGTGATACTGAGTATCTCGCCAACATGGCAGCATAGGGATCTCAAAAATAATACAAATCAATGACAGAAAGTACATCAATAAAATAAAATAAAAAGACAAGATCTGTACAGCGTTGTGCATCTCAGGAACAAATAAGTACATGAAATCAACTCATCATATACCTCACGCTGAAGATGACTGAAGAATGGGTTGTTGCGCTATTGGATCTGAAATCACCATCACAATCATGGCATCGAAAGGTGTGAAATCGACTGCACACTCGCTAAAAGATGACACCTGCAACTTCACTTCAAAAATTGACTGAAAATATAAAGCTTAGATGGAAAATATGAATGTGCCATCAAATTCGTGGCGTCGAATAGTAAAATCGACTGTTCATTTGCTGAATTCTGATGAAATGAGAATCTGGGGCAAAAAGGAACCTTTTAGATTCCCTCTAGATTCCTCCACGTAGCTTCTCCATGGGTGGACTGGAAATTTGAAACTCAAAAGGTGAATCCGACCTTGCCATTGCGTTCCCTATGGAAAACCGTGAAAAATGACTGTAAACTTGACTATATTCCGACATGGAGAAAAATTACCTCCCCGGGAAAATTTCAAGGCTCATGGTTCTGCATGCATAATTACTGCTCCATGCTCATGGTTCCACCTGAAAATTTCATCGATCCACGTGCGTGCTCCTACTCTGGTCTGGCATGGGCGCACTATGTGAATGAAGGTTTTAAATAAAATACTGGGTGGAGTTTTCAAACTGCTCCGCTGGCGCAATGGCAAAGATTGGAATTCGTTGAGGGGAGGTCGGGGGGTCAAATCCTACCTCCCCACGGAATCCGCATACACCTAAGTTTTAAATAACATAAAAAAAAATTCTTGGGGGGCTGGGCCCGCATTGGGCGGCCCATCCAACAAACCCCGCGTACACATTATGGTGGTTGGATAGGTGTTTGGTAAGGGCGGCGGGGTTGAGAGCCCCCGCCCCTCCCATTAGCCATTTGTTGTAATCGTTGGGTGGGGCAGGTGGGGTTATGGCCACTAGCCCATAACAATTAACTTTTCATATATATACGGTTGGAGCAAGGGTGGGGGTCATGGCCCGCCCTTGCCTTTTTTTTAATAATTTTTTTTTTGTTTTTAAAACCAACTGTACATTTTTGGAAATTCGGATTTTGACCGTAGGATTCTTTTTAATGACCCCACAATTTCACTCAGAATCTGGCCTGAACTGGCTGGAAAGGGTCAAATTTGTCCCTTCCTTAACCTGCCTAGTCACCAAGTCAATCCAAAACTTTGACTGCTCCTAACTCCATACAGACTTAGTTTGACGAACCGTTCACACCACCACGATCAGGACGATGAGATCTACACTCTGGTCCTAGTTTGAAAGCAATCCAAACACTTTGATTTTTGAGCCCTCTCTGTCTTGTGTGTGTCTCTAGAGCCACCTGGATCATGCAAACACAACATTTATGCATTTGACGAAGGATGTATTGTGTTCCTTCCTAGATTCATTTCTAATAGTGTGGTTAGATGAGATATTGGTTTATAAATAGTGTGGTTAGATGAGATATTGGTTTATAAGTCTACCTAGGAAAAGCATATTTCACATCCCATGTAAGCGTTAAAGACCTCGAGGAAGCATAAATAACTGTTAAACCTTAAGA
The DNA here is from genome assembly GCA_034641835.2 of Pinus albicaulis. NCBI lineage: Eukaryota > Viridiplantae > Streptophyta > Pinopsida > Pinales > Pinaceae > Pinus > Pinus albicaulis. The sequence goes on from CM076582.1 coordinate 950,889,611, forward strand.
ATTGTGAATTTTCTCAACAATAATTAGTGTATGTGGGCCTTGAAGAGGCATAAATAACTGGTAAACCTTAAGAATTGTGAATTTTCTCAACAATAATTAGTGTATGTGGGCTATGTGGTTAGTGGAGGGGAACTCAAGATGGATCATGGATGCCATTAATTAGTGTATGCGAGCTATGTGGTTAGTGGAGGGGAACTCAAGATGGATCATTAGATGTCATTGTCCAGTGGCCAAATCCTACTAATGTCATTGAATTGAATTTAGAAGTTATGTTGGGGCAACATAGTACATAAGAAAGAAGCTTTGTTGGGCAACATAGTACCTAAGAAATTTTTTAGCATTCTTGTTAGATGTGGTTGGTCCCACTCTAGGCCATAAAAACTAACGATATGAATTTCTGATATGATTTTTTAGTAAGGAAAAAGATACGAGTTTCTAGTGAGGAAAAAGTACATAGAAAGATTTTTGATGAATTGAAATGAATGGTTACATAGAAAGATTTTTGATGAATTGAAATGAATGGTTACATAGAAAGATTTTTTATGAATTGAAATGAATGGTTTTCCAAACACTACCTCCTACATTTCCTAAATTGCAAAATCTTTTCGAAGTAAGGATATGAATTTCCGATATGAGTTTTTAGTAAGGAAAAAGATATGAGTTTCTAGTGTGGAAAAAGTACATAGAAAGCTTTTTGATGAATTGAAATGAATGGTTAGTCAAACACTACCTCCTGCATTTCCTAAATTGTAAAATCCTTTTTAAGTGAATGAAATGTAGGTTGGTTGAAAGAGACGTGAATGAAACTCAGAGTAGTTGAGCAGACAGGGTCAGAAACAAAGAAAGTCTGAGACAAACGAAGCGCGTTGGAAATGACTTGCGAAATTGCCTTTGCTAGAGAATGTTATGGGCCAAATGCAGGTGTAGTTTAATGGGTATTAGAGGATTGAAACCCGTGAATTTGTTTGGATTATGAATTCTACATTGATAACATATGACCATGTTGGTTGAAATACCCCCACTGGAAATTGTAATGAAATGGGAAACTGTAATCCTATAGTTCTAGAAATTGTTATGAAATGGGAGTTGTAATCCTATAGTTCTGGAAATGGTAATGAAATGGGAACTGTAATCCTATATAGTTCTAGAATTTGTAATGAAATGGGAACTATAATCCTATAGTTCTAGAAATTATAATGAAATGGGAACTGTAATCCTATATAGTTCTAGAAATTGTAATGTAATCCCGTAGTTTTAGAAATTGTAATGAAATGGAAACTGAAATCCTATAGTTCTAGAAATTGTAATGCAATCCTATAATTGTAGAAATTGTAATGAAATGAGAATTGTAATTCTTAATAGATAGAGTCCTAGCATGTTATTTTTAATTCCAATCTCTATAAAATCTTCGATTTTTTTTTAATAAATATCATTTAAAATAACAATCTTTATCAAAAATTTGATAACATCTTTTAAAATAAAAATATATATTTTTTTAAATATTATTTAAAACATCAAATTTAATAGGACTTCAATATGAAGTCAATTAATATGCACTTCAAAATGTAAACTGAAGATAATAAAAGCATTCTTTTTAAAATAGTATCATTTAAACATCAAATTTAAAATGACTTCAATTGATATGCACTTCAAAGTGTAAACTGAAGATAATAAAACCTCTCACAATGATGATCACAAGAGTGAAATATACTTATTACAGCAAAACCATATAACAAAAAGAACAAATTACAGAAATACACCATGATAAGGGACAACAAAACTCCAAAGTTGAATCAATATCCCCAAAATGAAGCAACCAGCAAGTTGACACCGATACAAAAGTGTCTTGAATGCCAAAATGGTGTCATTTATACATCGCAAGTATATTCGTAGTCTCCATCCTACTCATAATAATTTCTGTCAAACTGTGGGGTCGCTGCTCTCTCAGTTCAATGATCCTCCCATCAATTAATTCTGGCTGGCGTAGACATTATGCAGTTTCTTAACCCACCATTCCATCACACTAACCCTACCTCTGACCTCACGTCTAGAACCGCGAGCTTCTTTCCAAATCCCGAAAACACGTCTTTGCTCATAGAGCGGGAGTGAGTGTTTCAGCTCCATTAACTAATGTTGTCTCCAATGTGTCCATATCCTTTGGAATGTTAATGAATTTCACCATAGTTTTAAGCCAATTTGACAAAAAAGAAACGCGAATGGGTGTGGGGTAATTATCTTTCCATTTCCACCATAAAAAATGCAATTCAAACATTCTAACTATCTGATTTTTTGATTTTTTTCTGATTTTTTTTATCTGATTTGTCTGAACTATTGTTATGTCTGTAGACAACTCCAATTTTAGAATTACCAAAAAAGTTAAGGAAAACGTATTCATATTTTATTGTTGTGTCCTCTGAACTATTATGTTGTGTTTGTAGACAACTCCAATTTTAGAATTACCAAAAAAACAAGGAAAATGTATTCATATTTTATTTGGCATCTATAAGTCATAGATGTGAGCTTTTGACCCATTTTGTGTTGATTTATGTTGATAAAAAATAAAGACTCAACCTAATTCAAAACAACAATGAGAAATTTTATGTATAATAATTGTACTTTTATTTCTTTTTCATATGTGCATGCACCACCCAAATGAAAGATTACACGGGTAAGGTTTTTCTAATCAATATTTTCAATAAAAGAATATAATTTAGGGGTTTTTTTATGCATTTGTGTGGAAGATCAATTACTAACTTAAATTAATTAAATATAAGAATTAAACTCTATAGAAATCAATTAATCTACTCTATAAATTTATTATTTTAAAATTTTTATTACAATAATAAAACAATAAAAAGTCTATGCTAATATTAAATAACATTTAATTAATATGAAACATTGAATGGAAGAATTTAAAAATGGAAGTGATTCAGTTCTGTAAAAGCACAGATCAAATTTGATATATGCACTAGATTTCATAGTGGATGGTATGGTGTTCTTTAAAAATAAATATTAGATTAAATATATGCACTAGATTTGGTCTTAAGTACTAGATTTGGTTTGAGTGGATTGTATGGTGTTCCATGGCAAGTTTTATTTTAAAACTCTCATTCCATGGTGTTTGATATTCATTTTTAAGATGGTTTAAATAATATGTTATATGTGGTTTTGCTAATTTTTCATTGTGAATAAAAAAGAATTATTTGTTAATATACCTCTTTTTTTATATTTATGGAAAATTTTAGTTATAAGTGGATTATTTAATATGGATTAACAAAATAACATTATAGAAATACATGTTTTATTTTATTTCAAAAATATTAAATTGGTGGAATAATGTAAAATCATTATTTATATAATTTCAAATATTTTACAAAGCATGGTGAATAGTTTTTTGGAAAAATTGCAAGTAGCATGGTAAACCCATAAACTATAACATATTGAGAAGAGGAACAATCAAACATGATGACTTGGAGTAGAGGACCTTATAAATAAAGAATACAAGTTTGAACCCACTTCTAAATAAAAATTTTGGATGATTCTAACATTTCAAGTAATAATAATATATAGGTCATACATCTTGAAATAAATCATAATCTTGTGATAATTCTTCAAAACCAAGATCCAACAGTATTCATATTAATCTATGAATATATCAAACAAATCATAGCATTCCTAACCATGCATTTGACATTTTATATCCAACAAGGAAATAAATTTATTTTCTAATCAAACTAATAATTAGATCTATTTAAAAATAAATAAATAAATTTATTATCATTCTAATAACAATTAGAAAAACTACATAAAAACTCTCAAAATCAAATTGAAAATTTCATATCACCCATACAAACAAGGGCTACATAGTAGCTAGTACTAGCATAGCTTAAATGTAGTTTAATTAAACTAAAAATCAATTTCATTACAAAAATGTTATCACCAAAAATGAAGAAATATGATTAGCTCTATGTAGCCCTGGTTTGTATATATATATATTTTTATTTATTTATTTATTTATTTAAGCTAAAAATCAATTTCATCACAAAAATGTCATCACAAAAAATGAAGAAATATGATTAACTCTATGTAGCCCTTGTTTGTATATATATATATATATATATATATCATCTTAAATTGCAAATATGGAGAAAAGCTATAATTCATGAATTTCCATGATTTTCAGGGAAAAAATGCAGTCTAGTTAGACTACGGGTTCATGAAAATCGAAATTGATTTTTTTGTCTTTTTCTATTTTTTTTCTTTTATTTTTAATTCCAATTACATTAATCAAAATCTTTGTTTCTTGATTACACATAGATTTTATAATTAATAACTATTATGATAATTATTTATTAGTTTTTAGAATATTGTGAGCATTTCTTTCCTAATTTTATTAAGAAAGTTTTATTCATGTATAGTCACTAATTTTTAGGATCTCGTGATCATTGTTTTTCCTAATTTTGTTGAATTTGTTTTATTTACGTATAATTTTTATAATTTTCACCTCCAAGTATATTAAGAATTCAAGAAATTGATCTTATAACAAGGAATTGAATTCAAAAATTTAATAAGTTTTTTTTATTTTTTTTATCCTTTCGTGTGTTTTTAATTAATGTATGTTGTTTTGGGAGGTCAAAGTTGAAAATAATTATATTATTTTATATTAATGGAGAAAAGGTTACATAAGTTGTAACGTATCTCCTTAGTTTAGGATTAGTTCCTAGAGATTAGGGGTTTGGTTGCAACTTCATAACTTCTAGTATTGTACTTAATGATGTAATCTTTCATTCATGAGTGTAGAGTGTACGAAAGTTCTCTCTCTGTTCTGAGTGTAGTCTCCAGGTGCAGGCCACACCTGAGAGCTACAACTCCTTCTTTCAATTCTGTGTGCATATTTTATCTTGGTATCAGAGCTCAGATTGGGTGAGCCTAATTTTTTATCGCCTTTGTGGCCAGTTTGCCTTTGTGGCAGAATCGCCTTCGTGGCTAAAAGTGCCTTTGTGGCCGCGTGTACACGAGAGCTTTGTGCTCGATTGAGCAGGTGGACTGCAGAACACCTGGCTCGGACTCAGCTGATTTTTTAATTTTCTGATTAGAAGGGGGTTGGCGCGTTTTTCGCGCTGACAGTAGCGCCAGGAAGCGCTACTGGCGCGTCTGTTCAGCTGTTAATCGCGCCACCGCGCCATTGGCGCGGAGTCGCACGGGAAAATCGCGCCAAGTGTCTTTTACTTACACCGATTTCATCCGGGCGCGGGTTTTCCGTTCGGGAGGGCGCCAACTCACCTTCAAGGGGATCCACGGGAAGCCTCATCTTCGTTTGATGATTTGCAGAGGAGCAGATCGAACAAGTTGCGGATCTATCCGGGAGAGGCAGATCGGATCAGTTTCGATCAGATTGATTTTTTGGCTGTATTGGAAAACAGCGAATTTGCTCATCGGAGCGGGATTGATTTTGCAGATCTGTCAGTGGGTGGATCAGAAGATCTGGCAGAAAAGTGGCAGAAAAGTGGCAGATCGGGTGACAAGATTTGACAGGTATCGATTTTTTTTTACTGTTGAGTAGATTCATTTTGTAGATCTGATCAAGATGAGTAATACGATGGAATCTTACATCCACGAGTCTGGAAAACTCGATGGATCTAACTTCACGAACTGGAAGTTCAAGATCCAGACCTTGCTTGAGGGTGCGAATGCTTGGTCCATAGTTACAGGTGATGAGCAGAGGCCGAATTCGAACACAGGGACACAGGAGCAAGAATGGGATAAACGAGAAAACAAGGCAAAAGTTTTGCTGAAGATGTCTGTCAAGGACAACATTATCCCCCACATCAGAGACTGTAAAACGTCCGCGGAGATCTGGACGACTATCAAAAAGTTGTATCAGACCCATAACACAAGTCGAATTATGGCACTTAAAAGCAAGTTGTTCTCAATGAAGATGGATGAAAGTGAGACCGATGCTGCATTTATCGCACGAATCAGAGATGTGAAAGACGGATTAGGGGACATCGGGGAGAAGGTGGCTGACTCTGATATTGTCACAATCACAATGAACGGGATGCGAGATGAATTTCAAATGTTCATCACTGGGTTGGCAGCAAGGGAGAAAGTGCCTACATTTGAAGATCTGACAGGCATCTTGCTGCAAGAAGAGGAGCGGCGACATAACTTGAACCCCCAGAACGATGATCTTGCGCTGATGGCGAAACGGCGACCTTTCAGAGGGAAGCAGCCACAGCAGCAATCACAGTTGCAACTGCAGCAGAGAGGAGGTACATCGCAGAAGAGTCCATATAAAGGTATGCTTGTAAATAATCCTATAAGAAGATGTTATTACTGTGGAAAGAAGGGTCATATACAAAATGGATGTCTTAAGAAGCAGGGAGATGATGCAAGGAGAAAACTGGCAATTGCAAAGCACAGAGGATACTTTGTCGAAGAAGAAGATGTTGAAGAAGATGAAGATTTCAGCCATGAATTTCGACTGTTCACAGTCGACTGTGCCCTTTCAGCATCCAATGAGGACGATATTTGGTATGTCGATTCCGGAGCATCCTCCCACATGACAGGTAAAAAGGAATTTTTTGAAAGTCTTGAAGAAAGTACATATGGATCAAAAATCTATTTAGGAGATGATAGTGGATACGAGATTAAAGGTTATGGGGTTATTCCAGTTAAGTTACCAAATGGAAAAATCAGTCATCTTAAAAATGTCTTATATGTACCTGGAATTAAGAAAAATCTCATATATGTATCCATGATAACTGATCAAGATATGCAAGTCGAGTTCTTCAAGACTCATTGTGTGGTAAAGGATTGCAGGAGAGAAATTGTTGCAACTGGCGTGCGCGTTGGAAGCCTATACAGGTTGGATGTGAAAAGTATACCAAAGCGAGCCATGGTTGCAGGTGGATCGACAGCTGAACAACTCTGGCATCAGAGGTTCGGACATTTGAATTTACAGGATCTCATGTTATTGAAGAGGAAAGGTATGGTTGAGGGACTCCCTATCTTTCGTAATACTCAGTTAAATTGTGATGGTTGTGCCTTAGGTAAGATGCATAGAGAACAGTTTCCTGTGCATGATAGGAGGAAGGAAACAGATATTTTAGAACTAGTGCACACTGATATATGCGGACCTATGCAGACAAGGTCGCTAGGTGGAGCATATTATTTTCTGTTATTTACTGATGACTGCACTAGATATTCATGGGTTTATTTTTTAAGTAAGAAAAGTCAGACTTTCCAGTGCTTTATAGAATTTAAAACCTTGGTGGAAAAACAGTTTGGTAAGAGTATAAAAAATTCTCCGATCTGATCAAGGGGGAGAATATAAGCTAGGGGAATTCATGAAATTCTGCAAATCTCACGAGATTGTTCAGCAGTTTACAGTGCCACACACACCACAACAGAATGGAGTTGCAGAGCGCAAGAACATAACCTTAGTGGAGTGCGCAAGGAGCATGTTACAAGGTAAGGGTCTTTCTAATAGTTTTTGGGCAGAGGCTATTAACACTGCTGTATATTTGAAGAACAGAAGTCCTACGAGATATCTTGGCTTCAAAACTCCTTTTGAAGCTCTATATGGATTTAAACCAGCAGTAAATCATCTAAGAGTATTTGGGTCAAAAGCATTTGCCCATATACCCAAAGCTGATAGGAAGAAATTAGACCCTAAAGCTGTTAAATGCATCTTTGTTGGTTATGGCACAGAATTTAAAGCTTATAAATTGTTCAATCCTGAGTCTCGTAAGATATTTGCAAGCAGAGATGTAGTATTTCATGAGCAGGTACAGGAAGGGAAAGATGACATTGGTGATAATTGGCACATTCCATTGGTGATAGATGAAAGCAGTGAGGATGAAAGAGAGCTGGAGCAGAAACAAGAAGAAGAACAGCATGAAGGAGATAATGCAAGCCCAATTAGATTTGAAGAAAATAAATTTGAGGTAAGTCCCCTACCAAGGAGATCAGGTAGGAAGACTCAAATACCATTAAAATTGAAAGACTATGCTTTGATGTCAAATGTTTTGAACATTGTAGAGCCCACTAATTACAAAGAAGCTAGTCAATTTAAGGAGTGGAGGGTTGCAATGAATGAAGAGATAGAATCTATTCTTAGAAATAACACTTGGGACTTAGTTGAACTGCCTAAGAATAAAACACCCATAGGAAGCAAATGGTTGTTTAAACCAAAAATGAATGCAGACGGAAGTATTGAAAAATTGAAAGCTAGGCTGGTTGCAAAAGGGTACTCACAGCAGGAAGGTATAGACTTTGATGATACCTTTGCACCTGTAGCAAAGCTAAATACAATCAGAATGCTTATTTCTTTAGCTACTAAATATAATTGGAAGCTACACCAGCTTGATGTCAAATCTGCATTTTTAAATGGTGACTTAAAAGAGGAAATTTATTTAGTACAGCCAGAAGGGTTTGTGAAGCAGGGGCAGGAACATCTTGTTTGCAGATTGAAAAAGGCTTTATATGGTTTAAAGCAAGCTCCCAGGTCTTGGTATGAAAAGGTTGATTCTTTCTTTTTGGAGTATGGCTTTCATAGAAGTTTAAATGACCCAAATTTGTATACCAAGTATAATAAGCAGGGGCAGATTATTCTGATCTCTTTATATGTAGATGACATGATTATAACAGGAGATGCAGATGATTTAATCAGAGGAATCAAAAGGCTTATGGCACAATTTTTTGAAATGAAGGATCTCGGAAGTCTCCATTACTGTCTAGGATTAGAAGTATGGAGAGATACTGGGCAAACTTTTCTTACCCAAGGGAAGTATGCCAGAAATCGGTTGGAAAAGTTTGGTATGGATCAGTGTAGGTCAGCAGCGACACCTTTGCAGCAGAACTTGAAGTTGTGTAGTGACGATGGCACTAAGGAGGTTGATGCCACGATGTACAGACAGCTGGTTGGCAGCTTGATATATCTTACAACAACCAGACCTGACTTGGCATACTCTGTTAGTGTGTTAAGCCAATTCATGTCAAAACCGCTTGAGAGTCACTGGGTAGCAGCAAAAAGTGTGTTGAGGTATCTTTGTGGTACTATTAATTATGGAATTTTATACACTGACACTTCTGATGTTATTCTAGCAGGCTTTTCAGATTCAGACTGGGCAGGGAACCTGGATGATCGAAGGTCTATCACAGGTTACTCATTCAGCATAGGTTCCGGGGTCATAGCATGGAGCAGCAAGAAGCAGAGTAATGTAGCACTATCTTCATGTGAAGCTGAGTATCAAGCATTGTGTGCAGCGACGTGTGAAGCAATTTGGTTGAGAAGGCTTCTCAATGATGCAGGAGAAGAACAGAAGAATTCCACTTCCATCAAAAGCGACAACCAGAGCACTATTAAATTGGCATACAATCCAGTGTTTCATAAAAATACCAAACATATAGACACTCAGTTCCATTTTGTCAGAGAGAAACTACAGTCAAAAGAGATTATTGTTGAATATTGTAAAACTTGTGACAATGTGGCTGATATTTTTACAAAGCCTCTTGCACGTGTGAAGTTTGAATTGTTTAGAAGGATGCTAGGAGTTCAAGACAATCCTTTCTCCATTAAGGGGGGGAGTTGAAAATAATTATATTATTTTATATTAATGGAGAAAAGGTTACATAAGTTGTAACATATCTCCTTAGTTTAGGATTAGTTCCTAGAGATTAGGGGTTTGGTTGCAACTTCCTAACTTCTAGTATTGTACTTAATGATGTAATCTTTCATTCATGAATGTAGAGTGTACGAGAGTTCTCTCTCTGTTCTGAGTGTAGTCTCCAGGTGCAGGCCACACCTGAGAGCTACAACTCCTTCTTTCAATTATGTGTGCATATTTTATCTGTCAAAAGATTTGAAACTCCCACTAGGTATTACCAGGATCCCACTTTGAAGTTCCATATTTTGCTTCGACTCATTGGATATTTGCTTGTCATTTATTGGGAGATTAGCCTTCAATTTCTCCTCTTTTCAATTGATTTGTTAAAGTTGTTTTATCTTCCTTCCTCAAACCAAACATAGAAGATTGGTCTCAATTACCATGTAAAAAGTTAATGTGTGAATTTTAAAGTTAATCTACTACAACTTTATTCATGGTTTTATTCAAACTGATTGTGTCAAATTTATCCATTTAATATTAAATCACAGACAAAAATATAATATTTAGAAAATATTTGAAAATGGCTAATGATATATTTTATTTATTTTAATAATTATTATTTTCAATGTTTTTTTTTTTTTTTGACGATTTTAGGAACTAAATATTTTTATTAGAAACTAAACGATTTTAGGAACTAAGTATTTTTATTAGAAACTAAATGATTTTAGGAACTAAGTATTTTTATTATAAACTAAGTGTTTTGATGTCCATCTATAGTTACTAGTGATTTACTTTATATAATTGTGCTAGTCATAGTTTAGTTGTTAAATTAATAGTAAAACCATTTTTACTACGAATTATTCATAAACATTAATTAACTTGTCTTTACAATTTAATTTAAAGATTAATTTAATACTAAATCACAAATTATAGATCATCCCAACTCTAAGACATGTTTAAAAATGGAGTCTTTTGAGAGATAACATTAAAATTTGTGTTCTATATTTTCATGTCTTCACTGCCACAAACACACAATTACATTCAACTCTATATCAATCATGTACAATTCCCATGAACTTTGTAGGAGACAATTAGTTGTGCAAAACAAGTTTCTTGAAATTGACATCTCATTTAGTTGAAACTAAGTTTTTCCAAATCAATTTGAACCAAACACTGCCAAATAAAAGAAGTTATAAAGCTTCATTATAACTAATGAGGTTATAAAGCTTCATTACAACTAATGAGGTAGGGCACTCGCCAAAAAGCAACATTTTAGTACAACATTTTCACTTTCATTTCTATTTTTTTTATGAAGGCTTTAATTGATCATCTCACATCCTCTCAGCAATTCATACTCCAATTAGTTATATTTAAACTAAGCTGCCTGTACAAAAGATCATTTCCTTTGATATTTTTGGAGTGTGTGATTATATCCAAACCCGTCTTTGAGGTCTAAAAAGCATTATAAAAATCAAGCCAAATATTTTTTATTTGTTATGTGTTTTAGTTTCTTCTTTTGTTTATCGATCTAAAAATCATACACTATAAAATCAAACTAAATAATTTTTATTTGTTTGGTATTTTGGGTTCTTTTTAATGGGATTGAAGAAGAAATATTAATCTGCAATTGGATGTTATCATCAAAATACATATATTATAAAATAAAGTAAAATATGTTATGTGTTTTTGGTTTTTCCTTTGTTTATTGGATTGAAGAAGAAATATTAATTCACAATGGGATGCTATCACCAAAATTGTGTTAGACTGGATGAGTTTGAAGGCTCTTTGGAATAGTTTAATCCTCCAAATTGTCTTATCAACCCACAAAACGATGCTATCATCAAAATTGTGTGAGGCTCGATAGAGTTTGAAAGTTCTTTATAATAGTTTAATTCCCCCAAAGTGGTTTCCATCTTTAACTCCTCCCCATGAGATTTGAACCCAAGATAGAGTTTGAAAGTTCTTTATAATAGTTTAATTCCCCCAAAGTGGTTTCCATATTTAACTCCTCCCCATGAGATTTGAACCCAAGACTTAGCTGGCCATAATTGTCTTGATTAACTCAACCAATGAATACTTTTTTTTTCGCTTACAAAGTATCTTTATATTCCATATGAGGAATATAAACGTCATCATGTCACTTGTGGGAATTGCACTAATTGAACCCGAGTGGGGAGAATCCTCCCAACTACCCAAGATAGACCTAATTAACTATTTGTTAAATATATTATGTTTAGGGAAAATGTCCTAATTGGAGTATAGTTTTTTTCTCCAACTATATGAGTTCATGTTGTGATCCGTCCGTTTATAACATAGTTATACTTAGATATTTATATATAAAATAATAAATATATAATAACTAAATTACTTACCCTAACATAGTTGTACATAGATATTTAAGTATAGTATAATAAATATAGATATAATGTAATAAATATATAATAGCTAAATTACTTACCCACAAGCGGGGTGAAATTAGTTAGTAGCAAGCACATTGACTTCATCAGGTAGAGTCCTTGAAATAATTATACAAACAAAGAAGTATAGTTAATGATTGGCATGGTGAAGTTAGTAAGTAGGAGGCAAGTTTCTAACAAAGTTATTCATATTTGAGTTTTTAAATAAATTATATGTTTAGATTTATTTTAATTTTTGATTTATTTAGGGTTGATATGGATCAAATCTCTTTTTATTCTAAAAGATATTGGTATCTCAAGAGAATTGATCCTCTTGGAAGATTCCAAGTTAAGATGGAGCTAGATTGGTTTTATAATTAATTATAATTATAATTACTAATTTTATATTTTATAATTTACTTTATTTTTATTTTTAATTATATGTAATTTAACTAAATCAAAATGTTTCATGGATAATTATCGTTATTAATTTTTTTAATTTTATTTTATTTTATTTTTCACTAAATCAAATATTTGCATTACATTATATTATCTCAAAAAAATCAATTTTAAATATAATCTCTAAAAAAATCACTGATAAACTTTTATTATTTTTTAATTAAAATGACATGTATATATAAACATTTACACCACTTCATATCTCCATAGTTTAAACTTAATTAAATAACCTAATTGGTTGAACCCCTTTTTAAGTCGGACCTAGATAATTAAGCCCAGTAAACATGAGGCCCCCTCCTAAAAGTGTTACTATGAAAATAAAGAAATGGTCCTCATGAGCTTGAGATTGGATGCACGCATTCCTTTTGATAAATCCTATCCATCCTCCCTGTTGAGGTGAATTGTTTACAATATCCAATTGGAAAAGATGTTCTTCATCAATATCATATTACAATTTTAAGTATTAATCACTCTACATCAATATCATATTACAAGTTTAAGTACTAATTAGTTTCCATAAATAAAATAGATCGAGGTGAACAAATAGACATCACCTCATCATAAATAATTTATTCTTTAAAAGTAATATGGATAACAACATTTTCTTTAACTTTTAGAAATAAGTATCATGATCAATGAGTTTCATAATTCAAACAAAAATATACTTCTTGTTTCAATTATTTTCCCAGGTTATTTATGACACACTTCTTGTTTGATCCCATGTTGTTTATGGCACATTAAGATTATGTCCATTGAATGAAGTATAACTAATTGCATTGCTTTATTATATGTTAAGTGAAAATGCATTATTAACAAAACATAACATATTCTCATTATGTATTTTAGTGAAAATTACATTATGGATCAAGTGAGAAATGTATTATTGATAGTGACTTTGTAAAAAATGTATTACTAACCCAATAAAAATATAGATAAGTGACTTTGTAATTTTAGATTCTTAATGACATTGATTTAAATAACTTTGTAAACTACTTAACACTAATCTCTCCCTAATCTCTCTCTTAAATAAGTAAGAAAAGTAACTTTGTAATTTTAGATGATTAATGATGTTGATCCTTATCTATTTAGCTTTTGACCATTTGCATCCCACTTCTCCCTCAAATAAGTGATATTATAATCTACTTCTCTCAAATAAATGATATTATAATATATTTCTCTTCTAAGTGGCTTTGTAATCTCACTCTCAAATCAGTCATATTATAATCTATTTCTCTTCTAAGTGGCTTTATAATCTTAAATTCTTAATGGCATTGATTTCTACCTAATCTTTATCCAACCTAGTATTTAGATTAGTGACTTTGTAATTTTAGATGCTTAATAAAATTGATTTCTCCCTAATCCATTCTCATCCCACTTCTTCCTAAGATAAGTGACGTTATACTGTGACTTCTCTTCTAAGTGACTTTGTAATCTTTAAGTAATTTTATAATCTACTTCTCTTCTTAGTTACTTTGTGACTTTGTAATCTTTGAGTGACTTTATAATCTATTATAATCTACTTCTCTTCTTAAAGTGGCTTTGATCTAAATTTATAATCTATTTCTCTTCTAAGTGACTTAAAATGACTTTGAAATCTTGAAGGATAAAAATAATCAAAAAGGTCAAAACGGAAGTGATCCATTTTTTATAGAATAATACAAAATGATACAACTCTCATTTTGACTGAGCATTTTAACTATGCTCGGTATTTTTTTTATATAATGAGGATCTTTTCATAAATACTGAGCATTTTAACTATTTTCGATATTTTATTTTTTTGCCGTAAAGTATCCTTGTCTTTAAAAAAGTCATAGCTCTTATTAGAAAAATGATTTTTTTCATCAAAAATTATATCTCACCTGGTCCATAAATTGCAAAGGTATTGTTCATGAACCAACAAAACGATGAGAAAATATTGTTTCCTTATTTGAATAAAAGGGGATTGGTAAGATAATTACTTCACTTCCTAATAGATGTATTATTGTAATACCCCATCTAGTCCATAAATTGCAAATGTATCATTCATGAACAAATAGAAGGATGAGGATTCATGAACAAATAGAAGGATGAAGAAACATTGTTTCCTCATTTGCATAAAAGGGGGTTCGTAAAAGATCATTACTTCACCTCCTAATAGATGTATTATTGAAAATAATACCCCATTTGGTCCATAAATTGCAAAGGTATCATTTCTAGACAAATGGATGAATGAGAAGATATTGTTTCATATTTCTTAGTTTGATCGGTATAAATGAGAACAATCACTACATTGTGTTTGGTACATACAAACGATAAAATATTTTTGTTTCTCCCTGCTATTATCTATGAACAAAATCATTTCAAACATGTTCCATCAATAGTGATGTCCAAGTGAATAGATGTTCACTTTCGAGATGATCTAAGTCTAGCTCAATAATGTGATCTCTTCCAATCCAATGTGAGAAAGCTACATAGTGTCTACTTTTTTCGATAAAGAGGTGTTTGCATGGGTTTGTCTTGGTATTGTGTTCATACCATTGTATTGAATGATCCTATCCGGTTAATTTGTGTACATATAATGCATATAGGTCTAGTTTTTGGTTGGGTCGGTTCAATGGATTTGTACGAATTAGTAGTTTTTCATGCATCCAATCACATGTTCTTGATCCAATGTAGAGATAAGGTATGTTCGTTATACCTTTTATGACTTGTTTGGGACTAAAGGATTCATGGAGTGGATGGAACACCACCGGAGAAACTGTAATTAATCATGGTATTTTGAGTTATGAAGGTGTGGTCGGGGCACATATCATGTTTTATGGCCTATGCTTTTTGGCAGCTATTTGGCATTAGATATATTGGGATTTGGAAATATTTTGTGATGAATGTATGGGAAACTTTGTTTATATTTGCCAAAATTATTTGGAATTCATTTATTCCTCTAAAGAGTAGCTTGTTTTGGATTTGGATCATTTCATGTAATGGGTTTGTATGGTCCTGGGATTTGGGTGTTTGATCCTTATGGACTAACTCGAAAAATACAACTAGTGGATCCAGCATGGCAAGCTGAAGGTTTTGATCCTTTTGTTCCAGGGGGAACAGCTTCACATCATATAGTAGTGGGTATATTGAGTATATTAGCAAGTCTATTCCATCTCAATGTTTTTCCTCCCCAATGTTTATACTTGGGATAATGCATGGGAAATATTGAAATAGTCATGTCCAATAGTATTGTTGTTGTGTTTTTTACGTCTTTCATTATTGTTGGGACCATGTCGTATGGCTTCGCAAATTCTCCAGTCAAATTATTTGGTCCCACTCGTTACCAGTGGCAGCAGGGATACTTCCAACAAGAAATAGATCGATGGGTTCGTGTTGATCTAGCCAAAAATTTGTGCCTATCAAAAGCTTGGTCCAAAATTCCCAAGAAACTCAATTTTTATGATTACATTGGTAATAATGCAGCTAAGGGGGGGTTATTTAGAGTAGGTAAGGTGGACAATGGAGATGGAATTATCATTGGTTGGTTAGGACACCCTATATTCAAAGATAAGGAGGGAAATGAGCTTTTTTTACATCATATGCCTACCTTTTTCGAAACATTTCCAGTAGTTCTGGTAGACAAAGAATGAATTGTGAAATTCAATGTTCCTTTTAGGAGGGAAGAATCAAAGTATAGTGTTGAACAAGTAGGTGTAACTGTTGAGTTCTATGGTGGCAGACTTGACAGGGTTAGTTTTGGTGATCCTACTATAGTGAAAAAATATGTTAGGCATGCTCAATTAGGTGAAATTTTTGAATTAGATCATGCTACTCGAAAATCTAATGGTGTGTTTCATAGTAGTCCAAGGGGTTGGTTTACTTTCTTACTTGCTATATTTACTCTCCTTTTCTTTTATGTACACATTTGGCATGGTGCTAGGACCTTATTTAGAGATATTTTTGTTGGTATCGACCTAGATTTGGATACTAGAGTAGAATTTGGAGCATTCCAAAAACTATGAGCTCCAACTACCAAAAGACAAGTGGTGTGATATTTCTCCTTTCTCTTCTCTAATCAATATCAATAAAGAAGTTATCTCCATAATTGCAAATTATGATCGAATCTATGGAAGCATTGGTTTATACATTCTTGTTGGTATCGAACCTAGGGATAATCCTTTTCGTTATTTCTTTCGAGAACCACCCAAATTCCAACAAAATGGGGGAAATAATTTTTCTTCTCCAAATATTCATTATTTCTCTCACATCAAAGAATGAATGACCTTCCCTATAGGGGAAGGTAATTCTTTAAATTAGTCCTTATGATCCTCAAAAGGGTCCCTAAGTTGTTTAGAGGGTCTCCCAAAGGCGATGTATAGGGCATAACCAGTAAATATTACAATTAACAAGATATGGAGATGGTGACTAAGGTTGTAGTTTCCATTATTAGGTGATCCCAATATCATGGTATGTAAACCATGTAATAACAAAGTTAACATATATCAACCAATACAATAGTTTCTATGGCTACACAGAGAATTGATTATACTTCCAAAACCACATTAAGATCAATCAATGTAGGAAGGTCCTTATAATAGCTTAATTCATCATATGGTAAAGTAGCTCCTAGATGGGGAACTACTCCTCTTATAGGTTTTTCAATGGATCTATTTGTAGTATCCCTATCCAGTATCATGGAGATTTATAATTCTTTGGTTCTATTAGATGGGATTCTTGTTAGTTGGGGCTAGAGGAACTCCAAAATTCACCTCGTGAGCTCTTGAAGGAGACAGATTAAAACAAAAACTAAGGGATTCAAACCTAGACCAATTAGTGGCTTTGAGTTTTTATCCGATCTTGTTCCAATTATTTGATTGTGTAATTACTTTTCTCTAAGGAGTTTTGTAATCTGGGTGTGTGACGTTGAAATCGATCCATATTTATGGTACAAAAGACTGATTTTTTATCTTCATTAAGATAGTCCTACCTCATTGGATATTTCATTTCTAGAATATTGAATCTCTAGAGCACGAGGTAAATCATAGATATTTTTTGGTAAAATCTGAACTATGGTTTGTACCTATCATTTCCTTACTGCCATACTTCCAAGAAAGAATTTGAAAGAGGTATTTCCTATAATAAATCGAAGGATCTATCTCATATCACAATTCTGTTTATTATGACCAAAGAGTGATATAGTATATGATTTATCTTAGTTATCGTATTTCGTTGAATGAGCAAAAATGAAAAGTTTATTACCCAGAGAACCTTTTGGGGATTTGAGGAAATCATCGGGGTCTAATTGAAATCAGAGGTTTGGACCGATTCATATATTGAGATATTGACAAGATAATTCCTATCATTCATCTATGTTAGTTATTTTCTAGGGAACTGATATCACAAGAATAGGGTAAAAGATCGTTCAAAGGGCCTACAACTATTTATTATAGGGATGAGACAACTTGAAATTTTGGCACTATAGAGTCTTGTAATATAAATGCTAGATTGTTTCGAATCATCTTCATTTCTCCAACCAATCAAGCAATGAACCATCAAGTATCTCGATATTTTCCCCAATTTATATATTTGTGTCCAAAATCATTTGTGTTTTCTTTTTCAAGCTGTATGAAGGAAAATTCTCATGTACAGTTTTCAGAGGGGGGATTTCAATTTACCTATCTCAATAGAGCATATGATCGATATGAAGGGCGTCTCGAGATTCAAGTGATTCCATATCATATCAACAGTAAATATGTTCCTCCTCATGTCAATATATTTTATTATCTAGGGGGGTCACACTTCCATGTTTTTTAGTACAAATAGCTACTCATTTCTCTATGACTTTTTATTATTTTCTCACCATTACAAAAGATTTTGCATATGTTCAATACCTAATGACCAAAGTTAACTTTGGTTGGTTAATCCAATCAATCCATCGATGTTTGGCAAGTATGATGGTTCTAATGATGATTATGAACATATTTCTTGTTTATCTCACAAGCAGATTCGAAAAACCTTGTGAATTAACTTGGGTCACATATGTAATTTTGGTTGTGTTGAAGTGGATTCAAAAAACCTTGTGAATTAACTTGGGTCGACACAAGTGTAATTTTGGTTGTGTTGATAATATATTTTGGTGCAACTAGTTATTCTTTTCCCTATGATCAAATTGGATATGGGGCAATGAAAATTATGACTAGTGTGACTAAGGCTATTCCTATAATAGGATCTCCTTTGGTAGAATTATAGTGTTAGTGGGGGTCAATCTACCTTGACTCATTTTTATATTTTACACACTTTTGTATTACCCCTTATTAGATGTATGTATGCCAATCCACTTTCTAATGATCTATAAGCAGGGTATCCTAGGTCCTTAGAGGAAAGATAGATTAAAAACAATTGTTCATAACTTATTGTTTTGAGTAACAACGGAAATATATCATTGTCAGGAATATTTCTTATTCAAAAATGGAAATATCTATAAAAAAATAGAGAATATGGTCCTCATATTTCTCCTTTCGATTTTGGAGTATTATTCATCAAATACAAATAAATAATTGGAGTAGATTCTTAAATGAAAAGAAGGGATTATGGGAGTTTCTGATTTGAACGATTGATTAGGCCATGCAAATATTTTCTTCAATCTGCCACATAAATATTTCTGATAAAATGTGTCTAAATCCCAATATCTTATTAGAAAATAGGAAGTTTAACACTTGGGTGCAAAGGCATTGGTGATTTTGTTCTGTTTCAAGAGGATTATTCCAAAATTAAAGCGACTTTACAATTTTCTTCTCTTCTAAGTGACTTTGTAATCTACTTCTCTTTTAAGTGACTTTATAATTTACTTCTCTTCTAAGTGACTTTGTAATATTTAAGTGACTATATAATCGACTTCTCTTTTAAGTGACTCTGTAATCTTTAAGTGACTTCATAATCTAATTCTCTTCTAAGTGACTGCTTTGTAATCTACTTCTCTTCTAAGTGACTTGACTTCTCTTTTAAGTGACTGCTTTGTAATCTACTTCTCTTCTAAGTGACTTTATTTCTCTTTTAAGTGCCCGCTTTGTAGTCTAATTCTCTTCTAAGTGACTTCGTGAATTTTTCTTTGTAATCTACTTCTCTTCTAAGTGACTTTGTGACTTTTAAGTCTTAAAGTGACTTTCTAATCTATTATAATTTACTTCTTAATTTGTAATCTTAAATCTTAAAGGGACTTTGATCTAACTTCCTAATCTATTATAATCTACTTCTTAATTTGTAATGTTAAAGTGACTTTGATCTCACTTTATAATATACTTCTCTTCTAAGTGACTTCGTAATCTTAAATGACTTTGTAATTTTAAATGCTTAATAACACTGATTTCTACCTAATCCTTATCTATCTAACCTAAACTTTAGATAAATGAATTTGTAATCTTAGATAAGTGACTTAAGTGACTTTAAAAACTAGGATCTATCTATAACCTAAGTGACTTTAAAAACTAGGATCTATCTAACGTAGTGTTTAGATAATTGGCTTTGTAATCTTAGATAAGTGACTTAAGTGACGTAATATACTTAGTATTTAGACAAGTGACTTAAGTGACTTTATAATCTTAGATGCTTAATAAGACTGATTTCTACCTAATCCTTATTTCTCATCCAATAATAAAATGTTTTTCATCTACCTAATCCTTATAAAGACTAAGTGACTTAAGTGACTTTATAATCTTAGATGATTAAGAAGATTGATTTCTACGTAATCCTTATTTCTCATCCACTACTCAGAATGTTTTTCATCCACTTCTAATAGAATGTTTTTGCATATTTCTTTATGATTTGACACTAGTTATAGAAATTTTGATAAGCACTTGAAACTTTTGCAGAATTCTTCATGATTTTAAACTGGTTTTTTAGAATTAGAAAAATTTCCAAAACGTTCTGAATGTTTTTCACTTTTTTTATTTGAAACTGGTTATTAAAAATGTTGTCAAACACTTGAAAGTTGTGCAAAATTCTTCATAATTTCAAAACGACAATTAGAGATTCTTCAGAGACACTTGAACTTAGTGAACATGGACATTCACCTCTAATAATCTGCTACAGATATTGATTTCACTACTTTTCCGATCCAAGTATTGTTGATTTGTTCTGATACAAGTATTTCCAAGCAGTTTGTTATTGATGCCATTGATGCCATAACAAAGGGGGCAGCAAATCTAGGTGCACCACCAGATACTAGCTCTATGACTATACCGGAAATTAGTTTAGATAGATGTGTCCCATCATGGTAATATTAGCTTAAGATATTTCTGTTTGGCAGTACATAAGGGGAAGGGGGGTACTTTTAAAGTACGCCATAAAAGCATGGGAGGTCTCAATAGAATATGTCACAGTTGTCAATTTTATTTAAACTTGCAGAAGGTTACCTGTAACCTTATTAATTTAATCAAAATGCCACAAAATGAAGGCATGTAACCTTGTCAATTTAAGAAAAATGAAGACAACCAACCGATGAGAAGCATTACCGACCTACTTGGCCAAACTCTATATATATAAATATATATGACATTGCATAGACAACTCTATATATATATTTTGGCCAAACTCAATATATATAAATATATATAAGACATTGCATAGAGAGCTCTATATATGTAAATATACATATGACGTTGCATAGAGAGCCGGTTCGTGGATATATATAAATGGGTTGCATAGAGAGCCACGTAGTGCAAGTATAATGGCTTTTTGTTTATATTTAATTCATTTTGTAATGTAGTTATGAATTGTGAAGCTTTTGTTTACCTTTAATTCGTTTTGTAACGTAGTTATGAGTTGTGATGTATTTATCAGCTTTGGTTTACATTATGAGATAGTGATGTACTTTCCATAATATCTTCAAATTGTATTTCTACTCTTTCTTTCTAGAGAAATGTAAATATTAAAGTAAATAAAGTGAAAGAAATATAAATATTAAAGTAAATAAAGTGCAATGTGTGAATGTAAAGTGTCGATTTCCATTAACATTATTTAACATTATTTAAGGGAGTTTTAAGGGAGTTGTCTAACAAGACGGAGGAATTACCTAGATGATCAGAATTGACGGGAATCCGGGCTAAAAAAAAATAAAAATCTTATAGTAATAGTGTTTGAATCATAATTTTGATGGTGGAAATGGATTCAACACCATCAAAAACCTGTAGGGCACCCAAAATATTAAAGTTTGATAATTATAACGTGGATTTACAAAAATCCCTGCTTACCGGAATTTCCATAATTTTCAGGACTAAAAAGCAATCTAGTTAGACTAGAGCTTATTTAAGTAAACTAAGCCCTCACATATCCCTAAATCTCTAATTAATAGGAAAGAGTAATGTAAAGATTAAAGTAAATGAAGTGCAATGTGTGAATGCAAAGTGTCAATTTCCATGAACATTATTTAAGCATGTTGAAATGGCAACAAGAAATGGAACTAAGGGAGCTTCTGATTTATTTTTCCCTTAATTAAATTGGAAGAGAAATTGTAATTTCATCTCATGACAACTTGTATTAGTTAATTAAGTAGAAAAGACTGAGTTAACTTAGGAAATTCGACTCGAGGGCCAGAGAGGAGACATGTAGATTTGCCCCGTGATTTAAGGGGGTCCAATTACAGTTGTTATGTATGAGTTGTAATTAGTTAACTCAATTAATTGAGTTAAAATCAGTTTAACTAATTCTAACTGAGTGATGAGCTAGAGATAGGTCCAGTTAATTAAATCTGATTTAATTCACAATGAGTAATCAATTAGTTAACTGATAATTCATTATAAATATTTTTTGCATGTAGGAAGGCCCAGTTGACACTAAGGTTAAAGGGATGATAACTATCATTTGTATAATTAGAAAATTGCATAGGCCAGTTATAGAGTCGTGGAGGCCAAAGATGCATTGCACAATAAATTCAAAGGAATTTCCTATTTAATAGGGCAAAAATAACTCCAAGAATCCGCGAGCAAGGCTGGCCGAGCAGAGGCTGAGAATTGGTTAAGTAATTAACTAATTTTTCCTAGATCAAAGTGAGACATTTGGTAGAGTGCAGGAGTTTCTCTAGTTAAAGAAAGCATTGTGTTGTTTCATGGTCTTGAATTTATACAATATACAAATAGTGGGGTTTTAGGTAATGTGATTTCCCCGGATACATCTCGTGTTGTGCGGTCGGTTGTTTCTTTCTCTTACTTGTTATGTGATTGTGCGATCATGTTTTGTTTTCGCAAATTGTAGAAGGGTTCAGTATCTTTTTTTAGTACATTATAAGATCAGGTTGCATCCCGTTGTTATATTTTCTACAAGGTATCAGAGCACTAGGAATCAAAATATAAGAGAAGAAATTGAGATTGTGTTGAACATGTATATCAAATTTGCATATTCATTCTTCGGGACCAAAAATAGACCAATATGTCTTTCAATCGCTTGAGATTCGAATATCCACTCGAGGGAAATTCGAATTATATAGCATGAAAGGACAAGATGGCGGCAGTGTTGGAGGAAAACAGACTGAAAGCATTCATTGACACTGATATTCCTTAGCCCGCTGCGACAGATGCTCAACAACGTGATGCATGGAAGAAGAATGTGGCAAAGGCGAGAATGATCTTGTTAGAGGGAGTTCGAGATCATATTGTCTTGAGTCTCCATAGAAAGGCAACTCTCGATGGGATGTGGAAGGCCTTGGTGAATATGTTTCAAAGTAGTAGCGACCACAAGGAATTGGCGCTAAAAGACAAGCTCAGAAAGATCAAGATGGAGAAAGGCGACACGATCTAGAAATACTTGACGAAGTTCACTCAGTGTCGAGATGAGCTTGGAAGTGTTGGGGTGACTGTTGTTGATGATTATTTGGTGAGCCTATCACTTCTAAGCCTTCCCAAGAGCTGGAATAGCTACCAGGACTCTGTGAATGGAAGGGAACAGCTACCAAAGTGGGAGCGAATGTGGTCTAACTTGGTACAAGAAGAGTTTCGGTTGAGCACCAGAGATGGATCCTCATCAAAGACTGATGATGAGGAGAAATGTGCCTTGGTGGGCAAGGCAGAGAAATGAAAAGGGAAGGCGTCCCATTCCAAATTCAAGACCAGTAAGGCAGGTAAGAAGCGAGACTTGTCAAAGGTGAAATGTTTCAACTGTCATGATCATGGACACTATGCCATAAATTTTCCACAAAAGAAGGACAACAAGAAGGCTTCGGGAAGAGTAGCAGGTGAAGCATTGACTTCATAGTTCAAGTTGGACTTCACCCTCATTGCATGCACGGTGTCATCGATGATGGGTTTTGTGTGGTACTTGGATAGTGGAGCATCATTCCACATGACCAACAACAACGAAGTCTTCAGCAACTTGAAGGAGAAGGATCTCCAAATGCACATAGAGATGGGTGATGACGGGAGGTATAGCTCTATCTGTATTGGCACAGTTATCTTTCAGAAAGAGTGAGGTAAACCCCTCATATTAAAAGATGCCATGCATGTTTCTGGTTTGAAGAAGAATTTGGTTTATGTTGCCATGTTGGAAGATTGTGGCTATGATGTGATCTTCAGTGGAGGAAAGGCGTTCCTTCGTCACAAAGCCATGGGACAGGTGAAAAATATTGGGATTTGAGTAAAGAATCTCTACAAACTGGATGTAGAAGATTGTGCAACATTAACCACTAAACTAGAGAAGGTGGAGATTCAAGACATCGATGAGTTATGGCACAAGAGGTTGGGCCATCTACACCACAGTGTTTTGAGGATTATGAGAAGATTTCTACAAGACTTCCAAAGGGTACACTTGTGCAGAGAGACACATGCAAAGGGTGTAAAATGGGGAAGTATACCAAGGCCACTTTTCATGATAAGGAAAGTCGAGTAATAACAATCCTTGAGAAATTTCACTCAAACGTATGTTGACCATTCTCAATAGCTTCCACACCAAAGCATAGGTATTATGTGATTTTTGTTGATGATTTTTCAAGAAAGTGTTGGATTTTATTCATGCAAAAGAAAGATCAGGGGTTCTCCAATTTTTGTGAGTTCAAGGCACTTGTCGAGAAAAATACAAGGAAGAAGGTGAAGGCTCTGAGGAGTGACAATGGTGGAGAATATATCTCTAACGAATTCAAGAACTTATGTTCCTCAGAAGGAATTCGAAGAGAATTGATAGCACCTCATAACCCATAGCAGAATGGGGTTGCAAAAAGAAAGAACAGAACGATTGTGGGAGAAGCACGAGCTATGTTTCATGATCAGGGCCTAGCATTGCATCTGTGGGCGGAAGCATGCAATACAACAGTATTTGTGCAAAACCGTAGTCCTCATCGAATACTTGGCATGAGTACACCAGAGGACGCTTTTTCAGGTAAAAGACTGAATGTGTCGTATTTTAAAATGTTTGGTTCATTTGTTAATTTCCATGTAACCAAATATGCCAGGAAGAAGCTAGGGCCAACAACAAGGTTGGGGATATTTGTGGGGTACACTGATACACCCCACAACTGTCGGGTGTATTTTTCAGCACACGGGATGACAATGGCCAAAAGAGATGTGAAAATCGATGAAGAGAAAGCCATGTGATTGTCCCTTGGGAAAGAGCTGGAGTTGCATGCAGTTGAGGAGCTCTTAGCTCCAAAGGATGAACCTCAGGATGTGGAGCAACCACAAGTAGAGGAATAGAGAGTGGTAGAAACCACTCATGTAGAGCCATCCACCAGAGATGGAAGGAAGCACACCAGATAGGCTGACAGATTATTGTTGGATGCAAGAGAGAATGTGGGAGCACCCACCTCACAACGCAAGAAAAGGTCCCATAGTGGTACATTGGATACATGGATCTTATGAGCAAAGGTATTGAGATAGAACCATCATCTTTTGAGGAAGAAGTGCAGCATTCAGTGTGGGTTGATGCCATGGTTGAGAAGTATGACTCCATTATCAGAAACAGTGCATCGGAAGTTGTCCCAGACCAAAGGAGAAGTCAGTTGTAGGATCCAGGTGGGTCTACAAGGTGAAGCAAGCAGCAAATGAGAGTGTGGAGACACACAAGGCCAATTTTTTTGCTAGAGGGTTCTCTCAGGTGGAGGGGATTAACTATGATGAGACTTCTGCACCAGTCGCAAGGTATTCATCAATTAGATCCATCCTTGCAAGATCAGCATAGATGGGATGGAAAATACATCAGATGGATGTAAAGACAACCTTTCTCAATGGAGTTATTGAGGAAGAAGTGTACATTGAGCAGCCAGAAGGTTTTGAGACCTTAGACAGGGAGTCACATGTGTGCAGACTCAAAAGAGAATTGCATGGGCTGAAGCAAGCACCTCATGCTTGGTACACCAAGACTGACAACTATTTCATCGGGTTGGGATTCACTAAGAGCGAAGCGGATGCGAACCTATATCATAATGTGGTTGATGGTAATCTTTTGATTATTATACTTTATGTCGATGATCTGATACTAACAGGTGATGAGCATCTCATGAAGTCTTGCAAAGATGATCTTGGAAGAGAATTTGAGATGAAGGACATGGGGCTCTTGCACTATTTCCTCGGATTGGAAATATGGAAAAGATATGGGAAGCTATTTGTATCTCAAAGAAAGTATGCCAAGGAGATTCTGAGGAAGTTCCACATGGAGGAAAGCAAACCCATGGAGACTCCTCTTGCAGGAAACTAGAAGAAGGACAATGCTACTTCGGGTGAAGTAGTGGATGTTACTGTTTATAGGGAGCTTATGGGTTCACTCATGTATTTGGTGAACACACAAAGAGAAATATGCTCAACTAAGCCAAGTTATGGTTAATCTGACCAAGCTCTTTTAGAAGGTCGGGAAGCACGTCTTGAGATATCTCAGGGGCACTATAGAGTATGGATTATGGTACAGATAGACAGAGTGAGTGATCTTCAAGGCTTCACCGATGTAGATTGGGCAAGGAGTCCATCCGACAGGAA
Organism: Pinus albicaulis; assembly: GCA_034641835.2. Classification (NCBI taxonomy): domain Eukaryota; kingdom Viridiplantae; phylum Streptophyta; class Pinopsida; order Pinales; family Pinaceae; genus Pinus; species Pinus albicaulis. Next base: position 950,915,987 of record CM076582.1, read on the forward strand.
GAGCACATCAGGGGGCATCTTCAGCATAGGATCAACAGAAATTTCCTAGTACATCAGGAAATAGAGATCATTTGCACTCAGTTCAGCAGACGCAGAGTACATGGCAGCCAATCAAGCAGCATGCAAGGCCATCTGGATGCGGAAGATACTTGTTGGTTTGTTTGGTCAACAGATGGATCCGACAGTGATACATTGTGATAACCAGAGTTGCATTAAACTCTCAGTTAATCCAGTATTCCATGACAAGTCCAAGCATATTGATATATGGTATCACCATCTCAGAGATTGTGTTTAGAGGTGGACTATGTCATTAGAGTACATTCCCACGGAGGAGCAGGATGCAGACATCTTAATGAAGGCACTAGAAAGAAGGAAATTTGAATTCCATAGAGACTAGATCGGGTTAGCAGATAATCCCTTTCTTGTTAAGAGGGAGTGTTGAAATGGCAACAAGAAATGGAACCCAAGAGGGCTTCTCATTTAATTTTCCCTTAACTAAATTGGAAGAGAAATTGTAATTTCATCTCATAACAACTTGTATTAGTTAACTAGGTCAGAAAAATTGAGTTAGCTTAGGAAATTTGAGTTGAGGGTCAAAGAGGAGGCATGTAGAGTTGTCCCCGTGATTTAAGAGGGTCCAGTTACAGTTATGTATGAATTGTAATTAGTTAACCCAATTAATTGAATTAAAATCAGTTTAACTAGTTCTAATTGAATGATGAGCTAGAGATAGGTCTAGTGAATTAAATCTGATTTTATTCACAATGAATGATCAATCAATTAACTGATAATTTGCTATAAATAGTTGTTGCGTGTTAGTTTTGAGGAAAGCCTAGCTGAGACTAAGGTTAAAGGGATGATAATTATTAGTTGTATAATTAAAAAATTGTACAAGTTAGTTATAGAGTCATGTGGAGGCCAAGGATGCATTGTGCAATCAATTCAATGCAATTTCCTATTTAATAGGGTGACAATTCCTCCAAGAATGAGTGAACAAGGTTGGCTAAGCAGTGGCTAAGAATTGGTTAAATAATTCACTGATTTTTCCTAGATCAAAGTGAGACAGTTGGCAGAGTGCAAGAGTTTCTCTAGTGAGACAAAGCATTGTATTGTTTCATGGACTTGACTTGGCATTGTATAATAGCGGGGTTTTAGGAAGTGTTCTTTCCCCAAATACATCTTGTGTTGTGCGATCAATTGTTTCTTTCTCTTACTTTTTAAGTGATTGTGCGATTGTGTTTTGTTCTGCAAATTGTAAAAGGATTCAGTATCTTGTTTTAATACATTATAAGATTGGATTGAATCTCTTTGTTAGATTTTCTACAAAGAAAATTAAGCCCTCACATATCCCTAAATATCTGCATTAACAGGAATGGTTCAAACACCTGTCATTAAATATCTATATTAAAATTATCTCTATTAAAAAAGATCATGGGATCCAAGTTCAAACCTATCTAACTCTCAAACAAATTGATGATATGAGAACTGAAAAGTGGTTCAACAGTGAAGCAGAGATGCATTGCAAATCAATTACACCACCTTTGTTTCATATTTACAAGAAAATATTCAAGAATAAAAAGATGACGAAAAAAAAAGTAAGTTGTCATTATAAACTTACACTACATGAAATTTCATATTTACATATGAGGAATCCAAAGAGGACAGCAAAACAAAATTGGTTTAATACCAAATGTTTGCACTTATACCTATGTAAGCATTCACCGCAGTACACTTCCCAAATACGCAGAACACTTCCCAAATACTTAGATGTTAAAAAATGATGTTGTAGTCCAGGGAAGATTTTCAGTACAACATCAAGTTCCTGTAATCTTTCCGCTGGCGATGGCATCTTGCAGTGTATTTTGAATTTTCCCACCACTCCAAAGCACTACCTCTTACAGAAGAATTATCTTGAAATGCTTCTTTCAGAATTTGGTAAATACTTCTCTTATTAACCATAGGGAGCATTTCAGTGACATTAATAATTTCTCTCGGCAATGTCGCCTTCTCCAAAGGACTAGGAATGAGCATGGCCATTGATTCAATCCAATTTGAAAGAAAGAAAACCTGAGATGATGTAAGAGAAACAACTCCCCCATTTCCCAAAGCTTTTAGAAATATATTAATCAAGTTCTCTAGTACGTCTTTTTTATCTATCCTTCCGTATATTAGATAATTTTATGCAAAACGAAGGTGGTCATCGTAAGAAAACATTTTTAGAACTGCTTCGAACAAATCTGCATCATAGTGTTGAATGACTTCAACTACACACAACAGGCTAGTGCGAGCCAGTTGAACATGCCAATTAGAGGTAGCAACGTAACATTTTATTAGTTCCACATTGGCGCTAAAATATTTCACAAGCACATACCTGCATGCAACTGCGAGTGGTGACGATGAATCTGTGGCCTCAAAGTAGCTTGCAATACATTGTGCCAGTTTGCTACAACAGTATGAATATTTCGAAGATGTAGCCGTAGATAAAATTTCCTATATTGACTCGACCAAAAACTGTGAATCCCCACTAAAGAACTTGCCTGGTTTCATACAAAGTCTAACATTTAACTCAGTGGGAAAATTATTTTAGCTGCAGAGGTGATACCCTGCTTTGAGTTTTGGCTTCTTGCACAAGACTCCAGCGTACCACATTCAAATATTGCATACATCCTTGAACACACTCCTCAAACAAGAGTTCAGAAGCAGCTGGTAGAATAGCCAATGCATCATCCACACATGAAAAACAAAGTCACTTGTTTTCTTCACAGGAGTACATGAGCTGAGTACATTTAACATGCTCCTCCACACCGTGAATGCTTGTTACAATGATTTCAAGTGGTCGGCTTTTATCAGAAGACCAATGGTCAGACAACATTGCCTTATAACTTCATATTTTCTCATAACTTGAGAATGAACGTAAACCGGGTTTCCTTCATACCCTACACCATCTGGATCAGTCAATCGTAATATTATATCAGCACTATATACATGTCTCCAACTTTCAGCAGATGCTTCGCCATTGCGACCAGAAAGCACATCGAACATGTTATATTTGTTATTTTCAAGGAATTCCCTCACTTATAGTGCATGGAACAACAACCTTTATTTGTCACACTTGCTATCGCATGGCACCATCTTTCATTCGTTGTAGGCTTTGGAGATTGCACAGGGAAATAAGTGATTCAGACGCATTGTTTGTTAGCGTGGCTCAAGCCAGGTTCCGCTTTAACACTTGGCTCAAGTCTCAAGTACAATTTTCTTTCGACATAGGTACCAGGAAAATTCTATCTTTGAGCATGACGTTTAGGGTTCTGATCCTAAATTGTTTGTGATGGATGAGGTACATTCTATGGCATAAATACTCTCTTAAGCATTCACATAAGCATTCTTGCACAAGATATCTTGTTCTTTCAGCTCACTAAATTTGTGGCGAGGGTTTTACAATTCTGCAGTGGTTGAAGTTGTGTTTTGGATACACTATCTTTGGGCAGCACTTTAACACAATTAACATCTTGAGAAGTATTTTAATCAAATCGATGGATAATATTGAGGAATGACTTGGTGTGTAACCCTAACGACGTGACATATTTAGTTCTGCTTCCATTAGCAGCTTTGCAATCTTGAATGCTGGAAAATCCTTCATATTTTTTGGATCTTGATTTTGTCTTTGTCAATAATTCTTGAATGCACATTTAATGGTACCTATCTGAAAGCACCTAAAGGGTTGATATTGTTCACTGCTAGTGCCTACACCACACAGTCCATACAGTCGATGATTGTTGAAAAGTAGTGAGAGAAGGTCTTCTTCGGCTTAGTCAAGAAAGACAATGAGTTGTTATTCTTTAGCATGCACAAGTCCCTATAAATTAGGACAAGTTCATGAAGCAGTTTGACGTATGCACTGGAGTAGGAGGCTCAGTTTGTTGTCTCAATGTCTCCTAGTGCGAGTTATAATTGGGATAAAGGCAGGTGAAGGGTCTCAAGTTCTAAATTGAGACTAGACGAGTTAAATGAGTCAGTCAGACTTAGTTAACTCATCAATCACAAATTTGAATTCCAAAAATCAAACTTGCCAGATTTAGCCAATTCGAATTGCTTATAAGGAGGACGAAGGCACTCATTGCATCATAATTCTTGAGCATGAGTTTGTGTGAAGGAGCTTGTGAGAGGAAGAGTGTGCTAAGAAGCTTGTGCACAGATTGGTAAAAGAAATTTCCTTGGGATTTGCGCTAGGATTTAGGAATTAATTCCTAAATAATAGGAGCTCCCTATTCACAAGGATTTAGGAGGAAATGTGCTAGGAAATATGGCAAGGTAATAGGGAAGCAGATCAGGGCTCTTGCAAGGTGTTTCAAGCTTAGGACAAACAGGGAGAACGAGATTGTTTTCTATTGAAACAGGATTGTATTGTAAGAGATTTATTGCTCAATTTCTATCAATAAAATTCTCAAACAAGCAAAGGGTTTTCCCAGTTGGATTCCCTAGAAAAATATTATGTTTTTGCTATCATGTGACTCTGTTTATTTCTGTTCCTATACCGCTGCCAATAAGTAGAGAAATTCTGTCTTAATGAAAAGAAACTAGTTTTCAGATTATTCATTATAGCAGTTGCAGAATTTCAAGGATTTTCTACAATGATCTCTTGAATATAAATGCTAGCACGTGCTCTTTTACTGTTCACTATTCACATTATGAGATGCATAAAATATAAGTTGGATATTTGGTTATAACTGCTCTAAACACACACATACTCAAGTGTTTCATTGCACAGTCCACAAGAATTATTGCATGCACTAATAAATCATCATTGGTGACAGCACTGCCCTGTTTAGCTATGATCTGCTCTATATATATGATGACAAGTGTGCCTTGACTGCTGGCATTTTCATGGTGCTTCTGAGTATTGTTGGCATATGAATTTCACATTCTAAACACGGACCCTCATGGTTAAAGTAATGCACAAACAACGATTGTTGAATGAAACAACTATGGCTCAATGTCTTAATGCTCCAAATGATTATGAAATACATCCACTAATGACCTCATTGTCATTGCTGTGATCATAAAACTTGTATTCACTGTAGGATCTCTGATTGTTATTTTCTTCCCCAAAACACAGTGATAAATGTGCCTCAAGGGCTGATGTCCTTATTGTTTTTATGTGTGGGATTAATCTTTCTTGCATGATACATTTTCATAACCTAAGCACACTCTAAATCTCTATTCCACGATCAAGAAAAGGCATTAATGACACAGTTGTTGCTCACATCTACCCTGTGGTCTTAATGTTTTAAATCTGCTGCTATCACTGTATCTTGTAAACAGCAGTACATTTGGCACTTTCTTCGTTTATCAAGCATATGATACTTTGCATATGATCTTTTCATTGTGGAATGGTGTCTCAATTGACAGTAACACTCTTAATCCGTGGTGAATAAATGATGCAATGTTTTAAAGCTCATGGTCACTTTCATTTGAGGCATCAAACACATGTTTCACACTTTGAAGGCATTTCATGGTATATGCTTTAATTGAGAAAGAATTGTTTCTCACTTTCCGAGCATAACCTTGAATAAGCATTTGTCCAAGTTTAATCTCATTCAAAGCTTGTGCTCAACTAAAGACTTGATCTACCAACTCACAAACTCAAACTTGTTTTGTATTCCTGGAGAGTGGGTAGTGCCAATTCATTTAAGTCTTAAGTCAAGCCAAGTTAGAACTTAGAAGGGATACCCTTCTTTACTTACCAACCTAGCTTCGCTTGACCATTAGGGATCCCTTTTTTACTAGGATACTTCTTTTGCAGTCTAAAGAGTGGGGCAAGGCCACCGAGGCAATGGGTGGCTTGACTGATAGTTGCCTCTAGGCTCTCCTTTATAGTTTGAGTGATAACAGTCCACACGTCACTACCTCCACATGTGTGAGTAACATTAGCTAAAATAGCATTCACTTGGTGTTAATTTGGCAGCTCAGGGATAAATTCCATCCACTGGACAGCCTTCTTCATCAAGAAAGACCACTCCTAGCCCTTGGAAGAATTTAATTTGGTCAAGGAAAAATATTATTTTTAATGATGGAACCACATGCACACAAAAGTACAGGGTGGCCTAAAGGTCAAATTGGGTCTCCTTCAACACATATAAATACACATTATGTCACATCACTTTGGAGCATCATCATCACTCATCCCATCTTATCTCTCTTCATTTGATTGGTTTGTATATGTCTAAATAAGGAGGTCCAGAACTCAAATGTGTGAAGGGAAGGAGGAAAAGTCTGATTTACGCATTAACTTTCTGATTGGGACAGTTTGACCATCCATTGAACAACTTTGACTTGATGTTTTGACTTGGTTTGACTTGGAAAATTTAAAATTTTGAAGGCCAAATTTATTGGGAAATTTCCCAAACTTTTTTGGGCAGTTTGACTTGGGTTGACCACAGAAAATTCTGAAGTTTGACCATTGGCTCTCTCCTTTGACCAAACTTTTGTTGACTGTTTTGACTGGACTTTGACCAGAAAAGAATGACGCAGAATTTGACTGTTGACCAAGCTAATTTGGAGGTGGTTTGACTGTTGAATGTTGACAGGTTAAGGCACCTTTGACTGTTGTTGACTTTGACCAAATATTTCTGACTTTGACTTTGGATCAGATTTGATTTTTGGGCTCATTTCTCACTGGATATTGGTTAGTTGAATTGGATTGTCAAAGCTGTTGACCTTTGACTCATTGTTGATGAATTGGAACATTGTATCTCTCTATTGAACATTTGACGACAATATAATAGAAGAACTTTGAAAGGGTTTCCCCCTTGTGGGGTTTTTCTCTGGTTTTTATCAAATCTTGTCTCTCTTGTTCTTGTTCTTGGCTATCTTCTATTGTATTTAAATTAATGTTCTATCTACAATTGCTTATTGTCATCGGAAAATTTAATTTATTGGAAAAGTGATTGCTAATTGAGGAAGAATTGGATAAAGTAATTGTGCTAAGCATAGAACACTGGAAAATTAACATGGTATCAGAGCTGAGGTGAAGACAGGTCCAAGGAGACAAGAGACAAGCAAGCATCTTTGGAAGGAATTGAAGAAGCCTAGTTGACTTGGTCAAGATGTCTACGTCATACTTTAAGGATTTCGAGAAGCTGAATGACTCATCTAATTTTATTACTTGCATGATCAGGTTGGAAGTGGCTTTGGATGAAAATGATGTCTTGGAATATGTGGAAGGAAAAATACCTGAGCCACCGGAAAATGCTCCTACGGTTGCCAAGACCAAGTACAAGAAAGGCGAGATCAAAGCAAAGAAAATAATTATTGATTCTTTGAAAGATCATCTGCTTACTTACATTGCAAAGTTTAAGAAGTCCAAGGAGATCTATGATAAGCTAGTTGGGATGTATGAGGTCAACAATTTGAATTACATTCTTTCCTTGAAGAATCAACTCAAGGACATCAAAATGAACAAGGGTGAGATTGTCCAGTCATATTTCATGAGGATATACCAACTGAGGGATCAATTGTTGACTGTTGGAGAATCTATATCTAATAGAGAGTTGGTACTTGTATCTCTTCAAGGTCTTCCTCCTATTTGGGAGACATTCATTACTACTATAAGCAGCAATGATAGGTTCCCTACATTTGATGAACACATTGGAAAATGCAATCAAGAAGAAATGATATCTAGAGGAAGAATTCAAAAGCATGAAGAACGAGAGCCCTCTACATCTGTTGCACAAGACAAGAAGAGGAAAGGAAGAGGAAGACCATCAAGTTAAAGAAAGCTTGCCCTTGAATTAAAGGACTCCAATAGAAGAGGAAGGAGAATTGAATGCTTCAATCACCACAGGCATGGTAACTATGCCCGAGATCATCCAGAAAAGGGAGATGCTACAAGGTCCGACGATATCAACAATCATGGCTTAAACAACAACATGTTTAATGACAGAAGAAGAGATGCCCCTGATGATCATGAAGAAGACATCATCCTTAAAAGAGATCAAGGAACTCAAGGTATGGAAATAATGCAATTGCTACTCAATCTGAATATATTCTTATTTCTGCTCTTTCTAGTTCCTCTCCTCCAAATTTGTGTGATAGTTGGTTGGTAGATAGTGGGGCCTCTAGACACTTCTCTAGGCATCGTGAATTCCTCTCATATCTAGTTGAGAGGGAGACTAATCTGAAGATAATTCTTGGGGACAACTCTTCTTATCCTGTGAAGGGTATTGGTTCTCTTACATTTCATTTGGATTATGGGGAAATCGTAATTCTTCAAAATGTTACGTATGTTTCGGGATTGAAGAACCTTGTGTCTATATCTACCTTGGAAGACAAAGGAATGAGTGTTGCCTTCATAAGAGGAAAGGTCCTCACATGGCCTATGGAATCTCGCATGAGGGATGCATTCACCTTAGGATCTAGAATTGAAAGACTCTATAGAGTCAATGGAAGACCGTTGCGAGCACCGATACATGATGGCAATCATCAAAGTGAGCTATGGCACCAAAAGTTTGCACATCTACACTATGAAACCCTGCCTAAAGTAAGGAAGATGGTTTCTGGAATGCCTGAAGTTCAAATTAAGCATGATGAGGTATGTTCGAGATGTGCCAATGAAAAGAATTCAAGGGGACCATTCCCTTCTAGCAAAAGCAAGACCAATGATATTCTACAACTCATTCATTTTGATCTATGTGGACCCATGCCAATAAAATATCTGGGTGGCTATCTATATTAGTATATTACATAATCTTTGTGGATGACTTCTCCCAGAAGACATGGATATTCTACTTGAAGCACGACCACGAGTCATTTGATATGTTCCAAGATTTCAAGGCACTGATAGAGGATCAAACAGGGAAAAGAATCAAGGTATTCAAGTCTGATAACTATGGAGAATACACTTCTAATGAGTTTGTTGACTTTTGCAAGAAGGAGACCATTATACCTTGTAATCCTGAGCAGAATGGTGTGGTTGAAAGAAAGAACGAGACCATTATGGAAGTTTCCTGAGCCACGTTGCATGATCAAAAGTTGCTAAATTTTCTTTGGTGAGAAGCCACTAATATAGCAGACTATGTTCAAAACAAGATATCTCATCAAGCCCTGGGTGACAAGACTCCCGAAGAAATGGTCGTAAGTATCAAACCTAATGTTGGTCATCTAAGGATCTTTGGCTGCCCCGTGTACAAAAGGAACAAGTTGGAAGCCAATGGAAAGAAAGGTACATTTGTTGGATATTATGATAATTCTAAAGCTTTTAGAATATATGTGCCCGGTCAATGGAATATCGAGTTTAGCAGGGATGTGACTTTCGATGAAGATGTTGTTGTTAGAAAGGGAAGGGATATTCCTCCTCCTCTTGAAAAGAAGGATGATGACATGGATCTACTAGAAGGTCCCTCTATTCCTGAACTCGAGAAAGATGTTGTTGATGATCCCATGGAACCTATGGACCCCTTCGATCCTCCTCCATGTGATCCCCTTGCTAGGAAGAGACCACTTTGGCTTTGTGATACATTATAGGATGCTGAAAGACATACTATTGCTAGAGGAACCTTTAGAGAAAGCAAGAAGCCATGTCGATACCAAGGATATGTTGTGGCTAAGAGCTCTATCATACAGGCTGAACCATACACCTTTGAAGAAGTAGTGAAAGAGCAGGTTTCGAAAGATGCTATGGCCGAAGAATACGAATCTATTATGAAGAATGATGTGTGGGAAGCTAAGTTACTGGAAACTCCTGAATAATTTGTCAGAAACGCGGATCCCTGTTTCTGATACGTAAACGAATATGATCCTTGTTGGAAACATTGTAAAAAAAAATTTGTGTCGTTTCAAAAAATCGGAAACTTCATATTTGGAATTGGATACGTTTCCAAGGGATTTAATTTTTTTTGGATCTGTTTCCGGAAACGGATCCACAAAAATCATAATTAGAATCCACCCTTAAAATGTTAAAAAGCATGAAAAATTGTATAGCCATAAATAAATAATAAAAATGAAGAAATCAGATTTGCAAATAAACTCATTATAAAAACAATCTCATAATGTCCCTTCTAAATCTTTATAAACAACGACACTCCATATATTTATCAAGAATTCTTACTAAGAAAAAGATAGATGTTAAAAAATGCAAAAAAAAGGGTTTGATGAATGTCTTCGTAAAGAGATCTTTGAGCGATTAATCTTCAATTTGGTTAAGGTTTTTTTAATTTTCATTGATTTTTCTCTTGATTTCATAAATCCCCCAATATAACAAATCTTCTCTAGCCAATCTTTTGCCTGCATATAATCAAGAGACCAAGCTGATGTTGAGAAGATTGAAATGTTCAAATAGGTCTTGACGGAATATCCCAATGATCCCATGGTCCTTTTAATTGCCATGCAAGGAAGATAGATATCATCTCCCATGCATGACACATTCTTTTAAGGAGTTGGACTCGAAAGCAAAAAGGTTGTAGCATTTCTGATTACATTACTAATGGTGTTGATAATATGTTGAATGATATAATAATCACTAATGACGATGACAATGTTTATGCTGAATTGATGATGATGATTTGTTTATGTTAAATTCATGACGATGATTATGTATTTTTGGATATAGATTCTAGATTCTAAAATATGAATGGTAATATGAAATATATATATATGGTAATATATATATGTGTGTGTGTGTGTGTGTGTGTGTGTGTGTGTCGTTTCCTTGCCATATCGTATCCTGATTTTTTGAAAATTTGCCGTATTCATTTCAAACCCCGTATCCGTATTCGTTCCCATATGCGTTTCAGTGCAACTTAGGTGGGAAGTGGTCTCGAGACCAAAAGGAAAATTTGTTGTGATTTCTAAGTGGTTTTACAAGATCAAGCATGGAGTTGACAAGAGTATTGAGAAATATAAGGCAAAGTTCATGGCTAGAGGTTTCTCCCAGAAAGAGGGAGAAGATTATGATGACATCTTTGCACTTGTTGTCACTATACTACTATTAGATCTATTGTTGCCCTTGTTGCTAGCTTGGGATGGGCAGTCCACAAGATGGATGTGAAGATTGCATTTCTTCATGGCATACCCATGTTGAGCAACCACAGGGCTTTGAAGTACAAGACAAGCAACTAGCACATTTGCAGGTTGAAGAAGGCACTTTACGAATTGAAGCAAGCCCCTAGAGCCTAGTATGCCCATATTGATAGCTATCTGGTGAAGCTTGGATTCACGAGAAGCAATGTCGACCCAAACCTCTACTTCAAAGTGGTCCAAGATATGCCCCTTATTTTGGTTTTATATGTTGATGATTTATCCTTGACAGGTAGTGAGTCTCTAATGCTCGAGTGTAAGAGGGAGTTGGCCTATGAATTTGAAATGAAAGACGTTGGATCGATGAATTACTTCCTACGCTTAGAGGTGTGGCAAAGGCTCGATGATATTTTCCTTTCTCAAGGAATATATGTTGTGAAATTGTTGGAAATATTTGGAATGGTAGAATGCAAGTCCATGGCCACACAGATGGAGATGAACTTCAAGAAGTTGTGTGGAGATGTTGCAAGACCTGACATGGCAAATCCTTCTGAGTATCAACAATTGATTGGGGCACTGATGTTCTTTGTGAACACCTGTCCAAACATATGTTCTGCAATTAACACTTTGAGTCAATTCATGAATGAGCCTCTTCATGCACATTGGGTTTTTGCCAAGCATGTGTTGAAATATTTACATGGGACGATTAATCTCGGTCTGAGATATACTTTCGGAGATGTGAAACTTCATGAGTACACTGATGTTGACTAGGTCGCAAAAGTTATTGACAAGAAGAGCAAATCAGGGTGTTGCTTTAGTTTGGGTTCTTCCATGATATCTTGGATGAGAAGGAAGTAGAAGCCTTTAGCTTTGAGCACGACCGATTCAGAGTATATTGTTGCTAGCATGGCTAGCTGCCAGGCAGTATGGTTGAGGAAGCTCTTTGGAGAGTTATTTGAGCAAGTACTAAATACAACAATAATATATTACGACAACAAAGGTGGGATCCGATTGGAAGATAATCTCGTGTTTCATGACAAGTCCAAGCATATTGAGATCGAGTATCACTATATACAAGACATGGTGCAGAGAGGAGCCATAAGACTATCATATTTCGACTGGCGAGCAAATAGAAGACATTCTCACCAAGGCTTTGTTGAAAGGGAAGCTCGTGGTATTCAGAGAGCAACTTGGACTAATGGATGTGACCCTCTCGAGTATGGGTCTCGAATAATCGAGGACACTAAGCTATGCTCTTCCCCCCTGTCTGAGCTCCAAGGGTGACCATATTGAGCCTTAGAGCTCCTAGGATTAAGGGAACTCTGGACAATAGGATAGGGTGTGATCCTGACCCTTGTGGTAAGTAGATCTCGCCTATTGTCACTATAGGGTGTGTGTGTGTAAACCTTGTCATTTATGACAAGCGGGTATCTCCCCCTACCATCAAATTTGAGACTTAGCAGAGTATACCCGAGTTGGCATCCTACCCACAAGTTAGACTTGTTGGGATTGTTCCTCTCCATTTGGCCAATGGGTTGAGGTGACTTGAGATAGGGTGTGATCCTTACCATTTATGGTAAGTAGTATCTCGCTCAAGTGATGGGATGCAAGTGTTCTACCACTTGACTCTTGAGGGTCCAAGTGGAAAGGATTAGCGAGAAATAGGACAGAGCGTGATCCTTACCCTTGTGATAAGTAGATCTCGCCTATTGTCATAGGTCAATAGGATAGAGTGTGATCCTTACCCCTTCTGGTAAGTGGATCTTGTGTATTTTCCTTGGATATAGGGTGGTAGTCGGAGCTCTCCTATGATGATGATTCTTCTTCTTTAGATTTCAGAGTGTTCAGCAGATGAGCAGAGATGAGCAGAGACAAGATATGACTTGATTAAGTGATAAAGATGACAGGATTTTTGAGATGAGGCCCATGAAGCAGTTGGAAATTTCTGCCTAGCTGAGAGGGAGTGTTAATTTGGCAACTCGGGGATAAATTCCCTCCATTGGACAACCTTCCTTGTCAAGAAAGACCCCTCCCAGCCCTTGGAAGAATTCAATTTGGTCAAGGAAAAATATTATTTTTAATGATGGAACCACATGTGTACAAAAGTACAAGTTAGCCTAAAGGTCAAATTGGATCTCCACCAACGCATAAAAATACACATCATGTCACATCACTCATCTCATCTTCTCTCTCTTCATCCGATTGGTCCGTACAAGTCTGAAATAAGGAGTTTCGAGCTCACATGTGTGAAGGGAAGGAGAACAACTCTGATTTTTGCATTGACTTTTTGATTGGGATAATTTGACCAGCTTTGACTTGATGTTTTGACTTGGTTTGACTTGGAAAATTTCAATTTTTGAAGGGCAAATTTATTGAGCAAAGGACTAAACTTTTTTGGGCAGTTTGACCGTTGACTTTGACTAAAGTCGACTGCAGAAAATTCTAAAGTTTGACCGCAGGCTTTCTCTCTCTTTTGACTGAACTTTTGTTGACTATTTTGACTGGACTTTGACTAGCAAAGAAGGCCACATACTTTGACTATTGACCGAGCTGATTTGGACGTGGTTTGATAGTTGAACATTGACTAGTTAGGGCCCCTTTTACTATTGTTGACTTTGACCAAAAAATGTAGACTTTGACTTTGGATTAGATCTGACTTTTGGGCTCATCTCTCACTGGATATTGGTTAGTTGAATTACATAGTCAAAATTGTTGACCTTTGACTCACTATTGATGAATTGGAACATTGTATCTATCTGTTAAACATTTGATGACAATCTAATAGAAGAAGAACTTTGAAAGGGATTTCCCCCTTATGAGGATTTTCCCTGACCTTTGACCAAATCTTGTGTCTCTCTTGTACTTGTTCTTGGTTGCCTTCTATTGCATTTGAATTAATGTTCTATATACAATTGTTTACTGTCATTGGAAGACTGAATTTATTGAAAAAGTGATCGCTAATTGAAGAAGAATTGGATTAAGTGATTATGCTAAGCATAGAACACTAGAAAAGTAACACTTGGTATCATGGTGGTCAACAAAATACGTCAACTTGCGAGAAATATAACTTACTCATATGAACTCTAATTTAGGTGATTTTCCTCTTGTTGGAAAGCTCTCGATGTGTAGAATAGCGTTGAGGCATTGGGAAGTAAAAAAAGTTTATAAAAGTTTCTAGACCCAAAATCACCAAAGAGGGACCTACCTTGAAATGGGCTATACTAAATAATAACCCCATTTTTTGCACCTAGAAAGTACCAAAATAGATGACAAATTATGTAATGATTCATTTTGGATCATGCCTCCTCATTTAGGGAAGCTCTTGGTCCCAACAAGCTTTTATTGAAAGAGGTGAAGAAATTTTCCCTCTACCTTCTCCTTAGAGTATCATTTGGCTTTGCTTGAAAGTTGTTCTTTCAACCCAACATGTCAAAGGTCATGTTGTCCCTATTTGGTTGTTGTGGACTTCTACAAAACTTTATCTTCTCCTAGCTCTACTTGAGTTTCTGGTGCTAAGTCCTTTATGGTAGGTAAGATTAGCTCATTAATTTCCTAGTCCAATATGGAAGGTGTGAAATTCAAGTGCAATCAATAATTTCTAATCAAGAAAATTACTTGTAACAGTGTATTTATGTTTTCCATTATGCATTTTACTTCATTCATTAGGTCATCAAGCAATTATACAAATACAATGCACAAAAGACAAAGAACACCAGAAATTAGGCCATAGGCCAGGGAAAAACCCACAAGGGGAAACTGAATAATCCTTTACTTATAGAATCTTAGTCAACAAGAGAAACCCAAGTCATAAGAAAACTGACCAGTAGACTGATTACCCAAGTGCCAAGTCAACCCTCCAAAGTTAGTGCAAACTCTGCCACAACTTTGTCAGTAAGTTTGATCACAAGATACCATATTCCTCTCCTTAGATGTCACATCCCATAAAGAAAGACAGCTTCAGAAATTCATATAACCACAGAGGTGTTATGCCTTAGACCGCTTGCATTATCCTCTGAAATGTAGCTCTCATTAGCCTCAGACAGTTCGCATTTCTTTCCACAGATGATATCTGAATAGGTTGCAAATGGTGCAAGATAAGAACCAATATATAGTTTTATCCTCATGCGAAGGGACACATCCCTTGGGCAGGCCGACTTGTCTTCAGGAGGGTCGACTTGGACAACTTGGAGACACTAAAATATACTTTTAAAAATCATCTTTCTTTCTTTTAAATGTCCAAATGGGACATGATTATATAAATTCTTCTTGACACTTTTAAAGACATAATTATGAAGACCGAACCTAGTTACAAATTCAACACTCCCTCTTAACTAGGGAGGTATTCATAATGATTATCAAGATGTTCTCAAGTTGAAGACTTCTACAAGAAAGGATTATCAAGATTTGGATAAGCATCATCATCAATATCGTTACCAGCATTAACCACACAGCCATAACCCAGTCAATACCCCTGACGTATGGCAAAACAAGCTCACTCTAGAAAGAGACCAGAGCATGATACTGGGAGGCTACAGCCTCTAAGATCATTCTCTCTAATCAGGTCAAAGTGACAAGAGGATAACCTCCCTATTCAAGTCACTATACAATGACAGAGAATGATTGTCCTCTGCCAAACCATTTTCCTATACAACTCAAAGTGACACAAGGACTACAGCCCTAATCAAGTCATTATACAATGACACAAGAAAATGTTTTTCCACGGGACCATTCTTCCTAATCAGGTAAAAGTGACATGGGGACTACAGCCCTAATCAGGTCACTATACAACGACACAGGAAGAATGTCAATCCACTAGACCATTCTTCAATCAAGATCTATGTACTTGACAAAGGGATAACCTCCCTAATCAGGTTAAAGTACATGACATAGGAAGAATTTCAATCCATGTTGTTATCGAATCTTTCAAACCATTCTCCAACCAAGGTCATAATGACACGAGGAGAACTTCTCCAACCAAGGTTATGAAGACACGGGGAGAACATACATCTCATCAACTTTTCCTATCAATGAGAGAGGTAATCTCGATAAGCCCAAGCTAAGTCTACAGTTGTATTTCTTAAAGCATTTATGACCAACTGTACCATATCTTGGCCCGACCATAGACTGTTCTTGTTCCCTTCACTAGATCACAAATGCTTTTTGGATACCCAAACTAGATGCTCCCTCTCACACTAGCAGTCCATCATCCAAGAATCTGAGATCAGCTTTCTCGGGATCAAAACAAGGCTTTTTGACTGCTCCCTATGAAGACAATACTTTCTTCACAGCTACTCCCTTTGTCATAGACAAATTATATTTGATCATGAAGCTTTCATGCTCTTCAAAAATCTGGGGCAACTGAGGCAAATGCCTTGACGTGATCCTCTCCCTCTTGCTGGGAAAACTTTCCCAAATCTTGTTTCCATTTGTCTTGACTTCTCTTTGGCACGATTGAGGCATACTTCAAACTGCCCGCTCCCTCTGAACTTAACACTCATCTGGTACAATATCCTTCAAGTAATAACTGTGGAAAGTCCTCTTGCTTTGCTTTGTTCTTCGACTTCTTCCAACCATTGTCAAAGTCTTGGCAATCCTCATAGGAGGTCATGGAAGAAAAAATGCAGGTAAGCAAAATATATAAATACAAGAAATTATTCAAAGGTAAAGACAACAACAACAATAGTAATTGAAGAGGAGGGTTTATAGAATACTTATCTTTTGAAAAAAAATCAGCTCCATTTTAATCTATATGGAATTCTTGCATACATCTGAAACTTAGTCGGCTCCATTTGGCATTCAACTTTTATTCATATCATCATGCATAGGCTAGGGTTTCGTCTTCTTTCAATGGAAGCAATCAATCCAAGGATACAAACCCTAGACCTTTCTTGTTCAAAACCTCGCTAGGGTTTATAAACAAGATACTTTTTCCCTTCAATTTTTTCTCAACTTATTAGGGTTTTTGTAAACCCTTGATTTCCAATCTGCAAGTTCTCTTTTATGCCCATATTTCAAAACCCTAAATTCTTAATGTTGTTAAGCCAAGTAGTCATTGTCATGATAAATCCAAATACTCAAGAGATTTTGGCATCAATACTTTGGAAGTTCGGATCCCCAACTCAATAATATTTAATCTAATATCCTTGGCTAGTAACACTATAGCACTGGTATTTGACCTTGATGAGGAACTTTGTCTCTTTCCATTGATTAAGCTCATAGGTCACATAATGTTTGTCATATTAATCCATCGAAGAATGAATTCCCTCATATATGACCTTAAATTTTTAAAGGGATTACCGCTACTTTGACATGACATACTTCAAGTTGTATTCTAACTTAAGAGTTTCTTCAAGTTGTTAGGTCGGCTCTTTGTACCATATGTTTCATCCTTCTATTATGTATGGTCATGTCATGGATCTGTACCCTTCACGGATTGTGCCACGGAAGAGATCTTCAAGAATAAAAAGGCTTGGATGCTTGTCACAACAATATCATTGTGATTTGGGTGCCATTGTAACTAATTTGTAATTTTTTTTAAAGAAGTAATATAACTCAAACTCCTTTCAGAAAAAAGGACTTCATATCATCATATGTGGGCTCGAGTCTCTTCACAACAATGTAGTCAAGGATGAGATTTGAATCATCCACGGATTTCGGACTCAATGCAGACCTCGAATAGGTTGTAGTTCGTAAATACAATCACAGAGATTTTCATCAAGAGAATAGGTTTGGACTTTGGAAAATATAGATTATGACATAATTCGGACCTAAGATAGTAGACTGTAACATACTTCGGACTTGAGACAGAGGATTGTAACATCCTTCGGTCTCAAGACTGTAACTCTGATACTTCGGACATGAGACAGTAGACTGTAACATACTTCAGACCTGAGACAGTAACCGATCTTGAACAAAGATCTGTATAGGAACTTCAAGATGCTTGGATCATATCTCGAATCACAGGGTCAAATCATCACTTTCCGATAGATGCTTGGACTCATCACAAAGGTATACATAAAGGAGAAGAGATTCCAAACTCGTAGCTCAAATTAATAGACTTTGGATGCCAAAGTGTAATACAACTTCATAGAAATAAATAACCACAGATGGAACTTGGGTTACAGTACAAAAGACAATTGAAACACGATGAGGAGGGCCTTAGAGGTAATTCAATTTGATCTTCAAGACTAGCTCAGATATCGTGTTGAAATTCAAGTGCAATCTAGAATTTCTAATCATGATAATTACTTGTGACAATATATTTATGTTTTCCATTATGCATTTTACTTCATTCAATAGGTCATCAAGCAATTATACAAATACAATACACAAAAGACAGAACACCAGAAATTAAGCTAGAGGCCAGGGCAAAACCCACAAGGGGAAAACCCAGTAATCCTTTACTTATAAAATTCAGTCAACAAGAGAAATCCAAGTCATAGAAAAATTGGCCAGTAGACTGATTACCCAAGGGCCAAGTCAGCCCTCCAAACTCTGCCACAACTTTGTCAATAACTCTAATCACAAAAAGCCATATTCCTCACCTTAGATGCCATGTCCCATAGAGAAAGATTTCTTCAAAAATTAGTATAACAGCAAAGATTTTATGCCTTAGACCGCTTGCATTATCCTTTGAAATGTAGTTCGCATTAACCTTAGACAATTCACATTTCTTTCCACATATGATATCTTAATAGGTTACAATTGGTGCAGGATAGGTGCCAATATACAGTGGTATCCTCATGCGAAGAGACATGTCCCTTGGGCAAGCCGACTTGTCTTTAGGAGGGCTAACTTGGTCAACTTGGAGACACTAAAACATAATTTTAAAATTCAATTTTCTTTCTTTTAAATGTCCAAATGGGACATGATATAATAATTTATTTTTGACTTCTTTAAAGACATAATTATGAAGATCGAACCTAGTTACAACTTTAACGGAAGGCACATGGAGTTTTAGATCTTCCACATTCACTACTACGTAAATGCACATATATGAGGGTAGATTAAGTCTATAGGCATTATCAGCAACCTTCTCTAACACTTCAAAAGGACCATACTGTACAGCCTTGATATTCTTACCAAGACCTTGTAGCCTTTCTTTGTTTAGATGCAACCGAACTTTGTCTCCCACCTTGAATGTTGTTTCAATCTTATCCTAATCATGTGGACCTTGTTCATTTCTTGTGACTTCTTCAATGTTTCCTATGCTTGCAAATGGATCAGCCTAATTTTATCAATGAAATTTTAAGCTTTCAAATTTCAATGCTTCTCTTGTGGTGTCTTCCCTCACTCCTCCTCGTTGTTTGGATACAACATCCAAGGGCGAAGGTGGAAAATACCCAAAGCAAGTTCCAAAGGGGGATTTACTAGTAGAAGTGTAAACTGCTCTATTATAAGACTGTTGAATATAAAACAAACTTTCTTCCTAAGCCATGGATGCTTCTAATTGTAACCCCTCAAAAGTTGAATCAATTTCTTGTTCACTACATTTGTGTGCCCATCTATGATCTATCTGTGGATGAAAATTTATAAACCTCTTCATCTTGGTGTCCATCTTCTCCCAAAGTGTAGCGTAAATAAAAACTAAGAAATTTGGTATCTCTATCTAAGATGGTGCTACTTGGTATCCCCAACTGCACCCTAACCTTTTCAAAAACCATGTTCATTGCATCTTGTCCCTTGACGGTCTTTTTAGATAGCAAGAATGAACATCTTGTTAACCCTATCAACTACCACAAAAAGATAGTCATGTCCCTTAATTGTTCTTGGAAAACCACCCATGAAATCCATGGAGATGCTCTCTCATGGTCTCTTATGTGTAAGCAAAGGAGGGTATAAACCTTTTTTTATATTATCGGGCTTGTTGGCAAAGAATGCATCCTCTAATAAATTTAGCTACATCTTGCATTCTAGGCCAATACACATAACTCCATAAGTTGGAAACTATCTTCTCAACAAAAAATGCCCTACAATTTTGGAGGTGTAAGCCTCTCGAATAAGCTTGTCTAGCTTCTAGAGCAATGCAACCCTGAGATGATAGCCAACCTTATTGTCACATTCTACACAAATATGGCCTTGAAGTTGTTGAAACACCTTACTAAAGTCCTCATTGTCTATGTATGCCTCTTTGTATGTATCATGGATAAATGATCTTGGACATAGGTCGCCTTCAAAGTATGAATGCTAACTTATTAATGTTGTCTTTCTTATTTGATGCTTACATGAAATTGCTATAAAAATCCCATCCACTTGTAGTGCTTACTCTAGGCTTGCAAATACTACATTGACTAGTGATTAGTGTGGATGATGGTTTCCTTACCCATGAAATAGTACTCCCATTTCTTAGCAGCTTGAACCAAAGCATAAAGTTCATTATCATATGTAGGGTAGTTTAGGACTTTTCCATGGAATATATCAAAAGGATTGTATACCAACTTAGCTCCCTACATCAAGATCACTACCATAACATATCCACTTGCATTTGTCTCCACTTCGAAAGGATTTTGCAACTTAGGAAATGCAGGAGCTAGTGTTTGACTAACCATTCACTTCAACTCATCAAAAGCTTTCTAATTACTTTTTCCTCACTAGAAATTCGTATCATTAGTTTTTATGGCCTAGAGTGGGGCAACCACATCTAAAAAGGATGTTAAAAACTTTCATAGGTACTATGTTGCCCCAACAAAGCTTCTAAATTCAATAACATTAGTAGGATTTGGCCACTAGATGATGGCATCCATGATCCATCTTGAGTTCCCCTCCACCAACCACATAGCCCACATACACTCATGATTGTTGAGCAAATTCACAATTCTTAAGGTTTACCAGTTATTTATGCTTCTTCAAGATCTTTAACGCTTACATGGGATGTGAAATATGCTTTTCCTAGATAGGGTTATAAACTAATATATCATCTAACCACACTATTAGAAATGGATCTAGAAAGGAACACAATACATCATTCATCAAATGCATAAATGTTGTTATTGCATTACATAAACCAAAATGCATTATTAACCATTCATATAGACCTTGTCTCATCTTGAAGATGGTCCTCTAGGTGTCGTCTTCTTTAACTCATACCTAGTGGTACCCTAATTTGAGATTCAATTTGATGGACTACATGGTTTTTACAACTAATCTAACAAGTCATCAATCCTAAGCATAAAGTATGAATTCCTGAGGGCACTCTTAGGTGGTAACCCTCTAGGATCCTACAACACTTTCTTATATGATTGCAAAAGCTTCTCCAATTGATGTTTCTAATTGTTACTACATCCCTCCAATGATGCCTTTACCTTTATCGATTCATCTTGTGGTTAATTCTCTCCTAAGAAAAGCAATACAAGCTTCCTACTTGAACTTATCCATAACTTGGCTCAGCTAGCACCTTTTTTTTTAAAATATAAATCTTGGGAAATCCCAAGGAAATTCATTTTGAGGATGGTATCTAGGAAAACCATATTATTTGAGGCCCAAGGCCATATGTATTATAAACATGTCACTAGTGCAAAGAGAATCAAGGTGGGGAGGATAACAATCATTCCTCCCAACCACCCAAGCTAGACCCAATTGAAAACTTGGTTAGCACTTATCAAAGAGATCTTGAATTTACGTTTGTGTGCATTGATGATGAAGGACTTCCCATCCTTGATCAAGAAATACTAGTTTTCTCTCTTCATAAAGATTGCATCCCTCATGAGAGACTACACAACACACATTAGGTAATACTACGTCTAACTCCACTTCATTAATGTTGAAATTTGGTACCGGAGGACAGGTGGTTCCCTAAGGCTTTGATCTTTGGCCTAGGGAAAAGTGTCCAAAAGAATTTAATTTTTCTCCTAAAGTAACTTTATAATTTTTTTATAAAGTTAAATCTAATTAAAAGTGACTTAAGTGATAAAGTTACTAAAGTGACTTTATAAAGTTATAAAGTCAAATCTAATTTTAAAGTGACTTTAAGTGATAAAGTTACTAAAGTTAAAGTGACTTTAAATAAAGTCAATGTAAAATTAGAAAGGAAAAGGTGACTTTGGAAATAAAAGACTAAGTGGGTCTTTATTAAAGTGGGGTGAATTAAAAAATGGAAAGTGAGATTTAAATGAGCATTTAATCTTAGCCCTAGATCTCAATCTATCTCGGCCATTGGATTTAGGGATTCCCCAAAAGTCACTTAGGGTTAGGTTAAAGGAGGAAAAGGAGGAAAAGGTCATTCATTCTTTCATGAGCAGATTGGGAGAAGGAGAGAAAGAGAGCAAGGGAGATTTATGGGCAGTGAGGAGAAGGAGACAGCAGCTTGGCACACATTCCAAGGCAGCAGTTCAGCAAGTCCGTACAGCAGAGTTTGGCACACATTCCAAGGCAGATTTTGGCACGATTTTCTAGAAGGCCGTACAGCAGCCTTTTGGCACGATTTCCAAGAGGCCGTACAGCAGTTTCAGCACAGATTTCGAGGCAGCAAAGGGGCTGTTTTATTTGGCACAAATTTCGAGGCAGGCCGTACAACAAGTGGCTGTACTGTTGCACGAAAATCGAGGCAGATTCTGTACAGCAAGTTTCTGCTGTCTTTTGGCACGAATTTCGAGGTCCGTACAACAGCATTTATTGCTGTTTTGGCACAGATTTCGAGGTGGCTGTACCGCTGCATTTATTGCAGATTTTTGGGCACGAAAAACGAGGAAATCCGTACAGCATTTATTGTTGTTCCTGTTTTGTTGTTTGCACATTTTCCGAGGCGGTGGTTAAGCACGGAAAACGAGATAAGTTGTAAAAGTTTACTTGCTGACTTTTTGCTGAATATTTCTCTCACTGTAAAAAGCATTTTTCCAGAAATAAGAAGGAGCTTTCGAACTGGTTTTCCCCAAGAGTTGTAGGGGGTTTTTCCAGGGTCACCTTGACCAAAAATTTCTGAGTTATGATGTGTTGAATGACTGTTTGTTACTGCTGTTATTTTATTTCTGCATTTATAGCATTCTGAAAAATTTCCAGAATTTGTGTTTTCAGCAAAATTTATTTTCTGTATTGTTGAATTTATGGTTATGGAAAGGGCATTTAACTATTTTGGAGTAATAAGGCGAAACCGGAAACTGTGGTGGGAAACAGATTTTCTACATGGTATCGTAGAGCTTGAGCTCGGATTGCGCTTTGGGATAAGGAGGGGAAAATTACAGCCTGCTGATTTTTCACTCAGAAAATTCCAGCAAGCTGATTTTTCACAAACAGCAGTTTTTATCTTTACCACAGCAGTGCTATTTTTCAGTTTTAGGACAGCAAGATGTCATTGGGACCGAGGGTGGAGGATAGGTTGGATGGGCATTCCAACTACAGCATTTGGAAGGAGAGAATGCAGAGTATCTTTGAGGAGGCAGAAGTCTGGGACATTATGGTGCATACCACACAGAACCCTATGAATGTGCCTACTGATGCTACTCAGTTGGCAGCATATAATAAAAAGAACAACAAGGGTAAGAGGCTGATTCTAGACGGAATCAAAGACCATTGCATTCCTCATGTGAGAGGGAAGAGAAATGCTCATGAGATGTGGACAGCATTGTCCAATCTCTACCAGAGCACCAATGAGAACCGGAAGATGGTCCTGAAGGAGAAGATGAAGACCATTAAGATGGGCAATGATAGTGCAGCTGGATATCTCACTAAGATTACTAATGTGAGAGAGGAGTTGGCAGCGATTGGAGAGGCCATTCCCCCGACCGAGTTGAAAGTGACAAAGTTGAATGGCCTCCCCTGCCTGCGGATGAACTTGGTCGATGGAGTTTGTATCGGAGACCCTTCCCACATGGGAGAGGTTTTGGTATGATTGCATTCAGACAGAGATTAGGAAAGGTCAGCTTGGGGCAGCCAAGCTAGTTGAGCAGGATGAGGAGGTAGCACTGTTGGCAGGAGGCAAGAAAGGCAAAGGTAAGAAGCGAGATTCCACAAGCAATGCTGGGGGCAAAGGCAAAGGTAAAGGTAAACAGCGTAACACATAGAATAACTATTCCAAGGTGAAGTGTTGGAATTGTCAGAATATGGGACACTATGCAGTTGTGTGTCCAAAGAAGAAGAAGAAGAAGAAGGGGAAGAACTAGAGCATGGCAGCATCAACAGAGGTTGAAGACTTTGCAGATCTCTTTGACCGAGAGTTTGGGTTCATTGCGTAGAGTCTTCAGTGCAGGATTATCCGCTATAGAGGTTCGTAGGGAGATGCATTTCCCCTCGATTAGCGAGCATCTTCAGATCTGGGAGTGTGGATAAAGTGTGGCTCAGTCAATATTGTGATTCTAGGAGCACTTCTCAGCTTCAGAGTGGCACCGATGGGAGGTAGCATCAGATATTGCAGTTGTTAGAGCAAGCCGGGTGTGGGAACATTATTACTTCGAGGAGTCCAAACCTCCTTGAAGGTGTCGATGTTCTTTATGTGCCAGGATGAGGACCACATTCATTCTAGCTTTGGAGTGAGCAGATATGAGATACTGCTCAGGAGGACAAAGTTGATGTATCCCACCCAAATCGATTCAAATGAGAGTGAAAGTGTACGCTATACACTCCAGCTGATTCAGCTAGAGTGATAGGTGTACGTCATGCAAAGGTGTACAAGTTTGCATTTCAGTCCCTTTTGGCATTGAGCAGTAGTACCGACAGCAGAGCTAGCAGTTCTGAGCAGTGTGAGATTTGGCACCGCAGGATGGGGCACATGTATCATGGAGCCTTGAGGACTTTGCGGGAGATCACTACAGGTGTGCCAGATTTCAGTACCGATCACTTTGATACTTGCAGAGGATGTGCGATGGGCAAGTTTGCCAAATCCCCTTTTCCCAGCAGTGACAGCAGAGCGACTGGGATACTTGATTTGATTCATTCCGATGTGAGCTGTCGGATGTCTCATGTTTCCTTGAGTGGATATGAGTACTATGTTTTATTCATTGATGATCACTCCAGGAGGACCTCGATTTATTTCTTGAAGACCAAGAGTGAGGTCTTCAAGCGGTTTCAGGAGTTCAGAGCTCTTGTGGAGACACAGACAGGTCGGAAGATCAAGTCCCCGAGGTCGGACAATGGGGGAGAGTACACCCTTGGAGAGTTTGTTGACTATTGTGCGGAGGCAGGCATTAGGAGGGAGCTCACTGTTCCTTACAACCCCCAGCAGAACGGGGTTGCGGAGAGGAAGAACAGATCCATCTGAGGGGCTGCCAAAGCCATGTTACATGATCAGGGGTTGCCATTGTTTTTGTGGGCAGAGGCCTGCAACACAGCTGTTTACTTGCAGAACAGGAGTCCGCATCGTGCCTTGGGGCACATGACTCCGGAGGAGGCTTTTTCTGGGAAGAAGCCTGATATTGGTCATCTTCGCATCTTTGGGTGCATTACATACTCCTACATACCCAAGGAGAAGAGGACCAAACTAGAGCCCACCGCAGAGAAGGGTATCTTTGTGGGCTACAGTGAGACCTCCAAGGCCTTTCGGATTTACATTCCTGCGCAGAGGAAAGGTGTTGTCAGGCGGGATGTAAAGTTCGAGGAGGACAGGGCCTTTAGGAGGTCACGGGAGTTAGAGTATCTGGATCAGCCAGACCCTCAGCAGCAGTTGAGTCAGTCGCAGGGATCCAGTGGGCAGGGATCAGGAGGATCCGGAGGTACATCTATGACGATGTCAGGTCCGTCAGTGGGGAGTGGCTCGCAGAGTCGGAGGGGTGGAGCTATGGGCAGCACGCAGAGCAGTCCACAGAGCAGTTCACTGGGGAGTCCACTGATGGACAGTTCACACGGTACCTCAGCATCTACAGGTTCAGGTGCAGGTAGGAGGACAGCAGACAGACAGTCAGGAGTTCAGGTTCCTGATGTTGAGGAGGAGGAGTTTTATTCTCCTGTGGGAGAAGTGCACTCAGGGAAGAGGAAGCCCAAGTGGCTTCAGGACACCTTGAGAGATGCCACATCTGTTGCTGAGCCTAAGAGGCCGGTCAGAGAGAGCAGACCACCCGAGAGGTTTTGTAGCTATATGGCAATGGCTACCAGCATCCTTGACTCTGAGCCTTCTAGCTATGAGGAGGCAGCTAGCCAGCAGGTCTGGAGAGAGGCCATGCAGGAGGAGTATTCTTCTATCATGAAGAATGATGTTTGGGAGGTGGTGCCGAGGCCTGAGGGCAAATCTGTGGTTACTTCCAGATGGCTTTACAAGGTAAAGCATGCTGCAGATGGCAGCATTGAGAAATTCAAAGCGAGGTTTGTGGCTAGAGGGTTCTCCCAAGTAGAGGGAGTTGATTATGAGGAGACCTTCGCTCCCGTGGCTCGATATACTTCGATTCGCTCCATTATATCGATAGCAGCAGAGATGGGTTGGAAGATCCACCAGATGGATGTGAAGACCGTATTTCTCAATGGCTTCATACAGGAGGAGGTGTACATTGAGCAGCCACAGGGCTTTGAGGTGCATGGGAAGGAGTCCCATGTGTGCAGACTGAAGAAGGCCCTTTATGGCCTGAAGCAAGCTCCCAGAGCTTGGTACTCCAAGATAGATACTTACTTGCAGAAGATGGGTTTCACAAAGAGTGAGGCAGATCCGAACCTTTACTATATTGTGATAGGTGAGGAGCCTCTCATTCTGGTGCTGTATGTGGATGACTTGGTCATTACAGGTGCAGAGAGACTCATAGAGCACTGCAAGAGAGATCTTGCGGCGGAGTTTGAGATGAAGGACATCGGCTTGATGCATTGCTTTTTGGGTTTGGAGGTGTGGCAGGAGGAGGGGCATTTCTTCCTGGGACAGGGGAAGTATATTGTGGACATCCTTGGCAGATTCCACATGGAGGATTGTAGACCCATGTCGACACCGATGATCACCAACTGGAAGAAGCTTCATGCTTCTGATTCCGAGTTGGTGGATCCCACATTGTACAGACAACTGATTGGTTCCTTGATGTATTTGGTCAACACTAGACCAGATATTTGTTTTGCAGTCAACACGATGAGTCAGTTTATGTGTGAACCTAGGAAGGTTCACTGGGTGGCTGCAAAACACATTTTGCGATACTTGCAGGGGACAGTGGATTATGGTCTGGACTACAGGCAGGGGGATGGAGTGAGATTGGCAGGTTACACTGATTCTGATTGGGCAGGTTGTGCTTCTGATAGGAAGAGCACTTCAGTGTGTTGTTTTGGGTTGGTTCCTGTTAGCTTCAGAGCCATGGTTCAACAAAGCAAAGAAATAAAGAGTATCAGGTTTAGCTAGCGCAGTATATGGCAAACAACAGCTGAGCTGAGGGGCTATCCGTTTCTATGTTGTTTGGCTTATTTGTCAATTGTTAAGACCTTCAGATTGTACTGGATAATCGTAGTTGCATTAAACACACGGAGAATCCAATATTTCATGACAGTCAAAGCATATCGGGATCAAATATCACTTCATCAGAGACTATGTTCAGAAAGGAGCTGTGAAGCCTGAGTATATTCCCACTGATGAGCAAGTTGCAGATATTCTTACCAAAGCCTTACCACGGGGCAAGCATGTCTACTTCAGAGACAAGATGGGTGTGGTGAGGAACACCTTCCTCGGTAAGAGGGAGTGTTGAAATTTGGTACCGGAGGACAGGTGGTTCCCTAAGGCTTTGATCTTTGGCCCAGGGAAAAGTGTCCAAAAGAATTTAATTTTTCTCCTAAAGTAACTTTATAATTTTTTATAAAGTTAAATCTAATTTAAAAGTGACTTAAGTGATAAAGTTACTAAAGTGACTTTATAAAGTTATAAAGTCAAATCTAATTTTAAAGTGACTTTAAGTGATAAAGTTACTAAAGTTAAAGTGACTTTAAATAAAGTCAATGTAAAATTAGAAAGGAAAAGGTGACTTTGGAAATAAAAGACTAAGTGGGTCTTTATTAAAGTGGGGTGAATTAAAAAATGGAAAGTGAGATTTAAATGAGCATTTAATCTTAGCCCTAGATCTCAATCTATCTCGGCCATTGGATTTAGGGATTCCCCAAAAGTCACTTAGGGTTAGGTTAAAGGAGGAAAAGGAGGAAAAGGTCATTCATTCTTTCATGAGCAGATTGGGAGAAGGAGAGAAAGAGAGCAAGGGAGATTTCTGGGCAGTGAGGAGAAGGAGACAGTAGCTTGGCACACATTCCAAGGCAGCAGTTCAGCAAGTCCGTACAGCAGAGTTTGGCACACATTCCAAGGCAGATTTTGGCACGATTTTCTAGAAGGCCGTACAGCATCTTTTTGGCACGATTTCCAAGAGGCCGTACAGCAGTTTCAGCACAGATTTCGAGGCAGCAAAGGGGCTGTTTTATTTGGCACGAATTTCGAGGCAGGCCGTACAGCAAGTGGCTGTACCGTTGCACGGAAATCGAGGCAGATTCCTACAGCAAGTTTCTGTTGTCTTTTGGCACGAATTTCGAGGTCCGTACAGCAGCATTTATTGATGTTTTGGCACAGATTTCGAGGTGGCTGTACCGCTGCATTTATTGCAAATTTTTGGGCACGAAAAACAAGGAAATTCGTACAGCATTTATTGTTGTTCCTGTTTTGCTGTTTGCACATTTTCCGAGGCAGTGGTTAAGCACGGAAAACGAGATAAGTTGTATAAGTTTACTTGCTGATTTTTTTGCTGAATATTTCTCTCACTGTAAAAAGCATTTTTCCAGAAATAAGAAGGAGCTTTCGAACTGGTTTTCCCCAAGAGTTGTAGGGGGTTTTTCCAAGGTCACCTTGACCAAAAATTTCTGAGTTATGATGTGTTGAATGACTGTTTGTTACTGCTGTTATTTTATTTCTGCATTTACAGCATTCTGAAAAATTTCCAGAATTTGTGTTTTCAGCAAAATTTATTTTTCCAGTTGTTGAATGTATGGTTATGGGAAAGGGCATTTAACTATTTTGGAGTAATAAGGCGAAAACTAAAAACCGGAGTGGGAAACAGAATTTTCTACAATTAACTTAGTTTGCACTTATATCAAATTTGATCTTACACTACTAAGTGACCTTGAGCTTTGCATCCTTATTTACCCATTCGAATGGATATCATTGAGGATGTTCATGAACTTCAAATCCAAGCTTACTCACAACATTTTTACAATGAGGTTGGCATGTGGATCGAAATCAAATAGCGCATCCATATTTGTCTTCTCGACCTAGATCAAGGTGGAATAGTTGGGTCATCTCCTTCTCTTCCTTGAAGTCGAGGCCATATAAGTTCACTTCCTTTTGCAATGTAGTGCATACAATCTTTTCATCTACATCTCATCTACTCTCTACCTAGTTACCTGAATCCACGACTAGCATTTTTTTCTTCTTGGCATCCTTCTTGTGGTTCTTTAGATTCAACTCTAGATGTAGCTTCCAACATTTATCTTTGATGTGACCATCTATATCATAATCATTATAGTGGTTGTTCAGATCCTTGCACTGATGCGTTGTTGTTATCTTCTTATCCTTTCCTTTACACTTCTTTATTCCCTCCTTGGAAGCATATTGGTGGTCTTTTTGCTTGGAACTGCTTGGTTGTCCTTTATTCTTACCCATATTCTTCAGATATCATGCTTGTACACAAGCCTCATCAATTATCTTAGGCTTAAAGAGCATTTCCTAATTCCTTTAGTAATTGGATAGACGTTCTAGAACTTGAGGAAAACAATTCATTTTTTAGGAGATATACCCAACATAATGGTCATTTATTTTGAACTTGATAATGCACTCTTGCACACCTGCCCTTCTACTATAAGTTATGTCAACAGATCCACTAGTTCTCTTCATGCCCAATTAGGTAGAGTTAGGACTTAATGGGTGTTTTAAACAACTCCCACTTGGTTAATGTGGGATCACAGTCTAGTCTAAGTGTCTCCATGTGACTTTCCCACCAAGTTTAGGCATGGTCCTCTAACTTCAATCAAGTAAATCAAATTTTTAAACATTGATTCAATTTGATAGAATCAATCTCACCTTGGTAGGGATTGATGTCCACTTTTGCTTCCACTATAAACAAATATTTTGAAGAAGTGATGGCATTGGAACTTGGTCTCTCCTTCTCTAGCTCTTTTGTTTTACTTTTGGGTCTTCATTATCTCCAAATGTCCCATCAGATCTAGCTTCTCAATTAGAGCTACTAAATTCCCTGAAACATTTAAACATGTTCTCTAGGGCTACCATCAGGATGGCCATGTTGCGAGAGATGATACTGACTTGTGCTTCTAGCTTTGAAAATCTCTCCTTCAACACATGGATTGTTACTATACTCATCTACCATGGCTAGGCTTTCGAGAATTCTTTCTTATGCTAATTCTTGTATTCTACAACTTCCCACAAAACCCCAAAGAAAGTTGTTCTCGTACCATTGGAATAGTTCATCACAACAAATCTTATAATATTTTGCAATCTCTTACTATGCAATGTTTTTGTTTTTGCTTTAGATTCAGGTTTTCATGAATATTCCATTAGAATAGTTCATCACAACAAATCTTATAATACTTTGCAATCTCTTAATATGCAATGTTTTTGTTTTTGTTTTAGATTCAAGTTTAATATTGCTAGTGCTACCCTCTGTTTAGTAGTGAAATTTTCACTACTCCAATGATTTTCATCACAAATGCAAGTTTATAGGTTGACGGAGCTTTGGATGGCCTAGGAGTTGTGAATCCACTTGATGATTTCCATGCCTCATTTAATAGTTGATGATGAGAAGATATGATGATGGATGCCTTAATGGTGTTTTGTTTGGTACACTTTCTTATCACAGAGAGAGAGCATTGCACTTGGTCATGTGATGTTTTGGCCTTCCTTTATGGTATATGAGGATATAAGGCTCCCATGATGGAAGGATATTTTCGGCTACAGGGACACTATATCGATCATGGCATAGAATTCTTAACATATACCTTGTCTTTTTTCATACATTTTTTCATACCTTGTCTTTTTAACATATATTTTTCATACCGTATGAGGTCATCTTGCACACTGTCTCATGCATTATTGTTCACATGTGCCATTTCTACAGGAATATTGTGCACACATGTTAAGGCACGATGTCATTATATTGGATTGATAAGGGGTTGCAACCTTTCTTCATGGAGTTAGTTGAGCATTAATGGCATTTCGCTTGATGATTTGTTTCATGGATCCACTTACTTGGCACTTGATTTGAGGACATCCACCATTTAAGGCCACTTTGCACATTCTTCCATGCCTTATTGAGGGGCACACATGTTAAGGCACGATGTCATTATATTGGATTGATAAGGGGTTGCAACCTTTCTTCATGGAGTTAGTTGAGCATTAATGGCATTTCGCTTGATGATTTGTTTCATGGATCCACTTACTTGGCACTTGATTTGAGGACATCCACCATTTAAGGCCACTTTGCACATTCTTCCATGCCTTATTGAGGGGATGTTTCACTTGGAGATCTCAAACTTGTTATCTTCGGAACGTTGACATGGTTCATACCCTATTTTGCGAAGATGCCCACCTTGGGGAGGTTGCATGCACCCATATGTATACTTATTGTTGAGGATGTCACACGTTAGAGGCTTTGTTGCACATTTATTCATGGTTGGATAAGGATGTATCATCTTAGAGAGGCACATATCCACTGATGGAGGGTTTTCTTGATCACTGCACTCTTTTCCATGCCATTGATGAGGAGGTTTCATATTGGAAAATATCTAAAAGGTTCCAAACCCTAGATCTGGGATTTCATTGCATATTTTAATGGCGTCTTCGCTTCAAGAACAATTATCTTTTGCCAAAGTACCAAAATTTCTACCATATCCATGCCATTAGATGCAATGTGGCCATGGAATTTCCAAATTGTGGTCATAATAGAAAATGTGACAAAAAATGGGTGAGTTATGATGGTTAGAACTCAATTGTATTAAAATTTTCAACACAATTTAACTAACTATTCGAGGAACACCCTACCTTTCTTGCTTGAACATTTTGTTATTTGGGAAAAGTGAAATTAATGTATGCACATGGGGGATGTTGGAAAATCAAGGTATTTGTAGATTTATGTTGATTCTCCTTTATTTGATAATTGATTGTGATATTTGTTGGCATTTTATTATTTCGTTATTACTTCTTCATGAAGCAATTATCAAAAACTTGAAGATCACAAAAACACAAAGGACAAAAGATATAGGCTCCACGCTAGAGCAAAACCCCACAACTAGGGAAAACCATAACAATCCACTTCTTATAGAATCAGATCAAAATGAGACCTCCAAGACCCAAAGACCAAGAGCCCTTCCAAGCACCAAATCAGCCCTCCAAAAGTCTTCTTCAGTCAAGTCAAAGATGCTCAAGCTTCACAAAGTCTGCTCCAAGTCAAAATTTCATCCATCTTCTTCAGTTCGGCAATTCAGCCTACAATCTTCGGCCCTGCAATTTGTACAGAAACCCTAGATCTCTTCACATGTGTGTGTAGAACAATCCAAGAACTCGGATTATCCTTTTTTTTCTTTAGGTCTCTCCTTCCTGTTTTTCGCTCTTCCTTACTTTTGTTAATTGCAGACATCAAACTTCATTGTTGTGTTTCAATGAGGGCGAGGTCTCCTCTATATATAGTCATCCAAGATAGCAAAAATGTGCTCAGCAAAGTTGACTTATCATGGCAGGGTCGACTAGGTGTTGGAGGACAAAATGACTTTACATGACTCAAAAATCATTTTTCTTTTCTTGTTATAAATTGCCCAAAGGAGTCATATACATATGACAAAGACTCTTTTGACTCATTAAACCCTAGGAGCATGAAGAACATGCTTGACCTAGACTTGAGCATGAAACCCATGCTTAAATAAAATTATTTTTCTTCTTTTACATAAAATACAAATTGATACAAGTACAAAGATAAATATGAGGACGGAACCTAGTTACTTTTCCAACAGGGGATGTTGCCTTGCGCATAGGACAAAGCTTTGCGCATTTTGAGTCTATCTTTGGAGGAATCCACCTTGGAAAGATACGCATGGCATAACCACCTCATTGTTTAATCATTGTTTGATTTGTTTAATGAGTTGGTTATGAGATATTGTTATTGTCTATGAAAATTCCAAAAAACAGAATCATATTGCAGCAGCTGATATTATTTCTTCTAATTGTTAATTCTATTTAACAATTTAACTATTGTTTCCTACGGCAAATATCGAAATAAATACACTGCAACCTTCACAAATAAAAATTGCGGAAGAAATAAACGCTGGAAGAAATGCTAGCACACACACATAAAATAACACAGTTACTTTTGGATGATATTCCCAGGAAAAACCCAACTTGGAAAAACCGGTGCAACAGCTGAGGGTTTTAATATTATGCAGCGGTGAAATAATCTGAGTACAACTAGATGCCCAAACTAGCAATCCTACAAAGAAAAACTGGCAAGAAAAATCTAATGAGGATTTTCCTCACTCCACAGGCAAATCTGAGCACCGACCTCAGCTCAAAATTGAGTCGTCCAAACTGCTTTTGCATTGTGTCACTGCATCACCCTCGCGCAGTCTCTGTGTCACTCAGCTCGGAATTGCGTCACCTCAAGCTTTCTTGTTAGTTGTCTGGAAAACTGACTCTCCTAGCCTCTCGAACTCTGCCTAGCTTCCGGCACTGAATCACTGCTTCTCCCTAGCAAATATGAATTTGCCTCTAGAGGCTACTGCACTGCCACTACATCAGCTTCACTGTGGCTTCTTTGCCTCTCTGCAAATACACTCACCGGATCTGGAATGCCTCCTCTGGCTTCACTGCCTCTACCCCTTCCTCACTACTTCGATCTCACTAAACCTCTCTCCGGCAACAAACAGCTGCTACTCTGGAAATTGATTTCCCGATAAAATAGAGTTGCTCAAGTGTATGATCTCCAAGCCCCATCGACTTCTTCTTATAATCCTCTGTGAGACTTCAACGGCCAAGATTATATCTTAATCGATGGCTAGGATTAACTTAAATCGATCCATGTGAGTCTCTAGAACATTCACACCTTGACTTAAATAATTCTGATTAATTAATCATATTCCTTAAGTTTAAAATTAGGAAATATTTAAAAACTTACTCATAATCTAATTAAGTCATCTCTAAGCGGAATTTCCAGAAACAATTTATGGGTTTTGGAGATCTCATGTATTCTAGCCTCTCCATAAAATCTGAAGGCTAGAACACATCCAATGTTATGAAAAACTAACACTCCCTCTTAGCGAGGAATGTATTCTAATACCGTTGCACCTCTGATAGCAATACTCTGTTTCCGCACCATCTCCTGTCACGCTGTTGATGGCTGGCTATTGCTACCCACCAACCACTATGCAACTTTGATATGCGTTGCATCTGTGTTGCTGTTGACCCTGTTGAACTGCTGCCAACAATGCAATCGTGATTCCAACAAGTGGTATTAGAGCATAGGTCACAAGTTCGAAACATACCTAGCTCGCGTTGGGGGGGAGATTGTTGGACATTGGATAAACCAACACTCCCCGTGTGTTTCGCAACATGGACTAACCACCTCTCGTGGATCCTTATCTCTGGCGATGCGATCGTTGACTAACACCTGTGGGTTTTGGTCTAACGGCAATCGTGATTCCAACAAGTTGTTTGTTGGTTCTGCTTCTCCTCCTTGTCCTTCTTCCTGAGAGGACATTGGGTACTATAGTGTCTTAGCTCGCCACACCAAAAGCACTTGACCTTCGAGAGGCCCTTCTTCTTCCTATGTTGCTCTCCTTGTCCCTGACTGGGACCCCTCGATGCGAGGGCCACATTCTCCCCCTCCTTCACCTGCTTCGACCCACTGCTATTGCTGCCACTGATGGAGCTCTTCATCAAGTCTCGCCTCAACTCCTCCTGGTACAAGTCTTCCCACATCCTATCCCATCTTGGCAAGTTTCTTTGCACAAAATACTTTGCACGAATACTTGTCACTCTTTTGAGACACTGTTGAGAGCTACTCGAACTAGCTCTGTGGATTGAGGCGTTGCTCCAACAGCTCCAAGCTCATCTCGGATCTCCTGAATCCTACTAAGGAAAGGGTCTATGCGCTCCCCTTTTTTCATCCTAGTGCATCTCACCTTCTCTTCCAAGTACATCTTTCGTTGCTCAGAAGATCCCTAGTATAGCATGGAAAGAGTATCCCACATCTCTTTGGTCATTCCCTGAGCCGCTATGTGTGATACGACGTGATCCCGAACTCCATCAAGGATCAACCTCTTTGCCTTCGCCATCTCCTTCTTGTATTGCTCGGTGTTTTCAAAATCGGACTCGGGTTCCGAAACGGCCGAGGGTTGGCTCTGACTCTGACTTCGACTCAGTATCGAGTCATCGACTCGGCCAGTTCAGTATCGAGATCATATTCATCTAGAAGGAAGGAGATCCTTGCCTTCCAGATAACATAGATGGAAGCTCCATCCAACATGTCCTGATCTTGAAGACTTGCTAAGGCCATCTCAACAATAAATGTCGAAAATATTCACTTCCCTTCTACTCACCTGCTGCTTAGCTATACGCACTCCCTTCTGGAGTGAGAAACTCTGCTCACAACGATTATTGATCTGCAAGGGAAATCTAACTTCTTGAGACTAGAGGTTCCTTGAGGGAAAATTTTCCTCAGTGTGTGATCTTCTTCCACCCAACGCTAGTTCTGCTTTAGCAAACTACTGCAAAACTACCATGTCTAGCTAGAGATCTGCTCTGCAAGAAAATATTGGTTGCTCCCTCTGCCTCTAGAATTCCTTGATCTGAAGAAATCAAGTTTTTATGTCGCTCTCTCAGAAAAACTGATTTTCCTCAAGAAATATGGCCTCTTGGCCAAGGTGACTGCGCTGCCTCTAAGGTTTCGAACTACTGCCCATACTCAGCAGTGAAACTCCTCCTTTCTTTGCTACTGAGCTCTCCGGCTGACCATCTGCACTCTGATACCATGTGAAAATTCCGAAAACCGGAATCCTATTTCAGCAACTGATATTATTTCTTCTAATTGTTAATTCTATTTAACAATTTATCTGTTGTTTCCTACGGCAAATATCGAAATAAACACACTGCAACCTTCACAAATAAAAATTGCGGAAGAAATAAACGTTGGAGGAAATGCTAGCACACAAACATAAAACAACACAGTTATTTTTGGATGAAAGTCCCCGAAAAAACCCAACTTGGGAAAACCTGTGCAACAGCTAAGGGTTTTAATATTATGCAACAGTGAAATAATCTTAGTACAATTGGATGCCCAAACTGGAAATCCTATAGAGAAAAACTGGCAAAGAAAAATCTAGGGAGGATTTTTCTCACTCCACAGGCGAATCCAAGCACTGAACTCAGCTCAAAATTGAGTCGTCCAAACTGCCTCTGCACAGTCACTGCATCACCCTCACGCAATCTCTGCATCACCTCAAGTTGTCTTGTCAGTCGTTGTCTGGGAAACTGACTCTCCTAGCCTCTGGAACCTCTGCCCAGCC
The DNA here is from genome assembly GCA_034641835.2 of Pinus albicaulis. Classification (NCBI taxonomy): domain Eukaryota; kingdom Viridiplantae; phylum Streptophyta; class Pinopsida; order Pinales; family Pinaceae; genus Pinus; species Pinus albicaulis. Next base: position 950,952,422 of record CM076582.1, read on the forward strand.
TCCGGCACTAAATCACTACTTCTCCCCAGCAAATACGAAATTGCCTTTAGAGGCCACTACGTCAGCCTCACTGTGGCTTCTCTACCTCTCTGCAGATGCACTCACTGGATCTGTAATGCCTCCTCCAGCTTCACTGTGTTTGCCCATCTCATTGCTTCGATCTCACTGAACCTCTCTCCGACAACAAACAGCTTCTACTCTAGAAATTGATTTCCCAGTAAAATCGAGTTGCTCAAGTGTATGATCTCCAAGCCCCATCGACTTCTTCTTATAATCCTCTGTTGAGACTTCAACGACCAAGATTAGATCTTAATTGATGGCTAGAATTAACTTGAAATCGATCCATGTGTCTCTAGAACATTCACACCTTGACTTAATTAATTCCGATTAATTAATCATATTCCCTAAGTTTGTACTTAAGAAATATTTAAAAACTGATTAATAATCTAATTAAGTCATCTCTAGGTGGAATTTCTAGAAACGATTTTTGGGTTTTGGAGATCTCATGTATTCTAACCTCTCCATAAAATTTCAAGGCTAGAACACGTCCAATGCTACAAAAAAACTAATATTGTCTTGTTTTCTTTAGAAAAAAACATGGATCTAGAAGACTCCAATATTATTTTATCATTGTTCTTAGAAAGATTAGTATATCTAGGAGAGCAATTATTAATTTAAAATAAAAGTAGATCGAGCTAGACTCTAGTTGAAAAGAGTATCTCTCTCTATTTGTAGTTATGGTTGGATTGATGAACAACTATCTTAATGCAGAAAACACAGAATTAAACTAAAACTTAAAGGAAAGAAGCTAAGCAAATAACACATCATCTGCTAATCAACACAAGATGTACCCTAGGAAAACACAATATCGAAACAACTGAGGTGGAAGATGAGGCCTATCCCTTGCTTTTTTCTTCTCAATTATGAAATGCAAATACAAAGAAAGTGCACTCACTATGGTGTTGCCATGGACAATGTGGCTTGTATGGCTACTATAAGACCTTCTACTTCTTCTGTTTTGCACCAATATTTTTCTAATCACAATGCTTTGCTCTACTATGGAACAATACTCAAAACAATAAGAATGGAAATACCTTCTTTCCTAGCAGCCCAATATTTAACATAGTTGATATTCATCTAGGGTTAGGGTTAGGGTTTTTGCATACCTTAACTCCTAATTAGATTTAAGTTATGAAACTTCTAGAATCTTCTTGAAAGTTCACAAGTCACTCCACGCGTGTGTAATGTGAAATGACAATGCATCCACTTACTGTTATGGTGGTCAATAAGATATGTCAACATGAGGGAATCATAACATTCTTATACAAACATCATTTGAAGTGTCTTTTTGCACCATTGGAAAGCTCTCAATGTGTAGAATAGTGTTGTGAGGTTTAAACTTTAATTGCAAAGTTTTGACCCCAAAAACAATCGTTTAAGATCTCAAACAAGCTCTGAAAGTTTGTGGATCCCAAATCACCAAAGAGGGACCTGCCCCCTAAAAGCCAATAACCCCCTTTCCCCCACTAAAAATGTAACAAAATGGATGACAAATTATATGATGACCCACTTCAAATAATTTTCAGACTTAAGAAAGTTTGGTTTTAGGTTGTTTTTGTCTAGCTTTAGATAAAGCGTGTGAGGGAAACATAGTTCTAGGGAGAGGACACAAGTCCCAAGGTGGTTATTCGTCTTATTGAAGTGCTCGCTTAATGATAGTTCCTTCATGCAAGTTGACAATGCAAATCCCAAAGCCAGAGCCAGAAAGAGATCAAGGAACGGGAAATGATCCAACGGTTGGATTTGTTTTTATTGTAAACCTCATATGACCTTGCACAAGAGAGCTTAGGGTAGAGTTTACGTAGTCAATCTTACTTCAGTTCAGAGAAAGGAAGTAAGATTTGTCTACAGCACTGTTATTTTGTTTTTTGCCATGATAGGCAAAGATGTGATTTGGGATAGACCTGTGGGTATTTTGTTATATATATTTTTTTTATATTTTGTTTTTCAGTTTCTAGAATTTGAATATAGCAATTTTGATAGTATGTAAAGCTTAAAGTTACCTAGGGTTTTAGGAGATTCTTTGAATATATAATACGTTAACATGGTCTAGAAAATCTAACATTTTCTTTGCTAGAAAACTACTATCAAAATCGTATGTTCTGCTAGCATTTTCTTTGCCTTTGCCTGATGTCCAAAAGATTCTAAGGTATGTTCTTCCAATGTATCTTGCTTTGCAAGCAACGGCTCAGATAGTTTAAAAGTCTTCGGACTATCAGGCAAAGGCAGATAAGAAGGAAAGCTTGCATGCCCCAGGGCCCAAACCAGTGTTACTCAAGGCAACACGCTGCACCACTATGGCTAGCCCCAATTTTCTAATGGGCTGGCCACTGTACATCTATAGTCACAGCCCATACTCACCTTCCCCCCGGCCCCCCAACTTTCTTCTTTGCTATCAAAAATCCATAACCGTTATTGTTTAAAAAAAACACAATGGATCTATGCCAGTCACTAGAAAACTTGGGCAATCTCTCAGACTTTGTTAATAGGAAGTGCCTGATCTTATTCAATTTCATTCTCTAGTATCATACAAATGAATCAATTATAGCTTAATCCCTGACCAATATGTATCTAAAAATTCGTCATTATAAAACAAAACAAAACTTAAAATAAAGTTCAATTTCTACGATATTCATGGGGATCTAGGGTGGCACTTTTGAACTAATGCCGCCAAAATTTTTGGGACAAATATCTAGTATTTGGTTAATTTTTCGTTTTTTTGCAGAAGAATCCCCATTTCAAAACATTTTTCAGCCTTAAATTTTATAGGATCATAACACAATTGCTAACCTTAAATTTTATTGGATCAAATTTTTTGTATGAAAAAATGCCAAATTTTTCTATAAATAGAAATAAAATCCTGAGCCTTGAAGCAAATATTTACAAATATATCCCCAGATATTTGTTAAACATTTTGAAATTACAGAATATGCTAAGACATTCACACTTACCAGATAATTCTTAAACTTTACCTAAATTAACTGCTCGCAGCGGAGAACATCAAGAAACTGAACCAAATTCCTAATCTTTCCCACTTGAAAGCAAATGAATTAACTATAAAAACTCTTGAAAAATATTTTATAGATGTCCCTAGATGGCATAAGACTGTTATTCTTCATTTCATTGACCAGCTGCAATGCATGGTCAGTCCTGTCAGCCTGGGTGAAGCCATTAATCAGAGTAGTATAAGTCGCGCTATTGGGCACAATTCCTTTAGCCTTCATCTCCTCCATCGACCCCATAGCTTCGTCCAGTAGACCCGCATCACAGAGCCCCTGAATCAAACTAGTGTAGGTAAAAACATCAGGGGCCACCCCCTTCTCAACCATGAGAACCTGCATTTCTCTGGCAAAATTTAGCTCGCCCATCTTACAGAGCCCGTCAATGAGAGAATTGTAGATGACAACATCGAGCTCGCAGCCTATGGCCACCATCTCGTTCACAAGAACAGCAGCTTCATAAAAATTGCCCTGTTGACAGAGCCCGTGAATGAGAGCCGTGTAAGTAGCATTGTTGGGAAAGCAGCCGCTGATAATCATCTCGTCCAGGAATTCGATGCCCATCTTAAAAAGCCCTTTCTTGCAGAGCCCATGGATGAGCTGAGTGTATGTCACCACATTGGGGCTGCACTCGTTGCCCCTGATCTTCATCTCATTTAGGACCTGTACGGCCCTTTCCACCTCCCCACAGTCACAGAGCCCTTGGATGAGGGCCGTGAATGTGACCGTGTTGGGGGTTATTCCTCTGCGCTCCATCTCGTCCAAGATATCTATGGCGGCATCCACCCGGCCTGCGATGCAGAAGCCATGGATGAGAGTTGTGTAAGTGACCACTGTGGGAGAAAAGCCCCTGGCCTGCATTTTGTCCATAAGGCTTACACCCAACTCCAGCTGAGCGTCTTTGCAGAGGCCATTGATGAGAATATTGTATGTGAATGAGTCCGGAGCCAAGCCCTTCTCCTCCATCTCCCGGAATATCCCCATTGCTTCAGGGGTCTGGCCCTTCTTGCAGAGGCTATCTATTTTCCTGCTGTAAGAGATCACATCGGTCTCCTGATGGTTTAAGAGCTTGGGCTGATAGATTCTCAGAGAAGATGGGATTCTTCTTCTCCTCCTTGTGCGTACAGCAAGGCCAGTGTTATCCTGAGGAGTAGGAGGAGATTTTTGCAGGTGAGGTTTCTTCGACTGCGGTCGTTCAGGCCCTTTGGATGGATAATTGATCGTTGATGTTATTGTCATCTGTGAAGGAGCATGTGGACGCTGAGAGAGCCATAGAGATGGACTGTTCGGTGTTTGGTACATTCCTGGGGCGTTGAATCTCTGATTCTTTTTCCAATTTCCTGTTACAGAATTGAGTTCGCCAATTGGAAATTATTGGTTGCCACTCGCTTACACTCCTGGCTCATAACCCCAACGCTGCATTGATCTTCCACAACCTGCTGGCTTCGTTGGTATCGATATATTTAATAAAATGATATATTTTTCATCTTAAAAGATGCTATAGGGTTAATAGTGAAGATAAAATAACAAATAGGTTTAGTTTGCTATTATAATTAAAATGATCTTAATTAAATTGATTTCTATATTACTCGTAAAAATGATTGTTTAACGATTTCTTTTTTCATTCAAAAACATATTTACGGTATTTCATCCTAAAATATGCTATAGAGTTGTTTTTAGTGTGATTTTTTGGAGTTTCAGTGCAAGAATTTGTTAAAAAAATTTGAGGTAAAATCTTGATTTCTGTTATTTCAATTGGTTTTATATGTGGATTCGGCACCCTAAAAACCCCTAGAGCATTTTCATTGTGCAATGTTACTTATAAAACTTGTGTTTTCAATAAATTTCTGCAAGATTTTAGAGTAATTAACCCTGAAAATACCATCATAAAAGTCTTCAAAAAGTCGCACTAAAGACTACTCCTAACAAATAGGTTTAGTTTTCTATTATTCTTAATTAAATTGATTTTTATATTACTCCTAAAAATGATTGTTTAACAATCTGTTTTCATTCAAAAACTTTTTCTTTTTTCTTTTTTATTTTTTTTATATTATTTTTTTTTGTTATTCTATAGAATTAGAATGAAAAAATACAAAAAATAAAATAAAAGTATGTTGCAACTTTATGGAGTTTTTGCAATAAGATAGCAATCTATATTTGTTGAAAAACATTGGCTTACATAGAAAAAAAACTACTATATGTCTTGTTGTTATGATTCTGATATATTTCCAACCTAATAATACAAATTTCTCATAAAATTTTCAATTATGAGGTAAGAACAACAAAATTGTCAAAATTGTTAATTATGAATATATGTCTTATGAGAAATTAGAAGGAGATTGAGTGAGATCAAATTGTCAAAACAAATTTGTCTTGAATTTGTCTTGATAGATCTCTTTGATACTTTCGATTTAGCATATTAATGTGAGACAACAAATTAGAACACGTGCTAATTAGAGGGAGTGGGTTTCATGAATAAAGTCGCTCTCTTATTCTTCATATGAATTATATCTTGGGTCCAAAATTAAGGCTTTCTTTGATAATTTGTTTGTCACATTATTAAATTCTCTGTAGATATGCCTAAAGTTGATGACCTGAAAGAGTTATTTCAGTTCCACTATTCTGTGATTTTGTTTTTCCAAGCTATTAAATTTAGGACATCCAGTTGTGCTTGGCATGTTAACCAATCAATGACACAATTAGAATTGCCAAATATTTGAATGTTTTTAATGTTTTTGAGCTTTGCTAAGGACAATAGTGCTCAAACAACAATCAATTCAGCTTTGGTGTTCGTCCCGAGTCCAATTCCAATTTTGAAGCATGTAGATTTTGAATCTGTCAGCTTTATCAAACCTCCACCCCCACAAGAGTTGCCTTATGCGGCTCTGTCAAAGAAGCCTACAGGAAGATCATGAGAGATATTTGGGAGAGGAGCAAGTCTTTGGAATTTTGATCTTTTAAGAGGTAAATCATTCTTGTAAAGATAGATGATTTTAGAGGGTTGAGGAATGATGGAAATGCTTGCATTTTTTAAGATAACTATGTTGCTTAGCAACCAAATGCCCCATGCAACAAAAATAGGGAGTGCTCATATATATTGATATTTCTTCACCCAAAAACAGAACACATCCTCAAAGGTGTTCTCGATCATATTTTCTCTAACGTTGATGACTTGGAGGACCATTGACTATATTTCTCGAGCAGAATTACAATTCACAAATAGATGATCTATAGACTCCTCATTTTGTTTGTAGAGGAAACAACCATTTGGCCCCATGAAACCCCTTTTTATCAAGTTATCCTAGGTTAAAATTTTAATATGAAGGACCAACCAAGCAAAACACCTTAATTTGTTGGGAATGTGTCATTTCCATATGAGGTTGTTCCACCATCTAGAGATCGAAATGACCTCCATGTGTGAAATCACTTCATAAGCAAGGCAACTGGTTACCTTGCCAGATTTGGAATCCCATCTCCAGACCAATTTGTCGTTTGTATTGCTAAGTCTCACTCCATTGAGATTCATCACATTCATGAGAGAGTTCCATTGTAAAGCTAAAGGACCCACCAATCCTAGCTTTGTTGAGATCATCCAATAATTTGAAGAGATTTGTTGAGGGTGCATTTTTTTAATATTAGATAGGTAGAAAATTCCTTTGGAATGTAAGATTTGAATTGTGTTGAAATCTGCAACAAGAAACAGTGAAATTGGCATCCAAAAACAACATGACAGCACACACACTAGTGTGGGACCACAGGCCACACAATGATGGGTGCTAGCGATACATTAGTGTGCAAGCCAATTTATTTAATAAATCGGAAATGTGTCTAATTTAAATTTCTCTTAATTAAATTGGACAATAAATTGTAATCTTATCTCATAAACACTTGTAATAGTTAACTTAGTGTGATAGACTCGGTTAGCTCATGAAATTCGAGTTGAGGGTGGTTGGTGAGGCACGCAGAGTTATTCTAATAGTTTTTTAGTCCAAGTTGCAGTTAGTGCATTAGTTTAATGCATGAGAAATCAGTGAACTCAATTAAGTGAGTTAAAATCAATTTAACTGGTTGTAACTGATTGTTGCACTAGTGAGAGATCAAGTGAATTAAATTAGCTTTAATTCACATGCAGTGATCTATCAAGTGACTGATGATTTACTATTAATAGTTGCATGCATGTTTGTTCTGATGAAGGCCCAGTTGAGACAGAGGTTAAAGGGATGTTAACTATCAATTGTATTTTTAGCAAACTGCACAGATGCAATTAAAACACCACAGGATTGCCCATGATACTTGCGCAGTCAAGGAAGGCTGAAATTCCTAAAGAATAGGGATTACATTCCACAGGGATTACGTGAGCAAGGCAAGCTGAAGACAGACTGAGAATTGGCTAAGTGTTGGCCCGATTTTTTTGGGATTTGTGTGAAACAATCAGGAGAGTGCAACAAAATCTTGTGAGAAGAGTGCATTGTATTGTTTCATGATTCCTTGGTTCATTATACAATAGAGATAGAGGGGTTTTGAGCAACAATCTTTCCCCAAGAAAAATATCTGTGTTGTGGATTGATTTGCTTTCTCTTACTTGGTGTGATTGTGTGATCGTGTTTAATTTCGCAGAATTAATTGTAGAAGGATTCAGTATCTTTCTCTAGTATATTGCATGATCAAATTGAATCCATTGAAAAACATATTGTTTGTATAATTTCTACATGGTATCAGAGAGCCAAAAATCACAATAGTGGAGAAGAAATTAAGTTTGTGTTGAACAATATTCAAACTTGTAGATACTTTCATTGGAGCGACAAGCAAATCAAGATGGCTTTCAATGGCTTAAGATTGGAATATGCACTCGAGGGAAATTCTAATTATATTGCATGGAAAGATAGAATGGAGGCAGTTTTGGAGGACACTGGGTTGAAAGAATTCATTGATAATGATATTCCCAAACCTGCAGCACCAAACGCCGCTCTTCTTGATGCTTGGAAAAAGAAGGTAGCAAGGGCGAGGAGGATCTTATTAGAGGGAGTTCGAGATCACATTGTTTCGAGTCTCCATGGAAAGGAAACTCCACATGCAATGTGGAAGGCCTTGACAGATCTGTTTCAGAATAGCAGCGGCCAAAGGAAGTTGGCGCTGAAGGACAAGCTCAGGAAAATCAAGAAGGAGGAGGGCGAGACGGTACCAACATACTTGGCGAAGTTCACTCAATGTTGAGATGAGCTTGGAAGTGTTGGTGTGACCATAGCATATGATGACTTGGTGAACCTAACACTTCTAGGCCTTCCCAAGAGCTGGCATAATTATCAGGACTCTATCAATGGGAGGAAGAAGCTACCAGATTGGGAGCGACTTTGGTCGGATTTGGTACAAGAAGAATTCAGGTGGAATACTAGGGATGGATCCTCATCCAAGACCAATGACGAGGAATATTGTGCCTTGGCCAGTAAGGCAAAGAAGGCCAAGGGAAAGAAATCCCAAGGCGAAGTGGGCAAGAAAGACTTTTCCAAGATCAGATGCTTTCACTGTCACGAGCATGGGCATTATGCTACAAATTTTCCACAAAAGAAAAGCAAGAAGGAGCCTGCAATTGTAGCAGGTGAAGCATTGGCTTCACAGTTCGATCTTGATTTTACTCTCATTGCATGCATGGCCAACACTGTAATGGGATGCATGTGGTACTTAAACAACGGTGCCCCATTCCATATCATGGGGAATAGAGATCTCTTCAGTGACTTGGAGGAGAAGGACCTCCAACAGACCATAAAGTTTGGAGATGAGGAGAGGTATAGCGCGACCGACATAGGTACAATTACCTTTCATAAGGAGAATGGCTCCCATTTCAGACTAGCAGATGTTTTGCATGTTCTAGGCCTAAGGAAGAATCTTGTCTCTATAGCGGTATTGGAAGAACGTGGTTATGAAGTAATGTTTAGAAAAGGAAAAGTTTTCCTTAAACACATAGCCACAGGACAAGTGAAGCAGATCAGTGTAAGAGTCAAGAACATGTATGCTCTCAAGGTTTAGGATGCATGCAAGGCTTTGAGGAGCAAAGCAATGGTTAATGACTTGGTGGTTGAGAGGAAGCAATTATCTCTCAACATGCAACCTCAGAGGAAGTCTCAGAAGTTTGTGTAGCAGCCACAATTGGAGAAGCAGAGAGGAGATCAAGTGGAAGATTCCACTCAAGCAGAGACCTCCAGGAGGCGGAAATTTCGAGCCAAAAGAGCATAGGGAGTACATGAAGCTATACCTCCAGGTGTGAGGTAGGGCGATGTGCAGAATTAATCCCAAGAAGAAATTGGGCAGGGTTCAGTGAGATGGTGTGTCTCATGGATCAAACCTAGCTACGAGGAGCCCAGAGTACAACAGTAGCAGGAAGGATCGGTTATATTGTCAAATGTCGTGAAGAAACAAATCAGAGTGATAGGTGTCGGATATTGGAGTGTGGATCAGAGTTTGCAGCAGTGCAAAGTGCATGGATGAAAATGTCAACAGCGCAGAGAGTCCCGTAGACATGTGGAGTAGCTAGCAGCAGTCAGAAGACTCTGATGACAGATGCATTATACTGATTAAATTGTTTGGAGGCTATTCAATTTCAGAATTGTTGCATGCAAGAGTTTCATGCACGAACAACACTATTAAAAGTGTTGCATGCAGGAACATTCCAAAGGTACCAGATCGGGACAGATTGATTCCTTTCTTGTTGAGAGGTAGTGTTGAAATTTGCAACAAGAAACAGTGAAGTTGGCATCCATAAATAGCATGACAACACACACACTAGTGTGGGACCACAGGTCACACAGTGATGGGTCCCAGCGATACATTAGTGTGTAAGCCAATTTATTTAATAAATTGGAAATGTGTCTAAAAAAAAGTTCCCTTAATTAAATTGGACAATAAATTGTAATCTTATCTCATAAACACTTGTAATAGTTAATGGAGTGTGATAGACTCAGTTAGCTCATGAATTTCGAGTTGAGGGTGGTTGGTGAGGCATGCAGAGTGATTCTATTAATTTTTGTGTCCAAGTTGCAGTTAGTGCATTAGTTTAATGCATGAGAAATCAGTTAACTCAATTAAGTGAGTTAAAATCAATTTAACTGGTTGTAACTGATTGTTGCACTTGTGAGAGGTCAAGTGAATTAAATCATATTTAATTCACATGCAGTGATTTGTTAAGTGATTAATGATTTACTATTAATAGTTGCATGCATGCCAGTTCCGATGAAGACCCAATTGAGACAGAGGTTAAAGTGTTGAATGCAAGAGTTGCATGTGCAAACAACACTATAAAAGTGTTGCATGCAGGAACATTCCAAAGGTACCAGATCATGACAGATTGATTCCTTTCTTGTTGAGAGGTAGTGTTGAAATTTGCAACAAGAAACAATGAAATTGGCATCCAAAAACAACATGACAGCACACATACTAGTGTGGGACCACAAGTCACACAGTGATGGGTCCTAGCGATACATTAGTGTGCAAGCCAATTTATTTAATAAATTGGAAATGTCTCTAATTTAATTTCCCCTTAATTAAATTGGACAATAAATTGTAATTTTATCTCATAAACACTTGTAATAGTTAATTGAGTATGATATACTCAGTTCGCTCATGAATTTCGAGTTGAGGATGGTTGGTGAGGCATGCAGAGTGATTCTATTAATTTTTGTGTCCAAGTTGCAGTTAATGCATTAGTTTAATGCATGAGAAATCAGTTAACTCAATTAAGTGAGTTAAAATCAGTTTAACTAGTTGTAACTGATTGTTGCACTTGTGAGAGGTCAAGTGAATTAAATCAAATTTAATTCACTTGTAGTGATTTGTCAAGTGACTGATGATTTACTATTAATAGTTGCATGCATTCCAGTTCTGATGAAGACCCAGTTGAGATAGAGGTTAAAGGGATGTTAACTATCAATCGTATTTTTAGCAAACTGCCCAGATGCAGTTAAAACACCACAGGATTGCCCATGATACTTTCGCAGTCAAGGAATGTTGAAATTCCTAAAGAATAGGGATTGCATTCCACAGGGATTGCGTGAGCAAGGCAGGCTAAAGACAGGCTAAGAATTGGCTAAGTGTTGGCCCGATTTTGTCTGGATCAGTGTGAAACAGTCAGGAGAGTGCAACAAACTCTTGTGAGAAGTGTGCATTGTATTGTTTCATGATTCCTTGGTTCATTATACAATAGAGATAGAGGGGTTTTGAGCAACAAGCATTCCCTAGGAAAAATATCTCTGTTGTGGATTGATTTTCTTTCTCTTACTTGGTGTGATTGTGCGATCATGTTTAATTTCCACATAATTAATTGTAGAAGGATTCAGTATCTTGCTCTAGTATATTGCATGATGAGATTGAATCCATTGGAATACATATTATTTGTATAATTTCTACAAATCAAATCAGGAGATAGCTTGTAGACACCATCTCCCCCTATGAAGGGATCTTTTCCAGGAACTATATGATTTTTGTCCCCTAAATTCCATGTTAACCAGTTGAAGAGAGAGGGAAAGGAAACCATGAGGGCTTTCCAAACAACACAACCTCTTTTAACATATTTCCCTGCCTATTTTTTGAGCCAATTAGCCATTAACAACCTATTTAATATTTTTTCTTTTAAAACCAAGCTCCATAGACCTTCACCAAATCGGCCTCTCCATAGATTTTTCATCATCAAGGATTTTGCAAACCAACTCATATTTTCGAACCCGCAACCTCCAAGACTTTTTGGGATTGATAGAGAGGTCCATCTTGCCAGATGAAAACCTTCTTTGCTATTTTTCCTGATTCACAAAAATATGAACATTAATTGTCTAATGGAAGTGAGGATGGTTGTGGGAATCTTTGCTAAAGCTAACCTGTAAACTGTAATATTTTCCAACACACATTTGACTAGAACTTTTCCGCCTCCTAGGGATTGCCAATTTTAGCACCATAAGTTTATTTTTTGTTCCGCTCTTTTGATCAGCCACACCCAATCCCCTTTATGGTAATTATTTGGCTTCAGAAAATAGTTGAGATATTTGATACCATTTTCCAAACAGGAAGCCTATAGGGGAAATAAAGAGTCTATATCTGAGAGGATGTAAGGGTTGACAGAGAAATGGTGGAAATAATATTTTTTTAGGTTGATTTCCATTCTAATAGCACTACAAAAACTATTTATGGCTCTATGGAAGGCATGTCATTCCTTTACAGCTCCCATTCCTATCAGTAAAATGTCATCCACGAACAATAGATGTGTGATGAATAGCTTATGTGTTATTTTTACACCTTTTGAGTTACCTGACTTCTTTTCCTTCAATAATAATAGGCAATCCTTCCATCACCAACAAAAACAACAAAGGTGACAAGGGACATCCCTATCTAAAGCCTCTAGTGTTAGTGAATTTTTCGGAGGGCAAGCCGTTTATTATTTAACATGTCCAAAGGAGTTGGATCTAATGGTAGAAAGCGAGGATTTTTGTATTGTTGGGAAAGGTTCAATTTCCATGAGGGCCTCACTTGAAGCTGTGGAGCACCTTGAGGTAGTGCTATAGGGAATTTGTTTCTTCATGTTCATTGTTACTCAAGTTGTAAATTTTAATAACACAATTAATGAGGCTTCATCTCTAAGATATGCCACAATTGTTTTACTCATATTGAATATTAAATTTTCACTTTATTCTAGTTTAATTCTCATGCACATTATAATGTAATGTCTTTTACTTCTCCTACATCGATTTTAATTTAAGTGCACCTTTACTTTCCATTGCTCTAATTAGAAAATCTCACTTGGAGTCTTTAAAATTTTTAAGTGATGTTCAATATTTATAAGAAAAAAAAATGTTAGCTATCAGATTCTAAAACCTTATTAGATGAAACCTACAAATGTAATCCCTTGCATGTAATTTAATCAAGTCTCCGAGAATCTTGTAAAAAGGAAATAAGACTATATAAATTAGATTTTATTATAATTAATGTCAATTATAACTTTCATGCTAATTTTGCATTTGCTTTTATTAAAATCTTCTCAAATGTGGTGATAAAATATTCTATCATAAGCATTCTTTAAATTATGACTCTATTGATAACCAATACATCTCAATGCATCTTGGGATCGCAAAAAATTGAATGAACAATTATAGCAAAACCTTCAAAGAGTTGGGTAACCACACAGTAATAAAATAGCATTAAACAAGTTCTCTTGAATCGTCATTTAATACTGGATAAATTATGAACTATAAGTTATGATGGGAAAGCCAATTTGATGTATATGTATGGAAAAGTCTCCTCTTCGGTTTGGGAATGCCAATTTATTAAACCAATTAAAGAGAGTCGAAATGGTTAAGGTAAAATATGAAGCATATCGTGTCCTATTAAGGCTACTTTGTCTTTTGGTTAAGCATGCTTTGTGTACCTAGTGCATAGTGTTAGAAGTGTATATTAAGCACAATAACCCTCTAACTTGAATGTAAGAATGTTGATATGGAGTTGTTGTAGCCGCTACAATACCACCCAAAATTTCGGGTATATTCAAAATTTCGGGTCCCCCTCTGCTCCCCCAGCCCTAGATACATGTAAGCCAGACCTGAATTGCGTTTAATCCTCACCCCCCAAGAGTAGTCCCGGTTATTTAAAGGAGGCCTTCTATGTGAATGAATCATTACCCTGTGAAATCATGAAGTGTCAAGGTCTACTATGGTCGATGGTTGTATGAAATATAAGTTTTAATCCGGTTTCTGAACTTAGAGATGCTCAAACAATTGACTTAGGTTACAATATCTTAGCTTGGATATTTCAATGTTGCTGCTCCTCGAATAAGCTATTTTTTCTAGTCATTTGTTTTCTCATTATTACCGAGAGTTGAATCATTCTCATATTATTCCTTTCATGAAATTGGTCAAAAAGGCTATCAGTATACATTGAACAACATATATGTTTCATTAAGAGTCCATTGGCACGACACCATTAAAATACTCTACAAGATGAGGTTCCAATTGTCCATGTGAGCTACACTAACTCTTCTAAGGGGTTTTGAACATGGCATGATGATGCCCTCTCCAACACACAGTGATTCTCCAACATATGGCATAGTTGGTATTCAATACGGGTAGAGGATTAATTCCTTCGAATTTGGACTATTTTGGCACATTCAAAAGCCTTAGAATTTGCACAGGAACCATTGTAAAGGGCCAACGCACTTCAAAAGAAATGTGTAAGGATGTAAATGACGAAGAAGGTGAAAAGTATATTTCTGTTTGACATCAGAAGTGCGTGTCCTGGAGAATGTTCAAGGGTAGAAAAGGGCATTAAGAAGCCTCTCATCGAGATAATGTTATCCCACTAATCCATATCTCTCAGTGCAAAGAAAGAATTTTTGTGGCCATCTAAAGAATCAAAATCCTCCGAAATGTGCTGCTCTAAGCTCAGTCTCCACATCTCATAAATCAGAAAGTGTTTCAATATAGGGCTCCAATGCATCGGCGAAATTACAAATTGAACTCACATACTTTCATCTTGTCCTATTTATGTATAGTATATAGGCATCAGGAGAAATGGATCATTTAGAATGAGGAGGAACATAGTTGCACAAAAACATTTCAGAAAGATAAAGAAAATCACAGTAAGGTAAGCTTCATGCTAAACAACTTGCCCTTCGGCATGTGGTCTAGTGACAAGTTTAAGGCCTTTTTATAAGGATACCCCAGGTTCAAATCCCAATAGGCTGGTTGGGGTAGAAAAGCTACATCCGAGAGTTAGCTTGACAGCCCACGGATACAGCGACCGAAACTAAAGTAGGTCTTTTCACTAGCGCTACCGTGGATAGATGGCAAACAACTCAAGCCCTAAATTAGCATTCTGTTGAAATTTTACAATCAATTCCCTAATAGAAATTCCCCCATAAAACTCTTGTAACAAACTTGGACTAGTAAGCGATTCAACTGCAAATTTTTAAGAATTTAAAGGCAAAATTCAACCACGATGAATTGATTTTAGATGTGTTGTATAATTTATGCGAGGGTTTTTATCACACAACAAATTAACATCTCATATTTGCAACAAATGGAATATTTAAAAATATTATTAACGACAACCAATAGCATAAGCTTCCCTAACAGCAGGGAGAGAAGTAAAAACACAAGAAATTGAGAGATCACCATGGCTGAGATTTGCTTATAAAAACTTCTTGCTTAAGGGGCCAAGCACGAGATCCTCGAAATGACAAATATTAGTAAGAACGTGCTGCGTAGATGCATTGGGACACTACGCGTCAGAATTCACCGTTGCATGTCATGATCTTTCGCCGAAGTGTCACTTGAACACCACAACGCATGCACAACTAAGAATAACGCATTTACTTATTCGTTCAACCTGATTCTCTCTCAGTGTCATAGGTGATGGAATATGTGTACTAGCACACAACGCTTGATGGATACGTATCCTTGGAGTAGGTGGGATCCTCCACGCTGCACCAGCGATTGGGTCCCCGTGTCATTTTCTAGCCCCATCAGTTGTCTTTCATTTCTGTTGCAGCAGCAGTCGGCGTCCTCACATAAAAAATGCTCCTCTCACTAATAATCAACATGCGAGAACCATTGTCAGGGTATGCTCTAGATGCGGTGATGGTGTCATGGAGGACGAAAGGTATCACACTCAGAAGGTAGATTAACATTCAATTTCAGCATGGTAAGCAAGGGGCTCCAGAGGGCATCATGTTATCAGGTCGCATAGTCGCAGTTTTGCTGCAGCAGGGGTGGATGCGACCCAATCTCAAACGCGACCATGCGACCTCCGTTCAAGTCGCAGATGTCCACAGGTTGTAAAGTCGCAAACCTCAGGAACGAACATAATTTGCGACTTTTTGAGAACTGCGACTATGTTACTTCTATGGGTCGCTATCCTCGCTTAGGTCGCCAAGTCGCATGCCTCAGACGAGGGCAGAAAGGATAAGCTACGACCCTGCGACCACTACAAGTCACAATTCCTACCAAGTCGCAGCCTCTCAATACCCTCGGGATGCACACCGTGGTCTATCCCAGCACATAACAAGAAGTGGGATATGCCGTTGGAAAGAGATATCATGCTACAACCAACTATACGTTTCGGTTATATGATAGCATCAATTAGCAATTCAATTTTTCTCCCCATTCCATAATTAAGCAAGTTCGGTGTAGGCATGCATGACTTGTTTGTTCATTCTTATGCAGAACATGACTACAAAGGGGTCCAAACTAATTTTAGCTCCCATGAATATATTACATTTAATTTGTTTACTTGCAGGTAACATAAGGAAACATTAGTGTTGACCTAAATGAAGAGAGTTGCTCACTTCCTCCAGAGGCCGCACAACTGGGTTTCAAACCAACAAAGAAACCCATGTCATGTGGACACTCCAGATCTCGTGCAAAACGGGAAAAAATCACTCTCCCATTTATCGACTCATGCAAATTCCCTTAGCACTATAATGGCATTACTAGCAGATAGAAGCTGCTGGTTCGCGTGACGAGAGCTAAAGTTGTCTTCCGGGGAGCAAGTCTTTGAGATCTCCAAGACGAAAGTGTAGAAGGAATAGCCCTGAGTTGCAACCTCCTTAGGTCGCGACTAACCTTAGGTTGCAGGTTGTAAACGACTCCAGGTCGCAGGTCGCAAACGACCCTAGGTCGCAGGTCGCAAATGACCCAAGGTCGCAAGTCGCAAACGACCCAAGGTTGCAAGCTGCAGATGTCCCTAGGTTGCATGTCGTGAATAGCCCAAGCCGCAAGCCAGCTCAACAGTCGGGAAGACCAAAAGTCAAGGGAAAATCAAGAGTCATCTCAGCCTATGTGTACAACTTCAGGAAAGGATATCAGGACTTTTAGTTCTACAATTGAAGCCAGTATGACAGAGGAATTGGTGCTTGAGAGCTAAAGGCACTCAGCTCTTAGTATCAAGGAGAGAGAGAGGTAGCGAGGCTAGGGTTTTGGTATCATGCATTGAGATGAATAGTCCATGTTCCACTATTGGGTTTTGACGAGTTGTAAACATGTATTTGACGTTGCAGCAGCATTATAATATATTTTCTTTACGACACTGATTCACGTGCTTGCTTGTGGTGATAGTACTAGCTATCTAATATTTCATATTGTTGTATGGACGCTTTCATGCATGCAATTTATTATGAACTAATTCACAACGGTTGCGTGTACGTTTGCTCTTGAATCAATGTTTATTTGTTCCTTGCCATGTCAGTGATCTATTGTGAACTACTTTGCAATTAACTTCTGGCCTGTTTTCTACCATGTATGTCTAACTGGTTTTTCGGCTCACTAATCCCACTCATGGCATACCCCCTTTTTATTTTGCTGCTTAGACTTGCTTGTATCTTTTTTTATGGTTTTTCAATTTTGGGCTGATTTCGCTTCACTTATTGGTCATTTCACCTTTGCCTCCGCTTCATCGTCTTCCAATCCGACAACCAAGAGTGGAAACATTGATTGCAGCAGCCGAGCCCACATACTGGATGGGGCTCCTATCCAAAATGGTGTGAGGTCTAATTGGGACCTTTCACTGGGGAGACCCCCCCCTTGTTGGCGGTAGTACAATTTTTCCCGTCAACAAATTAGCGCTAGAAGGAGGGTCGGATGACAAGCTGAGCCCTTAGAGCCTGCAGTTATTCTCATATCTGTAAATGCCTCATCCCCAATTCATTCTCACGAGATGTTTATCGGATTTATCTGGTTCTCAATGCTCAATCCTCGACGAACCTCTGTATCACTTGTCCCAGTTAAAATGGTGAGAATGGAATTTCCATAACCGAGCACATTTCGGATTTCGTTGAGTTTTGTGAGTGTTACGAAATTGACGACGAGGAGTTGGCTTGTGTGCTTTTCTCCCTCACTCTCGAAGGTCGTGTTAAGAAATGGTGCCACACATTGCTGACAGCTTCCATCCATTCGTTCGAGCAGCTCACCGGTGAATTACAACAAGCTTTTCACATGTACGATTTTCAAAATGTATTAATAAGGTTAAATAAGATCAGAATGGAACCTCAAGCATCTCTAGAGGAGTTTTCTATCAGATTTGTTCATTTTTGTTTTGAGTTCCCTGAAAGGGATGTCGATTGGACATATTTAATTGAGTAGATTCGACAGGTGGTTTTCATTTCCATATAACACTTTGAATTGGAAACAAAGCCTGATCCCAGTGTTTATTATGATAATCCTCAAATTTCCAGTTGTTCAGACTCTGTCCCTAATATTTCGTTGTCTATTTCCTCGAGTCCATAACACAGTCAGGCCTCCAAGAAGAATATTACTATTCCTCCTCCTGAATTGCCATGTAATGGAGTTGTGGTCGCAAAAGTTCTAAGTGATGATAGACATGTGCAAGAAAATAAAACTTGTTGTGGCACCCTTGAACCTTTCACGCACCCTGTCAAATCAGAGCTTGAAAACCATATTGGCCCAACATCTCTCCCTGTTAATGAAACCTATCTCAAGTCCACTGAATGTTTACCTGGGCACAGTCCTAAATCTCATTCACATACTGATAATAAATTGAGTCTTGGCCTAGATAAACTTGATTTCCCTACAAAATCATTGGACCGTGATGGGCATGCAGGATCATTGACCTCTCCGGATGACACTGATGTGCAAGATGAAGGTCCTTTTACGGTTGATACCCTCGCATCTGAATCATTTCATCCATTATTCCCTGATTCATTTCTTGAGCCTGCCACGCCAGTAATTTCTTCAAGTATTTTGAAATTGTCTTGTACTAGTGTTGGTGACAACCATGAGCACGTGGGTGGTGTTTCACAACCGCATTACAAAATTGATGAATCTCTTATGTCTGATTTTTTTTCATCCGCAATCTTTAAACAGCCAAAAGAGTGACTGCCTGTCTCGGCAACCTCAAGGTGTTTCTTTTATTGATTCATCCCAATTTTTAACCCTAGAGGAGTCTAATATACCGGATGCCCAACCTAATAAAATTGATGGCTCCATTGATCATTACTTATCTGAAAACATATTCACTCATGCCTCTGGGGACTGTCATTCGTATCTATCTGTCAACCCTATGAAGCCACCGAAATTCGACAATCCACATTGTGATGATTTAGGGACCCATCAAGAAATCGTAGCAATTCAACTTCTGCTAGCAGTTATCTCAAGTTCTTACGATCCTGATAAGGCTCCTGAAACAAGTCAAACTAGGTTTTCTCGAAGTAGGGTTTTTGAAATGATGGTTCCCACGTATCACACTCCTCTCAGCACAACTGCGCTGGATGTCAGCTCATCTGGGCAAGTCTTCCATTCGAGTGATGTTTCTCTGAGCACATATTTCTATCCCCTAATCGCTGGTATGCAACAACCGATATACCCTAATTTATTCACTTGAAGGAAAACAACGGCCATTGTCTCTAATATTTTTTGTTGTTGCCCAGCCAATACCATTTGCATTCAGGAACAAGCATGTGATGTCTTGCAAACCTCTCTATTGCCTAAAAATTTTCTAGTCAATTCGTCCCATCCTGGGAAATCTAAAGAATCTGATACATTGGATTGTTATTCTGTCAGTTCGAAAACATTTGGCCGAATTGATAATAATCCCACTGATGGTTGTCCAATCACCACAAATAATGATCACATCCATTCGCCAGTTGATCTCACGAAACCATCAAAGTTTGGAAGCCCCTCGCTCGAAGGTCCGAAGTTTGTCTAGGACAGTGAGGAATTTCAACCTCCACTAAAGGTTGCTTTAGATCCGCACATCCTTGACGAAACCCAGGGATAACTTCAAACTAGGTTTTTCAAAATTAGGGTTTATGCACTTGGATTTGCGATCACCTCAAATTCGCCTGGCGAATGCTTATCTTCTCCATTCCATCAAATTGATCATCCTCAACATCGTGATGAGGTTCTCAGCTAGTTTGACAGATCCCATCCGATGAATATACCTGCAAATAGGCAATGTCTTACCGCGTTTCCATCGGACCTAGGGTTGGGCATGGATGGATGTGAGTCATTTATAAATGCTTTTAGGTTTCAAGTACATATTTTTGTGTATCAGGATGAAAGGGAAATTCAGTTCGAACAATCCATTTTGGCACATTCTCTGGTAAGTAGCAATGACCTTCTTATTGTTGCACATGCTTTTCAGGTAAATCTTGTTGTCGGTGCACAATTTTGTATGCTGGCTCTAATTGCGAACATTGTTGTTCTTGCAGGGCGGAAACTAATGTGGTGGCTGCACTGGAAAGCTGATTTCACATAACCCGACTGCCTCTTTAGTTAAATTAGGTTTTTAGGTTTAGGCTAGCTAGGATCTGTTAATAAAAGTGTGCTAGTTCAAGTTGTTAATTAGGTTACTGGCTAAGGTTTTGCTTTATGGTTTAAAATTGTGTCTGATGTCTTTTCTCACGGTCAATAGCTTTATGCATTATAATTTTCCATTTATTTTTTCACTCATGCTTTTTTCAGTTTGCTTATTGCTGCATAATATTCAGAAAATCACTGCATGTGCTTTTCTTTGTTTTCTCCACCTACAACTAGTTGATCTTTCTCACACATTGCATTGCATTGCATCATAAGCCTCGCTTGTTGCATCGTGTTGTACACTTTCTTCCTCGCATCATTTGCACTGGTTATTGACACAGCTTGGAAAGTTTCTGTATATTGCATACCACTGCATGAGCCCACATTAAACTCGGAGCCTTGAAACCCTTGGTGCCCTGACTAGCCTCGTTACTCCGCCTTGTACATGTTGAAGCCGGATAGATTGCTTTCACCTCTTTGCACGCATTGAAACCCTGATGATATTTCTTACTTGCTTTGCCCCAATTGTTGAAACCTTAACTCCATTGTTTGCGTGAGGTTGCGGTGGTCACCTCAAGAGGTAGCTTCTCTCAGGACAAGTCATCAAAGTCACGTCCTCGACTCTATTCCAGCAAGTCGCCACTAATTCATTAGCTGGGGAGATACGAGCAAGTTTCTTGTGGGGAACCCTAATGAGTTTGAATGGCCTATACCCGCAACCTAAACCTTGTGCCCGGCATGGTCTATATCTTAATTATTTGTTTTGCACGTTTCGCCTATGGGTGGTAGATGGGATGCGAAGGCTTGGCATGAGGGCAAACCCAAATCAGAATATCTTTTAGTTTCTATCAAACAAGAAACAACCTCTCTTGGTCGTAAAATAAGTCGGGATACCTCATCCACCCATGCAAAATAGGTGCCACGAGCACATGAAAGTAAGTGCTACAAGCACATGAAACAAATAAGGGTAAAGGATTGAGAAAGGCTTCCTGCACAGAGAGGTAATACAACGATTCCGCCGAGGTACTGACCTGGCTCGCTGGCAGCGGAGCAACATTTGTGATTTCTTGAAGTGACTCCACCGAGGTACTGTCCAGGCTTGCTAGCGGCGGAGCAACACCAGAAAATTATTTTAAAATTCTGAATATAATAATCCCGCTGCCTTGCTCTCTACATCATCATCAAGCTATTGGCATCCATGAACTTTTGCTTTGACGTTTTCTGATTAACAAGACCTAGCTGAGGCACAAGGATTGGGCATATCTGCAAAGGTCAAAGTAATACAAAGGGTACCCACAAAACCTGTTCAATATTCCCTTGCATCACTATCTGGACTCAAAGTATTGTTGGGACATTGACAGAGATGTTGGATTCTACTAGTGGTTTGTTGTAGCCGCTACAACACCACCCAAAATTTCGGGTATATTCAAAATTTTGGGTCCCCCTCTGCTCGACCAACCCTAGATACATGTAAGCCAGACCTAATTTGTGTTTAATCCTCACCCCCCAAGAGTAGTCCCGGTTATTTAAAGGAGGCCGTCTATGTGAATGAATTGTTACCCTGTGAAATCATGAAGTGTCAAGGTCTACTACGGTCGATGGTTGTATGAAATATAAGTTTTAAGCCAGTTTCTAAACTTAGTGATGCTCAAACAATTGACTTAGGTTGCACTATCTTACCTTGGATATTTCAATGTTGCTGCTCCTCGAATAAGCTATTTTTTCTAGTCATTTGTTTTCTCATTATTACCGAGAGTTGAATCATTCTCATACTATTCCTTTCAGGAAATTGGTAAAAAAGGCTATCAGTACACATTGAACAACGTATATGTTTCATTAAGAGTCCATTGGCACGACACCATTAAAATACTCTACAAGATGAGGTTCCAATTGTCCATGTGAGCTACACTAACTCTTCGAAGGGGTTTTGAACACGGCATGATGATGCCCTCTCCAACACACAGTGATTCTCCAACATATGGCATAGTTGGTATTCAATACGGGTAGAGGATTAACTCCTTCGACTTTGGACTATATTAGCACATTCAAAAGCCTTAGAATTCGCATGGGAACCATTGTAAAGGGCCAGTGCACTTCAAAATAAATGTGTAAGGATGTAAATGACGAAGAAGGCGAAAAGTATATTTCAGTTTGACATCAGAAGTGCATGTCCTAGAGAATGTTCAAGGGTAGAAAAGGGAATTAAGAAGCCTCTCATCAAGATAATGTTATGCCACTAATATGTATCTCTCAGGGCAAAGAAAGCATTTTTGTGGCCATCTAAAGAATCAAAATCCTCTGAAATGTGCTGCTCTAAGCTCAGTCTCCACATCTCATAAATCAGAAAGCGTTTCAATATAGGGCTCCAATGCATCAGCGAAATTACAAATTGAACTCACATACTTTCATCTGCAGAAGGTCGAAATTGATTTTATATTAAGGTATAAGAAAGAGCTTGACGTGTTTTTAGGCTTCCAACTCCTGTCTTATTTATGTACAGTATATAGGCATTAGGAGAAATGGATCATTTAGAAGGAGGAGGAACATAGTTGCACAAAAAAATTTCAGAAAGATAAAGAAAATCACAGTAAGGTAAGCTTCGTGCTAAACAACTTGCCCTCTGGCTTGTGGTCTGCTGACAAGTTTAAGGCCTTGTTATAAGGATACCCCAGGTTCAAATCCCAATAGAAAAGCTACATTCGAGAGTTACCTTGACAAGCCACAAATGCAGCGACCGAAACTAAAGTAGGTCTTTTCACTAGCGCTACTGTGGATAGATGGCAAACAACTCAAGCCCTAAATTGGCATTCTGTTGAAATTTTACAATCAATTCCCTAATAGAAATTCCCCCATAAAACTCTTGTAACAAACCTGGACTAGTGAGCGATTCAACTACAGATTTTTAAGAATCTAAAGGCGAAATTCAACCACGATGAACTGATTTCAGATGTGCTATATAATTTATGCAAGGGTTTTTATCAGACAACAAATTGACATCTCATCTTTGCAACATATGGAATATTTGAAAATATTATTAACGAAAACCAATAGCATGAGCTTCCCTAACAGCAGGGAGATAAGTAAAAACGTGAGAAATCGAGAGATCGCCATGGTTGAGATTTGCTTATAAAAACTTATTTCTTAAGGAGCCATGCACGAGATCCTCCAAATGACAAATATTAGTAAGAACACGTTGCGTAGATGCATTGGGACACTGCGTGTGAGAATCCATTGTTGCATGTCATGACCATTCGCCGAAGTGGCACTCGAACACCACAACGCATGCACAACTAAGAAGAACTCATTTACTTATGCGTTTGACCTATTGGTTGATTCTCTCTCAGTGTCGCAGGTGATGGAATATGTGTACTAGCACATAACACTCGATGGCTGCGTATCCTTGGAGTAGGTGGGATCCTCCGCGTTGCACCAACGATTGGGTCCTCGTGTCATTTTCTAGCCCCATCAGTGGTGTTTCATTTCTGTTGCAGCAGCAGTCGGCGTCCTGACATAAAAAACGCTCCTCTCATTAATAATGAACATGCAAGAACCATTTTCAGGGTCTTCTCTAGATGCGGTGATGGTGTTGTGGAGGAAAAAAGGGATCACACTCGGAAGGTAGATTAACATTCAATTTCAGCATGGTAAGCAAGGGGCTCCAGAGGGCATCATGCTATCAGGTCACATAGTCGTGGCTTTGCTGCAACAACAATGGATGCGACCCAATCCCAAACGCGACCTTGCGACCTCTGTTCAAGTCGCAGGTGTCCACAAGTCGCAAAGTCGCAAACCTTAGGGATGAATAGAATTCACGACCTTTTGATAACTGCGACTGTGCGACTTCCATGGGTCGTTATCCTCACTCAGGTTGTCAAGTCGCATGCCTCAGACGGGGGCAGAAAGGATAAGCTGTGACCCTGCAACCACTACAAGTCGTAATTCCTGCCAAGTCGCAGCCTCTCGATACCCTTAGGATGCACACAACGGTCTATCCCAACACATAAAAATAAGTGGGATTTTCCATTGGAAAGAGATATCAAGCTACAACCAACTATACATATCGGTTATATGATAGACATCAGTTAACAATTCAATTTTTCGCCCCATTCCATTCAATTTTTCGCCCCATTCCATAATTAAGTGAGTTCAGTGTAGGCACGCATGATTTGTTCGTACATTCTTATGCAAAATAGTACTACACAAGGGTCTAAACTTATTTTAGCTACCATGAATATATTACATTTCTTATGTTGTTTCCTTAAGGTATATGTGTGTGTGTGTGTGGCTAATTTAATTTGTTTACTTGCAGGTAACATAAGAAAACAATAGTGTTGACCTAAATGAAAAGAGTTGTTAACTTCCTCCAGAGGCTGCACAACTACGTTTCAAACCAACAAAAAAACCCACGTGATGTGGATGCTCCACATCTCGCGCAAAACGGGAAAAAATCACTCTCCCATTTATCGACTCATGCAAATTCCCTTAGCACTGTAATGGCATTACCGGCAGATAAAAGTTGCTGGTTCGCGTGATGAAACTAAAGTTGTCTTTCGGGAAGCAAGGTTCTGAGATATCCAAGACGGAAGTGTAGAAGGAATAGCCCTAAGTCGCAACCTCCCTAGGTTGAGACTAACCTTAGGTCATAGGTCGCAAACGACCCCAGGTCGCAGGTCACAGATGTCCCTAGGTCGCAGGTCACGAATAGCCCAAGTCGCAAGCCAGCTCAACAGTCGGGAAGACCAAAAGTCAAGGGCAACTCAAGAGTCATCTCAGCCTATATGTACAACTTCGGGAAAGGATACCAGGACTTTTAGCTCTGCAATTGAATCTAGTATGACAGAGGAATTTTGTGCTTGAGAGCTAAAGGCACTCAACTCTTGGTATCAAGGAGAGAGAGAGGTAGCGAGGCTAGGGTTTTGGTATCATGCATTGAGATAAATAGCCCATGTTCCACTATTTGGTTTTTACGAGTTGTAAACATGTATTTGACGTTGCAGCAACATTAATAATATATTTTATTTCTGGCACTGATTCACGTGCTTGCTTGTGGTGATAGTACTAGCCGTCTAATATTTCACTATGTTGTACGGACACTTTCATGCATGCAATTTATTATGAACTAATTCACAGCAGTTGCATGTACGTTTTCTCTTCAATCAATGTTTATTTTTTCCTTGCCATGTCAGTGATCTATTGTGAACTAATTTGCAAATAACTTCTGGCGTGTTTTCTTCCATGTATGTCTGACTGGTTTTTTGGCTCACTGATCCCACTCACGACGTACCCCCTTTTTATTTTGCTGCTTAGACTTGCTTGTATCTTTGTTTATGGTTCGTCAACCTTGGGCTGATTTCGCTTCATTGATTGGTCATTTCACCTTTGCCTCCGCTTCATCATCTTCCCATCCAACAACCAAGAGCGGAAACACTGATTGCGGTAGCCGGGCCCACATACCAAATGAGGCTCCTATCCCAAACGGTGTGAGGTATAATTGGGACCTTTCACCGGGGAGACCCCCCTTGTTAGCAGCAGTACAATTTTGCCTGTCAACAGGAGTTTAACCTAACTTAAAATATAATAACAAACAATGGTTTGACTATTCACATTTTACATGAAATGACACATTTCATTAATTTATTATTGAATTTTTGTTGTTGCCCATAGTTGTAGTCACAATATTAACATTAACGTATTTAACCTCTTATATATATATATATATATATATATATATATATATATATATAATCAATTTTTTTTTTTTTTTTTTTTGCATTACACTTCTTCAAATATGTTATTGGACATATTTATGATGTTTAATACATCAATAATTCATGGAGCTAAAGCTTTGAAGCCTGAGATTACAATTTTCTAACATTTTCTAAAACACATAAAAGCGCTTTACCTAATTTCATTTCATGTGGTTTACTTGAAAAGATATAAAATGTATGACCTAAACCATTTTTTAAAATGCTAATTTAATGTTCTTTGTAAAAATGGAAACAATTTTCTAAAATGTTGATGGCATTTTCTTTTTAAATGGTACTATAAAGTTCAATTAACTTGCGTGATTGATGTATGCAACATATGGAAAAGTTTAAATGTTTAACTTTTATAAGTACCTCTTTACTTAAACCCAATTTTTTATGCATACCTTTTTTTTTAAATGTGCCAATGTATGTATAGAATGAGTTTTAGAAATAACAATAAAATTGTCAAATAATTTGTCTCATATTAAGTATTATTGATTTTTTGTTATTGTCCATGATAATAATCACAATTTTGACATAAAGTATATGTTCTTTTATCTATAACCTTTATCATAACTATTGTAATTAAATTTGATTTCGTTTGCAATACACTTCTTCAAATATACTAGTGGATATACATGTGATGTTTAATAAGTTAATGATACATGCAGCTAAAAATTTAAAACCCAAGATTAAATGGCTCTAACATATTCTAAAACGCATAAAAAGATTCTACTCATAGAATTTGTGACATAACCAATTATTTAAAATTACTATAGAATTTCCCTTATAAAAATGGAAATGCTAATGAAATTTTCCTTATAAAAATGCCATTGTAAAGTTCAACTAACTTACATAATTGATATTTCAAATATACAACATATGGAAAGGTTTTATGTGTTTAACTTGTTTAGGTACTTCTTTACAATCCAAATTTTTATACACACGTTTTTTTTTCAAATATACCAATGCATATAGAGAAACGATTTTAAAAATAACATAAAAATTGGTGATTAGTTTGTCTTATGTTAAATCAAGATGCTTTATATCAACATGGAAACTACGTAGGTAGTAAAGTACTTCTTCTTCTTCCTTCTCTCTTTTTTCTTTTTTCTTTCTCTTTTTTCTTCTTTTTTTTTTTTTTTTTTTTTAAATTAAGGCACTTCGTATTACTGCTTCAAAAAGTTACATTGTTAGTGATTTTTTGCCTCTAGTTTGCCTAGTGAGAAACTAGACTAGAGGCTTAGATTTAAAGTTTTAAGGTTATAGAGACCTCTCCAAACTATGGCATTCGATAAACAAAAAAAGTAGCACATACATTGATTGGGCCAACTTCTAACTTACTATGAACTAACTAGATAGGAGACATTGTTAAAACTATAAGCAAAGAACTGGAAATGCATAGAGATTATTGTGTTGAATTGTCTAGTTTAAGGGATTTCTAAGAATCAATCTCATTCTCAAGGAATTGATTGCTGGTGCATTTACTGAGGAGAATATTTAGCTTGTGATCAAGTCCATCTAGATTCTCCTCCAATTTTACTAGCTTAAAAGCATTTTCTTGTTAGGCATTGTTTCAGTCTGTAAGAATGTGCCCCATGAGGAATTCTGCATGCCAGTAAACATTAATTGCCTACATATAGTCTGGAATGTTGAGGTTGTCACCACCAGGTCAACAACTAGAATGTAGAAATTTGAATAATAGATAAATTATTCACCGAGATTATCCTGATCACACACTATTTGAGCTTCATGCATAATACATAACCTCTTCTACTATTGATCATCAATTTGCGGAAATTAAACAATCGCATGCGCACATTAAAACCATAAACAATCACACATATAAACACAGTATTTATGGAAAAGCTTAAAGCTGAAAACCCCCAACTATCTGTATATTGTAATGATAGAGACCATGTAACAATCATAGTACAAACTCCTCACAAGCTCTCAACACTATCTCCAATTGTTACACACTACACAAGCTCAGATCATACAAAACACATGCTCCAATCTGCTCCACCTGTTAGCCTGCCTCTACTGCGCAATCCAATATGGATAAGCATGAGATCCAAGTTCGGAGCATCCACCGGTATGTCTTCCTTAATCCTCGTGGCATGTCGATAATGGCATCATGCGCGAGTATAGTCGCAAACATAGTCACAACTGCTCTTTCACCTACCTCTCTGCCTCTTCTTGCTTGTCCATGCTAACGATTAGCGGTATGTTCATTGGTTGAGTTTATGAGTTAATAATTAGTGAATTAATTAATAAATAATTTACACCACTCATCACTAGTGTATTTTTCAGTTAGACTAAATACAACTAGTTCAACTAAGTTAAACCGAACACAACTCCACCAACTGTCTCATCAACTCCACCAAACTCTGCCACATGAGTTCTAACTGAAGTCAACCATGAAATAGCTCCACTAAACCCTAGGAATAGCATAATTCCTTCTGTCAGCTACATGTGCCACATCCGTAGCTCAAACTGAAGTGCTCCAAGAGGATAAGATAATTTTTATAGTCCAAATATTATTAAGAGCTAATAATATTCTAGCATATATTTTTAAGATCTAAAAATAGATTCGCAAACAACCAAGAAAGCTGAAGTCATCCTTTTCCGGCTTGACCAACCATCCTGGTGGCCTCCTGCCAACTCTTAGAACACCAGTCCATATGTCTAAAAATAGACTTGCGCCAAAAATAACCTGCGGGCCCACTTAGTGAAGGCGACTCTTTTCACTAAGCTCATCATCTTGTTGCAATCTCAACACTCACTCTCAACAAGATAGGGATTATCTGCCACCCTGATCCTGCCTCTGTGGTATTCGAATTTTCTCCTGGTGAGCGCCTTCGTCAAGATATTAGCATCCTGATCCTCCGTAGGAATGTAAGAAAGTAACATGATCTTCCGCTGCACACAATCTCTGATATGATGATACCGGATGTCAATGTGTTTAGATCTATCATGAAATACTAGATTAACCGAGAGTTTGATGCAACTATGATTATCACAATAAAATCATTAGGCTCTAAGTATGACCGTTTTCTTAGACGAGGATCTTCCTCATCCAAATAGCCTCGCATGCAGCCAAACTAGCTGCCATGTACTCGGCCTCTGCTAAAATGAGTGCCACGGATCTACCTTTCTCTTGTGCAGCTAACGTAAACCCGATGCGAAAATCTGAATGTGCTCTTTGCATCAGTTGGGCTCCACCCAATCTGCGCAGTCAGCCACGACTTCGCCTCATCCGGCCCATCTGGCTCACCTGATCCATATCCGTGTGCCTACGAGATAACGCAACACATGCTTGCGTGCCTTCCTAAAGGCCTTCTAGAAGAGCTTGGTAGGCTTAACCATAGCTTGCGAAAGCTGGTTAATAGCATAGCATATATCGGGTCATGTATTGACCAGATACATAAGCGACCCCACCAACTGTCGATAGACAGTGGCATCCACTACCTCCGCTGAAGTAGCATCCTCCTTCCTCCAGCCACCAGGAAGAGGAGTGTCAACAGGCTTGCAGCCTTGCATGTTGAACCTCTCCAGAATCTCCCGGGCATACTTACCCTGAGAAACAAATAGTCCTCCACTGCGCTACCATATTTCCAATCCCGGGAAATAATGAAGGAGGCCCAAGTCCTTCATCTCAAACTCCTTTGCAAGATCTGCCTTGCATGAGTGTGTCACAAGTTCATCACCCGTTAGTAGTAAATCATCTACATAAAGCACAATGATCAAAAACTTACCCTCCACCACAATCTAGTATAGGTTAGGATCCGCCTCACTCTTGGCAAAACCAAGTCTGGTGAAATAACTGTCTATCCGTGTGTACCAAGCATGAGGTGCTTGTTTGACCCTCTGGTGCGGGCTCTCTTGAGCTGCACATCGGCTTCATTTCGAAGTCAAAACCTTCAGGGCGCTCTATGTACACCTTCTTCCTCAATCACTCCCGTGCGAGAGCACGGTCTTCACATCCATCGGTGAATGGCCCCCCCATCTGCGTTGATAGAGCTAGGATCGTCGGTATGGAAGAATACCTTGCGCGGAGTGCAAAGGTCTCCTCATAATCGATCACCTCAATCTGTGAAAAGCCTCGAGCAACAAATCTTGCCTTATACTTCTCCACACTCTCGTCAGCTGCCTGCTTCACTTTGTAGATCCATCTCGAACCCACCACTGATTTCCCCTCCGGCCTCGGGACAATCTCCCATGCACTGTTTCTGACAATCGAATCATACTCTTCCACCATGGCATCTGCCCATGCGGGGTCCTCCACAGCTTCCTCGAAAGAGGATGGCTCTGTCCACCGACCATTCACTTGCTCATGAGAGCCATGTATCCATTATCTGGGTTAGGTGGCCCATCCTCTCTCTGTATTTGTGATGCAGTGCTCTACAATACTGCGATCTTGACCGGTCGCTGGAAATGGAAGGTGTTCGCCCTGCGATGGTTGGCGCTGCCTGAGTGGTCTCTTCCACTCCATGAACCTCATCTTGTGGCTGATCCACATCCTGAGGCTCATCCTTAGGAACTAATAGCTCCTCCTCTGCATGCAAGTGTGGCTCCCTCTCA
Source organism: Pinus albicaulis (assembly GCA_034641835.2). NCBI lineage: Eukaryota > Viridiplantae > Streptophyta > Pinopsida > Pinales > Pinaceae > Pinus > Pinus albicaulis. The sequence continues at coordinate 950,983,094 of CM076582.1, forward strand.
AGCGAACACTTCATGGCTTTCTCCTCCTGAAATTTGATATCCCATCGCACAACAGTCTTGCGACTATTTGGCAAATACACACGATAGTTTTGGGGCGTATCAGTGTACCCCAAAAATATCCCAACCTTCGCGGTCGACTCCAGCTTCTTCCTGGCATCCTTCGTCACATGAATGTAAACAGGTGAACCAAAAATCCTCAAATGGGAAATATCAGGCCTCTTACCAGAAAATGCCTCCTCAGGTGTACTCATGCCAAGTATCACGCGGGGACAACGGTTCGCCTGCGCGGTGTGCATGCCTCCGCCCACGAGTGAATGGGTAGGCCACCGGTCATGCAACATCTCCGAGTCGGCACCCACGATCGTTGTTCTTCCACTCGGCAACCTCGTTCTAAGCGTGGGTTATGGTGTATAGGCTCTCTTGGAACCTTACCGTGACACAAAAGTTCTTAAATTAGCGGAGATTCGATTCACCACCATTGTCGCTCTCAAATCCTTCACACCTTTGATTCTTTCTCTGACAGTGCCTTGAACTCACGGAGACTTTGAGTATGTCTCGCTCAACTGTACATCGAAGATCCGGCTTTTCTGAAAAATCATCGACAAATATCACATAATGCACATTGCTTTCTTTGTGACTGCGAGAAAGGATACACATCTATGTGAATTCTCTCAAGGATCGTCGTGGCGTGACTATCCTTCTCGTGAAAGGTGGCTTTCACAAATTTTCCCAAGGTACATCCCTTGCACTGATCTGACTGCGCAAGAGTACCCTTAGGAAGCCCAGTATAAATCTGTTGCATTATCTTCAAAGCTCCATGGTGAAGGTGGCCCAATCTTTGGTGCCACAACTCGCCATCATCCCAGCTCACCACTCCTTACCGCCTTTTGCCATTCTTTGCGCGACCATCTACACAATTGATAGAGGTTCTTAGCAATTTCTCCTGGGGTCTCTGGGTGCCTTCTTTGCGCGGGGAAACCTAACTTTACCTCGGCAAAGACAACATCCTTATCCCTTGTCTTCTAACATGCATACAGAGATAAGATTCTTCTTCAATCCTGGAACATGCATCACTTCCTTCAATACAAAGGGTTTACCGGACTCCCTCTCAAAGGAAATGGTACCGATACCGGTTGCACTGTATCTACCATCATCGCCCATCTCGATGTGCACTCCAAGATCTTTCTCATCCAGATCAGTAAACAAATCTCGATCTCCTGTCATGTGAAAAGACGCACCACTGTCCAGAAACCATACTGATCTCGCCACACTTGACACCAAGCATGCGATCAGTGAAAAATCCAGCTCAAATTGCGAGGCTAAGACTTCTCTAGCTGCAGTCCCAGCAACCTGCTTATTTTTCTTCTTCTGCGGACAATTTGTGGCATAATGTCCATGTTGGTGATAGTGAAAGCACTTCACCTTGGACATGTCCTGCTTCTTGCCTTTCACACCGGAATGAGAAGCTTTCTTGCTCTTCCCCTTATTTGCTTTGGCAGCCAAAGCGTAATTCTCTTCATCAGAGTTCTTTGGTGACGATTCGTCCCTGGTACTCCGCCTTATCTCCTCTTGCACAAGATTCGAGCAAAGTCGCTCCCATCCTAGCAATTTCTCCCGACCATTGACAGAGTCCTGATAAGAATGCCAACTCTTCTGAAGCCCAAGGAGAGCCAAGCTCACCAAGTCCTCATCATCTATAGTCACCCCCACACTTCCCAGCTCATCCCTGCACTGGGTGAACTTCGTGAGGTACTTGGGCATATTGTCGCCTTTCTCCATCTTTATGTTTCCGAGTTTATCCTTGAGCACCAACTTCCTCTGGTCGCTCTTGCTTTGGAATAAATCTGTCAAGGCTTTCCACATCAGGAATGGAGAAGCCTTACCATGCAGGTTGGACACTATGTGATCCTTCACGCCCTCCAACAGAATCCTTTGACACTTTGCTGTCTTCTTTTGCCAAGCCTCAATTATGGCAGCATCGCTAGAAGTAGGCTTTGGGACTTCAGCATCTATGAACTCCTTGACCCCATTGTCCTTCCTAGCCTCCATCCTGTCTGTATGCAATATAATTTGAAGACACCAGGCCTGTCTGTCAGATTGAAAGACATCTCAGCAGCACCAAGCTCCTTTGCTAACATTAAATTCCTGACGCAAAAGTAACCACGTTCAACCGCTTCAATGTTCTTGCAATTGCTCCAATGATCAATACTGCTCCGATACCATGTAGAAATTTGAATAACTGTTAAATTATTCACCGAGATTATCCTGATCACACACTATTTGAGCTTCATGCATAATACATAACCTCTTCTACTATTGATCATCAATTTGCGGAAATTAAACAATCTCATGCGCACATTAAAACCATAAACAATCACACATATAAACACAGTATTTATGGGAAAGCTTAAAGCTGAAAACCCCCAACTATCTGTATATTATAATGATAGAGATCATGTAACAATCATTAAATGCAAAACTCCTCCTGACTCTCGACACTATCTCCGATTGTACACATTACCTGAAACTCCAGTTATCTAAAAACACATGCTCAATCTGCTCCACCCTCCTCCACTGTTAGCCTACCTCTATTGCGCAATCCAATATGGATAAGCATGAGATCCAAGTTCGAATCCCACCAGTATGTACTGCGCAATCCTCATTGGCATCTCCATCAATGTGTGTGCACATCTCATGCACCAGTATAGTCACAACTGATAGTCACACTGCTCTTTCACCTACCTCTCCACTGGTCTTCACTGAAATTGTCCATGCACTGCAGTTAACTGATGTATTCATTAGTTGATTTATGAGTTAATAATTAGTGAATTTATTAATAATTAATTCACACCACTCTCACTAATTGTATCAATCAGTTAGACTAGATACAACTAGCTCAACTAAGGTAGACTGAACACAACTCCATTAACTGTCTCATCAACTCCACCAAACTCTGTCACATGAGTTCTAACTGAAGTCAACCATGCAATAGCTCCACTCGGCCTTCCCCTAGGAATAAGCGTTCTTATGTAAAATTTACATGCCACTTACGTGACTCGAAGCTAAAGTGCTCCAAGAGGATAAAATAATGTTTAGAGTCCAAATATTATTAAGAGCTAATAATATTCGACATATCTATTTTTAGACTGGAAATCTAAAAATAGATTCCGCCCAGTATGTCTAAAAATAGAAGTCCATCTATTTTTTTCGACTTGACCAACCATCCACAAATAGCATCCTGCAACTCATAGAACATGATCCATATGTCTAAAAATAGACTTTGCGCCAAAAATAGCCTGCGGGCCCACTTAGTGAAGGCAACTTCTTTCCACTAAGCTTCTCATCTTGTTGCAATCTCAACATAGAACACTTAAATGTGTAGAATGGAAAACTCCAGTGAGAAATGAAACAATACCCAGGAAATCCGACATAATCCTGATATAATTCTAAGCATGCCTTGATATGTTCAATATTACCAAGTTCAAGTATATATGTTCCTCCAGATGAGTAAATGGACCAGTCAATATATAGGGATGTAGTACATTGTTATGTATTACACCTATGATTGTACAACATGCCATCTAATTTTCGATCATAGACTTCCATGATTACCACCTCCCATAAAGATTGCACAAGAGTACCATTATTACTTATGCAGTCCATCATGCCTGGAGGAGCACATGTCACCACCACTTTCCACTGCAGTATCACCATGTGCAACACGGTACCAGCTCAGTGTATAGCCTGACGCAGGGTTCTTAACTCCATCATTGTGTGAGCCATTGAAGTGACCCACAGGCATGCAGCGTGTGAGGTTGTTTGCATGCTATGGAAGTTGCATAGTTATCCTTTCATTATGTCAAGGCAAGGGGAGAGGGCCCACGTTATTACACCCTCTATGGGGAATTAAATAAATGTATGTTAAACCTAATCTCAATTTTATTTTCGTGAGGTTGGTTAGCATTGTGATTTACCAACCTAGTTTGTTAATATAACTATTCAGTCTTTTCCAATTCACTCCATAAATTAATTTCATAGCTATAGTTTTTTTTGTAGTGGAAAATATACAATTTGTGGCCTTCTAAAATCTCGATTCAACCCTTTTCTAATAAATAAGGCCATAAGCTCAGAACCAAAAATATATCCATATCACTTTTTGGATAACATCATTTCATTGTTTAAATATACAGTTACAAAACATATCAATAAGTAAGACAAAAAACTAGATATGGAGGGAAAAAACCACAATATTACCATTCATATACTCATGGTATTCCAACGCTCACAAAATGAGCTAAAGATCCTCCTTGGAGAGCTTATCTACCAGGGTATTGAATTCACAGTATATATGGTTGCAAGAGAACCAATCTAACTTTTTAAGACCTAATTGATAGCCTGCAAAATGTGAACCAAATGAGGGGAAACTATGATGACTCTATCGCAAACCCAATTCACAACAAGTTTTGAATCCCCCAAAATGTGTAGGTGCTTGACATATTTTTGGTTGGCCACACAAACAAGAGCCCATAGAGCTGAAAATTTAGCTCGCATGTTTGTGCTTGGTTTGGAGCATATTTGATATGCAAAAAGTGGTGTTCCTTTAAGAATAACACAACACCATGTCGATAGAGAGTGGATGTCCATGGTTATCCCCATCAAATAATCCCCAAGGGATTGAGTGATCTAAAGGGGGATTTCTTGGAACATGCGACTTCTTAATTTTTAGTTCAGGTTTGAAAAATTAAAAGTGAATTCGATATACCCCATCACCAATTGAGTCGGAATATGTGTATCTTGAAAAAGACCCATATTTTTTATCCACCATATCAAGTGAATAGACACAACAGGAAGGGATAGATATCTTGAATTGTAAAATCATTAAATCGGTCCTGAACAAAATTAATCATAGAATCTTTGTCCCAGGTTGTTGCAGAAGGAAAAACCGTAAACTCAGACAAATTCCATACTTTCCAGGTGTACTAATAGGAGACAAACAAATGATAGATAAGTTCTTTGTTTAATTTACAAAGGGGACATCAACCAGGACTAGTCCATCCCCTTTTGATACATTTGTCCCATGTGAGGAGCTTGTTGGACAAGACCAACCACAACACTAACATGCACTTTATGGGCCCATTATGCTTCCACAAGTACCTCCACCACCACTCTGGTACTATGTTCGGTTGATTCTCCATGAGAGCTTGATATCTGACCTTAGTCGAGAAAATTCTAGTGGAAGTATTTTTTGACCATATCAATTGATCATCATCATCAATGGAGAGTATGATCATTTTCGAGACTAGAAGCCCCACAAAATTTTTCCATACCTTAGCCTCTGATTTGGAAAATCCAAATCTTGGGTAGATTTCTATGGCCCAATTCCCCACTTACAACCATTTTAAGCTTTTGCATTGGCTAGGAAAAATATTCCAGATCTATGGAGCGATGAAATAATATTATTAGATAATGAATAGTATTCCCCTGCTCTTGCCCATGGGCCTATCCAAATTTAACACCTCATCCATCTCCAATTTTCCAAGAAATCCAGTTCATGATAACAGGAAAGGCGTTTGAAAGGACACGTCACATAATTGAAGAATTTGTTATCAATTTCTTAGCATTTCTAATCCATTCAATCTCAGTGAAAATATTTGTATTTAATAACCTTGCTAAATAGGATTTTGTTATTTAAAAGTTGCCACAGACTTGGCGGTTGATCAGAACTGGATCATGGACCTAAGTGATAGCTCAAAATTCAAAGTGTTTGGAAGTGTGTTGAACTTGAGCGACTAGATAGATCTCATCTTCCTGATTCTGGCGCCGTGAACGGTTTGAAAAACCGACACCGTATGAAGAAGTTATCACAGTTTGAAAAGTCTAGTAAATTGCAAATTTTGGACTTTGACCAAGTTTGACTTGGAATTTTGGGAAAAAAAAATTCCAAGGAATATTCCTCATAATATTCCCTGGAATATTCCATTTGGACCAACTAGTGTTGGACAAGTGGCAATGTGTGATTAGTTGATGCACTGTATGTGGTTGAAGATTGGGCAATTGCAGGGCGACACGTGGCCAGCCCTGAGGCCACCACGTGTCTTCAGGACCGTATGGTAAAATTTTGTTGGCGTGGCCGGGGGTCGAACCTTGGACCTCCTGCCCGCAGGCCTGCGCCCATACCGCCTGCACTATGAGTATTGCTTAACCACATAAGGGAAAAGGTTGAATTTAACATATTACGGTTTACAGTGGGGGGGGGGTTTGATGGGCCACCCCCCATGTTGCCGTCGCGCCATGACCCGAGGGCTTAGAGACCTAACCTTTAATGGTCTGACGGTTTTGCAGATTATAAAACGTGGTCACATGTTTAATTGATGCCGACAGTTTCGTAAATTGTTTTCTCCATCGTCTCCGCCAGCCTCCCCATGAGACAATGACTCCATGACCGTGCGCTAAACTAAAATAGCAGAATTTTTTGTTAATGGAGTTTAATTACGGTTAAACGTGGTTTAACCACAATAACCCGTCATTTGCACCTTAACCACATTTAAATGTTAATGCAGGTTTATCCTCCCTTAATGACCCAGATTAGCACTAATTAATCAATGCTTATATTGTTGGTATTGTTGGCGGGAGCCCAAAAAATGGCAAAGATGACGAACTTAACTGTAGTTATGTGCAGTTCCTCCAAATTTAGTGGAGGATTTCTAGGGAACACTGGACAAATCTTGTTTTGGCTCTATCTTGAGCTATATTCGCCCAATTTTGGAGTGCCAATAGTCAATTTCGACTATCTCTAACATTATAGAATCAATGGAGTGGGTTTTAGAGCCATCAAAGGAATTTTGAGCGGGTTTTTTCTTCATATAAGTTCAAGGGGCCACTAGGGCCACCAGGAGGCAACAACAGTTTGAGGCCTAGCCAGAGCAGCTAGAGGCCCTATTCAGAAATCCAATAGTCAATTTTGGATGTTTCAGATGTTCTGGAACTAATGGTGTGGTTTGCAGAGTCTATAGAGGATTTTTGAAGGCTTATATGCTTCATATAAGTTTTAGGGGCCATTAGTGCCAGCTTTTGCTAGCATCAGTTTGGGGCCTAGCCAGGGCAACTAGAGGCCTAATGCAGCGAACCAATAGTCATTCCTAACTGTAATGAGAATTATAAATCAATTGATGGAGGTTTTAGAAGCTTTTGAGGATTTTTAGAGGTCGAGAACTCATCAGATAAGTTTTCGGTGACCCTAGTGCCAAGGGGTGCCAACAGGTGTTGGAGGCGAAACCGGAGCAACCGGAGGCCAATTTTAGTGTACCAATAGTCTATCCTGACTATTTTTGGCATTATGAATCCAATTAAGGGATTTTAAAAGCCATTTGAATACTTATGGAGTTAGAGAATCATCAGGGAAGTTTTGGGCAGCCTAGGGCAAACCATGGAGGGAGGCCTAGTTTGGGGATGCAGTGCTCGATTTGAGCAAATGATCATTCTACTTTTGGTGTCTGATGTGTGCTGGAGATATTAGGTGAGGTTTTAGGGATAGTAAAATAATTCTAAAGGAGTTAGTGCCATGGATAAGCTAAGTGTAGCTCAGAGCACCGACAGAAGGAATCGAGTCTAAGGGAGCCTAGATATGTTTTCAGAGTGATGACAACCATGACAGAGATATAGATGGTATTATAAGCCCATTGGTTCAGTTCAATAATCATTGGAGTTAAGTGTGGAACTTGTAAAAGAAACTTTTCCATAATCCCAAAGAGCCAAGTCAAGATGACAAATCTCAAGGAGACGTAGCCCACGATATTCGGGTGAACTCCTACATTAAATTTGCTGTTATGTGTAGATGTTTATTTGTTGCATTATATTTCTGTTACACATGTTGAATTTCAGGAAAAACAATTTGACTTAATACACTTAAACAATTAAAAATCATACACCTCTTTCAAGCATAAATTCTGCAAATTGTCAAGTATAAGCTAGATATTTTATTTGTTTAACTGAGTGGGAGGTTATTGAAAAGCATAACAAGTTATCCAGCCCATTTTTAGATCAGGTTGGTATTAGAGAACTTGGTTGCTCGATTAACATAGCAATAGCTTGCTTTTCTTTTACTTGAAAGGTGTTTAAACAGTGCAAAGGATTTGAGTGTTTGATTTTTTGCAAACTAACTGTTGCTTGAGTTTGCTAAAGGTGAAGGAATAACTAATGATAGCTAAGTCCAGGAGAGGACAAGAAGGAATAAGGGCTGAAGGCATCTTCCTTAACCAAAGGACATCAAGGCAACCCTTTAAGCACAAAAGGGTTTGTTTGCAAAAAGGCTGCTTGAATAAGAGCTTGTCTCTACGGCCATTTTGTTCAAAAGCTTTGTCATTTGTTTTGAAAGCTTTGTGAATCGTTGATTGAAGTTCTTTAGTTCATTTTAATGATGACAACTATTTCAAGTGAGTTTTCCAAATCCTTCTCCGTCACAAGATTCTTCGATGAAGATATGAAGCGAGACTTCTACATCTTGAAGGACATGGTGCAGATTCTGTTTGAAGATAGAAGAGAAAGCTCTGAACTCCGTGAGCAATTGTTTGAAATGAAGCAAGAGAAAGAGTAAATTCTTCAAAGATTGCATGATATGGATATGCAGCTCCATCAAGCCCAAGAGGCCTTAACCAAGATCATGCGTGAAGCAGAGGTAATTCACTCTAATTTGTCTTTAGTTTCCTCTTCAGAAATATGTGTTGGTTCATTTGAAAAGCACACTAGAGGTATAGGGTCCAAGTTAATGTTTAAAATGGGCTATGAAGGCAAGAGTTTAGTAAAACATGCACAAGGCATGATTGATCCTATTTTGGTTGAGGAACGACCTAAGAATTTTGGTCTTGGTTATGTGCAATCTAATGGCGAAGACTCCAAAGCCATGAAGGCATGTGAGATAACTTCAAAGAGAACTTTTGTCGCAAGTTCTAAACCACATAAATGTGAAGTTTGTTTTCAAGTTGATTGCCATTGTGTGAAGCTTATGTTGCAACAAGAAGATTGTAGACATGCAGCTTATGGCGAGCATGCCAGTTCGGACAGTTTTCAAGACATGAACACTGATGTTAGTCTGCAAAAGAAAGATGGAACCTCTACTAGTTCATCTCCTCAAGAAGGAAAAAGGATGGACATGCAAAGCAAAATTTTAGGTATAATTCTTCCCATTGTCAAATTGATTATGTTTCTGCAAGGCATGACAATTCTGCATGCTTAAATGGAAGGAAAAATTGCTGTGCATATTGTGGTCTGTGTAACCATGTTGTTTCGAGATGCTGGAAGAGAATGAAGGCATACAGGAAGCAAATGAAGCAAAGGAAACTTTCAAAGAAGGTGCATAAGACTTGCACACATTGTCAGTAGAGGGGACATGTTGTTACCCAATTTTGGACATTGCATCTAACTAATCGTCCCAAGAAAATGAAGCAAGAGGACAGAAATATTGGCGAAAGTGGAACCAAGCATTCCATCATTGATGTGAGAACAGATGTTTCACATGAAAAAGATTTGCAAAAACAAAATTCGTTGTGGAAGTGGCTTGGTAAGAAGTGGTTTGAATTCTTGACACAGTAAGACATACACTCATTTGTACATATGGAAATTTCAGTTATGTATGCATGTATTTATGCTGTAATCTCACGTTTGTTTGAGCCACCCTGGATCGATGATCAAGGAAACGATGTTCAACTACCTTCTGTAAGTTTCTCCCCAGAAATTTCTAAGTGAGTGCAAGGAAGACAGTTCTAAACAGGAGGATAAGTGCATCCAGGAAGGGAAGTGTCGACTACCTTCGAGTTGTGGTTCAAAGGCACTAGCCCTTCAAGGCAAGTGTATGGAGGCTGAAAAGAAGAGGGTGTTGTACTCTCATCTATTGTACAGATCAGTATATCAGTCTTTTGGGATCTAAAATATTCCTAATGGGGAGGTGTGATAAGAACTGGATCATGGACATAAGTGATAGCTCAAAATTCAAAGTGATCAGAAGTGTACCGAACCTGAGCGAACGGATAGATCTTGTCTTCTTGATTCTAGCGCCCTGAACAGTTTGAAAAACCGACACCGTATGAAGAATTTATCACAATTTGAAAAGTCTAGTAGACTGTAAATTTTGGACTTTGACCAAGTTTGACTTGAAAAAAAAAAATTTCCAGGGAATATTCCCCGAAATATTTTTTTTAGACCAACTAGCGTTGGACAAGTGGCAACGTGTGATTCGTTGATGGACTATATGTGGTTTAAGATTGGCCAATTACAGGGCGACACATGGCCAGCCCTGAGGCCACCACGTGTCCCCGGGACCATATGGTAAATTTTTGATGGCACGGCCGGGAGTCGAACCCTGGACCTCCTGCTCGAAGGCGTGCGCCCATACTGTCTGCACTATGAGTATTGCATAACCACATAAGGGAAAAGGTTGAATTTAACATATTACAGTTTCCGGTATGGGGGTTTGGAGGGCCATCCCCCACCCCCCCCACCCATTTGTCCATCGCGCCATGACTCGAGGGCTTAAATACCTAACCTTTAACGGCCTGACGGTTTTGTATATTATAAAACGTGGTCACATGTTTAATTGACACCGAAAATTTCGTAAATTGTTTTCTCCACCATCTCCGCCAACCTCCCCATTAGACCACAACTCTAGGACTGAGCGCTAAACTAAAATGTCATAATTTTTTTTAATGGAGTTTAATTACAGTTAAACGTGGTTTAACCACGATAACTCGTCATTTATGCCTTAACCGCGTTTAAATGTTAATGCGGGTTTATCCTCCCTTATTGACCCAGATTAGCGCTTATATTGGCGGTATTGCTGGTGGGCACCCCAAAAATGGCATAGATGCCAAAATTAACTGCAGTTATGTGCAGTTCCTCCAAATTTAGTGGAGGATTTCTAGGGGACACTGGACAAATCTTGTTTTGGCTCTATCTTGAGCTATATTCGCCCAATTTTGGAGTGCCAATAGTCAATTTCAACTATCTCCAACATTCCAGACTCAATGGAGTGGGTTATAGAGCCATCAAAGGAATTTTGAGCAGGTTTTTTCTTCAGAGAAGTTCAAGGAGCCACTAGGGCCACCAGGAGGCAGCAACAGTTTGAGGCCTGGCAAAAGCAGCTAGAGGGCCTGGCAAAAGCAGCTAGAGGACTTATTCAGAAATCTAATAGTCAATTTTGGATGTTTTAGATGTTCTAGAACTAATGGTGTGTTTTTCAGAGTTTTTAGAGGACTTTTGAAGGCCGAGATGCTACAGTGAAGTTCCAGGGGCCATTAGTGCAGCTTTTGCCAGCAGCAGTTCGGGGCCTAGCCAGGGCAGCTAGAGGCCTTATGCAGCGAACCAATAGTCATTTATGACTGTAATGAGCATTATGAATCCATTGATGGAGGTTTTAAAAGCTTTTGAGGAATTCTAGAGGTAGATAACCCATCAAATAATTTTTCAATGACCTTAGTGCCAGGGGGTGCCAACAGGTGTTGGAGGTGAAACCAGAGCAACCGGAGGCCAATTTAAGTGAACCAATAGTCTATCTTGACTTTTTTGGCATTATGAATCCAATGAAGGGTATTTTAGAGCCATTTTAAGACTTCCAGAGCTATATAAGCTTCAAGGAAGTTTTGGGCAGCCCATGGCAAAACATGGAGGGAGGCCTAGTTTGGGGATGCAGTGCTCGATTTGAGCAAATGATCAGTCTACTTTTGGTGTTTGATGTGTGTTGAAGATAGTAGGCAAGGTTTCAGGGACAGTAAAATAATTTTGAAGGAGTTAGTGCCATGGAGAAGCTTAGTGTAGCTCAGAGCACCGACACAATGAATCGAGTCTAAGAGAGCCTAGATCTGTTTTCAGAGTGACGACAGCCATGACAGAGATATAGATGGTATTCTAATCCCATCATAATCCCAAAGAGCCAAGTCAAGATGACAAAGCACAAAGAGACGTAGCCCATGATGTTCAGGTGAACTCCTATTGTTATTTGTGGATGTTTATTTGATGCATTATATTGATGTTACACATGTTTAATTTCAACAGAAAAAATTGAATTAAGACACTTAAACAGTTAAAAATCATACACCTCTTTCAAGCATAAATTCCACAAATTGTCAAGTATAAGCTAGATATTTTATTTGTTTGAATAAGTGGGAGGTTCTTGAAAAGCATAACAAGTTATCCAACCCATTTTTAGATCAGGTTGGTATTAGAGCACTTGGTTGCTTGATTGACAGAGCAATATCTTGCTTGTTTTTTACTTGAAAGGCGTTTAAATAGTGCAAAGGATTTGACTGTTTGATTGTTTGCAAACTGACTATTGCTTGAGTTTGCTAGAGGTGAAGGGATAGCTACTGATAGCTAAGTCAAGGAGAGGACAAGAAGGAATAAGGGCTGAAGGCATCTTCCTTACCCAAAGGACCTCAAGGCAACCCTTGAATCACAAAAGGGTTTGTTTGCAAAAAGGCTGCTTGAATAAGAGCTTGTCTCTACAGCCATTTTGTTCAAAAGCTTTGTTATTTGTTTTGAAAGCTTTGTGAATTGCTGATTGAAGTTAATTCATTTTCATGATGAAAAATTCTTCAAGTGAGGTTTCCAAATCCTCCTCCTTCAGAAGATTCTTAGATGAAGATATGAAGCGAGACTTCTACATCTTGAAGGACATGGCGCAGATTCTGTTTGAAGATAAAGGAGAAAGCACTGAACTTCATGAGAAATTATTTGCTATGAACCAAGCGAAATAAGAAATTATTCGAAGATTGAATGATATGGATATGCAGCTCCATCAAGCCCAAGAGGCCTTAACCAAGAACATGTGTGAAGCAGAGGTAATTCACTCTAATTTGTCTTCAGTTTCCTCTTTAGAAATATGTGTTGGTTCATTTGAAAAGCACGCTAGATGTATAAGGTCCAAGTTAATGTTTAAAATGGGCTATGAAAGCAAGGGTTTAGGAAAGCATGCTTAAGGCATGATTGATCCTATTTTGGTTGAGGAACGACCTAAGAATTTTGGTCTTGGTTATGTGCAATCTAATGGTGAGGACTCCAAAGCCATGAAGGCATGTGAGATAACTTCAAAGAGAACTTTTGTCACAAGTTCTAAACCACAAACATGTCAAGTTTATTTTCAAGTTGATTGCCATTGTGTGAAGCCTATATTGCAACAAGAATATTTTAAACATGTAGCTTATGGCGAGCATGCGAGTTCGGACAGTTTTCAAGACATGAACACTGATGTTATTATGCAAAAGAAAGCTAGAACCTCTACTAGTTCATATCCTCAAGAAGGCAAAAAGGATGGACATGCCAAGAAACATTTGAGGTATAATTCTTCCCATAGTCAAGTTGATTATGTTTCTGCAAGGCATGAAAATTCTTCATGCTTAAATGGAAGAAAGAGTTGTTGTGCATATTGTGGTCTGTGTAACCATGTTGTTTCAAGATGCTGGAAGAGGATGAAGGCATACAGGAAGCAGATGAAGCAAAAGCAAATTGCAAAGAAGGTGCATAAGACTTGCACACATTTCCAGAAGAGGGGACATGTTGTTACCCAATGTTGGACATTGCATCCAACTAATCATCCCAAGCACATGAATCAAGAGGATAGAAAAATGGGTGAAAGTGGAACCAAGGATTCCATCATTGATGTGAGAACACATGTTTCACTTGAAGAAGATTTGCAGCAGCAAAAGTCGTCGTGGAAGTGGCTTGGTAAAAAGTGGTTTGACTTCTTGACACAATAAGACATACACTCATTTGTACATATGAAAATTTCAATTATGTATGCATGTATTTATGTTGTAATCTCACGTTTGTTTAAGCCACCTTGGATCGATGATCAAGGTAACGATGTTCAGCTACCTTCTGTAAATTTCTCTCCAGAAATTTATGAGTGAGTGCAAGGAAGACAGTTCTAGACATGAGGACAAGCGCATCTAGGAAGGGAAGTGTCAAGTACCTTCGAGTTGTGGTTCAAGGCACTAGCCATGTAAGGCAAGTGTATGGAGGCTAAAAAGAAGGGGGTGTTGTACTCTCATCTATTGTACAGATCAATATATCAATATTTTGGGGTCCAAAAGATTCATAATGGGGAGGTGTGATCAAAACTAGATCATGGAAATAAGTGATAGCTCAAAATTCAAAGTGTTTGGAAGTGTGATGAACTTAAGCGAACAGTTAGATCTCGTCTTCCTGATTCCGGCACCGTGAACGGTTCAACAAACTGACACCATATGAAGAAGTTATCGCAGTTTGAAAAGTCCAATAAACTAGAAATTTTTGACTTTGACCAAGTTTGACTTGGAATTTTGGGAAATAAAAAAAATATTCCAGGGAATATTCCTTGGAATATTCCAGGGAATATTCCCCATAATATTCTCTTTGGACCAACTAGCGTTGGATAAGTGGCAACATGTGAGTTGTTGATGGACTATACGTGGTTGATGATTGGCCAATTACAGGGCAATACATCGCCATCCCTGAGGCCACCACGTGTCCTCAAGACCGTATGGTAAAATTTTGTTGGCACGGCTAGGGGTCAAACCCTGGACCTCCTGTCCGCAGGCTCGCGCCCATACTGCCTGCACTACGAGAATTGCTTAACCACATAAGGGCAAAGGTTGAATTTAACGTATTATAGTTTCTGGTATGTCTAATGGGGTTTGTGGGGCAGAGTGCCCCCCCCCCCCCCCCCCCCCCCATGTGGCCATCGCGCCATGACCCGAGGGCTTAAATCCCTAACCTTTAATGGTCTGACGATTTTGCAAATTATAAAACGTGGTCACATGTTTAATTGACGCTGGCAGTTTCGTAAACTGTTTTCTCCGCCATCTTCGCCAGCCTCCCCATAAGACCATGAATCCAGGACCGAGCATTAAACTAAAATGGCGGAATTTTTTTTAATGGAGTTTAATTACGGTTAAATGTGGTTTAACCACGATAACTCGTCATTCGCACCTTAACCGCGTTTAAATGTTAATGCAGGTTTATCCTCCCTTATTGACCCAAATTAGCGCTAATTAATCAACGCTTATATTGGCAGTATTGCTGGCGGGCGCCCCAAAAATGGCGGAGATGCCAAACTTAACTGCAATTATGTGCAGTTCTTCCAAATTTAGTGGAGGATTTCTAGGGGACACTGGACAAATCTTGTTTTGGCTCTATCTTGAGCTAGATTCGCCCAATTTTGGAGTGCCAATAGTCAATTTCGATTATCTCCAACATTATAGACTCAATGGAGTGCGTTGCAAAGCCATCATACAAATTTTGAGCAGGTTTTTGCTTCAGAGAAGTTCAAGGGGCCACTAGGGCCACCAGGAGGCAGCAGCAGTTTGAGGCCTAGCCAGAGCAGCTAGAGGCCTTCGTCAATTTTGGATGTTTCAGATGTTCTGGAACTAATAGTGTGGTTTGCAAAGCCTATAGAGGATTTTTGAAGGTCGAGATGCTTCAGTGAAGTTCCAGGGTGTTGGTTATGTTTAACATAACTTTATCTTCTCAGGTTCCTTTGGCAGGACTTCATGTTTAACAACATCTTTCACCTCTCTAAACACCACATCTCGGTTGTACACAACCTTCCTTGTTTCCAGGTTCCAAATCTTGTAACCCACTGACCGTCTGTGAATAAGATGCCTGCTGATTTATTATGTCCAACTTGGTCTTTTCTCTTTGGAACATACTTTATGCATCACATCAAAATACCCTCATATGTGAAAAGAGGGTTTCTTACCGATCCATACCTCTGCTGTGGAGCCTTATCCTCCATGACGTGAAGGTGATGCGGTAACAGTAACGTGCGATTTCCCTTGCCTACGCACCCCGAATTCTTGTCTACCAACCGTACCACTGAGCATGCTTGCCTTTTCCATCGGCGTTATGTTCGTTCTTTACACAGCTCCGTTTGTTGCAGTGTGTATGGAGTAGTCTTCTGTCGTGCTATACCACACTTCTTGCGAACTCTTCAGTGTGTGGAGACTCACCGTTATCTGTCCTGGCTTTATATTCTTCTGTGGTTTCCACGGAAGCCTTAAATTATTTAAATCTACTCAGACTTCTATTAGATTAATTTTATCTGTTGCTGCTGCATTTTATTTTGAGGTAGAAAAGATGGATGTGAAGACAACATTTCTTCACGGGGATCTGGAAGAGGATATCTACATGAAACAACCTGAAGGATTTATGGTGATGGGGAAGAAAGAACTAGTATGCAGGTTAAAGAAGTCTTTGTATGGGTTAAAACAGTCACCAAGGATGTGGTATTAG
This sequence comes from Pinus albicaulis, assembly GCA_034641835.2. Taxonomy (NCBI): domain Eukaryota; kingdom Viridiplantae; phylum Streptophyta; class Pinopsida; order Pinales; family Pinaceae; genus Pinus; species Pinus albicaulis. Next base: position 950,999,351 of record CM076582.1, read on the forward strand.
AAATTTGATACCTACATACGGGGACTTGGCTTCACCAGAAGCAAGGAGGATCACTGTGTTTATTTTAAATTAATTGGTGATCGTGTTATTTATTTGGTCTTGTATGTGGATGATATGTTGTTGATTGGAAATGACAAAGAAATTATCCAAGATTTGAAGACCCAAATGTTCTCCAAATTCGACATGAAGGATCTTGGTGCTACAAACTATATTTTGGGCATGGAAATTAAGAGAGATCGGGCAAAGAGGAAGCTCTGGTTAAACCAGAGGAAGTATGTCAAGACTATTGTAATATCCCAAAATAGGGAAATTCTACAACAATAAGAATATCTTAAGATATTCTAGAGTTGGAGATCCAGCAATATGTAAACACAATAATGGAGTAGTAGTGATACATTAACACAAAGAATGCAAGAAGATCCAGATAGCCATCATATTAGATCATAGAAGCAAATGTGTATACAAATCCTTGAGGAAAAATCACTCAAGTGGGCAATGCAACCCTCAATAGAACATATACATGATAAATGAAGAACACTGCTACATGAAGAAATCCCAAGGCTATAACAACGCAGTATATATAGAGTAACTGCTGCAAAATTATGTTAATACATAGATATATCAATTTACAACTCATACAATATGGGGAGCAAAGATATAGACTCCCAAAGGCAATTTCTAGACAATCTTGGAAGGATTGGCTGAAATATGCAAAACTGCCAAAATGCCGAAGTTGTAGGGTAACAGCTGCAACTCAAGAACTGGAAATGGATGTAGATAGCTGAAGATGTTGCATAAGATACATGAATCTCATCCAAAGGATCCTTCAGGTGAAAGGCTGATCCAATCATTGAAGATCTCACCCTCCAAACTAGCAATGCAAACCCCCACTGCAAATGTGCTAAAAATAACGCAGTCAAGGAGAGGGATTGCACTGTAGGTGATGGGAAGTGCTTGGCCTGATGCCAAAGATGTGCAATCAGCTCAGAAATATTCCTCACTAACCTCCCAGAGAAATAGAAGCTCCCTCCTCTGAAAGATGAGCCAAGGAAATGGTGTTGTGGAACCCTCCACTGCAACACCCTACAACACCCTGCAACACAACATTTCCTGCTACAGGAATAACCCTGTAGCTGAAGGAGGTGGCTTGGCCTTGAGCCTGAAATGTGGAGGATGAAGTACAATCCCTCAAGAGGCCTCTCAAGAAGGGAGAAGGATTCCTAAACAGGAAATCCCTTGTGCTAAGCAGCACAACAAACTCAGTTAAACAACTGAAGACAACAAATAGTCATGCAGACCAAATTCTATAATCAATAACATATCCTTCTATGGCTGCCTTGTCCTCCCTCTATACAAATGAAATCCTCCTTGCCTTGGCCCCCATACATTAGGGTTTCCTCCACCAAATAATCTCTTCCCCTTTCACACTGCGCTGTCTTTCAAGGTGATCCACTCCCACTATGGCAGTGCTGTTGACTTGGTCAAACTTGACCTTGTCCTCATGCATTTGCCCCTTTTCACACTTGAGGATGAAAAATAGAGCTACTCTGATGATCCCTTCCACATTATGAGGGATTTTATCTCTACTCATGGGCCTCCTTACCCATTTATTCACCTGCTAGATGATATAAGCAAAATTAATGTTCCAATTAGCTTTATGCTAATTTTGGGAACATTACAACGATATTGCAGAGGTTCAATATGCAGGATAGTAAACCGGTGAATGTTATGATTCCTGTAGGTGTAAGGTCGTCTGCTGAACAGTGTCCCAAGGCACAAGAAGAAGAGGAGTATATGTCCCGTGTTCCATATGCAAGTGCAGTGGGTAGCTTGATGTATGCAATGGTCTATACTATAACAGACATTGCACATGCAGTGGGAGTATGGAGCAGGTTTATGTCAAACCCAGGGAAGGAGCATTGGACAGCAGTGAAGCGAGTTTTAAGATATTTGCGTGGCACTAGTGATTATGCCTTGTGCTACCAGGGAAGACTAGGATTGGAAAGAGTGTTGGACATTCGTGGTTTTGTTGATGCAGACTGGGCTGGAGATATGGACCAAAGAAGATCTACAAGTGGGTATGTGTTTAGCCTATTTGGAGGCGCAGTCAGTTGGATGAGTAAAAGACAGTCTGTAGTGGCTCTTTCAACTACAGAGGCAGAATACATAGCAGCCACTCATGCGAGCAAGGAAGCAGTTTGGTTGCAGAGATTGTGTTCAAGTATGGGGTTGGTACAGCAAGCTATAAGGATAGACTGTGATAGCCAAAGTGCAATTTTCTTGGCTAAGAACCATGCTTATCATTCAAAGACAAAGCACATTGATGTTCAATATCACTTTGTTAGAGATATGGTTGAGGCTAAAAGGGTGTTGCTGGTAAAGGTGGACACTTTGAAGAATGTTGCGGATGCATTGACGAAGTCTGTGAGCACTCAGAAGTTCTCTTGGTGTAGAGAAACAATGGGTGTTGAAGAATTGGCCCAATGACTAAGCTCTCTTGTGGCCCCCTGTGGAAAGAAAACAACAAGTGGGAGAATGTTGGGTATGTGTTATATTCTTTCGACTAGTCACGTACGGGGGGGGGGGCGAAATCCCCCCCTGTATGTTGCACCGGGCATAATGTGGGGGTCACAAGGGGGGCGGCAGCCCCCCCTGTATGTTGCACCGGGCATAATGTGGGGGTCACAAGGGGGGCGGCAGCCCCCCCTGTTCGGGGTCCGGGGCAGCGCCCCAGTAAATTTTTTTTTAAATATATATATTCGGAATAAACCTCAACTCCAAGGAAAACCTATCCAATGAAATTTCCTTAACCATTGGCCAATCCAGCCAAGTGAGCCTTCACCGCTCACCTCCTTGGCTTACATTACAATGAAGTCTTCCTAGCCTTTTATAGGCTCCATTACATGCAATACCATGGGCCAAAAACCATGGGTGCACAATACCATGTGCCCCAAAACTACCCAATTGTTTAACCTAGTGAACCTTGACTCTAACCTCGAGTCAATTTACCTAACACAGGGGCCATTAGTGCCAGCTTTTTCCAACAGCAGTTCGGGGCCTAGCCAGGGCAGCTAGAGACCTTATGCAGCGAACCAATAGTAATTTATGACTGTAAGGAGCATTCTGAATCCATTTTTGGAGGTTTCAAAAGCTTTTGAGGACTTTTAGAGGCCGAGAACCCATCAGAGAAGTTTTCAGTGACCTTAGTGCCAAGGGGTGACGACCGGTGTTGGGAAACCAGAGCAACCGAAGGCCAATTTCAGTGAACCAATAGTCTATCCTGACTATTTTTGCCATTATGAATCCAATGAATGGATTTTTAAAGCCATTTGAAGACTTACAGAGCTCGAGAAGCTTCAGGGAAGTTTTGGGCAGCCTAGGGCAAACCATGGAGGGAGGCCTATTTTGGGGATTCAGTGCTCGATTTGAGCAACTGATCAATCTACTTTTGGTGTTTGATGTGTGCTGAAGACAATAGGTGAGGTTTCAGGGACAATAAAAGAATTCTGAAGGAGTTAGTGCCATGGAGAAGCTAAGTGTAGCTTAGAGCACCGACAGAAGGAATCGAGTCTAAGGGAGCCTAGATATGTTTTCAGAGTGATGACGACCATGACAGGTATATAGAGGGTATTCTAAGCCCATTGGTTCAATTCAGTAACCATTGGAGTTAATTGTGTAACTTGTAAAAGAAACTTTTCCATAATCCCAAAGAGCCAAGTCAATATGATAAAGCTCAAGGAGACGTAGCCCACGATATTTGGGTGAACTCCTAGATTAAATTTGTTGTTATATGTGGATGTTTATTTGCTGCATTATATTGTTGTTACACATGTTAAATTTCAGCAAAAACAAATGGACTTAAGGCACTTAAACAATTAAAAATCATACACCTCTTTCAAGCATAAATTCTACAAATTATCAAGTATAAGCTAGATCTTTTATTTGTTTAACTGAGTGGGAGGTTCTTGAAAAGCATAACAAGTTATCCAACCCATTTTCAGATCAACAGTAAGGGATTTTCTGAAAAGAGTCTGTTTTTTTAGCCCCCAGTATCCTAAATATTTGGTCTTGGCAATGACTTTCCAGCTTACTAAGGGGGTACCATTTGAGGATTTGCTTCTCGACCACATAAATTTAAAGCTCAAACTCCTAATATTGTTTAGAAAACCTTTTGGAATGTCGACTATCAATGTACAATACACAAGTATTGCTTCCAATGTTTACTTATAAAGAACCAAATGACCACCTCTAGACAACAATTGATTAGTCCAAATGTTTATTCTAGCCTCCACTTTCTTTATTAGCCACGACCAATCAAGTTTCCTGTAGAAGTTTGGCTTTATCATGAAGCATAAGTACTTAAGGCCATCCTATGCATCTTTAATTTGGATTGGAAAAGTCTGGATCATAAGGGAACTAACTATTGTTGACAGGTTACTATATGAGATTGTATACTTTTCTAGATTGATCATCAAACCTTTTACAAGCTCAAATGAATCAAGCAACCTTTTCATCGTTGAAATGCTCATCATTGATCCTTTTATAAAAATGAGAATATCATCCACAAATAGTAAGTGTGTCAAAATAAAATGTCTTAAACTTGAACCCCTTTACGCTTGCTCAAGTTAATACCCCTCTTGATTAAAACACTCAAAACTTCAACCACCAATAGAAATAGTAATGGGGATAATTGACAACATTGTCTTGTGCCCCTATATTCCTTCAAAAATCATAAAGGAAAAAAAATTATTAATACTACAAAATTGACCGATGAGATGCAGACAAGTATCCAATTATCGGTCTTTAAACTCATAACCATTTGGATACTACATAGCCTGATAAAGGACATTTTTACACAATCGTAAGCTTTTGAAATATTAATTTTAAGAGTGACAGTAGGAGAGTGTGCATTGTTGATAGAGTGGAGGGTCTCTTGTGCAAAAGTTACTGCATCATGGATTTGACGATATTTAAGGAACCCGAATCGTTCCTCCAATATATAAGAACCTGGATGTGGCTTTAATCTCAAATAAATAATTTTGGTGACAATATTGTAGATGACGTTGTAATAGGCGATGCACTCAAAATCATTGAAATAAAATGAATCTTGTTTTTTTTTCTAATTAGACAAAGGAATGTGGAATTGAGATATCCTTGTATATAGGATTTTTCTTGTGACTCCCTAACAACTTTGAGGATGTCGTCTTTCAAAATATCATAAAAGTCGATGTAAAATTAGAATGTGAATCCATTTGGTCCTAGGCATTTCCTTTTTTGTATTTAAGAAAGGGCTCCCAAAATTTCATATTCCAAAACTTCATTTAATTCATAGGAGAAAGCATGAGAGAATAGATTTAATACTTCTAAGGATGGGGAACCCTCGAGGTTTAGAAAATAAAGAATTGAAGAAATGTACCCCCATGTTGGAATTATATTTGAAATATTTTGCAACATTCTCGCCACCATCTACAATATCTTGTATCATGTTATGACTCTTTTGGGAATTGGTGAAAGAATAAAAAAACTTTGTGGTGTTGTCACCTGTCTTCGGCCATGTGGCCCTGCTCTTTTTGATCCATGTGGATATTGGTGGCCACCCACCTATTCCACTTGGACCCCCACCATTGTTTCTTTCATTTTTTTAGTTTCCTTAATTGTAGTACAATTTACTGTTTTTGGCATTTTTTTTCGAGTCCTAAACTTCTATTGAGCTGCATGTTTGTGCAAATTTTCACGATATTTATCATATAATTATATATTTGTACCTAGTCTTTTAATCATTTTTATCCTATTAAGCTAATAGCTAGAGGCATATAGAGACAACAGGTATTAATTTATAAATTCTTCTTGAATTGTATTTTTGTGCGAATTTCATTAATAAATGCCTTCTTGGTGGCAGGTGAATATGTTTAGTGCAAGAACATAATTGAGTACGGATTCATCTTAATCACAGAAACAACAGCATGGAGATCATCTACGGGACCTTCAATAATTAATAAGAACATCAGAACATCACTACAGGATTTTCTCCAGATGAAGCAATCTTGAAAGTGCTCTGCAACACATGTATATATGACTATTTTTTATTGATACCCATCAAAAGTTGATGAATAAATATTTCCAGGGCATGTGAGAACATTTCTATTGCTCTTTGCGGAGACGAGGTTGATGTGAAGGCTAAGCAAGGCCTCGATTTCTTGCGACGTACAATTTAAACCTCTAACCCTTTAGAAGGAGCAGGCATAGGAGAATGAAGGCACCCATTGGTTTCACACGCAGGACAAACAAATAATTCAACGATTTGGAAACACATATATGGGTGAGATCTAAAAGTAACGCAGGGTTATATTGGGAATCAAATTTGAAGCAGCGATGGCATTAGCAGAAGATGATCCATCAATTATATTTGGAAGCAAATACATGATACAGTAGATGTAGGTTCTACGACCCGGTTGCTGCATGAATGCATTTCTCATAAGAGAGGCATCGACAAAGAATTAGAGGCATTGTTGTCACAACGCCATGAGCTACAGAAGAATTACGTGAGCTCCATAAATATTCTAAAGTGTTGAAACCATCTCAAATTCGAAATGTCAGACACTCCCATACCAATTCGATGGATAGAAGTACAAGTTTCAATTGGAATTCAGGAATGGGGAATTCAATGCAACTAAGATGAAGAACATCATGGCCAGTGAGAAACTGGCAGAACTTGTAGTGGTGGATCCTAAAAGTGTCAAAAGAATATTGGGCAATCGCCAGTCAGCTGTATGATCCAAGAAAAGAAATATATGCTCTATATTAGAGCTGGAATGCAAGGTCTGCATCATCCTCTTTAACAAATGCAGCAACAACAACAAGAGTTAACATTTCAGAACCTATCTTTGCACGAAAAAATGGTGCCAATATGAGATTACTAAGAGGAGGTGGAGAGTATCCCACGAAAGTGCTTTTCTTTACTCACACAGTTAATCCAAATGAGTTAATAGATGATCAAAGAATATGAAGACGTTCATGAGCGATGATGGAGTGTGTGGAATGCTTCTACATCACAAGACCGCGGAAGGCTATCCACTGGTTACTTTTGCAATTGATTCTTGCCAATAAATGATTGGAACTATGGCGTTGAGATCCAATAAGAGGAAAATGCCTCAGCCAACAATGCGTTGTCAAATTTCTTCTAGAAGAAGATCACCAGCTCGACCCCAATTGGAAACAAATCCTTTCGTTTTGATTTCTATCGATCTGTATTCTAAAAATTTCCTACAATGTAACAATAAGATCCATTTATTCAGGGGTAGTGTTGCTACTATATAATAGAACACTGCGCATTGGAAACGGTGGAGCGATTGTTGTGTAAAAAAGTTAGAATCGTTGTTGCCTGTGACTTATGTAAATCAATTTCCTAACGTTGTTCTAAATATACATGATCACCTTCAAGTTGTGAGCAGAAGCGTTGTGGCCATGATTCATTACGAATTATGTCTTTTACATTTTAAATATTTCTTCTTTCATTGCAGTAAGTCAGCTTACTCCAGGCATGGGAGGGCCCACCACTTTTGGAGATAAGCTTCATTAAAAAGTCAGGTAGCTAGATTACATAATTTTAGGATTGCTCTCCTATGTTAAAGATCTCTGATTCATTTTATAACTTGATTTCACATTCTAATACAGAGCCATGCTCTGTTTCTCTACTTAAAACACACTTATTCATATTTATAATTGGAGAATCCATGATATAGGAATATAATGATTTCTGAGTTTGATCGGAATTAGAACAAGTTTTGATGCTTTGAATTTGAGTATGTTAATACATCCAATTCAGAATATGGATTGAAGGTTTGCATTACTTAATTTATTTTGAACGTTTGCAGAATTTAATGCTTATTTGATTTGTTTATGCATTCCGGGACTTTTCTTAGTAATTAGATCTCTCTTCAATTAGAATCTTTCTTGCTTTTCATCATATAATAATTTCTTTATAAGAGCAAGTCTGAGTATGAATTCGATTGCGTAGGTAGAGATATCAAGTCTAATGCAAAGTAATTTAGCCTTCATTGTGAGTTACATGATTTTGAAGAGTGAGCTTGCTTTTGAATAATTCATTTCATCTAGATTAAAGTCTTTGAATTGAAGGTTTGTCATATATTATTTTCAATGAGATTTTTAATAGGGTCTTTTAGGTGTTATTTTACATGAAGTGAAGTGGTTTTCTTCCAGCAATAGTTAGAGCTTTCCTTTGTTATTCTGAATCTTGAATTTGTTATCAATAGCAGTAAGTATTCTTTTCAAGACATAGTATTATAGTTAGTTTAAAATGTGAAGTTATCATTAGAATAATGTGTGTCCTTTCTGGTTATCTCAAGATTTAGTTTCAAGTTAATGTGAGGAGCAAATAGATTAGGATTTTAAAGATATCATAGAAGATTTAAAAAGTAGAATTCTGAAGTTATCTAGCTATAGTGCGAGAATGTTATAGGATTGAGGATTGCTTTGAATTTCCTTATAGTTTCATTGCAGTGTGGAGTTTGCAGTGATCACTAGAAATAGTTTAAAGTACAAATTATTCTTAAGTATAGAATAGATTGACTAAATAGGAATCTTAAATTACTTTTAGCAATTGAATTTGATTATTGATTCTGCCTCGTCGACCAGTGAGATTACTTTCTATTTCAGAAGATTGAATTTAACTATTAGGATTGCAGGAAGCTTGAATATGATGGCTTGATAGAATTAGTTAAGTAGGTTCCCTTTTCAAGATTTTTTATCTGCCAGCAAATGTTTGTTCCATTCCAGTACCTAGTTTATCATTCTTAAGGGAACTTATATACTCCGACTACAAGTTGAACCAAAAACACAATACAAATCGTGTTTACGACTCCCAAATTGACAATTAAATATTAAGAGCTTTAATTCACCAATTAAAACTCTCAACATTTTGGCGACGTTGCCGGGGATTTTTATTTTGGTTCAAGTGCGATTTTTATTACAGAGTTTCAAGGGTATTGCAGGACAGTCAGAGGGTTGAGAGAGTACCTTAAGACGTGAGTTAAGAGCCACGCATCCATTATTGTGGGGTTGCTCCAAAGTCTGGTCGTTTTTTCTTATCTTTCGAACTTTTATTTCCTTTCCTTTACGTGTAGAAGTAGGAGCGGGTTTTAGACATTTAATTCCCGAATTGTTTTTCTTTCATTAGATTAGATATTACTTTGATCCGATATTTTCCTTGTATGCAAGCGTGGTGATCTTTATTTTAGCCAATAGTTTTTAAATTCATTATCTTCAGATTCCAATGTTATATCATTTTTGGGATGTTGTAAGAATCCTTGTTACTAATCTGTGTGTGGAGACAGGGACTATCAATCAACCATATGGACTTGAAGATGATAACAAGTATGAAGGACCTCTCTCAAGCCCTAACAACTGCTAGGATCTTGATCTCTACCTCTCAGGAAGAGAAATTCTTGACAATAGTCAAGAACTTGTCCATTCCTCCACCACCACAAGAGGATTCAGAAGTCTCTTTTGATTTCCCTTACCAATAATTTAAGGAGACGAATGAATCATGCGCTATGATCAATGGAGAACATCCACTAGAACTTGAGATCGAGGAGTTCTTGACATGTCTATCAGCAGATCCGTATTGTGATCAAGAGATTACTCACCCTACGGAGGATAATCAGCATGACATGGAAGAAGAGGATGAGCAGCATGGGCCAAATCAAGAAATGGACCAAGATTACCATGATTACATTGAACATTGGTTACGAACCACGACTCAAGCAAGGAAGTATTATCCTCTTATAAAACTCTTGTTGTAATATCAGTTACATTTGTTGGCTTTTCATGCTCATATACATTTCCAAGTTTATATGTTAAATCTGAGCATGAATATATATTTGCACCTGATCCGCACATGGCTTCATTGGAAGTACTCATATACTTAAAAAGGAGTCTTCTGTTTTTCAGGGTAGAGTAGGGTAGGAGAATAAATTAATGCTATGCATGAAAGATGTTACAATAATGCTATTAAGGTTTTGATTTTGAAAGTATATCCATTAAAACTGCTTTTGATCCACATTGGTTGTTAACATACACATATGTGACACATCTTGTTGAGTATGATTTACTCTAATGCCTCATGATTTTTCAAAAGTAACCATGACTAATCACTCTAATAAGTTGTCATTGAAGATATATGTTTTTAGTTTCCCTTAGAAGGTACTATTGCAAAAACCCCTATGGTAGACCACTCTTGTAAAGATCATAGTGAGCTATTCATGAGAACACTAACACTCTTAACTCAAAGAATATTTGAATCATTATCTGGGATATTTTTAATAAGTCTTTAGGGTAGAGGAACTAGCCAATAATGATTAGTCATTAAAAACTTTTCACGCCATCCCATACTCTTAAGGGGTAGATCTGTCTCCCCAGTTATTAAGTAACCTTTAAGGTTAATCATAATCAGAGTTTACAAAATATTTAGGGGAGGATAGGAGGTGTTGTGATGAGCCGACCTACCATGATCATGAGACCTAGCATTCATGACATTACTACTCCTGGTCACCAAGCCAGAGTAATGGATTTCAACCCAAAAGCTAGAAGACAGGAGGTCTCATCATGACCCGGCCTATTCATCCATGTTACTTCTTGTGAGTGGCACTAACTACCATCAGCTGGTTACCAAGCTAGGTTAGTGGCCTTCATCTAAAATTCAAATAAGCTAACTCTAAATCCATGCCTAGTAAGTGGGACACGGGCATTTCACTTGGTCAAAATACATCCCTGCCGAGGTTATGGACACCTGCGGGCAGCAGGGCCATGTTTGTGGTATTAAAGTTGATTATACACTATTTGCTTGGTTATCCTTCTCTTTCCCTAAAACTCATCCTTTTTACTGGAAAAAGGTTTTAAGACTATTTGAACATGATGCTTTGAGTTCTATATTTCATAAATCAAGAATATTTATTGATGTGGTACCCTTAATGAAGGTAATTCTTTGTACTAGGTTAAGAGGATATTTGGGTTTTGAATCTAGATGACAACAGAATTTAGAGTGTTCAATAAAGAGGTTGATGATCTGTGTCATAACTCACTTTAATTTTCATGGTATTTAGGGTGATGAATTACTCAATGATGAGTGCTCACAAGATGCTGGTTGAAAATAATGTGTACTGATGGTGGTTGCCTCTAAATATGAGCTGCATAACCTAGGTACAAGATTGCTATAGTAGGTGCATGAAACTTGTGATAGTATTTTCGAGATTGCACCTTTTCAGCAAAATTTGATTTTTATCATAAGACTCTTTGCAGAATAAAAACAGGGAATTCATTTGGGACCAAGTAACAGGTATGTGCCATACTCTTTTCTCTATAATGTCTACTTTCTATACCTGATCTTGTTACATTCATGCAATCAATGCTTTCATTAGGATTGTAACATGGTTTTGGCTGGCATTGTAATAATTATGTTGCAGGCTAATGAATGCATTACAATATCATGCATCTTTATCCTTGCTGAAATTTTCGCTAACATTTATGAGATGCATAGTTTTATCTTCAAACATTTGCCTGCCTTCTTTCATAGTTTTATAGTTTAAAGGTTTGGCTTGCACGAGGACGTGCAAGAAGTTCAACTTGGGGGGATGTTGAGTTGCATGTTTGCCCAAATTTTCACGATATTTATCACATAACTATATATCTGTACCTAGTGTTTTAATCATTTTTATCTTATTAAGATAATAGTTAGAGGCATATAGAGACAATATGTATTAATTTATAAATTCTTCTTGAAGAGTATTTTTGTGTGAATTTCATTAATAAATGCCTTCTTGGTGGCAAGTGAATAAGTTTAGTGCAGGAACATATTTGAGTACGGATTCGTCTTAATCACATAAACAGTTGCATGGAGATCATCTATGGGACCTTCAACAATTAATAAGAACATAAAACCATCACTACAGGATTTTCTCCAGATGAAGCAATCTTGAAAGCTGTAACACATGTATATATGACTTTTTTAGTGATACTCATCAATAGTTGATGAAGAACTCTTTACAGGGTATGTGAGAACATTTCTATTTCTCTTTGCGGGGACGAGGTTGATGTGAAGGCTAAGCAAGGCCTCGATTTCTTGCGACGTACGATTTAAACCTCTGACACTTTGGAAGGAGCAGGCGTAGGAGAAATAAGGCACCCATTGGTTTCACACGCGGGGCAAACAAAGAATTCAACGATTTGGAAACACAGATCTGGGTGAGATCTAAAACCAACACATGGTTGTATTGGGAATCAAAGCAGAGATGGCATTAACAGAAGATGATCCATAAATTATCTTTGGAAGTAAAGACATGATAGAGCAAATGTAGGTTTTATGACTCGATTGCTGCATGAATGCATTTCTCATCAGAGAGGCATCGACGAAGAGTTGGAGGCATTGTTGTCGCAGCGCCATGAGTTGGAGAAGAAGTTAAGTGAGCTCCATAAATATTTTGAAGTGTTGGAACCATCTCAAAGTCAGAATGTCAGACACTCCCATAATAATTCGATGGATAGAAGTACAAGTTTCAATTGGAATTTGGGAATGGGGAATTCAGTGCAACTGAGATGAAGAAGATCATGGGCAGTGAGAAACTGCCAGAAATTGCAGCGGTGGATCCTAAAAGTGTCAAAAGAATATTGGCCAATTTCCAGTCAGCTGCCTGATCCAAGAAAAGAAAGATATGCTCTATCTCAGAGCTGGAATGCAAGGTCCACATCATCCTCTTTAACAAATGCAACAACAACAAAAATAGTTAATGTTTCAGAATCTGGCTTTGCACGCAACAAATGGTACCAATTTGAGATTACTAAGTGGAGCTGGAGAGTCTCCCACGAAGGTGCTTTTCTTTACTCAGGCAGTTAATCCAGATGAGTTACTAGATGATCAAAGAATACGATGACGTTCATGAGTGATGATGGAGTGTGTCGCAAGCTTCTACATCACAAAACTGTGGAAGGCTATCCACCTGTTACTTTTGCAATTGCTTCTTGCCAGTAAATGATTGGGAATATGGCATTGAGATCAAGTAAGAGGAAAATTCCTCATCCAGCAATGCATTGTCAAATATCTTCTAGAAGAAGATCACCAGCTCGACCCTGATTGGAAACAAATCCTTTCGTTTTGATTTCTATCGATCCATATTCTAAAAATTACAGACACTATAAAAATAAGATCCATTTATTCAGGGGTAATGTTGCTGCTATATAATAGGGCATTGTGCATTGGAAACGGGGGTGCGACTGCTGTGTAAAAAAGTTAGAATCATTTTTGCATGTGACTTATGTAAATCGATTTCCAAAAGATATTCTAAATATACATGATCGCCTTCAAGTTGTGAGAAGAAGCGTTGTGGCCATGATTCATTACGAATTCTGTCTTTGATGTTTTAAACCTTTCTTCTTTCATTGCAGTAAGTCAACTTACACCAGTCGTGGGAGGGCCCACCATTTCTGGAGATAAGCTTCATTAAAAAGTCAGGTAGGTAGATTACATAATTCTAGGATTTCTCTCCTATGTTAAAGATCTCTGATTCATTTTATAGCCCGAGTTCACATTCTAACACAGAGCCATGCTCTGTTTCTCTACTTGAAACACACTTATTCATATTTATAATTGGAGAATCCATGATATAGGAATATAATAATTTTTGAGTTTGATTGGAATTAGAACAAGTTTTGATGCTTTGAATTTGAGTATGTTAAGTGACTGCCAATTTAGAATATGGATTGAAGGTTTGCATTACTTAGTTTCTTTTGAACGTTTACATAATTTAATGCTTATTTTATTTGTTTACGCATTTTGAGACTTCGCTTAGTAATTAGATCTCTCTTCAATTAGAATATTTCTTGCTTTTCATTGTATAATCATTTCTTTATAAGGGAAAGTTTGAGTATGAATTCGACTGGGTAGGTAGAGATATAAATTCTAATGCAGATTACTTTAGCCTTCATTATGGGTTACATGATTTTGAAGAGTGAGATTGCTTTTGAATAATTTATTTTATCTAGATTAAAGTCTTTGAATTGAATGTTTCTCATAGATTATTTGGGGAGGAGAAAATAGATTAGAATTTTCAAGGTATCATAGAAGATTTAGAAAGTAGAATTCTGAAGTTATCTAGCTACAGTGCGAGAATGTTACATGATTGAGGACTGCTTTGAATTTCCTTATAGTTTCATTGCAGTGTGGAGTTTGCAGTGAATGCTAGAAATAGTTTAAAGTACAAATTCTTCTTAAGTACAGAACAGATTGACTAAATAGTAATCTTAAATTGCTTTTAGAAATTGAATTTGATTATTGATTATGCCTCGTCAACCAGTGAGATTGTTTTCTATTTCAGAAGATTGAATTTAACTATTAGGATTGCAAGAAGCTTGATTATGATGGCTTGATAAAATTAGTTAAGTAGGTCCCCTTTTTCAAGATTGTTTATTTGCCAGCAAAAGTGTGTTCCATTCCAGTACTTAGTTTATCATTCTTAAGGGAACTTATATACTCTGACCACAAGTTGAACCAAAAATGCACTACAACTCGTGTTTACGACTCCCGGATTGACAAATTAAATATTAAGAGCTTTAATTCACCAATTAAAACTCTCAACAACTTCTAAAGCCGTTTTGAGGCCCTAAACAATTTTTTTTTTGGAAAATGAGAAAATGTGAGTCTTTGTCATATGTTTGTAGTAAAAAGTTGTATTCATCGGATAGATTTGTATAACGAGGTATCATGCGCGTCAAACGAAGATCGTATACCAAAGTTACGACCTCAGGAAGTTGATGTACCAATTTACCCCAACGGGGCCCATATTTTTTATGATTCATCTCCTAGGGTTAGGTTTTTGGATGTTTAGTGTTTTCCATTATTTCTAAATAATAAATACGCCTTTGAGCCTCATTGTAATACAGTTCAGAGGCATGTAACCGCCACATCTCTTCTCGGAGATAAGCTACCATTACCCAAGCTATTTTATTTACATTCTGTATGTAAGCATATTTTAGTTCTTTGATATTAATGAAATGAAGTCTTATTTTTGCTGCATCTTTGTGTTTATGTTTATATATGTATTCTATTGTGTTCCTACATAAGTTCGGATCACTTTTATCTGTATATATCTTGTTCATAAGCTTGAAGTTCCTTGTTTGTAGCTTCTAGGGAGTCGAGAGAGGCGAGGGATGCCTGAGATAAAATCAATGATACATTCAAATAAAAAATATCAACAAATTTTTTGTCAACCTCAATTAATTTTCCCTCTTGTTTTTCCTTAAAAATTATGTGGTTTTTGTTTTTGTTTTGTTTTTTTGTTTTTGTTTTTTGTTTTGTTTGTTTGTTTGTTTGTTTTAGTATGTAAGGGATAGAAATATCCTCCCTCATATGTCTTCAGGAATCCTCAACCAATTTCACAAAGTATTTTCTTTGAGCCTGGAGGCATTGAATTTAAAAGGGGTTGGAGGCTTGACGTCTTCCAATTCCAAACAAATGAGAATAGGATCATGGTCAAGTATACCACTATGCTCAACCCGGTATTTAGTGATCAAAAGGTCTCATAGAATACTTTCTAAGAGAAAGAAGTGATCCATTCTTTTTTAGTCTGCGTCATCACCCATTCACAAATTTATCCATGTCGGGGATAATTTAACATGAAACATATCTATGAAGTGCATGGAGTAAAAAAAAATGGTGAAATAGTCTTTCATAGAATCTACTCTAGGGTTTGGAACCCATACCTCCCTAATTGAGGTAGTGAATTTTAAGTCTATGCTAATAATGGTGGGGTAAATGGTCAGGAAACCCGAAGAGAGGAGACTGTCCCAATAAGATTTATGTTAAAAATAAGGCCCAAATATGTTGACAACATTCCAAGACACACCAAAAAAATTTAAATCCAAAGTGACAAAGACAAAATTATTTGCAATAAAGGAGGAAGTGGCAATGAGGGTGGGGTACCAAGCTGAAATCAAACCACTAGATAAGCCAACAACGTCTAATGAATAGAATGGCCATCCCTTGAATTAAGAAACAAGAATTGAACACACTTTTGCACTATATGATATAGTCTCCTGAGGAAGAATGATGCTCGAATTCACTTGCTTCAGGAGACAATTAAGGTTGAGTTGTTTAGGGGAGCCCTCAAATGCCCCAATGTTTATAGAAAAAAATTCATTTGGAGGTCCCCACAAGATATTTTTTCACTCTAAGGGTCTCTAGTATAGTTGTTTGTATGCTAAATCTAACATCCTCCTTGGATTTGAATAGAAGGGAATTTCATCCTGCATGAACAACTTTTGGGGGGGGGGGGGGATCGCTAGTCAGATCTCCTGCAAAGGAAGCTTCTTTGGCCAAATTCAGTCATGATATTAAGTCATACTTCTTCTTAATAGCTTAATTTGACTCATGAAAGGGTATCAATTAGGCCTCATTTAAGAGAGGTTTTAAAGGGGCCATCAACCCCAACATAGGATCAGCGTATGTAACAATGGGAGAGAGTGATCGGGTAGTAGGAGGAGTAGGAATCAGAGGCATAGTATCATCGACACTTGAGTCCCCAAGGATTAGTTGAGAGGGAGGTGTCAAGGGAGGAATAAGAACTTAAAGAATAACTGATGTAGGAACAAAAGCCAGAACATCCAAAGTAGTTGGGGAATCCATAGGGATACCTCGAAATTCCAAAGTCATCTTTGTTAGTTCTGTTGCGACCACCTAATTCATATCCACTAGAGCTCAGATGGAATTATTCCACACACAATTTTCTTTGTTGGTTGTGTCATTTACATGTTCATCTTGCATTGATTCGCAAGGTGTCCCACTTGGTGGCATGCATAACATTTAAATGGCATTTGTTAGTAATCTACAAGTTGAGTCCATTTCTTCCCCATGATATCAATCATAACCTCCTCCACCAAACCATCCTTGGTGTATATGTCAACTTGTAACCATGAACAACATGAGTCTAATTTGGATAAATACCCATCTTCTAAACATCCCAATTGATTTCCAACGACTTCCAATAAGTCCTGGGTCCAAAATAACAAGGGTGAGCTTGGAAATTTTTTCTAGAGATTTTATTGCACCATCGAACGGTGGTTATGATTGAAGTTAATGGTCCATATTTTGAGGTTCATGATCAAATTCCCACAACACCAATCCTTCAAGTTTTCCATCACATTTCAAACCAAAAAATTGCACAAAACCATCCTTGAATGAGGATGTGAAATTCCAGAGAATACTCTAGAGACTGCTCCCAACTTGATCTTACCGAACTCAACATTAATTGTGGGCTTAGCCTTTTCCATATGAATCTTCCAATGATGGATATTTGCAATACAATGGGGTCTTCCTTGAGTCTTATACCCTTTCCAACTGTTATAATAGTAGCTCTACGTGATTTCAATGGCTTGTTTCAGACCTGTTTTGACTCATAATAAGAGATAGGAAAGTCCAACCACCTTTATTCCTATATTTTACAGAGGAGGGACGTGAACCATCTAAAATATCTCTAACCTCGATATTGAAGGGTGCATTCAAGGTGGTGATCGCGAGAGACATAGGTACAAAGCAATCCGATGGTCTGTAGCCATTTTTCCTTAATTCCTCAATTGTTGTGAAAATACTTGTCGAATATAGGATTCAAGTTTATAATCCATTAAATTGAGATTTTCAATCCCTTAAAAGCTGACAAAGGAAGCCCATGTAATTGATAAATGGAAACCTATCTTGATTGTCACTAGAGAGATGGAAAGGAACCCGATAAGTAGAAAGGAAATATATGGCAATTGGTACACCATAATGCCACCAGTGCCAAAAGATGGGAAGGAGGGAAGTCTAAAAAAAACGTGATAATAAAACTCACACAAATAGTTAATGTATTCAATATGTTTCATAAAATAACCCAAACCTCAAACAACTGGCCATAATGGAATTCACCACCTATATCCCTAAGCCAGACATTGGAGAGAGAAAAGACATGAAAAAGAGTTGAGGAGTCAAAAGAGAAAGATTGGTTGTCACATGAAGGTTTAGACCCTGCAAAATACCTAGTACATATTAACCCCCAATCTCCTACCATATAAGGTAAAATTCATCAAATTTCACAACTATAGTTTAGTTTAGTTGCTTCTAAGTTCTTTGCCAGAAAATGTTTTGGTATTGTTTTACTTAATTTATGTTCTCCAATTTGTGTTTTCATTACTTTTAGACTAAATATAAGTTATTAAATGAAAAAATATAATGTACATGTGGGTATTGGGACTTAGAGCATGATTTTGATCTTGATGATCATGGGATAGTTCATACAATATTGAGTTGAATTGCAATGAAAAAAATTGTAATAACAAAGGTATCTTAATAGCATGCATTCAAAATAATCAAAGTTTTATTGTTATGATGGCATGTTCATTTTATAAATCAATTCAAATGAATCTGAAAGAAAGCACATTGATTAGTTTGTGTTTGGAAATAAATAGTTGCTCTTTTGAGAAAGTTTAGGCATGGGTGTACGTTATATTGATCGCATATCTAAAATGATGTTAAAACTAAAATAACTTATTTTATCTTATACAACCCAAAATTTCGAGAAAGGACTCAAGTCATTTCTATTTAAATCTCCAATTTTTCCTTGGTGGTGATTTTTGGGTTTGTGAGTTAAATTACTATAGTGTTGCAAAGATACTAAGTATGGATGTTGAAAATTCATAGATATTTACAGTGGGTGCATTGCATTGGTATATTACGAAAGAAAATAATTGGTAGAATAAAACATTTTTACTAGCTTAGTCAAACACTATAAAGTAACTATTTAATTTTTTAAAGAAAAATATAAGGGAAGGGACTTTACTACTTGTGGCCTTGCTATTATTTAAATGAATACATTGTTGACTTCACACTAATTTAGTGTTGGGTTGAAAATTATAAATAAATAACACTTAATGGTATTGTGTGATCATCATTAGAGGGCCCAATAATAATAAGTCTTCATATAATCCACGTGTCTCAATAAATCCACCACCACCACCTCCAAATCCTACCTAGAACATAAGAATTCCCATTTAGGAACTCCCCACCCACCATGATTTGGATTGGATCATTATTTAATTGATCATCCATCTCTATGTTTTCAAAGTGGAAAATTTGAAAAAGTCAACTTACTCAAGTTGTTTTATGGACGGAACCCAGTTTGGAGAATTGGGGTCTGAAACCTTTTGGGACTAGTTTGAGGCCTTAAACAACATCTTTTGGGAGTTGAAATTTCTCACTTAATTATGTACTTTGTGATGTTTTTCCACACTCGGAGACATTTTCAACTGTGTAAGAAAGATGTGAATCAGAGTTCCGATGCAAAAAATTATGCCTTTGCAAGTTGACATATTGTGTTTGACCACCATAATTTGAGAGGATGCCATGTCAGCCCTTAGTATTCATGGAAAATGGACTAGCCACGTGAAGAACATGAAGAAGACTCTAGAAGGGTCAAATTGGTAACTCTAGTTCAGAGTTGAAGGAGTCAAACTTAACCCCTATTTGGCTATCACGATATGTTATAATTGGGCCACTAGGACAAAAAGGGGTTCCATTATATTCACATGCATTTTGTTCCATAGTAGAGTAGAGTAACTGAGAGTGGATAGAGAGAGAGCATGATATAGGGGGTTAGTGTTCTACAAAAAACCATGGGACATAGATCTTGAGTAACTCCATAGAGATTACCTTCTCCTTTGTATATACACCATTTCCATCCTAGACGAAAGAGAGCAGAGTAGCCTCACCTTCTAGTGGGTTTTTTCGCGTAAGAATTTCCGAAAGTATATCTTGGTGTTCAATGTGGTTTGTGAGTGATTGTATTTACATGTCATCTATTTACTTGTTTGCGAGTGGTTGTATTTACCTCATTATATTTACATGTTATTTTCATATTATCTATTGCATGCATAAACAACAAAACAATAATAACAAATTTTGAATCTAAAAGGAATTAATCCTTCATATTATAGATTTTAGTTTATTTTCATAGATATGTTATGATGAAC
Organism: Pinus albicaulis; assembly: GCA_034641835.2. Lineage (NCBI taxonomy): Eukaryota > Viridiplantae > Streptophyta > Pinopsida > Pinales > Pinaceae > Pinus > Pinus albicaulis. The sequence continues at coordinate 951,019,415 of CM076582.1, forward strand.
GGTCTAATGGAATATCCACAAATTTTTTTAGATCATATTGGTATTAGATAAATTTTATTTTTGTATTTCAAGGGAAATTGCAAGGAATCTAGGAAACGGCTCGAGAGAGAAGTCGTAAAACCCCAAACATGGTTGATGAATATGTTTATAATAACCCTTGAGATCCAAAAAGGAAAAATTCTTGAGGTTGAAATTGCATGTCGTTAATATCGACAACAATATTAACCTCCTTATGATAACTCTGGGTTTGAAATTGGAGAAGACAAAGGTTCCAACTTAGAGGTCAAATCAAAGGGAAAATTGGGGGATCGGGAATATCCAAAGGAGTCCAAGAAAGAACCCAAAAAAGAGAAATCGAGTTTGATTTTGTGAACCATTCATAATCCCTCTTCAATATGGAAGCAAAGGTGGACATTGAGTTGTATTAAGGTGAGATCAATACTTTTCATTTAAATCACTAGTTGCAACAGTTAGGTTTATTTTAGTTTTCACCACATAGACGAGGAACAAAATATTTCATTTCTTCATTTGAAAGTAGATGGTTATGCCTTGGCCTAGTGGGGAAGCCACAAGAAAACCATTAGGCTGGAGAGGGATCTCCTAGTAACTAAGTGGGAGGATTTTAAAACCCTCATAAGGTCTCAATTCTACCTTATCGACTATGTCGAAGACTAGTCAATTCAATGGCATTACTTTAGGTAGATGCATGGTAGAGTGTACGAGAATACAACACAATTCTATATGATGGAAATACTGATGGGTATCTATCCAAAGAATCCAAATGCACTCCTCAAGTATTTAGGGGATGTACACAACCATTTTCAAAAGCAAGTAATGTTCAATCCTAGAATAGTGGATGAGGCTTGTGTATAGGCATAATACTTGGAAAACATAGGCCAAAAGAAATAGTCAAATGGTTTGAAGTAGAAGGAATGTCAGGAATCTTCCAAGGAGGCAAAGAGGAAGTGGAAAGGCTGGAAGGACAAGAAGACAACAACCATTTCACATCAGTGAAAATATCCTAGCAACCATTACAGCATTGATGGCCACCTAAAGGAGCAGTGCTTGAAATTGCATCCACGACTAAATTGGAAGAACATGAAGAAGAAAAATATCATAGCCAGATTTGAACAACTAGGTGGAGAGTAGCTCTAATGTGGATGGGAATATTTTTTTTCAGATCAATGCAGAAAAAGGTACATTTTACTAGCCTTCATCAATAGGGAGAGAAGAAGAGGACCAAACTCTTCCATATAAAGATACAGGTCAAGAAGACAACGATTTATGCTTTGTTCAACTCAGGTTCATAGGAAAATATCTTAGAAGCAAATTTGGTCAAAAAACTTGGATTGGAGATCCATGATCATCCTAACGCATATCCATTGGGGTGGGTCAACAAGTGGATAGAGATAAAGGTAACCAATAGTGTAAAATTGAATTTGCTATCAGTGTTATTTTTATTGATGAAGTAGAATTGGATGTATATCCACTTTATGTATTTGAAGTTGTTCTTGGGAGTCCCTATATGTACATGTGAGATGTAATATTCATGCAAAGAGCCAGCCAATATTGCCCCATCAAGGATGGAAAAGCCTTCATCATAAACATTCACAGGGGAAATTCAAAGGTTTCACTAGTAAGTTCCAACCAAACTAGGAAATTGATCAATTATAATAAGACGTATGTTTTATTATTATTGAGAGAAAAATAGTCAATATAAGAGTCAATGAAAGCAAAGGCATCCATGGAGGGATGCACTAAGGAATAAAGACAACAAGTAGAAGATTTGCTACAATCATATAAGGGAGTGTTCTAGGAGCCTAATGGGATACCACCTAAGAGGGAATTAAATTACGAGATCCAATTGTTTTTGTAATCTTCGTAGCCAAACATTGGGTTCTATAGACAATCCATTCTGGAAGCAAGTGAGGTGAAAAAGTACTTGTAGTGACAATTGGAGTAGGGTGTTATTTGACCAAGTACCTCACAATGTGGGCCAACCATCATAATTGTGCCGAAGAACGATGGGACTTTGAAAATGTGCATTGATTACAGGGTGTTAAACAAAATTACAGGAATAGGTACCCCTACTCATGATTGATGACTTGTTGGACTAGTTGCAGTAAGCAAAATACTTCATCATGCTAGATTCAAAATTGGGGTATCACCAGGATTTAAAATCAGGGTATCACATTTTGATGCAAGTCCTAAAAACATTTAAGAAGAACTAGTTGTTGGCAAATCTCAAGAAGATTGAGTTTTCATAGTAGTCTTTGGTGCATTTAGGCTATGTCATTGGTGGAGGGGAGATTAAAATTTAAGAAAGAATCTATGATGATGAAAGCCATCATGAAGTGATCAACGCCCACAATTTTTCAAAGGTTACGAATTTTGTTGGGGAAACACATTACATGAGAAAACCCATAGCTTTATTTTCAACTATAGGCATACCACTCCATGCCATAACAACAAGTGGCAAGAGTTTCCAATGGGGAAAGGGTCAAAAAAAGGCCTTTGCAGAGTTGAAAAGGAAATTAAGTAAAGAACCACTTCTCATGTTACCAATTTGCAACAACCCTTTGAAGTGGAGATATGTGCGAGTGGGTATTGCATGGGACTGGTCTTGATGCAGGGAGGAAGGCCTATATTTTACCATTTTGAAGTATTTCATGGGGTGGTTCTCAACTAGCCTACCTATGACAAGCTATTAAAAATTGGAAACACTATCTAATAGGTAAAGAGATCCACATTCACATAAATCACCTATTACTATAATACCTGTAGACTCAAAGTAAAGTTACAACAAACCAGGTATTACAAATAGATGGGGTTCTTACAACAATTCCATTTAGTGATCAAGTACATGAAGGGCATCACAAACAAAATATTAAATATATGAAAGGTAGTTATGTCACATAGACAAGAATGTGGAGTCAATCTAGTAAGGGTCGGGAATCCTTACTCCCCAAAGTTGACTTCCAAATTCCAAAATTAGCAAGGAAATTACTCTCACCCCATGATTAATTATGAGAAGAGTTTAATTACTCACTTGGGAGGGGGCACCGTTAAATAAATTTAAAATAACAACAACATACATTACATATAAAAATAAAATTAAAAAATTAAAGAGGGGGGTGGGGAAGAGGAAAGGGCACCACGTAGCTATGGCTTAAGGTTTAATTTGAATTTTAAGACAAAGGACAATGAAGGTTTTTGCATGTGTAGGAGAGGTGTCGACGGGAAAAGATGCTATAAATACATGGGGGAAAAGAAGGAGAGGGGGAAAGGATTGTAGATGGCTAAAATGCTGCCAGATTTTCTAAATGATAAAAAGCTTCATAAAATCTGGAAGGGAATCTTGCTAAAATAGGGAAGTGAGATTGTTTATTAGGGTTTTAGTCAAGCCAAGGTTGTTAGTCCATGCAGATCATGGGTCTTAAGGGAAGGAGGATGAGTTCTCAGGGGAAGGAATTTATCCTAGGAAAGAGGCTCGGAGATAAACCGACTGGCCAATTCTGATTTGAAAATGGTAGGAAATGAGAGACAATAACCCAGGCCTGGCAGTTGAAGGGCATCATCATATGAAGGTATCGTATTTTATTATTTTTCATTTCCTTTATTGAGTATTATGTAGATTAGTTAAGGTACAAGGAAAATGTTTGGTGCTAGTTGTGGATTGTAGAGTTTTGAGAAATTACATTTGGTTTATCACTAACTATGTTACACCATTTTTTGGTCATCTAACCTATTATCATTAGATGGACCCAAGTACACCATGTAAGACCAATTTTACCCTAAGTAAAATTGCCTTCACTATGTTAAATAACTTAATAAACCACATTTATTAGGTTGTTTATGGTCTAAACAGGAAACCCCAAAAGGAAATATTAAACAAACCTATATTTGTTTGATTTTCCTCATAGAATAATTAATTAAACCATAATTTAATTATTATTCCTAGTCATGTTTAACCCAAAACAAAGAAATTAATTAGATAAACCTTTATTTATCTTATTATTTTCTAGGAATAATTATTTAAATCTTATTTAGATAATATTACTTGTTAAATATGACCAAATCACCCACAAATAATTAAATAAATCATTATTTATTTGATTATCCTTCAACCACTTCCTTAAAAAGATAAATAAATCATTTATTTATTTATTATTAACAAATAAAGGGATTTGACCCAAGTCAAACACTTTTTCCCTCAAACAAATATAATAAAATATTCCATAAAAGGTGGATCTAGATTTGGTTAACATTATTTTAATCATGCACCAAGATCTAGAATGACCCAATATTTTGTTATAAATAGGAAGGTTTTTCCTACCATTCTTCACCTTTTGTTGCCTATTAGATCACTCTGGATCTATACACTTGGTCACATTTTTCCATTGTTTGCTGTGTGAGCTCCCTTTGAGCTCTATTCTTTGCATTGGGTTTTCTACACCAACAAGAGAGAGAAATCTTAGATCTGAAGTGCTGAGGACTTCCAAGAACCCATCCCACTGAGGAGAATTGGATACGCCTTCTTGTTTTCCTCCCAGGTGCCCGATTAATACAAAAAATTCTTTCAAAAATTGTTCTTGTCTTGTCTATTGGTATATGGAGCAAACCCTTATTTTTTCTGCTTAATGTCTTTCCATGCATAGATCTGGTTTTTGCAGCTCTTTTATGTTCAACTAACCACAGATCTGAAGATATTGGCAGCCACTTTTGTTTTTAGGGCTATTAGTTATGCGTAGCTAAAGTGGTCCTTTTTCGTACACTTCGACAAAGGATTCATACTAACAAATGGCGACTCCACACGGGTTTTAAATTACGACCGCTGTCGTTTTTCATATTCCTACATATCCAGCTACTTCAGACCCTAGGGTTTCTTTTCAGCTGTTCATTTTTCCTATTTTTATGTTGTTTTTCTCACATAAAACCTTAAAACATTAAAATTTCTAACTTCCGTGTGTTTCTGGCCCTATTAGGGTAGCGACATCGGCCTTGCGTGAGACGACGGTAACCCTACCGAAAATGCGCAGCGAGACAGCGAACCCAGGAAGTCGCACTACATTAAAAGCTGCGACTGGACCTCTAGGTCGCACTTTTCAACCTCTTTTCTGCGACACCGCGAAAACGAGTCGGAACACTGCGACTGCCCATTTTTCGGTAGGTATTTACGCAGACACACCCAAAAGGTTGTCAGGGAAACACATAGGGGTTTTCTAGCCCTGCGGCTCTCGGCCGTTTGACCTAGTTACGATCTTGTTTTTACTCATCTAAGTGGGATCACTGGCTTTTGGGGCCTTGCCTGCCTCCACTTTTTGTGGAAGAGTTTTAGTTGTTTCGTAAATTCTATTTTTCGGAGTTTCGGCCTTCCCTTTTTTTAGGATACGAAACCTCCTCCTCAGATCCCTTTAAATCATCCTTTCTTCCTTTCAAATCACCTCTTGTCGTTTTGTTGGGACCTCTTTTTAGGACCTCCTCCCTGTCCTTTCCGATTTTTGCTGATTTCCTCCCTTTTTCCAGCCACCTTGCCTCTGTCTCTTGGCTGTGATCTGCACCTCTTTTCAGCAGCTTTATCCTTTAGATCCCTGTCCCTCCCGACCTTAGATCTATTGGCCTCTTTTCAGTGTGTTTTGAATAGATTTTTTCCCCTTTTTTAGACTAGTTTTGAGGGACCCACCTTCTTGGGTTAGATAGATGCAATAGTAGCTGTTAATTTTATGTTATTTCAGCATTATATACTGTTCTCTGCAGATTTATTTTCAGTTACACAGCACACTTTTTTCTTGCTCTCAAAACGAAAAGGGTTTTAAAAATTAAAATTAACGCACACCACACACTGACCCTAAGTGAAGAAGCGCCTGGTTAACACCGGTTGGAAAAGACTCTAAAATCAATTGTCACTGCACATTTTCTGCCCTTGACCTCACTTGATTCTGTCCATTTTTGCCCTTGTCGGTTTCCTTCTTCCCGTCAACATTGCGCCCCCAAGGCGCCTTTCCCGGAGACTTCTTGGCTTTCACCCTCAGTTTTCGGTCGATCGACCTGCTCCGTCCCACCGTCGTCGAGCCAGTCCTCCTCCGAGTCTGCACTCCGACTCCTCTTCTGATTCATTGGGTTCTCCTTCTCCTCCTGGTTCTCCCCCTGTCACCTTCACTATGTCTGGTCCAGGGCCTAACGTTAGCGGTGCTCCAGGCCCTAATGCCGGAACCACTACTAGCGGAACCGCCACAGGAACTACCTCGGCCATACCCTTGCTGCCGTACATTGCAGGCCTCAGCCTCCCCGATTTCAATCAGTTGATCAATGACCCTATCCTCCACGATGTTGGTTGGCCTGCTATGCCAACCAAGCTCTCCTCTGACATCCCTAAGTTTGAAGGCCTTGCTAGAGAAGATCCAACCAATCATGTCTGATCTTTCCACATGTGGTGTTCCTCCAATTCCATTACCAATGACTCCATCCGTCTTCGTTTGTTCCAACGCACACTTACCGGCGAAGCTTCTAAATGGTATGTCGACCAAGCCACCTCTTCCCATACCACCTTTGCGACCATTTCCCAAGCCTTTTTATCTTACTTCCAGCTCCCTCTCCGATACGATACCGGTACGGAGCTCTTGACTTCCTTTAAGCAAACATCTTCAACCCGCCTTTCCACCCATGTTCAGGAATGACGACGTAGACGCGGCTTATGTCGAGCTCCCCCCTTCGAAGATCGGATCTATATGGACTGGTTCCTTCGCTCTCTCCTAGCTCCCATCGGCAAAGATGTCGCCTCCCATTTCCCTCAAACCGAAGAATCCGCCCTCCAAATAGCCTTGAAATATGACCTGATCTACGCTCAGTATGGTTATGTTTATACCGTCCTTCCTGACCTCCCCAGGCCCGGTGGCGCTAACGCCCTGGGGGCATCTCATTCCGCCGACGGTATCGTTGGAGCCCTTTCCCATCCGTATGCTCAACCTCCTATGGGCTACGGTCTCCCTCACGGAGGGGCCAGCACCTCTAGCACTCTTCCCCCTCCCGGTAGCATGTACCCAGGATACGGCATGCCTCCTCCTTTTGCCCAACCTCCCGCTTACCTCAATGTTGCCCAACCTAACCATTACCCTTATCCGCAGCCTGGTGTGCCAGCTCCTCCAGCATATGCGCTTCCACCTCCCTTGCCTCCTCAACCCCAGCAGCAGCACCTACAGCCCCCTTCAGGGCAAGTATTTGCACAGCAGGGTGCGACTAATCCCCCTTCTTCTCAAAGAAGGCGGAGAGGCAATCCAAATCAATCTACCCCTGGTACTCGTGGACCCAATCCTCAAGGTTTTGACCCTAACACTGCTAACCAGCAACAGGGCACTCAGCCCAAGCCGGACAGGCCTCTTCGTACCAACAAGCCTTGTTCGTGTTGCGGTGTTTACGGTCATTACACCCACGATTGTCCCATTTTACCACAGATGCGGCAGATGTGGGAGTTTCAAGCCACATTGCGCGGACAACATGCCTCCCCTCACGCTCCCCCTAATGTGGCCACTACTCAACCAGCTGTGTTTACTGATCCTTTCCCTCAGCAATGATTCGTGGCTACCCAACCACCTGACGGGCGGGTCTCCACTCCACCCTCCATTTCTGGTTCCTCCGATTACCAGATCCTCATGATGACCTCTGATCCATCCCCAACCGTCGACCTTCACCTTCAAACTCGGTCTCGCCAGTACCCCAAGCCTCCTGCTCAGTCTTCCCCCGAGCCTCCTTCTTCAGGTTCTACAGAGCCTCTTTCGACATCCAGTGGCCCCTTACATATCCCTCAACCCAAAGTTGAGGTTCATACCAAGATTCCTAAGGGACCCTTACGTCGAAACGCTGCTTCCGGTCGAGCTACTCATTCGTATAGCATAGTAGATGATTTGGCGCAATCTCCTGCTGCCATTTCCACACTGGAACTCCTCCAGTCGTGCCCTTCCCAAAAGAAGGCTCTACTATCTGCCGTGGGCGCTGTAGATCCTGCTGATGACCAAATGATTGTTTTCGATGCCACTCAATCGGACCATCCTCCTCTTCCTCCCTCCGTCGCCTTCCAACTCCCAGTCAAAATCCGGAACGCCAACGTTTCCCAGTGTATAATTGATGAGGGGGCATCCACCTGCGTGATGTCCGCTTCGGTTTGGAAGCAACTCGGATCCCCTGAGTTGGCCCCTTCCACGATCACCCTTCAAGCGTGGGACGCCCATGCCTCCCAGCCCATTGGCCTGTTTCGTAATTGTCCTATCACCCTCGCCGGTAAGACTGTTTGCGTTGACGTCGAAGTCATAGATGCCCCGCTAGACTACAACATTCTATTGGGGCGAAGCTACACCTATGCTATGTCTGCTGTCCCATCTGCGGTTTTCCGCAAGATGTCTTTTCCCCATAATGGAAAGATAGTCACCATTGACCAGTTGACATATCATGAGCCAAAATCTCAGACCTCACCTGAGACGACCATCTCTTCTCAGAACAATAAGCAAACTGTTTCATCTTCGAGCGTTGTCCCCCGCATTTACAAAGATTCCATTTCCTCCCCGATTGGAACTTCTTTCCCCCCTCCTCCTATCACCGATCCCGCCTATCGACCCCGCATGATGCAATCATCTCAAAGTCGCTCTAAGCGTCCGCTCTCGGCCGAGTCGCAACCCTCCCCCTCGCCCCCGCAACCCGCCCCTGCTCCTAGTCATTTATCTCAAACAAATTCCGACTCTCCCTCCTTCTCCGCCCTCCCCACAAACCGTATCCCCGAACCCCTTTATCCTCCCCCGGACCTGGCCCCCAGGCCTTAACCATCTCGGAGCCGTCCCTCCTGGTCATTACCCTGCTGGGCAGATACCTTTCCTGGCTCCTCCTCCCGGAGTATATTCTGTTCCCGTCATGGCCACCCTCTCTCTCCCTAACTTGACCTTGGGCATACTGGTCTGGTACCTTGATCCTCCAGCCGCTACCCCTCCTGGTCACCCCAAACCATACATGGCTTTGACACCGGTTCAACCAGTCCCCCTCGCTTCCTCTGTTGCTACTGTGCCCCCAGCACCTCCACATGACCCTTCTCCTGTCGTGATGGCTCCCGGGAAGAAAGGCAAAGCTCGCAAGGGGGCACCCAAAGACAAGACCACCACGACTGACCCGACCCCTCCTCCGCCCGCAAAGCCTTGTGCCTTGTGTGATGTCGCCGTTCATGCCACCCATGCTTGTCCCGAGTTACCCCGTATTCAGCCCATGGTTAAAGTCGCGTTCCCCGAGACTACGGTCCCTGAAGCTTCCACTTCTTCTTCGTCCGTAACCAAGAACCCCAAGACTCTCCGCACCAACAAACCCTGTGCTTTGTGCGGTGTTCATGGCCATTACTCCCACCATTGTCCTCACCTGACACATTACCGCGCTTCTTTAGAGGTAGTCTGAGAGTATGAGGTTGAACAAAATCAATCCGCCTCTCCCATCCTCGCGCAGTATGCTTCGGGCCAGCCTGAGGATCCCCCTGCTCCCATCAACATTCCCCCCCCTGATGTTCAGATGACGGAGTCTACTACAACCATTCTTTACCTATCCTCCTCTGCGAGACACTTGGAGCCCAGTCCCCCTGCATCCTCCCCTGTTGTTTCGCCTGACCCCCTCTTTTCTACCCATACACGAGATCACTCCACCCGTATCTCTGTTGACCTCCGCAGCCCGAGTCCTCGCCGTACTTCCGATAGCCCTCATATACCACCCTCTAGTTTGTATATGAGTCATAGTCATCCTGCTCCTTGCACTCCCTCCCGCAGTTTCTGCTCGATGTCTTTTGTACACTCACGCTGCTGTCATTGTCTCTCCTCCCCTCATTTGTTGTCTTGTAAGACCATTCCGCAGGACCCCCCGTCCACACCCTTTATCGGTTACGCCGATGGTGCAAGTCGTTACTCCCGGAATCTAGCCTCGGCAGGTTGGGCCATCTTCACCCCCTTGCATGCCCTTGTTCTCTCTAACGGGGTCTGCATTGGTTCTGCCACCAATAATCAGGCCGAATATGATGCAGTGCGGGGGCTCTTAGCCGATGCCCTCTTCCATCGCGTCCTCCATTTGCACGTTCGTTTGGATTCCCTCCTTGTCATGCAAATAAATGGTGTTTATCGTGTGCATAACCCTGCGTTGTTTAGACGCTATTTACGAGTGAAACTTTTGATACGTGCATTTTAAACCATAACTTTCAACCATGTACCTCGAGAACAGAATCACTATGTAGATAGTATTGCAAACCATGTTCTAGATTGGCATTTATCACACGCATTTCATACAAGACAATAACATTCATAATCATTAAAAAATATGCATATCCATAATATGTGTCGCAAAACATGTGTTTAGAGTCCATCTACTCTGATACATATGACATGCCCATAGCATGTTACAAAAAACTCAAAACTGGGGGCACCACCTGCCCCTACATACACACTAGGGGGCACCACATGCCCCACACCTACTCACTATCTGGCAGATCCTGAGCCAATGGCTCTGTCCCTGCAGCCCGTAGATCACGTATGCCTTGACCGGCCATCGCCATGCGTCGCATGACACCTCGCCATTCCGAGGGAAGACCAATGCATGCCTCCACGTACTGGTCGTCTAAATCTTGCCACCCGCGCTCTGAAACTCCGGTCAGCAACGTCTCGCATCTACGACGGATGTCCTCCAGAAGGGCGGCCGCATCCTCATTGCGCGCTGCTCTCGACCCACTCGGCCCTGCAGCTCCAGAGGCTGCCGGGCGTCCCATATATCTGGCCGGTTTTACTGGAGCTATATCTGCATACCAAAAGTACATGAATCAGTACCATATCTACTATTCAATAACTTTAACATGCCCATACAAGAATAGTTACTTATCACTTACCATCGGGCCCCCATACTCGACCAGGCGGAAGTGGTAGGTCCGGATCCCCACAATAACTCATCCCACTATAGGGATAGTCGTTTATGTATAACGACATCTGATCCCAATGGGCAAAGAACTCAGGTCGAAACACTCACCCGACCGCCCCTCCTCCTCCTCTGCACAGTAGCCGCCCCCACCGGTGCATCCTAGGCTCTCTCGGGCCCCCATCTGGGAGCTGTATACGAGGCCGCAAGGTCGGGATCTTCTCAAAGAAGAAGGCGCACAATAAAGTCCCATACGAGCAATCGTGGTTCACTTGCCGCTTGCAGAGCGACAACTGTCGCTTTAGCGACACCAACATCATTTGGGCCCACCCATAGTAGGTCCCACTCAACACACTCTCCACAATCATCATCTGCCCCCCAGTGATGTGATGGAGCGCCTGGTTGCCCAGGATACGCAGCAATGCTGCGGCCACCGCACGGGTCTCTAATCTCTCTAGGTCCCCAATCGGTATCCAAGTCCCCTTGACTTGGAGACCCGGTCGACAATGTCGCTCCACAAACTCCATGATATGCCGCCCCCGCGGTAATACTGGCTGCGTGTTTCCCACCATCCCCAGTGGCGGGAGACCCGTCAGGAAATACACATCTTGGACTGTCAGTTCGATCCTGTGCCCCTGCACTACAAAGACCTCATGCTCTGGATCCCAGTAACTGATAATCCGGGCCAACAAAGGCTCTCCCGCTCTCATCAAAGGGTTCTCCAAAAACTTTAGAACCCCAAACCTGGCCAACACACGATGGACACCCTAATCTGCCTGGATCTCTGCCCGTAATGTACCCAGGTCTCTCTCTCTCCAGTTAACCCGTATATCTGCCATATCTGCACAAAAACATCATCTTTGTCAGCATACAGATCGGGAATACCATAACCAAACACAAAAACCCAACTCTCAGCCATAAAACAGCACTAAAACCCCTTCATCTCCCAGGTCGCAGTTTTCTACCCAATTCTGGGAAAGGTCACACTTTTTGCCCTGAAACCTGCTTCCTAGGTCGCACTTTTTGGCCCAAAAAGTGTGACCCGGCCGTAGAGATGAAGGAGGGTCTGTTTCTGAGATTCTGGGCCCTAAACTGAACTTTCAATCCATCAAAATGAAAGAGTAAGGTTAGGCCTCTTACCTGCAACTGACGGATCTCGATTCCAACGGTCGGTTTGTCCGCTACGCTCACCGCAAGATTTAGGGCCTTCTCTCCTCTCTACATTCACCACAGCAACAATAGCAAATGAGTGAATTTGGAGGGAAAACTGCCTTATTAAAAGAGAACCCCTGTTTCTTCTTTCGACTGCTGCGACCATACCGTAGCCCTGTTTGACAAACCGTCTGCACCGTTGGAAAGCTCTCCCCAAGCCCTCAAATGGGTATCTGTTAGTTTTTTGTGATTTGATACTTCACCAGGACACATTTTGTCCAAGAAGGGTCACTTCACCTCTCCCTAAAATCAAATTTCCTCACTTACGACACTTGTACTTGGGGCACCATTTTGCCTCCTTACTTGTCTTTGTTCATGTCGATTTTCGTCATGAGTTACCATCTTGTACTCATGTTTTCATGGTCCCCAATTGGGCCTTTACTGTGTGGCAACACCATCGAGTCACCCTTGTTCAGAGCATCCAAGTTGAGTCATCATCGCATTCATGGAGTCTATCCTGAGTCCCTTTGTACCCCGCTATAGCCCTCCATCCGTCATTGCTTGGTCTCTCTCTTGTGTCACACATTATGACCTTCAGTCCCACTGTCCCCTATCCCTTATGATATTGTGTCAGTCGCTGCCATTTCATTCATGCCCTTTATGCTCTAACAAGGGCAGTTGTCCATTCGCTACTCAGTCCTTTCCATTTCACCATCATCATTAGTGTCAGTCTGTCCGTCGCTCTACTATTTTCTCTCGTGCCTTAGTTGAGGATCTCTCATTGCCTCACCTATGGCGGACCTCCTTCTGTCGACATCAGCTCATTCATTCCAGAAGCTGGGTCTAGAGGGCGGTGTACCTTGGTTCCAGCTTCCACTCTTGTTCGGTGCCTCAGATCAGGCAAAGGGATCTCTCATTTCCCTTTGACTTGATTGTTTCTCCACTTCAGCTCCTTTCAGCATGACCGAGATCCGTATACTTGATGGTTCAGTGATACAGCAGCAGCTCTTGATGATTCCCGGGTGTGTGTGAGATGTCTCAACCCTCATGAGGGGGTGGCCCTGCAGGTAGCCCCCCACATGCCCGGACGACCTCTTCCTTGCAGCCTTCGATGTAGCTCCAGATATTTGATGATGTTGGCCTTAGCCACTTGCAGTGCCTCTTTGATTTGCATGTATCAATCAGATTTTGTGAGCCCTTCCCCATTTACAGGGGGCATTTGGGTTGTATTTGTATCTCATATACTCAGATATTATTGTATCAGTCCTGGCTGTTATCCCAGGCACAGCATGTATGTGAGATTCCTCATTGTATTTTTATCTGGCTCATGATTATGCCGGCTGTACTTTATGGTTCAGTCCCTTGTTTACTGGACACACTATTCTTTTGTACTTTGTCTCGGCGGGCATAGGTATGCCTCCCCCGCCGCCTTCAGCACAGGTACCCTCTCATAAAATGAGACTTGTTGCACCTGCGAGTCTCGTCTCCTCAGGGTCTAGTTCTTCAGCACACTATCTACCTTGCATTTCTCTCTCTGACTTCCCTTTTGTTGTCTAGTGATTGAGTTCTTACAACGTACTTCGATCATACGATTTGCTCCTGACACTCGCATGCTGGGGGGCAATCTGTTACACCATTTTTTGGTCATCTAACCTATTATCATTAGATGGACCCAAGTACACCATGTAAGACCAATTTTACCCTAAGTAAAATTGCTTTCACTATGTAAAATAACTTAATAAACCACATTTATTAGGTTGTTTATGGTCTAAACACGAAACCCCAAAAGGAAATATTAAACAAACCTATTTTGTTTGATTTTCCTCATGGAATAATTAATTAAACCATAATTTAATTATTATTCCTAGTCATGTTTAACCCAAAACAAAGAAATTAATTAGATAAACCTTTATTTATCTTAATATTTTCTAGGAATAATTATTTAAATCTTATTTAGATAATATTCCTTGTTAAATATGACCAAATCACCCACAAATAATTAAATAAATCATTATTTATTTAATTATCCTTCAACCACTTCTTTAAAAAGATAAATAAATCATTTATTTAGTTATTATTAACAAATAAAGGGATTTGACCCAAGTCAAATACTTTTTCCCTCCAACAAATATAATAAAATATTCCATAAAAGGTGGATCTAGATTTGGTTAACATTATTTTAATCATGCACCCAGATCTAGAATGACCCAATATTTTGTTATAAATAGGAGGGTTTTTCCTACCATTCTTCACCTTTTTTTGCCTATTAGATCACTCTGGATCTATACACTTGGTCACATTTTTCCATCATTTGTTGTGTGAGCTCCCATTGAGCTCTATTCTTTGCATTGGGTTTTCTGCACCAACAAGAGAGAGAAATCTTAGATCTGAAGTGCTGAGGACTTCCAAGAACCCATCCCACTGAGGAGAATTGGATACACCTTCTTGTTTTCCTCTCAGGTGTACAATTAATACAAAAATTATTTCAAAAATCGTTCTTGTCTTGTCTATTGGTATATGGAGTAAACCCTTGTTTTTACTGCTTAATGTCTTTTCATGCATAGATCTGGTTTTTTGCAGCTCTTTTCTTGTTCAACTAACCGCAGATCTGAAGATATTGGCAGCCACTTTTGTTGTTAGGGCTATTAGTTATGCGTAGCTAAAGTGGTCCTTTTTTGTACACTTCGACAAAGGATTCATACTAACAAACTATATTGGGATGTATCTGGTAGATGATTTGTGTGGTTTATGGAAAAAAGGAGGGGGCAGGGATGGGTTAATTTCCTCAATTCTGATGCTTTCGAGATTGAGCAGAGACTTAAATAGGTAGAAGTAACGTGAGGGTGGACTACGAATGGATATATTTAGTTTCATGATTATTTTTTCCTTTATTTTGAGAAACAATGATGTATATCTTAGTCAAAATGTATGATTGTAACTTACTTTTTTATCTGTCTATCATGATAGATTGTTTATAAACACCATAATGAATTTGCTGGAATAATTTTTTAGATGTTTCTCTAGTCGTGGTTGGCTATAGTTATAAAAATTCTCAAACTTATATATATATATATATATATATATATATATATTTTGAATTCGTTCACATTAACTCTCCATTTTGAGTCTGTTGTTTTTCTTGTACAAGATGCAAGCAGTGAGGGTTAGACAAAGCATCAGTCGTTGGCTACGTCAATAAATTCAGGCGGGTAATGGTTTTCGGTATGCATTTGTCCCTATAAATTCATGCCTCAGAAGTTGAGAGTAGTTGTGTTGCTTGTGGCCTATTGCATGATTCATATTTTCTATATTTTCCCCTTCCATGTGCTTTCCAAGATTTGAATATGTCTTTTTGGTCTTTCTTTACATTCCATTGACTGTTATGATAACTCAAATTATTCTAAATGTATTTTGGATGCCAACTTTCCTTGAGTAGTGATTGTCACCCTTAGGAACTTTTTGTGACATGTTTAAAGCAAAGTTGCACGAAACGTTAATACATTTTGGAGTTTCCAAAATGGGTGCAAACGTCACCTCCAAAAAATGGAAATGTCAGTCGAAACGTTGTCTAAAAAGTTTATATATAGATATATATGTGTGTGTGTGTGTGTGCACGAAACGTCAATACGTTTTGGAGTTTCCAAAATGAGTGCAAACGTCACCTCCAAAAAATAGAAATGTCAGTCAAAACGTTGTCTGAAACGTTTACACACACACACACATATGATGTTTCATACAACATGTATATGTATGTCTAAAACGTACAACGTTTCGACTGACATTTGCATTTTTTGGAGGTGACGTTTGCACCCATTTTGGAAACTCCAAAATGTATTGAAGTTTTGTGCAACTTTGCTCTAAACATGTAACAAAAAGTTCCCAAGGGTGACAATCACTACTCAAGGAAAGTTGGCATCAAAAAATACATTTAGAATAAGTTGAGTTATCATAACAGTCAATGGAATGTAAAGAAAGATTAACAAGACACATTCAAATCTTGAAAAGCACATGGAAGGGGAAAATATAGAAAATATGGATCAGATATATATATATATATATATGTTGTCTGAAACATAGATATACATACATACATACATACATACATACATACATACATACATAGCAATCCAGCACACAACAGAACTTAACGAGTTGAAATACAAATACAAAATATAACTCTTTCTCACAAAAGATGAAGACTATATAACTAATACCAATTTCAATGATGCACTATTAGGCGGTTTTCAGGGTTCATTAAATAATGGTCCAGTATGGTCTTCCCTTGTCCAAAGATATCAAGTCTCTTTGACAGATCCCTACATCAATAATTTTCTTCAAGCCTATACTCAGTTTTTAAGATTTGATGTTGCACATGATACACATATTGCACAGTTACACACTTCTATTTGTCTTAGATTTGTAACTACTACCATGCCTCCCATAAATCCCAAAATCAATAAGAGAGCCCTAAAGGAAGGTGTCATAGTTGGACCAGGCAACACTTCACCTCTTCAACTTGGATTTTCTGAAGTCTATTTACCTTCAAAATGGGATAGTTCATACACCCCCATAGCCCAAAAATATCCTCAGTTTTCAACAGGTTCAAATCAGTTGCAAATGATAAAAAACTCAGATGGTTCTAGCAAACTCTGGTTTATTAAAACTAAGTAAAAAATGAGAATCACCCAGATAACTATAAGTCCTATTATGGTTTTACCAAAGGAGCCCATTTATTAGTTCTCTCGTTCCTCTAGTATGAGAATACCTTATACTCCATTTCAGAAACATGTACAGAAGCATATTTCCGTTTCTTCAGATAATTGTGAATATTGCCAAGAAAAAATCCAAAAATAACCAAGATATAAAATACTTGATTCTCCATCATCATCATCTTTATATCATAAAGGCCAACATCCTGACTTTAAAGATTGTTTATGTTGATCATGTTAGCCCCCTGTTAAATTCTGACAAGCAATCCCCTTTAAACCCCCTTTGTTAGGCCTAAAAAATCCTTTTTTCGCTTATCGTTTCCCTCCTACAAACTCAAAGTTGCATAAAAAAAGGCCGAAAGCACACACTTTAACATATTCAAGGCTGAGCACCTTTCAGCCCTAGCCCCCTCAGTATTTTTTCTCCACGTGAACTGGGCGCTAGACCAAGCGCTAGCTCGGAAAGAGCTTATTGCAGATGGATATCGGGTGCAGTATTATCCATCGATCTATACAGATCAGACGACCTTCATAGATCAGCGTCGTGCCCATGGCCCATCCTGTCCACCGTCCGATCAACCTGCAAATCAACAGTCCGCAGCTCACCCGCCCTTGTGGTCCCCGCGCCCAAAAGCATTGTTCAAAAACCAGTGGTATCCATCGCACCGCGTTTGGAGGATGGGCAGTAATTTTATTTTCGGAGCGATTCCACTCACCGCCTGACACGTGGCTCCGTCACTATTTCAAACCCCCCCCCCCCCCTCCCCCATCGCGCATTATCGTTTGGCATTTGACCCGTCGCGATATGCATATCATGCGTCCAATCTGGGGCTCTCCATCCAATGGTCATCGCACCCCGAAGATGCGCAGAAATTAACCCAAGGTATCCGTACCCCTGGCCCGCCATCCGTCGTCCTCCGATATGTTTTTCACCGTCGATCTCCTCCTGATATCGGACGGTCCAGATTCATTCGCCCTCCGCCGTGTCCTCAACCGTTGATCTCCTCCTGAGATCGGACGACCCAGATTTAACTGCATGCGCCTGCCATCGACTGGGTCCTGCCACGTCACCATTCCACGTGTTTTGTCATGTTTTCCTTCGTCTCCCTATATATTTCATTCAAAGGTCAAAATGTTAAGTTTTCGCGTTTAATTTTCTGCGCTCCGCCACCTTTCGCCCTGAACATTTTCCGCTGTTCGCGACCATTTTCCACCGTCATCCTGCACTATTCCACCATTTCACCAACCTGCACGACCATTCTCATCATCCCTGCTGCATTCACCTACCCCGTGCATGATTTCTTGACCAATTTTGTGTGTTTTGTAGGGTTTCGGGCGGCAATAAACCGCCGTGATTCACAGTCTCTGTCACAATGACAAAGAACACCGGGAAGGACCATTTTTCAGCGGCTGGAATTATGGAGAAAGGCCTGGGAAGCTGTTACGACATGACCTCCATTAAAGAAGTAGGGTTAAACTCTGTCAAACCCTCCAAAGTCATTCAAAGCACATATTTCACGATCAGAGACATTAATATTGCAGATAGAGAGTATCAGTGAAAGGCAGAGAGTTAAAGGCATATGATTGAAGATTTTTTGAGCCTTAACCTAACCATTTGAAGGTAGAATTCCAGATTGAAGACCCCGTAGATCACTCAAAGATTCCATGCACAAAAAACAATACCCTCAAAGTTGCATTTCAGCAGAATTTTCTTTCCAGGGAAGGACAGACTGCCCATGTGGTTTTTATTTCTCTACCGTGTTCCTGAAGAGACTTCCACCCAGTGCATTTATTTCAGAAAGGAGGCCACAGAGTACATACAACACTACAGAGTCATCAAGCAGTATGGGTGTGCACGTTTCCGCCATCCTGTCTTAATGAGGCAAATTAAATGTTCATCATCGACTTCCTTTACTAGTTTTCTTTTTCTTCTATAAAGCTTCCTAAGAAGAGATTTTTGAGGGTTCCAGATTTATCAGAAAATTATGCGGTGAGAGAATTTTTGTATGCATTTTGTAAGAACTCTTATATGAATGTACAGAGCCCGTTGGGTTTCAGTGAGGAGGAGTTCCGTCTTTAAAGAGGATTATGATCTTTGGTGTCTCACAGTGTGTAACTTTCTCTTATATGTGCTAATTTAATGGTTCATTTCGTTTCATCCGCCTTTCTTGTATCATGTTTATGGAATGCGAGTGTCTCACTGGTTTTTGGTATGGGTTTATCCTAGTTGATACCCATGCTCGAATTAGTCAAGCGCTTTAAATATGGCTCAGGCATGATATACTGTTTCACTATTCACTTCAACCATATTTCTGCTATATTAGTTTCTTTGGGAGGTTATTTTTAAAACGCTATTTTCATGTATGGATTCTTAAATTGATAAGCCCATTACATGGTGATATTGTGTATCTGGATATCATCTCAATGACAACTATTATTCTCTTAATCTTTCATACACAACAAACACCTTCTGATAATTTATTTCTGTGAGGTATTTTTCAATCAGCCCTCTTTACAGTAAGATGACTCTGAATTGTCTGATGCATTTGTGTTAGGGTTCCTCACATATTTCCTCTGCAATATTTCTTTCCCTGTTTCAAGTTTCTGAAGGTTTTGGTCCCACTCAAATTAATATTTCTTTTTTTTTAGAAGATAGCATGAGAGCCTTTTGTTGATAACTCCCCCTGTTATATCACACGCTCCTTGCTATATAAAGATGTCCTAGGCACTGGTCTTTCACAACTCAAGGCTATCTCTAGGAACCACAACAGTATACAAAACTTTATTTCCACTAAAGATATGAAAATGCACAGTCTTCCCAGAAGCAAGTAGGATACTTTGCCTCTTCTTTTAGAAAGACATATTGACCCAGGAAATTGTACCCTTCAAGAATGGTACCCTACAGGGAGATTTACAGTTTCTTCGTCTCATAGGTCAGTCTGATCCAGAACCTACAGAACAAATTAAGATGTTAAATTATACAAACTACCAGTCAGATTATATTTCTCAAAATCTGGATGATATAGCAAAAAATGTATTAGATTTGAAAGCTCATATAAAAACATTGCACCAAGCAAATGACGATTTGCTAAAATATCATAAGGAAAAATTAGCTGAAATTATAGATCAGCTAAATACAATCAGTAGAACAGTCTCAAACTTTCAATATGCAATACCAGGACCTCCTCCTCCAGATTTTGAAGTTGAAAGAGAAGGTCCGAAGTTTACTTACCATCAGGTAAAAGGTGATCATACTTTATTCTTGAAGATGATCAAGTCTCCAGATGCAACTACTCTTGAGAAAATCCACCAAGGTTCTAAATTAGCCCAAGAAAAATTAGCCTTGGTTAACAATAATTTTTCTCAATTAGTTTTGGATATCAAAGGAAATGATATTGTCTTAGAAGAGTTAGGAGAAAGCTCTTCTAAATCAAAAAGAGGAGACACTTTTCATTTTTCCAGCAAAACTCCTAGGACTTAAAAAGGAGATGTATCATCTCAACCTCATTCCAGTCCTTTCAATCGCTAGGTTCAAAACTTAGCCAGCACAGAAATTAGAGAAGAATTAGCCTCCTTTCATAGCATTGGAAACGCTCTATTTATAAACTTTGATTATTTAGAGAGAGATCAAACAATGATTATTCTACAAATAATTGACACATGGGCTAAACATAAAAAAGCTGAGTCTAAATAGTCATGGAGAGAAGTAGTTCTGCAGATATCATGAGCATTTATAGGAAATGTTCATTTGTGGTGGGAACATCTAGGAAGAACACAACAGACATAACTTCTTGACAAAACATATCCATTAGAAGCTATGATGTTGGCACTATCACGTGAATTTTTAAGAATCATACCACCAGATACAACACATTATGCCCAAATGTTTATGAGTCAAAGACTCTGTGATCTAGACCTACTACATGAGTATTATTGTACCATGCAAGGGCTCTATTATAAGATTCCTGATCTTGATAACACATCATACCTTAGACATTATATTGCTTCTATGCCAGGTAGAATCCCTGAAATGGTCATTTGGGAATTAGCTACTTAGAAAATCTCCATTGATTCTCTTTCTTTAGCAGCTCTACATCAACATATTCTTACCATCTTAAGGGATCAATGTACTGCTTATAAGAATAAGAAGAATCTCAAGAAGCAATTGTCTTTGAGTCCACAACTTTGTGATATATTTAATGAAACACATAGATTTGGATGTTATAAAACACCAAAAAGAAGAGACAAGATAAATCTACAGCCTGACATTATTCCAAATCAAAATAGAAAGGTCATAAAAAATCTTTAAAGGGGAAATTTGGCAAAGGTAAAGAAGAAAGATCCATATACAGCTTTAGGTGAAGACGAAAACCTGTCTCTATGGATAAAAGTAAGTGTTACATTTGTGGAGAACATGGACACTTTGCAAATAGATGTCCAAATAAGAAGCAAAAGACTCAGATAATTTTTTTTGATTTGTTTAATTTTGCACACAATCCTGCGGAATGGGATTTAGTTTCAGATTATGATTCTTCTGTAGAATGCATATCTGTGTATAGTTCAGTTCCGAAAGTGGTGGTAGTATAAATCATTTTCAGAAATTATCACTTGATTGTACAGATTTTGATAGTGATGATTGTACATATATTTCAGATGTTAAGATGTTCTCTGCATTTAATGTTTCTCACAAAATCCAGTATTTGCAACAAGAATTAGAAAATTTTCCTCCAAATCTATTGATCCCAGAAACAGATTACAAAGAAAAATTGATGAATTAATGATGAATACTCCGCCAGTAAAAAGCTTACTCCTAGAAGAGAAAAGAGAGGATCTACCAAAAGGTTTTATTTCAATAAGAGGAACTCTAGAAAAACAAATCAATCAGGCAGAAGAAAGGATCATAAAAAAACAGAGATATTATGGCAAAAACTACTGAAGACATTCATCGGGATGTTCAATTATTGGATGAATTGAACTCTAAGTTTGTATCCATGTGTTATGAAGCAGCAGATATTCCACTCCAAAGTTCAACTGAACTTATTGGATACCAAGAACTAGATATAAGAGATATAAGTGGAATTGGAGACCGAATGGTTATCTCCATCGGTATAAAATTCCCTGGTTATAAATTGTATCATCTAGAGGCCCAGATTGACACAGGAGCAATGAGTAGCTGTTGCAAATACAAATCTATTCCTTTCTATTTTTGGCAGCCTACACAGATCTAATTCAAGGCTATAAATCATCAACTCATGAAGATTTCTCATGTTGCTCCATATTTTCCAATCTTGTTAAATAATTCTGTTGTATATGTTACATTATATAATTATGACACAGGTGCTGACATCCTTTTAGGACAAGATTTTGTACAGAAGTATATGCCATTAATTGTTGATAAGATGGAATCACTTTTATAGTCCAGTTAACACCAGTAAAAATTCCAGTAAAAGCAATTACATCATCAATATTGATCCAGACCAGCAGTCAGAAAATCTAGAAGTTGCACTCAAAGATATAACAAAAATCCAGAAGATTGTTAAAAATGCAGATCTTCATGCTCCCCAAGTTTTGAAAGAAATTGTTCAAAAGATCCAAACAGACTGCATGACAGAACATCTTGACGCATTCTGGTTCAGAGAGAAATATTTCATCACTCTTCCATATAAAGAGAATGCCAAGCAGACTCCTCAGAAAGCATCTGCTAATCACACGAGCCCATCAGAACAAGAATATTGCAAGCAAGAAATCCAAGATTTTCTTAGTAGAGGTTTGATTGAACCATCAAAAAGTTCATGGGCATGTCCGACTTTTTATGTGAATAAGCATTCTGAACAGAAAAGGGGAAAGAAAAGGTTAGTGATAAACTACAAAGCTTTAAATGATGTTCTTAGTCCTATCATGTATCCTCTTCCTAACAAAGAAATTTTGTTAGCAAAGATATATAAAAGCCAATGTTTTCAGTAAATTTGATCTCAAAAGTGGATTTTGGAAAATAATAATTGAGCCTTCTAACAGATATAAAACTGCATTTTTAGTTCCAGGTGGCTAGTACCAATGGACAATCCTCCCTTTTGGACTGAAAAATGCCCCTTCTGAGTTTCAGAAAAAGGATGGAAGATATCTTTCGGAATCTTGATTTTTTCATAGTATATATAGATGATTTATTAGTTTTCAGTAGAGACCTTCATGAACATAAGAAACATCCTGAGGCATTCTAAAATATTGTATACAACCATGGCCTAGTTTTGTCTTCAAGAACTGACAAGTTTGTCATTGCACAGACTTAAGATAAATTATCTTGGCCTCACCATTTCTCAAGGGAGAATTCTTTTACAGGAACATGTTTTGAAAAGCTTGCTTAACTTTCCTGATCAATTTGCATACATTAAGACGACTCAAATATTTTTAGGATGTCTCAATTATATCAGAATTTTTTATGAAAAACAAGCAACAGATACTAAAGTTATTCAACAAAGGCTCAAACAAGGAGCTACATGGACAGAACAAATGACAGCAGTAGTCAAAGAAATCAAACAAAGATACAATCTCTGCCTCCTCTTTCTTTGCCTCATCTAGATTATCCATTTATTTTGGAAACAAATGCTTCTAAAAATGTTTGGGCTGCAATTATCCTACAAAAACATCAGAGGAGAGAAAAGTATGTGCTTTTCCTTCAGGTATTTTTTTCAGAAACTGAATTCAAATATCCTTCTTCTCGCAAATAAATCTTAGTCGTCAAAAGAGGTATTAAAAGATTTCATCTTTTCCTTAAAAGTGTTCGTTTTACAGTCAAAACAGATCTTAAACACATGAAAGGGATGCTTTCTAACAAAATATTGTTAGAACAAGGGAACTTTAGGATATTAAGACGGGCATTATGGTTCAACGGTTTTGATTTTGATATAATCTACAAATCTGTTAAGGAAAATTATCTTGCAGACATGCTTACCAGGGAAGGCAACATCAAAGATATTAAGGTTTTCGAAAAAGGTGAAAGCTCAAAATCGGCGAGAATAAATTTTAAAATTGAATTATGTTCAAACTGTTTACACCAGTATTGTTGGGAATGTTTCTCTCAGAAGATTAAATCACTTCCTATAAAAGTTCAACAGTTGATCCTTTGTCAATGGTACGACTCTCGAGAAGGAATATCAACTAGAATATGCTCAATAATATTCATCTTTACTTTGGCCATACCAGACCTCCTAGGGATATGTGGATTGTTTATATTTTTTATCCCTCTATCTCCTGGTATGAATATTATGGAATCCTCTAATTTGCCAGGAATCACAAAAAGATTTTTATTTATATGTATTATGAGGATATCATGAGCAGTTACAGATACTGAAGTTCATGGATGAAAATTTTATTCTTTATGTTCACTCCTAGAAGCTTAAAGTTGGTTAATGTAAGGGCAAGAGATACTATTGATCTTCTCAGAATCGAACTTCAAGAAGGAGCACTAGCCTATGATGTATTTGTCTTCAATCTGTCTTTTCAAGCCGCAACAGTAACTATCACCCCACAACATGAATTCTATTTAACAGTAGATTTTATAGGAGACACCTATCTAGATGAAATTGAATTAGATCATCATTTCAGATTCAGTCCCTTCTATGCATGCTTTAGACAACATTCTCCATAATGGCTTGATCAAATCATTCCCGAAGTTCATATCATGAACCATCAGAATTCCTCTAATGATGAAAGCTATTCTCCACTAAGCGGATATGACTCTGACAGAAGCCCCAAAGGGTCATATTAGAATAAGATCACATAAGATCTATTGTACAAATTCTCCACTATCTTTTGAAGATTTTATCATGAAAAGGATCTACATTATGTCGAGCTTTCGTAGATTCTCTGTCTGGGATATCTACTGTGTATTAACTTTAATAATGTCATTGTACAGCTTTCGTAGATTCCCTGCCTGGAATATCTACTGTGTATTAACTTTAATGATGTCATAGTACAACTTCCGTAGATTCCGTGTCTGGAATATATATTGTGTAAATACTTTTAGTCATTTCAAACAGATTTAGATAAGATTTGTGTTGATCTATTAGATTCGACAAAGAGGGGTTTGGATGTTATATAAGGAGATCTCCTCTTTTTAGAGAGGCATCGAGTTTTTGAGAGAAAATTGTATTTGTGAAACTTTTATGAATACAATGTGCAGTCACTGAATACTTTTATTCAGTTTGTTGTTTATTGTGAAACTTTTATGAATAAAATGTGCAGTTGTTGAATACTTTTATTCAGTTTGTTGTTTATTGAAATTGGCATTCTACCATCTTGTATACAGCCATGGCCTAGTTTTGTCTTCAAGAACTGACAAGTTTTTCATTGCACAGACTAAGAAAAATTATCTTGGCTTCACCATTTCTCAAGGGAGAATTCTTTTACAGGAACATGTTTTGAAAAGCTTGCTTAACTTTCCTGATCAATTTGCAGACATTAAGACGACTCAAATATTTTTAGGATGTCTCAATTATATCAGATTTTTTTATGAAAAACAAGAAGCAGATACTAAAGTTATTCAACTAAGGCTCAAACAAGAAGCTACATGGATAGAACAAATGACAACAGCAGTCAAAGCAATCAAACAAAAGATACAATCTCTGCCTCCTATTTATTTGCCTCATCCAGATTATCCCCTTATTTTGGAAACAAATGCTTCTAATGATGTTTGGGTTGCAATTCTCCTACAAAAACATCAAAGGACGGAAGAAGTATGTGCTTTTAATTCAGGCATTTTTTCAGAAACATAATACAAATATCCTTCTTCTCACAAAGAAATCTTAGTCATCAAAAGAGGTATTAAAATATTTCATCTTTTCGTTAAAAGTGATTGTTTTACATTCAAAACAGATCTTAAACATATGAAAGGGATGCTTTCTAACAAAATACTGTTAGAACAAGGGAACTCTAGGGTATTAAGATGGGAATTATCGTTCTACAGTTTTGATTTTGATATAATCTACAAATCTGGTAAGGAAAATTATCTTGCAGGCATGCTTACCAGGGAAGCCAACATCAAAGATATTAAGGTTTTCAAAAAAGGTGAAAGCTCAAAATCAGTGAGAACAAATTTTCAAAATGAATTATGTTCAAACTGTTTAAACCAGTATTGTTGGGAATGTTTCTCTCATAAGATTAAATCACTTCCTATAGAAGTTTAATAGTTGATCCTTTGTAAATGGTACAACTCTCAAGAAGGAAGATTAAATTATAATATCAACTGGAATATGCTCAATAATATTCATCTTTACTTTAGCCATACAAGACCTCCTAGGGATTTGTGGATTGTTTATATTTTTGATCCCTCTATCTCCTGGTATGAATATTATGGAATCCTCCAATTTTCCAGGAATCACAAAAATATTTTTATTTATATGTATTGTGAGGATATCATGAGCAGTTACAGATACTGGAGTTCATGGATGAAAATTTTATTCTTTATGTTCACTCCTAGAAGCTCAGAGCTGGTTAATGTAAGGGCAAGAGATATTATTGATCTTCTCATAATTGAACTTCAAGAAGGAGCACTAGCCTATGAAATATTTGCATTTAGTCTGTCTTTTCAAGCCACAACAGTAACTATCACCCCACAACATGAATTTTATTTAACATTAGATTTTATAGGAGACACCTATCTAGATGAAATTGAATTATATCATCATTTCAGATTCAGTCCCTTCTATGCATGCTTTGGACAACATTCTCCACAATGGCTTGATCAAATCATTCCAGGAGTTCAAATCATGAACCATCAGAATTCCTTCTAATGATGAAAGCTATTCTCCACCAAGCATATATGACTCTGATAGAAGCCCCAAAGGGTCATATTAGAATAAGATCACATAAGATCTATTGTACAAATTCTCCACTATCCTTTGAATATTTTATCATGAAAAGTATCTCCATTATGTCGATCTTTCGTAGATTCCCTGTTTGGAATATCTCTTGTGTATTAAATTTAATAATGTCATAGTAAAACTTTTGTAGATTCCCTGCCCGGAATATCTACTATGTATTAACTTTAATGATGTCATAGTATAGCTTCCGTAGATTCCCTGTCTAGAATATCTACTGTGTAAATACTTTTAGTCATTTAAAATAGATTTAGATAAGATTTGTGTTGATCTATTAGATTCGAGGAAGAGGGGTTTGGATGCTATATAAGGAGATCTCCTCTTTGTAGAGAGGCATCGGATTTTTGAGAGAAAATTGTATTTGTGAAACTTTTATGAATACAATGTGCAGTTGCTAAA
This sequence comes from Pinus albicaulis, assembly GCA_034641835.2. Lineage (NCBI taxonomy): Eukaryota > Viridiplantae > Streptophyta > Pinopsida > Pinales > Pinaceae > Pinus > Pinus albicaulis. The sequence goes on from CM076582.1 coordinate 951,046,467, forward strand.
TACTTTTATTCAGTTTTTTGTCTATTGAAATTGGTATCAAAGCTAGAGTCTTTATATTTTGTGAGAAAGAGTTATATTTTGTATTTGTATTTCAACTCGTTAAGTTTTGGTGTGTGCTGGATTGCTGATGGAGAGGCCTCTTGATTGGCGCAAAGGGTGTAAGTCGCTGTGTTCGGGGCAAGTGTAGGCTATCTGCATTTAAGGTTCTTGCGATCTTTGTTTACAGGTGCATAATATTTTCTTTTGCTTCACAATGGATGGTTACTTTGAATCTAGTGCGAACAATAGAAAAGAAGCACATGAAAAAAGACGGTCTTTCCTAAAATTGCTTAATAAGAAGGAACAAGATCCAATCCATAAGTCTCATATAGTCTCTCAGGAATTCGACCCTCAACCCAGTTGGACACTTCCTAAGGTTGATGTTGAAAAGATATATGAATTACCTATGTTTAAGTTCAAAGCTGCAAGTCTGTTCAGATTTACTTCTGTAAATATTCCTATTTCAGTTGGAAAATCAGTATATTAGATCCCGTTAATAAATCAGGAAAATATTGCATGGGGATTAGAGAATGGATTTAAGTATGTTCATTAGGCATGACACATTTTGGTATTAATCCATTGGTTATACTAGGGTTAAAAATATTCTGCTTAAATTGTGTGTTGGATTCCAGATTCAATAATTTCAATGATGCACTATTAGGTGGTTTTCAGGGTCCATTAAATAATGGTCCAGTATGGTCTTCCCTTGTCCAAAGATATCAAGTCCCTTTGACAGATCCCTACATCAATCATTTTCTTCAAGCCTATACTCAGTTTTCAGGATTTGATGTTGCACCTGATACACATATTGCACAGTTTCACACTTCTATCTGTCTTAGATTTGTAACTACTACCATGCCTCCCATAAATCCCAAACTCAATAAGAGAGCCCTAAAGGAAGGTGTCATAGTTGGACCAGGCAACACTTCACCTCTTCAAATTGTATTTTCTGAAGTCTCTTTACCTTAAGAATGGGATAGTTCATACACCCCCATAGCCCAAAAATATCCTCAGTTGTCGACAGGTTTAAATCAGTTGCAAATGATAAAAAAACTCAGATGGTTCTAGCAAACTCAGGTTTCTTAAAACTAAGTTAGAAATGAGAAACCCCCAGATAACTATAGGTCCTACTATGGTTTTACCAAAGGAGCCCATTTACTAGTTCTCCCATTCCTCCAGTATGAGAATACCTTCTACTCCATTTCAAAAACATGTACAGAAGCATAATTATGTTTCTTTAGATAATTGTGAATATTGCCAAGAAAAAATAAAAAAGAACCAAGATACAAAATACTTGATTCTCCATCATTGTCATCTTCAGATCATAAAGGCCAACATCATGACTGTAAAGATTGTATACAAATCTTTATTCCCACTAAAGATATGAAAATGCACAGTCTTCCCATAAGAAGCAGGATAGTTTGCCTCTTCTTTTAGAAAGACATCTTGACCTAGGAAATTGTACCCAGAAGTTCAAGAATGGTACCCTACAAGGAGATTTACAGTTTCTTCATCTAAGAGGTCAATCTGATCCAGAACCTGCAGAACAAATTAAGATGTTAAAATATGCAAACTACCAGTCAGTTGGTATTTCTCAAAATCTGGATGATATAGCAACAGATTTTTTAGATTTGAAAGCTCATATAAAAATATTGCACCAAGGAAATGATGATTTGCTAAAAGCTCATAAGTAAAAATTAGCTGAAATTATAGATCAGCTAAATACAATCAGTAGAGTAGTCTCAAACTTTCAATATGCAATACCAAGACCTCCTTCTCCTCCGGATTTTGAAGAAGTTGAAAGAGAAGGTTCGAAGTTTACTTACCATCAGGTAATAGATGATCATACTTTATTCTTAAAGATGATCAAGTCTCCATATGCAACTACTCTTGATAAAATCCACCAAGGTTCTAAATTATCCCAAGAAAAATTAGCCTTGATTAACAATAAATTTTCTCAATTAGTTTTGGATATCAAAGGAAATGATATTGTCTTAGAAGAGTTAGGAGAAAGCTCTTCTAAAAAAGAGAGGAGACGCTTTTCATTTTTCCAGCAAAGCTCCCAAGACTTCAGAAGGATATGTATCATCTCAAGCTCATTCCAGTCCCTTCAATCGCTGGGCTCAAAACTTAGCCAGCACAGAAATTAGAGAAGAATCAACCTCCTTTCATAGCATTTGAAACACTTCGTTTATAAACTTTGATTGTTTAGACAGAGATCAAACAATGATTCTTCTACAAAGAATTGACACATGAGCTAAACAGAAAAAAGTTGAGTCTAAATAGTCATGGAGAGAAGTAGTTCTGCAGATCTCATGGGAATTTACAGGAAATGTTCGTTTGTGGTGGGAACATTTAGGAAGAACACAACAGACAGAACTTCTTGACAAAACAGATCCATTAGAAGCTATGTTGTTGGCACTTTCACATGAATTTTTAGGAATCATACCATTAGATACAACACATTATGCCCAGATGTTCATGAGTCAAAGACTCTGTGATCTAGACCTACTACCTGAGTATTATTTTACCATGAAAGGGCTCTATTATAGGATTCCTGATCTTGATAACACAGCATACCTCAGACATTATATTGCTTTTATGCCAGATAGAATCCCTGAAATGGTCACTCAGGAAATAGCTACTCAGAAAATTTCCATTGATTCTCTTTCTTTAGCAGCTCTACATCAACATATTCTTACCATTTTAAGGGATCAATGTACTGCTTATAAGAATAAGAAGAATATCAAGAAGCAATTGTCTTTGAGTCCACAACTTTGTGATATATTTAAAGAAACACATAGATTTGGATGTTATAAAACACCAAAAAAGAAGAGACAAGATAAATCTACAGCCTACCATTGTTCCAAATCAAAATGGAAAGATCATAAAAAATCTTTAAAGGAGAAGTATGGCAAAGGTAAAGAAGAAAGACCGAGATACATCTTTAGGAGAAGAAGAAAACTTGTCTCTATGGATAAAAGTAGGTGTTTCATTTGTGGACAACATGGACACTTCGCAAATAGATGTCCAAATAAGAAGCTAAAGACTCAGATAAAGATTTTTGATTTGTTTAATTCTGCACACTATCCTATGGAATGGGATTTAGTTTCAAATTATGAATCTTCTGTAGAATGCATATCTGTGTATAGTTCAGATTCCGAAAGCGGTGGTAGTATAAAGAATTTTAAGAAATTATCACTTGATTATGCAGATTCTGATAGTGATGATTGTACATATATTTCAGATGTTAAGATGTTCTCTGCATTTAATGTTTCTCACGAAATCCAGTATTTGCAACAAGAATTAGAAAAGTTTCCTCCAAATCTATTGATCCCAGAAACAGATTACAAAGAAAAATTGATGAATTAATGATGAATACTCCGCCAGTAAAAAGCTTACTCCTAGAAGAGAAAAGAGAGGATCTACCAAAATGTTTTATTTCAATAAGAGGAACTCTAGAAAAACAAATCAATCAGGCAGAAGAAAGGATCATAAAAAAACAGAGATATTATGGCAAAAACTGTTGGAGACATTCATCGGGATGTTCAATTATTGGATGAATTGAACTCTAAGTTTGTATCCATGTGTTATGAAGCAGCAGATATTCCACTCCAAAGTTCAACTGAACTTATTGGATACTAAGAGCCAGATATAATAGATATAAGTGGAATTAGAGACCGAATGGTTATCTCCATCGGCATAAAAGTCCCTGGTTATAAATTGTATCATCTAGATGGCCATATTGACACAGGAGAAATGAGTAGCTGTTGCAAATACAAAGCTATTCCTTCCTATTTTTGGCAGCCTACACAGATCCAATTCAAGGCTGCAAATAATCAACTCATGAATATTTCTCATGTTGCTCCAGATTTTACATTGTATAATTATGACACAGGTGCTGACATCCTTTTAGGACAATCTTTTTGTACATAAGTATATGCCATTAATTGTTGATAAAGATGTAATCACTTTTACAGTCCAAAGCAATTACATCATCAAGATTGATCCAGACCAACAGTCAGAAAACCTAGAAGTTGCACTCAAAGATCTAACAAAAATATAGAAGATTGTTAAAAATGAAGATCTTCATGCTCCCCAAGTTTTGAAAGAGATTGTTCAAAAGATCCAAATAGACTGCATGTCAGAAGCCAATGTTTTCAGTAAATTTGATCACAAAAGTGGATTTTGGCAAATAGGAATTGAGCCTTCTGACAGATATAAAACAACATTTGTAGTTCCAGGTGGCCAGTACCAATGGACAGTCCTCCCTTTTGGACTGAAAAACGCCCCTTCTGAGTTTCAGAAAAAGGATGGAATATATCTTTCGGCATCTTGATTTTGTTATAGTATATATTGATGATTTACTAGTTTTCAGTAGAGATCTTCTTGAACATAAGAAACATCTTGAGGCATTCTACCATCTTGTATACATCCATGGCCTAGTTTTGTCTTCAGGAACTGACAATTTTGTCATTGCACAGACTAAGATAAATTATCATGGCCTCACTATTTCTCAAGGGAGAATTCTTTTACAGAAACATGTTTTGAAAATCTTGCTTAACTTTCCTGATCAATTTGCAGACATTAAGATGACTCAAATATTTTTAGGATGTCTCAATTATATCAGAAACTTTTATGAAAAACAAGCAACATATACTAAATTTATTCAACAAATGCTCAAACAAGGAGCTACATGGACAAAACAAATGACAACAACAGTCAAAGCAATCAAACAAAAGATAAAATCTATGCCTCCTCTTTCTTTGCCTCATGCAAATTATCCCTTTATTTTGGAAACAGATGCTTCTAATGATGTTTGGGCTGCAATTCTCCTACAAAAACATCAAAGGAGAGAAGAAGTATGTGCTTTTACTTCAGGTACTTTTTTAGAAACATAATACAAATATGCTTCTTCTCACAAAGAAATCTTAGCCATCAAAAGAGGTATTAAAAGATTTCATCTTTTCCTTAAAAGTGTTCGTTTTATAGTCAAAACAGATCTGAAACATATGAAAGGGATGCTTTCTAACAAAATATTGTTAAAACAAGGGAACTCTAGGGTATTAAGATGGGAATTATGGTTCAAGGGTTTTGATTTTGATATAATCTACAAATTTGGTAAGGAAAATTATCTTGCAGACATGCTTACCAAGGAAGGCAACATCAAAGATATTAAGGTTTTCAAAAAAGGTGAAAGCTCAAAATCAGTGAGAACAAATTTTAAAATTGAATTACGTTCAAACCGTTTACACCAGTATTTTTGGGAATGTTTCTCTCAGAAGATTAAATCACTTCCTATAAAATTTCAACGATTGATAATTTGTAAATGGTACAACTCTCAAGAAGGAAGATCAAATTATAATATGAACTGGAATATGCTCAATAATATCCATCTTTACTTTGGCCATACCAGACCTCCTAGGGATATGTGGATTGTTTATATTTTTGATCCCTCTATCTCCTGGTATGAATATTATGGAATCCTCTAATTTGCCAGGAATCACAAAAAGATTTTTATTTATATGTATTGTGAGGATATCATGAGCAGTTACAGATACTGGAGTTCATGGATGAAAATTTTGTTCTTTATGTTCACTCCTATAAGCTCAGAGCTAGTTAATGTAAGGGCAAGAGATACTATTGATCTTCTCATAATCGAACTTCAAGAAGGAGTGCTAGCCTATGACGTATTTGCCTTCAGTTTGTCTTTTCAAGCCACAACAGTAACTATCACCCCACAACATGAATTCTATTTAACAATAGATTTTATAGGAGACACCTGTCTAGATGTAATTGAATTAGATCATCATTTCAGATTCAGTCCCTTCTATGTATGCTTTGGACAACATTCTCCACAATGGCTTGATCAAATCATTCCAGGAGTTCAAATCATGAACCATCAGAATTTCTCTAATGATGAAATCTATTCTCCACCAAGCGGATATGACTCTGATAAAAGCCCCAAAGGGTCACATTAGAATAAGATCACATAAGATCTATTGTACAAATTCTCCACTATATTTTGAAGATTTTATCATGAAAAGGATCTCCATTATGTCGAGCTTTCGAAGATTCCCTGTCTAGAATATCTACTGTGTATTAACTTTAACAATGTCATAGTACAACTTTCGTAGATTCCTTGCCTGGAATATCTACTGTGTATTAACTTTAATGATGTCATAGTACAGCTTCCGTAGATTCAATGTTTGGAATATCTACTGTGTAAATAGTTTTAGTCATTTCAAATAGATTTAGATAAGATTTGTGTTGATCTATTAGATTCGAGGAAGAGGGGTTTGGATGTTATATAAGGAGATCTCCTATTTGTAGAGAGGCATCGGGTTTTTGAGAGAAAATTGTATTTGTGAATAAGGGAATAAGACCCATAGATGACAATTTAGAAGGAAATCCATGTCTATATTAACTTTCACAAATGATTACATAATGGTCGAGTTTCGGTCGAGTTTCGACCAAGTTTCAGAGTTTCGGGTACGGGTACGGCGTGAAACGCCGAGTTGCTAAACATTTCATGTAACATAGGTTTACAACCATGTTGATTAATGGTATCACTATGTTAGAAAGTAGGCTGAACAATATACTAATTTTTTTAATTTTATTTTTTGGGATTCTACTGTAAAATCTCTGTGTTATTGTGTGTGTGCCATTACATATTTTCTATTTTATTAAGAATTTGTTTATAGCAATTAATTTTACATTGTTAAAACTAATATAAACCACAAAGACATTAACAAAAATAAAGAGAAATAAATGCGTATGCAAATTTTTTGGTTGGTAAACTAATTACAACATGAATTATATACACACTACTCAACCCTTATAGGGTGCCTAATTCTATATTTTCACCCTAAAAATTCAAAGTGTGTGTCACCTTCCTTACATTACAATGTTTGTAAAGGGGCGTCCAATTTTTAAATAATTTGCAAGGGTCTCCTAATTATTGGATTGACCATTTTTTACTGCACCAACCCCCCTCCATGCCTTATATAAATCCAACTCACAAACTTATTGGGTTTTGAAGGAAATTTTGACGCCATTATTTTCTTTACATCATTAGTTAATGTCAAAGAGATTAGATCCATTTCCCGATTCGCTATTTCATTCATGCCTCCTATTCCCATTCCCAAAAGTGTAATCATGTGAGGAAACTATTGTCATGGGAATGACTCTTGTGTCAAGTTAATATCTATATCTATATCACATTTCTAATAGGTTTTTGGCTCTTTTGGACAAAAAATGGAGGAGTATAAATTTCATACATTGCCACAACCATACTTCTAATGAACTCAAGGATGCATGGCTACCCTCCTTCAACTTAGATATAGACAAGGTATGGTGTAATATCCAAGAACTTCTAATCCTTACAGTCATAATTTGTTTTATATTTATTCATGCAAAAATGAAATTCAACAAATATCTCTTTGCTTCTCCTTGGTACTAGAGATTTGGTAGAGATGTCCATGTAATTTGTGCTATTAAAAACTTAAAAAAACTATTTAATGTTGAAAAATGGTCTATCGGCTCACAACAACCCATAAGAGAAAATGATAGTTTACAATGACAATAAAACTATGAGTTTAAAGCAAAATGGCCAATGCAATATGGTCTCACCATAACCTTCTCTTGTATTGTAGAGTAGGTAGTAGAGAAAGGAAGGCTTCCATATATCTACGAGGGATTGTAGATGTCATGTGTTAGGTAGAGATAAAGTGTTAAGTTTGATTTTGGAATGATGAGTTCACTAGATTGTCCTATCATGGACTATTGATTGAGCTTAAGAGCACTTGGGTTGGGTTAAGAGGGAAAGAACCTTGAGATCATTCCTTTACCCCTATTGGACTCATATCCTAACATGGGGGTGGTATTCAAAGTCAATACCTTTGGTTAGGTGTGTTGTTTGTATGTAGCTAATTTCATGGCATTAAAATTAACAAATAAACATTCTTGTGTATTTTATGAATATGCAAAATACAAAATTACATTTTATGGTGAAATGAAATTTTGAATGCATATTATTTTTGAATTGGTGGTTAGGTATGCATTTAGATAGTAAGTTCCATCGAATATTTTTACTTACCTAAATCAATTTCATTCATTCTCCAAATACATTGTGCACATCTTTACAATATTATATAAATACCATAGAGTTCCCCTTTGTTATAGATTAATGAATAAGTTGAATATTGTGCATACTAGGTTTCGAAGCCATTATCTAAGCTTGTGATCTTGTGTCATGGATACCAAACATTGCTATAATAGTGGGGACATTATATTATATGGATGATCCCAAATAGAGTTTGTTTGAAAGTTGCTTTTGGGGCAACAAAGGATTAAATTAACATATTATAAGTGTTATTACCTTTTTGTGCTTGGGATTCATGAAAATGTCCTATTGGTGTGGTTCATAAAGGTGCATCCTATAGGGATAAGGCCTTATTGATCAAGATGATATGGACCTTTAATCAATTTATATATCAACATGAGGTAGTTAAATCCTAGGAAAATTTGCATGAGGGATTATTAGGGTGGAGGCCACAATATGAGGACATGTTGTGCCCTCTTATTTGTGTGTCTTATAGACCTACATAAGGGAGGAAGGGGGTCTTCAAGACCTACTAAGATCTTGACCATATATCCGATCTAATATCAATAGTAGGAAGGACACAACTTAGCCTAGTTCTTTAACCTAGTGGAAAGGAAACTCACAGTGGATTTATGGTTAAATTTGGGTTGTTGATCTAGCAAAGTCAATGGTGAAGAATAAACTTGAGGTTATGGAATTAGTCCCTTGGAGACATGCAAGGCATTCGATCAGTTTGTGTTATAAACTAGTACCCTTCTGGAGGGAAATGCTTTAGGCCCATGTCAATCTTAATTGTTTGTTGTCTCAATTGTAACACAACCAACCCCCTAATGCCATATTAAGGTTTTGGGGTGTAATTAGACCTGACCTTAAAGGTACATTATGAAGATGGGTTATCCAAAAATTTTGTTTTTACATCACTTCAAATCCCAATTTTGATACCACCATTTCCTTCTACTTGTCAAGAGGTTTCCAATCATATAAATTTTGTCTCATTTTCATTTATGGATGCAAATTTATGTCCCTTATAATTTTTTCCCATTTTCTTGGTACACATCATCATTTGTACGCCCTTTTGGCTTCCTTGGCCATTTTTCCCTTCCATACATGTTTGTGTCTTTAGGACCTCGTGTCATATTGGGCGTTCCCATATCGTCGAACCCCATGAGTGACAGGGTTAAAATCCTCTAGGTTTCGATAACCAATATAGCCATTATGGTTCATTGCTAGTATAGTCAATATGGCACCGGTCGTTTTATACCCTAGTATGTTGAGGTCCCTGCATACATAAATATTTTATATTGCACCAACCCTATGAGTATTTGGTGTAGTCAGTGTGGCATGGGCTTCTTGAGAATCCAATAGTCTCGATTGCCGATATGTCCAATATGGGCATTGACACCTAGATCCACCAATATGCCAATATGGTGTGGTTTTCACATAAATTAATACGGCCCAACAAAAAAATTTGTAATAGGAAAACCCTCACAAAATAATAATGGCCCGATAGGCCTAAGGCCCACATAGCTTGCCACCTCTTATCTTTTCCAAACAATCATAGTCTCCCTCATGGTGTTGACTGACATTTATTAAACATGGCATGTGTTGATGTGTCCACTGCCACATGGCACTCCTATCATGTGCCATGTATCACTCATTTTGCATAGTTCACATGAACAAAAGGCTATATTTTGGTGATACATATCATCCATGTGGCATTTCCATGTCACCATTGTGAGATCCTATTGATGTCACTCTCAAAAATCTCCAAGTACCTGATACCCTTATTTCAATGATATCCAAGGGCATTATTTGATAGCCTGAATAAAATGGAATTTATGGTTGAATAGTGATAAAGCATCGCTTGGCGCTTAACATATTAGAGTTTCTCAATACACCAAACATTGCATTCATTTAGGGGGGCAATATGTTGATAAGCCCCTTCTTGTAGATGGATCCAAGTCCTAGCTCCCCTTGGTGCATATTACCAAGGGATAAGGTTGGAGCCTCCACAAACTCTAGATTTCATAAAACTAAAAGTTGTTGCCCAAATGTTTCTATGCTCCCCCACAATCTCTCTGAGGCCAACACATATTTTTTCCTCTAAATAACCCAATCTTCCACCTCCAACCAACAAGGTTACTGCACCCATACAATTTGTGTTGCATATTATTATTTTTGCATTCATGAAGCTCTTAAATAGTGAAGTCGTTAAGGCTAGGACAAATCTCTCCATTGTTACACAGCATTTTGTCACCGTCCCTGCAATCCCTCGTCCCACACATTGGAGGACAATTCTCGTGACCTGTGAGCAGTAACATGTCCTGAAAACACTTTCATGGCATCCTCTTGCATAAGGATAAACATTCTCCTGAAGAAAATTTCCTCTGAAAAACCCTAAAAACAAATGTTTTAGCCTTGGCGCGACTAGCCAATTCATCCCTCGCGCCAATGGGGGAAATCCACACTAGAGGGTGCGCCAACTGGTGCTCTGTCCCTGTGTTTCACTTGCGCTAAGCTTATTAAGGGATGTTTTTTTTAAAACAAACTGGCGACTCCACTGGGGAGTCAATTAGAGTTAGTCTTTTCTATTTTGGTTGTTTTTGGCTTTTGATTGATTTATTTGCTCTTCTGGTTCACCTCCTTTGGTGTCAAACCCTTGTTCAGCCCCCAGAAGACCAGATCCAGTCTCTATTTGTCCTTTTTCATCTTTTTCCCATAGTAAACTTGATTTGCGCAGTTTAGCTCTTGACATTCGTGCCAACTGGCGCTTGTTGCTAGTTAGGCCCCCGCGCCAATGCTTTTTTGGCGCAGATTACAGCCAAACAGGCGCGCCAACTCTGTTTGGTGTTAGGGTTTGCTTGTTTTTGGGCTCTCTGAGCTTGATTTATGGTCCTGGTGTCATTTTTTTGATTGATTGAGTGCCTTGAAGTCATTGTTGACTGTGTTTGGCTCTTGTCCTTCGGTTGTTTGCCCTTTACTATTAGTTTTGCATTCTAGCCCTAGGGCTTCTAGGTGCTTCAGTGTGCTAAGCCTCCCGTGGGAGTTCTGGGTCCTTGCTTTCCCGGTCAACCTCGTTTTCCCTTCTTTGCATTCGTTTCGCTGGATTTCATTATATCATTGCGTCAGTTGAGTGATTGTTCTCTCTTTCATTCAAGTTTCGCTTTGTCTCACTCTGAGCCGAGATTACACAGTTTGTGTGAGTCTTTTTGAGATTCTTCTTCGCTTTGAGGGATTTTGTCATCAGTTTGGGTCTTGATTATGTGCGTTTGTATTGAGTGAACTTGTTTGTTCCTGCTCTCTCACTCTCTTTTCTCGAATTGGTGTTTTCATTAGTTTTTTCATTCATTTAGTGCATTTGCTCTAAAACATTGAAAAATACAAAAACAAATTTCTTTGCATTTTGATTAGCCTAGTGAAAATTGAAAGCTCTTTCACATTACTAGTGTTATATAACTCTAAGAGAGAAGTTTTCTAGTTTCATTAGCTTGCATTAGAGACATTAGTGGATGTTTTTGTGCTCATTTTGTTGTTATTTGAAAAGCTCTCAACCCTCCCGTAGATAGCTCTTCATTGAACAAAGTGATATTTTGTGGCATGTAGTGTGCATTTAGAGGTTTTTGAGATCCAACATTCGGTAGGCCTGAAATCGAAACGTAAATTGAAGATCAACTTTAAAATTTACTAAATTAACCTAAGGCAACATTGGAACATTAACGGAATATCTAGTAGTCTAAGGTAGAGACGTGTTCCGGTGTTTTTAAACCTAGCAACTATCGCTCGCCACCTGGCTTCAGACAGTGCTAGCACGGACTTGTGCTCCCCGTACCACCGTGTATATAAAGGGAGACCCCATTAGGTTGCAAATAATTTATCCATAGGAAGCTGAGTCTGCCGCCTTTTACCCGTGATACACCGGACACAACATTCAGGGAGATTACCTGCACGTACGTTAAGTCCTTGGTTGATTTCTCTTTCATTTTTACCAAGGTGTATATGGCAGTTCACGGATATCTGGTACACCCATTTACCTAGATTACCAGAGCAATCACTTTGATCTTTACTGATTCTTTTAACTGAAAATATCATCGAGCTCTTGTCCTTTCAAGCTCATGTCCAACCTGAAAGCGATAGAGTCCCCTTTTTCTTGTTTCTCGACTCTTAAAATATGAAACAACAGAGTCTGGTTTCAGTGTTTTAAAAATTAACCGCCCACGGAATTTTCCCGGTTAAAAGTTTTTGTCCTTAGTGTTTTATTTCAAGGTCGTTTCTGATGGCAACTTTTCTGGAGTTCTCCAATCAAGGAGTCCCCTCTGAGGGGAATCCTGGTCCTTTTCCTCCTTTTGGAAATATTGGTGCTCCTTATATGGCCACGTTATCCCTCCCTGGGTTAACTGTTGGGTTTCCTGTTTGGTTGTTTTCAACCTCTGTGGTCCCGAATGTCCCAGCTACTGTTTAATCAGTTCCTCCGCCTGAACAACGCCATGTTGATTCCAAGGTGGACCTCTCCCCTTCTTCGCTTGTTTCTTCGTCCTCATCTTCTGCTTCGCGTGGTGAAAGTCTGGATTCGAGTAACCAGGTGGCTAAGAAGAAGAAGAAGAAGACTAAGAAGAAGAAGTCAAATAAGTGAGAGCCTAAGGCTGCAGCTGTTGCTTCTAAAACATTTGCTCCTGATAAACCCTCCAACCCTCCACGGAAATTCAAATTCCCTTGCATGTTGTGCAAAGGTAACCATCTTCTTCGAGATTGCCCTAGCATTCCCAAGGTGCTCGAAGTATGGTCCAATGGTCTTCCGCCATCGCCTTTGGCTTCCAGGAATCAGGTTGGGGGCATGTCTTTAGCTAGTGCTGGTAAAGCTCCTAAGATTCAGGTTAAGCTCACCAATCCCTGTAAGTTTTGTGAAGGGCATCATGCCATTCACCTTTGTTTGTATATGGATGAAGCCAAGAGATTTTTGGACAACTCGACTATTTCTGCACCGTGCCTTCCGACTGGTTACAAACAACTTTCTTTGAGTCCTTCACCAGTTGATTCAACGATCAGTCAAGATTCATCCTTGCTTGATCCCGATCCCCCGGAAATTCACTATCATGAATCCATCCCTGACCAGCCATTGGTTGTGGGGTCGGTTGAGCTGGCCCCATCTGTGGTGCACCATGTCTTTTCCGTTGAGAGTGGATCTCACATCCCTTAGGTTCTTCTTGTTTCTTCAGATTCCTCAGACTTGGAGAAATATTCTCCTCTCCCTATACCTCAAGAAGCCGCTCCTCTGCCTCCCGTGGTGGAGGTCCCGAAGGATACCCCTCCCGACTCCGTGATGGAGGTCATGGAGGATGCTTCTTCTTCTCTCGTAACACCAGGGGAAGACCATCTCGGTTCGATGGTAGCCACTCCAAGTAGTTTTGTCGCTTCCTTTGATTGGGGTCAATTTCGCAGGTTATCACCTTCCTTCTTATGTGCCCTTTGAGATCACGGTACATGCCTCCCATCTGGTCGTACCCAACATCATTATAGATGAAGGCACATCTGTTAGTATTTTATCCTCAACTACTTGGAAAGCTTTTGGTTTGCCACCGCTTATGCCTGTTACGCAGAATCTGTTGGCGTTTAACATAAGAACTAGTCAACCGTTAGGGATCCTTCCAAAGTTGCCCATTACTTTAGGAGGGAAAACTGTCCATATGGACGTGATGGTTGTTCCTGGCCCCTTAGACTTTATTTACTCTTGGGCTGCGATTACACTTATGCCATTGGAGCGCTTGTCTCTTCCCTCTTTCATGTGATTTGTTTCCCACACCAAGGTCGGATCGTGACCATTGATCAGCTTTCATTCTTTGGTCCGGATATGGCAACTAGTCAACCATCATCTCTGCCGGGTCTTTATCCGCCAGTTGTGTCATCCCCGCCACATGTCAATTATGTGGCTACCTGTCCTGTGCCTGTATTCAGTGATAGTGCCGTTGTACATCATGTGCTGGGGGCATTGGGTCCGGAATTCCAAGATGTTTTCCTTCCACCGGACGGGCAACTCTTGGAAGATTTGACTTCTTATTCATTATGATGAAGTTCTGTCGGAGCAGAGTTCGTTTTCTTGTGTCAAACTCCTTAAAAAATGAAACAAGGTCGTCGGAGTAGAGTTAATTTTCTTGTGTCAAGCTCCTTAAAAAATGAAACAAACTCGTCGGAGCATAGTTCGTTTTCTTGTGTCAAGCTCGTTAAAAAATGAAACAAGGTGTTCCAAGGATAGTTTGTCTTTTGTGTCAACCTCGTTAAAAAATGAAACAAGGTCATCTGAGGATAGTTATTTTAATGTGTCAACCTCATTAAAACAATGAAACACTTTCCTGTTCAATTCGAGTCTTTGATAAGATCTCATAAAATCCCAGTGGAGTCTTTCTCTTGATCTCATAACTTGAACCTTCACTCCATCTGCCTTTCATATGGATTGAAGCTTGGGGGGCATGTACCTCAAATTGAGTCACCATGCTGGGGGCATGCAAAATTTTTCAAGCATAGTTTGTTTCCGTTTCAACCTTGTGTAAAAATGAAACCGGTTTCAAGCATAGTTTATCTTTGTTTCAAGCCTGTGTAAAAATGAAACCAACTTCAAGCAGAGTTTCCTGATTTCAAGCTTGTGTAAAAATGAAACCTTTCCCATTTTACCTCTCGTGATTGCCATTTTATTAGCCCGTTTTTCCAGATGAGCCTTGGTTCTCTCATTTCATTGTCCCCATCTGCTCGGTCGATCATACGCCTTCACTTGATTATTTTACCCATTCCTGAGGAACCGCTGCAATGAGTGGTCTTGTTAGCCAGCCTCTTGACCTTTATCTTGTTCTGAGTAGTTCCACCATCACCGGAACCAGTAGCTACCCTTTATACCACTCGTTCCTCCAGGAGGAGTCACCTTTCAACTCTTTTTTGACTCTCTAAAACTAAAAAGATATCTAAGTCGCTTGTCGTTTTGAGTTCGTTAAATTGGTTGTGAAACGACATCTACCCAGTATACGTTTGCCCCCTTTTCGAGCTGGGATAGATTATTTACGAAAAATGAATACCCTAGCCTATCACGACTAGGAGGTTCTCTCAGACATAGTTTTCTACCTTTTCGGATCTGCGAGACTATCTACGAAAAGTGACTGCTGGAGTTTTCTTTTCCGCTGTCTTTTTAAACTCTCTAAACATGAAAAGACGTCGAGTTATTCCTTTGTCAGACTTGTTAAAACCTGATGACATTGGACTTTGTCGTAATGACGTTACTCGAGTTCCTCCTTCCCAAGGCTCGTTAAATGCACTAGGTTGGATTTGTCCGAAGGACAAACTTATATTGCAAGCATATGCTATCCCCTTCAAGCTTGTTTTCAAAAATAATTGGGGCACTCGTGAGAAATGGTGGGGAAAAATGGAACCAGTATCACTGTCGTGTTGGCAGTATGTCGCTCTTGAACATGGCACTTGTCTGCATTCGTGTCAGGTTGGGGACATCTCATCTCATTATCTGCTTGCCTTCGTGGGTTTGGGTAATCTATTTTGACCGCTCATCTGTTCTTTGCCACGTCACCATGACCTCAGATCCTTTGATGTCAAATACTGCCAAATCCAGTGTCATGCCGTCGATATGTTCAAGAGAAGTTAGCCTCTGTAGTTTTCAACCTCCCTCTAATTCTCTGTCGATCTTGATTCACAAACATTATATCCTTTGTCTCGTGTCGATGATGTGGGAAACATTATGGCCCACCTTCGATCAAGGTCACTTCATGTCGACTTCAGCTCATTATCTAGGAAGTTGATCTAGAGACTCCCTTCAGGTACCTTGGAGCCTGCATGCCTCAATGGCAGGTTCTTCGCATTCGACGCAAGGTTTTCATTATTGACCTTCGATCGGATGATTATGCGGGTGTTCGACGCCATCTCACTATTCACATTCCGTGGATTTTACCTCATGTACCTTGAGGGCCATCGTCATTATTGGTGGTTTCTCTCGCATCTGTTAATAACTTTCATTATTGGTTGGTAATCAGACGATGTTCTTGCATGTTCGACTTCAGCTCACATATTCGCATGCTTGAACTTGTACTCTGTTCGAGTCGAGATGGAGCGCAAGACCCTGGATTTTGTCTCATGAAATCCAGGCTGCGGATTCATTGTGGATTATCATGATTAGTTACATGACTCATTCGATTGGATGGCTGCGGCCATACCTAAGTCTACTTGTTGATCCTTCTTAACTGGATGGCTACGTCCATACCTTGGATCCTGGTTTTTGTACACTCTATTATGGATGGTTGCACCCATACCACATATCATGTATCTGAGATATCAGTCGTATTTGTCTTCGCAGGTTTTCCGACGGCAGTGTTTTCAGTTGGGCGCGTTATCATAAAGCACTTCACCCCTCCCTCTCTCTCGGACCTCATGCTTTAGGGGGCATTTGTTACACAACATTTTGTCACTGTCCCTGCAATCCCTCGTCCCACACATTGGAGGACTATTCCCGTGACCTGTGAGCAGTAAAATGTCCTGAAAACACTTTCATGGCATCCTCTTGCATAAGGATAAACATTCTCCTGAAGAACATTTACTCTAAAAAACCCTAAAAATAGATGTTTTAGCCTTGGCGCGACTAGCCAGTTCATCCCTTGCGCCAATGGGGGAAATCCACACTAGAGGGTGCGCAAATTAGTGCTCTGTCCCTGTGTTTTATTCACGCCAAGCTTATTAAGGGATGTTTTTTAAAAATAAATGGCGGAAGTTTGATTCTAACAAAATCTTGAATGAATCATCAAAAGGAGTTTAGTGGTTTGGCTCCGGATCTCCATGTATAGGAAGTGGTTTTCCACCTATCATGGAACCTTCCTAAGAGATTGGGCCTATCCCATGATTATAGGGATCCCAACTTCCCTTCCTCCATCTATAAAAGCTTTCTCTCTCCATTAGCAAGCTAGTTGAACTGGTAGGAAGGAAACTATAGCCGGGAAACTATTGAGAGCCAAGCCAAAGAGAATCCCGTAAGAGAGAGAGCTTCATCCATATTCCCAACAGGCTTTGTTGAGACATGTTCCGCTGCAAGCCCTGCCGAAGGAAGATCATAGTGTCAAAGCGTATGGTTGTAATCTCCCTTTTGTTATTTATAATATAAGTGACTTTGATTTTGGTTCCATTCATGTGTTCATTTCTTTATGTAATGCAATGTATTATATCCTCTCTGACTGATATATAGTTACATGCTTCAGATTTTAAGTTGTATGTCGTTGTTTCCTTGCATGTGTACAGGTGTTCGGACGTGTTGAACAGAAGGATTGTGATCTGTCAAGCGAGGGACGAGAAACATCATCTTTTCTTCAACGACAACTGCGTGGGTTTTGAGGTAGGCCACTCGTCATGATCTTTGTCTTTTTGTAGCTAGGAACTAACGTCATTGCATGACTTGATTGTTGCTAGACCCGATCTGGGCTAGTGGGATCGCCTCTATCCGTAGAGGGGATTTACCTCCTCAACACCATTCAGGGTATACAACATACCATGAAACATTACAGAGTGCAACCATTAAAACCCTTGGCTGAATCCCCCTTTATAAGTAAACATAATGCAGTGATCTCAATTGATATAGGATAAAAGCAATAATTGCATACAATATTCATATTCATAAAGTGAAGGCATTAAGGTTAGGTAAAACCTCTCCATTCAGGGGTATAAAACATACCATGAAACATTATAAAGTGTATCCATTACAACCCTTGGCTAACTCTCTGTTTATAAGCAAACATCATGTAGTGATCTCAATTGATATAGGAGATAGACGCCAATTGCATACAATATTAATATTCAAAGAGGGAATACAAAGGACATCTACGTAGATTGAGTATTTCACTCAACTCGCTTCTCATGCATGTTGAATTAGACAATACAACATTTAGCAGCCTTCTAATGCACACACATAGTAATTTCAACATTGCTAGAAATTGGAGGGACCACCACTCTCCATTCAACAATAGGCACAACTGCAATGCAAATTTATCACAATTGGCCACCCTTGAGCCTGATCAAATATTTAAGGATGATTCACTTAGGGTATTACACAAAAGGTCAATTCTAAGTAGATATTGAATGCCAATCTCCTTCAAAGGTTGGGAAATATGGATCTCACCTCTCAAGATCTCAATTAGGAATCCGTATATTGAAAATATGGGCATTGAGGCCTACACAGAACAAAGGGATACCACTTTTATTCTTATATGGTCCCTTGATAGTCCTCCTTCTGGTAATTCATGTGCACAAAATAATCCCACATGAGAGTTCCTCTTTGCGACCTGACTCCTAGGGATGGATTCTCCTAATGGTTTCCCCAACTATCATTAATAAAATATGTACTATGCATTCCAGTTTTCCACGCACAAGATACAATTTCACATGGTTCTCAATATTCTAGGTTACACAATGTTCGAGTCTCTCTCTATATCCAAAATCATTGTAATACTCCTCACCCTGGACTCCAATCCTAACTCCACTTCCAAACTATTCTGCACTCACCACCTTCCCCATGAGCATTAGATTCACATTGAAGTTCCATGTTCCTTTCTTATCTGAATTTGAATCTTAGTTTTGTTGTGCTAATTTCATCTTTAGATTTATATTAAAAATGATGATCTTTTCTTCATGTATATGGGCTTATTGAAGTGGTTGTGATTGTTAAACAAGTAAAAGTATGGAGATTATGTTGAATTGTTGAACATAAAAACATTAAAACATAATGCTAAAAAACAAAAACAAAATACACAACAAACCATCACAATTGATCTATTAACATAATGTTTTGATGAAGGAGTTCAACCCTCCTCTGCTACATCTCCTTGGTCCAACTTCCATGGATTGGGCCTCTATATTAGCTCCAATGTGTAAACAATGTTGTTTACATTCACCTATTGCTCCTGAAACTTGCTCCAATGTGTTCAGAACATCACAATTTTCCAAGAGAGACTCTTCCTGATCCAAAATTGGTCGAAAATTGCTCTAGTTATGCTTCATTTAATTTTTCCCTAGAATTCTCCTCCAAAACCAGAGAGAACTCCAGCTAACACAATTAAATTTGGGATTCCACCAAAACTAGTGGAATCGTCGAATTCTCCATCGTATTAATCCAATGTTTAGTTATAGATAAGATGGCATTAATCTTAAGATAAGCCATACTTAATGCGCTAAGCGCATTTTTACAAAACCTGCATTAAAAACTGGATTAGCACTGATGTGGGATAAGTGTGTTAATTAATCTGTGCATTAAAACTTAAACATGTTTACCGTTCCACTCCATTGTTGGTTAAGGTGGTAAGGTTGTATGGGGAGGGGGTTGGCCCACAGGACTAGCTCCATCCATACCCCTGCCAGTGATTGCATATGAAAACAAATATAAGTCGGGACCTTATATGGCTAAGTCCCAAGAATGGCATGGTGGTAACGTAGACGGTTGGCGCAGTGGAGGTCGCGGGGTTGACCCCAACCTCTGCCCATCCCTTGTAAATTTTTCTCCAAAAATATATGTGCCCTGTACCATTGTTCAAATATTTGGTTTATATAATAATTCAGACCCCCATAATAATATGTGCCATTACCATAGTTCAAAATTTGGTATGTATAAATAATTCGGACCATTGGATCTGATAATGTTCAACTTGCAGAGTTAACATATAATTTCAATTCAACATTTGGATAGGTTCCACCAGAGGGGGCACATGGGGGCTCCTGGCTGCACCACGTGTCCACCTCTAGCTGGACCATTCCAAAAAAAAAAAAATCTCATTCAACCTTAGGAGAAATTATAAAAAAACATCACCTTCAAAGCTCACTGTGAATCCTAATGTGACATTTGTCACATTGTCATTGGGAAAAACTGAAGAATGTTCCTAGAATATACCTTGTATGCTGACTGGGCAACCATGTCATCCTTTTGTCCTATTCTGCAAATTTTTAGCTGTTTAGGAAAATGAACATTAGGTCATAACTTCCTTATACAGATTCGGTTTTTTATGAAGCAGATTGCATCGGATTCCTGGCGATGAGCTCTTCACTGTCATTCTGGTTTGGAGCATTTCTGAGCACTTCCATTTTTTAGCTTAACACTAAGCCTCTAATCATTCCTCCCCACTAGAAGCCTTTTGGACTCGAAAAGACACTATCAATTATTCAACAGGTGAGGGTACAACTCCCTCACCTTATCAATCTCCATCCATTTGGCCTTGGAAGGATTTTGTCCCTTGAGTCCCACTTTAAGGTATTCGACATTCCCTCTCCTTGAAGTTCTCTGTCAAGTATGAGATCTTGTTGAAGTTCATCAAGATATTCTGGCGAGAAATCATCTATTGATGGCAGTTGAACATGCTCTCATTGATCATCAATCAGTGGAGTCTCAAATAATCTCAAATTCTCAACATTAACAACAGAATATATTTGCATATAAGGAGGCAAATCTAGCTTAAATACATTGTTACTGATATTTTCCAAAATTTTAAAAGGACCATAATGGATTGTCTTAAGCTTTTACCTTCCCCTTGAAGTCTTTCTTTGTTGATATATAACCAAACTTCGTCACCAAATTGGAATTTGTGATCAACACGATGTTTATCATGCCTTGCCTTGTAGCTGCTTTGACTCTTTTCAAGTTGTTCTTGCACTGTGTGATGTACCAACTGAATTTTCTCAATTGAACTTTCTTGCGTTATCTATGTCACTATGACCATCAAAGCAACATTTTTCTCAAAGATGAAGTCCAAAGGCGATCTTGGAAAGTACCCAAGACATGCCTCAAATGGTAATGTGCTTGTGGAAGAATGTTTTGTTATATGGGAGAATTCAGTTCTGATTCTTAATGCTTGAGAAGTCATTTCTGATTCTTAGATATCGACTCAAAAAATATTCTTATTGTAGTTAGGAACATATTACTTTAACTTTTCCAAACATGAAAAAACACTATTTTATATATTCCATTGATGGGTAAGGTTGAATTGTACTTTATTATCTAAATTTAAACGGACATTCAATTGATATTAATTTTAGTTTTAGGAACAAATTCATACAATGTTAAGAAGTCATTGGAGTTAAGGCCATTCTAGTAATTGTCATAGGATATGATAGATATAGAAAAAACCAAGTGAAAGGCCGAGAATAAATGCTGTGTATCTAACAGAATAATGAAAAAGCCATTTTGAAATGTGATCTTGTTGATGTTATACCTGTCAATGCTAATCTCCAAATTTCTCAAGGATATTTTTATGTTTTTACATCATGTTCATACAATGCCTGCCACAATTGAAGACATGCTTACCTATTTAGTGAGCCAAGAGCAGACTATCAATGGGTAATGAAGCACAAAAGAAACACCTTAGACATATGCAAATTCATTGTGATATAGTAGTCATAATCCACTACTATGAAAAATGAGTTGTTTTTCTTTCCCAAAAATTATCATCAATGTAAGGTATTGGATAGTTAATTTGATGATTAAATATACCTCAAAAAATTGACATAGTGCCACCTAATAAAGGTTTTCAGATAGCAGTAACTGGTTAGATTTGATTTATTCTTCAATACACTATTGTCAAAGACAAAATGAGAGGAAAATATTTAAGACCTATTATCTCTACAAAATAACTTCAAGAAATTAGCCTAAGATCACTTCTGCATCACCAAGTTTTGCCCAATTCCAAGTCTAGTAACTTTATGGATACATCATAAATTTGACAGTGAATTCATAAAGTTTTGTAGTTTTTTCCAGCATGCAAATGAATTGGGGTAGCACCGTTCACAAATATACTAGTTGTGGTAGGAACAAAGGCATAATTTGGACAAAAGATAAACAAAACCCACTACAATTTTTTTTTATTTTCATTCATATAGATCTTGTAACATGCTCAATAATATGCATATATAAATCCAAACTTCATTTTCTTAATACTATAAAAATACAAAAACAAGGATTTAGATAAAATGTGTTCTACATACCGGTCTGCGTGGAAATTTTCAACTCCAAGATCCTCATCCCAAAGGAAAATGTATTTGTAGTAAACAACTACATCAAGATGTAGGAAATGATTTTCAAACCACCTACATGAGAAGTAATCTATTGTCTTAACATGAAATATTTTGCAGTATGCATCCATAAAGAAGAGAAATATATCTAACAGTTCATTACCACTTAGTTTGATTGATTTCCACTATAAGAATAGCTCTATTGCTCTACTCCAAATCACTCCATTTATTTGTGACACCGTCATAATGGAACAACATCATTGTGAAATTCTTTACAGGAAACTGAAAACAAATTCCCATGTAACACAACCATCAGTTAGTCCAGAAATAAAATGCAACACGTTGATAACCACCTAAATAATGCATTACAACACACCAATTATTATCTGAACTCACTAAGAAAATACCTTCTAAACAATTTGGTCCACATTCTCCTATTCTATTCCAATTGCAATGCAAGCAAAGTTTTGTGGACTCTTTACTCATGACTGTAGACAAAGCAAAGGTACTAACAAAAACGATAATCATGAGTTATATTAATGACAAAACATTCAAATACTGATGCAAAAATTATCCACATTTGTTTAAATGAGAGTAATTGGGGTTTACTTTCCGGTATTCTCTCTCTCTCTCTCTGCATGACCATTAATTAAAGGAAATTTCAGAGACCATTCTAGCAATCTATGGGGCACCTTCCTTTAAGTTGTCTAGATTATAGAATAGTCCTAGAGAATCCCCAACATCTCATTGAAATATATCACATACAATATCATCAAATCTCCCTCAAATGTAATTTCTAATAACCATTTAACCCTAGATTTTACTGATGCATGAATAAAATCATTTGTTAATGTAATATAATAATGTTCTCTAAAGTGACTCCACACCCTTTCACCAGACTCGTTGATAATAATAAATATCCCAATCCCTTTTATTATAGTCAATGCATGACAACAATATATGAGCAAGTAATAGACGATAACTCATGTAATAACTAAAATAGATAAATCATATGCAATGAGAGAAATGTGCCATTTTCAGATATTTTAGCATGACAATTTTTTTTCTGAGAGCTCTAAACACCAATATTAGTATATGGCAAGCAGTACTCTAAAACCACGTTAACATGCTTCGACCAAGTTCCAACTTTCTCGGCATTCATACTAAAGTGAAGAAATAAATCACAAAAAAAAACATGTAGAAACACTTTTTCATAATCACATGTTAATTCTTTTTTAATTCAAATCCCCAGGGGAAAAGTCAGCTTAAGCAAGAAATTTATAAGGTTATATATTAGATACAAATTAAAATACGCCAAACTATTTTGTTAGCAAGGCAAAGATCAAATCTTCTGAGAATCAACCCCAATTTTAGTAGACAGATATTTCAAGTCTTCAAGACTATTGTTCACTAGAACCAATTCCAAGTTTGACTTCTTCAAAAGATGACAAAAATCAATTATAGATATGCAATGGTATTTTCATCCCACTAGAAGGCTTGTCCATGGAATTTTTCAAATGGCTTAATAGAATCAAGAATTTATAGATGAAAAGTCAAGGTTTTGAACCCTCTATCAATGAGAGATAAAGTTTCGCTATGAACTTGCTATCAGTCAAATAAAAGGTCTGCATTAGACCCACCTACATATACATATATTAATATATGTAAGTGGAAAAAAGGCATGGTATAATACTACATATGAGGCCATAAAGGCCTTCATCCTAATTTTTTAAAAGGTCGTAATTATGGTATGTCATACAAACTCAGGAAAGGCAACCCCGGGCTATAAAATCATATCCCAAAGGACATGTTAAAGACCAAAAATTATGGCTTAATTCTCAATGTTGGAAATGCCGTATTGTAAGTCTTTTAAGGCCAAGGTTTGGCAAAATGTAGAGACCCCAATCTTGACATGATCACTACCCAAACCATAACAGGGAAACCCCATGTACAAGAAGAAAACTTGTATAGAAATTGATAGGTCATATCCTTCATGTATGTTAATCATGAATAGGACTAATGTACATTGGTTTCCCTTAGACCATACTAGCATTAATGACTTCTCCATTACAACTTACTCAACCTTACATAAATGCTAGGTGACTCATCAATCCACTTAAAGGTTGTTCACAAATTTGATTCATTGGGTTAAGAAGGTTATCAAGTTAAATGCCCTTATTTTTACCTTTTTAATCCATCCCTCCTCAACTCTCACTCTACTAAAAATATTCCAATGGTAAGGTATATATATATTACCATACTTCCCATGAAGGGAATTCTTGGTGCCATCACCCATTATTTCCACAAAGGGATGTTATTTATACATGAATATGTACAATTATATGTGCATATCTTGTGTGAGAGTGCACCCATACTAACAATGGCTATTAAGCCACTCTTGTTCATGGCCTATCCACCCAAAATACAAGGTTGAATGCAAATATACCCAAGCATAGGGTTGAGAAGTAAAAGTACCACTCTAACAATATTGAATAAGCAAGTTGGAAATGCATTCCATGTTGGCTCAAAAAAGGAGGTTTTGGAGATGCCATTGTCAAGGATGCAATAGTCAACTTTACTCAAGCTCAAAATATGGTTAAGAATACTTCTTTCAAGGAAGAAGAAACGTTAAGATGTTAACACTTAGTGTTGGTCAAAGTTGTCATTGATGTCAATATGGCATCCTTGGAGATAACAAATATTCTTGTGATAACCCTTTCGTGGTGTTGCCCTCTCCTCGTGTGATAACCCTTTTGTGATGTTGCCCTAACTACATGACATAACCCTAAGTACATTTATTCCCTAAGCTCTAGAAGATGCTCATGTTGTCCTATTCCCTGTTTCTTATTTAAGAAGCCTTAACCCTAAGCATATGCATGAATGATACCCTAAATGCATATATGAAACTCTATGCTACATACATGAATGATCTAATGATGCATAATGATGAACTAAGAAGCCCTTACCATAAAACCCTCTTAGGCACATGTATGCACATGCAATGACAAACTCTTTTGCTCTAGCATGGTTCAATGCACTAAATGCATAAATTCATGAAGCCCTAAATGCCTTGCTAAAGATGCCCTAATCCTAATAAGCTTAATGGCCTAAGTCTAAGAAGAAGAAGCCCTAACATTGTCCAAAACATAAGATCCTAAAGGCTACCATAAATAATATTATGATGACAATTCACATTTTCATATCCTTGAGTTCTCACAACAACTTTTTCTAGGGTTTTTGTCACAAACCCTAGATTCCATCACCAAAACTAAAATTTAGACATCAATAATTTATTTCAATCATAGCAAAAGCATTATTACATCTAGGTTTTCATTATCATGCCCTAGAAACTTATATCAATCGCTACGAGGGTTTTATCGTAAACCCTAGACACAAACATCAAAATTTTAATGTTAGATATACAATACCTCAACCAAGCTAGGGTTTCAATCAAACGAAAGCATATTCATCTAGGATTTCATTCTAGGATTTTACATTTGCTATTGCAAGGGTTTTTTCATATACCCTAATTCATCAAACACTAAAAAATCTTGGGTTTTCATCATATATTATGGACATCAATAACAAACCCTAGAAGGCTAGGGTTTTATAGTGAATCCTAAAGGTTAGGGTTTTACCAAAGTGAACAACAGATAGAGTATGACGAGGGTTGAATAAATTTGAAGATTAATCACCCTAAAATAAGAATCTTGATGATTCAAAACCCTAGACATGAGGTAGTAAAAATCATATGGTCTCAAACATATCTTGAGTTGCTTCTTTTTACAAACCTTTTAGGGGTTTCTTTATTGAAGGGTTTCCTCTTATCATGACAACATATTCATGGTCCATTTCCAAACGAGTCATCTTTTATTAGAGTGTACAAGGATCCAACTTGATTTATCATGCCTACCTTATTTTTCTTCCTTTAAAATATACCTACAATACTCATTGACAAGCACAACCAAAATATACAAGTACAATAGTGTGATGATTATCTAGAACTTCCACTACCCTTTTAGAGAATGAATTCCTAGGGATTTTGACTACAAGCCTTAACTAACTCTAAAGAGCAATATGTCAAAACCTAAACATCAATCAATTTTATTTTTGCAAAGGATTGTCATATACCTACAAAACCTAGATATCATGAACAAGAGAATTAGGATTAGGGTTTCCATATGTTCTATCTAGGATCTATAATCCTTAGACATTAACAATCTTCTAACACAATAATAATCTACAAACCCTAGAATCATGTAGGAAACTAAACCCTAAAATATTTTGTAATAAAGGCTATACATACCTCTGTCTGTAATGACATAGAAAGATTTTGCCCAAATTTTTAACTTAATTTCTCTTCAAATGGCTAAGTCTACAATAACACAACTAAAACACTTGCAATGCAAAAATAATGATACAACAATAATTTTCCACGATCAAATTAGCAACGTATCCAATCTCTAGATTACAGTTAAGACCAGCGATTTCAACTAGCGATTTCAACAGTGTTTCAATGGAGAACATTCACTTCAACGGTTAGTGGAAAACATCCACAACTAAAACCTGATCAATTCAAGAAATATAATTCATTCACTACTCGTATGCCAAACTTCTATGATATTATAATGTCCAACTTAACATTTTCTTAGTGGGTGCTACGCCCCTTGATTGCACTACAGTCGATCGAAGTCTTGATGGCAAGACAAAATTTTGGGTTGCCTGAGGTGCCTCACAATGCTGGCTGAATTGCGTACTTTCACACGCAGGCAGCCGCAGTCCCCACAAACACTGTCCACGTCACCACTGGTTTATTTGAGCTAAGACAAGTCCCCGACGGTTTGCGTTTCCACAGCTCCCCTACGATGAGATTCCACAGACATGCTGATCGATTTTTTCTTCCGCTTCCATCCTTTAACACCCTGAATGGTGCCTCGGGTTATGATTCTTTTCTTTCAGAAGAAAAAAACGCTGTATATATTATGATATAAACAGTACACCCTGAATGGTGCCTCGGGTTATGATTCTGTAAATATGAAATGCTACACTCTTCAATTTAGGAATTCACTGACAACTGGAACGTTGTTATCTCCAAGGTGTCTTCTGGAAGTGATGTCGTAACCCAGAATTTCGCTCTGATGCAGATCACAAGAGATTACAGTGCTTTAATTGCTTCACTATTTTGCTTTGATTTTGACCAAAAAAGCAGGATTATGATGCCTAACCGAGAACACTTACGTCCAAACAGAAAATATCTTTCGTTAGTCTTCTAGAGACTCCTGTACCAAATCACTTACTCAAGAATCTGCCGCCACATATAGGACTGTGCTACATAGATAGAAAGATAGAAATGGTCAACTAGGCCCGGCCGAAATTGACAAGGAGGAGAGAGGTCTTTAAAAACACAGAGATAATGCTCAAGAAACCAATAAGATGATCCACCATGATTATTCCAAATGAATTCAATCCCTCCCATATTTATAGATTTCCTATGAGGGCTCTCTCCTCCTTGAGTAAATTTTACTTTAAACCTTAGTTTTGGGTTCCTTTGCCAAACTTCCCCAGAATTGGAAATTTTGGGGTTTCCTCTGAGGATTGTAGCTTACGTGGATTGACAGGCTATTTCATCTGTTAGGCCAATTAATCCCTTGAGAACATTACAACCCCCCTTCTCGACATTGTTTTTCCTCAAGGAATTGATGCATAGCCTTTTCATCCTTGGGATGTACATCCTTAGTAGATAATTCACAAAACAAAGATACATTTGAGTCAATTATCATCACGTCCTTTTCATTTACTTCAACATCTTTCCACATACCAAATATCAACTTTAGGGAAATCGAAGTAGTTTTTAAGTCATGGACATTTGGCTTGTTTTCTGTCAAATGATCATCCTGCATAATAAAGGATTGCTCTGTATGCCAAGAGCTTGTGTATACCCTCTTCCTGAAATAGCCTGGAGAAGTTACAAGGAACAAACTCAAACTTGATTGGATAGCCGCATATCTTCAACACTTGTATTCAAATTTGACCAAGATGCATGTATTGTCCTTTGTAAATTTACAAAATCTTGCTATGTTGGCTCAGGGGCATTTGCTTTATGTTCCCCACAAGAGATACAAGCAAGTGATGACAACAGATTGTATAAATGTTTGGTACTGAGCTTGTTGATTTCAACTGCTAAATCATTGGGGACTTGGGAATCTATCTCATAGAGGATAGAATCCATAAGAGCTATGTACGCCTCCAATATATCTTGAACACAATCAACATCTTTACCTCTAATAGCTATCAGTTTTCTCTCATATTTATCCATTGTTTTTTTATGAACCATATGATAAGCAGATTTTAAGCTGATATCTGACATAATAATTTCTCTTCCCTGAAAGCATATCTGAGCAATATCTCTAATGGAACAGCCTGCAGTAATCATTCTTGTAAAAAAATTCAAAAGATCATTTTTAAAGCTAATCAGATTTTCTGTATTACCAACACTCGATGTACATTCTGGCCCAAGCCTTTCTTTTATATGTAGTGGCCTGACAACAATTTATATAAGAAACCAAGCCATTGATCATTAGAAGCATCCAGTGCAGTGTACACGGTGGAGGAAAGCACCTTCAAAACCTGCCTCGAATGCTCCAAAAGTTCATTCGAATGCACCAAAATTTCCGCTTCAATTTCCTCATTTGTCCACAATTTTGAGACAAAAAGAGAACTTAAATATCACACAAGAACCTTCGATCTCTTGACTCCATTACTGTTTGCTAATATTAATCCATTTAATAGAACACACCTTTTCTCCACTTTGACATACTCAACCAAAGAAAACACTACCCTTTGTATGTATCCAATATCTCCATACAAAAATCTACTTGTTTCCACCTCTGCACCCTTAATGTAGTGTTGACTTGACTTCTTGTCAACACATTTAACATTTAACTACGTAATTTCTATAGGCTTGTTAAGCCCCTGACCTGCACGCAGATTTTTGCATACTAGAACCTCTCATTTGTTAAATTGAATAACATTCTCTAAATCTAGAAGTCTCCCATCGATTTCCCCAAAAAACTTCACAGAACCATAACCTCTTCGATCAAAAACAAATTTTTTGACCTGGCGGCAATAACCTCGCTTAGCACGCTCTTTAGCAACCAATTCCTATATATTTGGTTTTGTGTAGTAGTCTGAATGCCAAAGTTTAGGAATAAGGGCTTCAATGTCTGCACCATGCTCATATAATATAGCAGCTTCTCCTAGATCTATGGCTCGAAATTGAGATATAACTATTTCCTCTATGATTATGCTCCTCGTGAAGACCATTATGCCCTGAAGTGGAGTTACGTTGGCATCAACTGGCTTTGATGATAGTGGGTTATCCTGAAGGGTTGTATCCTTGCCACCACATGACCAATCGTCAACATTGTCTTCAGGCTCTTGGGTAAATGCCTTCTCAAATGACAATGCCCCACTTTTACCATCTGTTGTTGTTTCATTATCATTGATAGTCATTTCCTTCATGTTTGCTATTGGTTTTCATGTAGTAGATGGAGATTGGTCAGGTTGCTGAATAAAAAGTGCCATTGGGTTTTCTCTTGAAATGAACATGGCATCTGCCTTTGGAGGGCTAGGTTCTTCTTCATTATCAATGAAAAATGATATGTTGGGACTATCCTTCTTAGGATTGTATCTAAGTGAATGTATGCGGATCCTTGACCTTTTAGTGACATGCCCTGGAGTCAATAGAGATGTTGTCCTTACTTGAACAAGGTCTTTATTAACCAGAAAACTGGATATTCCATATTGAACAGAAGAAGAAGATCCCCAACTTCAACTGATAGACATATGAGGCATTGCAGGAAGAGTTCCAAATGGATTTGTCATAGGTTGTGGTGTAGTAACCATTATATTCTGCTGAGTGGGTTGCCCAAAGGTTCTCTACCCAAAAGCTGGCATCTCATGGGGTTCCAAAATATCTCCAAACTCAGTGCATTCAAATTGTTTTACATTATAACGCTGAGTTGAAACTGAGATGACACGTGAAGAATATGTTGAGATAGTAAGAGCTGCATATGCAAAAAAAATTGGGGAAGACGTGAATGTCTCACAATTCTCCAAATCCTTTATTGTTCCCCTGTCTACTACCCTGGATGTATACATATTATTTCTGACAGAATTATCTTGTAGAAAAGTCAGATTCACTAATTAACCTATCACCTTACCTCCCTTCTAATAACCTATCACAAGTTCAGATTTGTTTCACTCATTAAAGCTGGGGCATCAAACCCACTGAAACCCTTCACTATTCCCTCTAATGGGTAGTGGCCCATTTATTCTGTTGGAAGTGCTTCTAGAAACACACCACAAGGGGATGCACAGCATAACAAATTCTTCCTTTGGTCTTTATTCCATGTCTATGGGATATATTGGTTAATATTCTAGGTTTGAAAAATAAGTTTGTTCACAAGTAAGTTTCAATTATGGTTGTTCTAGCCTTTTATGCAATGTTTGGTTGGATTTTTACAACATTTTTATTATTGGGACTAGAGCATCAAACCCAATGAAACCCTTCACAATTATGTCTTATGGGAAATGGCCCATTCCATACATGGATCTGGTACTTAAGATTATCTCTAATAGCATTTGAACCCCTCAATTTTTTTTTAATCCTAACCTTAGGGACTACAAGATGCTATAAATCAAGGCTTCCATTTTTGCTTTGATTATATGTTGTGATTACTAGGAATTGATGTAGAATAGCGATGACACTATGTTGATGGTTCCAAAATATCGCCAGATCCAGTGGATTCAGATTGTTTTACATTACAACGCTCAGTTGAAATTGAGACATCACATGAAGAATCTCTTGAGATAGTAAGAGTTGCATCTTCAGACGTTTTTGGGGAAGATGTAAATGTCTCACATTTCTCTAGATCCTTTATTGCTCCCCTGTCTACTAACCTAAATGTATAGATATTACTTCTGACATAATTATCTTAAGTAGAAAAGTCAGCTTCACTCATTAACCTATCACCTTACCTCCCACCTAATAGCCTATCACAAGTTCATATATGCTTCACTCATTAAAGTTGGGGCATCAAACCCACTAAAACTCTCCACTATTCCCTATGATGGGTAGTGACCCATTTTCTCTGTTGGAAGTGCTTCTAGAAACACACCACAAGGGGATGCACTGCATAGCACATACTTCCTTTGGTCTGTATTCCAAATCTGAGGGCTATACTGGTTAATATTCTAGGTCTGAAAAATAAGTTTGTTTACAAGTAAGTTTCAATTAAGTTTGTTCTAGCCTTTTATGCAATGTTTGGTTGGATTTTTACAACATTTTTGTTATTGGGACTAAAGCATCAAACCCATTGAAACCCTTCACAATTATGTCTTATGGGAAATGGCCCATTTCATACATGGATTTGGTACTTAAGATGATCTTTAATAGCATTTGAAACCCTCATTTTTTTTTAATCCTAACCTTAGGGACTACAAGATGCTATAAATCAACGCTTCCATTTTTGCTTTGATTATATGTTGTGATTACTAGGAATTGATGTAGAATAGCAATGACATTATTTTGATGGTTCCAAAATATCTCTAGATCCAATGCATTCATATTGTTTTACATTACAACGTTGAGTTGAAACTGAGACGACACATGAAGAATATGTTGAGATAGTAAGAGCTGCATCTTTAGAAATTTTTGGGGAAGACGTAAATGTCTCACAATTCTCCAGATCCTTTATTTCTCCCGTCTACTACCCGGGATGTATAGATATTATTTCTAACAGAATTATCTTAAGTAGAAAGTTCAGCTTCACTCATTAACCTATCACCTTACCTCCCACCTAATAACCTATCACAAGTTCAGATTTGCTTCACTCATTAAAGTTGGGGCATCAAACCCACTGAAACTCTTCACTATTCCCTCTAATGGGTAGTGGCCCATTTCCTATGTTGGAAGTGCTTCTAGAAACACACCACAAGGGGATGCAATGCATAGCACATACTTCATGTGGTCTGTATTCCAAGTCTGAGGGCTATATTGGTTAATATTCTAGGTCTGAAAAATAAGTCTGTTTACAAGTAAGTTTCAATTAAGTTTGTTCTAGCCTTTTATGCAATGTTTGGTTGGATTTTTACAACATTTTTATTATTGGGAGTAGAGCATCAAACCCATTGAAACCCTTGACAATTCTCTCTTATGGGAAATGGCCCATTCCATACATGGATCTAGTAATTAAGATGATCTCTAATAGCATTTGAACCCCTCAAATTTTTTTAATCCTAACCTTAGGGACTACAAGATGCTATAAATCAAGGCTTCCATTTTTGCTTTGATTATATGTTGTGATTACTAGGAATTGATGTAGAATAGCGATGACATTATGTTGATGGTTCCAAAATATCTCTAGATCCAGTGCATTCATATTGTTTTACATTACAACGTTGAGTTGAAACTAAGACGATACATGGAGAATATGTTGAGATAGTAAGAGCTGCATCTTCAGAAATTTTTGGGGAAGACATAAATGTCTCACAATTCTCCAAATCCTTTATTTCTCCCATCTACTACCTTGGATGTATAGATATTATTTCTGACATAATTATCTTAAGTAGAAAATTCAGCTTCGCTCATTAACCTATCACCTTACCTCCCACTTAATAACCTATGTCAAGTTCATATTTTCTTCACTCATTAAATTTGAGGCATAAAACCCACTGAAACTCTTCACTATTCCCTCGAATGGGTAGTGGCCCATTTTCTATGTTGGAAGTGCTTTTAGAAACACACCATAAGGGGATGCAATGCATAGCACATACTTCCTGTGGTCTGTATTCTAAGTCTAAGGGCTATATTGGTTAATATTCTAGGTCTGAAAAATAAGTCTATTTACAAGTAAGTTTCAATTAAGTTTGTTCTAGCCTTTTATGCAATGTTTGGTTGGATTTTTACAACATTTTTATTATTGGGAGTAGAGCATCAAACCCATTGAAACCCTTCACAATTCTATCTTATGGGAAATGGCCCATTCCATATATGGATATGGTACTTTAGATGATCTCTAATAGCATTTGAACCCCTCAAATTTTTTTAATCTTGACCTTAGGGACTACAAGATGATATAAATCAAGGCTTCCATTTTTGCTTTGATTATATGTTGTGATTACTAGGAATTGATGTAGAATAGCGATGACATTATGTTGATGGTTCCAAAATATCTCCAGATCCAATGCATTCAGATTGGTTTACATTACAATGCTGAGTTGAAACTG
Source organism: Pinus albicaulis (assembly GCA_034641835.2). Lineage (NCBI taxonomy): Eukaryota > Viridiplantae > Streptophyta > Pinopsida > Pinales > Pinaceae > Pinus > Pinus albicaulis. Next base: position 951,079,918 of record CM076582.1, read on the forward strand.
AGATGACACATGAATAATATGTTGAGATAGTAAGAGCTGCATCTTCAGAAATTTTTGGTGAAGACGTAAATGTCTTACAATTCTCCAGATCCTTTATTGCTCCCGTCTACTACCCTGGATGTATAGATATTATTTCTGACAGAATTATCTGAAGTAGAAAATTTAGCTTCACTCATTAACCTGTCACCTTATCTCCCACCCAATAATCTATCACAAGTTCAGATTTGCTTCACTCATTAAAGTTGGGGCATCAAACCCACTGAAACCCTTCACTATTCCCTCTTATGGTAGTGGCCCATTTCCTATGTTGGAAGTGCTTCTAGAAACACACCACAAGGGGATGCACCGCATAGAACATACTTCCTTTGGTTTGTATTCCAAGTCTGATGGCTATATTGGTTAATATTCTAGGTTTGAAACAAATATGTTTACAAGTAAGTTTCAATTAAGTTTGTTCTAGCCTTTTATGCAATGTTTGGTTGGATTTTTACAACATTTTTATTATTGGGACTAGAGCATCAAACCCATTGAAACCCTTCACAATTCTGTCTTATGGAAAATGGCCCATTCCATACATGGATCTGGTACATGCAACCACACACACATTGTATGTGCCCATGAGGATTGCGCAGTCAAGGCAAGCAAGATTCCATTCATTCAGGGATTGCTATCAGCTTGGATTGTGCAATGGAGGCAGGTTGTTTGGAGACAGTAAATTGGCTAAGGAACTTGCCAATTTTTGTATGACAGTGTGAGGCGGTTAGCTCATGTACCGAGAGCTCTTGGATTAGAGATTTGTATGTAATTGTTTCATGATCCATGATATAATACATAATAGAATATAGTGGGGTTTTTAGCTATATGCTTTCCTCGGGTAAATTATCTGTGTTATGTGTGATTGATCTTTCTTCATGATAATGTGATTGGTGATTGTGTTTCAAATTCTGCAAAGATTTTGTAGAAGCGATTATGTATTTAATAGAAGCATATTATTGTTAGATCAAGAGAATCCAGGAAATACATGTTTTTTTATTAAATTTCTACAATGGTTCCATTAGGTTAAGATCTTAAAGAAATAAGAATTGAAAGTGGATCATGGAAATTGCAAAAATAATTTAAATACTACTTAGAATTGGAATGTTCTCAGTGTTTAAACCTCTAATAGTTCTAACACTTGGTTTTGGTAATGAATTTGATTACCAAAATAATCCATCCATACGTTGGAAATATGTTATCATTACTGACAACAAATGGAAAAGGTGTAAAAAATATTCCTAAGAAGATCAGGTTCTAATTAGAAGAAGAAGATTGAAGAGAAACATGGATGAAAATGGTGCAGAGACTTTGGAGCCATTTCTAGTGTAGTAGAACATGTTAGATGCAGATGGGACCCAACTAGATGGATAGAGTGCTAAAAATCTGTCGAGTGGTATGCGAAAGTTTGAAAATGGCCTACTAGATTGAAAGATAGAGCCCATTAAAGTTGCGAGACCCCCAAGTCAAAGTTTGTAAGAGCTCACGTGGTTGGAGACCCTTTTGGCACTTCATTAAGTACGTCAAATCAACTAAACATAAATGATTATACGAAGAAGTTTCCGTCAAAAGCACTAGGTAGATGTGGATAAAAACTCGATGACAGGGAGCAGGATTATTGGCTATATGGTGGAGCCCCCATTACAACACATCTTGACGGAGGTATCCCGATAGTAAAGCCACGGAGAAATTTTAAGGAACTCTTAAGGGTTCAAACATAATGTAATAGTATGGGCGAACGTGGCCGTAACAACAACATAATAGAGTATTGTCTTAGGAGTCAAGTGGGAGGCCCCAAAAGTAGCAACTCAACCCGCAAAGTATAGCTCGAAAGGATTTAAAGAAGTGTGCTAAGGAGTGTCGACCCGACAAAAGAATTATGGAGAATAAGAGAAATATGTCAGGACCCTTTAAAAATTTTAATGAAGGAATATGGTGAAAAACAAGGTCTCAGACCCTTCTCTCTCCTCTCTGGCAGCTAGGTAGGTGGCAACATATTATTCTTCAGAAATGATGTCAACATCAGGGTTTTTGGTAGTATTGTGGAACCGCATGTTCTTCCGCTTTTTGTTCCAGACAAACTTCTTGCTCAAGAAATTTCCTATCAATTGACAGTTGAAGGAATATCTAGGTCTTTGAATAACAGTAAGAAGAGAATGTGGCCTCAATTCCCACTCAATTGTGGTCAGTTTACTTTAAATGATTTCAAGCATGCAGAAAAAGAAGTCTCTAAGATAAAAGGTTGTAAATTTGCAACCATTCCTGGAAGACAATATGATCCAAAACAGATAGCATTTAATGTCACCGCTTCAGTTTCAATTGCTCGTTTTGAGCATGAGCCAGATCCGTTCGATGATTTGTTTGTTTCATTAGATAATTTTCCTCGAATTTATGACTTGGCCAAGTCTAAATTCCAACAGGAGGAAATGAATAAATTTTTGTTATTTAGAAGCCAGAGATTATTAAGAGTTCCTCTGGACCAGCTAAGAATTCAAACACAAAGGTCAGAGACAGAAGGTACATCCAGCCAAACGCCAATAGAAACATCTACCGGAAAAGTCATTACACAATCGGCTGTTAACCAGCCAACTGTACATACTCAAAAAGTGGTCACTATTGACAAACCTGATGTCCAAAAGGGAAATACCGATGATAAATCCGGTCCAAATACTGGTCAGAAGTCTACTGCTCAAACGACAGAGAAGTGCACAAATATCAATGATGATGTGCATAATCAAAAAGGTGGATCAGATGGCAAAAGCACTGAGCAGAACATAGATACAGAAAAAGGAAAAGAAATAACTAAGGAAATTATGGTTTCTACTGATCTTAATGTTTCTCCTAAGTTATTAAAACAATATGATCAATTTGCTCAACAGCTGGGATTGCAAGATAAAGATAAAGATCAAACAGAGCAGGATGTTGAAATCATTCCTGAACATCCGACAGGGCATATTGTATTAAAAGTCGAAGAGATTCCTCCTTTGGATGTATTTTACAGCCCTAAACATAAGGCTGTTGTTAGAAGACAAAGAAAGAGAAGAAAGACAGAACAGGACATATTTTCTACTCCATCAGAGGAATTTATGAATATTGTTTATAAGAACAATGAAGTGAATCCATTCGAAGACCTCACAAAATTGTCCCAGTATACAGGAGCTTATAGTGCTGCAACAGTGGATAAAGTTGTAGAAGTTTCTCAGCTGATAACTCAGAAAGATCTCCACATAGCTTCACTGGAAGAGCAAGTTAAATAAAATCAGCAACAGATTAGCCAATTGCAACAGCAACTACAAGATCAGACACTCAGGTCCAAGGAATTGGAAAAACAGCTTGCTGAAGAAAAGAAGAAAGTTGATGAACAGCTCTTAGGCAAACAAAAACAGCTAAATGAAGAAATTTCTAAGTTACAAAGTCTGTTACAAAATGAGAAAAATGCAAAAATGATTCAAGAAAAGGAATTTCAAACAACTTTGGATAAGTTTAAATATTACCCAAAGTTGAATGAATTCAAATCAGAAGCCCTTGAGGCTAATAAACTATTGTCTCAGCAATTAATTGAATTTTGCTCAAAGCTGTCACAGGCAGAACCTTTTTGTGATATTACTTCATCTTTGATCCAAAATTTCATTACTCTTAAACAAGAAATAGATGATGCCGATGAAAAGATTTCCGAATTTCTCAATTGGCAAGACACAGAAAAGGGAAAAGAAGCCAATCTTCCTAGAATAGAGGAAAAACACAAAGAAATCTTGTTTACAGAATGGGAACATCAAATAATGAAAGCTGATAGAGCAATATCAAGAGCCAGGAGTATGATGAATAATACCACGCAACTCATAAATGACAGCCTATACTCAATCAATCTCATTACAGACTGTGTTCCTGGCAGTTTGCCAAAAGTGAAAGAAACTGAAAACAGGTGGAGAGAAGAAATGGAAAAGAAAAGTCAACAAATCAGCAAACTTCAAACAATATCTTGGGACAGTATGTGGACTCATTTGATCAAACCAAACAATCAAAAGACGGCTATCAAATTCCTATCAAACGCTGTCGATTGTTTAATTCCAGAATTTTCTGATGCCACCTATGCTGGACAGTTGCATTCTGAGATGAGTCATCCACCGAGACTCCAAGATATGTTGAGAATTTGCAACTTGGCTTCATCGAGCGAGAGAGAAAAACAATGAAACAGTTTCATTCAAGATAGCCTTTCAGTTTTAATTTGATAGATTGTAGCAGTAGTACTAGGATTTTGTTATGTAATTTCTTATTTAAATCCCTCTCATGCATTTAGAGAGGGATCTAAAATGGTAATATTTTTTGGACTTGGGGCTAACATTTCTGTACTCCATTCCTTATTATATTTTATGAAGGATCACATCTGGTGATTTTTATGCTGAAATTATCTTTGAAGTGTTGCATTTCTGTACCTTTGGATTTAATTTTACATTGGAGTTACTAGATCAGAGTATCACATTTCATTTGACAGTCTTCAAGATGAATGAGGTATTTCTATCTGTTCACTGTTGATTTTCTCTGTTATATGGTATTCATTTGAAGAATTTGCTATCATTTATATATATTTGGTTTTCATAACTTTCCTTTTTATATATCATTTCTGAGTATAATTTGAATGTTATCTTTTATAAGCATATATAAATGGTATACATGATGAATGCAATATGTTATTATAACTCTGTTTAATTTCTTAAACAGATTTATCTTTATTTCTTTCTGCATATTTCAATTCGATTAATAATACATTTTCATGGTTATTATTAGATTGAAACAATCTTAAATTGTATTCACATATAATTACCCGGGTTAGTAATAGAATTTCTTTATCAGTATTTAGCTTAGATTAGATAATTTTATTTCTGTTAATTTAGTCCCATTTCCACTCATCCAATCCAATCCATTCAGTTATAAGGAAACTGGTCCTTTAAATCCAGTCGGAGCCACCATCCCAAACGGAAAAGGAGCTGTCTTAAGGTCCCGACCGGGTGGTTTTCCCCAATGTTTGAAGCAGAGATCTTCTAGGCTTCAACATTTTTGGCGCTAGAAGGAGGGCCAACTATGAATGGCGAGTAAATCAAAACCTACAGACCATTCTCAGAGTAAATCACCCTCCACCTCCCCTCAGACCTCCCGTTTGCATTCTGATTCACCAGCGTCCAAATGAGAAGAAGAGGGATCAACTATCACTGCTCAATCACACCATACTTCAGAACATTTAAGTCCGGAGTCTCCTGAAGTTCAGTCTATCATCCAGAAACTTCAAGGCTTTTCCATATCACCTCAGAGATCTGAAGTATCTCAAGGCAGTCAGACTTCGCAATTCCACCTACCTCATCATCTCACCGGACTTCAAAGCGAAAAACTTGGCATTGAACCAGCTGAGTTACCTTTACCCCGAAGGAAAAAGGAAAAAAAGAACACTGAAGGTTCTGATAGTGAGACCTTTTCTCCATCATCTTCCATCTCATCATCTCCAGTGCGAAGTCAAACACCCACTTCCCCATTACATATTATTGTTCACCAGGGATCATCACCTTCAACATCACAACCTCTTCAGTCTTTATTACTACCTCCTCTTGGTTCACCTCAGACATCATCTATTCCAACAACTTCCATTCAAACACCGCCAGTTACTACTACTCCCCCGATAGTCGTTCCGATAATGGCTAGACCATGGGCTACTCCAGGAGCAGTGAACATGGTTGCACCTTTACATGATTTACCAGATAATCCTGGAAAATGGCTTCCAAAATTTAGCCTAGATCTTAACATTCCAGCTGAAGAACATATTAACAACTTTATGTTGGCTATTAATTTGAATGGGGTTACACAGGAGGATGTTGTAGTTAGATTATTTCCTTATACTCTTCAAGGAACAACAGGATCATGGTATTTTTCATTACCATCAGGATCTATAACAAGTTGGGATATTTTTTCAGATTATTTCTTAACCAAATTTGGAGATGATCGATCAATAGCTACTTTACTCAATGATCTCTCAAATTTGAAAATAGAACCCAAGGAACCAATTAAAGAATTTAATTCCCGATTCAATAAGCTCTTGAATAAAATTCCCACCGATTCCAAGCCAAGTGAACAAGTCAGAATAGAATGGTACATAACTTCCTTACCCTCAAACATAGCTATTTTCGTAGACAGAGCTGCAAAGCCTACATTAGCTGAAAGTATGAAAGAAGCTATTGCTGTTGAAAAACGAATTACTTCTCTGGAAAAGAAAAACGCTCTTGAGGAAAGAAAATCAAAGAAAGTCAGCTTCAAAGATGAATCAAAGAAAAAGGCCAGAGATCCATTTGACATGGAAGGTTTACAAAAAGTTCTTAAAACTATGTCAAATGAAATGGTTGAAATTAAGAAACAAGTAGCTGAAACTTATACCAAAAACCATTCCGAAATTTTAGAAGAAATCAAGCTGAATCTAAACCTCCTAATGCGATCTCTAATGCAGAATCAGAGGAAGAAGAAGAAGAAGAAGATACATCCTTAATATCAGATGAAGAAGGTGAAAATGAAGAAATAGCTGAATTACATGGAATGTGGGATTTTATTCTTCCTAATTCTGATAGTGAAATAGAACAATAAGCTATGCCTGTAAGTACTAGGAGTAAATCTACAGCAGAGCCTATACAAACAGCTCCTAAAAGGAAAAACACAACTCCAAGTATCAAAGACAAATCTCCTGCAAAGAAAGCTTCTCCACTACCTATTCAGAATCATCCATCTTCTTCTAACCCACCCACATCAACAACTAAGACTTTAGTAGTGTCAGATCCTATGGAGTACAACATTGTCGAAGACATGAAAAAGATCAAAGCCAACATTTCGTTACATGAACTCAGCAAATTGAAACACCAGCAGAAATTGTTATTGAAAGAATTAAATGCTACACCAATCGCTCCTTTACCAAGCGGTGTAGTTGCAAAAGCAGCAAGAGGAACTGGTAAGCCACCAGACAAGGTAGATGCTACTGATACTGTACTCATTGGCGAAAAGTCAAATTCTCAAACTCCTCCTTTTCTGTTGACTTATGAGATATACAATAAAAATCTGCACAATTGTTTGATTGATTCTGGAGCCTCTTCCAATATAATGCCTATTTCTGTGTGTGCCAAATTGAATATCGAACCACAGAAATCAGCAGTACATATTGTTCAATTAGATCGATCCAAAGTTCAAGTTGTAGGAGAAATCAATTCAGTAACTATCATGTTAGCTTCCGATCCTAGAATTGTCCAAAGAATTGATATTTTGATTGCTGATATTCCTGAATTCTATGGATTAGTTTTAAGTAGGGACTGGTCTGCGAAAATCAATGGTTATATCTCGACTGATTATTCTCATATGTGGCTACCCTATAAAGGGAAACCAAATCAAATCAAAGTTGAACGAGAAAAACATATGAGGCATACTGTCACTGAATTTGAACAACACAATGAACCAGTAGCATTCAACAACAACATTCTTGGAGGTTATTCTGCTGAATCATTTCTTGGAAACTTCAAAGCACCCCAATCACCGTTTTCTGTTAATACTTTTGTTTCTCAAGTAGAAAATTTTTCACAATCTGATTCTTCTAGAATTGTAAATACTTCTGATGTAATTGTAGATGATTCAATAGATAAATATTTGTTTTGGTCATTATATTTCGATGGATCAAAGTCTAATGATGGAGCTGGAGCAGGATGCATTCTAATTGATCCAAATGGAGAAAAAACCATGCTGCCATGTAGGCTAGAATTTGAGTGTACTAACAATACTGCAGAATATGAAGCCTTGGTTCAAGGACTTTATAAAACTATAGGGTTAGATGTTAAATACTTGAAAGTCTTTGGGGATTCCGAAATTGTTATAAAACAAGTTAGGAATACTATTCATTGCCTTTTAGGACATCTTAAACATTATCAAACCCTAGTACAAGATCTCACCACTCATTTTTTAGCATTTAATATTTCTCCTATTCCTAGGAATCAAAATACATCAGCTGAATTATTAGCTAATGTTGCATCTAAACTCCTACCTGCTGAAGACTGCAGTCCTGATAGGTTTTCTGTAGAATTAATTTTTCGACCATCTGTCCCAGACAATGTCACAAATTGGAGAGTTTTCTATCATGATCAAGATATCTTAAATTTCATGACTTCTGAGAAATCATATGATGATCAAATTATTGACGAAGAAGATCATGATTTACAAATTGCTTCAAAAGGTAATGAAAATCCCATTCCGAAATCTGTTGTTAAATTGGAAGACTTATATGATATTAAAGACAGATTCAAGAAAGTCACTAATACCAAGCTTCAAAGTTCCACTTTGAAATTTGAATTAGTGAATCTTGGTTCTGATTCAAAACCTCAAAATGTTAATTTAGGACTTAATTTAACATCAGAGGAAAGGGATGCTTTCATTAAACTATTGAACAAATATAAAAATGTTTTCGCTTAGAATTATGATGATTTAAAAACATATGATACTTCGGTTATTCAGCACACAATTCCAATGCTTCCTGATATTAAACCTGTTCAACAAAAACTAAGGAAAGTTCATCCAAATCTTGAAGATCAAATCAAATCAGAACTTAATAAACTTTTGAAAGCCAAAATCATTTTTCCTGTCAGGCATTCCAATTGGGTTTCCAATATGGTACCTGTAAGGAAGAAAAATGGTGATATAAGAATATGTATTGATTTCAGAAATTTAAACAAGGCATGTTTAAAAGACAATTTCCCATTGCCAACCATGGAACAGATACTTCAAAAAGTAGCTGGTTCTGAACTTATGTCCTTTCTTGATGGATTTTTAGGTTATAATCAAGTCTTAGTTCATCCAGATGACAGATTGAAAACAACTTTCAGAACAAAATGGGGAACTTATGCTTATCAAAAAATGCCTTTTGGATTAATAAATGCAGGAGCAACTTTCCAAAGAGCCATGGACATAGCATTTAAAGGTATGATCAATAAGTCAGTTGTTGTTTACCTTGATGACATAACAGTATTCTCAAAAAAGAGAACCAATCATCTACATGATCTAAAGCAAATATTTGAAAGATGTAGAAGGTTTGGTATTTCCTTAAATCCAAAGAAATCTTTATTTGCTTTGGATGAAGGAAAACTTTTAGGATTTGTTGTGTCAAAAGATGGTATATACATTGATCCAGACAGAGTTAAAGAGATCTCTGATATTTCTTTACCTCATAACAAAAAATCCATGCAATCATTTCTTGGACAGATCAATTTTGTAAAAGGATTCATTCCTGATTTCTCTTTAATTGTTTTACCTATGCAAAATATGATCAAGAAGAATTCAGTATTCAAATGGGGGCATAAAGAGAAAGAAGCCTTTGAGGTAATCAAACAGGCAATCATTAATGCACCAGCATTAAGTACTCCAGATTTTTCTAAAGATTTTATTTTGTATACCTTAGCCACAGAGACATCCTATGCAGCTGTTTTAACACAACTCAATGATCAGAAAACTGAAGCACCAATTTCTTTCTTTAGTTCAAATCTGCAAGGAGCTGAACTGAATTATTCCGATGTTGAAAAACAAGCCTTTGCTGTGTTCAAATCAATTAAGCATTTTAGACCTTTTCTCTTAAAAACTCATACAAAAATCATTGTCCCATTCTCTGCAGTGAGACAATTATTAATTCAGAGAGAAGTAGGAGAAAAACGAGCTAACTGGGTAACAGATTTACAAGAATACGATGTTGATATTAAACCAGCTAAGATTGTTAGAGGACAAGGTTTTTGCAGATTATTAGCAGGAGCTCATAACATACCAGAGAATGAACATTCAAATCAAGATATTCAAGTAAATCAGATAAGTATTACGGATTTTGAATCTCAGTATGCTGATCTCATCTATTACTTGAAAAATGGGTATGCTCCTTCTGATCTTAACTATAATAAAAAGCGTGCTTTAAGATTAAAAGCTATTAAATATGAGATCATTGATAATGTGTTATTTAGAAAAAATTATGATTCAATTTTGTTAAGATGTCTTGAAAAGACTGAGGCTGAAAAGGTTTTGCAGGAGTTACATGATGGACCAGCAGGAGGTCATTTTGGAGGTGATACCACAGCTCACAAAATAATTCGTGCTGGCTATTATTGGCCTACTCTTTTTAAAGATACTCATGACTATGTAAGAAAATGCAGAATCTGTCAAGCTGCAAGTGGAAGACAAAGGAAACCAGCTTTTCCTTTGCAACCAGTAAATATTGAGCAACCATTTGAACAATGGGGGCTTGACATTATTGGTGAGATATTACCTCATTCTTCCAAACAGCACAAGTACATTCTTACTGCAACCGATTACTTTACAAAATGGGTAGAGGCAATCCCTTTGAAGATAGCCAATTCTGATGCAATTAGTGATTTCATAGATCAATTTATCATAACCAGGTTTGGTGTACCTCAAGCTCTTGTCTTTGATAATGCATCTTATTTTTCCGGAAACAGTTTAATAGAATTTGCAGTTAAAAGAGGTTTTAAACTCAAATATTCAGCAAATTATTACCCACAAGGTAATGGTTTGGCTGAATCCACCAACAAAAATCTCATCAAAATTATTAAAAGGACTATCGATCAAAATCAAAAGAATTGGCATAAATCTTTAATCTTTGCATTATGGGCTGATCGTATTACTGAGAAAGCTTCAATAGGAACTTCACCTTTTAATTTAGTTTATGGAAAAGAAGCTGTGATACCATCAAATTTAACTCTTCCATCATTAGCCCTAGTACAATTTATTGAAGAAAATCGTTCTTCATCTATTCAATTGAGATATGATCAAATCCTTAAACTAGAAGAAGAAAGAGATAAGGCTAAAATTGTTCATGAAAAACATCAGCAGCTTGTAAAATCTTCTTTTGATGCAAATTCTACTGGCTCAAAAATTTTGTCAATTGGTGATCTTGTTCTAAAATGGGATAAGGCACATGAAGAAAAAGGTAAGCATACCAAATTTCAAAAGATGTGGCTTGGACCATTTCAGATCATTGAAAAGATAGGCTCAAATACGTTCATGCTCCAAGATCTAACAGGTAAGAGAGAATCTCTTCCTGTAAATGGGCTTATCTTAAAGAAATTCTTCTCATAAGGAGGTAACCCCTTCTTAAACTGTACATATTCCTTTCTGCAAAGTTTTTTACTGTTTTTGCAAATAAAGGTTGTTAGTAAGTCTCTAATTGACTGTTTACTTGATAGAAAAATTCTTAAGAATAATATTATAAATATTTATTTTAGTGTAAATAAGAATTTTTAGAGAAATGATTATATTCTTTTGATAGTTTTAAATAAGATGTTAAAATTTGAAAGATTATACCAATTATTTGCATAATATTTTTGGAAAAACTTGAGGGAAATGTAAATCATTACAAGTTTATTAAGCAGAGAGAAGTTATCTATAAAAGTAAAGATTATTCAAGTCTTGGTACTCAAAAAACTCAGAAAATTGTCATCCATTGATTCTTAAGGATAAGACTAGTTCACTCCATTCATTTAGGTTGTGATTTTTTAGAATATAATTCTAAGAAATTATTGTAAAATTCTTTAAGAGATAAGAGGTCTCATCATGAGCCGACTTACCATATTCATAAGAAATAATAAAAATAACATTACCAATACTGCATATAAAAACAGGTTAATGGCTTATTAATATAAGACAAGGGGTCTCATCACGAGCCAGCTTGTTCAGTTTAATTATAACTATTGAATGGCATTGTTATCAACTGGCTACCAAACCAGAACAATGGCTCTTAAAAAGAAATAAAAAATAAATAAAAGACAAAAACATGAGATAATATGTCTTATGAATTTATCTTTTAAAAAGTCATAATCTTAGTTGAATGGGACAATGAATAGTTAATGGTTAAAAGGTAACCCTGTCGAGACTATGAACGTTTGCACGCAGCAGAGGCAATACCTATGACAATAGAGTATATTATAAAACCAAACTTGAAGAAATCCACTTACTTCATTACTAATACCAATCAAAGCTTAAGATAACTCAAAATGTTTTTATTCTCAAGAAACTAGAAAGTAATTGTTAATAATTTTTATTCTTTTTCATAAGTTAGATTTTATTTCTAATTATCCTAGGATAATTTTTATTACCTTTAAAAATCTTTACTTACTTAAAATATAATATTCATTTTATTTTTCAGAGATAACTGGTTCTTTCAAGTGAATCGCCAATTGTTGTACTATACAACAACCCTCCCTTTTTCTTAAAAATTTTAGAAATAAAATTCATTTAGAAATAGGGTCCCTTTCTTTTTCTTATAGAAATAAAACACTTAGAAATAAAATTCATTGTTTTGGAAAAATTCATATTTTTACTAAACAAATTCAACATTCAAAAACTTATGATCCGATCTAATATACAAGGCCTTATCATAAAAAAAAACAAATCAAATTTAAAAGTTCAATCGCAATCGGAGAATCGGAGATAACCTTTAAAAGAAGTTTCATATGCCTATTTCAATTCCTTCGATGCGATTAGTTCGATCGGGAATTTTCAATCGCTAAGAGTTTAAAACGGTTATTTATAACTTCCGATGCGATGGGGTCAATCGCAATCGATTAATCGGGATAGTCTTTAAGAAGCTCTTTACCGTTAATTGAAATTCCCCGATCCGACGCGCGTTATTACAATAAACGCTTTCAAAAGAAAAATCAAACATTTGTTCGAAGTCTTAAATGGTAGACCCCACCAATAGAGATCGGAAAAGTTGTCAATCGGGATCGATCAATCGGGAAAAACATATTGTAATCCTTACAAGCCATTCGAAAACTCTCGATGCGATTCATAAATGTCATTTATTGCATGCGAAAAGTTCAGAATGAGTGAATATTTTAATATTTCACAAGCGCCAAATCTCTATTGGTACGAGGGCATTCAATAACGAATCAAATGAATATGGTTAATGATTTGGTTTTAAATACGTGAGTGTGACCCAAAAGGAGCATTTACGCGATATACGAAACAAATAAATGAAAATCATAAGTTCATAAATCATTCCATTTGAGTTGCTTGTTTATCACGACTGAGAGTTTATTGCCTTGCAGAGCCAAAGAACACTAAACTCTTTCATTCACAGACAAAGGGAAGCGGTAGCAAACGCAGAAATGTCAAAGAGAGGGAGAAGAAACAAGACTGCTCTGCCAGTAAAGTTTGTCGAAACTCCTACGGTCTCAAAAGAAAAGCCCATAAAACTAAGACTAGTCACAGATACATCATGCCAGGGGCTTGGGAAAATGACATGGGAAGGAGTCTACAACCTATTGGAAAGAGAAAACCCCAAGGTCACAGTGGAAAAGGCATCAGTTCCAGACGAAGATAACTCAGATTCTGACTCTGAGATCACTGAAAAATCACTTGCAAATTCGTTTTTGCATCGAATTGCAGCCAGAGCGAGCATCATGCCTTATTATGATGCAGTTCGATGGGTTATTGACAGTGTAAAGATACAAGACAGAACGTTTGTTTCAGCATCTGGAATGCCTTTTGGCTCGTTTAAAGCAGAAGACCTGAAAGCAATGTATCACCTTCCAGACCCGCAGAAGGTGTATAACAAGGAATTTATCAAAGATTTTGCTGATAATAACAAAGTCCAATCTGACCCTATCAAAGATTGGAGGAAAAATCCAGAGAAACACCGAAATGAAGCATCCGGTATGTATTCTGTAGATTCCCTTCTGCCTCCATATTGCTATGCAGCTGCCATGATGTGTAGGTTATTTGGCAATGATAATTCAACTAGGTTTTCTATACAAATGGTCCCATTAATCCTAGCTGCTGTGAATTCCGACATTATGGATTGGGCTGTTATTCTTTCTGATAGAATGGCCAATAGGATACTTGAATACAGATAAGAAAAAACCGCTGGAAATTCCACTCCCTTTTTCTTTTGTGCCTATATTCTTGATGCTCTTTGTTTCAATTCCGAATTTCCCTTATTTGGATGGAAATGGACTCCCAAAGACCCTGTCCCAATTCATATTTATCATAAACTGCTTTGGAAGGTTCATTTCCAAGATAATGTATATAGAATCTGTCATGGTTTCCTCATCCCCGTTTTCCAAACCATTTTTAATCGCTTTCCTTTTAGATTTTCTGATAAAGCTAAGGCCGACCTGTCTGCAATTGGAGATTGGTTTGGAGAGGAAAAATTTACATACATCAGGGTTTTTGGTAGTATTGTGGAACCGCATGTTCTTCCGCTTTTTGTTCCAGACAAACTTCTTGCTCAAGAAATTTCCTATCAATTGACAGTTGAAGGAATATCTAGGTCTTTGAATAAAAGTAAGAAGAGAATGTGGCCTCAATTCCCACTCAATTGTGGTCAGTTTACTCTAAATGATTTCAAGCATGCAGAAAAAGAAGTCTCCAAGATAAAAGGTTGTAAATTTGCAACCATTCTTGGAAGACAATATGATCCAAAAAAGATAGCATTTGATGTCACTGCTTCAGTTTCAATTGCTCGATTTGAGCATGAGCCAGACCCATTCGATGATTTGTTTGTTTCATTAGATAATTTTCCTCGAATTTATGACTTGGCCAAGTCTAGATTCCAACAGGAGGAAATGAATAAATTTTTGTTATTCAGAAGCCAGAGATTGTTAAGAGTTCCTCTGGACCAGCTAAGAATTCAAACACAAAAGTCAGAAACAAAAGGTACATCCAGCCAAACGCCAGTAGAAACATCTACTGGCAAGGTCATTACACAATCGGCTGTCAACCAGCCAACTGTACATCCTCAAAAAGTGGTCACTATTGACAAACCTGATATCCAAAAGGGAAATACTGGTGATACATCCGGTCCAAATACTGGTCAGAATTCTACTGCTCAAACAACAGAGAAATGCACAAATATCAATGATGATGTGCATAATCAACAAGGCGGATCGGATGGCAAAAGCACTGAGCAGAACATAGATACAGAAAAAGGAAAAGAAACAACTAAGGAAATTATGGTTTCTACTGATCTTAATGTTTCTCCTCAGCTATTAAAACAATATGATCAATTTGCTCAACATCTTGGATTACAGGATAAAGATAAGGAACAAATAGAGAAGGATGTTGAAGTCATTCCTGAACATCCGACAGGGCATATTGTATTAAAAGTTGAGGAGATCCCTCCTCTGGATGTATTTTACAGCCCTAAGCATAAGGCTGTGGTTAAAAGACAAAGAAAGAGAAGAAAGATAGAACAAGACATATTTTCTACTCCATCAGAGGAATTTATGAATATTGTTTATAAGAACAATGAAGTGAATCCATTCGAAGACCTCACAAAATTGTCCCAGTATACATGAGCTTATAGTGCTGCAATAGTGGATAAAGTTGTAGAAGTTTCTCAGCTGATAACTCAGAAAGATCTCCACATAGCTTCACTGGAAGAGCAAGCTAAAGAAAATCAGCAACAGATTAGCCAATTGCAACAGCAACTACAAGATCATACACTCAGGTCCAAGGAATTGGAAAAACAGCTTGCTGAAGAAAAGAAGAAAGTTGATGAACAGCTCTTAGGCAAACAAAAACAGCTAAATGAAGAAATTTCTAAGTTACAAAGTCTGTTACAGAATGAGAAAAATGCAAAAATGATTCAAGAAAAGGAATTTCAAGCAACTTTGGATAAGTTTAAAGATTACCCAAAGTTAAATGAATTCAAATCAGAAGCCCTTGAGGCTAATAAACTATTGACTCAGCAATTAATTGAATTTTGCTCGAAGCTGTCACAGGCAGAACCTTTTTGTGATATTACTTCATCTTTGATCCAAAATGTCATAACTCTTAGACAATAAATAGATGATGCCAATGAAAAGATTTCCGAATTTCTCAACTGGCAGGACACAGAAAAGGGAAAAGAAGCAAATCTTCCTAGGATAGAGGAAAAACACAAAGAAATCTTGTTTACAGAATGGGAACATCAAATAATGAAAGCTGAGAGAGCAATATCAAGGGCCAGGAGTATGATGAATAATATCACTCAATTCATAAATGACAGCTTATACTCAATCAATCTCATTTCAGACTGTGTTCCTGGCAGTTTGCCAAAAGTAAAAGAAACTGAAAACAGATGGAGAGAAGAAATGGAGAAGAAAAGTCAACAAATCGACAAACTTCAAACAATATCCTAGGACAGTATGTGGGCTCATTTAATCAAACCAAACAATCAAAAAATGGCTATCAAATTTCTTTCAAATGTCGTTGATTGTTTGATTCCAAAATTTTCCGATGCCACCTATGCTAGACAGCTGCATTCCGAAATGAGTCATCCACCGAGACTCCAAGATATGTTGAAGATTTTCAACTTGGCTTCATCAAGCGAGAGAGAGAAATAATGAATCAGTTTCATTCAAGATAGCTTTTCAGTTTTTAATTTGATAGATTGTAGCAGTAGTAGTAGGATTTTGTTATGTAATTCCTTATTTAAATCCCTCTCATGCATTTAGAGAGGGATCTGAAATTGTAATATTTTTTGGACTTGGGGCTAACATTTATGTACTCCATTCCTTATTATATTTTATGAAGGATCACATCTGGTGATTTTTGTGCTGAAATTATCTTTGAAGTGTTGCATTTCTGTACCTTTGGATTTAATTTTACATTGAAGTTACTAGATCAGAGTATCACATTTCATTTGACAGTCTTCAAGATGAATGAGGTATTTCTATCTGTTCACTGTTGATTTTCTCTGTTATATGGTATTCATTTGAAGAATTTGCTATCATTTATATATATTTGGTTTCCATAACTTTCCTTTTTATATATCATTTCTGAGTATAATTGGAATGTTATCTTTTATAAGCATATATAAATGGTATACATGATGAATGCAATATGTTATTATAACTCTGTTTAATTTCTTAAACAGAGTTATATTTATTTGTTTCTGCATATTTCAATTCGATTAATAATACATTTTCATGGTTATTATTAGATTGAAACAATCTTAAATTGTATTCACATATAATTACCCGGGTTAGTAATAGAATTTCTTTATCAGTATTTAGCTTAGATTAGATAATTTTATTTCTGTTAATTTAGTCCCATTTCCACCCATCCAATCCAATCCATTCAGTTATAAGGAAACCGGTCCTTTAAATCCAGTCGGAGCCACCATCCCAAACGGAAAAGGAGCTGTCTTAAGGTCCCGACCGGGTGGTTTTCCCCAATGTTTGAAGCAGAGATCTTCTAGGCTTCAACAGAAGGTAAGCTCGAAGCGTCGGGACAAAGGGATCCGATCTAAGTGCCGACACGAGTTTACACACAATAGTGACTAAGGGTGCATAAGTTTATAACAAAGAAAATAAGTCCTCGTAGGATAATAACAGGATAAGCACCTAAAGGCTTGAGTTAGTGGTCACAACACCAACTCCTATGGTGATAAAGCATAAAAGTGCCAACGAAGAAGGTGATAAAGGCAATTTTCGGCAAAATTATTTAATGAAGTTTAAAAGGGCCACAAAGCTTGTATTCAAAGATATTTGCAGCAACGAAATGTTAAAGGGCTTTGGGCCTATAGTAAAGTGTCGTGGGCACATGTATGGATGCGATGAGTCGACAACTATTTCAACAACTATTCGTTTTTAGCAAAGCCTTTGGGGTTGCAGATGGTTTGAGTCGACAACTATTTTGGCAACGATGAAATGAGTCCGAAAATTTGGATATGTGATATTTTAGTGGAAAATTTTGGCGATTAAGCCAAAGTTAACAACCCTCTTACAAAAAAATAAAAATAAATAAATAAATAAAAAATAAATCACTGCTAAAAGTTGTTAATTTCCATAAAAGCTAAAATGAGCAAAATAACTCAATTTAAACTGTAAAAACAAGTGTTTTAGGTTTGACAACATGGTCAGTAGATCCAAAATACTGAAATAAATAGGAAAAAGGAAAAAATTAAGGAATCATGCAAGAATACAAGAAAAACATTAAATTCAAAAATATCAAGCCAAAATTCTTTATAAAGAGGCTTGAGCAAACATGCTGATCAAAGATTTTGTGTGGATAATTTTGTGAGGTGATGTTGTTGGTGTATTTAGTCATCAAACATTATTGAATTTATTGGTGATAAGGAAGAAACTGTTTTATTGTGAAAGCAGAGGAGGCATTCATGGTTCTAGTATGAAAATGGATGAAAGTTGAATCAATGAGTGTCAAGCAAGTTGTATCTTGCTGATCAAGGGTTGGTGCTCCTTCCAATAGTTGCTAGTAAATATTTGGTGTTGTAGCTCCATTCAGTTGTAGCTGATAAATCAAGGAGTTGTATCTTCCAGCTGGTTTTAGCCAAAAAACTGTAATAGCAAGTTGTAGCTTGCCATGAGAGGGAATTGAAGAACAATTTGAAGAGTTTGTGTGCTCCATTGGATTGATGATATTATTTCTTTTCATGTTTATTTGAATTAATTTTTGGATTACTTGGTGGTGTTCTAATATATTTTCAAAAGTAAAAGAATGTTTTAAATTGTCAAAATTCCTACAATACTGATTCACCCCCGCTCTCAGTATTGTCCTGGTTTCCAACAATTGGTATCATAGAGTAGGTCACGAGTTCGATGCACACCTGACTCACGTTGGGGGGAATATTGTTGGACATTGGATAAACCAACTCTCCCTGTGTGTTTTGTTTTCATGGACTAACCGCCTCTCGTGGATCCTTATCTCCAGTGATACGATCATTGACTAACACCTACGGGTTTGGTATAACGACAATTGTGATTGCCAACACCATATACATTAAATAAACTAGTTGGTGAAAAGTCAAAATTCAAGGGCTAAAAATCATACGGGAATATCCTTAATACCTAGACATGGAAATTTATTAATAAATCCTAATGGAAGGCAACCAACCTCATAAATCCTACAAATGGCCACTACTTCCCCCTTTACTAATTTATAAAGAAACATATTAAAGGAAAGGATCAGGAAAGAAAAGACAATAAATAAAGGAAAATTTAAATGTCTCCAATGGGGCTATGGATATTTGACAAGTAGTGGAGAAATGTTAATTACATTGTGATGATTCCATTAGATCGATGTATGCTCATAGGAAATGGAGGCACACTTAAGAGATGTTATATTCATGCATGGGTAATATTTCACCCCAAATACAATATGTCTTATGATTTTTATTTTAGCAATATTCATTTATTCATAATCTAAAAAGAAATGAACCATTTATTCCTTTAATTTAACTAATGAGTTACCTAAAGTGATTCATATGAGCAATTAATGATTCCTTTACAAGGAATTATTTTATACGTACCTACTTCATATAAACTCTCAAGTTGTAGAAATTTTAATACATTTATGTATTGTCGGATTCTCCTGATCTAACAATTATATGCCACTGTTAAATACAGAATCCTTCTACTTAAATCTTTGCGGAAATTTAAACGCCAATTGCAATCACATAAAGAAAGATCAATCACACATAACACAGATGTTTTTTTTTACCAGGAAAGCATAAAGCTAAAAACCCCACTATCATATATTATGTATATATCATGGATCATGAAACAATATCATACAAAACTCTAATCCAAGAGCTCTCAGTACAATATGCAATCGTCTCACACTGTCATACAAAAATTGGCATAACCATGCACCAATTTACTGCCTCCTGACAGCCTGCCTCCACTGCGTAATCCCTAATGATCACAATCCCTGAATGAATTTGATTTTGCCTTGCCTTGACTGCAGAATCCTCATTTTCATCTTCAATGTGTGTTTGGTTGCAAGTGTGCACCCACTATAGTCACAACTGATAGTCAAAATGTCCCTTTCACCTATCTCTCAACTAGGTCTTCACTAGATCTGATATGCGTGTAGTTAACAGTAGTAAATGTTCAGTTGCATGTGAGATCACTCCATGTGAATTAATTTAATATTTAATTCACTGATCTCTCACTAGTGTATCTTTAGTTACAACTAGCACAATTGAGTTTAACTCACTTAACTGAGTTAAACTACTTTACAACTCACATTACTGCACATCCAACTCTATTACAACTTTGTATCACTCAGTTACTGCAACGAAGTCCACTAGCATGTCCCACCAACCAACCTTTGAACTTGAAATTCCTTCAGTCAATTGGTTTGCCACATCAGTTAACTGAAATCAAGTGCTTCAAGAGAATAGATTATTATTTATTGTCTAATTATTGTTAAGAGATAAAAATAATCGACATGAATTCTATTTTTAGACATGCAATCGACGAACCGTATTTGCACATGCATTCCAAAAATAGACGCCCATCCATCCATATAATTTGCTCAACCATCTATAAATAGACTACTGCTATAAATAGAATTTGATCCAAATTCTAAAAATAGACATATCACCTAAAAATATCTTGCGGGCCCCACCTAGTGTAGGTGCTTAATTTTCATTAGGATCATCATCTTGTTGAATCTCAACACTCCCTCTCAACAAGAAAGGGATTATCCTTCACCCCGATCCTGCCTCTATGGTATTCGAATTTTCTCCTGGTGAGTGCCTTCATCAGAATATCTACATCCTTATCTTCCGTAGGAATGTACTGAAGCAACATGATCTTCTACTGCACACAATCTCTGATATGATGATACCGGATATCTATATGCTTAGATCTATCATGAAACACAAGATTAATCAAGATTTTAATGCAAATATAATTATCAAAATGAATCACTCTAGGATCTAAATGAGAACCAAACAAACCGACCAGGATCTTCCTCATACAGATAGCCTCACATGTAGCTTGACTTGCTGCCATGTATTTCGCTTCCGCTGAACTGAGTGCTATGGATCTTTGTTTCCTGCTATACCAAGAAACAGTTGTATATCCAATATTGAAGAACCCTCCTGATGTGCTCTTTCTGTCCATTGGGCTGCCCGCCCAATCTGCATCCCATGCAACTTCACCTCATCCATATGTCTGTACCATAAGCCATACACAGATGTGCCCCTGAGATATCTCAAGACATGCTTGCTCGCCTTCCAAAAGAGCTTGGTAGGCTTAACCATCGCTTGAATAAGTTGTTTCATCGCATAGCATATGTCCAGCCTTATAGTAACTAAATACATGAGCGAACCCACCAACGGTTGATAGACAGTAGCATACACTACCTCTCCCGATGTAGCATCCTCTTTCCTCCAGTTTTCTGGAAGAGGAGTATCCATCGGTTTGCAGCCCTCCATGTGAAACTTACGGAGTATCTCCCTTGCATACTTGCCTTGAGACACAAAAATTTCACCATCTCGCTGCCATGTTTCCAAACCAAGGAAATAATTAAGGAGGCCCATATCCTTCATCTCAAACTCATTTGCAAGGTCCTCCTTGCATGAGTGTATCAGCTGCTCATCACCAGTCAATATTAAATCATCAACATAAAGGATAATGATTAAAAGCTTACCCTCCACCACAATCTGGTATAGGTTTGCATCCACCTCACTCTTGGTGAAGCCACGTTATGTGAAATAGTTGTCGAACTAAGTGTACCAAGCACAGGGTGCTTGCTTCAGCCCATACAACGCTCTTTTGAGTCTGCACACATGTGAGTCACAGCTGAAGATCTCAAATCCTTCATGTTGCTCAATGTACACTTCTTCCTCAATGATCCCATTAAGGAACACAGTCTTCACATCTGTCTGATGAATGTGCCAACCCATCTGCGCTGAGAGAGCAAGGATGGTCCTTATGGAAGAATACCGTGCGATAAGTGCAAAGGTTTCTTCAGAAGTAATCCCCTCGATCTGTGAGAAGCCCTGGGCCACAAATCTGGCCTTGTATTTCTCAACATTCCAATTAGCAGTTTTCTTTACCTTGTAGATCCATCTTAAACCCACCACTGATTTATCAACCGACCTTGGAACAATTTCCCAAGCATTGTTTCTGACAATGGAGTTATACTCCTCCACCATTGCATCTACCCATGTGGGCTCCTGCACTGCTTCCTGAAAGGAAGATGGCTCTGCTACAATACATTTTCTCATGAGAGCCATGTATCCAGTGAATCGGTCAGGAGACTGTCTTTGTCTGCGCTGTGAAGTAGGGACTCCTACATTCTGTGCCACATCAAGCTTAAGCTTCTAAGCTTCTGTGGCATGCCTTCTACCTATTCTGATGTTTGGCTCTGTGTGAGTGGACTCCTCCACTCCATGAACCTCCTCCTGTGGTTGATCCACATCTAGAGACTCATCTATGGGAACCAAAAGTTCCTCCTCTACATGTAAGTCTAGCTCCCTCTCAAGCGACAACTTCATGGCTTTCTACTCATTGAATTTTATATCTCATCGCAGCACAGTCATTCGACTGTTTGGAAAATACACATGATAATTATGGGGTGTTTCTGTGTACCCCACAAATATCCCAACTTCAGGAGTCGACTCCAGCTTCTTCCTGTCGTTCTTGGTCCCATGCACATAAACATATGAACCAAAAATCTTAAAGTGAGAAACATCCGGTTTCTTACCAGTAAAAGCTTCTTCAGGTGTACTCATGCCAAGTACTCTATGAGGAAAACGGTTTTTCACATAAACCGCAGTGTTGCATGCTTCCACCCACAAGTGCTTTAGTAGGCCCTGACATGCGACATAACTCGTGCAGCACCCACGATCATTCTGTTCTTCCTCTCCATGACCCCATTTTGATGTGGGTTATGAGGCGCTATGAGTTCTCTTAGAATTCCTTCTTTGCTACAAAATTATTTGAATTCGTTCGAGATGAATTCACCACCATTATCGCTCTGCAGAGCCTTCACTTGCTTCCAAGAATATTTATCAACCAATGCTTTAAACTCATAAAACTTTGAGAATGTTTGATCCTTCTTCTGCATGAAGAAGATCCAACATCTACGAGAATAGTCATCAACAAAAATAACATAATACATGTGTTTTGTTGTTGAAGCAACTGAGAATGGTCCACACACGTCTGTGTGAACTCTCTCCAGGATTGCCGAAGCACAGTTCTCCTTTTCATGAAAGTTGATATTCACAAACTTACCCATAGTACATCCCTTGCACTGATCTAACTGCGCAAGTGTACCCTTGGCAAGTCCAGTAGAAATCTGTTGCAAAATCTTTAGGGTGCCATGGTGAAGATGGCCCAATCGCCTGTGCCATACACTAGTAAAAAATGATGAAATTAATGACCAGGTGACTAAAAAAGTTAGTCACCGCTATTATTTCAAGTGAATTACTACTAAATTTGAGCAATTTTAAGTAACCGAACTAAAAATGACTAACTTAAATGACTAATTTAGTCTAGGAATAAAATATACGACTAGATAATAAGTGACTAAACTAAAAACGACTAAATTAAATGGCTAATTTAGTCTAAGGATAAAATATATGACTAGATAACAAGTGACTAAACTAAATGCGACTAACTTAAATGACTAATTTAGCCTAGGATTAAAATATATGACTAAATTAATAATGATTAATGTAAATCACTATTATAGTCCAAGAATAAAAATATGACTAGTACAACAAGTATATGAATTAGTCATTTATGTCAATAATTTTTAATTGTGTCACCCCATAAATGGAAAATTTCAATTTTGATATCGAAGTGTTACATTTCACTTATACAAGATTCTCTGTATCCATCTGCAGTACTGTTAAAATTCTCTCAGTTGTGTCCAATACTCTTTCCATTAGGTTTAATTTGATAAGTATTGGATGACAGTTCTTCAAGAAACATTAATGCTGGATACCCTACCCCTCATTTACCTCAGAGCTATCAATATTATACCCATGATTCCCCTTGCCACCATGAGTTGCTGATCTGCCCCAACGACTGATTGGCCGCTCGCACCCTGTCCTGCCCAGCTCGCCCAATCACTACACAACGCTCCCGTAACACCGAACGCACTCACCAACATGACTTCGCCTGACGCCTTTGACTCATCTACCCGCTATGGGGCACACACCCGTTTGACATTGCCACTCATCACGTTTACCAAATTGCACAACTTTGCCCACCGCTACACGACGCGCCCAAGGTGGGCATTCGCCAATATGGCATGCCCAACATTACACATCGCTGTCGCACAATATTATACCCGAGTTGGGCGCCCGTCGCACCCCCACCACTCGGTCGTCGCAACACTAACTTGAGGGTGTGACACTCCCTCATCCTCGCTCCACTTGTATTTACTCATGCGAGACGCCTTCCATGTGACGTTGCTCAAACCTCACTCCCATTGGAGAGTGCATGAACCTTTGTTATACTTGTAATAATAATAATAATCTAATTTTAAGGTCAGGTCGACCAAGCCAAACACGAAATTGGTGTATGAGACCCCCTTGTTTGTGGGACAAGGTATCCACCTCCGCGTAACGATTTGACTGTTAAGTTTACGAAGACATACATACTCTACCCCCTCTGGTTTTGAACCTATGACCTCTTAGGAGGAAACACATACCCTTAACCATGAAACCTACTCAAACCTCACACACATATATAATTTATTTATAATATGTTTAACATACATATATTGTGTGACACCAATTTAACATATATATATTATTTGATATGAACCTTTATTAATTTATTAAAATAATAAATATCAATATTTATATTTTATTGAATTTATTAAAATTATTATTATCAATATTTATATTTTATTTTTTTTAATTATATTATATAAAATTAAATTTTAAATATAGTGTGATTTTATATTTAATTAATAATTAAAATAATAAATATTAATATTATAATTATTTAAAAAAAAATTGTTTGAACCATTGTAAAAATGGAAGTAGGCATTTTAAAAATGGAAGTAGGCATTTGAAAAATGGAAGTAAGTTCTAATTATTTAAAAAAAATTGTTTGAACCTTTGTAAAAATGGCATGTCGCATTCGAAAAGTGGAAGTAGGCATGCCGCATTCGAAAAGTGTAAGTAAGTTTTAATTATTTAAAAAAAATTGTTTGAAGCTTTGTAAAAATGCATGTTGCATTCGAAAAGTAGAAATAGGCATGAGTAAGTCCTGTGTTGATTTTATAAAAAATACCGACTTTGAAAACTCGTTGTTCGACTGGAAGACGAGGTTTTTGAAAGTAAGCCGAACATTGGCATGCCGCATTCGAAAAGTGAAAATAGGCATGCCACATTCGAAAAGTGGGTCATCCATTTAAAGCTATCCATTTATTTAACAACTTAGAATGATATAATAAAATTTTAAAATAAATCTCCTTTTAACAAGATTCGTTCACTAATCGATTAAGTCAATGTCTAACTCTTTACCAAATAGTATATGATAAAAAGAAATAAACCAACCATTTTCGATGGGGATATTAATTGAGAATTGATATACAATATACCAACCATTTTTGATGGAAATATTAAATGAAAATTAATGTGACTTGATTTTGATACTCTCACTTTCTTCCCTCCACTTTATTCAATCACACACATGCATTTGACTAGATAGTAATCCTCCACCTCTTTAATCAAGGAGTGTCCACAAAAAAGTGGAATTAAGTCGAACTAATGTGTTTATTTCATTAAAAAAATTATTGACCATAATCGCTCCATATTTTTAATCGATAAGTGTCCACAACAAAAGTGGAAGTAAGTTGAAGCGTTTATTTCATGCTCGTTGTTCGACCGGTTCAGGGAGATGGGCTTCTGCAACTAAGTCGATGTCGAAATTGGCATGCCACTGGTTCAGGGAGACGGGCTTCTGAAAGTAAGTTGAAGTCGAACATTGGCATTGGCATGCATTGATTTCATCAAAAATATTGGTATGAAACCTGACTTTGAAAGCCCAAGAAAACTTGTTGTTCGACTAGTTCAACTGGTTCAGGAAGAGGAGGTTTTGAGGGCATGCCATATTCGAAATCCGTCAAAAGTCGAAGTCCGGAGAGGTCATGGTTGATTTCACCAGTATGAAAGCCCAAGAACAGAGGAAAAATAGTTGTTCTTACCCAGACTGGTTCAAGAAGATGAGGTTCTGGGTCTTTGGCGCCATGTAGTTGTTCTCAAATTTAGATAAAAACTGGATGAAAACTGGCCATGTTGGTTATTTGGCGCCAAAGTTTTGCTCTTGGCGGGAGGATTTTGTTGTTGGCGAGAGGGTTATTTTAGGGTTGTGAATTTCTATATAATTAAGGTTTTATCATGGATAAAAACACATTAGACAGAACTTGGAGGCTTTTGAAGAGGCGGGCAGCAGCAAATTCACAATTGAAGTTTGCATACCCAGAGTCACAGGTTAGTCGGATTTAATATTTTTCTATTTCCTGGCTTTGTATCTGCTCTGTTTGTTTTAAGATATTGTCGATTCATACGATTTTTTTTGGGTAAGGATCATGGATTTCAAGGGGTCAACGCTGGTCCACTTCTGCCTTCAAAACTGATATTTTTCACTTATTTATAAGCCTCCAAACCAGTTTCTATTACCGTTATTCACTCACTGTATATGTTAATTTCGATCTAAGAAATGTACTGTTTATGATCTAGGGTGAAAAGTTTAAATAAAAACATGTACAGTTCCTGAGGCTCGTATGGTTCAGTTCGATCTCAAATTCCACTTATGATATATGTCATCTTCACCAAATTTGCATGGATTAGCACAGGGGTGTATCCTCACATATCAGAGATCATTAATTTCGCATGGCTCATTATCAACACATGGCTTAGGACCTTTCTATGGCACCTGTGTTATGGTCATGACTGAAAATAATTTTTGATACCTCATTGAATTATCCTTCAGTGATGTGGAGATAAAGCTACATCGGATGAGAGGATTTGGGGGAATTTTACTTACATTTATTCTACTTAAACCAATACAACCCTAATTTATTAATCCATTCATTTGATATCTCATTATCCATGTATCGTAGTTTCGTTTGACAGTTCATGTAAACCTTAGAAAACTTATCTATGGAAGGCTACTGTAGGTTGGGACTACAACACACTGAAGATAAACAATGGATTTTTTTAATTACTTCCTAAAAGTTTATTAGGCCATCATTAGGCATCAAGTCAAGCTTCTGTTAAAGAAGTAATGGGAAACTGTGATGTTTACCATAAAAGGAGCTTGACTTACTTAGTTTCGATTGAAAAAAATGTATGACACTGAGTTCCATTTCGTAGTTTCGTTTACAGTTCATGTAAACCTTAGAAAACTTATCTATGGAAGGCTACTATAGGTTGGGACTACAAGAGACTGAAGATCAACAATGGATTTTTTTTAATTACTTCCTAAAAGTTTATTAGGCCATCATTAGGCATCAATTCAAGCTTCTGTTAAAGAAGCAATGAGAAACTGTGATGTTTTCCATAAAAGGAGCTTGACTTACTTAGTTTCAATTGAAAACAATGTATCACATTGAGTTCCATTTCGTAGTTTCGTTTGACAGTTCATGTAAAACTTAGAAAACTTATCTATGGAAGGATATTGTAGGTTGGGACTACAAGAGACTGAAGATCAACAATGGATTTTTTTTTAATACTTCCTAAAAGTTTATTAGGCCATCATTAGGCATCAAGTCAAGCTTCTGTTAAAGAAGCAACGAGAAACTGTGATGTTTACCACAAAAGGAGCTTGACTTACTTAGTTTCGATTGAAAACAATGTATCACCTTTAATTCCATCAATTCCAGGTATAGTAGTTTCGTTTGGCAGGTTCATGCAAAAACTTAGAAAACTTATCTATGGAGAGAAGCCTACGTAGGTTGGAGCTACAAGGGCGAAGATCAACAATGGATTTTTAATTACTTCCTAAAAGTTTATTAGGCCATCATTAGGCATCAAGTCAAGCTTACATTAAGAAGCAACGACTATGATGTTTGCCATAAAAGGAGCTTGACTTGCAGTTTCAATTGAAAATAATGTATCACAGCGAGTTCCATTTAAATGATTTGGTTTGACGATTTCATAAGAAAGCCAGAAAACTTATCTATGGAAGGCTATTGTAGGTTCGGGACTACAAGGGAGTAGAAGATCAACAAATGGATTTTTTAATTACTTCTAGGATTCTAGTAGGCCATCCATTCGACCTCAGTGACTTGAGTAGGGAAAACAACGGGAAAGCCTTAGTGTTTACCATAAAAGGAGCTTGACTGATTTAGTTTCAATTGAAAACAATGTATCACAATGAGTTCCATTTCGTAGTTTCGTTTGACAGTTCATGTAAACCTTAGAAAACTTATCTATGGAAGGCTACTGTAGGTTGGGACTACAAGAGACTGAAGATCAACAATGGATTTTTTTAATTACTTCCTAAAATTTTATTAGGCCATCATTAGGCATCAAGTCAAGCTTCTGTTAAAGAAGCAATAGGAAACTGTGATGTTTACCATAAAAGGAGTTTGAATTACTTAGTTTCAATTGAAAACAATGTATCTCACTAAGTTCCATTTCGTAGTTTCATTTGACAGTTCATGTAAACCTTAGAAAACTTATCTATGGAAGGCTACTATAGGTTGGTACTACAAGAGACTGAAGATCAAAAATGGATTTTTTTAATTACTTCCTAAAAGTTTATTAGGCCATCATTAGGCATCAATTCAAGTTTCCTATGTTTTCTGTTCCTAATCTTAGACCTGATCTTAGATCTCCTTTACAAAGGCTTCAACCCTGCATTAAGAAGCTTGTACATAAACTCTTCAGATGCTGCTTCTTCTAAATTCTCTATTTTAAAAAAAAAATTCAATATTGTGCTTTAGAACTTTAATATAGTGCTTCCATTTTACCAACCAAACCTACACAAGGGGATTCACTGTAATACAATTCAACAAGCTTCAATGGTGTTCTTGATCTTGTATCCCATATAGAATAAGGGACAAAGATGCCCTTTATTCTGCCTCAGAATGTCCACTTTCACACTAACTTACAGGAATATGCCACAGATTCGAGATGAATAGATGATCACAATTTAGATTTTTGGAGTCTTCACACAGGTTTGAAAATACAAAGGTCTACAATTTGGGTGCAGCAGCAACAAGTCTGAAGTCTACACGAGATTAGTCCAAATGTCTCTTCACAACACGTCTGAGTTTATTTCTTGCTCATGTCCAAGTCTAATACAGTCACAGGTTCAAGGTGTAAGTCCAGTACTGAACCTTAGCACATATAACCAGATAGCCTCAGTTCACTGGTTCAAAGTTTAGTCTACAAGCTTGACCCTTCAAGCTTCAGATCTGAGCTGTGATACTTCCACAAATATGCTTACCACAGGTGATTGTCCATAGCAATAAGCTACAGGACTACACAAGGACTAAAGCTCATGTTGCGGATTGTAATATCACAGGCTTGAGGAATGAATTAAGGTCCGAGGGTATATATGCACGTGAGGGACTTCCAACCTTAAACCAAGTTTTCCACGAGTTTGTAATCTCTGCAATCCGAGCTGCTAACCAAATGACTATCCATAATTTACTGCCACAAGATTGTAATCCGAGCCCTCACAATTGTGTCTCCAAGGGGTCTGTACAATAGTACGAATTCTACAGGAAATCTACCTTGTAACAAATTCAAATCAGACTCTTCCTCCTCGGCCTCTTGTCTTGCTATTCTGCATTCCTGAAATAATCTTCAATGAACAGATGAACATCATGTCATTCCAGCAGTCACGGTAGGAATTTCATGAATCTGGGCTATAATGAAAATTCAGTAATTTCACCTAAAACATGATGTTTCTTAGATCTATTCCCGATGAACAGATGAACATCATGTCATTCCAACAGTCATGGTAGGAATTTCATGAATCTGGGCTATAATGCAAATTCAGTAATTTCACCTAAAACATGATGTTTCTTAGATCTAGTCCTTGTGAAATTTTAGTCTTGGGGCCAATCAGGAATATTTAATTATAACAGCAAATAATTAAATTCACTTCAACCCAAATCACCAGGCAACTCAAGAGAATAAATAACATATACGTGGACTTCACTGCCAACAATGTCTAACACGCAGGGCACACTTTGTCAAGCATATAAAAGATCTGAAATACCTTTATTACAGCAAAAAATATGCTCCTTTATGTTCTATGCTGTGTATTAAATCACAATGATTTCAGCAATATCATAGGTGAAATCAACTTGAACAATAGTGCTGGAATCCCCTAAACAAGAAGATAATACAAGTTGAAAGTCATGCAAGTATTTGGACAACTTAAACACTTCATTTATATATAAGAGATGAAGTACATCTACATACCAACATCTTATTACAAGCTGATACAAGTCAATCTCTTCAAACCATAACTAGAGAAAACATGGAAAACCCTACTCACCAACTCCTAGCTAGGAATCACTCTTAACCAAAGCTGCTCTGGCACCTACACTTGCATCCCACAAGCATACAAGGCATTTCCTGCCCACACCTCCTCAACACATTGAGTAGCACTAGGATTTCCAATTGCACTTGGTGCCATTTTGATATATTCACCTTTGCATGGTATATAAATGAGCAAACTTTGCATATTTTGTCTCTATTGGCTTGGAATCATGGTTGCAAATATTGAGAATAGTTTTTTTTATTAAAAAATAATTATTTAATGTATTTTTTTTAAAACTGGTTCATTGAGATCTGACCGCTACCGGTTAGACCGGTTCCGGTTCGAAACCCGGTTCATTAGGTCCACCGGTCCGGTCACCGGTTCCAGTTTTAATAACTATGATGTAAACTTCAAAAATCAATTTCTCTTAGAGTATTTGGAGTTAGGATCTAAGTGAGGGCTTGTTGGAAAGAGGAAAGAGTCCTCTTTAAGATGATGAAGGAGCCAATGTGAAAGGATGCCTCCAAGGTGACAACAAATATTTTTCTTGTGACTGTTCCTGAAATTAGATCATTTTTGTTATAATTTCAAGAGCGCCCTACAACAATTTTCCATGATTTTCCATGACATCTATGTCATCAAGTATAGTCATATCCATGTCATTAAGTCCTCAAGTGTTCTTCATGTCATGTCCCTAGACATTGTTCATGTCATCAAATGGTCCTCCATCAACCATGTCATCTTGACATCATATTGGGTCTAGGCATCTCAAGAATATTGACATCGTGGTCAATGCCACATTGACATCAATGACAACCTTGATTAACAGTTTCAAGATAGACAACAAGATAAACATAGTGAGAAATTGTCGGCCTATCACACTTTGTAATGTGTCTTATAATCAAGAATATGGCATCTTGAACCATTTTTCTTGATCAACTGGAGTAAATTAAGAGAAATTTTATCCTAGGTAATATTATTACAACTTGTGAAGGTCTTGAATGAGTATCAAAGATCAGTCACATAATTATAGATGAAGATAGGAATAACAAATATGACTCCAAAGGCATATTTTCTACTAGGGTGAACTTCTTCAAGCTTAGAAAATTAATGTAAATCTCCAAATAATGTACCCTCTTGCATGCTAGGAATAAGGAGAGAATGTGGTGTAAATCCTTCATTAATGTGCCCTCCATGCAAGTGGCCAAAAACATAATGTATTCCCTTCAAGTGCCAAAAAGGTGATAATTTGTAACTCGTCATGCTGCCATGAATAGGTAAGTGACTCCCTCAATTGGAGTGCCCTCATTTTCTAGGAATGAGCACTGGGAACATGTCAGAAATAGGCTTTAAAGGAGAGAGTTCACTACTGGTAACTGTGACTTCATCATTGCCAAGTGCCTCCCCTTTAGCTGAGTGATGCATCCTATTTTCTGCTAAGGCAACTCCCATTGGTGTGTTCTTCTCCTCACTGTTGATGTAATGAATGTTTAAAAATGTCCGCAAGGGTTGTGCCCTTAAGAATGCTAATATATTTACCAAAACATTTTGCTGTAATGCTGATAGATCTGCGTTCAAAACCAAAAAATTTTGCTGTCATGCTGATAGATCTGCGTTCAAAAGGTGTAAATACAACAAAAATATCTCCTCAAACAAGTGTTGATCCAAAAGCTTTCTCTCAAATATGACTTTCTTTTGTTGTTTAACTATGTGATTGTTGTGTATGGGTGTGTTCACACTGGTAAAAAATGTGTAGTCTTCTCTTCCTATATGTTGTTTCTAAAAAGTTTGCACAATTGACATTTGTGCTCAAATAGGAGCTGAAACTTCTCTTTTACAAATATAGTTCTGAAAAGAGTTGAAAGTAAAGAGTTAACATATTAGTTTCATCTTTGAATGCAGAAAATTGAAGATGAGTCAAAGCCCAATTTTGACAACAGATGAATACCATGCACATGATGAGAGAATAGTTGATGAGAAGAGCTTGCTTAAATATGCATGTCCATGTAATGATTGTCGTGGTGGGAAAATGAGAAAAAGAAGTGTGATTTTTCAACATATGCTAAAATATGGGCATAGCGGTATAAGCCCTTTCCCTCAAAATTGTTATCCAAATAGGATAGAATTGCATAGCATGAGAGATGTAGAGACACTAGACATAGATGAAGAAGCAACAAACACAAATAAAAAGGTAGGAACCTTTGATGAAGGGATTGAAGTTGATAGAATGTTGAATGAGGGTTTCGAGGATGAATGGCAGAAGTTGATGGAGGATGCTTTAAAACCTGTGTGTGGTACTTGCAATTTAAGTCATTTAACAACAATCCTTTTAATTCTTAACTTGCAAGTGGTGCATGGTTGGACAACTGAGAGTGTTGATGAGTTATTAGCATTTTTACAACGATTGTTACCACCCGACTCCACACTGCCAACAAAACGAAGAGCATGTAAAGTGCAAATCACTAAGCTAGGCTTAGGGTATGAAAACATCCACACATGTGTGAATGGTTGTGTATTCTTTCGCAAAAATCTTGCAAGTGAGACTGAATGTCCAAAATGTAAAGAAGGGAGGTATAGACCAGGGTTGAAATCAAATTCATCTCTGAGAAGGGTTCTTCGCCACTTTCCACTAATCCCACGGTTGCTTTGAATGTACAAATGTTGAGACATTGCCGAGCTAATGCAATGGCATGCCCAAAACAAGAGCACCGATGGAAAACAATGATTTGTGGCTGATTCTAAGATTTGGAGGGAATTTGACAATAAATCCCCTGATTTTGCCCAAGATCCTCGCAATATAAGATTGGGTTTAGCTCTAGATGGGGTGAACCCTTTCTCAGATCAAAGCACTAAATGGTCAACTTGGCCAGTGTTTTTAATAAATTATAACTTGCCTCCATGGTTAGCAACGAAGCCATTTTTCTTGATGTTGTCATTGATCATACCGGGGAAAAAAATTGTGACTTCAAATACAATTGATGTTTATTTAGAACCATTATTTGATGAGCTAGTGGAATTGTGGAAAGGAATTGAAGCAATTCAAATTTTAGGGGATGGTAATTCAATTCAATTCAATTTAAGAGCTTCTTTATTGTTTACAATCCACGATCTTCCTGCATATGGCACTTTGACTGGTCTCAATGTTCATGGATACCATGGATGTCCAGCTTGCATCTTTAAGGGTTTTGTGAGGCACTCCAGTAGTTTGCACAAGTGTATTTATTGTGGACATCGTGCTTACCTCAAAATGGAGCATCCATATCGTCGACAAAAGTCACGTTTCAATGGTAAGGAAGAGAATCGTGAAGCACCACTGGCAATAACAAGTGATTACATTATTGAGAATGGAGAAAAATAAATGCAATTTATTGAAAATGGTGGCATTCGTGGTAGTAAAAATGATCCACTTTACGATAGTGGTGTAAAAAGAGTGTGCATATTCTATAAATTGCCATACTTTAAGCATATAACCATTAGCCATATTGTTGACTTTATGCATACTGAGAAAAACATAGCTTTTGCTATTATAGAAACTCTTTTTGGTGCATATGATACAGTTTCATCACGCCTAGACCTTAAAGAACTAAAGATTCGTCAAAATCTTTGGGTTGAAAAATATGGTGATGGAAAATACAAAAAACCTATTGCTCCTTATGTGTGGACAAAGGATCAACGTGCACAATTCTTAAAGTTGATGTCTCAGACTCGATTTCCTACTGGATATGTAAGTGGTAATATTAGAAGCCAAACCGAAAATAATAGCTTAAGAAGCCTCAAGACCCATGACTATCATGTCATAATTGAGGATATTTTACCTATTGCATTCATATCAGGTTTGGAAAAGGGACCAAGATTGGCAATTATAAGGTTGGGCCTAATCTTAAAAAGAATGATTTTGCATGTGCTTGATCCTTCAAACTTTGATAATTTGAGGGGAGAGGTTGTTGAAGTCCTCTGCTTATTGGAACGAGAATTTCCACCAGCAATATTCAATATTTCTATGCATCTTCTTATACATCTAGAACATGAACTAGAGCATTGTGGCCCAATAAGAACAAGATGGATGTATCCTATAGAGCGATACATGAAAGTTTTGAAAAAATTTGTTCGTAATAAGGCAAAACCAGAAGGTAGCATTTGTGAAGGATATTTAATGCAAGAGGCCATAGGGTTTTGCACAGAATATATGAAGGATTTTAGCAATGTCAATCGACGTGTATGGGATGATGATGATGACCAGAGAGTTGCAGGTGAAGTATTAGAAGGAAATGGGCATCACTTCAAGCTATCAAATGAGGAAAGAATTGCCATACATGCCTATGTTCTTCAAAACACATCATCATTCGATAAGTGGCGTAGGTAAAATATTATTTACATCATAATTTATTTATTTAATTTCATTTAATAGCTAAATTATTATCACTCTTACTTTTCATATTCTATGTAGAAAATATGAAGAAGAGATTAAAAAATGGATGCATCCATCTCGAAAGCGTACACTTCAAGATTTGAACCTTGGAGATCGTTCTTTTCCAAAATTTGATGATTGGATTGTTGATGCAATTAATGATGCACGACAAGAAGGTCAAGATATGACGAAGGAGGAAATTCAGCTTTCACAACCTCCAAGTATATGGGCTTCTTCTTTCAGTGGGATGTGGGCCTATGGTACTCATTTAAGAGTGGAATAAAGAGACAGTGTTGAAGACCAATGAGCCATATGTTTCCCCTATTCAAATTAACCAGGCATTTTTAATTGGTGATGTGACAAGCTCAGGATGGTCGTATGTCGTTCAAATAGAGCCCCGCTCAAAAATGAAATTCATGGAATATGTTGATATAATGGTTGATATAAGCAGATTTATACACAAGTGATCAGGATTGTGATTTTGATGACCACGCAAATGATCACGATGATGATTTATCACCTTGACTTTATGGCATAAATTTTCACTATGAAAATGGATTTTATTGTTTTGGCCATGGGATTAGCCAGATGGTTGTATTAAACTCTGTGTGAAATTTATCATTCATTTTTCACTTTGTGTGAATTTTGTCTCATTCCAGTAACTCTATTGTAGCATGAAGTGATTCAATTTATCTTAAAGAGGATTACTAGATCCATAAATGAAATTGCCTACATGAAGTTATGCTAACTTTAATATTTATTTTGTAACTTCTATAGTTGTTTTTTTTTTCCTCAGGAAAATCTAGATTCTTCTAATGTTATTTTAGTTGTTAAATTGGGGGATGCGTATCTTTTTATTGCGGGATATTTGATTTTCAGCTTGCAAACCTCGAAGCTAAATGTAAGTCTCTGGAGTCTGTTTACTAAGGGCTCAAAGTCTTAATATGGTTCAGGAGCTCTTCACCAAAGTTGTACGGTATTGACACTAGTACACATATAATAGATTCAATAATGTTACAATGGCTGGGACAACCAATCTGCATTCCCAATTGCAATATGCTATGTTTTTATTATGTGATAAATTTATGCAAATATTACAATATTTTTGCAATTAAAAAAATAGAATCCATAATTCTAGATAAGGTGCTGATACTGATTAAAGTGTTCTTTCTATCAATTTAAGGTTAATTCATTCTCATTGATCATAATGCATGATCATATAATAGA
The DNA here is from genome assembly GCA_034641835.2 of Pinus albicaulis. Classification (NCBI taxonomy): domain Eukaryota; kingdom Viridiplantae; phylum Streptophyta; class Pinopsida; order Pinales; family Pinaceae; genus Pinus; species Pinus albicaulis. The sequence continues at coordinate 951,115,855 of CM076582.1, forward strand.
TATATTTTATAATTTTTATTTGTCCATGCACTAATATTTTTTCTTTAAATGTGAAATGTAGGACATAAATACTATGAAGAAAGGGTTGAAACGTAAAAATGATCTTAGCAGTGATGAAAATATGATAGAATATGAGCGTGTTCGTAAAGAACACATCACAAAAAGTGAAGAATATGTCTCATCTCTTGGTTTGGTGAATAAGTAAGTAGTTACTCTTCGTCACTTTTTATTTCTATGCATATTTAATGAAAGTTGTATATAATATATTTGATGATGTAGCCCATTATTTGATAAGTTTTTTTTTTTTTTTTTTAGGGGAAACTTGGATCCCATAGACAATGAGAATAAACAAAAAGCAAGAAAAGACATCTCCCTGCCAACTCGTAGAAGCAAACGCCGTGGTATTCAATGCATGGAGATGAAGCTGACAATTCTAATGATCAATTTCCTAATATATCAGATGATCATGTCCAAGGTGTTCGCGAAAAATTGGCACATTCTGACGAAGCAGAGTTGCAAGAAATTTATTTACAGTTAAAGAAAAGATTTGAAGGCACATCTAAGGAGATTTGTGTGCAACCTAGTGCCACACCTATTGTGGACAAGGAGCAACCAATTTAGTCTTTTGCCACAGAAAGCACACCAATTACATCTTCTCCAAGTAAGGTGCTAGGAACTACCACACCTTCTTTAGCCACAAGTATGAGTGATTTTCCATCACCTAGTCTTGGTTTTCAAGATGTATCAGCTTTAGTCAAAAGACAAAGAATTAGTCAAAGCCTTTATAGGTCCACAGAAAGGGAAGCCAAAGAACGAAAATCAGAAGGGAAGAAGGCTTACTTGATTGAGGTAAAAGATGGTGAGCCTACTGGACCAAATGCATCAAGGTGGGCCATAGAGTTGGGCACAAGAATAAAGTCTCATTTGGATGTTACCAAATCCAACTTTGCAGATCAAGATCCAAGAAATGTTGATCAAGTGATCCAACAAATGGAAAATGTTTTTGAGACTATTGGTGGAAGGATTTCTAGTAAATATCATAAGCGCAGAATGAGAATTTTGATGAATAACTTCATGCATAAATGCAGAAAATTAATCTTGGATGGAAAAGATAGGGAGAGTAGCTTGGCTCCCAAACAATGGGAATATTTGAAGGAAAGTATGCGTGCTGAAGAGTATTTGTCAAAGAGATTAAGAGCGTCGAAGAAAGCAAGAGAGCATGTGAAGGCTCGATATTTTTTGGTCGGGGTGGGTTGCGAGCCAAACAACAAATATTTGTAAGTATACAATTTTTTTGTTGAATATTGTACATTGTGTTATGTGTTTTTAGTTTTCTTAATATCCAACTAGTTGTGCGTTGAAAATTATTTGTAGGTTGAAGAAGCTAAAAGAGAACCAGTGGTGAGTGAAATGGCTCATTATATGGCAGACTTGGAAAATTCCAAACATAATTATATGTCAGAAAATCCAATAGAAAGTTATTTTCCATCTATTGACATCGAGAGTAGACAAATAGGAGCTTTATCTACTATTGAAAACCATAGTAAGGATTATAATCATGCAATGCAATGTATAACTGGTCTGGCAAAGACAATGTCAACCATAGCCTCCTCCATTAAACCTCTTTTTGCTGCATGGAAAAAGAAGGAATTTAACATTGATTTAGATGAGATAAGAAAATTATAATTCCCTTGCAACCAATGCTTCACTTGAATTTGTAATATGTTAATGTTTTGGTTCCATTTCCTTCACTCATGAAGCCTTCTTTTATTGGCAATTCCTGTCAATCACAGGAAGAAAATGTAAATTTGGGTGGTGCAAGAATGCTAAATGACTCAAAAAAGGGCCATGAACATGTGAAGGTATGTTTTTGTAGATATCTACAAGAGCTATATGCTTCTATTTTAGTGTTATTAATATTTTTATGTTTTAATATTATATTTATTGTTTTCTTCTATGTTAAAACTTATTTTGTTTTAATGTAATATTTGATTTGTGCATAATGAAATCACGTATAGGATGTTAAAGGAAAAATGGTTACCTCGAGAGTTCTAAAAAATGATGAAATTGATGCACCTGAACATTCCCAATTGGTGCCAAATCTTGCTGGTATTTCAGATATTAACTCAATGAGTGCATATTATTCAGTTAATTAAATAGCTATGTATGTTTTTGCAATTTAATTGTAATTATTATTTTCCTAATATCTATGTATCCTTTTTTGTTTTTGACAGTGCTTATTAACTCCGGTAGGGGATGACCTACTCCAGGTAGGTGACAAAGTGAATATATTAGATCCATATGACAGTGCTATTGCTGGCATTAGACAAATTCAGTCAATTTCTATCATAAATGGAGTGCCACTTGGTCCAGAAGACGCAAATGTAAATGTCGTTAATGTCACAAGTAACATCCCCCTTCTGTATGAAGATAAAATAGATGGATGTGTTCGTTTGAAGGAGAAGGAAAATAGTTTCATTCGGTGGCCGAAGAAGTATTTGGAAAAGTCATCGATCTAGATGGTCATCTTGTTGTTGTTCATATATAACTTCTCAAATCCAACCACTCTTTTTTGATAACTCGGATACAGAACAAATATTTTTTTTTCCTTAATATTTGGACTAAGTTTTGAAACTCCTCATTTGGATTTTATTGCAAATAAAATGTTGACTAAATGATCACACGTATTGTATGGAAGGACTTGGTCACCCTGGATGTCAACTATAAATTTTCTATAGCGTGTTGATTGTATTGGTTTACAAGTTGATAGTTTGGGTGATACAATGGAAAACATGGGAATATATGGCTTGTTGTCACTAATGAAGGCTTATGGGTAAGTGATTTGTATGTAAATATGCTATGAGGTATTTTTGAATGTATGTTTGCATTTATGAGCTATTTGTTTAAATATGCATTTCATTGTTCAGACAAACAATTAAGGCTTTGGAAATGTTGTTGCTTCCTATGGAAAAATATGGAACAAAATCTCTTGATTCCATGGGGAATGATACACCTTAAGCTACGATGTCAAATAGACTAAAAATAATATTTGAGTACTTAAAGCAGATGTTTGCTCAATTGACAGACCCTCCTATTGATCCAATTCGTAAAGCAATTGTCACCTTAATGGAATGCATGATTGGTCCAGAAGGGGATCTTACAAAAACTAGTGAGAAGCAGTTCCATAGAATTTCTCTTAAAGCTCCTCTTCTTTCCATTGAGGAAACATAAAAAAAAAAATCACTGAGGTTGGTATATCAAAGTTCTTGGTATCACATTTCCAAAAGAATGTGGCTCTACAGAATTGGAAGAGACCTTCGATAGGATATGCTTGGAGGATTGTCTTGTAATTTGTGAAGGTTACAAATTACTAGTACTATTAGAAAGAGGTGGGTAATATAAATGCCTTTACTTCCCTAACTTGTCTATTATGGTTATTCTAATAGCCAAAGCAGACTTCGATCATTGTTAATTCAAGGAGTCTACAGAGGAGAGTTGGGGTGTGAACTATCGAGCCTTGAATGACTTATTCCAGATATCAAAACAAAGAAAGGATACCTTTATATATGAGGTTGTTGTTCAAATGATTGAAATATACAATGAACAAGTCCAGGATACTGATTCTATTTCACATTGACCCCAACAGCTGCACTTGGAAGAAGTGCAGATTAAATCTCAAATGGAGGGCCTCTTTGTTGAGAATATCAGGAAGCTTTTAATGATGTCTATGAGCAAGAGGGTATTGATGGAGAAGATTGCCCACTTAGCTACTGATATGGGTCTCCCAATGGATTTTAGAACTAATTTATGCAACAAGTATCCTGAATTTTTTGAGGTTGTTGATACAGATTATGGGCTTGCATTGGAGTTAACTTCATGGGATCCTACTCTTGCAGTCTCTTTTGCAGAAAAGGCCTTGGAAGAAGCTAATAATGTGGACAGTGATCTTATACTTGACAGGCCTCGGAAGTTCAAGAAGTTAAATCTCGTTCAGTTCTAAGTGTTGTACCCACCATTAATTAAGCAAGTGGTTGTTAAGGCAAGTGAGCCTATGGAAGGTAAATAGTAAAGATGGTAATTAAGTGGGACTAAAATTGTTGAGTGTGCATCTAAAGTTCCTATGGAGTTGCCCATATGGCATTCCCACCAAAGGTGTGATCCTGAAACATTGGCCTGACGAAGTAGAAAAGAGTTGTTGAGTCTTACGGTGGAGAAGAGAAGACTGGTTGATACTCTAACCCATTTAAGGCATGCCTTCAAGTTTTCTAACAAGGTAAAACTCAGGAACTTTTTAGCTCTGGATTCCTCAAAAGTTATAAATTTTTAACCCACTAGTTGAGCAATAGTGTAAAATTAAAGTGTTACCCAGTTCAGTAACAATGAAAACTATTGACTGTTAATTATTGGATTGTCTTACTATGTTTTGAGCCCTTTTGACATAGGTCCTTTTAGAATGTTGAATTCGCCTCAAATAGGTCCTTGTAGAATGTTGATATGAGTCTATATGTATTCTACACATAGGTCCTTGTAGAATGTTGATATGAGTCTATATGTATCCTACACCTAAAATAGGCCAAAATTACAATGGCCATAAGGCTGAATTTCAGGCCTGAAATAGGCCAAAATTGTGGATGCTACATTGGCCTAAATTTAGAGATTAATGTGCTTACTACAGGTCTACAGGTTAGAAAAAATATAGGTCCAAAAATTCCATCCAGGGGTCTAAAAATATGTCTCGTTTATTTTCTCTCCTACACTATTCTTTAGCTTCTTTTCACCAAGATAATTTGATATTAATTGATGCTTATTCGATTTGAACATTGGTTCTTATATATTTGTCTTCCACAATGGAGGTAAATGATTATTGGAGAGGCATGTCATGCCTACATATGTAAGCTAGTAGTCTTTCATGTTTTATCTTAAAAAAATAATTTTTATTAAATGAAAAGGAATTAGGATGTGTACGAGCACTCATTTAAAATATTATAAATTCCTCTCCAAGCTAGTGTCAAACCCATGAAGCAAGTAAAATAGAAATTCATTTTATTATTATTGAATTCATCTTTACATAAGTACATAATTACATAGTCATTATAATGAAGACCTACCTAGTTACTTAGTTAGATATAACTTGTTATACCTTCAAACTAGTTCTTTCTTTTGTTGAAAATGCAACAAGATGATGGAGCTTAGTGAAATGAAGTCGCCTTCACTAAGTGGGCCCGCAGGCTTTTTTTGGCGCAAAGTCTATTTTTAGACTATGTCTATTTTTAGCTATGAGTTGCAGGATGCTATTTATGGATGATTGGTCGAGTTGGTAAAAATAGATGGACCTCTATTTTTAGACATTGGGCGGTTTCTACTTTTAGACTGCCAGGCTAAAAATAGAACAGTCAAATATTATTAGCTCTTAATAATATTTGGACTATAAACATTATCTTATTCTCTTGCAGCACTTCAGTTTGAGCTACGGATGTGGCCCATGAAGCTGACAGAAGGAATTACGCTATTCCTAGGGGTTTGGTTGAGCTATTACATGGTTGACTTCAGTTAGACTCATGTGGCAGAGTTTTGGTGGAGTTGATTGAGGAGTTGATGGAGTTGTGTTCGGTTTAACTTAGTTGAACTAGTTGTATTTAGTTTCAGCATTAATACTGAAGATGGGTGTGAATTAATTATTAGTTAATTCTTAATTCTCACTCATTATTCAGCTAAAGAACACATCAATTTAACTCGGTGCATGGACAGTTCAGTGGCGACAAGTGAAAGAGGTAGATGAAAGGGTTGAGATAGCTATCAATTGTGACATTAGTTGTGCATGAGATTTGCACCACACTTGGAGGAAATTACCAATGAGAATTGCGCAGTTGGAGCTAGTGAGATTTGAACTTGGATCTCTCATTAGACCAACTTGGATTGCGCGGTAGAGGCGGGCTAAGCAGTGGAGGAGTTTTGAACCCGTGACTTGTTCCAAAGGCGAGCTAGTTTGTGTAACTTTTGGAGATAGGTACTTGTGAGGAGTATTGTGCTATGTATTGTTACATGTTCTCTTCTATTATAATATACAAAATAGCTGGGGGTTTTCAGCTATAAGCTTTCCACATTACATATTGTGTTTATGTGCGCATGCGACTGTTTCTATTTCCGCAAATTGATGATCAATTGTAGAAGAGGTTATGTGTTATGCATGAATTCGAATTAGTGTGTGACCAGGATAATCCCAGTGGATAAATCTTCATTATTCAGCAAATTTCTACATGGTATCGGAGCTAATTGATCATCAGGATCTATTACAGTGATTACAATTTTATTTCGGTAGACAGAGTCTGTAACGGGCCAGGTAGCCTCTAGATCCATCCTTTCCTTGAAAGGTGATATATCTAGTAAATGCCCCTACAGTCGATCTCTGTGCTAGAAATAATTTGTTCTCACAGATCCAGAAGCAGGAGTTTTGAGCTTGGAATTCGAATTTTGCAGCAGATTGTTTTCTTGGTGCCGAATTTGAAATGTCTTTCAACGGTTTGCGACTCGAGTATGCCCTTGAGGGCAGTTCGAATTATGTTGCATGGAAAGACCGGATGGAGGTGGTATTAAATGATAACGGGCTGAAGGAGTTCGTAGATATGGATGTCCAAAAGCCTACTGATCCTGCTGAAGTTGAGGCTTGGCAAAAGAAGATGGCGAAATGTCGAAGGATTCTGTTGGAGGGCGTGAAGGATCACATTGTATCTAGCCTGCATGGAAAAGCTTCTCCATATTTGATGTGGAAAGTGTTGACAGATCTATTCCAAAGCAAGAGCGACCAGAGGAAGCTGGCGCTCAAGATTAAACTCAGAAACATTAAGATGGAGAAAGGCGACAGTATCGCCAAGTACCTCACGAAGTTCACTCAATGCAGAGATGAGCTGGGAAGTGTGGGGGTGATTGTCGATGATGAGGACTTGGTGGACCTGGCTCTCCTTGGTCTTCCGAAGAGTTGGCATTCCTATCAGGACTCTTTCAATGGTCGGGAGAAGTTACCGGGATGGGAGCGACTTTGGTCGGATCTCATGCAAGAGGAGATAAGGCGGATTACCAGGGACGGATCTTCATCAAAGGAATCTGATGAAGAAAATTTCACTTTGGCTGCCAAAGCAAAGAAGAGGAAGAGCAAGAAAGCTCCTCAGTTTGGTTCGAAAGGCAAGAAGCAAGACATGTCCAAGGTGAAGTGTTTTCACTGTCACCAACACGGACACTATGCCACAAATTGTCCGCAGAAGAAGAAAAATAAGAAGGCTGCTGGATCTGCAGTGGGAGAGGCATTGGCCTCCCAGTTCGAACTGGATTTTTCACTGATCGCATGCTTGGTCTCAAGTGTGATGGGATCAGTATGGTTCTTGGACAGTGGTGCGTCATTTCACATGACAGGAGATCGGGATTTGTTTTCAGATCTGGAGGAAAAAGATCTTGGAGTGCACATCGAGATGGGCGATGATGGTAGATACGGTGCGACCGGTATCGGTACCATTTCCTTTGAGAGGGAGTCTGGTAAACCCTTCGTATTGAAGGAAGTATTGCATGTTCCAGGATTGATGAAGAATCTGATCTCTGTGGCGATGTTGGAAGACAAGGGGTACGATGTGGTCTTCAGCGAAGGAAAAGCTTTCCTGCGCAGTAAGACAACTGGAGAGACCCGGAAGATAGGGGTTCGAGTCAAGAACCTTTATCAGTTGCAAGTAGATGGCTGCGCAGCAATGGCATGCAAGGCGGGAGAAGTGGTGAGCCGGGATGATGAGGGCGAACTGTGGCACAGGAGATTGGGCCACCTTCACCATGGAGCCTTGAAGATTCTGCAGCAGATTTCTACTGGACTTCCTAAGGGCACCCTTGCGCAGTCAGATCAGTGCAAGGGGTGTACTTTAGGGAAGTATGTGAAAGCCACCTTTCACGAGAAGGATAGTCGCGCCACGACGATCCTTGAGAGAGTTCACACGGACGTGTGTGGTCCTTTCTCAGTTGCTTTGACAGCAAAGCACAAGTATTATGTGATCTTTGTTGATGATTTCTCTCGAAAGTGCTGGATCTTCTTCATGCAGAAGAAGAGCGATACATTCGCGAAGTTCTGTGAGTTTAAAGCACTGGTCGAGAAGGAATCGGGGAAGAAGGTGATTTCTCTAAGGAGCGACAATGGTGGTGAATTCATCTCGGCTGAATTCAAGGAGTTCTGCAGCGCAGAAGGGATTCGAAGAGAGCTCATCGCACCCCATAACCCACAGCAGAACGGGGTGGCTGAGCGGAAGAACAGAACGATCGTGGGTGCTGCACGGGCGATGTTGCATGATCAGGGCCTACCCCTTCACTTGTGGGCCGAGGCATGCAATACAACAGTATATGTGCAGAACCGTTGTCCTCACAAGGTTCTTGGCATGAGTACACCGGAGGAGGCTTATTCTGGCAAGAGGCCTGATATTTCCCATTTGCGGATTTTTGGTTCTACTGTCTACATGCATGTGACGAAGGATGCGAGAAGGAAGCTGGATCCAACTGCTGAGGTTGGAATATTTGTGGGGTACACTGATACACCTCACAACTATCGGGTGTATTTGTCAGACAGTCGCAAGACTGTTGTGCGACGGGATATAAAATTTCGGGAGGAGAAAGCCATGCAGTGTTCGCTTGAGAGGGAGCTACACTTGCATGCAGATGAGGAGCTGTTAGTTCCTAAGGAGGAGCTTCCGGATGTGGATCAGCCACAAGAGGAGGTTCAGGAGGTGGAAGAAACCACCCAGGCAGCGCCAACCATCGGAGGGCGCATGCGCACTACAGAAGCTGAGCGACTGGCTCGGGATGCAGAGAAGGTTGTAGGACCACCTACAGCACAGCGCAGACAGAGACAGTCACCGGATCGGTACAATGGATACATGGCTCTTGTGAGTCAATGTGTTGTGACGGAGCCATCCTCTTTTGAGGAAGCTGTGGAGGAACCCGCATGGGTTGATGCCATGATCGAAGAATATGATTCGATCATCAGGAACAGTGCATGGGAGATTGTCCCAAGACCGGTGGGAAAATTAGTGGTGGGTTCGCGATGGATCTACAAGGTGAAGCAGGCGGCTGACGGGAGTGTGGAGAAGTACAAGGCGAGATTTGTCGCCCGTGGCTTCTCACAGATCGAGGGGATTGACTATGAGGAGACTTTTGCACCTGTCGCAAGGTGCTCTTCCATACGGACGATCCTTGCTCTCTCAGCGCAGATGGGGTGGCACATTCATCAGATGGATGTGAAGACTGCGTTCCTCAATGGAGTTATTGAGGAAGAGGTGTACATAGAGCAGCCTGAAGGTTTTGAGATCTTCAGCAGTGAGTCGCATGTGTGCGGACTCAAGAGAGCACTGTACGGGCTGAAGCAAGCACCTCGTGCTTGGTACACTCGGATAGACAGCTACTTCACCGGGCTTGGATTCTCCAAGAGTGAGGCGGATCCTAACATGTACCAGATTGTGGTGGAGGGGAAGCTGTTGATCATCGTACTGTATGTAGATGATCTGATTTTGACTGGCGATGAGCAGTTGATACTTTCATGCAAGGAGGATCTTGCACGAGAGTTTGAGATGAAAGACTTGGGCATCCTTCATTATTTCCTGGGATTGGAGATTTGGCAGCGCAGCGGAGGACTGTTTGTTTCTCAGGGCAAGTATGCCCGGGAGATTCTGGAGAGGTTCAACATGCAAGGCTGCAAGCCTGTTGACACTCCTCTTTCTGGTGGTTGGAGGAAGGAGGATGCTACTTCAGCGGAGGTAGTGGATGCCACTGTCTATCGACAGTTGGTGGGGTCGCTTATGTATCTGGTCAATACACGACCCGATATATGCTATGATGTTAACCAGCTTTCGCAAGCTATGGTTAAGCCTACCAAGATCTTCTGGAAGGCAGGCAAGCATGTATTGCGTTATCTTAGTGGCACATCGGGATATGGTCTGTGGTACAGATAGGAGGATGGAGTGAAGCTTTGCGGCTTCACTGATCCAGATTGGGTAGGGAGCCCAACAGACCGAAAGAGCACATCTGGAGGAATCTTCAGTATCGGGTCGACAACAGTTTCCTGGTACAGTAGGAAGTAGAGATCCATGGCACTCAGTTCAGCAGAGACCAAGTACATGGCAGCAAGCTTGGTTGCATGCGAGGCTATTTGGATGAGGAAGATCCTCGTCGAATTGTTCGGGTCGCACTTGGAGCCTACTGTGATTTATTGTGATAACCAGAGTTGCATTAAACTCTCGGCTAATCCAGTATTTCATGATAGATCCAAACACATCGACATCAGGTACCATCATATCAGAGATTGTGTGCAGCGGAGAATCATGTTACTTTCATATATTCCCACGGAGGATCAGGATGCTGACATCTTGACGAAGGCGCTCACCAGGAGCAAATTCGAATTCCATAGAGGCAGGATAGGGGTTGCAGATAATCCATATCTTGTTGAGAGGGAGTGTTGAAAATGCAACAAGATGATGGAGCTTAGTGAAATGAAGTCGCCTTCACTAAGTGGACCCGCAGGCTATTTTTGGCGCAAAGTCTATTTTTAGACTATGTCTATTTTTAGACATATGGATCATGGTCTATGAGTTGCAGGATGCTATTTATGGATGATTGGTAAAGTTGGTAAAAATAGATGGACCTCTATTTTTAGACATTGGGCGAAGTCTATTTTTAGACTGCCAGTCTAAAAATAGATCAGTGAAATATTATTAGCCCTTAATAATATTTGGACTATAAACATTATCTTATCCTCTTGGAGCACTTCAGTTTGATGCTTGGATGTGGCACATGCAGCTGACAGAAGGAAATACACTTTTCCTAAGGGTTAGTTGAGCTATTACATGGTTGACTTCAGTTAGAACTCATGTGGCAGAGTTTGGTGGAGTTGATGAGACAGTTGGTGGAGTTGTGTTCGGTTTAACTTAGTTGAACTAGTTGTATTTAGTCTAACTGAAAAATACACTAGTTATGAGTGGTGTGAATTAATTAATAATTAATTCACTAATTATTAACTCATAAATCAACTAAAGAACACATCAGTTAACAGCAGTGCATGGACAGTTCAGTGAAGACCAGTGGAAGAGATAGGTGAAAGAGCCGGTTTGCTATTAGTTGTGACTATAGTTGTGCATGACACTTGCACAAGCATTGAGTGAGATTACCAATGAGGATTGCGCAGTTGGAGCTAGTGGGATTCGAACTTGGATCTCATCCATAATCCTTTTGGATTGCGCAGTAGAGGCAGGCAAACAGTGGATGAGTTTTGAACCCGTGACTTGTTCAAAACTGAGCTAGTTTGTGTGTAACTTTTTGGAGATAGTACTGAGTACTTGTGAGGAGTATTGTGCTATGTATTGTTACATGTTCTCTTCTATTATAATATATAAAATAGCTGGGGGTTTTCAGCTATAAGCTTTCCCCATTACATATTGTGTTTATGTGCGCATGTGACTGTTTCTATTTCCGCATATTGATGATCAATTGTAGAAGAGGTTATGTGTTATGCATGAATTCGAATTAGTGTGTGACCAGGATAATCTCGGTGGATAAATCTTCATTATTCAACAAATTTCTACATCTTTTAGTTGGTTCTTGCACTGTCAACTTCATAGGAAAGAGTTCAGATTCTTTTCATAGTGACAGAGATTGACCTTTCTTGTGAACTTTCACCTAGATTAATTATTGGACTGTCTTACTATGATTTGAGCCCTTTTGACATAGGTCCTTTTAGAATGTTGAATTCGCCTCAAATAGGTCCTTGTAGAATGTTGATATGAGTCTATATGTATCCTACACCTAAAATAGGCCAAAATTACAATGGCCATAGGGCTGAATTTCAGGCTTGAAATAGGCCAAAATTGTGGATGCTACATTGGCCTAAATTTATAGATTAATGTGCTTACTACAGGTCTACAAGTTAGAAAAAATATAGGTCCAAAAATTCCATCCAGGGGTCTAAAAATATGTCTCGTTTATTTTCTCTCCTACACTATTCTTTAGCTTCTCTTCACCAAGATAATATGATATTAATTGATGCTTATCGGATTTGAACATTGGTTCTTATATATTTGTCTTCCACAATGGAGGTAAATGATTATTGGAGAGGCATGTCATGCCTACATATGTAAGCTAGTAGTCTTTCATGTTTGATCTTAAAAAAATAATTTTTATTCAATGAAAAGGAATTAGGATGTGTATGAGCACTCATTTAAAATATTATAAATTCCTGTCCAAGCTGGTGTCAAACCCATGAAGCAAGTAAACCAAAAATTCATTTTATTATCATTGATTTCATCTTTACATAAGTACATAATTACATAGTCATTATAATGAAGACCTACCTAGTTACATAGTTAGATCTGATTTGTTATACCTTGAGTGTGCATCTAAAGTTCCTATGGAGTTGCCCATATGGCATTCCCACCAAAGGTGTGATCCTGAAACATTGGCCTGACAAAGTAGAAAAGAGTTGTTGAGTCTTATGGTGGAGAAGAGAAGACTGGTTGATACTCTGATCCATTTCAGGCATGCCTTCAAGTTTTCTAACAAGGTAAAACTCAAGAACTTTTTAGCTATGGATTCCTCAAAAGTTATAAATTGTTAACCCACTAGTTGAGTAATAATGTAAAATTAAAGTGTTACCCAGTTCAGTAACAATGCAAACTATTGACTGTTAAATATTGACTGTTATAGAATTTGGCAGTTACATAAGTATGTTGTTAATGCTTACATTTTTTTTAAGTGATAGCCCTTGAAGAATGGCGGACGAAAAAGCTTGAAGTAGCTAAGAAACCTGAAGCAATGAAAGCCAGTGTGAATTCCTCCACACAAGCCAAAAATACGAGTATGCAATTTTTCCATTCAGCTTATGTGTGACTTCAACTGATTGCTTGTCCGTTAGTTGTGGTGGCATATTATTTTTTTGTGACATTAGGTTCTTTTCCTCCCTGCTCCTTTTGGTTCATAGCTCCCAAATTTGGGCGTGTGTTTATACATTATGTATTGTGGTTCCCATGAACATAGATGGTGGAAAAAGTATTGGAATTACCTTATGTGCACTTAGCCTTGGGTATAATTTCCATAGTGGAAGCATTCCTATGGAGCTTGGCATATGGCACAAATTGCAAATATTAAATCTAGCAGGAAACATGCAAAATGGGTCAATTCCCCCAAGTCTTGGGTCAAACCCATGAAGCAAGTAAACCAAAAATTCATTTTATATTATTGACTTCATCATTACATAAGTACATAATTACATAGTCATTATAATGAAGACCTACCTAGTTACATAGTGAGATCTGATTTATTATACCTTCAAACTAGTTCTTTCTTTTAGTTGGTTCTTGCACTGTCAACTTCATAGGAAAGAATTCAGATTCTTTCAAACTCAATATAAGCAGCTATTCCAAGATCCTCGAATGTACTATTTCACTGTGTATACATATTACTGTTTTCACCTTATTTTGTGCTTCGATTGTAAATACTTCACTGTACATGTCTCTGACTTCTGTTGACCATTTCTGTGAGACCCTATGTGATACCGTCAAACTGAAATGGCATACTTCTCATCAAGCTGGGATGGCACTGAACCAGTGAGACCTTTCTCACTGTGGTAGCACGAAACAGTGATAGACTTTTTACTGTGGTAGTTCCAAATTGTAGTGTCATACTTATCATGTGTTTGATTATACCGAGACTGTAGTTGACCTGTGATTATAACACTGAAGATCTTCACTGTAATACGGATTATACTGATATATTTTTGTCACACTGAGCCTTAACTGTAAATACACCTTTATAACTCATTCTCGTCACTGCTGTGGTATCGAAATAATCTTATACGAGTAGTACTGAATTGAGGCAGAGGTAATTTCAACACTGTGATGTCATTGAGATTGCAATGTTACTGAGATCCTTCTTTTCATAGTGATAGAGATTGACCTCTCTTGTGAACTTGCACCTAGCTTAATTATTGGACTGTCTTACTATGATTTGAGCCCTTTTGACATAGGTCCTTTTAGAATGTTGAATTCGCCTCAAATAGGTCCTTTTAGAATGTTGATATGAGTCTATATGTATCCTACACATAGGTCCTTGTAGAATTTTGATATGAGTCTATATGTATCCTACACCTAAAATAGGCCACAATTACAATGGCCATAGGGCTGAATTTCAGGCCTGAAATAGGCCAAAATTGTGGATGCTACATTGGCCTAAATTTAGAGATTAATGTGCTTACTACAGGTCTACAGGTTAGAAAAAATATAGGTCCAAAAATTCCATCCAGGGGTCTAAAAATATGGCTCGTTTATTTTCTCTCCTACACTATTCTTTAGCTTCTCTTCACCAAGATAATATGATATTAATTGATGCTTATTCGATTTGAACATTGGTTCTTATATATTTGTCTTCCACAATGGAGGTAAATGATTATTGGAGAGGCATGTCATGCCTACATATGTAAGTTAGTAGTCTTTCATGTTTGATCTTAAAAAAAAAAAATTTATTCAATGAAAATGAATTAGGATGTGTATGAGCACTCATTTAAAATATTATAAATTCCTCTCCAAGCTGGTGTCAAACCCATGAAGCAAGTAAACCAAAGATTCATTTTATTATTATTGATTTCATCTTTACATAAGTACATAATTACATAGTCATTATAATGAAGACCTACCTAGTTACATAGTTAGATCTGATTTGTTATACCTTCAAACTAGTTATTTTTTTTAGTTGGTTCTTGCACTGTCAAGTTCATATGAAAGAATTTAGATTCTTTCAAACCCAATGTAAGCAGCTATTCCGAGATCCTCGAATGTACTATTTCACTGTGTATACATATTACTTTTTTGACCTTATTTTGTGCTTCGATTGTAAGTACTTCACTGTACATGTCCTTGTCCTGCTTTGGGCTTCGTTTTCATACCTAGCTGATCGAAAATTTTCGGTTTTTGTGTTCAACAGAAAGGCAAACTAGGCGCAGTTAACTTCTGCATAGCCTGCAAGCAAAGACAATGCAGATTTTAAACTCCTAGTCATGAAATTCCTTGGGGAATTATTATTTCACCAGTTAAATTCTAACCTATGAAACTGTGTGGAGAAAATGCCTCCTTCCCCGGCTCTAAGGTGTTCACCTGCAAGGGACTGCCAAGTGGAACGGCACAAAAGGGGACGAAGTCTGCAGATCACCCCACATGCTAAGGATAGGGATATGACGCTGACCTTGCTCTGTTCCAGGATATGCTGACAAAGGAAAAATATAGTTTCTTGCAGAATTCGGGATTTCACAGCAAAGCCACCTTCAAATCTTCTTGCATCAATAAGTGATTGCCGCATATCACGGACAAGAGGTTCATCACCTGCAGCAAGGCGTGGGTTGTCTCTTGCATCAAGGCCTCGAAGTGAGGCTGGAAATAGATCCAGGCAACAGTCTGTTTCCCCAAAAGTTTCTAGAAGTGTGAGCTCTTCGAAGAGCCATGATCGTGATCATTTCAGCTCCCAAAGTAAGGGATTTGCAGTTTCATCTTGTGAGGATGAGATGGATTCCATTCAATCTGCATTTTTAGGGAAAAAAATAACAAGCACTGTGAGCATGGTAAATCAGCAAGGAACAAGGAAACATGAAACATATCCAAATAGTAGAATTCAGTCATTCTCCAAAAAACCCACAAGATCAACATCAACAATTAATATTTCACCAAGCTCTGTACCAAAGAGATCCTTTGACTCTGCATTGTGCCAAATGGTATGCCTCCTATCTTGGAGTATTGGTTTTTTAAGCTTGCAGTGATGTTGTTAGCTCTAATTGCATGGGTTTCCATTTTTCGTTGTTTGACACAACAATATTTTGTTATCTCCTTTCATGTATTTGCATTCTACTTGATTCCTGTAAAGTGAAAGCTTGAGGGTGTTATTCCTAACTGATAAGATTGGGATATCATTGACATCAATCCTCACATGGAAGCAAGGCATTGCCTAATTTAGGGTTGTTTTAAGTTTTCTTTTCCCATGTGTTGATCTTGTTTTGAGGCTTCAAGTTCAAACATATGCACTAAAATGCAGTTGACATCAAAACTGTGAGCCATCTCCAAATGTTCTAAATACCAAAAAGGGACTGTAAGCTAAGCTAAAATTGTTGAATATGAGTTGTGCACGAAACAGTAAAAAAGTCATGATTTTATACCATATCTATGGTATTATGGCATCTACATACTCTATTTGACAAACATATGACCAACCAAAGACACATTGAGATACACATTAAAATAACATAAATGTTGAAAACATCCAATGCTCCCGAGTCCCAACTCAACTGATATCTGACATACATGTAATCTTGAAAAATTATGTTCTGAGAAAATAGTGGCAGGCTTTGCTTAGAAGTCAGATAGTTAGTATAATACTATTCTAAGTTATAGGATATCAATTTATGCACATCTTCTTGTCATTTGGCGTAAATGTTACAACATTCTATAAGAATGGAAAATCTGGATTCAAACACTTACTGAAGTAAAGCAGGAAAAACCTTCTGGAAACCTTTTTCTAGCTTGGAAATGTTTTGAATTACAAATATGTAACAAAGGAAAGGATCGTTTACCTTTTAGTTCCAATGAGAACTATTGGAACACCAGGTGCAAAATGCCTCAGCTTAGGAAGCCACAGCATAGTCATTGCGGAACTTATGTTAGACA
This sequence comes from Pinus albicaulis, assembly GCA_034641835.2. Classification (NCBI taxonomy): domain Eukaryota; kingdom Viridiplantae; phylum Streptophyta; class Pinopsida; order Pinales; family Pinaceae; genus Pinus; species Pinus albicaulis. Next base: position 951,132,567 of record CM076582.1, read on the forward strand.
ACCATTTTAGTAAACAAGACATCCTCACATCAAAATTTCAAGATATTATATTTGTTTGGGTGGAAAAAATGTGTCTTCTCACAAGTTAATTTCAAATAGAACCCAAAATAAGATTGCATAAAGCACAATCCACATAAAACAAACCTTTTTGGTAATATTCTCATAGCTTGCCTTGCTAATAAGAGAAAATGCCAGAATAAAAACACCTGCTCCCCTGTAGCTCAGAGCTCTTAATCTATTGTAGTCCTCTTGACCTGTTCCACCAAATTTTCAGAGAGGGCCTAAAATCTAAACTCCTAGAATGGTTACTCTTTGAAATAACTAGCAATGCACATAAAATGATTGTTTAAGAACTTTAAACCCAAGAAAACACATCTAGGAAAATAAATTCATCCTACAGTTTAACATGAAATATAGAATGTCTTTAAACAGAGACTACCGAAGAACAAGCAAATCTTGGATAAGAACTCCGATTCCACCATTAGTACCTGTTGTACCCCACAGACCAAGGTTCACCGTGTTGCCATCCACCACAACATTTGCACTGAAGTTATCAAAAAAGTTGGTACATAGTCCTGAGATCCACCATAAAAACATATAATTAATATTGCAACCTCAACCAGACATTAATAAAGTAAATTAATACCAATTCCAAATAACACCAAAAGTTGAAATGTGCACAAATCTTGTCACTTGTCAGCTAATTTATGCCATTATGTTCATTAAAATACTGCCCAGAAACTCCTTTAAAACCCTTTCACCAACAAAAAACTATTAAAAGTACTTGCCTTTCTCTATTTTCAAAACATAGTGAAAAGGCTAGAAAATCTCTGGATCGAAATCCAGCAAAATTTTCCCTAACTTGGAAGCACTAACGCTTAAATCAAGAGATCTATTAAGTAATCTCTACCACAATAAATTCAGACACTAGCCGATAATGTCTTTAAAATCCTTTCTGTTGACCAAAAACCATTAATTTATCTTGTTTATCCCAAATTCGATAATACAGTGAAGAACTAGGAATAAGCTAATCAACTATAACTAATTTTCCCCAACTTAATAAAGCCTACAATTTAAATTCTGCAATATGATTTTGTTTCACAGTTAAATTCATTTCCACCCAAAAGTTTCCTGAGAAGTTGAAACGCATTCTGCCAACCAAAATCCATTAAATTTAATCTTTCCCTGTTACCATAATACAATAAGTCCCGGGGCTTAGCTCAAATGGATGATGCCAATGTTGCTAGGATGTTGTTGGTAATCCAGCAGGCTGTGCAGGTCCCTAGTTCAGTTCCCATGGGCCAGGTGCACTAGTGAACACCACTCACTTTTGACTTGGTACCATCCTCAGAACAGGGGAGAAGTGTCCTTGAGTATCCCTAGGGAGGTTTTTAGTGCCCTAAGTTTCCCTAGGGAGTTATTTTCATCACCTGCATCAAGGCATGGGTTGTCTCCTGCATCAAGGCCTCGAAGTGAGGCTAGAAATAGATCAAGGCAACAGTCTGTTTCCCCAACAGTTTCTAGAAGTGTGAGCTCTTCGAAGATCCATGATCGTGATCATTTCAGCTCCCAAAGTAAGGGATCTCCAGTTTCATCTTGTGAGGATGAGATGGATTCCATTCAGTCTGCATTTTCAGGAAAAAAAAAAAAGAACAAGCACTGTGAGCATGGTAAATCGGCAAGGAACAAGAAAACAAGAAACATATCGAAATAGAAGAATTCAGTCATTCTCCAAAAAACCCACAAGATCAACATCAACAATTAATATTTCACCAAGCTTTGTGCCAAAGAGATCCTTTGACTCTGCATTGCGCCAAATTGTATGCCTCCTATCTTGGAGTATTGGTTTTTTAAGCTTGCAGTGATGTTGTTAGCTCTAATTGAATGGGTTTCCATTTTTCGTTTTTTGACACAACAATATTTTGTTATCTCTTAACTCTGGTCCTTTCATTTATTTGCATTCTACTTGATTCCTGTAAAGTGAAAGCTTGAGGTTTTTATTCCCAACCGATAAGATTGGGATATCATTGACAGCAGTCCTCACATGGAAGCAAGGCATTGCCTGATTTTGGGTTGTTTTGAGTTTGTTCCCATGTGTTGATCTTGTTTTGAGGCTTCAAGTTCAAACATATGCACTAAACTGAAGTTGACATCAAAACTATGAGCCAGGCTTAACAAGTGTCTATTAGTCAATGGCCATCCTTGGTGCCATTGGTGAGTCCTTTTATATGTGCTACTGGAGTAAGATGTGTATCAGAGTAATGGTGTATACTTTCCCTGCCCCCCTCTATTCTAATTTTGTGTATATTCTCTGATTGTTATGTTCCCCCATCTATGGTCTATCATCTTACACGTGCTTGTATGTTCATTGATTTGGTTCTTAAACTATTTTATTATTTCAATATTTTTCTGTCATATCATCACTGCGTTGTTTTTCTTTGGTGGTATTCTGAGTATTTTTCCTTTGGCCTAAAGCTTTGGTGTACACTTCATTAAAATATATAGAAACTAAAATTTTCATATATTTCACTTTATTACTGTTTTCCACATTCCCCACTTCCGACGTTTAATTTGCACCTCTCGGTGCAAATGCTAGTTCTATTATTATTTATTGTTCGAGATCAATTAATATTTTGTATTAAAATTTTTAAATATCTCTTAAAATTGTTGGAATGCTAATTTCTGATTTTGCACTTTCTAAAATCTCCATAATTATGGATGACTGTTTTACTGGTATTGTTTTCTACTTCAATGTTTTTGGCTTAATGCAAGTTAGTTTGCAAAATCTCTTAGATTATAATCCAATGATTGGCTGAAGTTCTAAAATTATGATAGGTCAATCTCAGTTGTTTTAACGAGTCATTGAAAGTCATTGGTTATCTTGTTAGATTTATATTTCCTATATGAAGCCAGCGACTGTGACGATATTGGCCATATGGTGGGTATTTCTGATCAAGGGTTTGACCTATTCATTTTTGTAAAAATATTTGCATGTCAAAAGTATTATCTTCAACATGTATACTTGAGGTTGGATCCAACTTTTCCTTGCTTGACTTATCTTCTAACAGTGTCATAATTTCTCTCCATGGTGGATAAAATAAAAATCAACGTCAACTGTTTGGTTTTCCTTGCTTGCAATATTGATTCAATACAGAAGTAGGATGTCTAAAGCGGAAGAGGAAGATATGAAGCTACATCAGACAAGGTGTTTGCATGTGCTGATATTATAAGAAAGGTCTTGTGCCAACTTGCACTTCTAGTACATTCACATGGAGACGAAGTTTCAAAGATAATTTAGTTCCAAATTTATTAGACTTAGGCTATAAGTTAGAATGTTAAGTTCTGTCAAGCATTGACAATTAAGCTAAAAGCATAAGATTAAAACCAAAGCTAAAACATTGGACTATTGCCTTGTTGTGTAATATTCCACATTAACGAGTTCTACAGAATTCCTGAAAGTTGATGAAAAAGGCCAGAATGATGACACTAAAATTTAAAAGAAGTGTAAAATAACTTGTAATCATGATTTTTTTGTTACCCAGCCTATCAGAGTTTTCTGATTTAACCATAGGAAATTCATTCTATTTTGGAACTGCACTTTGTGATCAGATAGACCAACCAGACATATGCCACTGCTGTTTAAACAAGTTTTATTATTTTACGTCTGTTGTCCAAGTCTAACGCATTAGCTTAGATGAAGAATCTTTTAACAAACCCCAGGACTGGATTTTCCCTTACAAAACGATAGTTAAAAGTATATTCTGGTTTTCTTATGTAATATTTAACTCCTGTATGAGACTGAAGTGATAATTTTGTTGCTTGAAACATTTTATGTGTAAAAAGATTTTCCCAGTTTGTTAACTGTAAGCATGTGCACATTATTTTTCTTTAATATTACTTTGGTTTTGTAGGTGAACATATTTAAGGATGCTGCAGTTCTAATGATCTAGTATATTGACCAAATACATGGTCAAGTATTTGAAATTAAGTATCTAAATATTGGATGAGGTTTAGGCATTGATTACTATCACAAGGGTAAAGCGCTTCCTACCCCTAAGGATCTTATAAATTATGTAAGTCCTTGAAGCTTTTAAGCATTGGCTTAAACTAAGTTACATTTTATTCAAACCAAGTTACTGTGCTGGCCTTGTTACAGCTATTTTGAGAATATATATAGACACTTTAAAGATGTATATTTGCACCATTGGTTGTTTCTTCAGGTAAGAGAGCTGGTATTATCTGGAAATCTTACACTCATTGTTGAGCCTGGGAGATCTCTTGTTGCAAACTCTGGTGTTCTTGTGAGTCGAGTTGTTGGAGTCAAGACAAATGGTAACAAGAACTTCATTGTAATTGATGGCAGCATGGCAGAGCTTATTAGGCCTAGCCTTTATGGAGCTTACCAAGTTAGTACATAAATTTGACTTGGGGAAAACCCAACTTTTTTTGATGATGCATGATTAAAGGGATGATCATTTCCAAATGAATAAAGAAGGGATAATCTGTCCTACTTTTGTAGTCTCCTTGTTGAAAGGAAATATTACTGGTATTGAGATTCCCAGATACTAAATAGACCATTCTTTCTCATGACAGGCACACATTCTGAAAGTTGTGATATGAATCATAAAATTATTTTGAGATTTTGAGATGTTTCTAACTGATATTCTTCTTGATACACAGCACATTGAGCTAATTTCTCCACCTGCCCCAAAGGAAAAAATTCAAACTTTTGATGTTTTTGGGCTTGTCTGCAAGTCTGCAGACTTTTTAGGAAAGGATAGGGAACTTCCAACTCCATAAATGGTGGTTAGTTACAGGACAATAATTATCACACCGGCTAATATATATGCATGATGAGAAGGAATTGATTTTCCAATATGATATTTAATTATTTCTAGAATTATTTTGTGATGCTTCTTTGAAGGCATACACTTGTGGCTTAACTTTGAGTGGCCATCCTCTTTCAGTGGACAGGAATGGTGGTCCATGACGCAGGAGCTTACTGCATGAGTATGGCATCAACTTACAACTTAAGAATGAGGCCAGTAGAATACTGGGTAAGTTGAGTTGTGAATGCATATTTTTGTTTCTAGATTGGAGTGAATGTTATATTTTTAAAGCTTGACAACGTTGATTTTGACGATTGAGAGAATGCTAGACAGATTCAAGATGATGGATTAGTTAAAAAGATAAGACATGCTGAAATAATTGTAGGAGCTTGCTATAATTCATGACATTGTTGACCATCTTGTCTTATAGCGTACAAGAATAGTCAGGGTCTTCTTGTCAAGTTTGCTAGGCTGTTGGGTAGTTGGTACTGAACTTAGGATCTTGAAAATTACAAAATTTTGGTTTGACGTTAACAAATTTTGATATGAATATTTTTTAGAGTAAAATGTAACTACAGATAAACTTTTCAATTTCCTCTTCTGGGCTATTGGTGTGTTCTCTATATGGATTACTTCATAGAGTGTATTTTTATAGCAGTTTATTGAAGGTGTTTGTATGACATCGTTTAAAGTTGTTAGAAGGCAGTTTTGGACCAGTGTTAAAACAGTCTTGTAGAAGCAATTGAAAGTTTTTTTAAAAAAACCTTTAAATACCCCTTTCTAGCACATTGAAAACCTTTTGATGATGGATTTAGAGCAGGTTTGAATATTTAGTTTCGACAGTTATTTGAATCATTTGAAGAGCTAGAGCAATCTCCTTGGAGCGACTATTGAAGGATCTTCGATACCATCATTACTATGCCATTATTCTGGGACAATTATATTAGTGTTCCTTTATGTTAGTGTATCTTTCTTTTAAATTTTAACCTCCTATTACATTCTTTGAAAGATATATAGGAACTAAAATTTCCATATATTTCACTTAATTATTGTTTTCCCCACTCCCCGGCGTTACTTTGCACCTCTCGGTGCAAATGATAGTTACATAGTCATTATAAGGAAGACCTATCTAGTTACACTCTTCAACATTATAACTAAATATAATTTTGATGTTTCTAGGTTGGAGATTGTACTATTTTCATTGGAGGATGCTACTATTGATGCGCACAAGGCTCTTGAGTTACTTGTTAGGATTCTCGCAAAATTGGTTGTCGAAGGGATATTCTTTATTCAAGATATAACAAGGGAAATCAAGGATGGAGGTACATAGCCAGGAAGCTTATTAGAAACGAAGGGATTTTGAGGTATTTCTCAAGAAGAAAATTTCAAGGTAGTCTGCTCATAATTTTAATCCCTGATCAATTTTGTGGTTTATTTGTGATATCTCATGTTGAGTAGTGAATGGTTGGTTAGTTTTTAGCTCGTGCTCACATTTGTTGGTTCCTGAAGCTCGAGCACTTTATAACAAAAATAGGCAAAGTCAAACAACACTAATGGTCCACTAGCTCTCTTTTCTTTTTCCAATATTATAATGAAGTTTTATTAGAGGCACTGTTTGTTTGTTTATTTTGGTTAGAAAAGGGTTTGCTCTTGGTTTTATGTGATTTTCAATTTATCGTATGTAGCATGTTGAGAAATGGGAAAGAATAACGTGATATTTATTATGCAAAAATTGATGTTGAAGGAAAATTGCTTTGACATTGTTGATGTTAAGGTATATGTTATATAAACTATTTATAGTCTAATTTATGTTATATTCTAGTGTTCATTGTCTTTCATTTCTTACAGTGCATTGTGTTTTCTTTTGTTTTCAGAAAATGAAATTAATATTGATGGTAAGAAGCATGAATTGAAAAAAGAGAAGAACAATAACACTGGAGCGACAAATGCAAAAAGAGAGAGGAGAATTGGTTTGGTGATACCCTTAGAACCAATATCTCGCATAAGACACACATCTAAAGACTGATGATCAAATCTTCAGAGTTGGTGAATTCACTTGTAATGCCTTGACAACACAACGATAATGTTTTGAAGTGATGAAACATCATTTCATGTGTAAATTGTAGTCCAACTAATATAAAGTTGGAAACTCATATTGTAATATTTTAACATTTCATATAATATAATTTATATGGTTGAAATTATTTATAGTTGCACTTGATGTTGTTTAGTATTGTAATTAAAATATGCGACTTTGTGTTTTCATATTAGATGAACATGCACATTGTATGACATTTTTTAAATCATACAAATTAATTTATGTTGATTAATAATGAACACAAATAAAATGAATATGCGACTAAATTAGTCATTTAGAATGATTATTAATGAAATGAATATAAACTACTAAATTAGTCGTTTATATAATGAATAAATGGCTACTACAAATGATGAGTAAATTTTGCATATATACGACTATTAGTAGCTAATTTACAGTATCTTATAACACAACTAAAATTTAGTCACATTTCTTCGGTCATTAATTGGTTTCAAACAATGACTAAAATTTGCATATATATGACTATTAGTAGCTAATTTACAGTATCTTATAACATGACCAACATGTTGGTCATAGTTCTTTGGTCATTAATTGGTTTTCTCGGGTGATCATATAGTAATATATTTTGTTGTATATTTGGTCATTAATTGTGACATTTAATGACCAAATCATTGACTAAATGAATGACTAAATCAGTGACCAAATGAATGACTAAATCAATGACAAAATGAAATACCAAATGAATGACTAAATTAGTGACCAAATCAGTGACTAAATCAATGACCAAATATACAACTAGATAACAAAATTGAGGTAACCAATTAATGACTAAGATAAAAACGACCAAAAGTTGGTCGCGTTATAAGATACTGTAAATTAGCTACTATTGGTCACTGACCGAAAAATAGTCGTTTATATGCAAATTTTAGTCGTTTTTTTAGTAACAAATTAGCCATTTTGTACTAGTGATAATTCTCCCTCATCCCAGCTCACCACTTCTTCTGCTTTTCCCACCATTGCAGCGCAACCATCTACCTCCAGCTTGTAGATATTCTTAACTCGAATCCCTATCCTCTTGGTTTGACCCGTTATTTTATTTCGCAGGAAAGCTTTTCCATCGCTGAAAACAACGTCATAACCTCTGTCCTCCAACATCGTGACTGAGACCAAGTTCTTCTTTAGACCTGGAACATGCATAACATATTTCAACATAAATGGTTTAACTGACTCCCTCTCAAAGGTAATGGTACCAATGCCAGTCGCACTGTATCATCCATCGTCGCCCATCTCTATATGCATCTGGAGATCTTTCTTCTCCAAGTCACTGAAAAGTTCCTTATCTCCCATCGTGTGGAAGGAAGCACCACTATCAATATACCACATCTATCCCATTGCGCTTGAAACCAAGCATGTGATCAAAGAGAAATCAAGTTCAAATTGCGAGGCAAGGGCCTCACCAGCTACAGCTCTAGCAACCTTCTTGTTCTTCTTTTTCTGTGGGCAATTAGTGGCAAGATGTCCATGTTTGTGACAGTGAAAACACTTCACCTTGGACAAATCCAACTTATTGCCTTTAGCCTCGGATTTTGAGTGGAATGTATTCCCCTTCCCTTTCCTTGCTTTGGCAGCCAAAGCACAATCCTCTTCATCATCATGCTTTGATGAAGAGTCATCTCTGGTGTTCCTCCTGAACTCCTCCTGCACTAAATCCGACCACAGTCGTTCCCAATCCGGTAGTTTTTCTCGTCCGTTGACAGAGTCTTGATAACTGTGCCAACTCTTAAGAAGTCTCAAGAGAGCCAAACTCACCAAATCATCATCAACAACCGTGATTCCCACACTCCACAATTCATCCCGACATTGGACATACTTTGTGAGATACATAGGAATATTGTCGCCCTTCTCCATCTTGATCTTTTTGATTTTATCCTTCAACGCCAACTTCCTATGGTTGTTGCTGCTTTGGAAAAGATTTGTCAAATCCTTCCACATTTCAAATGGAGTGGCTTTCCCATGAAGGCTTGAGAAAATATAGTCTCGCACACCTTCCAACATAATCCTTCTAGTCTTCGCTACTTTCTTTTGCCAGGCATCAAGTAATGCAACATTCGTCGAAGTGGACTTAGGAACATCATTGTCGATGAATTCCTTCAAGCCATTATCTTCAAGCACTGCCTCCATCCTATCCTTCCATGCAATGTAGTTCGAGTAGCCCTCGAGAGCATACTCTCGCCGCAAACCATTGAAAGCCATTTCGATGTTTACTCAACTATCGCACCAAGAAATTCTTGTAGCAAATTCGAATTGTTTCCACCAACAAACTCAGCTACTGCTTCAAAATTGCAATCTTCTTTGCTCTTATACCATGTAGAACTTTCAATACAGTTATGTATTTCCAGATTCTCCTGATCTAAAAATTATATGCCACTATTAAATATAGAATCCTTCTACTTAAATATTTGTAGAAATTTAATCGCCAATTGCAAACACATGAAGAAAGATCAATCACACATAACACATATGTTTTTTTTTTATCGGGAAAGAATAAAGTTACAAACCCCACTATCATATATTATGTATATATCATGGATCATGAAACAATCTCATTCAAAAATTTAATCCAAGAGCTCTTAGTACAATATACAATCGTCTCACACTGTCATACAAACATTGGCATAAACATGCACCAATTTATTGTCTCCTGACAACCTGCCTCCACTGCGCAATCCCTGCTAATCACAATCCTTGAATGAATTCGATCTTTCCTTGCCTTGACTGCGCAATCCTCATTGGCATTTCCAATGTGTGTTTGGTTGCAAGTGTGCACCCACTATAGTCACCACTGATAGTCAAACTGTCCCTTTCACCTATCTCTCAATTGGGTCTCCACTGGATCTGACATGCATGTAGTTAATAGTAGTAAATCTTCAATTACATGTGAGATCACTCCATGTGAATTAATTTAGTATTTTATTCACTGATCTCTCACTAGTGTATCTTTAGTTACAACTATTTACAACTAGCACAACTGAGTTTAACTACATTACAACTCACATAACTACACATCCAACTCTGTTACAACTTTGTATCACTTAGTTACAACGAAGTCCACTAGCATGTCCCACCAACCAACCTTTGAACTCGAAATTCCTTTAGTCAACTGGCTTGCCACATCAGTTAACTGAAATCAAGTGCTTCAAGAGAATAGATTATTATTTATTGTCTAATTATTGTTAAGAGATAACAGTAATTGACATGCATTCTATTTTTAGACATGCGATCGACGAACTGTCTTCGCAGATGAATTCCAAAAATAGAAGCCCATCCATCCATATAATTTTCTCAACCATCTATAAATAGACTAATGCTATAAATAGACTTTGATCCAAATTCTAAAAATAGACATATCACCTAAAGATAGCCTGCGGGTCCCACCTAATGTAGGTGCTTAATTTTCACTAGGATCATCATCTTGTTGAATCTCAACACAATTTTCTATTAGAATCAAGTAAAATCTTCCTAATTCCTAATGCATAGCTTGATTATTTCATCATAGAGATTCATGGCTTCAACAAATGGGTCACCATTTGTTGAGGCCATAACTAGCCCCAAGTTGACAAACTTGGGGTTTTTAATTTTATTTTTCCAATTTTACATTGACCTTCATTTAAAAATGTGCATTTATTGACTCATTTTATTTATGAGGAATATATTATAAGTTTAATGGGATTTAATAATACTAATCAATTGTTTCATCCTTAAGTTGAATGCAACTTTTTGCTTTGCATCACGACTCATTCATCTTGATTGTTTTCATTTGAAAGATTCTAAGTCACATTTTGATGACAATTTTGATTGTTTAGCTTATGCATGCTTTGATTTTAATTTCATCTTGCATACATGTCATTGGTTTTTCATAATATTTTCCCAAACTCATTTGCACATTTCTCATATCACTGGATTATGTGAATTTTGTTGTTTAACATGCTCTCATGTTTCTTTGTATTGATTTTCATGTCTCATTTTCACATGTGGTTAATGAAATACAATTCAAAATCACATGCCTTCAACAAATGAAATAAGAAAGCATGAAAGGCTAGATATTTGACCAACAAGTGATGTTTACATAAGCAAAAGGCGATTTCATGATGTATAGGGAATTGGTGTTTGGATACATCTAATGAAGATATATCACAATTAGACATTTTGCAAAGTTGTAATAAGCATGGCAATATTAGCATGCAAAATGAAAAAAAAAAAAAATAGATGGTTAAGTAAAGTTGTTCCCAAAACAAATGCGATGGTTCCCTCTTGTATTTTAATGTGTCTCATTTAGTTTTGAAAGTGGTTTTCAATCTATCCTCTTTAGAAATAAGAACCTAATTGTACCCGAAAGATCCATCAAGGGACAAAAGAATTTTGAAATATATTAATAGCTACAAAATTGACTAGTTCCTAAATCTTTGTTAGCACTGATAACATTGTCTAACAATCATGAATTGTGAGAAGCAACTCCTTAAGTTCTATGAAGGAAATTAGTTTATATATTAAATAAATAAGTTAAGCTATAAAATACTTTCCAAAAAAACCTTCCAAAAACATATTGAGTTTGGTTCCTCCTTTAAATTCCATGACTCTGTATGTCATGTTCCTTTCCTAACTTATTTAGTATTCTCTTCATTTACTATTTTAAATTAAACCTTGGTTTGAAAATGTATTTATTTAGTAATTTATTATTATCCATGAGGATTTCATAATTTTGAAATTTCATTGTCACTTTCATTACCTTCTATTGAATTATCATAATTTTTATTAGTATGTTATAGTTTCATTATTTTAATTTCTTATTTTTCCTTAAAAGAATGGAAGAAATCCATATATAATGAACAATTAATTTCCCTTCTTCATATTTTTAAAATTTCATTTCTATTATCCATATATTTTACCTACTATTTTCAATTTTTTCTTCTTCTTTCTAAACTTTTATTTTTATGCTTTAAATTCCCCAAATGAAAATGCTTCATTTTTCTCTTCAAATATTTTAAAATTAGTATTTTTTTTCAATAATTAAAATCATAAGATATATATATATATATATATATATATATATATATATATATATATATATATATATATATATTATCTTTTGAAAAAATTGGAGGATGGAGATCTGCGTGCTCCTCTCCCTCCTCGTTGATGTAGGGTAACCTGTGGCTAGGTTTAGGGTTTTCGTTGGTGCACGACTTCAGCAACTGAACAACCGCATCCACCTGTAGCTAGCCCGTTTTTCCTCTGTAACCGCCCAAGGAACCTCTATTGGGACCGTCGCCGATGAGTTTGAATCTTTCCTGGTTGCTTTTCTCATCTGGCACTAGCTATGGAAGAAGAGATGATAGATTATTCCTCGAACCCCTATGAAGGGGTCTCGATCTAGGCATCCCCTGTGCACCCCTACCACCTAGCGCCTCGCTGTCACTCCATATTCCCTCTGCCACATCTAATGGTCCCTGCTTCCCTCTGCCCTCCTCCCTCCCGTTCCTAGGACGACCGCCCATTGACCTTCCCCTCATTTATGAATCCCCTTCATTTACGCTAGATGACCTGCCTCCCATCTTCCTTGAATCATATTTGCCACCGGAATCTCCTCCTTTCTCCCCGACATCCTTATAATTCCTATCTACATGCCCACAGGACCCGTCCATTCCACCTCCTCAAGGTATTATTTAAGGGCGCCCTCCTACATATACTGGACCTTCATCCTTTGCTCCACTTGATGCCCCCCCCCCCCCACCCACGATCTCGACATACATCCTTTGTATGCTTCGCAGCGCCTCCAATTGACCCTCCTTTGGAAGCCACTGATCTAACTGCCACTGACCCTAGGCTTGAATCTAATACAGGCCCATTAGGCCCAAGCTCTACTCCCCTAGGCATAAGGCGATCCAAGTGCATCAAGCGGGGGGCCAGAAACTTGGACCTCACTCTCGGAGACAGGTTTCACCTGGGGGAAGTTATGGATACTGCTAAAAGGGTTTTGGTTGGCCACGTCTGTGGCCGCAAATATAATCTGAGCCGACTGCGTATTTGGCTCAATGATATTTGGGGACCAATTATGGCTGAGCTTATGGTGGTATTTATCCTCCCCAGGGGTTAGTTTGCCCTTATATTTCAGCGCTCGGAGCAGGTAACATGGGTTTTATCCAAACTCTGGCACATTGAGCAAGCTTTGGTTATGTTTAAGAGATGGAGCCCTCTATTCAACACGGAGCATGAACGGCTTGGTGCAGGGCCGATCTGGGTATGACTTCCAGGTCTACCTCTCCATTTCTGGTCGGAGGACATCATGAAGCATATCGGAAACTCTGTGGGTACATTTTTGGACTATGACAAAACTTATTTATCCATTGACATCATGACTATGGCAAGGATTCTGGTACATATGGACACTCGTGAGGGCCTGGAAGAAGCCATAACACTGCGATGGAGGAAATTTGTTCGTATACAAACCCTGGATTATGAAGGTGTGCCATTTCGATGCCATTAGTGCCATGCGGTTGGGCACCTCTTCAAGGAATGCCCCCTCCTCCACTGACATGATGAAGCCGCAGCTATTGACTGTCCAAAGGCGATGATGCCCTGATCGATCCTCCTCCAATTGAAAAATCCATCGGGAGGTGCAAAGGGAAGCAAGCTCCTCCGGGGCCCAAGCCCATGCCCACTCCTCCTCAACCCCTTCTCCTCGCATGACCTAGGCTCTGGCTATGGCGGCCAAGCTATCTTCGGGTACATATCACTCCACATCCCTTGCTTTTTAATTTATTTCATCTGCATATCCCATGGTTGCACCATGCACATCTCCTTCATCTTCATCTACCTGCCCCTCCCCGTCTTTATCATGTCCTGCATCCCTCTCCCATCTCACTATATCTGATCTTCCCTATTCCATCCCTGACATCTCCCCCACTGATCCTCCCATGGAATCCACATATGATTCTTGGGGATGCCATTCCTACCATCTTCGCTCCCTATCCCATCTACCTACCTTAGAGGTTGGTGGCCTTGGCATTTAGCCCTCTCTCTGATCCAAACAAGGTCGGGTTTGACACTCTTATATATCTAAGGCCATTATATAGGCGGGCCTAGAAGTCGTGGAGGGCAAAAAAAACACACTCGATCGGGTCCTTAGAGCACAGACAACCCTCCCCCTCGTCACCTCATGAAGATCATCTCTTTCAACTGTCGTGGTCTAGCCAGCCCTACTAAAAATCTGGCCCTCCAAAGATTACTAAACTGCACCCTGGTTGACATCATTTTTCTGCAAGAAACCCTTGACTCTTCTGATCATGTTATTTATGCATTATCTGTCATTTGCCCGATATGGACCTTTGTTGAGTAGGGAAATCCCCTCTGCGGACATAGGTGAACCCTCTAGCCCTAGGGTGCGTCTAGCAACAAGGGAACATGTTGGACTCCTAAATTCCTATCTTATAAATGAAATGTGAACTAGAACAGATATCCTACCTCGTTCCAATGCTTTTGTCGTGGCATGTGGCAACAATTCTTTGATCTTTGTCTTCACACCTTGCGCTCCGTGTTGGTGGCGATGTTCATGTGTCTGCACAAATAACAAACAAGCGATGACAACATACAAGCATATACATTCATCTGCAGCAAGTCAAGGAGATCTAAACACTTTTCATATAAATGGAAACAAAGTTGGAACCATAATCCAATCATGTATTAATGATAGAGAAAAAGAAGTTTACAACCTTATGCCTTGATGTTGTGGATATCCTTCGACGGGTTCACTCGTGTGCGTCTCAAGCATTTGTTCGGGATTGGACTTGATGAGGCAATGGGCCTAAACTCTCTCTCGACAATGGATTCTTCTCTGCCTTCTTCTACACACCAGCTATAGTAACAATTGTTCAGCTAGCTAAATCAATGTGAGGAGGAAGAATTTATAGGAGAGGAGGAGGTGGTTTGGGATCCCTCATAAGGTGGAAAAGAGGTCTATCCCTTTGGGGAGTTGCACAATTGTAGGAAACAACAAGAAAAGGGAGGAACTTGACGTTATTTAGTCGAACAAACCATGATGACTCTGCTCACGAAGTTGTTAAGCATGGAAACTTCATTTCTATTTTAAAATACTTTCCAAAAACAGCTCGGCGTGGGTGCCCTTCTGAGATAAAGCTCCAAAGGGCGCGGGGCCCAGTGTTAATTTCTCCATGGGCATGAAGTCATAACTGCCTACTAGCGCCGACCCAAAATCACATGTTTTTGAAGGCCTTATTGAGTAATGATGAACAAAGAATATGTTTTTGACATGCTAAGGGATGCAATGACACTTATAGCAAGGTATGGCAGTACGCAGAAGTCACTAAAATGGTCCTCCAATGTTTGGGATGGGGATTGCAGGGACGGTGACAAAATATTGTGTAACAAATGCCACCTAAAGTATGAGGTCCGAGAGAGAGGGAGGGGTGAAATGCTTTATGAGAACATGCGCAAACCAAAACGTTGTCGTCAAAAGACTTGCAAGAACAAGTACAACTGATATCTCTGATACATGAATATATAGTATGGGTGCAGCCATCCATAGTAGAGTGCATATAAAAATAAGATCTGAGGTATGGATGCAACCATCCAGTAAGAAGGATCATCAAATAGACTCAGGTATGGTCGTAGCCATCCAATCAGAAGAGTCATGCATATAGTTGTGATAAACCAAATCGTCTCGCAGCCTGGATTTTATCAGAAAAAACCTAGGGTCTTGCGCTCCATCTCGACCCGAACAAGTACAAATTCAAACATGCGAATAAATGAACTAAAGTCGAACATGCGAGAAAATCACCTGATTACCAGCCAATGGTGAAAGTTGTTAGCAGGTGCGAGAGAAACCACCAATAATGACAATGGTCCTCGAGGTACCATTAGTACAATTCACAGTATGTGAACAGTGAGCTAAAGTCAAACACGTGCGAAATCACTCGATCGAAGGTTAATGATGAGAACCTATATTCGAATGTGAAGAACTTGTCATTGAGGCATGCAAGCTTTAAGGTACCAGAAGGGAATCTGTGGATCAACTTCCTGGATAATGAGATGAAATCAATAGGAAGTGACCGATCGAAGGAGGGCCATAATGTTTCCCACATCATCGACATGAGACAAGGGAATAAGATGATAGTGAATCAGGACCAAACAGAGGATCAGGGGTTGAAAACTGCAGAAGGAAACTTCTCTTGAACATATTGGCGACACGAGTCTGGAACTTGGCAGTGTTTGACATTAAGGGATCTAAGGCCATGATAACGTGGCAAAGAGTAGATGAGAGGTCAAAATAGATAACCCAAACCTATGGAGCCAGAATGACGAATGTGGGATGTCCCCAACCCGACATGAACTGCAGATAAGTGTCATGTTCAAGAGTGACATATTGTCGATGCGACTGAGAACTGGTTCCATTTTCCCCCACCATTTCTGGCGAGTACCCCAATTATTTTTGGAACAAGATTGAAGGGGATATCATATGCTTTTCATATAAGTTTGTCCTTCGGAAAAATCCATCCTAGTCCATTTTACGAGCCCTAGGAAGGAGGAACTCGGTAACGTCATGGTGATGGTTTCCGATGTCATTTAGGTTTAACGAGTCTGACAAAGGAAGAGATCGACATATTTTCATGTTTAGAGAGTTTGAAAAGAAGCGGAAAAGAAAAATCCAGTAGGTCCCTTTTCTTAGGTAGTCTCACAGATCCGAAAAAGGTAGAAAATAATATATAGGAAAACCTCTTAGTCGTGATTGGCTAAGGTATTCCTTTTTCGTAAATAATCTGTCCCAGCCCGAAAAAAGGGGTAAACGTATACTGGGCAGGTGACGTTTCGTGGCCTTTAACAAGTTCAAAATGACAAGAGTCTCGACAATATTTTCAATTTTTAAGAGTCATAAAAGAGCTAAAAGATGACTCAGGGGGGTGATTTTTTTATTTCTTTTAATTTTTTAATTTATTTATTTTAATTTATTTATTTTAATTTTAATTTTTTTATTTATTTTTTATTTTTTTAATCGAGTTTGAAAAAAATTAATAAAATACAACTCGTCACTTCATCATCATCATGTTTAGGACCTGTTGTTGCACAAGAAACACACGTAAAACCCATTTTTCGAGATAAAACATTAAAATAATTGAAAATAAGCTTAAAAACCTAATTAGGGTTTTGAAAAGGTTATAAAATGATAGAAATAGTAAAAAACAAATTACTTTTCACCTTTTCACCTTCTTGTGAGCATTTTACCATTTTTAACTGTGATATTGTGGAGTTGACAACGTGCAATCCAGGAGGCCATTCGCAAATCTGCTTTCTCCAAGTAAGAGCTCTCAACTTTCCCTGCATTTTAAACTATGTGTTATGTCTTGCATTCTTAATTTTTTATGCCTTTGGGGGAATTTTGTCAAATATTGGGTGCGTGGTTGACGCGGATTCTAGGCACGGAGTCGCACTGACCCACCTAAAATTCTGAAGGGGAGGCACCAATCGTTGCCGCTGTTTGTAAAACAGCAGCGCCAATTGCCTTGGACACAATTACACGACAATTCTCCTAAATAGTCTGATTTAAACAGTTCAAATGTTAATTATGTGACTAATAGAAGCCCCAATTATGGTTTTGCAGGTAGTTAAAAGCCAAAATGGTCATTGAATGGAAAGAAAGAGAACATGGGGAGGAAGAAGAACAAGCCATGGGAAATGAGAGATGCATGGATGCCCTGAGAGACTATGGGCTCTTGAAATTCTTCCTAGCACCATGTCTACGAGCTCAGCTGGAATTACTACAGTATCTAATTAGTGTGTGGGACACCGATCGAGAAAGTTTTATGATTCACGATCAAGAGTTGGAGATAGAATTCTCTAACATATATTTCATCACTGGATTTTCATGGAGGGGAGAAAAACCAATCATGACAAGTTCTTGGCCCATGGGTGAGAGCATGGGCATGCTAATAGATAGAGTTTTCCTAGGAAAAAATAAAGGATCAAAGAGTGGAAAAATAGATATTCAGACAATACCTGATTTGGCATTAAAGGTAGTGTTGCACACTCACGATCCTTTGGATCTCATGCCCCTCATGAAGCTACAAAGACACAGCTTCAACTTGCAGTAGATTGTATGACTCCAACCATTTTCAACTGGGCGAAAGCCGTAAAAATCAATCTGAAGCGCCAGTTAACAAAGTGCAAGAACGACAAGCTAAAACAATTTGGATATGGGTCCATCTTGATATCGTTCATGCTAGAACGATTGCTAATATTTCAACACCAGGAGGTGGTAGTACCTGCACCACCAGCGCGAGAGCCACGAATGGTCCGTTGGGCGGAGTTTATGCCTCAATTGGGAGGTGGTCAACATATTTCATGGAAGCCGAAATCCTTCGATTGGCTCCGCCGACAACTCGTCATCGTAGAGGACTGGCCGTAACCAGCACCGATTTCATCGGTGATCCAGATCTTCCACTCTCGGAAGGAGAGGATTGGGATGAAGCATTTGGTAAAAACTCAGTTTTTGATTTTGATGAGTGTTATGTTGTTGTTGTCGTTGTTTTATTTTTCTTTTTTAATCCATGCATTGCAGATGTTGGCCCAGAGAGACCTGCAGCGATGCCCCCCATAGTATGGAGGGTCCCACGCTATTTTTAGCCGGCCCCTCAAGGTGAGGGAAGCGAGGAAGAGTAGATCGCGCAACATGGAGGGACTCACATTATATGAGATCCCAGATTATATGAGCTTCAAGGATGTTCCTCATACGTATCAGAGGCACACTGCAAGAGTGTCTAACTAGATTCACCATTTATTGAGGTGGCTTGTGCGTGCAGTGACATGCTATCATGAGCATCATGCTGATTAGACGCCTAGGCTTTATTTATGCATATTTTTGAGAGACATGATGTCTCGGGATGTAACCAAAACACACATATTTTTTGAAATTATGATGCAAACAATTGATATATATATATATATATTCTGGAAATATATTATGTGATGATGATGCTTTTACAAATTACGCAAATGTCTATCTAATACAATATTGGCTATTGCATCAGTTAACACATTCATTCTTCTAGGAATATGATGATATATGATATAATCAAAATTCCTTTCTAATAAACTAACACACATATACAACCTTAAAATCTGAGGATTTCTAACAGAGTAATGCCCATTAAGTTGGAGAACAACAAGCTGAGAATCTAAGTTCACAATTAATTCATGAATGTCGAGATCAATGGCCTCAGTTAAGAGTTTAATGACGACACTGTATTTAGCGACATTATTAGTTGTTCATCCTATACAAATACCTAAAATGTCTATCAACTCACCATTAGGATCACAAATCACCCAAGCTATAGAAGACAGATTCTGGGTACTGCAGGAGGCACCATCTGTGAAACCAACATAAGGAGTGACAGACATATGCACAATAAGCAACGAAATAGTAAGCAGAAAAAAAATGCTCCAAAGCACACCAAGCCAAAAAATGTACAAAAATTAAAAACACTTATGTACAAAAGGACATGCACGAGAAACTCATGCATAGTATTTTTTGAGGTACAACCCATTTTTGGGTTGATTCAAAGGATAGCCTTCATAGTCAATTAGCTCATAATCCCCGTACTACAAAACGTGCTTAATGATATAGGGCCTATGCCACATGGGTTCGAATTTTCCTTCCCCCAGCTTATCATGAGCTTGGTCATATAAGAGGACTGGGTCTCCTTCTACAAAGGTACAAGGGGAAACTGTCTGATCAAAATGATCTTTGACCCGCTTTTTGTGTGCTTCTATGACTAGAGCAGCAAAACGGTGAGTTTCATTTAACCTCTCCAAATATAGAAGACGCTCTTCCTTTGGCGAGGTATTAGGCAGTAATTTAATAGCTATGTTGAGAGAAGGGATTTCTCATTCAATCGAAAGGGTAGCTTCCAGACCATAAACAAGCTGGAATGGACTGAATCTGGTTGCATCCTTCACCGAGGTTCGATAAGCCCAAAGATTTTAAAACAACATGAGATGCTAGTTGGACTTGTGCATCCCAATCGTACGCTTAAGCATAATGACTAGAACTTTGTTCACGGCTTCAACCTGGCCATTGGCTTGAGGGTAGTATGTCGTTGATCTGTCATGATGTAGACCAAATGTAGAAGTCAACTCAACCATCATGTAATGGCGAAAATCAGAGCCATGATCGGCGACAATGGCTTGAGGGACACCAAACCTGATAATCACGTGCTTGAACAGAAATTGTGCAGTCGTCTTACAATCAGCTGTGAGTGTAGGCATTGCTTTGGCCCATTTAGTGAAGTAGTCCATGACTACGATAATATAAGCATTCCCCCCCACCCGAGTGAGGGTTACACGTCATAAAATTGATGCCCCACTTCGCAAAGGGACCAATAGTAATAACGGGATGGAGGTGTGTGGGTGGCACACGCATATTGTGCTCGTAAATCTAGAAATCGTGACACTTACAGACAATGAAAATGTAGTCTTTAAAAATGGTAGGCCAGAAATATCCAGCACAAAGGATTTTTTGCGCAGTAGCATATCTAGACATGTAACCACCATATTATAAATGACATGCTCGTCACCATTGTCATCGTCCTGTACCAGAACCATGGCAATAGTGATAAATGCACCAGCCAAGTAGAGGGAATAGTTGTGATGATAATTGGGTAGACGCAAAAGAGGAGCATTGATAAGAAATGTCTTCAGTGCATCGAAAGATTTTTGGGCAATCTCATCCCAGAGGAACGGAATGCCTTGCTTAAGCAATTGCGTGAACCCTTTGGCTACTTCAGCATAGTTCGGTATAAAACGGCGTAGGAAATTAGATTTCCCTTGTAAACTCTGCAACTGATGTAAAGAGGAAGGGGAGGGGAGATTGACAATATCTTCGACCTTAAGAGGGTCGATACAAATTCCGTCTTTAGAAATGATAAACCCAAGGAGTCTACCAGAATCGACGTAGAAGACACACTTATGCGGATTGAGCTAAATGTTATAGTGTCTACAACGAAGAAAGATTTGACGGAGGTGGTCCAGGTGGTCCTTACGCTTAGCGGAATGATCCGGAAGGTCATCCAGGTAAGGTTGAACAATGCGCTTAATATCATGAAAAGCGTACGACATTGCTCTTTGAAATGTGGCCCCAACATTCTTAAGACCAAAAGGGAGATTCTTGTATGCGAAGGTGCCCCAAGGACATATAAAGGCGGTCTTGTGTTGATCAGCCGACAGAATATTGATTTGGTTGTAACCAGAGAACCTGTCCATAAGGGAAAATATCTCACTCCCAGCACGATCGTCAATGATCTAATCGATGAAAGGAGTGGGATAGTTGTCATTAGGACAAGCGCGATTGATGTGACGGTAATCCACACAGACACGAATAATACCCTACTTCTTATCCACAAGAACGATGTTAGAAACCCATTCCGTTAAAGGGATCGAATAAATGAAGCCATATTTGAGAATTTTTTCAACTTCTCCCTTGATGGTGACTGCCTTTCTAGGATGCACGAGATGCAAACGTTGGCGAACAGGCTTTGCATCAGGATAAGTACGAATCTGGTGCACTACTAAACTCGGATTGATGTCGGGAATTTCTTCGTAGGACCAAGCTAAAACATCTCAAAACTCTCGGAAGAGAGTAGTATAAACCTTGATCTCATCAGGAGAACATGCCACCCCAATGTGGATGTTCTCAACAACTCCCAGTTTAACGGAGATTTCAATAGGCATCGTTTGTGTAATGTTTCCCAGGTTACCTTCTGCAAAAAATTCATGTGTCAGGATGGGCGTTTGAAGTGAACGGGAAGCAGTTTGGGAAGCAAATTTCTCAAGACAAGTGGACATGGCCCCAAGGCCAAGCATAAAGGAGGAACGATGATTACTGTCGTCCTAGGGAGGATCCTTAAGAGACATGGTTTCCACGATGGCCTCATCAGTGGGAAATATCTCATTCAAGGGATTAGGAGAATCCAAAGTGTCGAGCCAAGGGGATTGAGAATATGTGTCGAGAGACACACTCAAAGGAGTATGATCAGAGGGAGGAGGAGTCGAAGCCGAGCTGATTTCACAATAATCAACTTCTATTGGGCTTAACGACATCGCGTCACCAAACGAATCTATCTTCTCGGGCGAAGGGATGATCCATGGATCAGAAGACGTGGAGATCATGTTCACCTAAGCAGTAGTGGGCGGGGGAAGAGAAAAAAGATCCATAAGGGTGGTATCTTTGAAAAGTTTCGTCCTTATTCTCTCATGAGGCATAGGAATACGGTCGACATATGGAACTTTGATCTCAAAGGACGTGGAAGTGAAAATGGACAAATGATCGATAGTGATGATCTTTCCTTCGTGCAGAAATCGAAGAACACGAAAGAGAGTGGACGGGACGCATAACATAGCGTGATTCCAACTGCGACCGAGGAGAAGCTTATAATTGAGCTTGGCGTCAATGAATTCAACCTCAACGTTAATCATTTTTCCCTCCAACGTACTAGGTAAGCTGGCGAGAACACCAAGAGGGTGAGATTCCCTTCTGTCAAAAGCTTCTTAAGCATTTGGAGATTGATTAAGGGCTAGAGAACCAATGGCTTTCCAACATGCATAAGACATGATGCAAGTAGATGCACCCTCGTCCACAACCGCTCGATGGATCTTCTTTCCATTAATCCCAACTTGGATAATCAGTGCAACCTGGTGAGAGAGACTAGGAATGAAATTTTCTAAATCAAAAGTGATAAGGCTAGAATCGGCGAGGTCAACCCCTCCGATGGCAGATAGCAAAGCCTTCCGTTGTGATGGACAACTCTGAAGTACTTCCAATGTGGACATAGCAGATGGTGCCTAAGCCAAATCCTCATCAATACTGTAATGTTGAGCAGCACGGGCATTTGGGTTATAGGAATACTTCCGGAGTATGCCTTTAAAAGGTGGTCGTACAACAGGCTCAGGACTAGGCCTTTCAATGTGAAGAGCACTAGAAGTAGGAGGGGGAGGAGGACCATAAATGATCTCTTTCCTTGTTGCCTGACGTGGTTCGGTATAATCTTTCAATATGGTAGCAATAGAGACGGGTGCAGTACCATGCATCATGAAAACCTGAGAGCCAAACAGGGCCGATTACTGAGGTTGCTCCACCATCTGAGTTTGCTGCGTTGGGAATGGTTCTTTAAGAACTGCTGGAGTGCCTTGAGTGCCTTTGAGAAGTCAACTCACCTTGACCCATCGTGGATAGTCCTTGGTGCAATTCTCGTCATCACAAATCAAACAAGGGTACTTCGATTTACGTTTCAAACCATCATCAGCACTAGGTTTCAGAGAATACTGTTTCGGGGTATTGGATTTGGCCTTGCCTTTACCCTTTTTCTTACCTTTGGAAGTTTTATCCGCCGAGGTGGATTGGACGGAATTCACTTCCGCGGTCTTGCTAGGATTTGGAGGTGGCTAAGAAGCAATATCAGTGGAAGAAGTAGATTTTTGTTTCGCAGGATTCAGAGAAGACTTACGAGAAGTTTGAGACATAGAACCAATGATATTGTCGACAGATGGCGTTGTTAGTGCTTTGGTAGTTCCATGTCACGGAACATCGGGCAAGAGTTCATATAACATGCAGATTTAGAGTACACGAGATCGAGGTACTGGGCATGAGCGATGGCTTGTTCCTCAGTAACACATGCCCCCGTAGTGATGTTCTTAGCAATCAGACCGATAAAAGAGGTAGTGAACCAATCAGTCAGAAGTTGATCAAGAATCTCAAACTTGATCAAATAACGATGCGGCCTCCAATCATGAATATGATCAGAGATATGAGTATCCCAATCCTATTTCAAGGATGTTAGGAGATGCGTCACAGTTTCATAACAAATTGGTAACTGAAAGTGCGTGATGAATGCCATGGCAAAGGATTTGAAATCTTGAAAGATTCCACGAGAGAGCTCAATGTACTACTTTTCAGTGGCACCAGTGAGAGTCCTTTGGAAAATACATAGTTGAATTGAATCGTCAACCCAAGAGTTAGAGGAGCACCAAAGATGGTATGTCATAACATGCGCTTGGGGTTCTTCTCTAGACTTGCCTTCAAATTTGGGAAAATCACCAGGGATTTTGGTAGGAACTAGGGGCCAATATGGATTATGAAGGATAGGATCATTTGTCGACTTCGACACATCAGGCAGTTCCAGTGTAGCAAGAAAGGGAAATTGTGGATTAAAAGGCACTACAGCCCTTTGATAGAGACCAGTATTGGGATTCCAACTAGGCTGAGAAAATTTATGACCCCGTATGTTCTGTCCCGGAGGATTTTGTCCATAAGGGTTGTAGTTCTGATAATTCTACCCATACACCACTTGAGGACCAGGATATTGATTATGAGCGAACCACTGAGGCCTTGTCTGAGCAACATATGGATTTTGTTGTGGAATGTAAGCAGTGCCTTAGGGCGAACCTTGTACCATCGAAGGTTGACCTTGAGGAATAAAAGGTGGGCCCTGAGGTTGCACGGGTTGCTCCTGGGTTGCAGGTTGACCCGGATACTAAGGTTGGACAGGTTGTCCCTAGGGTGCAGGTTGGCCTGGATGCTGGGATTGAACAGGCAGTCCCTGGGGTGCAGGTTGGCCTGGATGCTAAGATCCACTGGGCTATCCCGGAGGCACAGGTTGAACCGATGGTTGAGATGAGCTAGGTTTCCCCTGAAAACTAGGTTGGCACGGCTAAGCAGCAGAGGGTTTACCTTGTTATACAAAATTTGGGCCTTGCTGAACATAAGGCTGGTTCTAATGCATAAAAGGGAGCTTGAACCTACTCAAAACCTTGAGGGAAGTAATTATGTTGCTGAATGGCCATTATATACTGGTTGTACGTCAAACCTCCAGGGATAGGATTAGAGGAGGCAGGTGCACTACTAGTGGGTTGATAGACTCTCGATACATGAGGCTGTGATCCACTCACGACGGGTCCAACAGGTATCGCGAAAGCAATAGGAAGCATCCCACAAACAACAGAAGATGGTTGTAATGACGGAATCACACTAACATATGGTGCAGATGAAGCCACACAAATAGTGTGTTAGGCTGGGATATATGTAACGAATGTTGACGCGATAGGAGTCGAAGGGGAAGGACCTAATACAAACGACCCTTCCGAAGGAGCCGACGTACTTGACCATATCAGATTTTGATACAAATATATAGCACCATAAATGATCAGACTCAACGAACGATAACCAACCGAGAGAGATGAAGGTTGTGAGGAAGGTTGACCTAAGGCATAAGGAAAATTATCTAGAGGGAACTTATATTATCCCGTAGAAACATAGGCCTCTTCACTACTAATAGGAATTGTGGCATCCATGTCGGATGAAGACACACTGTTGGCGAAAATGCGACAAGCAGTGGCAAATAAAGCACGTGTTAATGGCGATGCAAGCGGTTCTGAGGGTAAAGGGGGATATTCCCTAAAAGAGGCCCAAACATCTGGAGGTTGCCAATTTATATCAAATGGTTCCTCAGGAGGAGATCGAGAGGCAAGAGGTTGAATACTCGGAATAATAGAACGCCAATAGCCTAGAGTCCTAACAGATTGAGATGTCTTCGAAGAAAATTCAGGAGAAGGATCTTCACTACGAGGTAATGAAGGGGACGACGAAACTGGTGGTTCCACCACCATGGCTTTGTTTCAAAAACAAGAGAGAAAAGAGATGATCAATTCGAGGCTTCAAGACCAATCACTAAGGAATTACTTATGAACAAGCCAAGAAAATAACTTTAATGGGCGTGTGATCGTAGGTAATAAATTTTATGACACTGAAACAAAACTCTGCCTTTTCATATTTTAAGAGTCGAGAAAAGGGCAAAAGATGACTCTAGTCACTTTCAAGTTGGACGAGCTTGAAAGGACAAGTGCTCGATGATCTTTTCAAATTTTAGAGTCACGGAAAGATCAAAATGACTACTCAGGAAATCTAAGCAAGAGGGTGTACCAAGCTCCCATGAACTGCAATATACACCTTGGTGATCAAATGAAAGATAAATGACCAAGGACTTAACATACGTGCAGGCAGTCTTCTCGAATGTTGTGTTCGGTGTATCACAGTTACAGGGCGGCAGACTCAACTTCCTATGGATAAAGGATTACAACCTATGAGGGTCTCCCTTTATATACTCGACGGTACTGGGAGCACAAGTCCGTGCTAGCACTATCTAATGCTAGATGGCGAATGACAACTACTAGGTTTAATGACGCCGGAACACATCACTAGCCTAGACCTCTAAATATGAGTGTTAAGTTTCAATGCTTCCTTAGATTGATTGAGTTCATTTTAAAATTAATCTTGAAATTATGTTTTAGTTTCAAGGCCTTACCGAATGTAATCTCAAATCTCTAATGCACAACTATATGGGAAAGAATATAATTCCAATTCGATGAACAACTAGCTAAGAGAGGAATAGAAGTTCACAACGAAGCAGCAAGCAATCAAATGCAAGAAGAACTTTTCCTAATGCTCCTAACACAACCAAAGCATAAAACAAAAATATTTTCTCTTGTTGTTCACTTTTAATGAGAAAGCTATTAATGCAAAATAATACTTTTCATTTTAAAATCAGGAGAAAAATGCAAATTTTGTTCTTTTAGATGAATGAGAAGCAATAATGCACTCTTACACTAAAAGGAAAAAATGAATACTAGTTTTCAGCAACTCGAATGAAATGATAAAAAATGAAGAGACCAATCTAACACGTAGGTAAAATACACTCAAAGGACATGCATTCCTTTATGTAGAAAGAGGAGTTTCAAATTGACTTAGTGAGCAATGTGATCTATGCTTGGGGTGACATATGGAAGGTCAAACAGACACCAGGATGACATCTCAACGACCCAACAACACATAGAATCGAGAGAAAAATACCAAACAATGAGTCCACAAGCTGAAATACAAGAGACCAAACTGACTCATACACAACTTAGAAGCTCAGTGAAGAGGTGGTCGAACAAGTAATGGAAGACACCTAGAAACCCTAGGATGAAAAACCACACTGATCAAATGAGAGACAATCAACTGAAAAGAATGAGACGGGGAAGTAAAAAACAATCCAAGAGGGAAAAACCAATCCAGAGGCAGGATGCACTGGAAAAACTCAAGAAAGAGGCCCAAATCCAAACCTACAGGATTCGGCGCGACTGTTCAGCTGTAATCCATGCTAAACAGGGGAAATCGCACTTGTAAAACATGCAACTTGCGCCAATTGGCGCAACTGTTAAGGACACAGCAGCGCCAAGCTAGAAAACCAAGGAAAGGAGAAAAATCAACTGAGGAAAAGCCATGCTTAACACTCTGAGAATAGGTAAGATGGATTGAAACAGTTAGGCAAGAAAAACAAAGTAGAGAAATGGCAATACGACCAAAGTCGGACAGACAAGCAAAACTCCAAATGAATCAACAAGAAACGACAGACACACTGAACTCCCCAGTGGAGTCGCAAACTTGTTGAGCAGGAAAATCCCCTCTGCGGACAGAGGCGATCCCTCTAGCCCTAGGGTGGGTCTAGAAACAAGGAAACATGTTGGACTCCTGAATTCCTAGCTTATAAATGAAATGTGAATCGGAACAAATATCCTACCTTGGTCCAATGCTTTTGTCGCAGCATGTGGCAACGATTCTTCGATCTTTGTCTTCACGCCTTGCGCTTCGTGTTGGTGGTGATGTTCACGCGTATGCACAAAGATTAAACAAGCGATGACAACATACAAGCATATACATTCATCTACAACTATTCAACTAGTAAAGGAGAGCTAAACACTTTGCATATAAATGGAAACAAAGCTGGAACCATAAACCAGTCATGTATAAAAATAAGTTTACAACCTCATGCCTTGACGTTGTGGATCTCCTTTGACGGGTTCAGTTGGGTGTGTCTCAAGCATTCATTTGGGATTGGACTCGATGAGGCAATGGGCCTAAACTCTCTCTCGACAATGGATTCTTCTTTGCCTTCTTCTACACACCAGCTATAGTAACGAGTGTTCAACTAGCTGAATCAATGTGAGGAGGAAGAATTTATATGAGAGGAGGAGGTGGTTTGGGATCCCTCATAAGGTGGAGGAGAGGTCTATCCCTTTGGGGAGTTGCACAATTGTAGGAAACAACAAGCCAAAGGGAGGAACTCAACGTTATTCAGTCGAACAAACCATGATGACTCCGCTCACGAAGTTGTTAAGCATGGAAACTTCGTTTCTATTTTAAAAAACTTTCCAAAAACAGCTCCGCGTGGGTGCCCTTATGAGACAGAGCGCCAAAGGGCACGGGGCCCAGTGTTAATTTTTCCATGGGTGCAAGGTCATAACTACCTACGAGCGCCGACCCAAATTCACATGTGTTTTTAAGGTCTGATTGAGGAATGATGAACATAGAATATGTTTTTGACATGCCAATGGATGCAATGACACTTATAGCAAGGTATGGAAGTACACAAAAGTCACTGAAATGGTCCTCCAATGCTCGGGATGGGGATCGCAGGGACAATGACAAAATAATGTGTAACAACCTTCAATGCCATCGATGCTGGGGGTCGATCTGGTGGTGTTTCCCTCGATATCAATCCCCGCTCCATCAAATTACTCAATCTCTGGGGTGGGGAGGGCTTCTTGGGTGCCGATGCATACTCCACTGAACTTGGACTGGAATACACGCTGATGAACATCTATGGCCCTTGTAATGCATGACTTACTTTCTGGCAGAACCTTCTCAATCATTCTTTCATGTCTGCTCATAATCTTATCCTCGGAGGTGATTTGAACTTTTTTGTGGGTCTGGTAGAATCCTGGGGACCCCTTGCTCATCCCGACCCACTCTTTGAAGATATTTCTCATCTCATTGAAGACCACCACCTTGTTGACATCCCCAAGTCGCGTTATCATCCCACCTGGAGCAATCATAGGATTGGAGAGGCCTCTGTAGCCCGTCGACTGGACTGTTTCCTCCTTCATGAATCATTAATCAGCTCTGGGGCTCAATACCATCAATGGGTGAGATCTGGGGGAATATTGGACCACTCCCCCATATATCTGGAAATGGCCCCTGTACACCATAAACCTAACAACCCTTTCATGTTCAATGCTACTTGGTTAAACCATCCGGAATACACCAACATGGTATCAAACTATTGGCGCTCGCATCTCCTGGAACCTAGATCCTCCCCCTTTGCATCCTTCTCTGCCAGGACGACTGAGATCAAGAAACTGACCAAATACTGGGCCAAGGATAAAAAAACTAAAGATGAGGATACCCTCTGCAAAGTGGAATCAAAGATTGTAGCCTTGGAATCTGCCTCGATGGAAGGCTCAGCCTCAGATGTTACCAGAACACAACTCTTTCACCTTGAAGCGAATCAGATTCAGATCCTCAAATACCGAGAGGAACCCTGGCATCTTAGAAGTAGATCCACATGGTTAGAAGCAGGGGATGATAATACAAAATTCTTCCACCATTTTTCAAATGGAAGAAAAGCCATCAACACTCTCTGGACTCTAGAGGATGAACAAGGGAACCAGGCCCATACATTACATCAGTTGGAAAACATGGGGGTTGAACACTTTCACAACCTCTACAAGGCCCCTATCAATGCTAATCTGGTTGAAATTATAAAGGTTTCTGGCTTATTTCCTAGATTTGTGGACCATGAAGATGAGGATAACCTGACTTGTCCTGTTTCCATGCAAGAACTTCTGGACACCTTAAAATGGTTTCAGAAAGATAAAATCCCTAGGCCTTACGATTGGCCTACTGAAATTATCTGGCTTTCTTTCAGATTATTGGTCCAGATATCCTCAATGTGGTCGAAGAATTTCGCACGACTGGTAAATTATACGATGCATTTAACTCCACTTTCATTGCCCTCATTCCCAAATCTTACGCTCCTAGACTTTTCTCTGATTACAGACCTATCTCACTATGTAATTGTATTTACAAGATCATCGCCAACATCATAGCCAACTGCATCAAGCCCATTCTCTCTGACCACATTTCATCTGAACAATTTGCTTTCCTCCACCATCGTCAGATTCGTGAGGCCATAGGCACTGCCCAAGAGGCTCTCCATTCCATCAAATGCAAAAATCTAAAGAGTATCATTCTAAAGCTGGACCTCACAAAAGCTTTCGATCACTCCAATTGGATCTACATCCGTATGATCCTCACCCATTTGGGGTTCTCCATCAGCTTCATCAAATGGATCATGTGTTGTATCACTAATGTATCTTTTAGCGTTCTCATCAATGGATCTGCCTCCCTCTTTTTTGATTCGGAAAGAGGGCTCTGACAGGGTTGCCCATTATCCCCACTCCTCTTTCTTCATCATGGAAGCATTAAGCCAATTAATCATGGATGAAAAGAATCAGGGGCAACTCCAGGGCATCGAGATAGCGGAGGGATGCTCCCTTACCCATCTTCTCTTCGTTGATGACGTCCTCATTCTCCGAAATGGATCCATTGGAGACACCTTATCTTTCTCAACAACTCTAGCATCTTTCAGTCTTGCCACTGGCGTGGTCTTCAATGCACACAAATCGGCCATATCTGAGTTCGGCTGCACACAATAGGAGAGGGGCCTAGCTATGAATGGATTCCCATTTACTATACTTGATCCCCATGAAGGATTACAGTACCCAGGCTTTCGGTTAAAACCCTATGATTATCGAATTGCTGACTAGACCTGGCTCATCGCCAAATTGGAGAAACATATTTTTATTTGGCACCACATATGGTTATCCCGGGCTGGGAGACTCACCTTGATCAAATCAGTCCTAGAAGCTACCCCTGTATACTGGATGTCACTAGCATGGATTCCTCGTGCAATCATCGCCCGAATTCAACAACGATGCTGTCAATTTATTTGGAAAGGGAACATGGAGGGTCATACCTTCACTTGGATTAGGTGGGATTGTATCGCATTACCAAAAAAGTGGGGAGGATGGGGCATTAAGAACCTGGATATTTTTTCCAAGGCACTTGCGGCAAAATTAGGTTGGTTGATTATGACTTCCAGAAATATCTGGACTCAGGTGGTTTACCTGAAATACATTCGGCTCATGAACATCATTGATTGTATCGGACTACCAACTTGGAACCCCAGGAATATATCAACCATATGGAAGTTTGTTCTATCCTCCTTGCCTCACATTTGAAATGGTCTGATTTGGCACATTAGATCCAACAATCAAGCTCGTATTAGAATATATCCATGGTCATGGAGTGGGAATGCACATACTCTCCCCCAAGAGATCATCAAACATTTATCAGGAATCGACATTCGTTTCATATCACAGATAACAGATCCTCAGTCCACGACACTCTATTTGCAGGGTTGGAAATCTGTGGACCTCCTTGGTCTACCTGCTCCTATACATCAATCATGGTAGACCTTTACTTCAACATTATCTGAATCACATATTCGCATTATCCATGGGGATGATGAATTGATTTGGGCATATTATAAGAATGGGCAATACTCACCCAAAGATGGACATACGTTCATCTTTTCGGATGACTCCCCTCAGCAGTTCATATGGTGGCGGAGATGCTTATGGAAACTTAAAGCCCCGCCTCGCACCAGATTATTTATGTGGTGCATCCTTAATAACATTACTCCAACCATGGATAATTTGCACAAAACGACCATCCAAGGCCCAACATGGTGCACCCTCTGCCGTCAGGACTTTGAATCA
Organism: Pinus albicaulis; assembly: GCA_034641835.2. Classification (NCBI taxonomy): domain Eukaryota; kingdom Viridiplantae; phylum Streptophyta; class Pinopsida; order Pinales; family Pinaceae; genus Pinus; species Pinus albicaulis. Next base: position 951,164,235 of record CM076582.1, read on the forward strand.
TGTGAACATCTATTTCTTTGCTGTAATACCTCTCAGGCTTTGTGGACATCGATACTATCAGAGTTGCATATAAACACACAGTGGACTTGCCTGACTCTCTTGGGGGCATGGCAGAGCTGGTGGCAATCTGTTACTCCTCGTAAAGTGCAAAACCTGCCACTTCTCATCATCTGGGGGATCTGGATTACCATAAACTGCACTATCTTTCAGGACAGACCACCCCACTGTCACTCTATCGCATCCCGCACTATATCCATCTACAACAACATACCTAATGATGAACCCCCACGCCCTCCTCGATCCATTATTCCTGAAGTCATTAATTTTGAACATCCTTGGGCATACTTCAATGGCTCTGGTCAACCCCAGGGATATTGGGGCAACACTGTCCTACACCTCAACCAACACCACTTCTTCAAGATAAAGATGGGATTAGGACCTAGCACTAACAATTATGCCGAGCTCTCCACTCTTCGCCATATCCTACAGTTTGCATTAGAGCATAAATGTCATCATCTACAATTTTTTGGAGATTCTAAAATCATCATCAATTGGTTTAATAAATTTGCCACATGTCACATGCACACACTGTGGAGTACATTGGGGGATCTCTGGTTACTGAAATCACAATTTACATCCATTTCTTGTCTACATATTTATAGGGAGCGCAACAACATTTCCGACAGTCTATCCAAGGAGGCAGTGGTCCAGCATCGGGGGCTATGGCACATAGAAGAACAACTGGACTAGCAACATTACAGTTATTATCATCACCCGTTCATCGACCAACCCAATATTGGAACAAGGGCAACATGAACAACTTTTGACCGTTTTTATGGGACAACATGACTGGCTTTATTTTTATTTATTGTATATATACTGACTGTTAAAACTGTACACCCTAGGGGTGATTTTTGATGAACAATATTATTATGTGACCACGGTCACAGAGAGTGCATATGCATATGCATCTACAACATGTAATTTTCAACTATAATGAAAATTATGATTTTTCCTTGGTTTTTTTTTTTTTAATAAAATGATATATAGTTTTTTCAAATATGAGTGGGCATAATGGTTAAGAGCATGTGTTTCCTTGTAAGAGGTCACAAAGTTCAAAACCAGAGTTGGGTAGAGTATGTATGCCTTCGTAGACTTAGCAATAGGTGGGTCCCTTATCCCACAAACAAGGAGGTCTCATACACCAATTTGGTGTGTGGCTTGGCCGTGACCTTAAATTTTTTGTCTTCTTGTATGACCAAATTTCAGTAGGTAAGGGTGGAAGGGAACCTTGTATTCCTATTTCACCTCATCCCAATTCGATCGCAACACAATAGGTTTAAAATTAATCGCCAATTTTGGGCGCACAAGAGATGAAGGAATTTCAGTCAAATTTACTTACTACTATCATTCATACAACAACCACGCCCTAAAAATGCTTTGCGCCCATTCTCAGAGCAAAAAAATCTAAAAGGCAAAAAGGAAAAGTCTATATTATTTTAGAACAAATCTTTACATTAAAAAGACTAGAGGAAAATTTGTATACTAGTAGGCAACAAGTCCTGGCTGGATGGAAGACTGGACTCTAATTACATTTAGTTACAATAGTGACTTGGCTAAGAGCTAGTGACTCAGCCAAGAGCTCTAAACAAGTAAAAGGGAAAACTATATATATTTACAAGAAAAACCCTCATGGCGTGAGTACCCACAATAAATCAATCGTGCTAGTGATCTATGTGGCTTTTCCAAGGTTGCATATCTTGCAAGCCATCATCCTTGTTGCTGATATTTTTGAGGTCATCCAACATTTCAGCAAAGATCACCCTTTTTATCGTCCCCCTCTTCGGCAGAGGAGGCCTTGCTGTCCTCTAGGCTTTGTCAGCATCAATAGCATTTGGCTTATCAATTCCTCCACCATTTTACTGTTGACGATTCTGTAGAACAGATCTCCACCTTAGCATATATCCAAAAGGGGGCGTAGTATTTTTCAAAATTTCATCATCCTAGTCTTAATTTGAAAATTCAAAATTTCATTATTGATTATGCATGATGCATCATGTATGGCGGGTGCCATTGGTTACGACAGAACATGACACAGAAGCTAACAAAGGTCAATAAACGTTCGACGTAGACATTGTCAGAGATTGGAATGGTAGTCAAAGGTCAGACGAATGCGAACGTCGAGGGGTGTATTAAAGGTTGCATAACATGCTGATTATTACTTGCCCTTTATTGCCTCCTTCCCTTTATATCAATTCGAACTTATTAAAATTGAAAGAGATTCTATTACCATTAAATACTTTATAACATTTAGAAAAATCATAAGTTTTGATTCCTACCCTTAGGCTATTAAGTTTATATTATTTTTTATTCACATTACATTTATTTGAAAAAGAAAGAGATTCTAAATGTAACCCAATTGGCGTAGGCCTTGAAATAATAATATGTAAAACATGAGATTCAAAATTCAAATTCCATAAATTAGACAAAAAAAAGAAAAAGAAAGAAAATTCTAACCTACTAAATATTTAAAAAAAAAAAAAAATTGATTAAATTGGATTAGTACCCTCATGAGAGCTATTCAATTTATATTATTTTTTATTAGCATTACATTTATTTGAAAAAGACATTACCATAACACACCAACATTTAGAAAGATCAAAAGGTTTGATTAGGTTTGATTCGTACCCTCACGAGGGCTATTCAATTTATATTATTTTTTATTCGCATTACATTTATTTGAAAAAGACATTACCATACATTTTGACATGGCTATGTTTATATTAAAGCCCTTATGATGTAAGAGCAATGCAGAAGAAGACAAGCAAAACGCCACATAAAGGGAATTTTAAAATATTTTCTAGTATGAAAGGAAAGAAAAACGAAAACACAGACAAATGTTGTAGTAAAAAATAAGATGCTTGCCAAATTTGGATAGACGTCAAACCCTTATCGAATAGTAATAAGGCAACTCGGCTTCATTCAACAGCAACCCTTGTCCGTCTCCACCTGATGACTATAAATCCGGTAAATTCGCTAGTGACAACTGAAGAAGAACGCGAGACTAAAATTGCAGGTGTCTGTTGAAGAACAGCGAGCGAACAAGCATCAAATTGCAGGTGTCTGTTGAAGAACAGCGAGAGAACAAGCATCGAATTCCGATGAAGGCCATTTATTTGTATTTGTTCATCGCAGCGGTTGGACTCGTCCTCATCTGCAAGGGCCCTGGCGGATTCTCCGACCACAGCTTACACCGCCGAGTAGGACCTGGCAGGCGCATCAGGCTCCGATCCTCTTTTTCTGTTTCCCACAACATTAGCAGCAGCAAGCATGAGCCCGTTGCATTCGATCCCTTGATCGCGGAAATCGAACGCCGCAGGGACGACAGAGAGTGGGAAAGACATTATCTCGAGCAACACCAATGGGAGCATAAGCCGGCTCCTGCGGCCGAGTCTCAGCCGGAATGGGAAGAGTACATGAACGCAGAGGATTATGTCAATGACGAGGATCGCTTCAATGTCTCCTACAGGTTAATTTCTTTGTTTCCCAAAGTGGATGTCGACCCTGCCGACGGGTTTCTGAGTCTCCAGGAGCTTAAAGATTGGCATCTCGAGCAAGCTCTTAGGGAGATAATGCACCGGACGGATCGAGAGATGGAAAAGTATGATAAGAATAACGATGGTCTTGTTTCTCCCCAGGAGTATCACCCTCCATCTTGGGTTCATAATTCAGGTATGCATTCTTTTATTATTCGCCAATACAGAATTGTTTACCACCAAATACTCTTGATGTCTACTAGAAACCAAACCACAGACCTGTCAGCTAAATGCCGTGCTTTTCTTTTGAATTGGATCTCAGGAAATCATAAGAAATGACACAGCTCGAACCCCCGCTTTTTTTTGTCATTTTCCATCCATTGCAAAAAAATAATTCAGTGACCTAATAAAAATAATTACAATCATCGCAACAAAATAGTTGGGTAACTGGAACTCACCCACAAACATCCCCAGGAGGAACGCTACAATTTCGTCTTTGCCCAGCTTAAACCATCAATAATCACTTAATGGCAAAAAAATGAGAAAAATATCTTTGTACTAAAATCGATGCCACCTTACTAATATAAACTAGCAACCCGGTGCAAAGGAACGCTGAAAGGAAACCGCCCAATGATGTAAGGGAGGAAAAAAAGGTAGATGTTGAGTTAATTCTTCTCCAACTCCTCCTAGGGGAACAGAGGGAGAAGAATAAATGGCCTCCAGGGACTGAAATCAACCGAATTCACTATCATGCTGTCTCTAGTAACATAGCAATGGAATGTAGGCTTTCGGGAGGGCGTATACTTGCTATTGCTTGGGGTTATGGTCTAAGAAGTTCGAGCATCAAAATATAATGAGAGGATATTGCCTTTTAATACAGTTTACAAGGGGAGGATTTCTATTAATATTCAAGCACTTTATAAATGAGAGAGATAGCCTCTGTGCATTATTCAAAGGATATTCAATTGTTTTTTATTATTATCGAATAAATTAAATGTAAAAAATAATTAAATAATAATTAAAGTTTGAATTTATATATTTATTTTATTTTTAATAATTACATGCTAGGATAAGAAAAGATTTCAAAACCAATAAAAAAAAAGAAAAAGAAAAGTAAAAATTAATTAAATAAATAAATAAATAGAAATAAAATAAAATAAAGATATAATTAAAAATAAAAATAAAATAGATAAAAATAAATAAATAAATAAAATAAAATAAAAATTAAATTCTTAATTACAAAAACAAGAATAAAATAAATAAATATATAAATATTTAAATTTTTTCCACCTCTTCTTCGCTGCCCAGGTAGCTTTTGCGATTGAGGATTAATCTCACCATAATAGCAAATATTAGCTCCACCACAATTTCTCTGAGAACGTTGCTGCAACGCACCGATGTGCTGAAAAGGGCAGAGGAGGAGCTGGACTTCATAGTTGGAAGGGAACGCGTTTTGGAGGAATCGGATCTCCCAAAGTTGAAGTATTTGGAGGCGATCGTGAAAGAGTCGAACCCCCGCGCCGCGAAGGAGCAAACGACTTGACAGCAGCAATTTATAAATTTGACTGTGCATTGGACAGTTGACAGAAAATGGGGAATTACTTGCTCACCTGTCCACATTAATAGATCATAACATTACTTGTACAGAAACGAACATTGAAAATAATAAAGCAGAAAAAATCAGAAGGATGTTTACAGGCCTGCCTATGTATGGGCATATAGGCAGGCAATAATAATAAAGCATAAACCTGGATTTGATTACCCCGTAGGCAAAGTATCAACGTAGCTTATGACCATCTTGAGTAAGCTACTCTTGGCATCCGATTGAAGACCCGCCCGCATCTCATCCGCCATTGCATCCACCACGTCTCTGAGTCTGGAGATCGGGGTCGAACACTGCCTTTCCACTTCCTTCACAATGCCCTCTGCTCGCTCCCAGTGCGTTGTCTCGGAGCTTAAACACACATCCCCAAAATCTCCCTTCTCATTCCTCGTATAACACATCAATGGAAAGCCGCGACGAGAAGATGAAAAAGCAGCAGAGGCTTTGAGAATTGATGCCTGGGCAAACTTTGAATCCTGAAAAAACATCCTGTAGCTTCCATGGTTATATGCAGTAGAAGAAGATCTTAGAGACAAAAAAGGGCTTTTCTGGAATTTTTTGTCTAATAAAACATGAGTTGGGTTCAAACCGGCGCAGGAGAGCGCCATGGTAGTTGGTTGGGATAATGGGGAATACAGGGGAAGGAAATAGAAAACAGGGTAATGTTTACAGGCCTGCCTATGTATGGGCATATAGGCAGGCAATAATAATAAAGCATAAACCTGGATTTGATTACCCCGTAGGCAAAGTATCAACGTAGCTTATGACCATCTTGAGTAGGTTACTCTTGGCATCCGATTGAAGACCCGCACGCATCTCGTCCGCCATTGCATCCACCACGTCTCTGAGTTTGGAGATCGGGGTCGAACACTGCCTTTCCACTTCCTTCACAATGCCCTCTGCTCGCTCCCAGTGCGGTGTCTCGGAGCTTAAACACACATCCCCAAAATCTCCCTTCTCATTCCTCGTATAAAACATCAATGGACAGCCGCGACGAGAAGATGAAAAAGCAGCAGAGGCTTTGAGAAGTGATGCCTGGGCAAACTTTGAATCCTGAAAAAACATCATGTAGCTTCCATGGTTATATGCAGTAGAAGAAGATCTTAGAGACAAAAAAGGGCGCTTCATAGTTGGAAGGGAACGCGTTTTGGAGGAATCGGAAAGAAAGAAAGAAAGAAAGAATTTTTAATGTCCACGAGGCTAAATATAGCCTATGGGACAGATTGCTTCTCTATCTGACTCTTGTATTCGGCCCTTTTCCTGTGAAAGCATTATTGTGGTGTTTTGCATGTGTCCTCAGGTGATAGACCTTCACACCAGAGGGCCTCACTTAAAGTACTCCAGCCAGGCAGAGAAACAGTTGTACAACCATTATTAACTCTGGGAATCGTGGAGCAAGAGATATCTTCATATGCCAAACTGAGAATTTTTGTTCAAGCTTCTGCACATGGTTGTACAAAAGTTTATAAGCAAAAGAATGATTTTGCAAAAACAGTTGATTTATCAAGATTCAAAACTCCATGGATATGATCAACCTACACATGAATTGGAGCATGTTCTCGATAGAGAAGACTTACTTAGCATTCCTAAAAAGGTATAGCATATTGTTCACACAGCAATCATGGTGTGTAACAGCACTCATAAGGCAATGAAAAAGGTGACTTTTGAGGCTGTTAGGACTGAAAAAAGTTAATGAAACGACCAACAGCAACCAAATGAGAAGGTGCCACACTTGAGTTGTGTTTACTGCACCTAAAGCACTGCTATGATGAAGATGAATAACAAGAGATGGGAACACCATTCGCAAGGTTGTTTTGGGCATATTACCAGCATATATCCAACAGTGTTTAACAGCAGGTACACATAAAGTACACTTCGGGATCTGTGCCTTTCTGTGGAGCAAACAGAGTAGGAAGTCCAATGTTGCTGACATCGGCATCGCCCACAGAAAGAGTTGTACAATAGTAACAACTTTGAGAAGCATGGAATAAGAGATATCTTTGGATGCTAAACTTGAAAATTATGTTCAAGCTTCTAGGTGTGATTGTACAAAACTTTATAAGCAGGGGAATGTTGTTGGAAATGCAGTTGATCTATCAAAACTCCGTGGATATGATGAATTTATACATGAACTGGAACATCTTTCAACAGGGAAGACATACTGAAAACTCTGGAAGAAGGATGGCATATTGTTCACACAGAAATGGTGTTTAACACTTATCAACAGTGAAAAGGGTGCCTTTTGAGGGCTGTTCGGAGGACAACCAAAGGGAAATGAAACCAGCAGCAGTTACCAGATGAGAAGATGCAACACTTGAGCTGAGTTTAATGCACTTAAAGCACTGTTCTAATGAAGATGAATGACAATAAATGGGGATACCCTTACCAAAGTTGTTTTGGTCACATTACCAGCGAGTATTCTGGTGTTGAAAGACATGTACAAGCTTAAAACTTCAGTATGTGCGCCTTTCTGTGCAGCAAATGGAGCTGAAACTCATCTTTAAAGAAGAGACTGACCTATCATTAACGGTTGGGCCGACCTGTTATGGTCATCATATTAGGGCTTCATTTGGGTTGACCCTTGCGCATTTATTTTAAACGAATATAATTGCATTGCTCATCCGTAGGTTGCAGGCAACATTAGGGGCACCCCGTTTGGTGTTGGCAAGAACGAACCCAGAGTGAGAGGAGCTTAGGAGATGACAGATTCTCTGCTCCTAAAACTGCACCCGAGCCCCTTTTCTGGTGTAAGCACCGCAAAATCTAGGAGGAGAATGTAGGTGTTTAATAAGCACGCCATTCGATCGTTAAACTTTACCAGCTCAAGAAATAAAATTAAAAAGGGCAACGGATCTATGAAATCTTATGAAGTGCAGAAACAACCGTGGACGGGGATTCCATTCTAATCCTTTGTTGTTGACTGGCTATGGCAAAAACAGGCCTATCACAGCTAGAATCCGGAGTCGTGCATCTTCTACTACTCGGCATTAAGAGCAGTGTAAATATATTCGAGCTGATCTAATATTGCTCTAGAATTGATATTCTCCCCCGTGAGACGAAGTATCCTCGACACCATTTTCACCAACAGCAATATCTTCTATACAATAACTAAACAAAATAAAAACAAACCCTCGCGTACAAATAACCAATCCATTAAAACTAAGTTATTCGCGTACAGATAACCAATCCATTAATACTGGGGAAAGATAATCAAACCTCTCAAATCAATGGAAAGCACAGAGGGCGCTCCGTTATCATTGGCAACAGCCCGGATCTCAGTAGGTCCTCTGATGCGCTTAACAGCCTCTGTTTTAATGGCCCTAGATAGCTGGATATTAGAGTGAGGAAAAGAAAAGGATTGAATACGAGCTCCTCGGGAGGAAGCAAATGAGATCATGGGTGCCAGATTACAGACTCCTGAGCGAGCGGTAATGGGGACCGAAGTAGACTGAGAGGAGCAAACTGCGGCCCTAGCTAACTGAAGCCCAGAGGCAGTTGCAGCAGCCATCAATGAGCCCAGGATGAGGACCCCGCACGCAAACGACAGCCGCGAAGGTCAAACGACTTGACAGCAGCACGGCGCAGGGAGGTCGAACAGTGAGCGGCCACTTGTCAAATTTTTATTGGCGGTAAGAACGATGAGAACCCGCTCTCATTGGCTGAGCGAAAAATCGCATTTGCAAAGCCCATAAAGGGAACGCTTTCAGCGTAAAAATAAGATTCAAGGGGCGACGGACCGCAAAATTTCAACTAGTGCTATATAATGGTATCACCTCTCACAAAAAGGTTAACTATTGTTCAGGAGCAAGAGATTGCCAACTGCTCACCTAACCGGATCAATGAAAGGAGGATTAACCAAACTATCTTAACCTTCACCACCTATAGCATCCTAACCACAGATATTAACACCGCTCTCCAACATGGGAGATTAAAGCTTGTCGTTTTTGGTATGAGGTCCAGGAGGTTCATGTACATTACAATGCTCGCTTCTGCCTCTTCCATGGGATTACCCTAACCGACTAACTCCCTGTTAGGTTTTCAAGCCCTAGGTGACTAATGTCCTTTATGACCTCAATCAAACAAGTAGATTCCTGAATTTAAGTAATGCTGAAATTAAATTTCAGACCATAGCATCAATCACATCAATCACACATAGCTAGAAATTAAACATTGGCAGCATAAAAATTAATTTCACATACACATGGGTAATTACTCCTTCAAATCAGCTCTTCATTCATTCGAAAAAACTTATAATGAAACCTCCACATGCTGCCCAAGAAAACAGCACGTATAGATACCAAAAATACACCCTAAAACTGAGCTTGTACAGTCTACGGAAAAATCCATAAATAGCAGAAAATTGCTCTACAAACTGTGCGACAGTTTGTATAGTTTGTACTGATCTGTTTGTGTAACTGTATGGCTTGTATAAATCTGTCTGTATGATGGTACAAACTTCCATATGGGCTGTATGGACTGCTGTCTCAAAATTCGAACTGTGTGCTGCCCTGGAAAGCATTTTCCTTGGCTGCTTGCACTCTCTCTCTCTGCTGCTCAACTGCTCAAGTGTGCGTGTAAAAGCCTCTGCCTTGCGCTGTCTTTATAGTTTTAGTGGAGAATCTATTTTTGAGATTACTCCTAGTCTTAGTGCAATTTTAGACCCAACTGCTAAAAATAAGACTTCATTTTTTACTAAAATCAATTACAAAATATATTTTCTTTTCTAATATTTTGATTTCTTTTAAAAAATAACTCTTTTTAAAATATCTCGAACTACTTCTCGCATTGAACATGTGTGGCAGTTCCCATCCGAGCTATAATTTTCAACACTTCCTCTTAGCGAAGAAGGAATTTACACTTACCTGAGTTTGTCTCTAAACACCTAAAACTTCCCTTTTGCCAAGGGCTTCGTTAGAATATCAACTACGTGCTGATCCATGGGAACATGTTAGAGTTTTACTGTTCCATTTTGAATCTTGTCTTGTATCAAGTGATATATAATCTTTACATGCTTGGACCTGTCATGAAACATTGGATTCAAAGAGAATTTGATGCAACATTGATTATCACAGTAAATGAATGTAGGCACCAACTCTTGATCAAACAATTATTCAAGTAACTTGCAAAGCCAAAATATCTCACGAGTCACAACTAGCGCTACTAATTTCCATGTATGGCACTTCTGCTGAGCTAAGTGCCACTGAAGTCTACTTCCTACGAACCATGATACTACCCAATCTGAGTCTAAATAACCCTGCAATTTCACTTCACCATTTCCAAGATATCTCAAACAATATTCCATTGTGCCCCTCAATTATATGAGCACATGTTTTGTTGCTTCCCAATGCTCTTGCCTTGTTCCATTATGAACTAACTCAAGGTGTTCGCTACAAAACATATATTTGGCCTGGTGTTGACCAAATACATCAAGGAACTTATCAACTACTTGTACACTGTGGGTTCCACTAACTTTAAATTTGAAGCTATCACCTTCTTCAAAATAGTGATTATGGGTATGGCCATGGGTTTGCAATCCTCCATTTGAAACCTCTTTAGGATCCCAACTACATACTTATCCTACCCAAGGAAAATCTCATTTGGTCTCTACCAAATCTCTAACCCCAAGAACTAGGCATCAAGTTGATTTCCTTCATCTCAAACTTTGTTGCCATGTTTGCTTTGCACCCAGTAGTGAGATTCTTTACAAATGTCAAAAATAGGTCATCTACATATAACACCAAAATAAGTAGATCAATATGAACAAATATATAATATAAATTAGGATTTGCTTTGCTTTTGGTGAAACCCGTGCTCTGTAGATATCCAACGGTCCTGAAATACCATGCTCTTAGTGTCTATTTGAGTCCATACAAGGATTTCTTAAGCCTACACACATGTGACTCCTTCCCATGTACCTCAAAGCCTCTATGTACACTTCTTCCTCAATGATCCTTTTGAGGAAAGTTGTCTTCACATCCATCTGAAGTATCCTCATCAAGTTGATTTCCTTCATTTCAAACTTTGTTCCCATGTTTGATTTGCACCCAATAATGAGCTTCTTTACAAATGTCAAAAGCAGGTCATCTACATATAACACCAAAATAAGTAGATCAATATGAACAAATATGTAATATAAATTAGAATTTGCTTTGCTTTTGGTGAAACCCGTGCTTTGTAGATATCTAATAGTCCTGAAATACCATGCTCTTAATGCCTACATGAGTCCATAAAAGGATTTCTTAAGCCTACACACATGGGACCCCTTCCCATGTACCTCAAAGCCATGAGGTTGCTCTATGTACACTTCTTCCTCAATGATCCTGTCGAGGAAAGTTGTCTTCACATCCATTTGAAGTATCCTCCATCTCATAAATGAAACCAAGGACATAACAACTGTAATAGAAGTGTATTTTTTGACTAGAGCAAATGTCTCCTCGTAGTCCACTCCCTTTGTAAGAGAACCCTCTTACCAAAAATCTTGCTTCGAACTTGTTAATGCTACTATTTGCGACATTCTTGATCTTATAGAGCCACCTAGAACTCACGACTAACTTTGCCTTTGGACTTGCCACTACGCCTCAAACATCATTCTTCATAATGGAGGTGTACTTCTCCACCATTGCATCAACTATGCTTGCTAGTTTGCTACCTTCTAGAAATTGGAAGGCTTGGAATCTATAATGTTGCTCTCTCTGAAAGTACTCCAAGGAGTCTTAAAATGCTCCTGAGCATCTCTAAATGCTTGACTGAACCATCGAGGTTTCTTGATAAAAGTAGACGGGGCTCTTGTATTCTCTTCTTCTCTAAAAGGCTATTGTAATACTTTGGAAATCAATGGTGACCTTGGCTCAACCTTCAGAGCCTTGTGCTCCTGATCTTCAGCAACTGGGATAGGCTCATGGGACATCTAGTTGCAAAGTATTCCTCAAACATTACATCCTGGCTCACTATTATCCTTCTTTGCTCTAGGATCATGGTATTCAAAACCATAACCGGTGACTGGATGGGTCCACCTATTAAATCGGGTTTCAAATAAGAACTGGTCAAATTGTGATTGGTCAGATCTTAATGAACCAATCTTTAAAAAAATACATGAAATAATTATTTTTTTATGAAAAAACTATTTTTAAGATTTAAAACCATGATTCCAAACCAATAGAGACAAAATATGCAAAGTTTGCTCATCTATATGCCATGTAAAGGTGAATATATAAAAATGGCATTGAGTCCAATACATATCAACAACAAAATACATAATTAATGAGGCTCTAAATGGCCTCTAGAGTCCAAAAGCAATGCTACAAGCTATGGGGCTACTAACCTATTACAAGTCTACATATTAGTGATCAACATGATCACTTCTCATCAATGATCAAACTTAGTTGGTCGAGTCTTTAACGCTCAACCTTTTCAACTGCTTGAGTCACAATCTTCTCAGCTGGTTGAGTGATTTGAGTCTCAAACTTATGAAGGTATTCTGCCCTAATATGCCCTATTACTTCATTTGGTGCTCTACATGGCTTTAGATGGTCTCCTATCCCAGCCAAGTGTTGTTTGAACCTGTAAATACCCCTTCTTCAATAGATTTTTGGCAATATTTGCAGATCATTTTGCCATCAATCATATCACAATGAACCCATGCAGTGTCCTTGGCTTTTGGAGGCATGGTCGCTACTACTCAGCCCAAACTCTTTGTTGTTCCACTACTCCAACAAAAGCTCAACACTCTCCAAACTCATAATGAAGCTCACAAAAACTCCAAATGAGATGTGTGAGACAAATGAGAGGGGAGACATCTTTTTAAATGTTTGGAGGGGTTGTTTTTGGAGGGAAAAAACCCCTAGTTTCCCTCAAAACCACTTGAAAAATCGTGAAATAGCCTTTCGTGGGGTGCGCGACAGACCTGGCAACAAACTGACTAGTTTGTGACGAAACCGACATGTTTATGGGAAAGCCAATCGATTTATGGCCAGCTAGACCCAAAAAACACCTCTTAGCCCTAGATGACCCAATTGTTTAGGTCAGCCTCAGCGTAATGTAGGCTCAAGGAGCCCAATGGACATGTCTCTTCACCCTCAACGAATTGTATAAATAGGAGTGACCTCTCACCTCATTTAGACATCATTCACTTACACATTCTTCTCTCTCTCCACATCAGGTTGGTTTGTACAACTTGGGGTTTCTCTCTCTCTCTCTCATGTGTGGCAAAGGAGGTCGAAAATTTCAGAGACAAGTTGCAGGCAAAAATTCCAGATTGTAGACCAGCTTTGACCAGGGCTCGTTTTACCGATTTTGACTGCGATTTTTTTGGGCAAAATTTTGATTTTTGCCGACTGTACTTCTTGGCATAGAAATCGAGGCATTTGTTGAAGTTTGAGTTGCGTTGACCACAAGCCTATTTGACCGTAGATTTGATTGAGTTTGGCCAACATTTGTGGGATTGTTTTGGGTTGACTTTAACCCTTCTTGGAGGTTGAGTTGACTGACTTTGACCGAGTTGCTAAGGAGAGGATTTGTTGCTGATTTGACCAACACTGACTTTCTGGTTAGGGATAAAAGTTGACTATTGTTGATTACAGGGCTGATTTGTCTGTGTATTGGGAAAGTGAATTTGATTTATGTACTCTCTCTCCCTGCTGAACTATTGAATAATAATAAGAAGAATTGGTCAAAGGGTTTTCCCCACATTCACCAAGTGATTTGTAATAAAATAATTTAGTCAATTAGCTTAAATTATTCCCAAATCACTTTTACAAAAGACTCGACTAGGACGTTAGAACTCACCTAAGATCTTGATGAAAAATTCCACCCTAGCTTTGGGGTGAGGCTAGAGGGAAAAACTTTGTTGATCATTCGTGTTTAGAAACACAAATGAATCAGTGAGATGAAAAACCTCCTAGGATGAGAATCATTGCCCAAATAACAAATTTACCTAGGTTGTGACATACATATATGGTCTTACTAGGATCATTTACATTACAAACATTGCAAAATGGGTTTACAACTCTGATAGACTGATGACTGATGATGATGAATCCAAGATAGTTTGAATGATCGAACGTGATGGAATCCATTTGCGAAAAAGTGTATTGCTATAGGGTAGTTGACACAAATGTTGATTTTTGGGTAGCATTGGATGTGCTCTAGCTCTGAAACTTTGTGGAGGGGCTAGAACAGATGAGATCTCAAAGACCCAGAAATCGTTTGGAGAAATTCCCTAAGTTGCACTGAAACGGAAACGGGAACGGATACGGATACGGGGTTTGAAACGGATACGGCAAATTTTCAAAAAATCTGGATACGATACGGCAGGAAACGCCACGTCGTATATATATATATATATATATATATATATATATATATTAAAAATATATATATCAAATTTACATTGCCATTCATGATTCATATTTGAAGTTTGAGAATCTAGATTATATCTAAATAGTAAAAATGCATAATGATTAATCATCTATCATCAATGATCATCATGATATCATCTAGATTCTATCATCTATTCATCAATTATCATATATGAATTATGATTTATCATCTATCATCATCATCAATTCAACATATGCCATAAAGTTATTCATCTATCTATCATCATCAATTCAGGAATCAGCATAAAGTTATAATTTATAAATTGAAAATTCATAAATGATGATTCATGAATCATGATTCAAGTTCAGCATATCATCAAGTTTTTGTTTCTAATTTCAATCATCAACATAAATATCATTTACATATCATCAAATATGTCTTCAACTTCCACATCATCTCCAGAAGTGGGAACATTGCTGCCATGTTCACTTGAAGATCCACCTATTGGTGACTCTACATCAAACAAAGTCACATGAGACCTGGCATTCATTGTCATATCCAAGTCAGGCAACGTTGGTTCCACATCTCATAATTTGGCGGCCCCAAATTTGTATTCATCTCTCTTGTGTGACAGAAGGCGAAGGTTTAAATGAACATACACTAGTTCCTCAGCCTTCTTTGAAGCCAATCTGTTTCGCTTCACTGAATGGATGAAGCCATATGTACTCCAGTTCCTTTCTGCTGAAGAGGAACTAGCAACCTGTGACAAGATCCTGATGGCCAAATTTTGTATATGTGGAAGTTCCCCACCATAGTAGTTTCACCAGGCAATTGGACTCATTGCCCTTTTGTCCCGCATACAATCAATATTAGAGCCCCAACCCTCTGATCCCACCGAATGAGAAAACTCTGAACGAATCTGATGCCCAATTTTAGGATCTGTAAAAAGTTTTCTAAAAGCCTTTTTAAATCCTTGTGAGACTTCTGGGTCTTTGCTTGGTGCAGTGCTTTCTAGATCACTTAGCAACTTTGCAGCATAATATTTTGGATTCACTGCATAGGCCAAAAGGTGCAATGGCGTGGTCATCTTGTTCCACCTTTTGGTCAATATATCTTTTACTTCTCTGTAAAAGAATTCATCCGGGTCATTCTCTTTGGCATTTATAACCATCCTTATCTTCTCTATCATAGAATCAATGCCTTCATACACCTCTCCCAAAATAGGCATATCTGTGTCAAACATACGGAGCAAATCCACTATTGGCTTAGTAAATTCCAAAAGGTACTCAACCTTATCCCACCATTCATCATCAACAACCAAATTTTTTGACTGTTTGTGCTTTATCAAATTGGGACTACCTCCATTGATTTCAAAGAGAACTGCATACCATTGATTGTAATGCATCTTTCACTTGCATAAGCCTTGTTAAGACTATGATGTGAGAGGCAAATCGAGTCTCGGCAACCTGCAAGTGCCAAATTTCCAATGTTTCAGTAAATTAAAAAATGAAATCATTAAATTAATCTTGATTGAAAACTATTATTTGATTAATGTTTAGGTACCTTAAGGAGCTCCAACTTTGAAAATTCTCTGTAGATGCCTTGGGACATGTGGTGGTTTGTGATGAATGCTTGGATTTCTTTTGTCTCTTAAAAAATAACACGAATCCACTCGATTTGCTTCCCCATCTTGCTCAACATGAGGTTCAATGAATGTATAGCACAAGGGGTCTAAAAGATGTGCTGATATTTGCCTTCAATAATTAGGCCTGCTGCTCTACACACCGTTGCATTGTCAGTTATTACATGGACAACATTTTCTGGCCCCACCAATTCAGTTGCTTCAATCAAAATGTCAGTAATGAATTAAGAATCTTTCATCTGCCCCTCTCAATCCACTGCCTTCAAAAACATTGCCCCCTTTGGGCTCTGAGCAATCACATTAATCAAAGGCCTATTCCTTTGATCTTTCCATCCATCAGAAATGATGGACACCCTTGAAATGCGCCATGAATTACGAATGGGGCTTAATTTAGACTCCAAATCTAACTTTTCAGCACTCAACATTGTAGTGCGAACCTTCTCATATCCAGGGCTCTTGAACCCTGTTGGAGCTTCATTCACTGCTTCTTTGCCCAGTAAAGAGACCGCACAAGGTTAAAAGGAAGGCCATTTGCATAAATGCATTGACCAATTGCTGCATTTGCAATCTCTCGAGCATCATTATTAAAACTCTTTTCAAGTGGTCCCAAATTAGACCGCTTGTTTGAACCAACAATTCCATGAGAATGAAGTGGAGGCTTTGATGAAGATGCTCCCAACCTTGTAGAAATTGCCTCATTTGATTTAACATCTGCCTCGTCTTGTTCTTTATGATATTTTGCAATTTTTGTCTTGCTTAAACCACTTCCATCTGTCCCATTCTCTTTAGGTGGGCCGCTGCAGATTCAAACTCCATTGCCTTTTAACCCAAGTAAATGTGCTTTGACCCGTGTGTATGATCCCCTAAACTCCTTTTTACATTCACTGCAAACCCATACAGTTGAACCACCTCCTTGGATCTTCCCAACAATAGTTACATATTTCCAAAGTGGTGACTTTGGATCAAATTTAGGGGAAGATTCACTTTTATTCTCCAGCGTCTCTACATCAGGAATAACTGAACTTGAAGATGCCATTGATGATGATATTAATCTGCAAAATAAAAATAAAAAACAATGGGTCACATTAACATACATGATGATGACGTATTTGACATATTTGAAAGTGAGATAATTATAGCTGGAAATTCACGAATTAAGAGTCAACGCTGTCCCTAATTTCCTTAATGCAGCCTTCTAAGTTCTAAGTTCTCTCAAGCCTTCAAGCCATCATTTCCACTTCAATTTGGTCAAATATTCAACTTCTAACTTCTAAGTTCTGGGTTATTATTTCAGTAATTTGGGCACTGTTTATTTTAAATTTTTCTTCTTTTGATTAAACTTTATCCTCCATTTAGTAGCACAAGTTACAACCATCTCCCTTTGAAATCCTTATATTTGAATTTTGTTTATTCAGGGAAAAATATTTATTAAGGATAAACTAAACAATGAAGATAAATAATTTATAAAAATGTGAACTGTATACCCGCCCTCAAAATCCTGTACGCTGTTAGTAGTTACTAAACTGAATATTTGGGCTGAAACACCAGTTTAAAGTTCTGTTAGCAGCCAAGCATACCAGGTGCCATAATATAACTTTTTGCTGTGTATTTTCATTAATGTTGAGAACTGTGAATACATATAACTGCCCAGAATACCTCTGTCAATGATTTTATTGAAAATCTGAACTTGAATAAATTATCAGTGGCCATTTGAAGTCAGTCTTTCACGAAAATTCACTGTGTATGCATGCCATAAACATATTTCACCTACAGCAAAGTGTTTATGATTTGTTTGACGAAAGTTCTCACTGAGAACATAGCAAAAAATTTGGAAATTTAATACTGGAATCTTACACTTGTGCCTTAGTCAAGAAAGACCACAAACAGTCTTTCTTTTAGCATCATTAAATTACTTTGGATGCAAAAAAGGTAGAGTATGTAAAGAAGGTGCACATGCACGTTAAGAAAATGATCAACAAAGGCTCTACGCACTAATCACTGTCGATAAAGGTCTCTTCAAATTACAAAGTGGCATTCATATACAGCAGTTTGAAGTAGTAGTGGTTCATCTACAGCTAGCAGCAGTCTCCTCACAATCACCTTTGTTACGGTGCTTTATTATTCTGAAGAAGGCAGTAACAGTCTTGTTATGCAGTAGTCAAGGCATCTTAAAGACATGGAGTAAAGGTTACATAGTCTCGACTCTCATCATTAAAGGGTTTGCACTTACTGTAAAGGTTTTGGCATTCTCTAATTCAAGAGATTCCCAATGTATCAAGTGATATATAAAAATGACATGACAGTAACCCTAAGAAAGATGCGAGCTGGTACATTCACCTATTTGGAACTGTGTGTTGCGCTAAGTATTATGCGCTAAGTGTATATTTTACTTGAAAGAGATGAAAACACATAAAGAAGTGAGCTATTTATAGCATAAAAGGGCTATATGATATTCTTTCTACTAATGCAGGGTGGTGTGAATAGTGAAACCCGAGACTACTGTTAAATTACAGAACGGTGATGCTCTTAAAAGTTAAGACTAGAGGTTTATCGTTTATGAAAAGAACCTTGGCACTTGCGGCTGGCAGCTGCTCTTCCTCTTGCGGGCCGCGGCTGCTCTTCCCCTTCCGGCTGCTCTTGCGGTCACTCAAACAGCAAAGTTGCAAACACTCAAACAACAAACGTTAACGGTTACCACTCACAATCTCTTACAGTCACGACTCACAAATTACAATCTCTGTCACGTCTCACAATCTCTTACTCAGAACTCTGTTGCTCTTTGTGGCGGAGGATAAGAAGTTAAAACGAAAACGGTACCCGAAGCCTAACTTCACTTTACAAATTCAGCTATAACGTTCCCGACGGAAAAGATGAATAGGGTAAAAACGTTTCTAAAAATCGGGATACGTTTCATATTTTGTAAAATACGTTTCATATTTTGTACAATACGTTTCCGTTTTTCAAATACGTATCCAAGTTTAAAAAAAATACTTATCCAACTTTTAAAAACGGGACGGAAACGAGAATTTTCGGAAAAAAAAACGTATTTAAAATTTCGGAAATGGGGCGGATACGGATCCATGCCGTTTCCAAGGCGTTTCGTACATGTTTCCGTTTCGGAAACGGGGATCCGAGTTTCCAAGGGCCAGCCTTGGCGTTTTTGGCAACTTAGGAAATTCCACCCGGAGTTTAAGTTATTCAAATAATTAATTATTTTAATGCAGTCCCTAAGTCTAACTTAGGGAAATTAAATAATTAAAGTGAATTAATTTAAACATGTGGGTGAGAATGTTCTAAGTGACGAGGATCAAGTATTTTCTAATCTTAGCTGTCGATTAGAGATTAGATCATGACCGTTGAATGTTCAACAAGAAAAGTATTAAAGGAAGGCTTGGGGTCAGTTGCGGAACTCACACAGAGTGGCAACACTTGAGCTAAGTCGAAATTCTGGGGTGCGATTTGCTGAGAATTTTCAAGTGAGCTTGCAGTGCAGCGAGGGGCAGTTTGATAGTGGGATTTATGATCCAAGGCCAAGAATACAATAGCAGAGAGGCAGATCAATAGTAAAGAGGTAGCATAGGCTTAAGAGGGGTGACATAGGCCTAGCCAAGCTCACGCAAGCCCAGAGAAGTGACTTAGGCCTAGAGGAGCTGACACTAAGCCATTAGAGGTAGCGTTGGGTTTTCAGTGGGCCAAATCGGGCTCGTATTCAGTAGATCCAGAAGGGTGACGTAGTCTCAACGCAGAGCTTGCTGGGGACTGTGTAGGCACCTGTGGGGTTCTTCATTCTCACGCTGAATCAACCATAATATCTGTCTCTAGAGATATAGGATTCCTGTTTAGTAAATTCAGAAATCTTCACAATGGAATGGTCAACAGTCAACATTCGTATATCCATGCAACCTAAAATTCCCGGTAGCGTATCTCAATCCATAGTTGAGTTGATTATGCCATGGAGATATCTCAAGAGATTCTTAGCCGCAATCCAATGTATGAGATGAGGCTTAGTCATAAATTGACTCAAAGTATTCACAACGAAGCATATGTCCAGACGAAAGTTTACCAAGAACATCGGGGCCCCCACAAGCTGTCTATATTAAGAAGGGTTTACTAATTCCAGCGAATTTGAGTTCCATCACAGTAGACACAAACTTGCAATCCACCATCCCACATCTCTCGAGCAATTTCACGATGTATTTTCCTCGAGGAAGGAAAATATCACTTGGCTTTTGCCATACTTGTAGGCCTAGGAAGTAGTGCATCAGACCTAGGTCCCTCATCAAGAACTCCCTCAGGCATTGATAAATGAGAGGGTCTACACATGTCAGAATGGGATCATCTACAAAAAGGACCAAAATCAAAGGTATGTCCTTTTCAAATTTGAAGTATAGGTTAGGATCAACATCATTCCTTGTAAATCCCATCTTCATAAGATAGCTTTCAATCCTCTCATACCAAGCCCTAGGGGCTTTTTTCAACCTGCATGCATGTGTCCTTTGATCTTGTACTTTGAACTTGAGGTTGTTCCAAGTATACTTCCTCCTTAAGTGAGGTAAGAAAGCAGTCTTAACTTCCATTTGATGTTGACTCCATCCTTGCGTGGCGGTGAGAGCAATGCTAGATTGGATAGTGGTATATTGGGCAACTGGTGCAAATATCTCGTCATAGTCCACTCCTTCCTTTTGAGAGAAGTCTCGAGCAATGAACTTGGCCTTATACTTTTCAACACTCCCATCCGCTCTATGTTTAATTTTGTAAATATCTCGTCATAGTCCACTCCTTCCTTTTGAGAGAAGCCTCGAGCAATGAACTTGGCCGTATACTTTTCATCAATCCCATCAGCTCCATGTTTAATTTTGTATAGCCATTTTGAGATTAATACGGACTTGTCCTTGGGTATAGGCACCACTTCCCAAACATCATTCTTCATGATAGATTCATATTCGTCATTCATCGCATCCTTCCAAACTTGGTGCATTGCGACTTCTTCCAACATGCATGGTTCTGCTTGAATGATAGTACTCATAGCCATAGTTATTAGAACCAGACTGGTCATTGAACTGGTAGACCCCAAAAACCGAGAACCGGTCAGAAACATACGGAAACTGGTAAAAAACCGAACCAAAAAACCAGTCAACCAAAAACACAAAATATTCAAATTTTACAGAAAAACATAGATATTCATGTGCATCCATATGAATCCAAACCTTATATACACAAATAAGAAAAAGTTCTCATTTATATAGCATGTAAGGGTGCACATAACCAAAATAACACCGAGTGCAATCCATCTCTAAACCGAAAATATATCAACAAACAAGCTACACATGGCCTCTATCATCCAAAAAATTTATGCTACAACAAATACCTACATTTCACCAAAATCATTGGCTATATTGGGATCTTTGTCATCAATATCACTCTCTCTGCATTAGAATCATATAGAAAAACCACAGCATGTCAAGTTAAGATTTTCTTTGACTGATGGGTATTTTTTTTAGTAGGCTTATGATAGAGGAGTTCAACAACTAATGCCACTAACATCAAGGTACATAGACGGCTTGGTTCTCTTGATTACATACTAGTTCCATACCCTCGTACATGAGAAAATCCGAAATCCGGGAAAACTGTTAAGTCTGTTGGATTTTGAGTGAGATCTAAATTTCTACTTTCTCCATATTAATTCCAATGAAGTCAAAATCACTCTCAAACATCTTGAGTCATTTCATGGTAATGTTAAAAATTCAAGTAACTTAGATTTTTAACATTACCATGAAATGCATAACAATAGTAGGGCCAAATTCTTTAATATTAGGCACCTATTTTGGGTTAGTGCCCAACTAAGACAAACATTAAAAGAAAAAAAGCAAAACAGGCCCCACTTGCTGCGTTCTACATGGCTTTAACATATCGAACCAGACGAAAACGGTTCAAATCACTGGTTCGAACCGATTTTTGCCTCAAAACGGTCAGATCGGTCTGAATCGACTAGTTCGGTTCGGTCCTTATAACACTGCTCATAACAGCTAAGGGTATGTTCGGCTTCTTATTTTCGCAAAATGTCGCTCTTGGAGCAGTATGTCTTTCAACATCTTCAAGAGTGTCTTTGAGCCACTAAGGTCTTTTCCTTGAGGTAAATGGATCACTAGGAGGTGGATAAATGGGATCCATTGGGCCTTCAACATTGGGCATAGACTCATTTGTCGGAGGTTCATCTTGTTTTTCCGCAGCATCATCATTGTCCTTCCTTGGGATTGGGAGATCTTTGGCTTTCCCAAGGGCAGTATCTTCATTGAAGGTGATATCATGGCTTACTTCCACATCTCTTTGACCAGGCACATAGATTTTATATGCCTTTGAATTTTCACTGTAGCCAACAAATATACCTTTCTTCCTAGATGCTTCCAACTTGTTTCTTTTATCTTTAGGCACATGAAAATATACAAGACAACCAAATATTCTAAAATGAGAAACAATAGGTTTCTTACCAGTGAAGATCTCCTCAGGTATCTTGAAATCCAATGCTTGATGCAAGCTCCTATTTTAAACATACACGACAGTGTTGGCAACTTCTCCTCATAAGAACTTCGGTATACCTTGATCATGGAGCATGGCATGAGTGGCTTCCATGATTGTTTGATTCTTCCTTTCAACAACTCCATTTTGCTCAGGAGTGTATGGAATAATTGTCTCCCTCTTAATGTCAGCGTCTATGCAAAAGTCATTGGATTCATTTGATTCATATTTAGTTCCATTGTCGGTCTTCAATATCTCGATTTTATTCCCTGTTTGATTTTCCACCAATGCTTTGAAACCATTTGAACACTTCATCCTTCTTCTTCAAGAAATAGATCCATGTTTTGTGTGAGAAGTCATCCACAAAGATTGCATAGTATAAGTATCCTCCCAATGATGTTACATGCAACATACCAGATAGGTCATAATGGACCAATTGAATAATATCGATAGTTTGGCTTTCACTAGAAGGGAATGGTCCCCTTGTAAGTTTCTAAGCTGCACAACCTTGATAAACTCCTTCATGATTCATGTTGAATTTGGGCATACCTATTACCATCTTCCTTACCCTAGGTAGGGGTTTGTAATGAAGGTGGGCAAATCTTCGGTGCCATAATTTATATTTGAAGAGAAGTATTGCAAGTCATGGTTCTCAAAGGACTTCCTCCAACTTGATAGAGACTGTCAACCCTAAATCCAAGTGTGAATGCATCTTTAGGGTTTATTTGCTAAATACGTACCTTTCCATCAATGAATGCTACCTTGAAGCCTTTATCTTCCATCACAGAAATAGATACTAGGTTCTTCTTCAAATCGAGCACATACAACACTTCTTGTAGATGAATGGTTTGACCTTGATTCAAGTGAAGAGTGACAATACCTATCCCTTTCACGGGGTAGGTGGCATTATCACCAAGTATGATCTCCAATTCAATCAAATTTGAGAGGGCCTCCTTGTACCCAATGAAGTGCCTTGAGGCTCTACTATCTATCAACCAATGATCCAAAGTATCCAGAGGAGTGGCAGTAGATAGAGCGGAAATAAGATAAAACTCCTTTTGTTTTTCTACAACATTACTTTCCTCGTACCTGGAATTTCTCGTCCTTTTGGGAGGTCAACCATTTCCATATCGAGTAGCGGGAGCATTCCTATTTCCTTTATTGTTGAACCTATTGTTCCTTTGATTGCCATTGCGTTTGTAATTGTTGTTGTTGTTGTCGTCATTCCTCGGGGAATCCTTCTTGTGAGGACACTCTCTAGCATAGTGGCCGAACCTGTTACAAATGTGGCGTCTTCCTTTTCTTCCTTCTTTTCTTCCTTGCTTGAATCCTTGACTTTGTCTCTTTGGACCAACATTATTTTTCTTCTTTGCATGAGCGAAGAAAGCAGTAGGTTCATTTCCATTTGAGGGCTTGTCTCGCTCCATCCTTTTCTCCTCTTGAGTGCATCTTGCCAATAATTCAACAAAACTAGGAATCCAATCATTGTTGAGAAAGGTGGTGTTAAACACATCCCATGCTCTTGAAAGACCCCTTGAGTGAGCTCCCTGTCAGCGATAACTTCTCCAATAGATAGTAGGCCATTCTTGATTTGTGTTATTCTCATAAAGCAGGATTGGATAGACTCCCCTTTATCCATCTTGATGCCCTTCAACTTGTTCTTGAGAAAGAGGATTTGATTTGCATTGTTTACTTTGAACATCCCAACCAGCTTATCATACATCTCCTTAGATGTTCCCAAATAAAAAATACAGGCAACCAAATGCTTTTGAATGGAGTCTATGATAATTCTTTTAGCTTTGACCTCACCTTTCTTATATTTCGTCTTCGCAGCTGCCGATGCTTTTGAAGGAGCTTCCATTACTCTTCCCTGCACACAGTCCATGGCATCATGCTCTTCCAAAGTCAAGTCCAAAGTCATCTTCCATGCATGATGGTCAGATTTGTCATTGAGCTTATCCTCAGATTTGAAGTAAGATGTAGTAGCCATTGAGGCTAGTCCAATCTTGTCTAAGAGATTTGCCTTAGTGATTGCTTTTCTCTCTCATGCTTAGGCTTCGTCTTCACCTTAGCTCTGACACCATCTTAATTTTAGTTAACAATGGTATGTTCTATGCTTAGCACACTTACTTCAATGTTTCTTTTGTTGAAATATGTAACGAGGTTCGGTCTTCATAATGACAAATGTAATCACGACTTTATGTATTTAATGAAAAGATAATTATTTTTATTATTATTATTGTAAGACTTGAGGCATGGGTTTCATGCTCAGGAGAATTTGTTTATAGGTTAAAGAATCCATTAAGTGCTTCTAGGTTTGTTATAAAGTCATTGAGTCATTGTCATGTATGAATGATCCATTTGGGCATGTTACATATTGTAAAGGAAAATTTATTGAGTCATAATCCAGTCAAAAGACCCTCCAAGACCTTGTCATGGCACAAAGTTCAAGTCGACCTAAGGAAACTTCTAGTCGGCCTAAAGGAAGCAATTCGACCCTATGTGAAGCCTATAAAGAAGACCTTGACCTCATTTGGTGAACACACTCTCACTCACAAAAAGTTTGATCTTAAGGTATCTTAAGGACGAAAGGAAGTGCGAAGAAGAGAACGACTAAAGAAGGATAAAACATCGAAGTTTTGGATTTGTGTTTGGGCTACTTTTCTCCACGCATGCGAAGGAATTAGGGCACATATTGTTGCAGTGAAATCGAGTTGCAGAATTGAAGTTAGCTCACCAAGAAGAGTTGTTCTGGAAGCCGAATTCTCAAGCAGAGAGAATCTACCCAAGTGAAGAAGAGAAGTTGCAGTTGCAATTGCAGTTTCTGGTTGCATTCGAAGTTGCAGTTTCTGGGCAAGTCGAAGTTATATTTGCAGTTGCAGTTGCTGAGTAGGTCAAAGTTGCTGGAAGGAGAAGTTATTCAAAGAGGAAGCATTGACTTGGTCTTGGAGGGGTTCTTGGTCAAGGGTCTAGGTCTTGGAATTCGTCAATTGAAGATTCTATAAGAAGAATAATTCTTGTGGGTTTTCCTCTTAGGTTGGAGAGGTTTTGGCCTTGGCTGATCGCCTACATCTTGTGTCCTTTGTCTCATTGTTCTTTATTGTTTGGTAGCTGTTCGATGAAGAAAGAACACATAAAAATAATCAAGTACAAGAAGAACCTAATTAAGAAAAGTAAAAAGTCGTCACAAGTAGTTATCATTATAAGAGAAATCATCTAATATCTCTGCCCTAGATTTCTCAACATTGTATCAGAGCTATGGTGACAAGTCAATGATGTAGAAATTTCCTGTTTCCCACCCCGGTTTTCAGTTTCACCTTATTTCTCCAAATAGTTAAATGCCCTTTCCCATATCCTTACATTCAACAAACTGGAAAATAAATTTTTGCTGAAAACACAAATTCTGGAAAATTTACAGAATGCTGGAAAATGCAGAAATAAAAATCAGCAAGCTCAAAACAGTCGTTCACACATTTTAACACAGATATTTTTGGTCAACATGACCCTGGAAAAACCCCCTACAACTCTTGGGGAAACCCAGTTTGAGAGCTCCTTCTTATTTCTGGAAAATGCTTTTACAGAGAGGTGAAATATACAGAAAAAATTCCAGCAAATTAATTACAGACTTATCTGGTTTTCCGTGCTTGCCTCTGCCTTGGAAAACGTGCCAGAACAACAAAATACTCAAAACATAAATTTATTACAGCAAATGACAGTTCAGAAATTCGTGCCCAGAACTTAGTTGAACAGCCGTACGGACTGTACGGAATTTTCCAGCAAGCTGTCTTTCTCGAAAACAGTGTTGGATGCCTCGATAAACGTGCCCAGCCACCTAGAAAATCGAGCCCCCTTGCTGCTGTACTATTCCTCGAAAAATGTGCTGCCTTTCCCCTTGAAAACCGTGCCTCAATGTCGCTGTACGGACTGCTGTACAGATTTCTGTGCTGCTGTACGGCCAAGCTGCCTCGGTATTCGTGCAATCTCTTACTGCCTCAAAAACTGTGCCCTCCTTGCTGCTGTACGGATTTGCCGAGTTTACCTCTCCTTCACCTTCTCAAGCTCTCTTCAGAAAAAGTCTCCAGCTCTCTTTCTCTTCCTCTCTCAATCTGCTCATGAAAGAATGAATGACCTTTTCCTCCTTTTTCTCCTTTAACCTAACCCTAAGTGACTTTTGGGGAATCCCTAAATCCAATGGCTGAAATAGATTGAGATCTAAGGCTGAGATTAAATGCTCATTTAAATCTCACTTTCTATTTTTAATTCACCCCACTTTAATAAAAACCCACTTAGTCATTTATTTCCAAAGTCACTTTTCCTTTTTAATTTTACATTGACTTTATTAAAGTCACTTTAAAATTAGACTTTAGTAACTTTATCACTTAAAGTCACTTTTAAATTAGACTTTAGTAACTTTATCACATAAAGTCACTTTTAAATTAGATTTGACTTTATAAAAATTATAAAGTCACTTTAGGAGAAAAATTAAATTCTTTTGGACACTTTTCCCTAGGCCAAGATCAAAGCCTTAGGTCACTTTAGGAGAAAAATTAAATTCTTTTGAACACTTTTCCCTAGGCCAAAGATCAAAGCCTTAGGGGACCACCTGTCCTCCGGTAACCAAATTTGAACAAATGAAGGGTAGCTCAACAAGGGACACTCAAGATCTCAAAAATCAAGGTTCTAGAAGGATATCAAGGGCATCAAAGAATCAAGAAGGTTCTCTCATCCCCAAGGCAACTTGAAAATAAAGGCTACTTCGTCATCTTGAAGGAAGTGTCAAAAACCTTAGATTGATCAAAGAAAAAAGTTCACAATTAAAGTATTTTTGGGATCCGCACTCGAATCATCATTTCAAGGAAGGAGACCTCAAAAGACCCTATCTCTACTCAAGAGAGAAAGGGCTTCGATCTAAATGCATCTTGAAGATTACTCATCGAACGAAAGCTAGATCAAAGGCATTGAGAAGCATCAAGGCATCATCAAGAAGTCATCCTCAATCATCATCAACAAAGGCATAAAGTTGGGGAGTTCATCTTCACTTGACAGGTAAGTGTTTATACTTCTATATCTAAATCTATTAAAATGACTTCATTTTGCAAGGAGATCAACAAGTTGGTTGGGTCATCGAACTTCCTTGCATGGAAAAGAAGGAGAGGCCTAGTCCTCAAGGAAAAGTCTCCAAACCATCCAAAGAGCAAGCACTATCATAAATATATGAAAAAGGATCCAAGGGCTCAAAGGATTCTCATAGAATCCATCAAGGATTCTCTCATCCCACATGTAGAAGGGTTGGAGACATCAAAAGAGATATATGGTAAGCTAGCAGATTTATTCTCTGAAAGCTCAACATGACAAGTCATATCACTAAGGTCTGAACTATACAAATTGAAAGCATCAAAGGATGAAGGGATATCTACATCAACTAAAGCATCTCAAAATAAAGAATCAACTTCAAGATCTAGGAGAGACGATGTCCGATAAAGAAATGATTACCATTGTTCTAAATGCTCTAATTGATGAACAAGGAAACCTTGTATCAAAGGCCTATGAAGAGGAGAAAGCTACCCCTTTCAATAATTTGTGGTCACTATGCAAGAGTGAAGAACACAGGTTGAAGGCAAAAAGTGATACAAGATCAGATAAACAGGTTCAAAAATTTGCTGTCATGTCAAGAAGCAAAGGGATATTTGGCAAGCTTGGTCTTCAGAAAAAGAAGAAGATCAATATGTCGAAGATTTAATGCTATGGATGTCAAGAATATGGGCATTACAAGAGAGATTGTCCTAAGCTCAAGAAGGACAACAACAAAACAGGAAGGGAAGAAGCTCATATCACTGAAGAAGTGGAAGAAGCCGAAAATAAGAAATCTAAGGAGGAAGTAAAAGATCTATACTACTATTGAGATCTTCTCCACCTAGTCCTTTTCAATTTTTTGAAATATAGCCTATCATGGTAGGAACATTACAAGCATGATAGGATGCATCATGTTAGGAGATGGCATCATAGAAGCATACGATTGAAAGCAAGAGCTCATCATCAAGAAGCATGAAAGATAGCTGAAGTGGAAGTCTATGGCTATCACCTATAGAAGGATATAGCTCTAGATAACCTCATTAGAAGCATAAGTAGTACTTATGGGAAAAAGGAAAGTCATCTAGTATAGAGCTCATCATACATCATTCAAAGGAGCATTTGAGGGTGAGAATGATCAAGATCCTCTGCTGGAATCTTCATTGGAAGGTTCACCTACTAGAAGAAGCGAGTATCTCGCTGGGAATTTCAACTTATATGGAGTTCATGGGATGATGTCAAAGGAAGTGATGCGGGATAAGAGATTGAATTTCTTTCAATCAAGGAAGTTGTTGAAGGAAGTCTAGATGATCTAAAAGAAGAGATGAGATATGTATGCATATATTTGGATAGAGGTCGAGTCATGTCACATTGTTGTAGGAATAAATGCTCTACCTCGAGAGCATGATCAAAAGCAAGGATCTCCTCATTTTGAAAAGATGCAGGAAAGTCATGGGTCACACATTGACTAGATGAAATCAACATAATATGTCCTCATATGAAGTATGAGGTGGTTGACTAAACTATGGTTAGAAGTTCCTGGGAGGAAATGTGTGAATAAAGAAAGGAAGAGATCATAAAAATGCAACTATGGAGAGGGACATCAACATCCAAGGACTAGAAGATTTGACTATGATATCGCCATGGAAAAGACACGAAGATTTGACTATGATATCTCCATGGAAAAGACATGAAGATTCTGATGAAGTTTGAGAAAGAAAGAAACCCTTGACATCATATATCTTTTGGAGATGTGTCAATATGTATGCAGGATGTTGATAGGAAGATGTCATGATGAAAAGACCATCACAAAGGTAATCTTGATTTACTGATTCATTTTTCTAATTTGTTTGAATAATATTTGCATGGGCTATTGCAGGGCTGCCAGGGGAAGAGCTATAGATGTCTTCTACAACTAATGATCATGTGGTAGGATGAAAGGTCCTTAAGGAAACATGACATGAAAAAGGTAGCAAGGCATGAAGGAAGGCCAAATATGGACTAATGGATCACTTTCCAGTGAAAAGGAAGGATGACATGATTGACATGATTCATAAATGAAGGTGATGGATGGTCTATGCCCTACGAAGAAGTCCTAAAGGATGAAGATTCCTGAATAAAGAAGAAGAAGAAACTCATGACATCGAAAGGAGTACTACAAGCAGCTGTTAGTCCCATGGTCTCCATCTATAGAGCTGCTGGAAGCAAGTCCTTGGTCAATAGGGAGCTTAGTCAAGTCCCTGATGAAGAGGTAGCTTGGGTACATTCCTTTTATGGGAATGGGTACATTCCTTCATTGGAATGGGTATGTCCTAATTAGTTAAGAGGGAGAGATAGACACATCATTCTTGTCTTCACTTGGGAAGATAGAATGGAGGATTGGGTAAGCCTTTGGCATCTGATACTCTTTAAGGATGAGATAGGGCATCCAAGACAAGAGTAGTCGTAGAGGACCGATATTCTTTGAGGACTGGCTACTTCTCTCCACACGTGCGAAAGAATTAGGGCACATATTGTTGCAGTGAAATCGAGTTGCAGAATTGAAATTAGGTCACCAAGAAAAGTTGTTTTGGAAGACGAATTCTCTAGCAGAGAGAATCTCTACTCAAGCGAAGAAGAGAAGTTGCAGTTCTCGGGCAAGTCGAAGTTGGAGACGAAGTTGCAGTTTCTGGACAAGTTGAAGTTATAGTTGCAGTTTTTGGGCAAGTTGAAGTTATAGTTGCAGTTGCAGTTGCAGTTGTTGAGTAGGTCGAAGTTGCTAGAAGGAGAAGCTATTCAAAGAGGAAGCATTGACTTGGTCTTGGAGGGGTTCTTGGTCAAGGGTCTAGGTCTTGGAATTTGACAATTGAAAATTCTATAAGAAGAAGAATTCTTGTGGGTTTTCCTCTCAGGGTGGAGAGGTTTTGGCCCTGGCTGATCACTTACATCTTGTGTCCTTTGTCTCATTGTCTCAAATATAAGAAGAACCTAATTAAGAAAAGTAAAAAGTCCTCACAAACAGTGATTATTATAAGAGAAATCATCTAATATCTTTGCCCAAGATTTCTCAACACCTTTAGCAGCCCAATGACAATTTCCAATTTAGTTTTCCATTAACAATCACATTAACCATAAATCACATTAACAGTAACTGTAGATAGAACATAAAAATTAAAATAAAATGCAGAAGACAAGCCAAGACAAGAGGACACTAGATTTGGTAGATGCTAGGGAAAAACCCCAATGTGGGGGAAACCCTTTGATCAAATTTTCATATTATTATATCAAATGTTCAGCACAGAGAGAGAGAGAGAGTACAAAAGTCAAAGTTGATTTGCCAAATCAAAGTCAAATCAGGCCTGTCAAATCTGTAGTCAATTGCAGTCAAATTCAGCCCTAACCAGAAAGTCAACGGTGGTCAAATCAAAAGCAAAATGTCTCCTTTGAAGCTCGGTCAAACCCAGTCAAACTTGGCCTGAATAGGAGGTCAAAATCAGCGCAAAACGGTAACAAAGTCAGCGGTCAAACTTGATCAAACTCTGCCCTGAAGTCTGTGTGGTCAACCTGCAATTTTCTGCTGCAGTCAAAGTGCCCAGAATACCTCACTTTCTGCGCCAATCTGCACGGCCTGCCAAAAACGATTTTTTTCCTACTCAGTCAAACACTCATTGGTCAACTCTGGTTAAACCCCTGCAACAGTCTTGAAATTTGACCCTGCAATCTGCCCAGAAAATTTGTCCTCCTTGCCACATGTGTGAGAGAGAAAATCTACCCAATAGCTGTACGAACCAATGAGAGGAGAGAGAAAAGTGTGTGCGTGATGATGATGCCAAATGAGGTGAGAGGACACTTATATTTATACAAGTCGTTGAGGGTGAAGTGTCACATCCATTGGGCTTCATGAGCCTACATGATGTTGTGGCCGACCTTGACATTTTACACGTGTGGGCATAAATTCAAAAACACATTTCTGCTTTTCCAAATTTGATGATCTTTAGGTCGATATTGGTCCTCTCGAAAAGAGGAATTCAATTCAATAATCATTTCCATCAAATGAGCTTTCCAATAGTGGAATTTGGCCCTAGTTGCCAATTTTAACAGATGGACTATGGCTCTGCCTACATCGTTGACTCTGACATTCCAATATGCAATGGGAAACAATGTAATTAGCAGACTTCGATGCCTTGTCATTTGCCAGGTCTGATGCTTTGTGTCTGTCTTCTTTCTCACTTTGCTTGTCCTTGATCTTCTTCCAATGGATTCGGCATGTCTTTGCCTCATGTACATTTCCGCCACACCGGTCACAGTGAAGATCAAATCTCTTTCTTCTTTTATTTCTCCTCCGAAAGAGTCATTTGATTGATTCTTCCTTTTCTGAGCATGACACAGTTTCTCCAGTGGGCTGAGTTGTATTCTTTGCTCCAAAAACTTTCTCATGTTTTGCGACTTTCTCCACTAGGGAGGCAAATGAGATGGATCTCATTTGGTCACTAGTTTGCAGGGATTCGAGATATTATATATTGGGTGGATATCCTTGATGAATGCTGTGAGAGGCATGTCTATCCTCACTCAAATGGCATCTATGTCATGCATGATGGCTTTGATCTTAGAGGCTAAAGTTTAAACTCATGGGTTCATTATCCTTCAACTCTAGGTTGAAGAGCTTCACCAGCAGTTGAACAAGTTCCAGTTCTGAGTGATAGTCATACGAGTTCTTTAACTTCTTTAAGGCTCCGTACGAATCATAAATGTGAACAATATGGCGGCTTACCTCTCCACTTAACTGTCATAGAAATTAGAACATAATTTTTCTTGTCTTTGTTCTTCCAAATGGCAAGCTTCTTAGCTGATATAGGCTTTGTAGGTCCACTTGGCTTCTGTTGTGCTTCTCATTCAGCCCCTTCTTCAACATCTCCTTCATAGATCCTATCCCATAAATCTTTAAAAATCAACATGTCTTTGATCTTTCTGAACCATTATGAGTAGTTTTCTTTGCCAATCAACACCACACTAACAAGAGGTGAGAGAAATACATCTTTGCCACTAGCGTTCTGAGCTAGGTCTTTAGAATATGAAGGAATAACAGCAGGATTTCGTGGGCCACAAAGAAAAACAATAATGGTACTAGAAAAAATGCAGTAACACTTTCCAAATCTGCAAACTTCAATAAAGAAACTGTCTTAGATTGGTATGCTCTGGAACAAAAATATCTCGTGTATCTCATTAGCTTGAATCTCCTCTACCCTTTGGCCGTTGTGGTGGAGAGGAGGCATACCAAAGATGATCAACAACAGAAAGGATTAGTGATGGCAGCACCCACAAGGTGCTACACATGATATCACATGTGCATACTTCCAGGAAGATCTACAGCTTCAAACAGCAATGGGGGCGGATCTCCTTCATAGATCCCATCCCATAAATCTTTAAAAATCAACATGTCTTTGATCTTTCTGAACCATTGTGAGTAGTTTTCTTTGCCAATCAACACCACACTAACAAGAGGTGAGAGAAATGCATCTTTGCCACTAGCGTTCTGAGCTAGGTCTTTAGAATATGAAGGAATAACAGCAGGATTTCGTGGGCCACAAAGAAACACAATAATGGTACTAGAAAAAATCCAGTAACACTTTCCAAATCTGCAAACTTCAATAAAGAAACTGTCTTAGATTGGTATGCTCTGGAACAAAAATATCTCATGTATCTCATGAGCTTGAACTCCTCTACCCTTTGGCCTTTGTGGTGGAGAGGAGGCATACCAAAGATGATCAACAACAGAAAGGATTAGTGATGGCAGCACCCGCAGGTTGCTACACATGATATCACATGTGCATACTTCCAGGAAGATCTACAGCTTCAAACAGCAATGGGGGCAGAACTGAAGAAACAGCAAATCACCTCAAGATTTGAACCTTGAAACCTACGGCTACCAAGAATCACAGCAATAGATGCCAAAATCTCCAAAGATATTTATAGCAAAAACCTTTCTTTATTTGAAACGGAGACCTGTAGTTTCTAATAATAAGCAAAACCCGGCCATGGGACAAAGAATAATAACCTTTTGTGGACTCCAATCTTGGAAACTGGAATTGGGTCGACAAGTTCAATAAATTTAAGGCAATTTGGATTTGCAATTGCAGCAAATCGTGGAGCTTCTGAGCTGACTGGGGTTATCTGAGAATCCTGCCTCA
Source organism: Pinus albicaulis (assembly GCA_034641835.2). NCBI lineage: Eukaryota > Viridiplantae > Streptophyta > Pinopsida > Pinales > Pinaceae > Pinus > Pinus albicaulis. Next base: position 951,198,087 of record CM076582.1, read on the forward strand.
TGTGAATCGAACCTTGGTGGAAGAACCCTCGGATACAGTCACAGTGCCAACAGGGACTCTAAATGAGAAAAACCAATTGAGTTTGCTGAGGGCTTGGGAAATGATTGAATGCAACGTTTTCCTGCATGGAAAGTGGCTCAGGAACAACTGAAGAGAAATTCCGTTGACTAGAGCAAACTTGAAGGAGAGTGGAGAGAAGCGTAGATATCAACGGATATATATTATAAACACAGGAGGAGGCTGTGATGGCATGGTAAACAGGTCTGAGCGATGTTGTGGAGGAGAGGACATGGGACTCAAGGACGACAAGTGGCATGCAAAGCAAAATGACAGAGAAATAGTTGCCAAAAATGGAGACCTGTGGATTTCAGGCATATATGCAGGAAATATGGCAGGGAAAAAGTCTTGAATGAAGGGAGTTACACCAGCTCTGATACCACTGTTGGAGATTGATCAGAGGGATACTGCAACCTTCATTCATTTCCATTGATCGAAGCATACATATACATACAATGATGTTATGACCCTTGGTTTCAACTTCCAAGGTTCAATGGCACTTCCTGTTCTACTAATGGTTCAAATTTCTTCTATTTACATATTTACAAAATATTCACAATTCATCAAATCCCCAAGGATTAGATGTCTCATACCGATCCATTTTAGATCATTGAGTGTCCACGATCACTCTCTAATGCACCTGTTACCCATTTCTCAAGTATTGAGTACAAATCTGAATTTTCCTACAAGGATTCTTCGTTTGTGTTTTATTACAGCAAATGGAAATGATCAAGCTCGTTTGTGTTTTATTACAGCAATGGAAATAATCAAGCAAGGAATCTGCTCTTATTCTCTATAATAGTGGATTGGATGAGAACCCACAATTTCTATACATAACTATGAATATAATGTGCATGGATTGGGAAAACAATAAAGTTGATCAGACTTCAGTAAATAATCATATGCATTGCGTAAGATAAACGCTTAAATTCAATAACAACAATCTCCAAATTCACACCATAACACAATACCTCAACATGTCCCCAGTAAGTTCACATAAAAGACAATCTATCCAAAATAACTCTGTTAACCCCCACCCAAATTAGAGTAGATTAATCAAGACTTAGTTTATCCACAAGAAGACATTCATACCTACAGTATCGGGTGTTCCCAGCCAACCCGAACTGGATCAGAGTTACAGGTTTTCCCTGCTAGCTGCAAGCACAATAGAGATTGAGATTAGTGCTTACTGCTTAAGCAAATTGCCTTGCTTGCATTCTTTGCCATGTATCCTCCATGTGAATGGTAGAACCAGCGACCTGCAAGACGGAGACTGAAATATGCAAAATCTGGCTCTCCAAGAATGCTAACAGCGAAGTGTGAGAGCTCCTTCTACTGAAAGGGCAAAGAATGAGATGTCATATTCTTTCCCCATTTAGAATGGTTTAATTATAAGGAGATTTTTCTTTCCACTTATCACATATAGGCCCTCCCCCATGTTCCTTCCTTCTGAGGAAGTCATTTTGCTTATATTTTTGTCACATGGGTTTTTTCCCTTCTATTACAACATTAATTCATAAGGTCTCCTATGAAATAGTTTCTAATAATGGGGCCTTTACTCATGAGCTCCTATCTGTTTGATTACATCACAACACAACATAAACATTTCCACATACCAGGGGACCCCAACATGGGGTATTATTATTTTAGTAATGGTCGTAACTTGTGATGTGCAAGGTGTTATTCTTGATTGTTGCATGCTATATCTTCTTCTTGTTAAATTAATGTTCTCTGTAAGAGTGGCATGAGTAAGGTGATCGTATTGTCTATGTAGGGTTTCTATCAATAAGGCAACAATTTCAAAGCTTATGCTTGGTATAAAAGAATTCCTGTTAGTTTATAAATCAGTGACTACGTTAAGAATCTCATTTACCTGTTTTTTGTGATATTATTGGCAGGGAACATCAGTGCTTATGGTATTGAGAATGGATGGTGGATGGAGGAGCATTTCAATGCTTCTGATGAGGATAGGGATGGCCTTTTAAATCGAACAGAGTTTAACAAGTGTGTAAAGTGACTCAATTTTGGCAGACATTACTTTCTACTATCTGTTTTGTATACAATATAAATGACATTGACTGGCGCGATCTCGTAGAAGTCAACTTGTTACCTCTATTGATATAATAAATATTTAATTTAGCTTGGACATTTTGTATTCTGATTTGGTGGTTTCTATTTGCAGCTTCTTACATCCAGCAGATAGTAACAACCCAAAGTTGATTGAATGGTTATGCAACGAGGAAGTGAGGTATGCTTTCATTGTATAACATTAAAATGTTGTTCAATATCAGAGTTCTATTTGCTTTCATGGTAGAGTATATTATTCGCAGTGATTATTTTAATGAAGCAACGATAAAGGAAAATCCATGGTTTATGCATGAGATGCTTTTTTGTGTGTCTTAGATTCATACTATCCTTACCTTAATACAACTTCCATGCAAGTGTGGATGTTAGTAAGCATAATAAATGTTGTAAGAGTTTTTCTCCAGTAAGCAACAGTTTGGAAACTCTCATTTGGATTTGATGCTTTATCATTTCAAGATCCCAGAGACTCATTCTGTAAAGTTTTCTTCTTGTGTCTAAATATCTTTTAGATCTTATTGATGCCACTTTGAAGTTTTTATGGACTTTGTTCATTGTACCTTGACTCTATGCTCTCTCAAGATGCTCCTTCAGTTTTCTCTCTTTTTAGGAAAATGTCATACACTTGACTCTTGAGGGAAGGTCATGGATGCAGTTGCTTCAAGGATAAAAATAAAGAATCTAATTTAACTATAGGGAAATTTGAGAATGGAATCAGGAAGCAGACAAAAATGTCATGTCAACCACTAACCAATAGACAGTTGAATAATTTGGGAATGAGTTTGCAGGTGGATAAAATCAAGCACTAAATAAAATTCAATGAAAATGTAAACTTGTGAATGTTTCTTAAAGGAGCTGAAGATCCATGAGACTAGATGGGCAAATCCTGCCAAAAAGAGGTGCTAGGGAAAGATTAAGCAATATAGGAAACTAGGATGACTGAATGTTAAAAACAAGAGATTGAGTGTTCTTCTATGATTTCGGCAATTCTCTTCTCTGTTTGGAGTCTGGACTGATCTAGATCTAGGAGCCCCTCAAGGATTTGATTTCTCTGTGATTAGTCTTAAAATTTTTAGTGTTCTGAATTCCTCAATTTTAGTGCCCAGCTGTATGGCCTCCTAAAATCGGAATTTCTGCAGAAGATTGAGGTCAAACGACCATGGGTTGACCACTGTCAACACTGGTCTACGCTGCAGCAGAAAAGCCCTAAACAGATCAGCGCAGAAAACAGCAGCAAGCCCTAAAAAGATCAACACAGAAAACATCAGCTTCGCTCCACACGTGTGAGAAGAAAAAGGCCTCCAAAGGCTATCGAACCAATCAGATCACAAAGAGAGAATGTGTGATGAGATGTTGAGAAAATGACCTCCAAGTCTCTCCAATTTATGTCCATCAATGAGGGTGTGTGACACATCTCTTAGGCATGTGGGATAAATCTGGCCGACCGTGCACATGTGGAAAATAAATTCAAAATCAATGTTCTGCTCATCCGATCAAGATGATCTTTAGATCAATCTTGCACCTCTCTGAAAGAGGAATCCAACAAAAATATAACCATCGTCATGTGAGTAGTGCAACATGGAGTTTGGACCTAGTTGCCCAAAATTAACAGTACTTCTTTCCTTTGCATTCAAAGAGAAATTAGAAAAATTCTGTGTGCTTGACTACATCTTGCATCTTTGGTTTGGGTGTGTTTCCTTGTGGTGACATTGGAGGTTTTTGGTTTTGTGCCTGCCACCATTGTCCTACAGACCTGAACTTTCTTTGCTGCCTACGTATTTGTCTTTGTTTGCCTCTTTAGATAGGTAGATCTTGACATTTCATGCAAAGAGTTTGGTTGTTGCTTTTGAGTGCTTCTTTTCTTACAAATTCATTGGTGTTTTTGGTTTGGATGTATGAGTTTTGGATCAGATTTCTATTTCAAATAGTTTGTTGATTCAGAGTGCTTACTGAGAGAGTTTGAGGTTTTAATTTTGTGTTGAAAAATGAATAGATCTCTTTTTCCTTTCCATATATAGTTTTCATTGAATTGAAAGCTTGCATCTATCATGTTTTGTTGCATATAATTGGATTGGAAAAGAGTCATGTACATCTCATAATGTTTCACTTCATATTGTTGGATTGTGTAGTTCGGTAGGACTTCCACATTGGCTTTGGTGTCTTAGCATGTGGAAGATTGCTTCTCTAGATGATAAACTTTGTAAAGTGATCTTATAAAGTAACTTTTATATTTAATTACTAAAAGTGACTTAAGTGATTTTAGAAACTGTTTTTTTGTAAAAGTGATTTTATAAAGTTTGAGTGACTTGAGTGATTTTAGAATGTGTTTTTTTTTTAAAGTGGCTTAAGTCATCTCAATGAGATATTATCTCACAGCCATTAATATCGAGGTGGCAAGATTTAATGGTTTTAGTAATTAATGAGTTTATGAAAGGAGAAGGGGTAGTAAAGAGGCAATACCTCTTCATGAGTTTTGGAGAAGAGGAGGAGAGCCAAGGGAGAAGTTTCGCAGAGAAGGGAAAAATACAGCAGTTACAACAGCCAGGCAACACAAATTCCAAGGCAGATATAGGCACTGAATTTGAGGCAATGACATTGTGATTTTCGAGGCAGCTGGGTTGAATTTATTGTAGAGAGGAGGCACGAAATCTGAGGTTGTTTGAGGGTGGTTGAACACTGTTTTTTGAGGCTATATTGCTGTTATTAATGTTGTAAATTTCTCTAATAAGAAATAAAATTTCTCCCTCTCTCACTGGTTTTCCCTTCGGGGTTTTTCCAGGGGCATTGCCCAAAAATATTGTGTCAAATTTGTGATTGTTTGCTGTTCATTTCCGTTGCAAATGATTTTCAGACTTAGTTATATGTATTTCTGATCATAAACTGCTGTTGAATGTGTGAGAGTTCTACTACATTATTGCTAAATATTTATTGGAGTCAGAAGTCATAGTTTAGCCAAGTGTTTAGCAAAATGCCTACAAGGGGCTATTAGCTTGTAGGTGGTTTTTTTCAAGACATATCCCTGAGTAACAACAATGATAAAATCAAGCACTAAATAAAATTCATACAGACATTTTGCATTGGTAGCAAACCAACAATAGATAGGAATTATGGACTTGGATTAGGATTGGAGAGTCAACTCTCCAAGGCCATCAAAACTAGAACTAGTTATTACTAGAAAGTGATTTTATCCATTTTTGCATAGATTGTTTCCCTGAAGCTCTTCTAACACAAGAGTTAATCACAAGGTCACATTGGTGGCACTTGGAGTGATGTCCCCATTCCATTTGTTTTTGGTGTTTGTTGAACTACTACGCATATGGGGATCTCTCGAGGGGCACAATCCTCTGCGAACAATCCCTTGGTGAGGTTTTAGGCTTTGTTTCCTTGCCCATGCGTGTGTTTCCAACCCATGTTTATTCCCCCCGGTCATTTGATTGCAATGTGGTACCATAGTGGCCATTCTTTAGGTCAACATTACCCTAGATGATTGCGAGTGGGAAGTACCTACATTATCTAAAACAGATTTTAAATCACCCTATCAATGCTCCTAGTGGGTGAATCCTTGTGCTACTTGCCGGGTCACTTGTGCTTGTGAAGAACGGTATAGGGGGGTTAGCATAACTGTTACCTTTGTTGGTTGGACTTGGGCCCTGATCATCTCAGGTTGATCTCTGGAAGGCCCTATATCCATTGGTTTTCTTGTTGTGTGACTTTAGTTTTACTAGGGGTGTGCTCTTTGGTTTGAGTCTAGTTTTCCACTGGGTGTTTTGTTTCATTGTTAAGCATGTTTATTCATTGTGGCCGAACCAAAAAATTGTTGTTCTTGTATACATCAGAACCTTCCTCCAGAAGGGGAAGGTCCAACGTTGTAGAGATGTAGAATATATTTTTTATTGGAGGACTTGGACATAGCAGATCCGAGAAGCATTATTTTTTGTTCAGAGGGGGGGAAACAAATCATTCTTTGTAAAATTCTGTTCCGGAAAATCCATAAGTTTCAATAAATTTCAGAGTTTATATTGAAGTTTTCAGTGACGCTGTTTGTCAAACAGTTTGTTCCCTCACTGCTGTAGGTTTAAATTTGATTTGTATAACTCAGGAGTATACATGCTAGACATTAGAAAACTTCTCTTCAACATATCTGATTTATCATATACTCAGAAATGCACAGACAAGAATATTTAATGCTGATACTAATACAGTGGCACCAATAACATATATTTGCATTTCCTCTTCACTGAACATAGTTACAGAGACAGTAATAACCAACATTTCATATTGTTTCCAGAATGCATCTAAACTTGAGTATGTTAAATACAAAGATGGCAATGCTATTAATAAATATAAAGAAAGATAACACTGTGTATAGGAACCTGGGACTGGTGCGTTCACTTAGCTGGTGCAAGATTTCTTTTCCACGCACAGTGAGGTGCCCAGAATTTGTTCTATGCCCAGATCTGCGTTCAGCCACACAAAAATCAAGGAAATCGGACCCCTTATTGTTTATATCAATCAACATGCCATGAGAGGATATCAGTACTTCTGGATATATAAACTCGGCCTTTTCTAACTCACAAACTCAATATTCAGCAAGCAGTTTGTGTGGTAGATGCAAGGGTAAAACACGACCTGTGTGATGCTAAGGAACTCGAACCTTCTAGTATATAAACACAACCCACCATAGAACACTCGTTCAAATGAATATATGAGGGATTTCAACCCTTAAGCCAAGGAAAACAAGTCCCTTCAATTAACAAAACTCGGCCAGGGTAGAAGAATGATATCTCGTCCTTCCTTTAGTGGAGAAAAACGATCATTAGAGGCCCAAGTATAGCAACTTCGACCTCCAAAGATGTATGCTTTCCAAATCACTTGTTCGAATCTCAATTTCTGATAAAGACTTGGCCAAATTTGGTCTTGGGCACTTGGCTCTCCATAAACTTGTCTCCAACCTGAAAAGATGAGAGAAAATTCCAAATAAGATAATAAAATCAGTTGATAATACTTCTATACTTCAATATCTCCTACAAATCTTTTCTCTTTTGAATCCCGATGGTGAAATCTGAGTGATTCCACTCCTTGAATCAGTTAGAGTGTATAGTTTCAACATTGAAACCAGTTATGGTGGCTAGGGTTTCTCAAACACTAAGCTTCTATATAAAAACTCCTCAAGAACTATTTTTCTCAAAATGCAAGTAAAAGAATGAGGAAAGCCCCCTCACTTTTCTCTTTTATAAACTTGTGGCCACTCTTGTTACTTTTATAAAGTCACTTTATAATATTTGCACTTTATAAAGTTAACGTGACTTTTAAGTTTTCACTTGCCTTGGAATGTCCCCCATTCACCCTTTGGACTTTTATAATGTTTCCCTAGGCGAATTAAGTCCCCTTATTAAATTTATCCTTGCCTTAGCCTACAAGAACCAAGTTGGGCTAGTGGACTTTGTCATATGCTTCCTAAGTGGTCGGGGACATTACAGTCCTCCCTGCCCAAGTTTGCTTGTCCTCAAGCAATTTTAACTTAGGATGTTTGAGCACTTGCTCACCTTCCCAGGTGGCATCCTTTACAGGTAAATCCTTCCATTTCACCAGGTACTCCTTCGCTGTCCTACTTTGCAATTTCCTCTTCCTTGTTTCTAGGATCTTCTCTGGAACCAAGATCAATTCTCCTTCCTCATCCAATGATGGGAGTTCTACGGAAGTGACAAATGTTGTCCTAGGGTCTTTTTGAGGCACAAGACATGAAAGACGTTGTGAATCTTGCATCAATTAGGAAGCTCATGCTCATAGGCCATTTCTCCTACTCGTCTTATGATTTTGTATGGCCTTTAGAACCTGGGTTTCAACTTTTCTGCCCCCTTTGTTTTGAGTGACGACTTCCTGTGGGGTCGAAGATGGAGGTATACCCTATCTCCCACTTCAAAGCTATGCTCCACTCTGTGCCCGTCTGTGTACAATTTCTACTAGTTCTAATCCATCTGCAAACTGTTGTTGAGGACCCTTAAAATATATTGGCTCTCCTGAATCGAGTCCTTGGTTAGAGGTGCTTGACTATCCCCAAATATCCTATCTGTAAATGTTGGGGCGTTGTATCCATATAACAACTTGAAGGGTGTCATGTCGATAGACATGTGGAAAGTGGTGTTGTAGCATTGCTCTCCCAAATGTAACCACTTTAACCATGCCTTTTGCTGGCTGGTTACATAATTCCAGAGATAACCCTCCAGCCATCTGTTGACTATCTCTATCTGCCCATCAGTCTGTGGGTGATAGTTGGTGCTTGGTGTTAACTCCCCACAGGTTTGAATAATTCCTGCTAGAATTTGCACATGAACTGTCTATACCTATCACTAACGATGGTCTTCAGTAACCCATGTAATCAGAAGACCTCCTTAAAGAATAGCTCGACCACTTGCACTGTTGAATATTTTGATGGTGTGGTGAAGAAATGAGTGAATTTTGTGATCCAATCCACCACAACATATATGCATTCTTTGCGTTGCGCCGGAGGTAACCCAATGATAAAGTCCATGGAAATGCTCTCCCACCTCTGCTCGAAGATAGGGAGTGGCTTCCGTAAACCTACTGGATGAGTGTACTTTGCTTGCAAGTGCCACATTCCTTCACGAACCTGTAGGTCTTTATGTACCCCGGGTGCCCTGCTAAGGGTGTGCTGTGAGCTGCCTGCATAATTTTCTCTTTGTGTTGTGAGTGTGGCACCAAATAGATCTGATTTTTGTCGTAAATGATATCATCCACAACCCGATACTTGTCATCATGAATCAACCCTTCCAAAATCTCATAGACAAATTTATTCTTCGAATACTCCAACAACAGTGGTGACTTCCAATCATCTACCATCTCTATGAGTGAGAGAGTGGGTGGCATTCTCGAAAGAACCACTATATTATTTTTGCCTTTGACATACTTTATCTCAAAGTTGTAGGCCTACAATTTATTGATCCATTTTTGTTGCCTCACACTCAACTCCTGCTCCATGAGGAATCTCAGGTTGTTATGATTTGTCTTTACTTTGAAGTTATTCCGTACTAGATATTGGCTGAATTTGGCCAATGCATGCATGATGACCAACATCTCTTTATCATAGATCAAATAGTGCCGCTCATAATCTCTGAGTTTGCGGCTCTCGAACACTATGGGGTGATGATCCCACATAAGAATTGCTCCAATCCCTATCCCTGAGGCATCACATTCCAACACAAATGAATGGTTGGAATGTGGCAGTGCAAGCACAGGGTACGTACTCATCACCTCCTTCATCTTCTCAAATGTTTCTTGTGCTTTCCTTGACCAACTAAAGTCTCCATTCTTGGTGATGTCTGAAATAGGTGCTATTAACTATGAGAACCCCTTAACAAATTTCCTATGGTAGGTGCAGAGACCAAGGAAGCTCTTCAATTATTTTGTGTTCTGTGGGGTGGGCCATGTTATTGCTCAATCTAGTAGGGGTCCTAGGAGGGGTTCCAAAGGGGAAACTACTAGGTCAAGTGGCAATAATGAAGCAATAGTCCATTGTCACCTCAGTTAAAGCTCCCTGCTCTTTACAGACTTCACCAATGGGAGGAGACCCGGTATTGGGGAAATCACTATGAATAATATATCAACGATGGAGAGGTAGTGATTTTAAGAGCCTATTCAAATGAGAGACTCAAATGAAAGAGTTTACTTGTTCAAGAAACAAGGTATATGGTTCTCTAAGAAGCACTGAAGGGAGACCTAGGCTTAAGGATTAATATCATTTCTTGATATGAAATGCCTTAGACCTAAGAATCTTAGGAGAATGAGGTTTTTTTTTCCTTGGAAAAAAGCGTGATTCTATTTATTATAATAGAACCACATTTTGTAAGTGTATACATTCGGTTGAGATCTAGTGATCTTGCTAAAATCAACATATATCCTTACATCAAAAATGCCAAAAAAATATATCATGTTGTCCAATATATGCTATAAAGTGCTGTCATGACAAGTGCATGTGATATTTGTAATATAATATGATGTAAAATTGAAAAAATATATGCTATATATATGCTAAAATATATCCATGATCCTGCCAGTGTCTAGTGAAAACTATAGTAAAACCAAAAATAGAAGAGGTTGGCCTCTCCATATGGTAGCAGTTGTAAATCCATGAACGACCTGTGATAAAATCCATAAAAGATGCCGTTCTAAAACTGCTGGATCAATAGCCGACCCTGATCTAGTTCGAACCCCTCCTTGGAGAGGAGATCAACTAGAGTATTCCGCTCCTTGTAAACACGTGAATATGATATGTGCTCACTAAATGTAGATAATATGCGGACCTCTGTGATAAGTGGCAAGATCTAAAGGGTGTGACATTGCATAGTCTCGTTCATCCATTGGATAGTAAGAAGAGTCTCCATAAATGTGAATGGTATTCAAACCAAGGTCAATGACAAGTGCAATAAGAATTTTCAGAGCCATCATTTCTGAGAAGTTGTTTGATCCTTGTCCTAGGTGCATGGGTAGTTTAAAAAAGTGACGCTCAGATAAATAGAGGATTGCACTACCTCCGCAATCGTGTGCTGTTAAACACCCTATAAAGCGTCGTCGAGAAAGGCCCATGCGTTGTCCTTGTTGATCCGCAGCTCCCTAATGATCTTGGGGCCATTGTTGAGCTTCTGATCGGGGAGCAATGTCGAAAGAGCCAAAATTCTTGTGGCAGTGATCTCCGAGGGGATGAGGGTTGCATCGAAAATAGTTCGATTGTGGGCCAACCATATGCTCGAACCACTGAGTAGGGAAAGACAAAATTTTGCTCGAATAGTAGTTTTTTGTGTCTAGAGGAGCCAAGTCTTAGTGAAAGTGTCACCTTCTGTCCATGCAAATTGCGGCCAGAGAGAACTGGAAAGGATTGACCATACAACCTTGCAGTATGAGCAATGCTTGAAAATATGTATAATGTTTTCATCCTACGTTTTGCATAAGTATCATATACCCAAACCTTCTCTTGCTTTGCGCTGTAGTATGTCTCAAGTGGGTGCTTTGTTTGAAAGCAGGCACCACATGAAGAATTTTGTTTTTGGTGGGCAATGAATCCTCCATAGGCTATCCCACCAAAAATCTCGTTGTTCTGGGACTCTGTCTTCAATCAAGTGAAGGTAGGCTTGATGTGGGGAGTATGTGCCATCTGTAGAGTGCTACTAGATGAGTTCATTCGGTTCTACTGTAAGGCAGATGTGAGCGAATGAAAGGGAGTTGATATACTGGTTCCAAGCCAGTGAGTGATCACCTTCCAAGTATATCTGTTCACTAGATAACCAAGTCTGTGGATGAAGTGGGTTTTGTCAGGGACCTTGATATGTTCAAGGAAGAAAAACCCCTGGAGTTTGAGCTCTTTCGAGAGGTCAGCTGATAATCTGTGAATGTCAGAGCATCCCACCCAGGGATCGAGACCAATCCAGAGTTGATCACCTCTATCGACTTTCCAAGCCAGATCTTGTGAGATAAGGGAGAAAGAGTTGATCACGACTTTCCAAATGGTGGAGCAGTTGAGGTTTTGTTTGGTTGGAGAATAGATCATGTCTTCCAAGGAGGGTGGGGAAATATATTTCCTGTATACGACCGTAGACCAAAGATGTTTGGAGGTGATGACCCTCCATCCCACTTTAGCAGTAAGTGCCTTTGCAAATAGGGAGAAATTTTTTAATCCCCAACCACCCCAAGCCTTTGGAAGAGCAATCCGGTCCTATTTGACCCATGGAAACACTTGAACTCTCGAGCAGCCAACCCATAAGAAGTTGTAGCAAAATTGTTTGAGGCTCTTAAGAATTCCTTTAGGAACCCAAGAAAGTGATATCTAGTAGATCAATATAGCTTCTAAGACTGATTTAATGAGTACTAGTCTGCCTGCACGGGAGAGCCAACTGAAAATCCAGTGTTTGAGTCTTTTCCCACTCGGGAGAGTAGCTATTCCCAGTCAGAATTCAAGTAGTCATTTGGTTTCGGGAGGACGCCTAGATATTTAAGACCTTGATCCATAAGAGTTAGTAGAAATGGAAAGGTATTTTGGTAGTAATGTAATTCATCATGATCCATTAAAAAAGTGGTAAGAGTAAATTTGAACTGATTAATAATCATACTTTTGGCATCCCCAAAGAGAGTGAGAGTCTCCTGAACAACTAGGCCATCTCTATGGGTCCCATTGCAGAAAATAAGAATGTCGTCAACGAAGAGCAGATGTGTGATAAAACAACCCCTGACTGTCGAGATATGTTTGAGGTGTCCCCTTCTTTTTAAATCGGACAACGTTTTTCTCAGACCTTCTGCCACTAGAAGGAAAAGTAAGGGCGAAAGATGGCATCCTTGTCGGAGGCCTCTTTCTACCTTAAAAAAAGGAGAGGCAGATCCGTTGATAAGTACTGCAAAGGATACTGTAGTGATGTAGCTCATAATCCATCGTATGCATTCCAAGGAGAAACCCAACCGTGAAAGTAGAAGTTTGATGTAAGTCTACCTAACCTTGTCGAATGCTTTGGATTGTTCAATCTTAAGTATGACTCCTTTAAGATTTTTTTGTTTGATGCTATGAAGGACCTCTTGAGCAACTCCAATAGCTTCATGTATTTGTCTTCCTTCCAAAAAAGCAAATTGCTCCTGTGAGATGTTCCTGGAGAGTATAGGATTGAGTCTGTTGGCAATAATCTTCACTATGATCTTGTAGATGCGGTTGCATAGTGAGAGGTCGAAAATCATCAAAGGTGGTAGGGTCATCAGATTTTGGGATGAGGGTGATGAGAATGGAATTAAAAACATGATGGATATGTGCATTAATACGTGAATCCTCATCCACACGAAGCAAATCTTCGCCAAGGATATCGAAAAGCCTTATGAAGAATTCAACATACCACCCATCTAGTCCAGGACTTTTGTCCTTTTGTGTTTTCTTGAGTACAGATAGGAGTTCATCTTTGGAAATGGGAGCCATCAAGTTGTCATTGTCATCCTCTTGTGTGAAACGAGAAAAGAGCATTGCGACACACACTATCTCAACGGTTGGAGTTCTAGGTGGATCTTTGAAGAGGTTCTGGAAATGTTCTCCGCCTAGATCTGCAAGGCTTTCAAAAGAGGTTTGTTGTTGGCATTCCTGGTTATGTATATCCCAGATGGTATTGTTATTTTTTTGCCCTTTACAGTAGTTATGGAAGAGTTTTGTGTTATCATCACATGCTTCCAGCCATAGAGCTGTACTCTTGAGTCTCCAAGTGGCCTCTTGGTTAGCCAAATTTTTGGTTTTCCTGGTCTCTAGACGAAGTAGATTGTCCTTTGAGAAAGTAGAATCATATCCTTCTATCAATAATTCAGATATGGTCAGCAGTTCCTTCTCTATCATCCAGAGCTCTCGTTGTTCTGTTTTTTTGTTCTTGACAGACCAAGTGATGGTGGCTTGTTTAATTTGCTTGAGGTTGTGAGCGAACTGTGAAGCTATTGAGGAGCCCAATCGAGGGTTATATGGTCTCCATGTGTTTTGGACTAGTGTAATGAAGGCCAAATCCTCAAGCCAAGCTGCATTAAATTGGAAAGGGTTAGGGGATTTGTGGCCTGGGTGTTTAATCTCTAGGAAGGTCAGAGAGTGGTCAGAGCCCCCTCCCCCCCACACACCAATCCAGTGTCGCATCAATGGGAGATCAATCAATAATTTTTCCACCAATAAAACTTTGTCCAATCTCTTCATGGTCACCCCATGGCTTGGTCTTCTGTTCCTCCATATAGGTTTGATCTTAAGGGGGGCCAAGTCGCGTCCTCCTAATGATGTTGGTGGCCGAACTTGTATATGTATTTGTCGCTGGCTCAAAAGGAAGAGCCACAGGAATAGAGAATGCCAAAGTCGGAACCAATGTTAATGTTCAGTTTGAGGGAGATACTAGTCCAGATGACTATAGGTGCAGCTTGGGTATGCCTATAGAAAGCCCTCCATTCTGTCCTTGTGAAAAAACGATAGGTTCTTGTCTACCCCTGTAATCGAGTTTGCAATCCTTGATGTTGTGTCTGTGGGCATGACATTGACAACACTTGAATGGAATGCCCTCACAGTCCAGTATTTGATGTGTTCGTATGCCCTCATGTAAAATGAATATCTCATCCCAAAGGCCTCAGAGGTCCAACTCAACTAAAATACAGGCTATTTTCATATCACCACCTGAAAGGAAAGGTAGATCAATGTCTACGTAGACACCGAGATGGTTCCCTATATCCCGGAGAGCTTGTTGATCCTAGCAATGAAGCTTGAGCCCAGGAAGGCGAACCGATATTGGGGCCTTGTCATTCTGCTCCTACATAGGGTGAAATAGGGGTGTCCACTTGTTTAGTAGAATTAGGGTAGAGTCAATGCTCCAAACCATTGACAATGACCATTCTGCAACTTCTTTTGACTCAGAATAGAACAAACCATCCTCGAACCATGGCTTGGATAGTTGGTATAGGGCTCATGTAAGGGCCCCATTCTGTAGTCACCCACTATTGGAAGGTTTGATAATAGAAATGATGGCCACAAGCACATTCGACCAACGCTAACTCAGAGAAACGGGCAACCTGTTGTAGTGGAACGTCATTACCGACAGTCATCGTCGTGGGGTCTTTACGAAGATGAACATAGTTAGAACGATGACGCTGAGGAGCATGAGGGGGAGAACCAACAATGTTAGGAGGGAAGGACAATAAAGATTAGGTAATGGGGGGAGAGGACGCAAGTGAAAAATGTGGTGTGTCGAAATATGTCTTTGTTAGCGGTGAGGTAGAGATGAATGTGTTGGGATAAAAAACAGGGCCAGATTGGTGAGTGGTTGAGAGGTAGCTCGGAAGATAGTTTAAGATGGGGTTGAAGGATTGACGGGAAAAAGAGAATGATGAGGACAAGGGTTGTGAAGGGGAAAATTAGTCCTTCCTTCCAAGATCTCAGCGAATGTGACAAAGGGGGGGAGGGAAAGGAGTTTTGATGAGGGAGATGGGAAGTGAGAGGAAAGAGGTGGGGGGGGAAAGAATGGGAGACAGTAGAGGATGCCAGATTTTGTTCCCGAAAGGAGAAGACAATTGAGAGTGAGACCCCAGGTGAGTCAGAGAGACCTTGTGGAGAGTGTAGGGTTCCTAAAAGCGTCTGCCACTCCAAATAGGATTCTTAAATCGAAGGAGAGGTCCCAGACGTTGGACAGACTCCCGACATCAACATGGTACCCAAACAGTGAGGAGGGTCAGCTACCAAAGAAGGCGAGACTGACAAAGGATTAAAAATACTCCCATTTACAAATTGGTCCTTAGTATAATCGACCAAAATGTCAGCATAATCATCCATACCTATTAGCCTGAAGTCTGCAAGCGTGACTGCTGGATGGAGAGCCCGAGAAAAGTCTGTTGGTGGGGTCGAGAATAAATAGCTGCGTGAGACAAAACATCGAGGAAGACGCGCCGACAATATCGAAAACCCACTTCAAAACTGTAATTGCCACCACAAATATTGGAGGAAAACGTGTATACGGGGAAGCCCTTGTCTAAGCATTCTGGTTCGTAACCGTGAAAACCTCATAGATAGGTTGTAATGAAGAGGGCTGGAAGATAGAGGTAAATGGTGTGAAGGGAGATTCAAACAAGGCGTTCGAACCATCCGGAATAACGAAACCCTAATGTGTACCAGTCGTCACGAGCATGCCTTCGCAAAGCGATCTATATATCCTTCAGTAACAATTTCTGGATGAGCATCCTAAGATATAATATTATAAAAGTAATCCTCCAAATTGTCCAACCTCGAATGAGGATTCTAAGATGATCCTAGTGAAATTGAAGTGACAAAGGATGTCAGACCACAAAGAAACCAAAGTGGACCCAAACAAGGTCAAGGATTTAAGGTGAAACTTCAAAGGGTCTTGACCAAGTAAGGGAAGAGAAATGGATCAAAGCAATTAGATTTGACTTGAGTATTCAATGCAATGATCCTTAATGAAGCCACAAACCAATGAGGCCTAGAGCTAAGAACGAAGTTTGAGCTAGGGCTTGGAATAATTCTAAATCTAGCGACAGGATCAATCTCAAAATTTGTGAGGGCCTAGAGGACACCCCAACGCAACTATGGATCAACTCACTTACCAAATGGATGGCTGCAATAAAATTCGGGTGATGCCCTAAGTGAGACTAGGGTTAGAGCTTAGAGAGAGAAAGAGAGGAAGGTGTAAATATCTTCATTGTAGTGATCACCAATGGATTAGATTGATGACTAGTCTATTGGGATAATGGAGTCAATGAGATTTCGATGTTTAGAGTTTATTTTACCTAGTCAAGGAGTTCCATAACAACTTCACATAGCCCTAAAGGCAACAACTAGGTTACCAAGGACATTTATACTTCTTGATGCTGTAGTTGATGACTTATCAAGGCAATTAAGGCGATCATATACCCCCTAGGAACATTCATTCACTATACCAAGCATGAAACATGTGAAAAATCCTCACGAAATCAAGATTCAACAAATTCACTTTTTTGTTATTAGGGCAACAACTTAAACTTCATGAGCAAAAATTTCATACATTATACATGCGACAATAAATAGAAAGATAGATCATAATAAGGCACTGACAAGTATAACGAATATATCCAATCATCAAGAGAGACAAAAATCGAAGCTCCAAGACCAAGACAAGATTTCCAAATATCAAAATGCGTAAAAGATTATCCAATTGAAACGATCATGACATCAATATATATGATCCTCTATGATTTCTCTAATTAAGCCTAATGATGCCCCAACTAATAAAATAATGCACAAAATAACATTACTTGGTGACAAGCCCACCAAGATAGCTCCATAACATGAAGTAAGCCTCTTAAGAGGGCTAAAATGATAGATACAATAGGTCGAAGAGCCATTGAAAGGCCTAGTGGAGTCCAATATGTGGCAAAATGAGTGGAAGGGCTCCAAATATAGTGATAAAGGGGGTGGCCCCTTGATCTCCAAGCAAATGACCTGTTTTCTCTCAAGTGGTTGTGGGAGCAGAAAAATCCTCATGGGTTTCCAAGTGGATCGAACAAGCTTGTATCCCACTTGTAATGACAGGAAGAATGATGCAAGCCCTCCCTTTATCTCCCATGGTTAGACACAACCTCATCTGGGGCTTGGATCAATTGCCAAGTGTGTGGTGCAAGTGTATAGCTGGTTGGGTAAGGTGGTCCAAATGCATCATCATCGTCAAATAGGTGGAACACAGGCAAGCAATGGATAGTACTGAAGGATCCCATGATGTGGCAATCTTCTCTTTGTTATAGTGG
The DNA here is from genome assembly GCA_034641835.2 of Pinus albicaulis. Lineage (NCBI taxonomy): Eukaryota > Viridiplantae > Streptophyta > Pinopsida > Pinales > Pinaceae > Pinus > Pinus albicaulis. The sequence goes on from CM076582.1 coordinate 951,215,517, forward strand.
AGGCCCATGGCTCTCAATGCTCATCCTACAAACGCCAAATCCAGTATGACCCTTTGGAGGGTTTGGACTCCGTATAGGGAGACCAAACCCCAGATGAAGACCCACCTGCAATCTTATATAAGATCCAATGCATCTCCTCACCTTCCAACTCAACAAATCATTTGTGCAATTGAGTAAATGAGCTTACAAATCATGGAACCAAGTGGACACTTCATAATGGCATGCCCTAACATAATGGGCTTTAAAGTGTACAAGTGTCTCCAAGTTCAAGAATAAGGTTAACCAAGGACCTTATTAGGTGGTTTCAACCTCTAAGGGAGTGAAAAATCCATGGTACCTTCCTCACGTGGCAGGTGTCATGTGATATAATAGTGGAACATAATGGGGGCATCAGGGGAAGGCTCCAAGCCACATGCCACAATACAAGGGAAACTATGATAAAGGAAGCCTACACTTGGGTATATAGATGTAGGAGGGAGCAATCATGGTACATGAGTTACCTCGAACTTTGTTTTTCCACCCTTCTTCACATGCCTTTTGCCTTTTATTGATTTTTCTCTTTTATCAATGCTCGGGGCTCCATGGGATGAGAGCATGATATGCATGATATAGCAATGAATACCCCCTTAAGGTTGGGTAGTTCATTGCCCACCAGGGGTTGGGACAATCATGGGTTTCTAAATGATGGCCATAATGATAGGGGGTAGAGTTCACGCTGGGTTTTGCCCACATGCTAAATTTGTATATCCTGGCCATCTTTTGCATTTTGTGGTACATTTCCTGTTGATAGTGGCCAAATTATGCTTTTTTACTTTATTTTTAGCTACATCAACCTTTAGGGCATCGTTTCAATCCCGACCCAGAGTGTGGGCAAGGGGAGAGGGAGGCTAACACCTTGTGGACCCGATGTACAGATGTGGACCTAGATGGGAAATATATGAAAAGGGGTTATAATGAGCAGAGGGGAGTGATGTATATGGTGTCGCGAAGTGGGACCATGCAACCAAAATCAAGATTTCCCATGTAGTGGCACCCCTAAAGCTAGTAGCCAATAAAGGAGATCCCATGGGACTAGGATACAAGGTTAACCATCAGGTTGGACCGAGGAGACAAGAGTACAAACCAAACCCATTCTTTTCGTCGAATCCCCTCACTAATCCATGCCCAAAAGTGTCCATGATAAGTAAAGAAAAATAGGCAATTACATAATGAAAGGCATACCTTCGGTGTTGGACGACCCATCTTCAAATATACGATCATAACATATGGGCGAGGAATCATAATGGCTGGCTCAGGTGGCGAAGAAGGTGGCACATTGAGCTATTTGGTGGCTATTGGCTGCTAGTTGAGTGATATGCCTCAGATTGGAGGTTTGTAGCTACATTGGGCAACATAACAATAATGGAAACACTGTTTTAGAATCTTCAATTGCATCTGTTGAAGAGAAGTATGGGGAAAATAGAAACAAAGGTGGCCCAACATTTCTAGCCATAAATGATGCGACATTGTTGTTAGTTGATGATGGTGATGATTTTTCAAGTGCAATATTGAATAGATACAAGCACAATATTTCTAAAAACTGATAATTACTTCTAATGATGTTGTTCTTCTTTTAATTTTTCCAGTACTCATTAAGCAATTACACTTAAGAAATTTAACCATATAAAACTAGTAGGACAATAGAGATTTACCCACTTGGGGGAAAAACCCAACAACCTTTTCAATAGAGAAATTCTTCTATTCAAGAAGAGGCACACCTAGATTTCTAGTTGATAACTAGGTCAAACTTGACCTTCAACAAATCTATGGTCAAACCTGGTCAACATTGTCCAAGTCAAGCTTTCAATCTATCCTAGCAATTCAACCTTATTGTTCTACCCTAGGTCAAAATTCGGCCTCCCAGTTACTGCTTAGAAACCTAAAAATTCAGCCTTGCAATTGCTTAGAAAATTCGGCCCTGTAATTGCAATTGCCCAAAAACTTATGCAAGTTGGAGAGGGAGAGATCTTCCACACGTCTGAGCTAGATATAGAGAGAAAGATATGAATTCATCCTTCTTTTTTATTCTTCTTGTCCTTCTTATCCTTCACTTGGATGCCCAAAAGATTCTTGCTTTCTAAGAGATCAAATTTCTTCCTTGAGGAGGAGGTTGAATTGTCTTTATATAGTGATCTACTGGGTCAAATAGGTGTATCTCCTACTTGGGTTGATTTGACTGGTTTTGGAGCCAAAAATTCAATTTCGAAAATTCAAATATTTTTCTTCTAAAAGCCCATAATGACATGACTCAAAAGTAATTTTTTCTTTTCACTTTAACATGAAAAACATGCTTTACATTAATCAATATAAATACATCAAGGGCTAAAATATACATTATGAAGACCGACCATAGTTACAAAATTCAATGCTCCCTCTTAAGTTGGGAGGTATTCATAATGACTATCTTAGATGTTCCCAAGTTGACAAATTTCTCAAAAGGTTATAACAATTCATCATCAACATCATCTTCAACCTAGTCATCAACTCTGACATAAGGTAACTCACTAGCATCAACTAGTTTCCACAACTGGTCGGTATCACTGACCCATAATCCTGGTTGGTACGCCTGACACATGGCATAACATTTAGCATCAATTAGTTGTCATAACTATGTTCGGTACCACTGATCCATAATCTTGGTTAGTATCCCTGACCTAGACTAGTCTTAATTCACCATTCTTTGGGTTGGTATCTCTAACCCCTTCGTGAAACTCCAAAGGCAACACTCCACATGATCAATTGGGCCTGGTGCTAAATGAGCTCCTCATCCTATGTAGAGAGACTGAGCCTGATGTTGAACTGAGTGATCCTGGGCTTCTAGGACTATTCTCCCCAACTGGTCAATTTCTCTGACACAGGGAGAATCAAAGTCCATGATGCTATCATATCAACACTCCCTCTTAACGAGGGGCAATCTCCACAAGCCCAAACTTGTCTCTGAAGTATTTGAACTTCGCTCTAGATAGAGGCTATGTCAAAATATCACTTGTTTGCTCATCAATGGAGATGTACTTGAGCTTCACTGCTCCCTTCCACACCAGGTCACGATTGTAGTGGTACTTGATTTTGATTTGCTTCGACCTATCACGGAACACGAGGTTCTTTGAAGCTTTACACAACTTTGATTGTCACAATATATCACGGTTGGTTCCAACTCCTAGTTGAACAACCCTACAAACAACTTCCAAAGTCACACTGCTTCAGTACAAGCTTCATTGGCTGTGATATACTTTGCTTATGCAATCCTGAATGTGACAAATCTCTGCTTCCTGGTCATCCAAGAAATCATGTCAGAGCCTACACTGAAGCATCCTCCTAAAGTAATCTTATTGTCATCTACACTCCCTGCCCAGTCAGAATCTGTATATCCCTGCAACTATACATCACTGTTTGAGACATATCTCAAATCATAATTTATAGTATCACGCAGATATCTCAATATGTGCTTTGCTACAATCCAATGTTCATGTCTTGGTTCCACCTGGAATTGGCTCAACGTGTTTCTGCAAAGAAAATGTACAACTTGGTATTAACAAAATACATAATTGAGCCAATCAACTGCTGGTACATGGATGGATCTACCAAATCATATTCATAGTCTCTCAACTTCTTCAAATTAGTCACTATGGATTTATAATCCATCATGCCAAACTTCTAAATGATGTTAATAACATACTTTCCTTGACCAAGGAAGATTTCACTAGGCTTCTGCGATACTTCCAGTCCCAAATAATAATGCATCAAGCCAAGATCCTTCATGTCAAATTCAAAGGCCAACTCCTCTTACACAGAATAATGAGAGGCTCAACACCCGTCAGAAATAAATCATCAACATATAGCAATAATATTATAGGTGCATTCTTCACAACCTTGAAATAGAGGTTTGGATCAACATCTCTCTTGGAGAATCCAAGTCTCGTCAAGTAGCTACCAATTCGAGAATTCCAAGCTCTTTCAAGCATACCAAGCTCTTGGAGCTTGCTTGAGTCCATACAAGACTTTCTTCAACCTGCAAACATGATACTCCTTCCGATGCACCAGAAAACCTTGAGGTTGCTCTATGTAAACCTCTTCCTCAATTACACCATTGAGGAAAACAATTTTTACGTCCATCTGATGTAAACTCCAACCCAATGAGACAACAAGAGAAATAATAGATCTAATACAGGTGTACCTAGGAATTGGAGAAAAGGTCTCATCATAGGCCTCTCCCTTTCTGTGAGAACCCTCTAGCCACAAATAATGCCTTGTATTTGTCAATACTTCTGTCTGTTGGATGCTGGATCTTATATATCCATTTGGAAGTCACTACTGACTTCCCTTTAGGTCTCAATATCCCATATGTCATTCTTCCTGATAGATTGGTATTCTTTAATTATATCATCCTTCCACACTTGTTGGCTAGCTGCTTTGTCATGAGTGGAAGGTTCTGCATCAATGAGATTAGTCATAAGAGCTGCATAACTAGAGAAGTTTTTAGGTCTCTTACTTTCTCTGGATGTGCCATGTAGAGCTGCATGTCCTTCTACTTCTTGCAAAGTAGATCTAAGCCATGCTGGTCTTTTCCTAATCTTAGGAACAACTGGTTCTACAGGTTCACAAGGCCCTTCTGGCTCTTCAGGATGTTTTGTAGGACTTGAACCTTCTTCCTAAGAAGCTTCACGTTCTTCATTGTTTGAGTCCATAGAAACTTCTGTAGACTTCCAATCTGCAACTTCCTCCTTAAAGGTAATGTCTTGGATGACCTCAACCTATCGATGCTTTGGAGTGTAGATTCTATAAGCCTTTGATGATTCACTATAATCAACAAATATTCCTTGTTTTCCTTAAGGTTCTAGCTTCTTCCTCTTATCCTTAGGAACATGAATGTAAACTAGGCAACCAAAGATTCTCAAATGTCCAACCTTTGGCTTTTGTCCAGTGAATGCTTTCGTTTGCTGCATGCTTGATCTTGTATATCCATTTGGAAGTCACTACTGACTTCCCTTCAGGTCTCAACACAATTTCCCATATGTCATTTTTCATGATGGATTGGTATTCTTTAATTATAGCATCCTTCTACACTTGTTGGCTAGCTGCTTTGTCATAAGTGGAAGGTTATGCATCAATGAGATTAGTCATAAGAGCCGCATAACTAGAGAACCTTTTAGGTCTCTTACTTTCTCTGGATGTGCCATGTAGAGCTGCATGTCCTTCTACTTCTTGCAAAGTAGATCTAAGCCATGATGGTCTTATTCTGATCTTAGGAACAACTGGTTCTACAGGTTCACAAGGCCCTTCTGGCTCTTCAGGATGTTCTGTAGGACTTGAACCTTCTTCCTAAGAAGCTTCATGTTCTTCTTCATTGTTGGAGTCCATGAAAACTTCTTTAGACTTCCAATATGCAACTTTCTCATTAAAGGTAACGTCCTGGATGACCTCAATCGTTGCTTTGGAATGTAGATTCTATAAGCCTTTGAAGATTCACTATAATCAACAAATATTCCTTTTTTTCCTGAAGGTTCAAGCTTCTTCCTCTTATCCTTAGGAACATGAATGTAAACTAGGGAAACAAAGATTCTCAAATGTCCAAGCTTTGGCTTTTGTCCAGTGAATGGTTCTTTAGGAGTCATATCTTCCAGAATTTGATGAGGAATTCTATTATGAATGTATACAACTATTAAGGATGCTTCTCCCAATAAAAACATAGGAAAGTCTTGATCATGCATCATAGCCTTGACATATTCTTCAATGGACTTGTTCTTTCTTTTTGCTGCTCCATTTTGTTGAGGTTTATAGGGGACAATCAACGCCCACTTACTCCTAGGTTCCTTACAAAATGCAACAAGTTCTTTTGAAGTGTATTCTCCTCCTTTGTCAGATCTTCAAATCTTGATTTTTTTTCCTGTCAAGTTCTCTACTTCAGCCTTGAATTCTTGAAACTTGGTGAAGACTTCATCCTTACTCCTAGGTTCCTTACAAAATGCAACAAGTTCTTTTGAAGTGTATTCTCCTCCGTTGTCAGATCTTCAAATCTTGATTTTTTTTCCTGTCAAGTTCTCTACTTCAGCCTTGAATTCTTGAAACTTGGTGAAGACTTCATCCTTGGTCTTCGTGAGATAGATCCACGCCTTATGGAAGAAGTCATCAATAAAAATTACATAGTATGAAGAACCTTCAAGTGATTTCTCTGACATAGGACCAAATACATCAGAATGAATCAGACTTCATCCTTGGTCTTCGTGAGATAGATCCACGCCTTATGAAAGAAGTCATCAATAAAAATTACATGGTATGAAGAACCTTCAAGTGATTTCTCTGACATAGGACCAAATACATCAGAATGAATCAGATCCAAAATTTCTTTGGATCTACCATCACCCCTTGGAAATGACTTCTTGGTATTCCTTCCAAGTGCGCAACCTTTACATACACCTTCATGTTCTATTTGTAATTCAGGAACACCTAAAACCATTTGACTTAAAGCAGGCAAGGCTCTATAATGAAGGTGAGCATATCTTCTATGCCATAGTTCACATGGATTATACACCTTCATGTTCTATTTGTAATTCAGGAACACCTAAAACCATTTGACTTAAAGCAGGCAAGGCTCTATAATGAAGGTGAGCATATCTTCTATGCCATAGTTCACATGGATTGATTTCATGATGTACTAAAGCTTGAGTTGGTTGACCCAAGAGTCTATGCAATCTTCCTTCACGAATTCCAATAACTCTAGCATCATCTATACTAGAACCCTTGGGCCATAAAAGCACTTTGCCATTAACAAATTTTACGCTATCTCCTTTATCTTCCAAACTTGAAATAAATACTAAATTCTTTTTCAAACCTGGCACATATAGAACATTGATGAGATGAACATTGTCACCAGATTCCAAGTTAATGGATGTCTTCCCAATTCCTTTGATTGCATAATTGTGGTTGTCTCCTAGCTCTACTCTTTGTGGCAAGATATTGCCACAAAGAGTAGAGCTAGGAGACAACCACAATTATGCAATCAAAGGAATTGGGAAGACATCCATTAACTTGGAATCTGGTAACAATGTTCATCTCATCAATGTTCTATATGTGCCAGGTTTGAAAAAGAATTTAGTATTTATTTCAAGTTTGGAAGATAAAGGAGATAGCGTAAAATTTGATGCATCACTATCCATTAACCACATATCATTGTCCTCTGCAATAGAACCAGTTAGAGCATAAAAATAAAAGAAATCTGTCACCTTTGGATTTCTTTGGATGTGCATCAGTGTTTGCTGTTGAAGCATGTTGTTTTCCTTTCCTCTTTCTATCATCACTATCCACCAACCACATATCATTGTCCTCTGCAATAGAACCAGTTAGAGCATAAAAATAAAAGAAATCTGTCACCTTTGGATTTCTTTGGATGTGCATCAATGTTTGCTGTTGAAGCATGTTGTTTTCCTTTCCTCTTTCTATCATTGTCCTCTGCAATAGAACCAGTTAGAGCATAAAAATAAAAGAAATCTGTCACCTTTGGATTTCTTTGGATGTGCATCAATGTTTGTTGTTGAAGCATGTTGTTTTCCTTTCCTTTAGGACATTGGCTCATATAAAACCAAATCTGTGACAATGATAACATTGAATTTTTGACATATCTTTCTTTTGTTGAGGAGCAGGGATTTCTTTTGGTTTTTTATTTTGGAAACTAAACTTCTTCTTTCCTTCATTCTTCTTCTTGAAACGTGCTGCAAATGCTTGAGAGTCTTCTTCCTTTCTATCTCTTGTTATAAACCTTGATTCTTCTTGAGCACAAGAGGTCCATAGTTCTTCAAAAGAGGGAACTTCCTACTAATACCAGCTACAAAAACGTCCCATGATCTATGTCGTCCATTAAATGTTGTAGTCACAAGTTCCTTCTTAGAGATGACTTCATCAATTGCTTGAAGTTGGTCTCTTAGTTGACAGACTCTTACAAAACATGAGGCCATAGTGTCATCATTTGTCATCCTTACATCACAAACCTCATTCTTCATACTCATGACTTGACCAATGTTGTTGACTGTAAATAGATTAGTTAGGTCATCATACATCTTTGAAGTTTCAAGCTTTGAGATATACAAGATCATATAATCTCTAATGGAATCCACAATAAGGATCACGGCAATGATGTCATCCTGCTTGAACTTAGCTTTTCCTATTATCTGATGGTTCATCAATCTTTCTCTTCACAATATCCAAAATTTTGTTCTTTGCAAGAATAAGATCAATCCTAGTTTTCCAAGCTCTGCAATTTGAAGCCTCTTCTAACTTGTTTTTTGACTTCATAGAGGAAGCCATGGATGTAGATCAACAATCAAGAAGGTCTCAACAATAGTGATCTCAATGTAGTTTTCTTCAAGAGTGATCTCAATGTCACTTCCTTCACCAAATCTCTAAAACCATGTTGATTTTTCAAGTGCAATAGATTCAAGCACAATATTCTGAAAATTACTAATTACTTCTACTGATGTTGTTCTTCTTTCAATTTTTCCAGTATATCATTAAGCAATTTGTTAAAATTGGACAACTAGGTCCAAACTCCGGTTTGTGCTGCTTAGATGATGATCGCAATATTTTTATTGGATTCCTCTTTCGGAGAGGTGTAAGATTGATCTAAAGATCATCTCGATCGGATGAGCAAAACATGTACTTTGAATTTATTCCACTTATGTGCTAGGTTGGCCTGGAATAAAATATAGACTTAAATGTCTTAAAGGACGTGTCACACACCCCCAGAGATTCCTATATATTGGAGAGACTTAGAGTTCATTTGACACACTTTGTGTGGAGGAATTCTCTCTCTCTGGATAGCGTTGGAGCTGCGTAATATATGGATTGTTCTTTGTTTGGGTTGTTCTGGGGTTATGTGTGACACGCTTGGCCGAATGACCTATTGGAGAATTTGCTGGTAGAAGCATCCCGCGGATCGCCTTTACGCCACCATTCATCATCTCTGTCTTGGCTTGTCTTCTATCGATCTATCAGTATGTTCTATCTGCTTCAATTTTGTGCCCTAATCTGAAATGGCATAGAACATGTTCAAAAAAATTAACATGGTGTCAGAGCCAAGTTAAGACAGCCAAATTTATGTTAATCATCGATTTATTAGATCCATTGTGGGCAACGTTACCTCTAGAGAGGAGGATCTTATGCCCTAGCCGCAACACAGGAGAAGGCAGAACAGCGTGGGGACAAGGGTCCGTTTCAGGGTTAGACAGGGTCTGAATTGCTATGGGAGAAGCCGACTATGTTAGCTGTTAGACCGAGTTCTTGTAGGGTAAAATTGTTTGGAGCTATGAACAACACTGTTTTGGACGTCGAGGAGTGCCGTTGTGGTAGGCCAGGGGACATGGCCCTACAGTTGGGCTTGCGTAGGGTGGTCAAGGGTTGGCATATGAAGAAGGCCGCAGCTACAGCAGCTGCTATGCTAGGTCACAGGCCATAGCAAGCAGCTGTAGGCAGCATTAACGCAACAACCCCAATCGATCCTAGGGTTCAGGACGCCATGTTGCCGTATGAGTTTGATTTTGAACTTTGAAAGATAGTGGAGGAATTTATTTAAAGGCTAAATTATTTTTTGTCCAAGTATCAGCCACCTCGAGGTCTAGAGTTCAGAACATATGCAGAAACATTGTCGAGAATGTGTCACGTGCTTCTGTTTATCGGTTCAATCTACCCACGATTTTGACCTTCTTTGATTATTGAATAACTGTGATGTTGTTTAGTCCACTCCACGACTTCTCTATAGTTGCGCAAACCCTCAGCATACTTTCGTTCATCCATAGCTCGACATTATGCTTGGCTTTTTCGTTTATACGACTCACTGAATAATAGATTCACACCTAAAAAAATAAAAATTAACCGACTAACTCACATACGCATTCGAAGTTCTGGGCGTAAAATAGCTTAGCTAATAAGCAGAAATGGCCTGCAATAATATGGTGGAGATACTCCTATTCATTGGGTTGCTGTGTGCAGTTGAAGGTTATTCCGGAATCGATTAAGAAAGACAAATCCACTCGTAAGACCTGGTTGATGTTCTGGAGAAAACCCGCGTAAGATGTTTGACGAAGCAGAATTATATTCTAAATTATTTCGATATGTAACTTGCTTCATGGGGGTGACCCTAGTCGTAGAGAGATTGGTGCAAAGTCACTTTGGGACAACCGAGCATAACTGAATAGATTTTTGCAGTAAAGATGGATGGCCTTTCGGTCTATTATTCGGTTACCCACTACTGATCGAATCTTATTTCGCAACGGACACTCTGACGGGATTACGAACAACATGAATGATGAACGCAGTGATACTCTGTCAGTTCTCCTAGGCTTAACATTTGGCCCGATGCTCGCAGGAGCTAGAGGAGGTGAGCGTGGCAATTGCGTTCAGGAGCTGCCAGATCCTCAGAGCTGTAGTATAATTACCAGAATAATTGGGCTTATTATGGGCCCCTGCAAGCTTCTAAATTGGCGGAATATCATTCCTTAGGCAAGGCTACGCATCTTTTGGCTGTTTTATATATATATATATATAGCAATTGCTGTCTCTTTCGTATGTCTGTTCTGAATCTGCAAGCTGGGATGAACCATATGCATCAGGATTCCTATGGCCTATTCGCAGGGAACAATAAGAGTGGTGACAATACGAGCCTTGGATGGAACGATTACATGCTAATGATTGGCGTGAATTTATCACCTTGACTAGTCTCTTTGACCAAGATTCAATGTACTTGGTGCTAGACTCAGTGGACTTTTTTGCAGAAGTTCTCATTTTAAAGGAGACCTCTATAATGCAGGAGTGCACAGATCATGAAGTAGATTTTGTCTCTAAAAGTGAAGCTGAAAAAAAAAACTGTAAACCGAGGAATCTTCACATCGAAGGTCGAGAACTCTTTAGCTTTTAAGGAGATCATGGAGACAAGGAAAATCTTCAGCAAATTCTTTCAGGTTGGTGGTTGTGACTCTATGCATACACTTGGAAAATGATCAATCTGTTGGAACCGATTTTGATAAGAATTTCTGGGTTTGATATCGGATGGCAGTTGTGAATCAAATCATTCTGAGAAAACTGTCTGGAAGTAGTCATCCATATGTACAAAGACTTGGAATAATTCACTACAATTCATGAAAGTCTCGAACATGCTGTGACAGTTGTGCTTCTTTGCGAGATTCTGGATTGTTGTCCCTGGTTTGAGTTTTCTGATCGAGTTCGAGCTCCTTGGAGGCTCACATGTGGGAAAGGATGGTCAAAGATCCTACTGGTGGTGAATAGGAACATCGCTGTAGATTGCAGCCCCAGATCCAAGCTGAAGTTGGTCACAAACACAATGATTCCCAGATCTGTGCATAAGTAAGACCACAATGATATTTAGAAGATGACATACTGTGTCATTTACCACATGTTCAGGAGCTGGGCACTTATATCTGAGCTAGATCTGCTTAACAGAAAGGTATCACATAAGCTATCGACTGACATGAAGAAGGGTAAATTTCTGTGTTTGGAACATCTGTATGATTGGTTCCTAGATCTGTGCAATTTAGGAGACAAATTGCAGAACTGAAATCTGAAGACTTGAAGTCCTAGATAAATCAACTGTAAATTTGAAATTGAGAAGCAGAGCTGGATGAGATACCAGATGTAGTAGATGAAGCTCTCAAGTGCAGAATTATGAAAAAAGGAATCATGTTTGGATTCCTAGTTCTGTGGGTCACAGTAAAGAGGGCTGGTTGAGGAAGCTTCAGGGGATCTCCTTGGAATAACAGGACTTCTAACACAAGCTGGGGCTTGTTGATATATTCTCCTTGTTGGACAGTGACATAGATAGATACCTATGTAGCAGTAAGCATGTGACAGTAGCAGTCTCACATTAGAGTAAAATGTCTTTTTGCAGCCTTCAGACACATTGCAAAACACCGTGGTCTTGGATGGTTTGGACTGTGGGAGAATAAGACTCCATTTCCGAGTTGGTGTCTAGGATGCCCTCATAGATGTCTTCTGTCAAGAGAAGCTGGCATTAAGAGGGAGAATACATCTGTATATGCTTCTGAGTTTATATCATTGCTGAAAGAAAACCCTCATGGCTCAAAGTCATATGGCTTCAGAGGGGGAAATTCTGAAAAAATACCAAGAAGCCATATAAATACCAAAGGTATCTAGCTGCCATATGAGGCTGGATCATTTGAAGAAACTGGAAAGCATCAAAGTCTGCATGGATGCGAGGGTGATGTCTAGGATATGGTTCCTAGACCACTGATCAAAGTTGGTGTCACCTCAATTTAAGATCAAGCATGGATCTGATGGGAAAATGTGTTGCCTGAAGGCACTGATTACTATTGCACCTATAATCTATTATTTCCCTTGCTGCTACGCAAGGACGAAATCTTCATCAGATGGATGTAAAGACCACATGATGAGATAAAGGAAGAGATGTATGTTGAGCAACCTCTGTGGTACGAAGTCCAGGATAGGGACACCCATGTCTGCAGGTTGAAGAAAACCCTCTATGGGTTGAAGGAAGCACCGAGAGCTTGGTACGAGAGGATAGATAGCTACTTGATGAAGCTAGGCTTCACTCGAAGTAATGCTGATCCGAACCTTTACTTCTAGGTTGTCAAAGGGAAGCCTCTCATTCCGGTGTTGTATGTGGATGACCTCTTCCTGACAGGTGCTGACCCTCTCATTCATCAGTGTAAGAGGGAGCTCGCTGCTGAGTTTGAGATGAAGGACCTAGGACTAATGCACTATTTCCTAGGCCTGGAGGTCTGGCAGAGACCTAGCAAGATTTTCCTTTTGTCAAGGAAAATACATTGTGAAGCTTCTGGAAAGATTTGGTATGGTGCACTGTAAGTCCTTGTTGACACCGATGGAACTCAACTTTAAGAAGTTGAGTGGCAGTGCTGCTGGGCCTGTGTTAGCAAATCCTACTGAGTATCGTCAACTCGTAGGACGTATGTTGTGCAGTGAACACTTTGAGTCAACACATGGTTGATCATAACATTCACTGGGTTGGTGGTGCCAAGAAACTCTTGAGATATCTCTGAGGCACAATAGACCATGGGCTGAGATACACTGTCGAGAGTATGACACTTCATGGATATACTGATGCCGATTAAGCTGGCAGTGTGGTGGATCGTAAGAGCACATTTGGATGCTACTTCACGAGTAGATCTGCTTCGGGCAGGAAATGAAAGACGGTAGCCTTGAGCACCGCTGAGGTCGAATACATTGCAGCATGTATGGCCCGTTGTGAAGTCACTTGGTTGCGAAAACTCTTTTGTGAGTTGTTCGAGCATGTGCTAGATGCCACCATTATCCTTTGTGATAACTAGAGGGGGATTCGTTTGTCATAGAATCTCGTGTTCCACGATCAATCCAAGCATGTTGATGGCTGGTACCACTTTATTCGAGATATGGTACAGCAAGGCGCTGTAAGGCTCGATCATAGGAACTAATGAGCAGATCGCGGATATTCTCACTATGCCCTTGGGGAAGGTCATGTTCTTAACCTTCCGTGAGAATCTTGGAATCGTGGAATGACCCTATTTTGAGGGTCTTGTTGGACGATGAGCTCTGGGAGCTCTGGGGGGCTTTGGGGATAGCTTCTCAGAGCTATAAGCAATCACAGGGCTAGGCTTGCCGAACCTTGTTGGTGTGCTTGGGCCCCACCATGATGATTGAGTTGGTTCGCCTCTCATGATTTATGCCCCGTATACATCCTACCCATTTGAGTTTCAGACTCATGGGAAGTACCTCTCATTTGGCCAATGAGGTGGGAAATGTGAATAGAGACCATAGCAAGACCGATGGACGCATCGGAGATTGCCGTACTCTCTATGTCTAGGATGGCACGTGTCCAACCACTTGATCTGGGATCAAGTCTAGTGAGGTTTCGGACCTCCAACTGACTTTGGGTCAGTGAAACTAACTTCAGGTTAGTATATGACTCTCTTGAGTCCTAGTGAGGTTTCGGACCTTGGGCTGACTTTGGGTCAGTGAAGCTAACTTTGGGTTAGTATATGACTCTCTTGAGTCCTAGTGAGGTTTCGGACCTCCAACTGACTTCGGGTCAGTGAAACTAACTTCGGGTTAGTATATGACTCTCTTGAGTCCTAGTGAGGTTTCGGACCTCCAACTGACTTCGGGTCAGTGAAACTAACTTCGGGTTAGTATATGACTCTCTTGAGTCCTGGTGAGGTTTCGGACCTCCAACTGACTTCGGGTCAGTTAAACCAACTTCGGGTTGGTATGTGACTCTTTATGAGTCCTATAGAGATTTCGGACCTCTGGGCTGAATCTATCAGCGAGTATGATGTCTTTGTGACTGGCCCACTTCTGTTTTGAAATAAAGAGGCCAGCAAAGCAAGTTACGGCGGGATGACGCACGATGTTTGGATTTGCACTTGTGGACAGAGTTCTCCCTAGTTGAGAGGGAGTGTTAAAATTGGATAACTAGGTCCAAACTCTAGGTTGTGCTGCTCAGATGACAATCCCAATATTTTTATTGGATTCCTCTTTCAGAGAGGTGTAAGATTGATCTAAAGATCGTCTCGATCGGATGAGCAGAACATGGACTTTGAATTTATTCCACTTATGTGCTAGGTCGGCCTGGAATAAAATATAGACTTAAATGTCTTAAAGGACGTGTCACACACCCCCAAAGATTCCTATATATTGGAGAGACTTAGAGTTCATTTGACACACTTTGTGTGGAGGAATTCTCTCTCTCTGGATAGCGTTGGAGCTGTGTAATATATGGATTGTTCTTTGTTTGGGTTGTTCTGGGGTTATGTGTGACACGCTTGGCTATATGACCTATTGGAGACTTTGCTGGTAGAAGCATCCTGCTGATCGTCGTAATGCCACCATTCATCATCTCTGTCTTGGCTTGTCTTCTATCGGTCTATCATTATGTTCTATCTGCTTCAGTTTTGTGCCCTAATCTGAAATGGCATAAAACATGTTCAAAAAAATTAACACAATTACACTTCAAAAATTCAACCATATAAAACCAATAGGATAGTAGAGATCACAATGCATGAAATTCAAAAAGAACACAAAATTTACCTTGGAAAAACCCACTTGGGGAAAAAGCCCAAGAACCTTTTCAATAGAGAAATTCTTCTATTCAACAAGGGACACACCTAGACTTCTAGTCAATGACTAGGTCAAACTTGACCTTCAACAAATCTATGGTCAAATTTGGTCAATACTCTCCAAGTCAAGCCTCCAATCTGTCCTAACAATTCAGCTTTCTTGTTCTGCCCTAAGTCAAAATTTGGCCTGTAAGTAACCGCCCAAAAGCCTTGAATTTTTGTCTTACAACTGGCCAAAAAATTTGGCCATGCAATTGCAATTGCCTAAAAACTTATGCAATTTGGAGAGAGAGAGATCTTCCAGCCTAAAACTTATGCAATTTGGAGAGAAAGAGATGAATTCATCCTTCTTTTTTGTCCTCCTCGTCCTTCTTGCCCTATGCTTGGACGCCCAGAAGATTCTTGCTTTTTAAGAGATCGAATTGTTACCTTGAGGAGAAGGTCGAACTGTCTTTATATAGTGATTTGCTGGGTCAAGTAGGTGTCTCTTTGCCTAGGTCGACTTGACTAGTTTTGGAGCCAAAATTCAATTTTGAAAATTCAAAATTTTCTCTTTTAAAAGTCCATAAGGACATGACTCAATAATAATTTTTTCTTTTGTCTCTATAATGAATAACATGCTTTACATTAATCAATATAAATACATCAAGGACTAAAATGTACATTATGAAGACTGACTATAGTTACAAAATTCAATATATGGCAATAAAAAGCCTTCCACTCCATTACTTAATAACACAATTGTAGTTGTTCATAAGAGGAAGAGAAATGACATGCTGTTGAATTTACTACAACTTGGGGTTCAGTTGTGTACAAAAACTATATGTAGGAGCATTTTAAAGGTGTATTTGGGATCCTAGTATTGATATGCAGATTCTGGATCATAGGTAGCAGGGGTTGTCTATGCTTATTTAGGACCTAGGAATATATTTTGGATTGCTTGGGACAAGCAATCTGAGGAAGGGAGGATTGTGATGTAATTAAATTGATTTACTTATTTAATGTCATGTTAAAGATGATAGTGAGTAATTAAATTAAAAATGGGATTACAAGTGACTTTAATTTAATTAGGAAAAAAAACTTATAAAGTCACTATTATTAAAAAGGTGACCCATGGTATTTCGGCAACCCATGGTATTTGAGAAGGGGAGAAATTATAAAAAGGAAGATGGGAGCTCATTTGCAATATGATTGGGTTTTTGATGTTTTATTAATTATCCTGAGAGATCTAGTAGCTTAAGGTGGGACTGAGAAACCCTCATTATATTTCTCAGTTTCGGTGTTGAAATACACACTGTAGCTGGTGGCAGTTGGTTTCAGTGGTTTTAAAGCCACCCTAGCTAGCCATTGTGATGATCTTTGCAAATAAATTGATTTGAATCCATCGAGAGGCTGAAATTGTCAAAGGGACCAAAATCCTTGGGCAACAACGGATTAATTTAAAGTTGGGTGGCGGCTGAGTTTATTCCATTCTCAGGGGTCAAATTGCATATTTTTTATTTGTAGATTTGTGGCGCTTCAGGGGGCTGAGTTGTCAAGGAGGCCAGAAGTCCGAGGACCAACATTTTCAGGGGTTATTTACCAGGTTCTATCTCTAGAATTTTTATGTAATTTTCTCTTGAGAATCTATCAATAAAATTTCCAGAATAACAACACTTTATTTAATTTATGGGTTTTACATTATTTAATTTGCTGGCAATTTCTGTTGTGTAAGTGGGTGAATTTTTTATGGTATTTTTGGATGAAATTCATGGTATGATTTTTCTTAGTAAAATCCCTAATATTTTAACGAAAATAATAAAAGGGGGTATTACAAAATGTTAGATCACCATCAAATTATATGTAGTACCACATCCCGCCCCCTTGCCAAATTCAAACTTAGGAATGACATATCAGTGAGGGTACTAACATCATTAAATACATCCCCCCTAGGTGATGTCTAGCAAATGTTACAACGCTAAGTTATATCACCTAGAAAAATCCCACAAAGGCAATGTGAATCTTTCCACCATAGCAACATCATAAGAGGAGAAATAACAAAGTGCTAACCCATCTAATTATTGAATGTGTTCCCCATCACATATCCAACACATGGTGTTAATTTTAGTTAACAATGGTGTGTTCTATGCTTAGCACAATTTGCTTCAATGTTCCTAGTAGCGCAATATCAATTTCCAATTTAGCAATCACATTAACTTAATCACATTGATAGTAAAAGCAGATGGAACATAAACAAAATGCAGAAGACAAGCCAAGACAAAAGGACACAATATTTGGCGGATGCCAGGGAAAATCCCCAATGGGGGGAAAACGCTTTGATCAATTCTTCTTATTATTCAATAGTTCAGCAGAGAGAGAAGTAATATCAATTAAACAGTCCTGTCAAAATCAGCAGTCAACAACAGCCCTCCCCAATGTGGGGAAAACGCTTTGATCAATTCTTCTTATTATTCAATAGTTCAGCAGAGAGAGTAGAAATATCAATTTTACTTGCACAAAACAGTCCTGTCAAATCAGCAGTCAACAACAGCCCTAACCAGAAAGTCAACACTGGTCAAAGTGACTCCAAATATCCTCCAAGCAGCTCGGTCAACAACAGTCGAATTCAGCCTTTCAAGAGAGTCAAAGTCAATCCAAAACAGTTTGGTCAAAGCCAGTGAAATATTGCTGTAAATTCTGCGGTCAAACATGAAGTCAATGTTAAAATCAAACTGGTCAAACTATCCCAAATTCCTTGATTTCTGTGCCAATGAATGCTGCCTTCAGAAATCAGATTTTCTGCCTCAAAACCGAAGTCAACAGAGGTCAAATGATCCTCGGTCAACGCTGCCCTGTTCCTCTGAAATTCTGCCTGCAATCTGCTCCTGCAATTTGTCCTTCTGTTCACACATGCGAAGGCTGCCTCCAAGCTGTACGAAGTTACGAACCAATCAAGAGAGGAGAGAGAGATGTATGATGTGATGAGTGATGATGTCGAAATGAGGAGAAGGTCACTTTTAGTTACACCATTGAGGGTGTGGAGACACCTCTCTTGGGCTTCATGAGCCTACATTTGACCGAGGTCGACCTTGACAATTTGCACATGTGTGAATAATAATTTCAAAATCATACTTTTGCTTGTCCGAATAAGATGATTTTTAGATCAATATTGGACCTCTCGAAAAGAGGAATCCGATAAACATATCATCTCCATCACATGAGCTGTCCAAGGTGGAGTTTGGCCCTAGTTGCCAATTTTAACACTCCCTCTCAACTAGGGAGAATTCCACCCGCCAATTCATCTGTTGTCACTGATTATTATGCCATCCTATATCATCTCTGTCATCCCTGCTCTGCTGAACCATGAAGTAATAATGAAGAAGAATTGATCGAGAGTGAGTCACAAGACCTTGCCACTCTCCATTGACTTAAGTTAGTCTAGAGGTAGAACCTCAATTGTTCCCAGATCAAGTTGTTTGAAGTTTGAACACCATGCATCCTAGCATAGGGATTACGACAGTACACGATGCGTCCATCGATCGTGCTATGGTCTATGTCCTCATTTCCCAACTAATTGGCCATATGAGAGGTACTTCCCATGAGTCCCAGACTACATGGGTAGGATGTATGCTGGGGTATCAGTAGGAGAATGTGAACCACTCATCCTGCTCATATGCCATAGGAGAAGGTGAACCACCCATCCTATGCATATGTCAATTGTAGGGGAAGGTGAACCACTCACCCTACACACATGCCAACCATCATGGGGTATCACAGGGGAAGGTGAACCACTCACCCTGTACACATCGCACCACTAGGGGAAGGTGAACCATTCTCCCTATGGTCGTTCATAGCTCCAAGAAGTACCACAAGCCCCCAGGAGCTCGCATAGCTCAGTGTCAAACTCATGCGGGACCCTCATAGGAGGGTCTTTCCACGACTGGAAGTCTTTCATGGAAGGTTAAGAATTTGACCTTCCCCAAGGGCTTTGTGAGAATATCTACAACCTACTCATCAATCCTGATGTGATGCAGCCTTATTTCTCCCCGTTGTACCATATCCCGGATAAAGTGGTTACTGATATCAATATGCTTGGAGCGGTCGTGGAACACATGATTCTCTGAAAGGCAAATCCCACTTTGGTTGTCGCAGTAGATCATAGCGGTATCCAACACATTCTCAAATAGCTCACTAAAGAGCTTCCTCAACCAATCAACTTCACAACAGGTCATACTAGCAGCAATGTATTCAACCGCGGTAGTGCTTAAAGCAACCGACTTCTGCTTCCTGCTCATCCAGGATATTGAAGCAGATCCCAATGAGAAGCAACAATTAGATGTGCTCTTGTGATCCACCACACTGCCAACCCAGTCAACATCAATATATCCATGTAGCCCTCAATTTCCCGATAGTGTATCTCAATCCATAGTTGACTGTGCCCCGGAGATATCTCAAGAGATTCTTGGCCTCAATCCAATGTATGTGATGAGGCTCGACCATAAATTGACTCAATGTGTTCACAACAAATCATATGGTCGGACGAGAGTTCACCAAGAACATCAGGGCCCCCACAAGTTGTCGATACTCGGAAGGATTTGCCAAATCGGGCCCAACAACATTTCCACATAGTTTCTTGAAGTTGAGTTCCAACGGCTTAGTCACAGACTTGCAATCCACCATCCCACATCTTTTGAGTAGCTTCACAATGTATTTTCCTTGAGAAACGAAAATCTCTACTGCTTTTGCCATACTTCCAAGCCTAGGTAGTAGTGCATCAACCCTAGGTCCATCTCGAATTCGGAAGCCAAATCCCTCTTGTATTGATAAATGAAAAGGTCTGCACCTGTGAGAAAGAGATAATCTACATAAAGTACCATAATGAGAGGCCTGTCCTTTTTAACCTTGAAGTATAGGTTTGGGTCAGCTTTGCTTCTTGTAAATCCCAATTTCATAAGATAGCTTTCAATCCTCTCATACCAAGCTTGCTTCAACCCATATAAGGCTTTCTTCAACCTGCATACATGTGACTTTCGATCCAGAACTTTGAACCACTCGAGTTGCTCTATATAGAATTCCTCCTTAAGCGAGCCATGCAGGAAAGCAATTTTGAAATCCATTTGGTGTAGGCTCCATCCTTGAGAGACAACAAGAGCGATGATAGCTTAGATAGTGGTGTATCGGGCAATCGGTGCAAATATCTCATCATAGTCCACTCCTTCCTTTTGAGAGAAGCCTCGAGCAACAAACCTGGCCTTGAACTTTTGAGCACTCCCATCAGCTCCATGTTTGATTTTGTAAAGCCATTTTGAAGTGACCACTGACTTGTCCTTGGGTCTAGGAACCACATCCCAGACACCATTCTTCATGATCGACTTGTACTCTTCGTTCATCGCATCCTTCCAAACTTGGTGTTTCACGACTTCTTCGAACATAGAAGGCTCAAATTGAACAATGGTGCCCATGGCTGCTAAGTACCCTTGGTACTTGTTCGACTTCTTACTTTCACGAAAAGTCCCTCTTGGTGCAATATGTTTCTCGGCATCTTCGAGAGTGTCTTTGAGCCAAGAGGGTCTTTTTCTTGAGGTAGAGGGCTCACCAGGAGGTGGATCAATGGGATCCATCAGGCCTTCAACATCGAGCATCGGTTCATCCGTCGGAGGTTCATCCTGCTTTCCTGCATTTTCATCATTGTCCTTCCTTGGAATAGGAAGAACTCGAACCTTTCCAAGGGCAACATCTTCATTGAAGGTGACATCATGACTTATTTCCACTTCCCTTTGACTAGGCACATAGATTCTATATGCCTTTGAAGTTTCATTATATCCCAAAAATGTTCATTTCTTCCCAGATGCATCTAGCTTGCTTCTCTTCTCTTTCAGCACATGAAAATATATAGGACAACAAAAAATTCTAAAATGAGAAACATCAGGTTTCTTATCGGTGAAAACTTCTTTAGGAGTTTTGAAGTCCAATGCTTGATGTGGGCATCTATTTTGAACATACACGACAATGTTGGCAACTTCTCCCCATAAGAACTTCAGTAGGCCTTGGTCATGAAGCATGGCATGAGTAGCTACTATGATGGTTCAATTCTTCCTTTCGGCAACTCCATTTTGCTTAGGATTATATGCAGTAGTGGTCTCCCTCTTTATGCCAGCTTCTCTACAATAGTCATTGAATTCATTTGACTCATATTTGGTTCCATTATCGGTCCTCAATATTTTGGTCTTCTTCCCTGTTTGATTTTCAACCAAGGCTTTGAAAGAGCGGAACCATTTGAACACTTCACCCTTCTTCTTCAAGAAATTGATCCAAGTTTTGCAAGAGAAGTCTTCCATAAAAATAGCATAGTACAAATATCCTCCCAAAGATGTTACGGGCAACATACCAGATAAATTAGAATGGATCAATTGAAGAATGTCAGTGGTTTTACTTTCACTTGAGGGGAATGGTCCCCTTGTATGTTTCCCAGCTGCACAACCCTGACAAACACCTTCACGATCTACTTTAAATTCGGGCATACCTGTGACCATCTTCCCTGCATCAGGTAGAGCTTTATAATGAAGGTGAGCAAACCCCTGATGCCATAATTCGGATTGAAGAGAAATGTCGTAAGTCAAAGCTCCCAAAGGACTTCCTGCAACCTGATAAAGACCTTCAACCCTAAATCCAAATGTAAAAGTATCTTTTGGGTTTCTTTGCCAAATACATACCTTCCCATCAACAAATTCTACCTTGAAGCCTTTCTCTTCCATCGCAAAAATAGATACCAGGTTCTTTTTGAAGTCAGGTACATATAATACATCTTGTAGATGAAGGATTTGACCTTGATTCAAATGAAGAGTAAGAGTCCCTATCCCTTTCATGAGGTAGATAGCATTGTCCCCAAGTATGATCTCCAAATTAGTCTTCTTTTCAATCAAATTTGAGAGGGCCTTTTTGTACCCAGTGAGGTGTCTTGAGGCACCACTATCAATCAACCAATTATCCGAAGTGTTCAGAGGAGAGGCAGTAGTGAGGGAAAAAATAAGATAAAACTCATTCTGCTTATCTACAACATTAGTTTCCTCATACTTGGAGTTTCTCGACCTTTTGGGAGGTTGACCATTTCCATATCGTGCAACGAGAGCATTTCTTTTCCTTTGTTCTTGAACCTGTTATTCCTTTGATTGCCGTTGCCCTTGAAATTGTTGTGGTTGTTGTTGTTATCATCATCCCGTAGTGTATCCTTCTTATGAGGACACTCTCTAGCATAGTGGTCAAACCTATTACAATTGAAGCATCTTCCCTTTTTTCCTTCTTTGAATCACTGCCTTCCTTGACCTTTTTTCTTTTGACCAACATTGTTCTTTCTCTTAGCATGAGTTGGGAATGTAGTGGGATCATTTCCATTTGAGGGATTGTCTCTCTCCATCATCCCTGTCTCTTCTTGAGTGCATCTAGTCAACAATTCATCAAAACTTGCTAATCCTATCATTGTTGAGGATAGTGGTAGTAAACACATCCCATGCTCGGGTGAGGCCACCAAGAACAATAAGAGTGAGCTCCCGATCAAACAACTTCTCCAATGGATAGAAGATCATTTATGATTTCGGTAATCTTCATGAAGTAGGATTGGATGGATTCCCCTCTATCCATCTTGATGTCTTTCAACTTGTTCTTGAGAAAGAGGATTTGGTTTGCATTGTTGACTTTGAACATACCAACCAACTTGTCATACATCTCCTTAGATGTGCCCAACTTGGAAATGCAAGCAACCAAATGTTTTTGAATGGAATCCTTGATGATCTTCTTAGCTTTGACCTCGCTTTTCTTGTACTTTGTCTTAGTAGCAGTTGGAGCATTTGAAGGGGGTTCCACAATTTTTCCCTACACATAGTCCATGCCATCATTCTCTTCCAAAGCCAAGTCTAAAGACATCTTCCATGCATGATAATCAGATTTATCATTGAGCTTATCCTCAGATTTGAAGTAAGATTAGGAAGCCATTGAATCTTTGTCCTTGCCCAACAGATCTTAGTGATTTCTTTTCTCTCTCTTGCTTGGGCTTTGTCTTCACTTGGGCTCTGATACCATGTTAATTTCAGTTAACAATGGTATGTTCCATGCTCAGCAAAAATTACTTCAATGTTCCTTAGTAGCCCAATATCAATTTCCAATTTAGCAATCACATTAACTTAATCACATTGATAGTAAATGCAGATAGAACATAAACAAAATGCAAAAGACAAGCCAAGACAAGAGGACACAATATTTGGCCAATGCCAGGGAAAAACCCCAATGTGGGGAAAACCCTTTGATCAATTCTTTTTATTATTCTTCAATAGTTCAGCAGAGAGAGAGGAAGTACACAGCCCAAAACAGTCCTGTCAAAATCAACAGTCAACAACAGCCCTAAACAGAAAGTCAACTCTGGTCAAAGTGGCTCCAAAATGTCCTCCAAGCAGCTTGGTCAACAGCAGTCCAATTTGGCCTTCCAGGAGAGTCAAAGTCAACCCAAAACAGTTTGGTCAAACCCAGTCAAATGCTGTCGTAAATTCTGCGGTCAAACCTGAAGTCAACACAAGTCAAACTGGTCAAAATGTCCCAAATTACTCAATTTCTGTGCCAATGAATGCGGCCTTCAGAAATCGGATTTTCTGCCTCAAAACCAAAGTCAACGGAGGTCAAATGACCCTCGGTCAACACTGGTCAACGCTTCCCAGTACCTCTGAAATTCGGCCTGCAATCTGCTCCTGCAATTCGTCTTTCTATTCACACGTGCGAAGTAGAGAAGGCTGCCTCCAAGCTGTATGAACCAATCAAGAGAGGAGAGAGAGATGTATGATGTGATGATGTTCAAATGAGGAGAAGGTCACTCCTATTTATACAAATCGTTGAGGGTGTGGAGGACCTTGACAATTTGCACATGTGTGAATAATAAATTCAAGAATCAAAATCATTCTTCTTCTTGTTCGAATAAGATGATCTTTAGATCAATTTTGGACCTCTTGAAAAGAGGAATCCAATAAAAGTATCATCTCCATCATATGAGCTGTCCAAGGTGGAGTTTGACCCTATCTGCCAATTTTAACACATGCGGACCATGTAAAACACCTCCTTTGATCGGGATTGGATCATTATATTGTTTGTCATCTATCTTGAAGCTTTTAGAGTGGAAAACTTGGAGGAATCAACTCATAGGGCCAATTTGATTGGCGGCACTTTGTTTGGCAAACTGATGTTTGAAACCTTTCAGGCGTAGTTTGAGGCATCAAATGGCGTTTTTTGGGGATAAAACTTTGTCGCTTAAGTGCCACACCTTTTTGCGCTATTCTACACACAAATGCCTTTCCAATGGAAAAATAATTGCCTCAAGTATAGTCTATATGTAAAGTTATGCCACTCAAAAGTTGACCTTCCTGTTTTGACCACCATAATTCAAGGGGATGCCACGTTGGTCCCGATTAGTCATGGAAAAGGAGATAGCTACATGATTTTGATGAAGAACACTGTAGAAGAGTCCATATTGTAACTCTAGTTAAAACTTAAGAGTGGAAGGAGTCAAACTTAACCACTAGTACACTATTAGGTTCTGTTATAATTGGGCCACTAAGAGGAAAAGGAGTTCTATGCTTTTAGAGTGCATTTTGTTCCATAGATGTGTAGAGTAGCCGTGAGTGGATAGGGAGAGGGAAAATAGAGAGGATTTGTGCATGTAGCAACCCAGGAGCCATAAGCCTCACTTCTTTATACCTGCATCTATTCTCCATTTAGAGAAAGAGAGCAGAGCAATCTCACTTTCCAACTAGGTTTTCCCCCGAAAGGGTTTCCAAGGTTAAATTTTGTATTAATTTGTGGTTTATGAGTTCTATTTTGCTCTTCTCTATTATCTGCATAATTATAATTTGCATGCATATGCAATAAACAATAATTTACATATTCAGAAATCCAAGGAGAAATAAATTTTCATAGTGTAGATTTCGGATTTTAAGCATGATTTTACCAGATCTGTTGTGACAAACTGTCCAGTGGAATATCCAAAGCAGTTTAAGGATCACCCTCCTAGTGATACCAACGTCATCAGCATCTACCTGCTAACACCATCAGCTAACCCCTTGGGTGGCTAGAAGCCTAGAACCATCATCCATATCCAAACCACAACATAATGAGATACTATGCTCCACGACTATCCATAAGTGCAGCTAAAGGATGATCAACAAAGCAAGCACATGTGAGAAGACCACTAAGCAGCAAGCACAATCATCCAACCAGGAAGTGAGATTCCCCGAAGTCAAAGACCCCTAGGGAACTAGGAGCAAATCTCCATCAATGTGATGAACATCACAAAGTGGAACCTCATACAATATGACGTGTAAAGCTTTGTAAGCTTTTATTAGTTGAATGATAAGCAGATTTGAAGGAGAAAATTACTTGTTTGTGTGAATTGTTTTATGCTTCTGCTGTTTACTATTTCCAGTTATTGTGTGATTGTTGCAATGTTTAGAAATTAATTTCTGCTGTTAATTAAATTAATTTCTGAGTTATTTAATTAACAGAATATTAGGATAGCAGCCACCTAGAGTTTGGGAAATTTTCACATATAACTGATGCCTATTAATTTTCATGATCATATTATTAGCATTGATTTTGACTATTTAGATGGCTTATTAAGTTTCAGTTATTGAAGTTTTACAAATAGCACAGACAAAAGTAGTAGTGAAATTCTGTAAGTTTCTTCATTTGGTTGTCTACTCATTCAACTCCTGATATGTACATACTACAAAGCATATTTATTTGTACGAGTGATAATATAGCAGTAAAATTGAGGCCTGGTTAGTATTGAACCCCATCTTGCTGTTGTGACATCTTTCTGAATTCTCTTGGAATCTGGACCCATTTTATAAATATTAATGATCTAAGGCTTCTAATTTTTATTTCCCCCCAGGGAACGAGATAGTGATAAGGATGGGAGGCTGAATTTCCCAGAATTCTATCATGGATTATATAGCCTCATAAGGAATTATGAGGAAAACATTTTCAATGAGTCCCATGTTTCCCAAGACTATGAATCCATGAGAGAAGCAGAAGCAAAGAAGTTGTTTACGGAACTTGACAAGAATCATGATGGGTATGCTTATGACAAAAAGCGCTTTAAATTTGGGATATCAAACATTGCATTTTAGAGAGTTCTGACATTCAAGGTGAGGTACTGTGTTACTAATCTTCTCGCTGCAATGTTATGACTAGGTTTTTGATGGAAAATGAGTTGCAGCCTGTTATTAAGAGGCTGCATCCAGGAGAGGAATACTATGCAAAACAGCAGGCAGATTATATGATAATGCAGGTTGGTTTTTTCTTGATCAGTCTCTGCCATTGTCATCTCGCTATGGTTTGTTTAATTAGTGACAGTAATTTTGTGATGCTATTTTCTTTCCTGCTGTTTCTCTCAAGGAGATATACATATCAAGTATTTTTTTCACACTCGTGTTCTTTCTAATTGGAATAAACAGAAAATAACAAGATTTGATGTGCCTGTGCAATGCAAGGGCATAGGGAAATTCTGTAGATGAATCACTTCTCTAAGAATGTGAACTGAAGTTTAGAACTTGTGTTGGCTTTGCGTTAGTGACAAAATGTGATCAATGGAAGGTCAACCCCTTATTTCTATTGAATACGGACGTACCTGTGTTTTGTTTCTTTTTCAAGATGATTTTGCAGCTTTTCCATTTCAAGCTTTCCTTGCATTCTAAAATCTTGTCAATAAATTTTCCTAGTTTCCTCCCTTTTACTTGCTATTAAAGTCTGACATTTGAATATATACTAATATCCCTTCGTCAAGTGGCAGTTATTGTTGATAATTTCTATTGCTATGGACTATAAATTAGAGATGATATTATGTAAACAGCTACTTCGTGTCGTTAATCCTTCTTTTTATTTTGTTACTTGCTAATAGTGGAGGGATGTTGCAGGATTGTTGTTTCTCTTTTGATTATATTTTGATTAGCAGTTTTATTTGGCATTTATTGATTTGCTTTCCAGAAGGACTGGGCTTGGATTTTTGTGTTGATTTCTTATATTTCTACAATGACAGGCTGATGCTGACAAAGATGGGCGTCTGAGTTTGAAAGAGATGCTAGACCACCCATATGTTTTCTATAGTGCCATATTCACTGATGAAGATGATGAAGATGATTACCATGATGAATTCCGTTAAAATCTTTGGACTTTTTGGGAAGTTTCAAGGTTTAATTTTCCTTGCCTTTTCAGACAAAGCCATTTATTTGTTATGCTCATTTTTTAATAATAATGATGATAATATCTAATTTGAATGTCACAGCCTAGCTAAATTCCAAATTGATGTATGAGACCCCTTGTTTGTGGGCAAGGGACCCCCTCCCTGCAGCGATTTTATTGCTTAGTCTATAGATAACATTGTTATCTTATCTGTTTTGATAAGCTCATCAACCCCTTGTTTGTGGGCAAGGGACCCCTCCATGCAGCGATTTGATTGCTTAGTCTACAGATAACATTGTTATCTCATCTGTTTTGATAAGCTTATCCTCTTTGTGTACAATCAAGGCCTATCCATGTGACCTTTGTGCTCTCAACATAATCCTATATTAAGATGGTTTTGAATAATGCATTCACAAAATAACTGATACTAAATGTTTTGCATCAGGTCTGCTATGTACCAATATTTGAAGATCACGTAGGCAATTTATTAGCTTGGGATCAATCTTCCTTCGCACAATTTTGGGAAGAGTTTTTAAGATACCTAGCGTCTTAGCAAATAGCAGTCCAAATCTGAGATGCAGTTTTCAAAGCAAGTCATTTAGTGGAAGTTGGTTAATTGTAACATCGCAACATTGTAACATGGTTTTCCATGCAAAGTTTGACTTTTTGTAGAGTTTTTAGTGGTCTCTATCGGCTATCATAAGAAGCCAATTTGATATGTTATTCTCATTGTTATTAACTTTATTGAGGGCTTTGGCAGCCGATCTTATGGTCGGGAAAAATGTAAACGTGTTTCTGCTTGCCTAGACACCATGTTAGTCCTCGTGCATACTTGTGTTTGTCACTTAAACTAGATGTTTACTCAGTTCCAAAGTGTATGTTACCTATTCCTCGTAGCCATTACGCATACCCACCATAGTTTTGACATGTGGATGGCTGTTTTGTTTATTCCAATACGGGGGAAAAAGAGGCTTCAAAAGATTAATTCTTGCTTCGCCCGGTTGCTGTTGTATTATTGGTCTATTTCCACTTCTCAAGTCAATTGATATGCTACCTTCTTACTGATGCAGGTTAGTTTCAACATGTTATTTCCATTAAAGCTTGAAGGGGACTTGTATCTGGGATTAACATTCCAATGCCTCTTCCAGATTTTGTTTGATAATTATTGTAGATCTGCTATTCTATAAATTAATCAGAAATCTTTAGATATTGTAAGTGTATTTTTGATCTAAGTTGATGATTTGATCTTGTTTCTGTAGAATAAGTTTTCTCTAAATCTTAACTGATGATATATAGTAGATTTATTTGATGCCAATTATTACAGAGCCGTTTCAGGCAGATCAATACAATGGAAATGTTTCCCGCTGAACATGTTTATAAAACTGTTTTATTGGTTACATATTTAATTTTTTTTATATGCTGAATTAGAAATTATCCTTGTATATTAACTTTCCCAGTAACATGAGTGTTTTGTATGATGGCGCCTACACATCAGAGCAACAATACAAGGATTCCTGGATATTAATTTTCCCATCACCATGCAGGTTTGAAAGACTGGCATGTCCTGTAATGGAGGGATAATGTGAGTATTCTTATGTACTTGAAAGCATCCATGTATGATAATTTTCATTGAAAAATCAAAGTGGATGTATAAAAGTTAGCACGCAACAGAAGGTTGTGCCGGAGAAATATTCATTTATAGGCTATTCGTGGCATTGTTTTCCGCCGACGTGTCAGCCAACAACGCGGGTGGGACTCGTTGTGGGACTACTTGCAAATCGATCCCAAACAAAATGTGTACACATATTATTTATATGAGCAGAAGGAGAAGAGCAAAACACGAAGAAAAGATGGAATAGATAGGTTTCAGACTGTACGAAGGGCTGTACAGTCACCATTAGACAAGTTCAATAGCACACCTGCTTTCATGAAGAGATTGTACCTGCAATGTACCAAACATATATACTACAGGTAGGAAACAAACACTAAATTCAACAATTATATTATTCCTAAAATCAGATAATTCTAAGACACTGGATTAATATTCAAGATTAATACACCACAACCGCATAAAAATATATTCCAAAGTCCGAAGTGTTCATTAATTCATTCCAGTGTTTGGAGTTATGATCAATTTTTGCTGTGGATGAGGGAATTATCATGCAAAAAAGCATTGCTAGAACCATTTAGTTTGGAAGAGAAATCTCCCTTTGTAACCTACTAGAAAGTGTTTTTCTTGTTAAAGATTGTACTGTGTAAGTGAAAGCTGAAATTTAAAGTAGTACCCTTAGATGGACTGTACCAAAATAGTATCCTACATGGACAATCATTACTTCCAGGAGTGGCACAATGTTTGGGATAACTATTTTTGACTACATGATGGATGCCAGGATGAATGGATGGGTAAGGAGAGCATTTAGTGAGATGACATTGTGCAAAGTTGTCCAAGTAGAATGTAATATAAATATAAATACTAATAATAATAAGATTCAATAAATAATAAATAGTTATTGAAGAGAATATAATATTTAAAAATAATATAAATAATAATAATAAGAATGGTTAAGTAAATAATATTAGTTATTGAAAAGACATGTCCCAAAATGATAAGACTATTTGTGAAGGGTGCCAATGATAAGACTATTTGCGAAGGGGCACCTTGCCCAGTATATAAGCAAGGCCTTATTTGTAACATAAATATTCTTTATTCATACATTTATACATTATATTTTTTATTCTTAAAATGGATTATTTTACTGTATTCCAAATATCTTGCAGTATTTGATGTGCACAAATGAAGTTGGCAACCAAAGT
Organism: Pinus albicaulis; assembly: GCA_034641835.2. NCBI lineage: Eukaryota > Viridiplantae > Streptophyta > Pinopsida > Pinales > Pinaceae > Pinus > Pinus albicaulis. Next base: position 951,245,657 of record CM076582.1, read on the forward strand.
ACAATATGATATCAAGAGGCAAACATTGAAATATTTAGATGTAAAAGTGCAAGTTGAGGAAAAATAAACGAATAAAGATCGAGTCAATATCACAACTCAAGAAGATGACAAATCAATTGAAGTAAAAACATATTCAGATGTTGTAGTTCAAATCACAGAAATTTCAAGTGAAGATCCAACATTTAACCAAGCGACTTTAGTATGTGAAGGAAATAATGTACTTAAAGTAAATCAAAATATTACCACTAATTGGATAAGGGGAAATCAAATCACAGGAATTCCTTATTGACACTAATCATAAAAGCAAACATCTCAAACAATTTGCAAATCCATATCACTTAGACCAGGAACAAGTGACTTATATTTCGAAGAATATCGATGTCACCATAATCTAGTTTTGTGATAACAACTCATCTCAAGTCTCTTGTAACCACAAGATTCCAGAGAAGATTCATTTAGGATGGTCAAATTCATTTTCAGTTCAACAATTTTTTTTATCACTCGGAAGATCCTCTCATCTTGTATCATCGAAGATGACAACGTGAAGAATTATAAAATATGCGAATATTTTACAAGGCAAAGAAACAAATGACACTCTTTGTTACTAAATAAGCTTTGAGGACAAAAATTTTCTGAAGAGGATGAGAATGTTATAATAATAATATATAATAATAATAATCATAATAATGATTAATTAAATAATTATTAGTTATTCAAGAAATTTGTCCCAAAGGACATGACTATTTGTGAAGGGGCACCTTGCCTAGTATATAAGCAAGGGTCCTCATTTGTAACATAGATATTCTTCATTCATAAACTTATGCAATGTATTTTTTATTCTTAAAATGGTTTCTTTTATTGTATTCTAAATATCTTGGACTATTTGACATGCGTAAATGAACTTTGTTCGTTACAAAATGTGTTTAATTGGGGATGTTGTTCGAGGACATCTGTATTTAGTATTTACTTAACCTAAAACTTATGCAATACCTTGTTTTTATCATGTAGAACTTTATACTTGGCTCACATTTCTTCATTCTTGTTTTGCATATCTGCTAATTTCTCTACAAAAGTAGTGTGCATGTGCCTTTGGTGCTAGAAACAACTAGAAGTTCATCTGGTGCAATTGGTTAGAAAGCATGGCTAACTTTTATGTGGTAAATTGCTTATGGAGTTATGGAGATATTTGCCTAATTTTCTATAACAATTGAAAAATAATGAATGGTGACATTTAGTTGTCCAATTAGGTTCGAGGTAAACCCTCTTAAACTTTCAAAGTTCAAAGATTTGTTGTAGAGAGTGAAGATTGTGATATTAAAAAGGATTTCATGTAACGATGTGTAACTTGAGAGGTGAAGGTTGGGTGTTGTTATTGCTCCCGTAAGTTCCTCAATGATATATTTGTGTTGTGTGCATCTTTGCTTCTGAAAATAGCTTGAGTTAGGTGACTTTGGTGGAATATATATCTCCTAATTTTGGGGTTGTAGTTGTTATGAAACTAGCTTCAAAAATAGAAGAAAAGAGAGATCAACACTTTAGAAATAAGCCACTTCGAGGGGGCAACCTCCTTTACAATACATAAATGAATAATTTGTGGATGATACAAACGACAAAACCTCCTTTCTATATATAGGAGTCCATGGGGTCACAATATAATCCTAGCTGACCTAACAATAATAATGTAATGGTACAATAATATCAATATGGGGGTTACAAGGGTAGAACAATAACAATAAGGGGGCTACACTAACAACAATAAGGGGATACACTAGTATTATAGGGACTTAATATGCCCCTCTCTTTCAAATAAGTGTTGCTCTCAACACTTGATTATTTCTGGATGCTTCTATATAAAATTCTCATCCTCCCATGTGGAATATTCAATGGGTAAGTTCTTCCACTTGCTGAGATACTCTGGAATTGATCGATTTGGTAGTTGTTGAGTTTTTGTTTCTGTGACTGCTTTAGAACAACTTTCGGTGCAATGTTGATCTTCTTGTTGTTTCATTCGATTCTGCACCAAAGTTAGGTTATCTTTTGAGAGTTGGAGAATTTGTTGTTGATGCTTGATGTGATCTTCCACTACTTTATCATCCATATTAGCTTTGATTTGATCTTTCAAACCGTCCAACTTAGCTTTCATTTTTGCTTTTAAACCATCTATATCATCTTTGATTGCTCTTTGTAAGATAGAAATTTGTTGCATTCGTTCCCGTAATTTTGATATCTCATACTGCAATTCGTCCTCTTCTTGCGTCATAATAGAGCTTTTTGAGGGCTTCAATATACTCTTGGAATCACTTCAAAATGTATTTTCAAATAAACGTTATGCAATTTTAAAAAACAAATGCACACCTTTTTATTGCTTTTGAGGATCTCGATATTGCAACTGAATTAGCTCTGTGATTTTGGATCTTAAATATTTGAAATTTGGTCCTGTAGTAGCCCTCTGAATATTCTTTCTAATGCCACAGGTCTGACTTGATTTGGATTTTTCAAGGCAAAGTTATGCCCAATCTCCCATAATGACCTAATTATGGACTGGCTTAGTAGAGCGCACTTGTACGACGTGCTACGTGTCACTGTTTTCTTCTTTGGCTCTGAAATTGATACACATGAAATTACAGTCAGTGTACTTTCAACCACATTTTACAGAATTCCAATCTGATGCTAAGGGAGAGAGTTATGACGATTTTCCCAAGGTCACCTCTTTTAGATGAAATTCGGGAGCTCGCACAAACCCTAACTTCCACAGATCATATCTCCACAAATATTGCGAACCAAGATCTGAAATTTTTACACGAAGTTCCTCAGGATTTTGGCTTCGCGTGATAAAATTACGGCTTTTAAAACTTCGTAGACAAAAAATTATAGCGAAAATGCCATGATGACCTGTCTGGAGGAACGAAACCCTAGAATCCAAAGCTTCGATACCAAATGTTATGAAACCAACTTCAAAAATAGAAGAAAAGAGAGATCAATGCCTTAGAAATAAGCCACTTCGAGGGGGAAACCTCCTTTACATTACATAAATGAATAGTTCTTGGATTATACAAATAAAAAAACCTCCTTTCTATACATAGGAGTCCATGGGGTCACAAAATAATCTTAGCCGACCTAACAATAATAATGTAAGGACACAATAATAACAATATGGGGGTTACAGGAGTAGAATAATAACAATAAGGGAGCTACACTAACAACAATAAGGGGATACACTAGTATTATAGGGACCTACCAATGGCGAGAGACTTAAGTAGCATTGACAAGATATTTATTTTCCAATGTTAACTTTGAAATAGTGCAATTATCACATGCTCATGTGATTGGAAACTTTAATTAGAAAAATATACATATTGTTAAATAAATATATTCACGTTGATGTTGTGACACTGGTAAGCCATTTATAAGCCAATAAATGTCATGGTAGTAGTAGAGACTAATACAAACCAAGTCTTTGTTTCATGGATTCCATAACTAACCTTTATGACTGTAGCATCCAATAATATTGGGCATAGGGGTCAAGTGGTGTTGGAAATACTGAGAAAGGGGGCGGAGGGGCGGGATGGGCTAAATCAATGTTCCTTTCAATTAGAGCATTAGTTAATCTTAAATTATTATAAGTGTTTGTACAATGATAGCAACAAACAAGAGGAACACAAATGCACACATTTTTTAAGGTGGAAACCCACTTCGGGACAAAAACCATCTAATGCTTTTCTAATAATTCTTTAATATTCAACTCCAATTGAAAATAAAGCTCTAACTTCCTAGAATCTAGAGAAGCATTATTCTCCAGCTCCCACTGGATGGACGCTTCAACACTCGAGATTTTTCAGTAGTCAACTGAACGGATGCCCCAACACCCAATGAGCTACAATTCACCCTAGCACCACCCTAGCACCCTATAGAAGAATAAAAAAAGAATGGACTCCCGTACCAGGGAAAATGGTCTACTTTACAATGATATAGAATGATGTAGAAGAAGAAGATATACTAGACCATAAACCCAACTTTGACACAACCACCTAATGATGATCCTAGACCTCCCAACACTGCCTCTTCAACCCTTGGCAGATAGACACTAGTGCAATTTTTACAATAATGTATTTACAATGACTTAGTACAATGATACCTTTACAATGATTGTATGTAGTGCTGCCCACTTGAAGACTTCATATGATGAAATTCTTGCTGCTGTTATGCACCTTGGTTGCTGCTCTTGTCATGCTACCTTTTGCTGCACCTTGCTTTGCGTTGCTGCCATAGAAAGTCTGGTCCTTTGCAATCCTTGACAACACATGATCTAGCTTTTTCTTGCCTTCTAGGAGCTCGATATTGAATCTGGTGTATCTCTGTTATTTCAAATCCTCAATATCTGATTTTCGGTCCTGTAGTATTCCTTTGAGTCGTCTTTCCAATGCTACAGGTCTGACCCAATTTGGATTCTTCAAGAGAGAGTTATACCCAATCTCTCACAATGCCCTAATTATGGACTATTTCAGCGAAGCAAACTTGTACGGCGTGCCACGTGTCATTGTTTCTTCATTCGGCTCTGAAATTGATGAGCGAAAACTATAATATATGCACTATCTGTGACTTTTTACAGAATTCAAATCCGATACTCAGAGAGAGAGTTATGACGATTTTACCACGGTCACTTCTTTGAGATGAATTTCAGGAGCTTGCAAAAACCCTGACTTCCACAGATCATATCTCCAAAAATATTTTGCACCTTGATCTGAAATTTTTACAGTAGCTTCCTCAGGATTTCGGTTTCGCCTCATAAAATTTTCAGCTTCTGAACCTTCGTAGAAAAAAAGTTAGAGCGAAAATGATGATGACCTGTTTCAGATGGCGAAATCCCTTGCATAAGGAGGAAATGAGGATCACAATTTATATAAATGCTTAGGTTGAGAGGGTATTCAACAAGTGAATGTGGGAGGGATTTTAGGAGCATAAGAAAGATTAATTATGACTTTTCAATGACCCATGCCCCAACCCCATGGGGTTTTAGCCCACTAACCGGGGATACAAACTTCAAACATGAATCTCTCTCAAACCGTGAAGAATTACATGGCGTGCCATATATCAAAGGAAACATCTCGACAAGTAGAAACCATCAAAAGCATTATTGACCCAGAATATATTAATTTGGTAGGTCAAAATTCCCATGCAATATTTGGTTAGCCCTTGGTGCTGCTTGGGTTGACATCAGTGACAACCGCTGATCAACAATCTCCCCCTTTGGCATTGATAGCAACACAAGTACTCCCCTTGCGATCATGACACCTCTTCCTACAACATTCTCTCCCCCTTTGACATCAATGGCAAAGGGTGACTCCCCTTGAAACACAACCATCCTGCGGACCTATACACACTTTCACTCCCCCTGACACATAATCGTCCTGCAGACCTGTAATCTACTTCGACTCCCCCTTTATATTCTGAAAAAAGAAAATCTAATGAGAATTTGGGAGAATCCCAAGCTTCTGGCGAAGATATTCCAATGCTGGCAAATATTTAATATGTGATTCTTTTGGTGCTACTTGGAATCTTTCTACTTGTCCAATTGCTTGCATAACATCTGGTCGGGAGGCTGTTACATATAGAAGACTACTAATCATGGATCTGTACAACCTTTGATCCACATCCTTAGATGAGTCGTCTATGCTCAATTTGCAACCTGTTACCATTGGAGTAAGGATGGGTTTGCAATCTTCCATTTTAAATTTTTTGAGCATTTCCTTGATGTACTTGGCTTGACATATAAATATTCCTTTCTCTTGCTGAGATATTTGAAGCCCTAAGAAGTATGTTAGCTCACCAATTAAAGACATATTGAAATCACTTTGCACCTTTGTAGCAAACTTCTTACTTAGTCGATCATCATTGCTACCAAATATTATATCATCCTCTTTAGCTATTAGACATGCTTTAGTTGCTTCATCCAGAACATATATGTCGTTTGGAGCTTGACTTGTTGTAGCCACAATTTCACCATACCTGCCTTTCCTGATTTCACATTTTGTGGAGTTGAATAGTATTGTGTGTCCTTGATCACACATTTGTCCAACACTGAGCAGATTGTGATTCATGTTTTCAACCAATAGAACATTCTTGGCTAGAGCATCTTTGCTTCCGAGAGTGACAGCACCTGATCCTATAACATTTGAAGATCCATCATTTCCAAAGGACACGGTTCCATCCTTCTTCTCTTTCAGAGATACAAATTTATTTCTATCTCCAGTCATATGCGTTGAGCAACCGCTATCAACATACCACACATCTTTGTTCTTTTGAGCCTTGAGAGCGAGAGCACAATTATCATTATTCTTCTTCTTCCATGTTCGTTCATTTTGTGGCTTCGAAGATTCTTCTGGAGGATTTTCAAGTCTGCAGTCTTTGGCTATGTGTCCAAAGTTTCGACATTTGTAACATTCAATATTATTTCTTAAATGTTCAAATATATTGATGTTTCGCTGAGCCCTGGGAGGTTCATATTTGACAGATCTCCTGGAATTGTATTTGTTCCTAGGGTACGTGCGACATTCTACAACTTTATGACCAAATTTTCCACATGAATAACAGTAGCCATAAAAAATATGTTGGTACCTGGATGGAATTTTTCGTCGAGGAATTGTCTTCCAAGGTTGTTCTTGCGAATCTTGTCCAATGAAGTCTTCATGCATGTCAGATCTCATAGGTTCATTGTATTTTGTTGTAGAAGGTCCTTCTTCTTCTTCTTTGTAATCGATGCCAGTTTTGTCATTGTAAGATCGTTGATTGTTGATGAGTTCTTCCAATGCCCTTGAGCTGTTGGCATAGTTTTGGATAGTTTTTCCTTTCTTCACTTCCTCACGCAGCGAGACTACTTGGGCTTCTAATTCTTCCCTTTCTTGGTTGCTTTCTTCCAACTTCTTTTGAAGTGACTCTTCAATGAATTTGTGTTCTTCAACTTCAATTTTGAGACCTTGAACTTGTTCTTCAAGAGTTTTGGAACGGATCTTCTCTGCCTTGAGATATTTTATAAGCTTGATTGCTTCCTCATAAAACTCGTCTATGGTCCATCCTTCTTCTTCGTTATTTGATACCTCTTTCTTATTGTGCTTGGCCATAAACAATACTCTCTCATTGGCTTCTTCTTCACTATCATTGTCTTCATCGGATGATGAGCTATCTTCTTTAGAGAGAAAGTTCCTTTTGGATCCTTGCTTGTTGAATTTCTTAAAACCTTTCTTTCCTTTTGAGTTTCCATTACTTCTGTTTGGACATTTTGCTGCAAAATGCCCAACCTCATTACAGCTGAAACATATCAATGGAAGTTTACCTTTGAATTGTCCCTTACCAATTTTTAGTTTTCTCGTGAAGTAAGCATATTCTTCATCTGAAAGACCTTCTTCATCATCTCCCTTTTCTTCACACTTGTAGGTGCATGTATTTTCAATTGAGGGTTGTTTATCCTTATTGGTTTTCTTAGATGCAACGAACGCAGTTTCTAGATGCGAAGTACCCTCTTCTTCATCAAGTCTCATTTCATATGCTATGAGAACTCCATGTAATTCCTCTTTGCTGAGTTTGTCCAGATTTGCACTGTATTCTAAGACCGATACCTTTGGGTTGAATCTCCCTGGTAACATTCTAAGAATCTTCCGTATAATATTCTTCTCGTCAACTGGCTCTCCCAATCCTTCTAGAGTATTGGTTATTTCATCAACGTATTGGAAGTATGCAGCAATGTTGCAATCTTCTTTCATTCTGAGTTGCTCAAATTTTGCTCTATAGATTTGAAGCTTTGCTTGTTTGACATTTGAGTCACCTGCATATATATTCTCAAGCTTGTCCCATACATTTTTGGCGGTTTTACAACCCAACACCTTATGATAAGCAGATTCAATAAGTCCACTGATAATAATATTCTTTGCTTTTGCATCATTTACCAAATTCTTCTTACCTTGTTCATTCGTAGTTGATGTAAATCCATTTTGAACAGTGTCCCATACTTCGTAACATTGCGCCAAGAGATAGACCTCCATTCTTCCTTTCCAAAGTGCATAATTATTTTCATTGAATAGAGGTACACCATTCTTGGTATACTCCATGACCTCCTTCCAGCTGTTAAACTGCTATTGAAGGAACCAAGCTCTGATACCAGTTGTTGGAAATACTGAGAGGGGGGGTGAATCAATATTTCTTTCAATTAGAGCATTAGTTAATCTTCAATTATTATAAGTGTTTGTACAATGATAGCAGCAAACAAGAGGAACACAAATGCACACAGTTTTTAAGGTGGAAACCCACTCCGGGACAAAAACCACCTAATGCTTTTCTAATAATTCTTTAATATTCAATTCCAATTGAAAATAAAGCTCCAACTTCCTAGAATCTAGAAAAGCATTCTTCTCCAGCTCCCACTGGATGGACGCTCCAACGCCCGAGATTCTTCAGTAGTTAACTGAATGGATGCCCCAACACCCAATGAGCTACAACTCACCCTAGCACCACCCTACCACCCTATAGAAGAATAAAAAATGAATGGACTCTCGTACCAGGGAAAATGGTCCACTTTACAATGATATAGAATGATGTAGAAGAAGAAGATATACTAGACCATAACCCAACTTTGACACAACCACCTAATGATGATCCTAGACCTCCCAACACTGCCTCTTCAACCCTTGGCAGATAGACACTAGTACAATTTTTACAATAACGTATTTACAATGACTTAGTACAATGATACCTTTACAATGATTGTATGCAGTGCTGCCCACTTGAAGACTTCATATGATAAACTTCTTGCTGCTGTTATGCACCTTGGTTGCTGCTCTTGTCATGCTACCTTCTGCTGCACCTTGCTTTGCTTTGCTGCCATAGAAAGTCTGGTCCTTTGCAACCTTTGACAACACATGATATAGCTTTTTCTTTTCTTCTAGGAGCTCGATATTGAATCTGGTGTATCTATGTTATTTCAGATCCTCAATATCTGATTTTTAGTCATGTAGTATTTCTCTGAGTCGTCTTTCCAATGCCACAGGTCTGACCCAATTTGGATTCTTCAAGAGAGAGTTATACCCAATCTCTCACAATGCCTAATTATGGACTATTTCAGCAAAGCAAACTTGTACGACGTGCCATGTGTCACTGTTTTTTTCATTCGGCTTTGAAATTGATAGAGCGAAAACTACAGTCTGTGCACCATCTGTCACTTTTTACAGAATTCAAATCCGATACTCAGAGAGAGAGTTATGACGATTTTACCACGGTCACTTCTTTGAGATGAATTTCAGGAGCCTACAAAAACCATGACTTCCACAGATCATATCTCCAAAAATGTTGCGCACCTTGATCTGAAATTTTTACAGTAGTTTCCTCAGGATTTCGGTTTCGCCTCATAAAGTTTTCAGCTTCTGAACCTTCGTAGAAAAAAAGTTAGAGCGAAAATGCCATGATGACCTGTTTCAGATGGCGAAATCCCTTGCATAAGGAGGAAATGAGGATCACAATTTATATAAATGCTTAGGTTGAGAGGGGCTTCAACAAGTGAATGTGGGAGGGATTTTAGGAGCATAAAAAATATTAATTATGACTTTTCAATGACCCATGCCCCAACCCCATGGGGTTTTAGCCCACTAACTGGGGGGATAAACTTGAAACATGAATATCTCTCAAACCGTGAAGAATTACATGGCGTGCCATATATCAACGGAAATATCTCAACAAGTAGAAACCATCAAAAGCATTATTGACCCAAAATATATTAATTTGGTAGGTCAAAATTCCCATGCAATATTTGGTTAGCCCTTGGTGCTGCTTGGGTTGACATCAATGACAACCGCTGATCACCAAGTGGAACCATCATTGGAGATTTTGTCTTTGTTGAAAGGATAGGAACAAACTTATCTAAGAAATTTATATTGGGTAGCATTAATGGGAGAGTATGCAGAAATTTGAATTTTAAAATGGGTGTCTTCAGAAAAAAAAAAAAAAGAATGACGAATTTTGAAAGGGAAAGAAAGAGAACTACTTTTTTTCTAATTGTATTTCAACTTATTTCCCAGGTTTACATTAATTTCAAAGGAAGACATTTGTCAGATGCAAAATTAAATTCTTCATTCCACGAGCACCCTACTTTGCATACTTTTGATAGAATCATAGTGAGACAAAGTGGAATCTTTTCAACTTATTTTGAGCTAGTCTATTCATTCAAATATCATTTTGGGTAAGTTGAAGGCTCAATTTCCTAGATAAGAACCATAATAACTTAATATGCAATCTAGGGGATATTATTAAGGCCTTAAACCGCCATTTTACCAAGTTATCATATCTCATTCTTGATGTCGATAGGTCCCTTAATTGAGAGACAATGATGTAGTGTTATAATATGTTCTCTCTTACATATTAGAATTGTTTGGAGGAGAAGAATGCAAGTATTCTACAATTTGCTTTGCAAAATTTGGAATTTGAAGGGCAATCTTTACAAACATGTATGCATTTATTTTGGGGGAATAGATATCTCCTACTTGTAGGGTTGTAGGCGGAAACTTATGTAGCATGAGAATATATTTATCTTCTAACATTAACTAAAAAATAGTGCAATTCTCACTTGCCCGTGGTATGATTGGAAGCTTTGATTTAAACATACTAATAAATAAATATGTTCATGTTGATGTTGTAACAATGATAAGCCACTTATAAATTCCATAGAGAGCTATGCCTATGGATATGGTAGTAATAGAGACTAATACAAACCAATTTTCGATTTAAAAGACTTTTATTGATTACATAACTAACCTTTATGACAATAGCATCCAATAGTATTGGGCATATGGGTCAAGTGGAACTATCGTTGGAGATTTTATCTGTTGAAATAATATGAATCAGTTTATTTAATTAATTTATATTGAGTAGCATCAATTAGGAGTGCATAGGGAAATTTGAGGTTTAAAATGGGTCTATTAATAAAAATAATAAAATACGAGTGATGAATTTTGAAAGAGAAAGAAAGGAAACTACTTTTTTTAATTGTATTTTCGACATATTTCCTAGGTTTACTCAAATTTCAATTGTAAACATTTTTCGAATGTAGAATTAAATTATGCATTTGAAGAGTATTTTGCATACTTTTGATAGGCTCATAGTGAGATAAAGTGGAAATATTTTCAACTTATCTTGAACTAGCCTATTGATTCAAATATAATTTTGGGTAAGTTCAAAGCTCAATTACCTCAGATAAGAACTATAATAACATATATAAGCTAGGTGAGATTATTAAGGTCTTAAACATCCATTTTACCAATTTATACAATCTCATTATATATGTCCTTCGAACCCTTAACCAAGAGACAATGATGTATTGGTATAATATGTTACCTCTTACATATTAAAATTGTTTGGAGGAGAAGAATGTGGATAATTTACAATTTTCTTTGCAAACCTATTTGGAATTTGAAGTGAAATATCTACAAAAATTTACATGTTTAGAAGTTATAGGGAAAGGGATCGATATATCTACAATATTGAAATTCACCTAATGTATGAACCACAAAATTATTGTTAACTAATGCGTTAACTCAATTGGTTTGAATTGACTATTTCAAGGGGTAGTTCCCTATGAGTATTCAGTTCTAATTTAATTAAGATTTGAAGATTATTGAATGCTACTAGGCTATCAAATACTATTGTGGTTGGTTGTTTCCAACCCTCCATTCACATATCCCAAGTAAAAGTGAGGATCTCATGAGATTTTCCTTTGAAAAGAAAAACATAATAATTTTCTTTGAAAGGAAATTAATGACTAATTCCACCCATAAACCTGAATTTAAAATTCAATTGAAAGTTTCTTCTCAACCCTTCTATTAAAATTCTTCATCTTCTCACTCATGCTATAACTTTTACTATGATACTTGTGACATGAATATTTGCAAAGTTTTTATGTTTGAAAAAATAATGCTTATTAGGTAAAATACATGCAAACCAAAACTACCCTTGTTTGTTTTGAAAATGCTAAGATCTTCGCTACCAGAAGAACAAATCATATTTTTTCGGATGCAAAATAAGACAAATCTATCCTAAAAAAACAAAGTAGATATTACTAATCAAGGAAAAAACATGAATAATTCATCTAGAGTTGAAAGTTTTGTTGCATCTTCCTTCCAAAATCATGTGAACTTTGGTGTCTAACCTTTCAAACTTTCATTTCAACGACTTGTATTCTCTCCTTGTAACATAGTAAATTATCACACTAGCATTAAATGCAACATGATTGTGTTTAATGTACTTAAGGTCCTTAAGAAGGAATAAAAATTTCACAAAGATCTTGTTGCTGTATCACAACCTAAACCATGCTCATCTCCCATAATATCTTTAACTATCATTGTGTTGTGCCTTCGTAGGATGAGAAAGATATAAGAAGAGTGGTAGCCAATAGTTCTTTTATAATTGCAAATAAGAACCCTCCATTCTATATGTGGATGAAGATCATGGATTATTGTAGATGAAAGACCTAATTCAAACATGATGTCAAAGATAATCTTATTCTTCGTTGAAAAAAAAAAGTTCCTATAAAAAAATTATTTTCTCAAAGTCATATCGATAATGAAGATTATTGCTCCAAGGAAACATCTGAACAAAAATTAGGAGATATTTGTTAATATTGGCTCTGGCGAAGAACCAGAATCTTGTACATAGATGCTAACTTCTTTAAAAATCAATAAAAAACAACTTACAACTTAGAAATTCTTGCTTGATCATATCATGAATTTCATGGTTTTGATCCAAGCATTATCCAACATGCGATACCTATCAAACATGATGCTATACTTGCCACACAAAAATAATGTCCTATCAATTTGACTTTGTAAGGTACTATCAAGAAAGAAGTTAATAAAATACTAGATGCGCAAATTATATTTAATATACAAAACTATGAATGGGTTGTTAATGTGGTAACCATTCAAAAGAAAAAATGGAGATATTGAATTAGTCATCAATTTCAACATTCCTAATCAGACACGTGTTGAAGAAAAATTTATGCTTATAAACATGGAATTAATTCTATAATAAGTTGTATGAACACAATGATGTCTTTGCTTTATATATATATTTGGGTATAATTAGATATGTGTCAATAGTAAAGATTGATTTAAAACTAATATCGCTGATAGAATGGGCACTTATATGATCGTATTCCCTTCATCTTAGTGAACATAGATACAAGATTTCAAAGAGCTATGTAAATTGCTTTTGACTATAGATGTTTTTATTGATGATTTTTAACTATCATTTTCTAAACTTCATTATGTATGTTTTGATCATCTTAGGAATTTTCTTATTCATTGGTGAATTTCTTTAAATTTAAAGAAATTTGTTTTGGTGTTAGACATGGACAACTAGTTGGCAAAATTAATTCTAATTTAGGCATTATTGTTCCCAAAAAAGTCTGTTTTATTCTTGAGATACCTATTCCTTTGAAAAAAGGAAATATGATAACTTATGACAAAATTAATTTTGATGAAGATTTATTATTCATAATTTATGGAATGGTTAAGGCCATTCTTATTTTGTTGAGAAAAAAACAATATTTTTGTTAGTCAAAATATATCAAAAAGAGTTTTAAGGGATATTGAGGAAGTCATCTCTACTGCTCCCTCCTTGCTAATCCAAAAATTTCAAAATATTTCATCATTTATACTAGCTATAAAGGATTCCCTGATCGGGGTGCGAGCGGGATAGAGTAGTTCCCACCATTTCCAATCATTTAATATGACGATACTAAGGAGGTACTCAACCACCCTCCACATGCACAAGGCACTTGGAGCAGTGGCCTTGCACATGTATCCACTTAATGCCATTCAAGAAGGTGTAAACAACAATATTGAGGTGAAAGTTTCAGGTTTTAATGTTGGAAAGGTTGGCAAGTTTTTTGTTTGCAATCCTTGCTCGAATTCGTCTTGGTTTGAGCACCTCCGCGTCTTGGGGGAGGTGTCCTTTGAGGTCCTTCACTGGGCGTCTGTTCATTCACAGTTGCTTCGGACCACCACTTTCATATATGTTTTCAGTCTTAAACACTATCTCCCTATGCCCATGGTTAATTATTTAGTTTTGATGGTCTCTAAGAATAATGACAATGTTATACATTGAATGGTTTGGAAGGTTTACTACTGGAAACCTCACATGGAAAGTGCAGAATGATATGACAGTTTCTCTGTTTTCTTTATTCCCGTGTCTGTATATTTTTGAATTATGTTGTCGTGTATGGGCATTTGCTGAGCAGGGCATATGTTTTGTTCCTGACCTTACTCTTGGACTTGTCCCTGGCACCGTGGATTTGGATCCCTTCTTAATGTTTGTATTGTAGGCTATGATATATCTAGGTTTCAGTGTGAGTGTGGATTGACTCATACTTATGGCCTCAGCCGTTCCAGACAGAGATGGACCCATGGTTCTTGGTTTGGGGATTATTTTTATTTTGGGTTGGAAGCTTGCAACAGAGGGAAGCATTGGTTTATGTACATGACATGACTCTCATATATGGTTAATGTGGTAGGTACCCTAGTCTGGTGCAACCCTTCCTCAGGTTTGCTAACATGGTCCAAGTCAATAGTTATCATTTCTTTCAGCTACCTTCAAACCATGGCTTGTGCCACTTCTGGGAAGGGCAAGGCCACCCAGGGCCCTCACGACCGTGGAAATAAGCATAGAGGCTCATTTGAGTCTCGTCACATTAACATATCATAAGGTAAACCTCGTGGTCCTATATCATCCTCCCGCATGATTACTGAAGCGTCCTATGCGTATCATGAGGGAAGCTCTGCCCAGATCCGCTAGCTTATAGCAGAATGGGAAGCCGACCTTAACCAACAACATGACATTATGGATAGCGATTTGGATGATTGGAAGTATCTTGTGCCCGACCCTGGACACTCTTGAGGAAGATATTCTTAGTACAAACAAACTGTCCATGTGTATTGGACGATGAGAAAACCTCCTGGTGAAATATTTGGAACATATCCCTTCTGGATTGATCTCATCTTCTCAAAGGTTCCCGGTCTATAGAAGGATTTCCAGCAGATTCATTTTCAGTTCCAAAGGCAGAAGGATCCTTCTCGTGTTGATTCAACTTATGATGGATAGTTTGATGTTATATGTTTAGTTTTAACTTTTCTTGTATGCAACAGTCTCAAAATTTCCATGTTTATGTTTATAGTTATATGGAATCTAGGAAGTATAAGGAGATTCAAAATCATAATATTTTTGTTTTGGATGGATTATCATGCTGTTAGGTGGCCAACAAACCTGGTTTCTCTCTGGGTAGGTTGAGGCCACCTAACCATTTAGTTTTTGGTTGTAACCTACCTGTTTTGCAAGATAATGAAAAGAAAGGTCCTACCAAGCTTTCAAAAAAAAAAATACTAGCTATAACATATGCTATTCTTATGCAAATAAATGACCAAGGATTTTAGAAGCCAATTGCTTACATGGGTCAAAGTCTTAGTGAAATTGAGATGAAATATTCATTCATTAATCATAATTCCTTTTCCTTAAATAAATAGATATGTTTCATTAGTTCATTCTAGGTAAGCACACAAAGGTAAGTTCCTTTTCCAACTATTGAATTTAGATCTCTCAAACACTTATATTTGGTAAATTAGTTCATTTGTTAACTAAGATACAATGACATGATTTTGAGGTTACCACATCTAAAACTATTAAATAAAGTGTCTTAGCACTTCATCTTACTCTCATATTTCTTATAATACCGAGCTTGACAATGAATATGAATACAGAGATACCTCCTTATCCTCACTATTTGCTATTGACACGAGAATGTGGATATTAATGTTGTAAATCACCCTTGGTATTGGCATATTATATATCACTTGCAAGATCATTAATGTCCCCATCACATAGAGATTAATGAGAAAATAAAATTAAGGTTAGAAACAACTAAATACATCATCATATGTACCCTACTATTTCATGAGTTCATTGATGGTATTCTTCTTTGTTTCAGGAACTGAGAACGTTCTCTATATATGCGGAAATTACTTCATGGCATGGTTACTTGATGAATTTCCATGTTGGTGGGTATTTTTTAGCCAAGGACACAAATCATAAGATTATGTGAACTTTTTTTTATTGGCCCTATATTTTAGAGATTGTTATAAGTTTGTGAAGTCTTGTGATATTTGCTAACATTTAGCAGGAAGAGATTTTTTTTTTTTGCAATTCCATTAAAACGTATGGTCCCCACATTTCCTTTTACAAAGTAATGCTTAGACTTCATTGGTCCATTTTCCTCATCATATTCCATTAGTCATAGTTTCATTTTGACAATTACATATTATTTTATGAAGTGGGTAGAAGTCGTCGCATTAAAAAATGCTAAGCTTGAACATTTGATTGCATTTCTAGAAACTAATATCATTTCTAGATTTGGATTTCTCATGAGATTGATTATGAAAATGGTATTTCTTGTGTCTTTCAAAATATATTTGAATATTGTAGTAAGCTTAATGAAACTCATTCTATATCTTCTACTTACAATGCATAGTGGAATAATCAAGATACATTTAATAATGTGGAGTTGATCATATTTATGAAAAGGTTATTTAGCGAAAATATTACTACCATTCTCAACTAATATATGCAATGGACTTGTTAGACTACAAATATTAACATTGGTAAACCACAATTTCAATGGATTTATGAGCAAGAAGAAATCATATGCTTAGTGAAATTTTACTTCCCTTTGTCTATATTTATTTTCAAAGTGAGGAATTAGATAACAATCCTTTGTAGGAAATACTTCACACTTTGTGGGCACTAGAAGATCAATCTTGAAGTGATCTGAAAAATTTGAAATTTAAACAAGATTATGTCAAAAAATAATTTGATAAGAAGGCTAAAATTGAGTCTTTCATATCAGATAGTGAATTTTGACAATAGAATTCTATTATTGTTGAGAACGGGAAACATAAAAAATTATTGAAGTTGTGGGTAAGACCTTACACAATTTCTTGTGTTTTCTGAAAATAAAACCCATTGGTTCAAGATGAACATGAAAGGCTTTTATCCTATGCCATCAATGTGTATAATCTAAATATTCCCTCTAATCCTAACACTTATATTACACTCGATAGCTTCAGAGAAATGTAGAGAAGTTCCCGAAGGTTTTATCTTCTCTTAATAAGGAAAACCTCTTGGCACTTCTCTACATTTCTTAAATGGAACCCAATGTAAATCATTTGGCATTGATTATAGTGCTTTATTTGATATGGACATCGAGTGAGGCATGTAATAGATGTAGCCATATTAAGGGATTGTCCATGATACTTTTTGCATGAAGCTCAAGGAACTCAAACACTCAAGCTATCTCTATGAGTATTTAGTTCTAATTTAATTAAGATTAGAAGATTATTGAATTCTATTAGGTTATCAACTACTATTTTGGTTGGTTGTTTCCCACTCTCCATTCACATATCCCAAGTAAAAGTGGGGATTTCGTGAGATTTTCCTTCGAAAAGAAAAACATAATAATTTTCTTTGAAAAGAAATTAATGACTAATGCCACCCATAAACCTGAATTTCTAGTTCAATTGAAAGTTTCTTCTCAACCCTTCTATTAAAATTCTTCATCTTCTCACTCATGTTATAACTTTTACTATGATACCTGTGACATGAATATTTGCAAAGTTTCTATGTTTGAAAAAATAATGCTTATTAGGTAAAATACGTGCAAACCAAAACTACCCTTGGTTGTGTTGAAAAGGCTAAGATCTTTGCTACTAGAAGAAAAAATCATGTTTTTCGGATGCAAAATAAGACAAATCTGTCCTAAAACAACAAAGTAGATATTACTAATCAAGGAAAAAACATGAATAATTCATCTAGAGTTGAAAGTTTTGTTGCATCTTCCTTCCAAAATCATGTGAAATTTGGTGTCCAACCTTTCAAACTTTCATTTCAACGACTTGTATTCTCTCCTTATAATATAGTAAATTATCTCACTAACATTAAATGAAACATGATTGTGTTTAATGTACTTAAGGTCCTTGAGAAGGAAGAAAAATTTCACAAAGATCTTGTTGCTGTATCACAACCTAAACCATGCTCATCTCCCATAATATCTTTAACTATCATGGTGTTGTGCCTTCGTAGGACGAGAAAGATAGAAGAAGGGTGGTAGCCACTAGTTCTTTTATAATTGAAAATAAGAACCCTCCATTCTATATGTGGATAAAGATCATGGATTCTTGTAGATGAAGGATCTAATTCAAACATGATGTCAAAGATCATCTTATTCTTCGTTCAAAAAAAAAAATAGTTCCTACAAAAAATTATTTTCTCAAAGTCATATCGATAATGAAGATGATTGCTCCAAGGAAACATCTGAACAAAAAGTAGGAGATATTTGTTAATATTGGCTCTGGCGAAGAACCAAAATCTTGTACATAGATGCTAACTTCTTTAAAAATCAATAAAAAACAACTTACAACTTAAAAATTCTTGCTTGATCATATAATTAATTTCATGGTTTTGATCCAAGCATTATCCAACATGCCATACCTATCAAACATGATGCTATACTTTCCACACAAAATAATGTCCTATCAATTTGACTTTGTAAGGTGCTATCAAGAAATAAGTTAATAAAATACTAGATGCGCAAATTATATTTAATATACAAAAATATGAATGGGTTGTTAATATGGTAACCATTCAAAAGAAAATATGGAGATATTGAATTAGTCATCAATTTCAACGTTCCTAATCAGACATGTGTTAAAGAAAAATTTATGCTTATTAACATGGAATTAATTCTACAATAAGTTGTATGAACACAATGATGTCTTTGCTTTATATATATTTTTGGGTTTAATTAGATGTGTCAATAGTATAGATTGATTTAAAACTAATATCACTAAAAGAATGGGAACTTATATGATCGTATTCCCTTCATCTCAATGAACATAGATACATGATTTCAACGAGCTATGTAAATTGCTTTTGACTATAGATGTTTTTATTGATGATTTTTAACTATAGTTTTCTAAACTTCATTATGTCCATTTTGATCATCTTGGGAATTTTCTTATTCATTGGTGAATTTCTTTAAATTTAAAGAAATTTGTTTTGGTGTTAGACATGGACAACTGGTTGGCCAAATTAATTCTAACTTAGGCATTATTGTTCCCAAAAAAGTCTGTTTTATTCTTGAGCTACATATTCCTTTGAAAAAGGGAAATATGATAACTTATGACAAAATTAATTTTGAAGAAGATTTATTATTAATAATTTATGGAATGGTTAAGGCCATTCTTATTTTGTTGAGAAAAAACAAGATTAGTTAAAATATATCAAAAAGTGTTTTAATAGATATTGAGGAAGTCATCTCTACTGCTCCCTTCATCATTTATACTAGTTATAAAAGATTCCTCGATCGGGGTGCGAGCAGGATAGAGCAGGTCCCGCCACTGCCAATAATTTAGTATGATGATACTGAGGAGGAACTCAACCACCCTCCACATGCACGAGGCACTTGATGCAATGGCCTTGTGCATGTATCCACTTAATGCCATTCAAGAAGGTGTAAACAACAATATTGAGGTGAAAGTTTCAGGTTTTAATGTTGGAAAGGTTGGTAAGTTTTTTGTTTGCAATCCTTGCTCGAATTTGCCTTGGTTTGAGCAGCTCTGCGGCTTGGGGGAGGTGTTCTTTGAGGTCCTTCATTGGGCATCTGTTCATTCACAGTTGCTTCGGACCACCACTTTCAGATATATTTTCGGTCTTAAACACTGTCTCCCTATGCACATGGCTAATTATTTAGTTTTGATAGTCTCTAATAATAATGACAATGTTATACATTGGATGGTTTGGAATGCTTACTACTGGAAACCTCACAGGGAAATTGCAGAATGGTATGAGGGTTTCTCTATTTTATTTATTCCCGTGTCTGTATATTTTGGAATTCTGTTGTCACGTATGGCCATTGTTGAGCAGGCCATATGTTTTGTTCCTGACCTTACTCTTGGCCTTGTCCCTGGCACCATGGATTTGGATCCCTTCTTAATGTTTTTA
The DNA here is from genome assembly GCA_034641835.2 of Pinus albicaulis. Lineage (NCBI taxonomy): Eukaryota > Viridiplantae > Streptophyta > Pinopsida > Pinales > Pinaceae > Pinus > Pinus albicaulis. Next base: position 951,265,739 of record CM076582.1, read on the forward strand.
TTGTAGGATATGAGATATGTAGGTTTCAGTGTGAGTGTGGATCGACTCATACTTATGGCCTCAGCCGTTCCAGACAGAGATGGACCCATGATTCTTGGTTCGGGGATTATTTTTATTTTGGGTTGGAAGTCTGCATCAGAGGGAAGCATTGGTTTATGTACATTACATAACTCTCACATATGGTTAATGTGATAGGTAACCTAGCCTGGTGCAACCCTTCCTCAGGTTCGCTAACACGGTCCAAGTCAATAGTTATCATTTCTTTCAGCTACCTTCAAACCATGACTTGTGCTACTTATAGGAAGGCCAAGGCCACCCAGGGCCCTCACGATCATGGAACGAAGCACAGAGGCTCATCTAAGTCTCATCACATTAACATATCATAAGGTAAACATCGTGGTCCTATATCATCCTCCCGCATGATTACTAAAGCATCCTATGCGTATCATGAGGGAAGCTCTTCCCAGATCCGCTAGCATATCGCAGAATGGGAATCCAACCTTAACCAACAAGATGGCATTATGGATAGAGATTTGGATGATTGGAAGTACCTTGTGCCCGACACATGACACTCTTAGGGAAGATATTCATAGTACAAACAAACTGTCCATGTGTACTGGACGATGAGAAAACCGCCTGGTGAAATATTTGGAACATATACCTTCTGGATTAATCTCATCTTCTCAAAGGTTCTCAGTCTATAGTAAGGATTTCCAGCAGATTCATTTTCAGCTCCAAAGGTAGAATGGTTGCCTCAGTCACATTGAACATCATATCCCGTGTATCACACAATATGAGCTTCCAGGTTCAAGTGTGAAGGATCCTTCTCCTGTTGATTCAACTTATGATGGATAGTTTGATGTTCTACATTTAGATTTAACTTTTCTTGTATGCAACAGTCTCAAACTTTTGATGTTTATGTTTATAGTTATATGGAATCTAGGAAGTATAAGGAGATTCGAAATCATAATATTTTTGTTTTGGATGGATTATCATGCTATTAGGTGGCCAACAAACCTTGTTTCTCTCTGGGCAGGTTGAGGCCACCTAACCATTTAGTTTTTGGTTGTAACCTACCTGTTTTTCAAGATAATGAAAAGAAAGGTCCTACCAAGCTTTCAAAAAAAAAACTACTAGCTATAACATATGCTATTCTTATGCAAATAAATGACCAAGGATTTTAGAAGCCAATTGATTACATGGGTCAAAGTCATAGTGAAATTGAGATGGAATATTCATTCATTAATCATAATTCCTTTTCCTTAAATAAATAGATATGTTTCATGAGTTCATTCTAGGTAAGCACACAAAGGTAAGTTCCTTTTCCAACTATTGAATTTATATCTCTCAAACACTTATATTTGGTAAATTAGTTCATTTGTTAACTAAGATACAGTGACATGATTTTGATGTTACCACATCTAAAAATATTAAATAAAGTGTTTTAGCACTTCATCTTACTGTCATATTTCTTATAATACCGAGCTTGACAATGAATATGAATACAAAGATACCTCCTTATCCTCACTATTTGCTATTGACACAAGAATGTGGATATTAATTATTTAGATCACCCTTGGTATTGGCATATTATATATCACTTGCAAGATCATTAATGTCCCCATCACATAGAGATTAATGAGAAATTAAAATTAAGGTTAGAAACAACTAAATACATCATCATATGTACCCCACTATTTCATAAGTTCATTGATGGTATTCTTGTTTGTTTCAGGAATTGAGAACATTCTCTATATATGCAGAAATTACTTCATAACATGGTTACTCAATGAATTTCCATGTTGGTGGGTATTTTTTAGCCAAGGACACAAATCATAAGATTATGTGAACTTGTTTTTATTGGCCCTATATTTTTAGAGATTGTTATAAGTTTGTGAAGTCTTGTGATATTTGCTAACACTTAGTAGGAAGATATATTTTTTTTGTAATTCCATTAAAACGTATGGTCCCCACATTTCCTTTTACAAAGTAATGCTTAGAATTCATTGGTCCATTTTCCTCATCATATTCCATTAGTCATAGTTTCATTTTGACAAATACATATTATTTGATGAAGTGGGTAGAAGTCGTCGCATTAAAAAATGCTAAGCTTGAACATTTGATTGCATTTCTAGAAACTAATATTATTTCTAGATTTGGATTTCTCATGAGATTGATTATGACAATGGTATTTCTTGTGTTTTTCAAAATATATTTGAATATTGTAGTAAGCTTAATGAAACTTATTCTATATCTTCTACTTACGATGCATAGTGGAATAAACAAGATAAATTTACTAACGTGGAGTTGATCATATTTCTGAAAAGGATAATTACCGAAAATATTAATACCATTCTCAACTAATATATGCAATGGGCTTGTCAGACTACAAATATTAACATTGGTGAACTACAATGTCAATGGATTTATGAGCAAGAAACAATCATATGCTTAGTGAAATTTTACCTTCCTTTGTCTATATTTATTTTCAAAGTGAGGAATTAGATAACAATCCTTTGTAGGAAATACTTCACACTTTGCGGGCCCTAAAAGATCAATCCTGAAGTGCTCTGAAAAATTTGAAATTTAAACAATATTATGTCAAAAAATACTTTGATAAGAAGGGTAAAATTGAGTCTTTCATATGAGATAGTGACTTTTGACAATATAATTCTATTCTTGTTGAGAACGGGAAACATAAAAAAATATTGAAGTTGTGGGTAAGAGCTTACACAATTTCTTGTGTTTTCGGAAAATAAAACCGATTGGTTAAAGATGAACATGAAAGGCTTTTATCTTATGCCATCAATGGGTATAATCTAAATATTCCCTCTAATCCTAACACTTATATTACACTCGATAGCTTCAGAGAAATGTAGAGAAGTTCCCAAAGGTTTTGTCTTGTCTTAATAAGGAAAACCTCTTGGCACTTCTCTACTTTTCTTAGATGGCACCGAATGTAAATCAGTTGGCATTGATTATAGTGCTTTATTTGATATGGAAATTGAGTGAGGCATGTAATATATGTAGCCATATTAAGGGATTGTCCATGATACTTTTTGCATCAAGCTCCAGGAACTCAAACACTCAAGCTACCCCATTGGGCTAAAAAAATGTTTGGAGCACTTTGTCTCATCCTGAAGCATATAAGAAAGAGTAATATTTCTAGTACCTTTCCAGCTCCATATAAATTGAGGGGCACATCCCTTATTTCCACCTCACATGTGTTTTTTTATGGGCTTCAAACTACCCCTTTACTGTTGGTATTTTTTTTGGTGAGATTTGAACTTGGATGGGCATGAATAAATTCCTAGACCTATATATTCCCATACCTCACCACCCCTTGAAGAAAACCTCATAGAGAAATCTAATTGATGTTTCTCCACATCTTTGAATGGTATCCATAGTAAATCTGTTGGCATAGACTAGTGTGCCTTGACCTAGTAGGATACAAAAAAAACACCTATTCGCATGGAACTAGCCAAATTCCCAACAACATTTGTGACAACTAGTTAACCTCTTGGGACACACACACACACACACACACACACACACACACACACACACACACACACACACACACATACACACACACACACACACACACATTTTTAATTTAAAAGAGGAGGGCGATAAAAGAACTTATAGATCAACACTGTTTTTCGTGTTTTTGGTTGACCACTTATGGTAAATGTATGGGAAATAAGACTTGCATGTTAGATTTCATAGACATCAATTATTATTTTAGGCTAAGTGTTTATATGAAAAAGTGTATACACCATAATGAGCGCGGTAAGATCATTCCTAAAGTTTTTTTTTGTAATATGGGTAGGACTAGATCTTTAACATGTCCAACATATCACCCCGATCAGGGCGGGGAACTGAACCAATGAATTCAAATCAAGGAGTTCCTTAAAAAAGAAACTGATCACTGTCTATCCAAGACCCCATGGAATCCCCAAAGTCTTCTTTATTTTTTCCATGTTTCATCCTTTTTTTTCCTCTTTTGGATATATTGGCATTCCATTTTGTTAATAGTTTGTCACCGTTTTCAATTACATTATAGAATTCCGATTATACAAAAACAACTCCACAGTTGACTTATCTCAATATTAAAATTTCTTCAATTTCTACTCTTCATGTTCCTCTCATAGTCACGAACCTATAAAACTAGGAGATTCTAAATTTTGACTTAAATGTAATCAACTCTTTCACTGAAGTCATCAAATGTTGATCTCCTTTTTGATCAACAAGATATAAATTGAAAAGTATTTATTATATCAATTATTACTAAATCTAGAGATATCTAGAGATATCATGAGCCTAAAATGCATTTGATCCAAACTTTCTTTCATGAATCCTTACCACGATGACCAACATTTTGCTTATCACCATTCCTTTTCACCCTAGGAAACCAAGGAACCCAACACCTAGTCTAACATTGACAATTTAAATTTAAATGAAAGGGAAATATATGTAATTGACAGATTTGATGACCATCTTGATTTTTCTTAAAAGTGTTTAAGTTCTATTTATATTGATTTTATCATATGGTACAAATGGAATAATTGGTTATGACGAGGTAAGCTTGATTTATGGGTATTCGTATAAGATGGTATATTATGTTAGGATGGGATATTTATTATTTAATATTATATTATTATTGATAATTATGTCACTTAGTTTGTGGTTGTTTAAGTATTTTGTTGCTAGATTTATTTCACTAGTTCTATGCACTTGTACCTACAAAATAAACCAATGTTAGCACATAAATCAATATAAAAAAGAGAATGTACACCCCTTAGAACATGGATTTTTGATCAATATTGGATGATTATATTAATATTCCTCCATCCCAATGCTTTAAGAGTGGAAAAAGTGGAGGCATTAGCTCACATGACCATTTTAACTGATGAGTCCCAATTTGAAAAATAAACCTTTCAGAAGCAATTCAAGGTATCAAATGGATTTTTTTTAAATAAAAATTTTCCACTTAAGTGCCACACCCATAAAATTATTTTTCACATAAATACGTTTCCATTGGGGTAATAATCACCTCAATCAAAGTCCATATGAAAAATTTATGCAAACCATAAGTTTACCTTCTTGCTTTGACCACCATGATTCGAAAGGATGCCATGTAAACCACCATTATTCAAGGAAAATGAGATAGCCATGTGATCTCAATGAAGAATAATAAATAATATTCAATATTGTAACTCTAGTTAAGATTTGAAGGAGTCAAACCTAACCACATTAGGCTATTAGGCAGTGTTATAACTGAGCCACTAGGAGGAAAATATGGTCCATTCTATTCGAGTGCATTTTTGTTCCATAGATGAACGTAGTAACTAAGAGTGGATAGATGGGGAGAAACCATAGAGAGTTTGTGCACTATAGTAGCCCACATGCCACAAATCTCACTTCTTTGTACTTGCATCCATTTCCATTCAGAGAAAGAGACAACATAACAACCTCACCTTCGAGATGGGTTTTCTCCTGAAATGGTTTCCCAAGTCACATATTGTGTTATTGTGTGTGTGAGCGATTTTTAAAAATTTTCTATATTTTCTGCATAATTATAATTTGAAAGCATACACAATAAATAATAATTAACATATCCATAAATCTAGGTAGAAATAAACCCTCATATTGTAGATTTCAATTTTTCTGATATATTTTAGTAGATTTGTTGTGATGAACTAGCCATTGGAATACCCATGGAAGTTTATGGATCATATTAATATCAAAGTAAGATTTATTTGGGTATATTATGGTGTGGTATGGAATCCGGATTGATTAAGCCAAAAGTCACAAGACTCTAGTCATGGTCAGTGAATCTGTGAATAACTGTCAAGATCTCACAGAGGAGAGGTTTGCACAAATGGAAGCACATGTCATAGATATAAAGCATAATGCGAGCCTCCTCATGGAGTCCTTCAGAAATAAGCTCAGACTATTAAGATATGATGGAGGTTCTAATGTGGAGGTTGAATCTGAGGGAAAATCAATAGATTGGGAATAATTAGAAAGGGAGTTTCGGAAAGAAGTCGAAAGGGTTGAACCCAGTTCAAGTGTCGTGATCTATTCACATTTCATATTAAAAATGGAAGTGAAGGTCAATATCAATCCATATTAAGGTGATATTTATGCTCTATAGTTAAATCACTGGTTGCAACCATTAGAATTTTATTATAATTTTCATCATATAGAGGAAGAACATAAGATTTTTTTTTGGTCAACTGAAATTATAGGGCCACGCCTTGAACAGGGAGAATTTTAAGGATGGAAAATTATCTTGAAGTTTAGAATATTGGCGAATCTCACTAGTCCCTAATATGAAAACTATAAAATTTTTATTGATGCATTTTTAAAATTATTCAAATTTATAATGATTTTATATATAATATCTATATAATGTTGGCAATTTTTAAGGAAAAATAATTTTATATTGTAAAATTTTGGCGAATCATTTTTATAAAAAAATGGAAATTGGCGAATATTTTTTTTGGAAAAATCATGGAAAATTAGCCCACTTGTGAATATTAGCCCCTAAAATTTTCCATGGCCTCAAACTAGTAGGAAAGCCACATAAAGAACTTTAGGTTGGAGGGAAAAACTATAGTGACTAAGTGGGAGGATTTCAAAACTCTCATAAAGTCACAAATTTACACTATCGGTTATGTAGACACTAGAAAATTTGGCCCAATTTCCGACGGCCACTTCGTCGCTATTTCGACACATAGTCGTTGCAAGAGCGACAGTTCGAGGCTGGAAAAAACGTGGTTAGCCATTACGTCGCAATTCCGATGCTTTGACAAAGTGTCGCAATACCGACACTTTTTCCATCGTTTCCAAACAAGCGTCGCTCTTGCGACGTTTCCCAAACCGTCGCTCTTGCGACGTTTGTAAACTGTCACAATTCCGACGAAATGGGGTCCGACGTTTTGAACGTCGCTCTTTCGACGTTTGTATACTGTCGCTCTTCCGACGTTTGTAAACTGTTGCAATTCCGATGCCTTACAAAAGTGTCACAAGCTGAGGCTTTGCAGAAACGTCACAAATACCGACACCAGGAAGAACCGATGCTTATAAGGCGTCGGAAGAGCGACGCTTTCAAAGCGTCGGTATACCGACGACGGGTTATATTTAAAAAAAAATGAAATCCCTGAATTTATACTACTATGCATTTAGATAACAACAATCGTGAATCTACAACAAACATTAACTTCATAGATCCTTAACAAACAAATACTGCTCTTCAGCTCTTCTAATCGCTGCCCACTACCCGCCTTAACTGCAATTCACAATCTATAAAACGATTTAATTATTGTGTTCATATGCCTTCGTGACTTTGATGTGGGAGGCTTCTACTCTCTTCCTTTGCTACAATTTCACTATTATGCTATGCTTGCTCAACAACCTTGCTCCAGGTTCTGAAATGTTCCTCCTTTTATTTGAACAAGACTCCTTTGTCATCCTGGTGCACGATGATGCAAACAGAGTTCTGCACAAATCCAGTATTTTCAATTATCTCAGCACAACTACGCACCCATCCAAAACAGACGCTCAGTAAAAGAATTCAAAAGTAGACAGTTTTTATTTGATATTCAAATATATCATCGCAGAGATTAATTGCAAAAACCAATGCAACATCTTTCTATGCCACAGGCTTGAATATATGTTCCCTGAAGCAGCTCGGACCTCTCTTAAGGCGTGGTTTTTGTTGAAAAGTATTATGGTACCACAATTCGGATCTTGGCACAGTGAAATACACAACTTCGGATATTTCTATGACTCTACTGTGGCAGCTCAGTTAATCTTATGGAGGACTTATCTATGGGACTAAACATATATTGCTACAGGACGGGACCTAATGCTACAGAATCTAACCTACAATGTCACCAGATGGAAACCTAACATACTACAGGTCCAAGGTAAAATAGACTGACATTATACAATATGGAGGTGACTATTGTGAGGTTTTCCTACCACACTATATCTGATCAAAGTGAACACTGAAAACATGATATGCAACATGTGACAATAAGACAGTGACTCTTATCAGGACCATGATGGTTAATAGACAGTGATATTACATCAGCTATTGACAATGACCTAAATTAGGCTTGTTGGGCAAGCAAAAGTTGTTGGCCCCTAGGTGGCCTGATGTATTGCATCTCATTGTATCCATTTCTGATGAACTATTGATATTAATCGAATAATAAGAAGAATTAAGTTTGGGTTTCCCGCTTGTGGGGTTTTTCCCTAGTCTCCGACCTAAATACTGGTGTCCTTATTGTCTCCACTATTATTCTATTCTTCCTTACTGTTACATTGCATTACCGTTATGTATACTGCTAATAATGGTGGAAGAAAATTACTGTGATAAAAATAAAAATAAAAATCTAAAATTGTCTATTTGCAAAAAATTCCCTAAAATTAACAACATGATAGATAGTGGCAGCAACGAGAAGCAAGGAGATGGCAACTCCACGGTCAATCTACTGGTAGACAATATGCCTTCTCACCTCCAACGGATTTCTCATACTGGGTAGCACACATAAAAAATATGCTAGTGAGAATGGAATGCCTTAAATCTGAAATAACAAGTTATATCCAAATATTGAAGTGGAATCCATAAATATCAATTTGAAACAGTTGTTTTTATAAATGAAACACCAAGAAAACTTACAAATCCAAAAGTCAGTCAAGGGCTACACCACAATACAATATGAAAATTTTTAATCATTGAAAATATGCACGAGGAGATGAAATCCCAACAGGATTTATTCAAATAGGGGATGGAAACGCAACAAAAAACTCTAAATCTTTGGGTACATGTGACTCGGGCTTCCCAACCCCCCCACTCACCATAGTGGAGGCATTGTTCCAAGCCAAAATAATAGATAAATGCATTAGACAGACCCTAAATTCCAGGATACATGCTTATTTATGAAGTTAGAGACCCTAAATTCTTCATTCACAATCTTCAATTTAAAATTAACATTTTTCACAGAGTATATAAAAAGAAAAGGGCCTTCCTGAAATCATATTGTAATTTTTCATACCATGGTTTCCGAATTTATTCAAGTCAAAATTCAAGAAATACAAGCATTTTTGTTCCCTGTACGCATGAACACAGCCGCTGTAGATGCTGGCGAGCTGAGGAATGATCCATCCTTGGATTGAAGTTTCATTATTTTCTCCCAGTCTACTATTTCTTGCAGGCCTTCCAAAGAATAGAGTAACGTTGTTGGTAAGGCATAGAGAAGATCAGGAGGAAGCCTGATCCAAACACCACCAAGGTAAAAGGTAAAGTTAGTCAGTTATCACTTTGAGAGATGGAAAATTTATCAATGATAGAGGAGAATGGTGATCAGATTCTAACTTTTGAAGCTTAGCCTCCCGCTTTTCAATGATTTTCTTGAGGAAAGGCAATTCATAAGGCAGATCCAGACCTAAGGCTTTAGCTTCTTTTAGCATTGCAGGGAATACTATTTCAAATCCACTTGGCCTATGGCTATCAGCCTCCTCCTCTATTTTTCCAGCTTGTGTCTTGAAAAATTCAATCCCTGAAATATGTACAAGTTAAAAACTCTTCACAGGAAAGAATATACCATAATTTTGTCACTGTGTGAACGTATGGAAAGGGCAATCCAGATATCAACATATTTCTACTTCAATCCCCTTTCCCCCACCACACACATATATATTTCAGTTAATACAAAAATTACTTCAATCCCCTTTCCCCCACCACACACATATATATTTCAGTTAATACAAAAATTACATAAGGGCCTTGATTGATGTACACACCTTTTTGTACTTGTGACTCTCCAGTCTGCCATATAGTAAGAGTAATAATACATGCTAGTATTATGTCATATGCCAAGAAATAGAATTCTTGATCCATCTAAAACCTATGTCTCGGCTTGAAGGACCTTTGAAAAACCATAAGGGAGAAGAAAATTGACCCAATTATGAAGAAAACTTGGAAAAATAAAATGGAGTTCTAGGATGGAGTCTGGACTATGCAGGTATGGAGCTTGAAGACCAAGAATACCATATTAAGTACTAGATGAGAGTGTGAAGGATGTCATCTCAGTTCAAACCAGAAGGAAAATAGAGTAATGAAGACTTTCAATATCTCATAAAGTATGACAACAAAGTTAAAGCAATGATGGCCTAGGAGCAAAGTTTAGTTTATCGTCGTTCCATGATCACAATCTTGAAGAGGAATCTACAAGCATTTAAGTAATCAACTTGAAGGTATGAGATGTTTATCATACATTTTCTTATTCAATCTCAATGAGAAACTAATAGCCTATGAGGGGGAAAGACTCTTAAAACAATGTTTGTTCAAGGTATTTGACAAGTTTTTAAGTTGGTAAAAGAAGTTGCATTTGTGAGTCTTACAAATTCATGAAAAGAGGCATAGTGAAACTTGAAAGTGGAGGGGTTTTAACATTCCTCAATGTCAAAATTCTGTTATGGCAATGTCAAATGTATAGAGATCCAGCCTAGTACAAGTTCTTACCACTTAACCACGATTTGACCGACTAAATTAATGGCTAAGATAAAATCCAATTCTGTGAAGCTAAAGAAAATACAAGATCCTATGCAATGGATAACAGACGAAGGATCAGTCAAAAACCTCAGAAAAGTACGTAATATAACCTCACAAATTGCGTTAACTTATTCACCTATATGTTCAACAGGAGAGACAAAAAAAACATTCAGACTTGTTCATATAAAGAAACTTCTGCCAATATAATGCTTTAAAAGTTCATTTAACCGGTAATATTATAACCAACTGCATTGATTTCTCAGTTTAGAATATTGAAAGAAGTTACAAAAAAAAAAACGAAAAAAGGAGCCATAGAGAACAAGATGACTGTAGAAAACACCATACATCTTTGCAAATAAACATAGACTAAAATGACACTCCTATCCATAGCTTGACTAAATCAATTGATTCAAAGAATCTTTTTTCTAGATAAAAAGTGAGATGCAAGATAGATGTTACTCACTGCTTTTCAATCTCTCTATAAAGTTGGGCTTCTTTTACACATTTATTCTAGTTTCAGATGATATATTATTTGTTTGTTCCCCTCTAAAAAAACTACTTAGAAAATGACAAACACACTTACCACAAGTCCATGTGCTCTAAGAAAGTTGAAAGCTGCAAATACATCAAATTCATTATAACCAAGATCCCCAATGAACCAAGATATGTTTATGGTAACTAGAAAAGTTCCATAAAGTTAGCTTAAAAATTGTCAAATAAGAGGGATGCAAACCATTTCCATTGTTTTCTATTTATGGGGGATTGTGGGAGATTTTTGGGGTAAGAAAAGCTTATACACAATGTAGCCATGCGAGAAATTTTAATCCAGTGACTAGGTGCTCAATTTTGTTTGCATGGTGTTCAAAGGTTTAGAGTTGATGATTTGACAATATAAGCAGTCTGAGAAAGATTCATGCATTTTTATTGTTCTTGACTCTTGAACACCAAAAGTCTGAATGAGATGGTCAGGCAACCTGAGAGAGCTACACTGACCCGAATCAGTTATCTCAATCAATTTCTAGATATTGCTCTTGTCTGTAACCTCATTTAAAAGCCTTGGTCTAACATATGGGGTCCGACTGCTGTCTATACTACTCTGCACACATGTTTTCTCGAGTGTCAGATAATTGTAAGACTACATAGACCGTATCATCCTATTCCTATAAAAGATATGCCAAAATAATGGCTAATAGAGCATTTATAAGAGAAAAAAAAAATCCTATGCTATATGGAAACTTGAAAACAACAATATCTGTACTCTAGAGTAAAAGTTTCGACACCGATAAGATATACAGTTACACGGGATAAACTAAACTGAATATGGCTGGGCAAATATTCTAGACTCTAAAGAAATAAGTCTAGGAGAAAGTTCTTACAAACTTGGTCATTGACACTGTAGGTGGAAGTCTCTCTGAACGTTCTATAGCACCGGGAAGGGAACCAGGAGCAGCGACAATTAAAGTCTGCATAATAAAAATGATCTAGTTAGAGTTTAAACTTTATCATTAATTAGCAGTGCATGTACATAGTAAATGTTCATGGAATCAATTTACCTTTGTTGGCAAGCGAAATCCAATTGGCTAAAATCTTTATGTTATGTCATTCGTTGTGACTGCCAATAGGGAACCATCTTTACTGAAACGAAGGTGAGGACTAGAATTGAACATTTTGGAAAATAACACAAGGATTATACATTGAGATGTGATTAAGAAAACTTGAAATAGTGTGTTGAACTTGAAACATTTTTTTTCTCAAAATCACTATCTCTCAAACTCTAAAATAAGCCATCCTCATCTTCAAAAGTAACTTATGACCGAACTACCCTCAACATCAATTGTTACTTCTGACCGAACTACCCTCAACATCAATTGTTGTCATGATATTGGTGCTATCCATGTTCCAGAACTTTATTTGAAATTCATCAGCAGCTGCCAAGAATCTATTCCTAGTTTTATCAAAGTAAATTTCACAACACCTAAGGAATGCTTCCTAAAACTAGAATATGTCCGCTTGATTGTTCCCTCACTTTCATTCCACTTTGTCACCAACATTTGTTCCAACTGATCGATAAAGCCAGTGATGAAAATTTGAACCACTAGCCAGTGTGAACATACTTATAAAGATAAAAGGTACACCTTCCAAATTGACTTTAGGAATTTATTTGAATGAAGAATTGTATTGAATGGAATTTGAAATCACCTAGCAAATTTTTTTTCTACAGAGAATGGAAATCCATACTCATAACATTTGAACCCTGATTGAGAGTTCTTGCTCGCAGTCTTTGGCAGGTCATCTTGTGAGTACATGTTAAGAGGAAGAGTTGGGCCTGGGCCTCGGTAGGTCACCTATGATTAGAAAGTAAGCATTCTTAGTTTGTCGAAAAGCAATGATCTGTAGAATAACTGACAAATACTACTCAAAATTGAACACATAGAACAATCAATGGACCTTGTAGAAAAACCAAGAAACCTGAAAAAAACAAAAAGTAAAAGAGAATTTAGCATTAAGTTGTGACTCAATTAAGAGTAATGAGCACATGGATTGCAGATAGACAATTTCAATCCATCATATAATCAAATTTCAATCTTAATTAATGCTCTGTATGTACCTCCTCAGACTGATCACCCCGGATGTGCTTCATGAGGTTTTCAGAATCAACAGATTGATAGTCTACAACAGGGCCATTTGATGGTGGAGTCCTAGGCTCATTTTAGGAAAGAAGTTGATACAATTCACAGAATGAGAAGTCAAAAAATGCTCTATTTGGAAAACTCTGTTATAGAAAAGATAAAAATATTTATGACATATCTGAACAGAAAGGGCCTACTAAATCATCCCACTTCAAAGGACAAACTGTTCTCTCTTATTCCACAGTTCCTACTCAAAAATATTCAAGCATGCCATACAATTTTTCCAAGAGATAACATGGTGTTAGCCTACCAAAGAGCATTTTACAAAATATAGTAAATTAAAATCACCTGCATTTGGGGGTGGTGCAAGAGACACTGGTCCAGCAGAGTGTGGAGCAGCTCGATTAGAATTTGCCATCCATCCCAAAAGACTGCCGGAAGAAGCACCATCAAGAAGGAAAGGCTGAAATAGAAGATGCAATATAAAATATTTTAGATAGAAGATGCACATCCTAAAATGGCTCAATAAAGGATTGCCAAGAATTGTCAACTTATCAACCTTCTAATCATCAAATGAGTATGTTGCAACAGAGTAGAGATCAAGTTGTAGCATATTTCATGTTGGTATGTCTATAGACTCTGTACCATATTGTGCAATGTGAAGCCAAGTCTTTTTGTTAGGATGCAGCTGTTGTGAAGGCAATATTGCTGCATGTCATCAATTTAGATAGGTTGTGAGTTAAACGATGTAGTCTTGGAATAAATATCATATAATGCAGGGGGGACAATTTCGTTGTTGCATTTACTTTTCATTAGTTAGCACTAAAATACTCAACAACATTTCCATGACAACTTCTCTGTACCTATCCCAGCGTCTATTGGTGATTTGAAAAGTCTATAATAATATATTGTATCAATACTCCAAAGAGAAATATGCACCAGTCAAACTAAATACCAAGGTGGAGGTTAACACAATGGTTGAACTTGTGACAGTTATAGAGAGGCTTGCTCTCAATGGAGGGAAGCTCAGGCACTTAAGATGTCTCTGCAGGAAATACCCCACAAAATGATTCTTTTCTCCTTTCTGGCTCAAGAAAAGTTGAAAATGGAAATTTGGAGGTCATTTTGTTGAGTGTGGATAGTCATGTAATGACATCACCTATCTCATCATTTAAGCATGTAGAGAGTGGAAATTTATGTGAAACTCAAGTAAATATTGTTGATGGTCAGGATTCTTGTAAAGAATCTAGAGAGAACCAAACCTATAAGCTAGGTGGTGGATATCCACAGCAAGTTCATTAGGCACAAAGATCAGTTCAGTGGTACACAAATAACCTTAAATATATAGTGACTTATGTATATATTGTGTCAACTATTTGAAACAGGTCCATGCTAGTTTACGCACTGCTTTGACTATTGGGTACCTTGTCAACCATTTAAGGTTCAAATTTAAGGATGAAACTTATACAACAAATATAATGCTTGTTGCTACCTGTGCTTCAAAAAATGGCATGGACACACTAGTTTTAGCTTTCAGGATGTTTTGTTGGCATCTTCTATCTAGCATATTGCATATGACATGAGCTTGTTCAGTTCTAAAATGGCTTAATAAAGGATTTCCAAGAATTGTTAACTTATCAACCTTCTAATCAGCAAATGATATAGGCCATATGTAGCCTCCTTCTACAAAGTCATGTAGCTGATATTTTGATTGTAAGTTGCAACAGAGTAGATCAAGTTGTGGCATCTTTCATGTTGGTATGTCTATACTATATTGTGCAATGTGAAGCCAAGTATTTTTATTAAGTTGCAGCTCTTGTGAAGGCAATACACTAGACTCATTACAGGTGATCAAAGGCTAAATCTTCAACTTCTCTTAGTGGTGGTTGAGAAATCCACTGGTAGGGATGGAGTTGACAAAACAGAGGTTGATAAAATTAGGCTATCATTGAATATGCATTCTTTGGATAGCATTTCACATGTTAGTTAAAGCAATGGTGAATTTTTCATCTCTTTTTTTTAGCACAGTTTGATATTTTCACATAAGGAAATGGGGAACAAGTTGCTAAGTAGCAACTCAAAAGTTCCTCCTACTGGTGAAGGTAATGATGAAAAACTACAGCTTCCGATGGGATCTGATAACATAGTGGATTCATCTTTTCTGCCACTAGAAATGCCAGGAACCAACAAGACTCCTTGTATTATTCCTTTTGTAGTAGAATTAGCAAATGGAAGTGGTATAAAAAATGCTTGTATTCACTTAAAAGTCTTCAATAATGGAGACTATTTCCAGTGCAACACTAGATTCAACCAGTCAAACTAAATACCAAGGTGGAGGTTAACACAATGGTTGCGATTATTATAATGAGGCTTCAGTTTTTTCAATGGAGGGAAGCTCAGACACTTAAGATGTCTCTACAATATCGTTGACTCAGAGAGAGATTGGAAAGGAAATAGTCATTTTGCTGACACTTCTCATGAAGTAACAATTCAAGGTCGCCGTGAGAATGATGTCGACTCATTTTGGTGACAATTTGGTGAACATTATTGAGAATAATACTCCATAGAGAAATATGCAACATCCTTGACACAGAGAGAGATTGGAAAGAAAATAGTCATTTTACTGACACTTATCGTGAAATAACAATTCAGGGTCACCATGAGAATGATGCCCGAGATTCCAATGAATGTTTCCTTCAGACAGATGTAAATGTAATGACAGAACCTATTTTGTGAACCTAAACTGAATATTGTAATTGGTCAAGATTCTTGTAAAGAATATGGAGAGAGAATAGACTTTGTAGGCCAGGTGGTGAATGGATCCACTAAATATGAAATAGATAACCATGATATGGAATGGAGAGAAATCTCTAGTCAACAAAATGCAGATCAAAATACAGGGCTGATAGTGAATGTTACTGCTACTAAAATCTCCAGAGGAATATGCAAAGTCAGTATGAAATTAGTATTTATTGAGAGATTGAAAAGGAAATAGATAGTTTATTGCAATGTCTCGTGAAATAACAAACCAAGGTCAGTATGAAATTAGTATTTATAGAGAGATTGCAAAGGAAATAGATATTTTATTGACATGTCTCGTGAAATAACAAACCAAGGTCAGTATGAAATTAGTATTTCTAGATTTGTCCCTCACTATAGAGATTGCAAAGGAAATAGATAGTTTATTGACATGTCTCGTGAAATAACAATCCACAGTCATGGTAACAACAATGCCGAAGAATACAATGAATGTTACCTTCAGACAGATGTAAATGCTTGTGACATGTCAAGAACTAAGAGTGAACTTGAGTTTGCATTTAATGATGAAGTAAAGCCCCCCTCCTACATTGAACTTCTAGAGAGTTTTGGGAAGGAGACCAACTCTCTGAGATCAGAGTGAACTTGAGTTTGCATTTAATGATGAAGTAAAGACCCCCTCCTACATTGAACTTCTAGAGAGTTTTGGGAAGGAGACTACCTCTCTGAGATCAGTTTGTTTTTTTTTTTTGCTAGCTTATGGTGCACAAAAGAATCTTGACACTGGAGAATCTCTGAAAGAGGGGTAATCAAATGCCCACCAAACGTACTATATGTAAATCAAACGAAGAAATTTCCCCACATCTATTTTTAGTTTGTCTCTTCACCAAACAATTTTATAACTACACCATTAAGGATCTCAACATTCAAGTGGGCAAAGGAATGGAGGCAACTAAGCCTTTCATGGAAAAAAAATCCTATGGCCAAAAAACTAAACAAAAAACAAATGATGGTGAAAGCATGGAAGGACATCCCAAAATACATCTCATGGAAAATATGTATGGTCAGGAATCATGTTCTCTTTCAAAATAAAGCCCCCAGACCCAAGATAGTGGCGGACCAGGAAAGAGCTCTTCTAAATGAGAAAATACTCTGGTACTTGCTTGTGGACAAAGTTACAAACAAAAAATGCCTAACATTTAGAAATCATAAGTCACAAGTGAGAAGATAAATGATTGGTTTTGCAAAGTGTTTTGAAAATAAGGCTATTTAAGAAGCTATATTTATCACATTTAAGTCTACAGCTGCAAAGGAAAACAATCATTAACAGAAAACTATGTTCAAAGCAGCAAATGCTTATGGATAACGTTATCTGCTGCCAGTAATATTTAGTATTAATTTTTAAAGACATTCTGATAAAGGGTTAGCTCTATAAATAATTTGTAAGAGATGATGGGCTTCACCCTACAGCTGTTTGCATTCTGGATAACTTGAAGTAGCCATGTGCTTAAAGGGTTCATATTTTTATACCAAAATACGCAGATCTCAAATATTAGGTAAGATGCCAGAGAGCGATGTTCTCTCACAGAATGCAATTAATGCAGGATATGCACAAAATTTCATGCTCTCTTTCAAAATAAAGTCCCCGGACACAAGATAGTGGTCTGGGGCATGAAAGAGCTGTTCTAAATGAGAAAATACTCTGGTACTTGCTTGTGGACAAAGTTACAAACAAAAAATGCCTAACATTTAGAAATCATAAGTCACAAGTGAGAATAAATGATTGGTTTTGCAAAGTGTTTTGAAAATAAGACTATTTAAGCAGCTGTATTCATCACATTTAAGTCTACAGCTACAAAGGAAAATGATCATTAACATAAAATTATGTTCAAAGAAGCAAATGCTTATGGATAACGTTACCTGCTGCCAGTAATATTTAGTCTTAATCTGTAAAGACAATCTGATAAAGAGTTAACTCTATAAAGAATTTCTAAGAGATGATGGACTTCACGCTACAACTGTTTTCATTCTAGATAACTTGAGGTAGCCATGTGCTTAAAGGTTGTGATATTTTTACACCAAAAGGCCCGGCAGATCTCAAATATTAGGTAAGATGCTAGAGAGCGATGTTGTCTCACGGAATGCAATTAATGCAGGATATGCACAAAATGGAGACAGTGAAAATGCCTTGAAACTCTTTCTGGACAAATGCTGCTAGCTAGAATGAAGTCAAACAAATTCATTTTTCCCACTGTTGTCAGTGGATGTGCGGCATTGAAGGATACAAGTGTTGATAGACATCTGTAATCTGCAGGTGGAGTTCATCTGGATCAAGCCTACCTTGATACATGTATAATCTGACTCTTGTCCCTTTATAACCACATTACTCAACTGTTTGAATCTTCATTTCGAAGAGTCGCAAGTCAGGGTTGGCATTAATAATGTCAAAATATGAAACAAAATTTTCCAACAACCTGATTAAAAGTGCAATAGTTCTTGGCATATAAACTCTTGGAAATGTGCGAAGTGGTAGTTAAAATATCCAAATCCAGTGCATATAAATCCTTGTCGTATGCTGAAACCTGTTTTGACTAATTCATAATGACAATCGCTTGAAAGCATTCGGTGAATTTGAAGTAATCTGAAAGAGACATGGTATTGTGGCATCAATAAATCTGAAGAAACCAACTGTGAAAATCTTAGTCACTGTTTTGGAGAGATGATGGTTTGTCTAAGTTCCCTTTGTGAGTATTACAGGTGTGAACTACTATAATACTCCTTACTAATATATGTCAAGACTCTAACATGGCTATAAATGAAGGATATTGCTACGCATCAACATCAACATGTTTTCAAGTAGGATCTTCCTAATTTTGCAACAAACTTCTCTCTGGATGTCAAAATTTGCGGACACTGAAGATTACTCAGGTGATGCCTGAAATTTCCACTGAATTCCTATAAGAATATTAGATTTGTGACAGAAATCCTTTTTCTAATATATTAGCTTACTCCTTTTAAGTTTGTCTCATTCAAATAATAAAAAATGTTTCAAGGAGTATAATGAAAACTAGATTATGTGTGAAGCATAAAATAATCATTGATGCTAGGCTTGGAAGTTAAGAAGTATAATAAGAAGTAGATACACTTCTCTAAAGCATAATACCGTTTTCTGAAGCATAAGACAATCATTGATTCTATACTTGGAAGTTCGAATAAGACGAGATAAAACAACGAAAAAGGCGTTCCATTCCTTGCATGAAATATGAGTACCGCCTTTTACCAGTAAGCTGGGAGCAAGGTCTAGATTTTGACTTGCATCGATTCTTGTGAACTCAAATTTCACTAAAAACATAGTTTTTTGTATGGTTCTTCAGCACATGGTTAAAAATTATAGTGCATCAAAATATATATTGTTGGGCCGAATACATAAGTAATCAAAAATTCTCTTTACCAAGTTATTCGCTTCATCAAAACCCCAATCTTCACATGTGACACTTTTGCTAGGGATAAATATCAAGTGGGTTGTGACATTTTAAAACTTGGTTCGCGGTGAAGTGCCCAAAAGGCAAGTTTATCAAAGCATCTGAGACCTGTGTCATTTCATAGTAGCGGATGATTTGATATCATAATGGAGGTGCTCCAATTCAAGCAGTGTAGAAGAGGCAGGAGCCTACAAGGCAGATCCAAACTTTGGAGAAGAGAAAGGCAGATCCTGGGAAGAATGAAGAATTTGGGAATCTGGGATCTCTTCCAGAGGCCATGATACCAAAGGTTTGTCCTATTTGTAGATATTTCTCATCTACATCCAATATAGCCTTAAATGCCCACATAGATCACTATCTATCAGGTGAGTCAAATGCTAAAAAATCTGGAACAAAGTTTTCCAAGCCTAAAGTGAAGGTGAGAAAAAAATGAGCAATCCTAGATATAATTGCTGTGGCACCTATTTTCATGCTAGAGGATTTGGATTACAGTACTAGCAAAGAGAAATCGACCGCTGATGCACATACATTGCCTTTGGATCAGCTCAATCTCAGAGACACCACCAAGCAGAGGTAACATCAATGCAAAGATCTCAACATTTCAAAAGTAATGCAAAGATCTCGCGCAGTGGTAATGCATGTATTTAAAAAGAAACAAATAACAATGCACATTCTAACCCATTCGAATAACCACTGTAGCAAGGGTTTACATCTAATTAGATCCAATCCGTATATCGATGGAAACAAAATAATATAATTACATTTTCTGTAGCAGAGGAAACTTTGCGAACACAGAAAAGGAATTTAACCTTACTTGAGTCACGCTAGAGTAACTGTGCTACCCACGAATCGATCATCTAATCTTCTAGTTCTAGTAGTAATGGAGTTCAACAATGAAAACGGTGTCTGCAATCCGAGTTATCTCATCCCTGAGCCCCTCCACTTGAAGAGCTCTGCCTGAGCTTTTTTTATAACATTTGCGGGCAGAGTCGCTGGCCCTACAGCGAAATTGAACACGCGACCTTCATCCTGCACTGGATCTGAGAATCATGTTCGTGAGGTTGCAGAAGATGGTGCCACGACTGTGCATGTGATAGACATGGTTTTTGCTGTGCATCCTCCCTCCTTCCCTGGACAAACCATGCAATCGGAGGGAAATGAATTAAAACTTTTGATATTTGAAATTTAAATTTTGAAGAGGGAAATGAATTAAAACTTATGACTTAACAAAGAGTAATAGCATATAAGTGTCGTTATTGCGACAGCCCCAAAGCGTTGCTATTGCGACGGCTTCTTCCAAACGTCGCAATTGCGACACTTAGACAAAGTGTCGCAATTTTGACGTTTGGAAGAAGCTGTCGCAATAGCGACGCTTTGGGGCGTAGTGTCGGTATTGCGACGGATTCCTCTAAACGTTGCAATTGTGACACTTTGTCTAAGTGTCGGTATTGCGACACTTGTTTATAAACTTCGGTATAGCGATGGTTTCGGGCAGGATTTGAAAAAGTTGAAAAAATTTGGGGAAATTTCCGACATTTGGTCAAAAGTGTTGGAACCAAGTGTCAAAATTTCCACCAAATGTACTAGT
Source organism: Pinus albicaulis (assembly GCA_034641835.2). Classification (NCBI taxonomy): domain Eukaryota; kingdom Viridiplantae; phylum Streptophyta; class Pinopsida; order Pinales; family Pinaceae; genus Pinus; species Pinus albicaulis. The sequence continues at coordinate 951,286,766 of CM076582.1, forward strand.
GAGAGGACTAGTGTATCCCATGACATTACTTCAGGTAGAGATAGGGGAAAAGTGCAAAAGAGTACACCAAAAAATTTAGAAATATGGGCATAATTTTTAGTATCTACCCATAGAACCTAGATGTACTCCTCAAGTATCCGGGGGTTATAAACAACCATATACAATGTTGAAATTGGAAACAAGAAATGGATTCTAATTTAATTTTCCCTTCATTAAATTAGAAGGAAATTGTCATTCCACATCACATGACAACTTGCATGAGTTAAGTGAGTTGGGAAGACTTAGTTAGCTCATTCAATTCGAGTTGGGGGTCAAACTAGAGGCATGTAGAGTCCACTCTAAGTTTTAGGGGGTCCATTTGCAGTTTATTTTGAGTTTTAATTAGTTAACTCATTATTTGAGTTAAAATCAGTTTAACTAGTTCTAACTGATATATGAGCTAGTGAGAGGTCCAGCGAATTAAATATAATTTAATTCACATCTAGTGATCAATCAAATAATTGATAATTCACTGTAAATAACTGTTGCATGTCAGTTCTAAGAGCGACCCAGTTGAGATTGGAGTTAAAGGGAAGTAGACTATCAGTTGTATTATTAGAAAATTGTACAGGTCATGCATGAGGTCATCTATACACCTTGGATGTATTTCACAATCAATTAGTTATAATTTACTAATTAATAGGGGCTCAGTTAGCCCAAGAATTTGTGAGCAGGGCTGGCCAGAGAAAGGCATGGAAGTGGTTAAATATTGGACCAAACTTGCTTAGATCAGTGTGAGACAATCAAACATAGATCAGAGAGCTCTCAAGCCCGAGAGACACATTGTACGATTTCATATTCTTGACTTTATGAAATATACAAATAGCGGGGTTTTTAGCTGATGCTTTCCTTGGATAAATATTTGTGTTGTGCGATTGATATTCTTTCTCTTTCTTGTTCATGCGATTATGCGATCATAATTGGTTTCCGCAATTTGTAGAATAGATTCAAGTATTTCTTTTAGCATATTACAAGATCAATTGAATATATGTGGATTTTATACATGGTATCAAAGCAGAAATCACAATAGAGGAGAGAATATGAGTTTTTTTTGAAAAAGTGAACCGAATTTGTAGATTTATTCTTTAGGACCAACAACAGATCATGGTGTCTTTTGGTGGATTGAGAATTTGATATTCCCTTGAGGGTAGTTCGAATTACATAGCTTAGAAGGATAGGATGGAGACAATGTTGGAGGAAAACAAAGTGCAGGAATTCATAGACAATGATATTCCTCAAACCACAGAAACAGATGCCCAAAATCTTGATGCATGGAAGAATAGTGTAGCAAAGGTGAGAAGGATTCTGTTAGAAGGAGTTTGAGATTATATTGTATAGAATCTACATGGAAAGTAAAATTCATATGCTATGTGTAAGGCCTTAACATATATGTTTCAGAATAACAACTACCACAGGAAGTTGGTGTCGAAGGACAAGCTTAGAAAGATCAAGATGGAGAAGGGCGACACGATACCAAAATTATTGACAAAGTTCATTCAATGTCGAGATGAGCTTAGAAGTGTTGGTGTGAAAATTTCCAAGGATGATTTGGTGATCCTAGCACTTCTAGGCATTCCAAAAACCTAGCACAACTACCACGATTTGGTTAATGGGAGGGAGAAGCTACTAGAGTGGGAGCGATTGTGGTCTAACTTGGCACAAGAAGAGATTCAGTGGAACACCAAAGACAAATCCTCATGAAATACAAATGATGAGGAGAATTATTCCTTAGATAGAAAGACGAAGAAAATGAAAGGGAATGTGTCCCATTCTAAATCAGATTCCTTTTAGGCAGGAAAGAACCGAGAGTTGTCAAGGGTAAAATGTTTTCACTTTCATGAGATTGGACACTATACTACATCGTGTATGCACAAGAAGATCGACAATAAGCCCTCAGGAGGAGCGGCAGGTGAATCAATTTCTTCACGGTTCGAGTTGGATTTCACCCTCATCATATGCATGGTGTCATCGGTGATGGGGGCTGTGTGTCACTTAGATACTGGAGCGGCAACAATGAGTTCTTTAGTAGCTTGGAGGAGAAGGATCTCTGGATGCACATCGAGATGGGAGATGACAAGAGGTATAGCGCTAACGGCATAGGTACAATTACCTTTAAGAGGGAGTCGGGTACTCCTCTCACATTAAAAGATGTCATGTATGTTCCTAGTTTGAAGAAGAATTTTGTTTCAATTTCTATGTTGGAAGATCGTGGATATGATGTGATATTTAGCAAAGGAAAGGTATTCCTTCATCACAAAGCAACGAGATAAGTGAAAAATATTGGGGTTCGATTAAAGAACCTCTAAAAATTGGATGTAGAATATTGTGCTACCTTGAGCACAAAAGTAGAGAAGGTGGAGGGCCAAGACATCAGTGAGTTATGGAACAGGAGATTGCACCATCTACACCATGGTGCTTTGAAGATCACGCAACAGATTTCTACATGACTTCCCAAGGGTGCACTTGAGAAGCGAGATACATGCAAAGGGTGTACATTGGGGAAGTACACCAAATCCCCCTTTCATGATAAGGAAAGCCAAGCAAGGGTGATCCTTGAGAGATTTCATTTAGACGTGTGTGGACTATTCTTGACAACTTCCACAACGAAACACAGGTATTATTTGATTTTCGTAGATGATTTTTCACACAAGTGTTGGATTTTATTCATGTAGAAGAAAGATTAGACGTTCTCAAAGTTTTGTGAGTTCAAAGGAGTTGTTGAGAAAGATACAAGGAAGAAGGTAAAGGCTTTAACGAGCGACAATGGTGGAGAATATGTTGAGAATGAATTCAAGAAATTTTGTGCTTCAAAAGGAATTCAACATGAATTGATAGCACCTCATTACCCATAGAAAAATGGGGTTGCAGTAAGGAAGAAATAAACTATTGTGGGAGCAACACGAGCAATGTTGCATGATCAAGGTCTATCGTTGCATCTGTGGGTGGAAGCATGCAACAAAACAATACGCGTGCATAACAAAAATCCTCATTAGATACTTGGGATGGGTACACCATAGGAAGATTTTTCAGGTAAGAGACCAGATGTGTCACATTTAAAATATTTTAGTTCGTTAGTTTATTTCCATGTGACCAAAGATTCCAGGAATAAGCTCAAGCTAACAACTGAGTTGGGGATATTTTTGGGGTACACCGATACTCCTCACAACTATTGAGTGTACTTTATAGCACACAGGATGAAAATGGTCAAAAGAGACGTGAAATTTGATGAAGAGAATTCCATGCGAAATTACCTTGAGGGGGAGCTCCAATTGCATGCAGTTGACAAAACCTCAAGATGTGTAGCAACCACAAGTAGAGGAACAAAGAGTGGAAGCACCCACTCATGCAGGGCCATACAAATATGGAAGGAAGCACACCAAAGAGGCTAACAGGTTGGTGCTTGATGCTAGAGATAATGTGGGAGCACCCACATCATAGCATAGGTAGAGAATGTTCCCAAAGCGGTACACTGGATACATGGATCTTAGGAGTGAGAGTGTAGAGATAGAGCCATCATCTTTTGAGGAAGAAATGTAGTAACCCATTTGGGTTGATGCCATGGTTGAGGAGTATAACTTCATTATTAGAAAAAGTGCATGGGAAGTTGTCCCAAGACTAGAGGGGAAGTCAGTTGTAGTATCCAGGTGGATCTACAAGGTAAAATACAGAATATATGGGAGTGTGGAGAAACACAAGGCCACATTTATGGCCAAAGGGTTCTCTCAAGTGGAGGGGATTGATTACGATGAGACATTTTCACCAGTTGCAAGGTACTCATCAATAAAATCCATCCTTTTCACTCTCAACACAGATGGGATGGAAGATACTTTAAATAGATGTAAAGACAACCTTCCTCAATGGGGTGATTGAGGAAGAGGTGTACATTGAGAAACCATAAGGTTTTGAGACCTTCTACAAGAGTCAAATGTGTGCAGACTCAAGAGAGCACTATATGGGCTGAAGCAAGCACCTCATGCTTAGTACACCAGGATCGTCAACTACTTCACCGGGTTGGGCTTCACCAAGCGTGAAGAAGATTGGAACATTTAACATATTGTGGTAGAAGGTAAAATTTTGATCATTGTACTTTATGTCGTTGATTTGATACTGACAGGCGATGAACAACTCATCAAGTCTTGCAAAGAGGATCTTGCAAGATAACTTGAGATGAAGGACATGGGGATGTTGCACTATTTCCTAGGATCAGAAATTTGGCAAAGAGATGGGGAGACATTTGTATCTCAGGGAAAGTATGCCAACAAGATTCTCAAGAAGTTACACTTGGAAGGAAAAAAACGCATGGGGACTCCTATAGCATGAAACTAGAGGAAGGAGGATGCTACTGCAAGTGAAGTAGTAGGTTCTACCATCTAAAGGAAACTTGTGGGTTCAATCATGTATTTGGTGAACAAACAATCATATGTATGCTATGCATTTAACCAACTTAGTCAAGCTATTGTTAAGCCTACCAAACTCTTTTGGAAGGAAGATAAGCATGTGTTGAGATACCTCAGAGGCACTACAAAGTATGGGATATGGTACAGATGCACAAGGAGTGAGTATTCAAGGCTTCATAGATGCATATTGGGCAGGGAGTCCATTAAAAAGTAAGAGCACATCAGGGGGAACCTTCAACATTTGATCAACAACAGTTTCCTGGTACAAAAGGAAATAGAGATAAGTTCCACTCACTTCAGCTGAGGTAAAGTACATGGCAGCTAGTAAAACAACATGTGAGGCCACCTGGATGAGGAAGATACTTGTTGGTGTTGAAAATGCAGCAAGATGATGGAGCTTAGTGAAATGAAGTCGCCTTCACTAAGTGGGCCCGCAGGCAAATTCTGGTGCAAAATCTATTTTTAGACTATGTCTATTTTTAGACATATGGAGCATGGTCCGGGGATTGCAGTATGTTATTCTTGGAGTATTGGTCATGTTGGTAAAAAATAGATGGACCTCTATTTTTAGACATTTAGGTCGAAGTCTATTTTTAGACTGCCTATCCTAAAAATAGGGAAGTCAAATATTATTTACCCTTAATAATATTTGGACTCTAAACTTCAGTTTACTCTCTTTGAGCACTTCAGTTCGAGCTACAGAAGTGGCTCATGCATCTGACAGAGGAATTACGCTATTCCTAGGGGTTTGGTGAGCTCATGCATGGTTGACTTCAGTTAGGACTTCAGTGGCAGAAGTTTGGTGGAGTTGATGGGACAGTTGGTGGAGTTGTGTTCGGTTTAACTTAGTTGAACTGGTTAAGATTAGTTTAACTAGCTAATCAACTAGTAATGAGTGGAGTGAATTAAATATTATTTAATTCATTAATTAGTAACTCATTATTCAACTCAAGAACACATCAGTTCACTACAGTGCATGGACAGTTCAGTGGAGACCATTGAAAGAGGTAGATGAAAGGGTGGAGTTAGCTATCAGTGGCGACATCAGTTGTGCATGAGATTTGCACCACACTTGGAGGAATTTCCCATGATGATTGCGTTGTCAAGCCAAGGAGATTCAAACCTTGGATCTCTATATAGACAGGCCATGATTGCGCAATAGAGGCAAGGCAATTGGCGGTGAGTTTTGAACCAGTAACCTGTTCAAAACCAAGCTAGTTTGTGTGTAACTTTATGAGAGAGTACTGAGTACTTGTGAGGAGTATTGTACTGAGTTTGTTACATGATTTCTCCATTATAATATACACAATAGCTGTGGGGTTTTCAGCTATAAGCTTTCCCCATACATACTGTGTTAATGTGTATGATGATTTGATGTGTTATCGCTTGATTTTATTTCCGCATGTGTGATGATCTAAGTGGAAGAGATTATGTGTTGCATATAAATTCGAATTGTATGTGATCAGGATAGTCTCGGTGGATAATTAATCATTATTCAGCAAATTTCTACATGGTATCGGAGCTATTGAAGTTCAGATTGATCATCACAGTGATTACAAACTTATTTCGGTAGACAGAGTCTGCATGCGGGCCAGGTAGCCTCCGGATTCATCTTTCTTCGGAAAGTGAAAGGTCTGGTAAACACCCCTTGCAGTCGATCTCTGTGCTAGAAATAATTTTTTCTCACGATCTAGAGCGGTTGAGCTTTGAGGTGGAATTCGAAGTTTTGCAGCAGTTTTGTTTTCTTGGTGCCAGTGTTGAAAATGTCTTTCAACGGTTTGCGACTCGAATATGCTCTTGAAGGCAGTTCGAATTATGTTGCATGGAAGGATCGCATGGAGGCGGTATTAGAAGATAATGGTCTGAAGGAGTTCGTAGATACGGATGTCCAAAAGCCCACTGATCCTGCTGAAGTCGAAGTATGGCAAAAGAAGATGGCGAAATGTCGAAGGATCCTGTTGGAGGGCGTCAAGGATCATATTGTATCCAACCTGCATGGAAAGGCTTCTCCATTTCTAATGTGGAAAACTTTGACGGATCTATTCCAGAGTAAGAGCGACCAAAGGAAGCTGGCGCTCAAAGATAAGCTCAGGAACATCAAGATGGAGAAAGGCGACGGTATCGCCAAATACCTCACGAAGTTCACTCAGTGCAGAGATGAGCTGGGAAGTGTGGGGGTGACTGTCGAAGACGAGGACATGGTCGACCTGGCTCTCCTTGGTCTTCCGAAGGCTTGGCACTCATATCAAGATAGTGTCAATGGTAGGGAGAAGCTGCCGGGATGGGAGCGCCTTTGGGCGGATCTCATGCAGGAGGAGATAAGGAGGACTACTCGAGATGGATCTTCATCAAAGGGAGCTGATGAAGAAAACTGCTTTGGTTTCAAAGGCAAAGAAGGAAGATAAGAAAAACCGTTCCGGTGCAAGGGCCAAGAAAGCGAGGAAGATGTGGCGAAAGTGAAGTGTTTTCCTTTGCGAAACGATCCGCAGACATTATGCTGCAATTGTCGAAGAAGAAGAAAAACAAGCAGCGGAAGAATCTGCTTGCCACGCTCTTCCCGCGATTCAAGCTTGAATTCTATGCGATTGCATGCTTGGTTTCAAGTGTGATGGGATTGGTGTGGTTCTTGGACAGCGGTGCGTCATTTCATATGACGGGAGATCGGGAGTTGTTCTCAGATCTGGAGGACAAAGATTTGGGTGTGCACATCGAGATGGGCGATGATGGTAGATACAGTGCGACTGGTATCGGTACCATATCCTTTCAGAGGGAGTCTGGTAAACCCTTTGTATTGAAGGATGTCATGCATGTACCTGGATTGAAGAAGAACTTGATCTCTGTGGCGATGTTGGAGGATAAGGGGTATGATGTGGTATTCAGCGAAGGAAAAGCCTTCCTGCGCAGTAAGACTACTGGAGAGACCCGGAAGATAGGGGTTCGGACCAAGAACCTTTATCAGTTGCAGGTAGATGGCTGCGCAGCTATGGCATGCAAAGCGGGAGAAGTGGTGAGCCGGGATGATGAGGGCGAACTGTGGCACGGGAGATTGGGCCACCTTCACCATGGAGCTTTGAAGATTCTGCAGCAGATTTCTACTAGGCTTCCTAAGGGCACTCTTACGCAGTCAGATCAGTGCAAGGGGTGTACTTTAGGGAAGTATGTGAAAGCCACCTTTCACGAGAAGGATAGTCGCGCCACGACAATCCTTGAGAGAGTTCACACAGACGTGTGTGGTCCTTTCTCGGTTGCTTCGACAGCAAAGCACAAGTATTATGTGATCTTTGTTGATGATTTCTCTCGAAAGTGCTGGATCTTCTTCATGTCGAAGAAGAGCGATACATTCGCGAAGTTCTGTGAGTTTAAAGCACTAGTCGAGAAGGAGTCGGGGAAGAAGGTGATTGCTCTAAGGAGTGATAACGGTGGTGAATTCATCTCGGCTGAATTCAAGGAGTTCTGCAGCGCAGAAGGGATTCGGAGAAAGCTCATCGCACCCCATAACCCACAGCAGAACGGGGTGGCTGAGCGGAAGAACAGAACGATCGTGGGTGCTGCACGGGCGATGTTGCATGATCAGGGCCTACCCCTTCACTTGTGGGGTGAGGCATGCAATACAGCAGTGTATGTGCAGAACCGTTGTCCTCACAAGGTTCTTGGCATGAGTACACCAGAGGAGGCTTATTCTGGCAAGAGGCCTGATATTTCCCATTTGCGGATTTTCGGATCTCCTGTCTACATGCATGTGACGAAGGATGCAGGAAGGAAGCTGGATCCAACTGCTGAAGTTGGAATATTTGTGGGGTACACTGATACACCTCACAACTATCGGGTGTATGTGCCAGACAGTCGCAAGACTGTTGTGCGACGGGATATAAAATTTCAGGAGGAGAAAGCCATGCGGTGTTCGCTTGAGAGGGAGCTACACTTGCATGCAGATGAGGAGCTGTTAGTTCCTAAGGAGGAGCTTCCGGATGTGGATCAGCCACAAGAGGAGGTTCAGGAGGTGGAAGAAACCACGCAGGCAGCGCCAACCATCAGAGGGCGCATGCGCACTACAGAAGCTGAGCGACTGGCTCGGGATGCAGAGAAGGTTGTAGGACCACCTGCAGCATAGCACAGACAGAGACAGTCACCGGATCGGTACACTGGATACATGGCTCTTGTGAGTCAATGTGTCGTGACGAAGCCATCCTCTTTTGAGGAAGCTGTGGAGGAACTCGCATGGGTTGATGCCATGATCGAAGAATATGATTTGATCATCAGGAACAGTGCATGGGAGATTGTCCCAAGACGGGTTGGGAAATCAGTTGTAGGTTCGCGATGGATCTACAAGGTGAAGCAGGCGGCTGACGGGAGTGTGGAGAAGTACAAGGCGAGATTTGTCGCCCGTGGCTTCTCACAGATCGAGGGGATTGACTATGAGGAGACTTTTGCACCTGTCGCAAGGTGCTCTTCCATACGGACGATCCTTGCTCTCTCAGCGCAGATGGGGTGGCACATTCATCAGATGGATGTGAAGACTGCGTTCCTCAATGGAGTTATTGAGGAAGAAGTGTACATAGAGCAGCCTGAAGGTTTTGAGATCTTCAGCAGTGAGTCGCATGTGTGCCGACTCAAGAGAGCACTGTACGGGGTGAAGCAAGCACCTCGTGCTTGGTACACTCGGATAGACAGCTACTTCACCGAGCTTGGATTCTCCAAGAGTGAGGCGGATCCTAACCTGTACCAGATTGTGGTGGAGGGGAAGCTGTTGATCATCGTACTGTATGTAGATGATCTGATTTTGACGGGTGATGAGTGGTTGATACTTTCATGCAAGGAGGATCTTGCACGAGAGTTTGAGATGAAGGACTTGGGCATCCTTCGTTATTTCCTGGGATTGGAGATTTGGCAGCGCAGTGGAGGACTGTTTGTTTCTCAGGGCAAGTATGCCCGGGAGATTCTGGAGAGGTTCAACATGCATGGATGCAAGCCTGTTGACACTCCTCTTCCTGGTGGTTGGAGGAAGGAGGATGCTACTTCAGCGGAGGTAGTGGATGCCACTGTCTATCGACAGTTGGTGGGGTCGCTTATGTATACGAGTAAATGCGACAGAATATATCTTTATCTTTATTAACCAAACTTTACGCAAACTATAGTTCTTCCTAAGCTCTTTTTAGGCGAAAGCATGCATTACGTTATCTTAGAGGTTCGGGATATGGTCACCGTCCACCAGACAGAGGATGGAGGCGAAAGCTTTCAGAAACTTCTTGATGCAGATTGGGCGAGAGACCAACGAGGCCGAGGAAGAGCACATGCAGAGTTTTCGGCATTGGGTGCGACAACGGGAAGTGGTATAGCAGAAGCAGAGATACGTGGCCTCCCGATTCGGCGGAGCGAGAGTACATGGCGGCTAGCAGGCATGCAAGGCTATTTGGATGAGGAAGATCCTCGCAGGATTGTTCAGGTTGCATTTGGAGCCTACAGTGATCTACTGTGATAACCAAAGTTGCATTAAACTCTCAGCCAATCCAGTATTTCATGATAGGTCCAAACACATCGACATCGAGTACCATCATATCAGAGATTGTGTTCAGCGGAGAATCATGATGCTTTCATATGTTCCCACGGAGGATCAGGATGCCGACATCCTGACGAAGGCGCTCACCGGGAGCAAGTTCGAATTCCACAGAGGCAGGATAGGGGTTGCAGATAATCCATATCTTGCTGAGAGGGAGTGTTGAAAATGCAGCAAGATGATGGAGCTTAGTGAAATGAAGTGGCCTTCACTAAGTGGGCCCGCAGGCAAATTCTGGCGCAAAGTCTATTTTTAGACTATGTCTATTTTTAGACATATGGAGCATGGTCCGGGGATTGCATTATGTTATTCTTGGAGTATTGGTCATGTTGGTAAAAATAGATGGACCTCTATTTTTAGACATTTAGGTCGAAGTCTATTTTTAGACTGCCTATCCTAAAAATAGGGAAGTCAAATATTATTTACCCTTAATAATATTTGGACTCTAAACTTCAGTTTACTCTCTTGGAGAACTTCAGTTCGAGCTACAGAAGTGGCTCATGCATCTGACAGAGGAATTACGCTATTCCTAGGGGTTTGGTGAGCTCATGCATGGTTGACTTCAGTTAGGACTTCAGTGGCAGAAGTTTGGTGGAGGTGATGAGACAGTTGGTGGAGTTGTGTTCGGTTTAACTTAGTTGAACTAGTTGAGATTAGTTTAACTAGCTAATCAACTAGTAATGAGTGGAGTGAATTAAATATTATTTAATTCATTAATTAGTAACTCATTATTCAACTCAAGAACACATCAGTTCACTACGGTGCATGGACAGTTCAGTGGAGACCAGTGAAAGAGGTAGATGAAAGGGTGGAGTTAGCTATCAGTGGCGACATCAGTTGTGCATGAGATTTGCACCACACTTGGAGGAATTTCCCATGATGATTGCGCTGTCAAGCCAAGGAGATTTGAACCTTGGATCTCTCATTAGACCAGCCTTGATTGCGCAATAGAGGCAGGCAATTAGTGGATGTGTTTTGAACCCGTGACTTGTTCAAAACCAAGCTAGTTTGTGTGTAACTTCATGAGATAGTACTGAGTACTTGTGAGGAGTATTGTACTGATTTTGTTACATGTTTTATCCATTATAATATACAAAATAGCTGCGGGGTTTTCAGCTATAAGCTTTCCCCATACATACTGTGTTAATGTGTATGATGAATTGATGTGCTATCGCTTGTTTTATTTCCGCATGTGTGATGATCTGAGTGGAAGAGATTATGTGTTGCATATGAATTCGAATTGATATGTGATCAGGATAATCTCGGTGGATAATTAATCATTATTCAGCAAATTTCTACAATTGGTTGGTTTGGTCGAAAAATGGATCCGATGATGATTTATTGTGATAACTAGAGTTGCATCAAACTATTGCTTAATCTAGTTTTTCATGATAAGTCCAGGTATATTGATATCCAATATCACCATCTCAGAGATTATGTGCAAAGGCAGATTATGTCATTAGAGTACATTCCCATGGAGGAGCAGGATGCATACATCTTGACGAAGGAACTATTGAGAGGAAAATTAAAGTTCCAAAAAGGCATGATTGGGGTAGTAGACAATCCCTTTCTTGTTGACATGGAGTGTTGAAATTGGCAACAATAATTTAATTTTCCCTTAATTAAATTAGAAGGAAATTTTAATTCCACGTCACATGACAACTTGTACAAGTTAACTGAGTTGGGAAGACTTAGTTAGCTCTGTCAATTCGAGTTGGCGGTAAAACTGGAGGCATGTAGAGTTCACTCTAAGTTTTAGGGGGTATAGTTGTAGTTTATTTTGAGTTGTAATTATTTAACTCAATTATTTGAGTTAAAATCAGTTTAACTAGTTCTTACTAAGAGATGAACTAGTGAGAAGTCCAATGAATTAAATTTGATTTAATTCACATGCAATGATCAATAAAATAACTGATAATTCACTATAAATAGCTGTTACATGTCACTTCTAACAGTGACCGAGTTGATATTGGATTTAAAGGGAAGTAGAATATCAATTGTATAATTAGAAAATTTTACTAGTGATGCATGAGTTCATCATGACACCTTGGATGTATTTCTCAATCAATTAGTTAGAATTTCCTAATTAAAAGGGGCTAATTAGCCCAGGAATGAGTGAGTAGGGCTAGTTAGATAGAGGCAAGGAAGTGGTTAAATATTGGACCAAAGTTGCATAGATAAGTGTGAGACAGTCAGAGATAGTGCAGAGAGCTCTCAAGCCTGTGTGAAGCATTGTATTGATTCATATTATTGACTTTATGCAATATATAAATAGCGGGGTTTTTAGCTGAGGCTTTCCCCAAAAAAATCTTTGTGTTGTGCGGTTTATATCCTTTCTCTTTCTTGTTCATGTTATTTTGCGATTGTAATTGGTTTCCGCTATTTGTAGAATAGATTCAAGTATTTTGTTTTAGCATATTACAAGATAAATTGAATCTATGTTGATTTTATACATATACAGAAGCAATTGATGTTTTTCAAGCCTATATTGGTGGATGAGGCTTGTGTTTAGGCATAATACCTGGAGAATATATGATAGAAGATAGTGAAATTAAGAGGGTTAAAGTGGAAATAACAAAAGGAATATTCCAAATAAGGGAAGAATAAGTGGAAATGGGGAAGGAAAAATAGACAACAACTGAAAAAAAAACTATTGCAAATATCCCAACAACCACTATAAATTTTACGGTAATACAGAGGAGAAGTGCTAAAAGTTGCATCCATAGCTCAACATGAAAAACAAAAATAAAGATACTAAGAAGAAAAATATCATGGCCATAGATTCAAGTAATCAGGTGGAAAGTAGCTTTGACATGGATGAGAATATTGTTTGTATATCAATGCATAAGGGGGTAAAAATAAGTAGCCTTCAACAATAGGAAGAGAACGAAAAATGACTAGACTCTTACATATAAAGACATAGGTCAAGAAGACAAATGTTTATGCTCTATTTGTATCAAGATCAAAGGAAAATCTCATTGCAACATAGCTGGTCAAAAAATTGGGATTGGAAGTTTGTAATCATACAAGCATATATGCATTGGGATTGGTAAATAATGATGCAAAAATAAAGGTAACCAAATAGTGCAAAACCAAATTTTCTATCAGTGCTAATTTTATTGATGAAGTAGAACTAGATGTAGTTCCCCTTTATGTATGTGGAGTTGTGTTTGGAAGTCCTTATAGGTATAGGAAGGATGCAATATTAATGTGGAGATCCAACTAGTACTGCCTCATCAAGGATGTCAAATCCTTCACCATCAACATACACAAGTCCAAATTTTTTCCGATAAGTGCTAAACAAGCCAAGAAATTGCCTAGTTCTAGAAAGAAGTATGTTTTACTATTTTTAAGAAAAAATAAATTTGTATGAGAGTTAGTGAGAGAAAATTCATCCATGGATGAGTTTATTAATGAACATAAATTACAACTAGAAGAGTTTCTATAGGAATATAGGGGTTTTTTCCAAAATCCTAAAGGGATACTTCTAAGAGGGAAGTGGATCACAATATCTTGTTGTTTCCAGACTCCCCGTTGCCAAAAATTGGGTTGTATAGGAATTATGTTATAAAAGTGAGGTGAAGAAGCAGTGAAAAAAACTATTAGTACAGGGTTCCATTCGAGCAAGTACCTCACCATGTTGGTCATCCATCATCATTGTACAAAATAAGGACGAGACTTGGTGGTTGCATATTGATTACAGGGAATTAAACAAAATTATGCTCAAGAATAGGCACCCCTTGCCCATGATAGATGATGTTAGATCAATTTAAACAAGCCAAATACTTCATAAATATGGACTTAAATTATGGATATCACCATGTTCAAGTTAGAGAATAAGATACATAAAAGAGTGCATTCAAAACCAGTAAAGGTTTGTATGAGTGGTTAATCATGCCATTTAGCCTATGCAATGCACCAACTACATTTATGAGGTTAATGAATGATATAATGTGCCATTTTATAGATTTATTTGTTATTGTCTATTTGGATGATGTATCGGTATACAATTATATTAGGGAGGATCACATTTCACGTTTGATGCAGGTGCTAGAGACATTAAAGAAGCATTACTATTGGAAAATATTAAGAAGTGTGAGTTTGAACAACAATGTCTGGTATATTCAGGGTATGTGATAGGTGGAGGAGAGCTGAAGGTATATCCTACCAAGATGGAGGCCATATTGAAGTAGTTGGTGCCTACTAATGTTTCTGGGATCAAGAGTTTCATTATGGAAACACGATAATTAAGGAAATTCATAACCTTGTTTTTAGTAGTAGTAGCCCCACTCCATGCCATAACAATGAGTGACAAGAGTTTCTAGTGGGGAAAGGGTCAACAAATGGTCTTTGAGGAGTTAAAGAAGAATATCAATCAAGCATTAGTTCTGGTATTACTGAAATTGCAGTATCCCTTTGAAATGGAGAAATATTCAAGTGGGTATGCTACAAAAGTAGTCTTCATGTAGGGAGGAAGGTCTGTATGCTACCACTTTGAAGTATTTAATGGGAAATTTATCAACTACCTTACCTACAAAAATGATCTATATTCTTTGGTGAAATCTATGAGGAAGTGGAAATGCTATTTGATGGGAAAGGATACAATAATCCACATAGATCACCAACCACTACAGTACCTGCATGCTTGGAGTAAGCTAAAACATACCATTCATTACAAGTGGATGGGGTTTCTACAATTTTTTTTTTAATAATCAAGTAAAAGAAGGGAAACACAATCAAGTTGGAAAATATGCTTTAAAGGCCACCCACATCAAATATCACATCGTTGGGAACTCTTATACACACATAGCCTTTCAACCATGATATATGCAAAGTGTTGGAAATATGATGCAATATGTTGTCCTTGATGGCAACCTACTTGATCAAGTTGTCCTTGATGGAAACCTATTTGATGAGTTTCATTTTGATAAGCGTATCGGTTAAAAATGTAAAAATGATGTTTCTACAGGTCAGTTCAGATGTGACAAAGAAAGTAATTCTTGTAAGTTCCAAAGAAATGAAACATGAAATATTTCTCAATGTATACGCAGGTAATTAGTATATACATAATTTATATGAAGAGAAGTCGCGTATACATGCGGGTATGAAGAAGCCAAGTCACATATACCTTTTGCACTTTACAATTATGATACCAAGGGGCATTACCATGGTATTAGCCCACGGTATTGAGCACTGTATCATCTATTTGATTTCTTCCAAGAATACCATCGACACTTGTGTGGTTTTGGCTCATGGTATTGATAAAGGCTAATGCTATATAAGGAGAGGAAGATCATAGTGCAAGGGTGTGCAAGTGTAAGGGCTATTACTGAATACTTCTCTCTAAATTATATCTGCATGGGATGAACTCTGTTTTATTGGTAGATCTGAATCTATGATGCACCCTTGGATACGAAGATGGATCAAGATCTCTATAAATGAAATTACTATGTACTTGATATATTGAAGAGATGATTAGATCTGTGACCTGGTGCATGTTTGCTGAAGTGAAGTGAAGAAATCTAGGTAAGTCTATAGATCTGAAACATTGTGAAAAATTGATATTTATAGATCTATACACTAGTTCGTCTCGGTAAAAGCGCGTATATACACGGCTTTGTCTCTGAAAAAGCGCGTATGGAAGTCAGGGTTTTCTGAAGCTTATTGTAGAGGTTATCTGTTTATTGCTGCGGTTTGTCAATGAAGTCTACATGTAGATCTGGGTTTCTTGAATACTGTATATGCTGCTAAGTTGAATATATACAAATATGATCAATGAGTGAGTAAATATGTTTAATGATGACTGACTGATTAAGGGTTCTACAATATTGAAAAGATATATGACTGAAATCCTCTGATCTGGTTCTAAGACTGATCATATTCTATAAATTCAGTATGTAAAGATATATAAGCAGGTTCGTCTCTGTAAAAGCATGTATATATGCAGGTTCAGTTAAGAAAAAGTGCGTATGGGATCTAGGGTTTTGCTGAAGTATGCGCAAGGAAATTTCTGATCTGTCTTGCTGTATTACTACTGTCTGTCAATGATGTCTTGTTTTGATACTACTTATGCTGCTAGTTGATTATGTATTGATATGATCAGTAACTGGGTGATTCAATATGATGAATGCTACTGACTGAATAAGGGTTCTGTAAATATGACAAAGTATGCCTGAATGTCTCTGATCTGTTATGAGTCTGATGAGATTCCTGAATTTAGTGTATAAAGATATATACGCAGGTTCGTCCATAAGAAAGCGCTTATATACGTAGGTTGTAGTAAGTAAAGTAGCGTATACATTTTTTTATATGAATGATCAGGGTTACAGTTGATTCAGTGTGTTGATGCAGTGGTTTGGGTTCAGTTCTGATATTCTAATTATAATGATCTCTCTATGAATTGAGGTTGTAATTGGTTAAGTGACTGTTTTCTACAATGGTTGGTTCAGTATTCGATGTTTGGTTGATTGATGATTCAGTGAATGATTTTACACCATTATGAGTTTCAGTTTGAAGTATGTTCTTTGGGCTTAAATGAGTGGAGTGGGTCTAGTATGAAAATATGATGAAAAGAGGCCTACAAGTTGCATTATGTTGAATTTGTTTGGATCTAGTATGAAAATTGATGAAACGTGGTCCGCGGTGGTGCCGAGGGTCGAAGCCTTCTGTAAGGGGGTCGTAGCTCCCTTCCAGTGGTAGCTGGTAAACGAGATCAGGGGGTAGTAGCTCCCTTCTAGGAGTGGCTAGTAAACGAGAAGCGGGGGTTGTAGCTCCCTTCTAGTGGTAGCTGGTAAACGAGATCAGGGGGTTGGAGCTCCCTTCCAGTAGAATCTGGAGAGAGAGAGAAGGTTGCAGCCTTTTGTAGGTGGGTGCCTGCGTGCTGGTATGAGTCTGTGCCAGTACAAGATTGTAAGAAGTTTTCTTTATAATAAATATTGAAGACAGAGATGACAACAACGGTGGGTTTCTCCCAACTTGGGTTTCCACCTTAAATCCTGGTGTTCATGTGTGTTGCTTATGTGTGATGATTTATTCTGTTATTACTGCACATGATTACTGCTTACTAAACATCTGCTGAATGAATGATGCACTGATCCAAGTAAAGAATTTTTCACATAGTAAGATCTCTTGACATACTCAAGTTTATTTAAAGATAGCCACGTGTATACGCTAGTTGGGTTCATTAAAATCGAATATAGAAATAAGTAAAGAAAAAGTAAAATTTTACAGTGAGTTATAAATACTGATTCACCCCCCCCCTCTCAGTGTTTTTCCCAACACAAAGAGGCACACAGACGATGATGACTTTGCGGGCACATTTCAATAGTTACATGGCTAGAGTCATGCATGATGGTGATAACACAGTTGAATACCATATCCATGATTGGTTACACTATAGGTTGGGCTAAATATGAGCAACTACATCTAATTATAAAGGCTCACACATCCAATATTGTGTCCATTTTCCAATGTTCTATGTTGTTACAATTACTTTAGCCCAAATATTATCTTCAATGAGAAATATTTAAACACAATTCAATCTTCCAATGATCATTATAAATTTTAGATAGAACATTGAATGCAATGAAAAATAAGAGACAAATAAGAGACACCCAGATTGGTCAAAGGCCATGGAACAAACCCACAAGGAGGAAAACCATTTCAAATTATTCTTCTTATTAGATTGTCATAAAATGTCCAGCAAAGAGAGAGTACAATGTTCAAATTAACCAATCACAAGATAATCTGACAAAACCAACCGAACAATATCTAAGATATAAACCAAATAGACAAATATATTTAAAATCAGAGTTTCCAAGCCTGCGGTTAATGGTAAAAATTTGCATTCAACTGTCAATTATACCATAGGTCACAACCGCACAAAGCCAATGACCATGCGTGTGGTTGAAGCTCTCCAGTCATAGGGAGAAGCTATCCAGCGAGCAACTATAACTGAGAATTCCCTGTTCCAACCATGTGACTCCAGATAATTTTTCCTTCTTTATATGTGTGAGATCGCACCCTGCAATTTCAGACCTTTATGAAGAAAATTAATGAATCAATCTCATATATTTGCGAGCCAATCCAAAGAAGAGAGAAGAAGACGATGCTTGATATTGATGTCCAAATGAGGTTCACTTGAATTGTATTTATATGCTGCCAAGGGTGCCCGATTTCTCTTTAAGGCCAACTTGTACTTTTGTGCACATGTTGGTTTCCATATTAAAAATACATTTTTCCTTGAACCCATCGTTTCGACATTTTTGGGACTTGGCAAACCCTTGGAAACACCGAGAAAATGTTGGGGATTTAATCATGTTGAAATTAGAATCCAGGGAGAAATTCCCATAGAACTCCTTCGTGCAGAGATCCTACACTTTCTTAGACAAACAAATATTAAATTCTTCCAAGGACTAGCGGGGGTATTTCTTGATGAGGAAGGCTATCTAAAAGAGGAAATTTGTCCTTGAGCTTCCAAATTAACGCTCCCTCTTAGCTAGGGAGAAATTACAGACTTGATTCAGATTTATGCAGGAATTCAATAAAATACAGAAATAGGCATAAACACAGAGATGCAGTGGAAACAATACTTCATTTTATTTAAATCAAATGACTGAAATATGCTTACAGACATAATGGAAATAAAAATAGCTAGGGTGCTGGTAGCGTATCTCTGAGAAGAGATGTGGTGGCTACAGACCTCTGAAATGTGTTACAATGAGGCTCGAGGGCCTATTTATTATTGAGAAACAATGGAGAACTCTAAATGTCCAAAAAACTAACCCTAGGAGATGAAGCGCCAAAACTATGGGCCTCATTTGGGTAAATTGGTGTTTCAACTTCCTGGGGACGTAACTTCAGCATACGATCTCCATTTGACGTGTATCATACCTCGTTAGAAATATCTATCCGAGGAGTACAACTTTTGATGTAAACAAGATACCCATGTTGCTCCTGGTTTTCCCAAAAAACATCGTTTAGGGCCTCAAAACGGCTTTGGAAGTTCAGGACCTGAAAAACTGCTAAAAATAGTAAGTTGCGTTGCAACTTAAAAACTGAAAGAAATGATGGTGGCAGTTCAAATGGAATAGGTGGGTGGCCACCAATATCCACCTGGATCATTAAGGCCCCAAAACGACTCTGGGAGTGCAGGAACCGAAAACTTGCTAAAAATAGTAAGTTGTGCCGAATGTGAAAAGCTGCAAGAATTGATGGTTCGGGTCCAATTGGAATAGGTGGGTGGCCACCGATATCCACTTGGATCAAGACTGGAACATATGTCCCATCACAAATATCTCATCATCATCAAATTTTTCCACTTCTCATCTCTGCTCATATGTTGAACACTATAGAATCTAATAGAAGAATAATTTGACATCATAAGGGAGCTCAAGCTACCACCCTCTGTCCATCTGAGAGTCTCTCCCACCACCCAATATCCAATGAATTGTCATAGGGGAGTTCCAACTCAACCCACATCATAAGGGAGCCCAACTCAACCCACTATCCAAGTACAATAGGTAGGATACAAATTACCGTGAGGTAAGGATCACAACTATGTTATCATCTGTTGATCTTCCATCAAGACCCTAAATATTCAAGTGGTATAACACCTACATCCACTACCTTGTTGGGAGATACACAATTACCCTATAAGGTAAGTATTAGACACAACCTAAGGAATTTTGGGGGGATACATACTTACCCTGCAAGGTAAGAATCATACATACCCACGCCATGTTCTCAACCCATTAGCTAGATGGGGAGGAACAATCACAATAAGCCCAACTTGTGGGTAGGATGCATATTGGGGTATACTCAACAGGGGGAGATACATAGTTACCATGAGGTAAGGATCAAACACACCCTGAGATGACAAGTTAGATACAAACTTACCGTAAGATAAGGATTAAACATACATATTATGCATGAATTCCCCCAAACTAGAAGCTCTTCACCTCAATTCCTCACCTTGGGATCTCAGATACAGGGGAAGATCATAGTTAATTTTCCTCGATTCGCGAGGACCCTTACCCCGGAGGGTCACATCCATTAGTGAAAGCTACTCTCCTAAGACAAGGAACTTCCCTTTCAACAAATCCTTGGGGAGTATGTTTGCAATATGTTGATCAATCGAAGTATGATGTAATCTCACAACTCCTATTTACAACATGTCACATATGTAATGACATCTGATCTCGATGTGCTTGGAATTTTCATGAAACACAATATTCTCTTCTAATCGGATCCCACTCTTGTTGTTGCAATATATCATTTTCATATCTAGGCCCTCATCAAACAACTCTCAAAAGAGATCCCTCAAAAAAACTTCCACACAACTATCCATGCTAGAAATAATATAATATGCCTCTTTCGTACTCAAATTCACATACTTTTTTTTCCTGCTCATCCAATATATCATGGTAGATCCCAAGCTAAAGTAGAACCCGAATGTGCTCTTCCTATCAATAATGTTTCTAGCCAAGTCAACATCAGTGTATCCATGTAGTCTCACATCTATGAAGTTATATCTCAAAAAATTATTTATCATCACATGCAAATATATCAGCATGTATTTGGAAGCAACCTAATGTGCATGAAGGGCCTCATTCATGAATTGATTCAAATTGTTCACTACAAAGCATATATCCGAATGGGTGTTCCCAAGGAACATTAATTCCCCAATCAACTGTCGATACTCAAAGGGGTTTGTAAAGTTAGGTCCAAAAACGTCTCCACATAACTTCTTGAATTTCATCTCCATCGGCGTGGCTAGATATTTTTATTTAGTCATTCAAAATATTTCTTATAAGGTTCACAACATAATTTCCTTGAGAAAGGAAAATCTCTCTAGGGATCTGCCAAACCTCTAGTCCTAGAAAGTAATACATCATACCAATATCTTAATTTCAAATTCGGATGCCAGCTCCCTCTTACATTCGATCATAAGGGAACCAATAGTTGTCAATAATATATTGTCAACATATAAAAACAAAATCAAAGGCATACCTTGGACCAACTTGAAGTAGAGGTTGGGGTCAACACTTATTATTGTGAATCTAAGATTCAACAGGTAACTGCTAATACAAGCATACCAGGCTCAGGGAGCTTGATTCAAAGCATATAATTCTTTCTTCAACTTGAAAACACAAGTCTTCCAATTATTCACTTCAAATCCATGAGGCTTCTCAATATATACTTCTTCTTGTAGCATGCCATGAAGAAATGTTGTCTTTACATCTATCTGGTGAAGTGTCAATCCTTGTATAGAAGCAAGGGAAACAATAAATCTAATAGTAGTGTAGCGGGAAATAGGGGAAAATATATCGTCATAGTCTTCTCCCTCTTTCTAGTAGAAACTCCGGGCCAAAAACCTTGCTTTGTACTTCTCAATGCTTCCATGAGATCCATGTTTAATC
The DNA here is from genome assembly GCA_034641835.2 of Pinus albicaulis. Taxonomy (NCBI): domain Eukaryota; kingdom Viridiplantae; phylum Streptophyta; class Pinopsida; order Pinales; family Pinaceae; genus Pinus; species Pinus albicaulis. Next base: position 951,308,176 of record CM076582.1, read on the forward strand.
TTATATATCCATTTTGAAGTTACGAAAAAATTTCCCTTAGGTCTCAACACAACATCCCATACATAATTATTCATAACAGATTCATATTCTTTGGCCATGGCATCCTTCCAAACTTGTTCTTTCACAACATCTTCAAAGGTAGATGACTCAACCTGGATGATAGTGCTCATAGCTACAACATATCCTTTATATCAACATGAATTCTTACTTTATCTAAAGGTCCTTTTGGAAGGGACATATATCTCAACGTCTTGTAAAATATCATGAAGCCGTAGTGGTCTCTTCCTGGCAGGGGGATCACTTGGAGGAGGATCCAAGGGGTCCATAGGCTCCATGGGATCATCAACTATGTCATTCTCAGATTCAAGCACAATAGGACCTTATAATATGTCATCATCACCTTTCTCCTCAACAAGAGGAAGGTACCTTGATTTTCCAAGGGTGACATCTTCATCAAAAGTTACATCGCTGCTAAACTTGATCTTCCTTTGACCAAATATATATATTCTAAATGATTTATAATTTTGACAATAACCAAAAAATGTACTTCTTTCTAGTGGCTTGCAGATTTTTCCTCTTGTCCTTTGGCACATGGAAATACACGGGGCAACCAAATATCCTGGGATGTCCAGTGTCGGGCTTCACACCTATGAATACTTATTTGGGAGTCTTTTTGTCCAATGCCCTATGAGGAACATGATTTTGAACACATATCGTTGTATTTGTAGCTTCTCCCTAAAGGAATTTTGGCAAATTTTGATCGTGCAAAATGGCTCGGGAAACTTCTATGATGGATTTTTTCTTTCTATCGACCACTCCATTTTTCCCAGGATTGTAAGGTATAATAGTTTCCTTCTTGATTCCAACCTAATTGCAAAATTCAATGAACTCATTTGAAATGTGATATCCACCATAGTTGAATCAAAATAATTTTATATTTTCCCTATTTTATTTTCTATCAACGCCTTGAAGTCCTTGAACATATAAAAGTCCTCATCCTTGTGCTTTAAGTAGTATATCCAAGTCTTCCTGGAGAAGTCATCAATGAAGATTATGTAGTAGAGATGTCCACCAATGGAGTGCACATACATGGGTCTGGATAGGTAAGAATCAATGAGTTGAATAATATCATCAGTCTTGTTCCTACTAGAGGGGAATGGTATCATTGTCTTCTTTACACTGGCACACCCCAAACAAACTCCATCATGATTGGATTGAACATCAAGCATCCCAGAGACTAACTTCTTCAATTTTGGTAGGGCTTCATAATGTAGATGTGTTAACCTTTGGTGGCATGGCTCAATTTGATAAATTGATGTCATGGACCATTTCTAGAAGAAGTATTCCATTGAATCTACAGAGTCCTTCAACTCTAGATCCCAAGGTAAAAGCTCTAATGTGAGATTCCTTAGGCCAAGAGAGAAATTTTCCCTTTATGAAAGCTAAACTCATGCCCTTTTATTTCCAAAGTAGAAATAGATACCAAGTTATTCTTTAAAACCATAGCTTACATAAAATCATGAAGAATAAGGGATTCACCAAAGTCCAAGTGAAATTTGACGGAACCAAAACCCTTCACAGGATGAGTAGAATTGTCTCCAAGAATGATTGTCAAACTTGTCTCCTTTTCAACCAGATTAGAGTGCACTTGTGCCCAGATAAATGTCCATAAGCCCCACTATCTACTAACCTACTATCATATGAATTCACAGGGGAAGAACTATAAAGAGCAGAAATAAGAATATAGTCACATTGACTAGAATTTTCATTGTTTTCATACCTAGAATTTCTTGATCTTTTTTGAGGACAATGACCTTCTTCATAGTCATCTGGAGTCACATATATTCTCCTTATATCATCCCTTATTCTTATATAATCTCATATTCTTCGATAATCATTTATTTTTCTATCATTGTACCTGTTGTTTTAGCCTTGGTTGGATCTTGGAGCATCTCTCTTTCTCAGACAGGCTCAGGCATAATGACCATACTTGTGGCAGTTGAAGCATTCAAGTTGAGCCCTGTCTTTTCTCAATATTATCTTGGATGATTTCGATTCAGGAGAGAAATTTATTGAATTGGATGGTCTCCATCTACCTTTCCTCTTCTTATATTGAGTAAAAAATTCAGATGGTTCTCCCTCTTCATGCTTTTCAATCCTTCCTCGAGCAATCGTCCTGGTTTTCTCTTGAGTGCATTGTCCAACGAGCTCATAAAATGTCGGAAGTCTATTATTGTTTCTTATAGTATTAATGAAGGTTTCCAAAATAGGAGGAAGACCTTAAAGAGTGATCATCACCAACTCTCTATAAGATATAATATCATCAAAAATTTGTAGTTGCTCCATGAGTTTAGATACACTCATGATGTAGGATTGCACAAATTCTCTCTTATTCATTTTCAATTCCTACAAATTATTCATCAAGGGGAGGATATGATTCAAATTTTTTACATGATACATCCCAACAAACTTATCATAAATGTATTTATAACTCTTCAAATTACCAATATAAACAGGTACATGATCTTGCAAACCATAAATTAGTTTATTATGATTGAGGTCACCTTTCTTGTACCTAGACTTGATAGAAATAGAAGCATTGACCAGAGGCTCAGGAACCTTTCCTTGCACATATTTTAAAATATTTTTGTCATCTAATATAACTTACAACCTAATTTTACTGCAATAAAGTTAGATGAGTCACTCAAGTTATCATTATCCTTGAAGTAAGAGGTAAACACTTGACCAAATCAAATAGGCTCCTTCAACTTATTTCAAGAATGATTGCTCTTATCTCTTGCCTCTTTGGTCTTGTCTCCACCTTAGCTTTGATACCATGTTAATTTTCCACTGTTCTAGTTTGTTACAATTAATTTAGACCAAAGTTTATCTTTAATTAGCAATCTTTAAACACAATTCAATCTTCCAATGATTAATATCAATTGTAGATAGAACATACAATGCAATGAAAAATAAGAGACAAATAAGAGACACTAGGATTGGTCAAAGACCAGGGAAAAACACAATAAGGGGGAAAACCATTTGAAATTCTTCTTCTTATTAGGTTGTCATAAAATGTTCAACAAAGAGAGAGTATAATGTTCCAATTCACCAATCACAATATTATCCAACAAAACCAACAAAATAATGTATAAGAGATAATCCTAATAGAAATATTTGATTCAATTCAGAGTTTCAAAGCCTGCGGTGAACAATCCAAATATGTGATCAACTATCAAAAATACCCTAGGTCACAACTGCATGGAGCTAGTGACCATGCATGCGGCTGAAGCTCTTCAGCCACAAAGATCACCCTAACCAGTGAGTGGCTACAATCGAGAATTCCATGTTCCAACACTGTGACTCCAGATCAAATTTCTTTCTTCACACGTGGGAGCTCGGACCTTGTAATTTTGGACTTGTACGAACCAAATTCGCAAACCAATCTCAAACCCGTGCAAATAAATCCAAAGAAGAGAGAAGAAGAAGATGCTTGATGTTGATGTCCAAATGAGGTTCACTTGACTTGTATTTATATGCTTCCAAGGGTGCCCAATTTCTCTTTAAGGCCAACCTGTACTTTTTTGTACATGTGGATTTCCATATTAAATATAAATTTTTCCTGAACCAAATTAAATTATTCCAAGGGATAGGAGGGGTCTTTCTTGATGAGGAAGGTTGCCGAAAGGAGGGAATTTTTCTGTGAGATGCCAACTTAACAGTTTGTAGGGAACGACGTTGTAGGGAAGATGGTGGCCAACTTACAAAAGTATGTGTATTGGTCCAAGATGCAAGAAGAGGTAGCTAGGTTCATAAGAGGATGCATGATTTATTATACCAGGAAGTCTAGTAACGGGAAATATGGTCTATATCATCCCTTACCTAAACCCATTCATCCTTGGTTAAATATTTCCATGGAATTTATGGGAGGTTTACCTACATCGAATAAGGGACATGACTACTTGTTCATGGTAGTTGATAGGTTCAAAAATATGTGTGTTATAATTCCCTATAAAAAGGCCATCAATGGGAATGAAGCAACAAAATTGTTCTTTGGACAAGTCTGAATGCACTTTCGGATACCAAGGAGCATTATTTTAGATAGGGACACAATATTTATTAGTGCATTTTGGACTATGTTGTGGGAGAATATGGATATGAATTTAGTGCTCTATACAACATTCCATCCACAAATAGATGGAAAAACATAAGTGGTCAACAGGTTTTCCAGTGAAACTTTTGAGGGGATATAATCAGAAGCATCCAAAGACATAAGATGAAAATCGTATACATACAACACTCTTATATTATAGCAGCCCAAACTTCTACTGATAAGTCCCAATTTTAAACTTGTTTTGGATATTTTCTACCTTCACCTTTGGATTTTTCATATGGGAAACAAGGATGACCGAAGGAGGATCTTATAGGGGATGCTTCAAGAACAAAAAAAATTCCAGAGAAGGTAAGGAAATCTATATATAGGTACAAGAAACACTGCAAAATTCATAGGAAAAATACAAAGCTATGCATGATCAACATAGGAAAAATAAGTCATTTAAGGTGGGAGATAGAGCATGGTTACAATTGAACATAGAGAGGCTAAAGGGTCTAGGTAAGAAATCAAGGGTCTACGATATGGTCCCTTCAAGATACTAGAGAAGGTGGGATATAACACCTGTAGACTCATTATACCCCCATACATGCACATTTACTCAATGGCGAATGCAGATAATTTGAAACTCTATGATGCTTCCATTCTATATCAAAAATAGGAACATGTCCCACCTTCTATAGAGGATTTAGCACCAAATTCTTAGGTAGAGCTAAAAAAGGATATGTTTTTGTAAAAGGTCAAAAAATACAAGATATGAGAAACATGACCTTTGGCATATTGGGTTGAAATAAGAACTTCTAGGAAAAGCTAAATGGTACACTTGAGAGAAGGTGGAGGGAAAATTTCTTCACCTCATTTAGTAGAAGATTTTGGGAACCAAAATCATCCTAAAATGGGGGTGCGACCCAGATTGGATCATTGTATTATTTTTCATCCATCTCGATGCTTCCAGAGTGAAAAATGGAGTAATCATCTAACAAAACCTTCTGTAAGCATCTTGAGGCACAAAATATAATTTTTTAGGGGGGGACAACTTTTCCATTTAAGCATTTCACCCCTTATCTCTATTACACACACAAATAAATTTCTAATGGTGCAAGAATCGCCTCAATCTACGTTCGTATGCAAAATTTATGCCACCCAAAAGTTTACCTTCCTATTTTTACCACCATGATTCAAGAGGAAGGAGTCGAACTTAGCCACTAGTAGGTTATCAGACTGTGTTATATCTGGGCCAGTAGGAGGTAAAGGGGTTCCATTTTATTCTAGTGCAGTTTTGTTCCATAAATGAGCAGAGTAGCCAAGAGTGGAATGAGGGGAGAAAAAAGAGATGGTTTGTGCACTGTAGCAACCCATGGACCACAAGTATCACTTCTTTGTACTTGCATCCATTTCCATTCGAAGAAAGAGAGATCAGAGTAGTCTCATATTCTAGCTGTGTTTTCTCTCTAAAGAATTTTCCATATCATATCTTGTGTTATTGTGGTTTTTGTTTGATTTTTATATTTATTCTATATTTTATACATAATTATAATTTGCATTTATACACAATAAACAATAAGTAAGAGATCTAAAAATCTAATAAAAAATAAATTCTCATAATATACATTTCAGATTTTTTAATATATTTAAGTAGATCCACGATAATAAATTGTTTAATAAATATCCACGATAGTTTCTGGATCAATTTTATAAGTTTTGACATGATTATGATTTGATGTATACAACTTATTATAACCGACCGACATTTTAAATGCATGTAATGGATAGTTATAATGGTTATTCTAAATGTTTCTTTTCAACACCACAATTCAAGATATCAAACTCACATTCTTTTCAACACCACAGTTCAATATATCAAATTTACATTATTGTTGGCATCAACGCTTGGGTTAATTTGTTTATATCGCTTTAGGTTGATACTTGTGCTTACTTGAAATGTCGAGATAATGAGTTGAAATGTGAATAGATTGGTGACTAAAGGTAATGTTAATGGATTCGTGACTAAAGGTGTTAGCCATGTTAATGCATTGGATATGAACAATTAATGTATTTTTAAAATTTGGTTTTTGGTTTCATTAATGAGTAATTATTAAAAGGGTGACCTAAACATTTAATAGCTCATTCTTTGGCATTTGAGTGTCCAAATGTATTTTAATAATACACTAGTGCATTGAATTTGTATGGTCATTTCTTTGAGTTAATTTTCTTTTATTTGATGACTTTTAGTGGAAGGTTGGTTTCATTCCTATTGATCTTCCTTCGTTACATTTCATTTGTATTTTCCCAAGATTGAGAGCTTTAAGCTTGAATCATGCAATTTTTCAATTAATGTTGTACCTATTATTTATTGGGAGTGTTAGGTAATTATCTGAAGGTGTCATTAAAATTTCTTGTACTTGTTACATGAACCATTTTATTTTTGGGTTTGTTCTATTTCATTTGATTTCATTTAGGTAAATTTTTAGTAGGTATTTGGTGTGACTGTGAGTTCAACTAGGATTTAATCTATTTGGTTCTTCACAATGAATTGAGGTAGACATTGTTTCCTAATTGACTAGAATTTCATGGGATATTTTTAGGACTATACATGAATTATTTGATTTGTTGTTTGTGGTTTCTCGTTGAGACATGACTTTCTATTTCTTAATTTTTTTTTTACTTTGAAATCCATCCTTCAAGATACTTACTAATGTTATTATTTTGAGAGTCATTTTGAAACCTTGCCATTAAATGCCAACTTTGTAAATCATCACTAACTCATGCATTCATGATTTAAATATGTTTTTAGGTTTGACTTAAGTTATTTTTGTCTTATTTTGATAATAAGTAATTGAGTATCATACCAAGTTTCTACTGTAAACGACTGGCTCAATTTTATAATCCCTTTATGTTTTTTCATTATTTGGATAACTCATGGTTGGATGAAATTTCAGGTTGCTTCAAACTTTCACATTATAATGCTACCCTAGCTCGAACTCATACATTCTTAGAACATTTATACTATACTTTCGAAACTTGCTTTCATCTATTTGAAAACCAAATTAATTGGCCATTTAACATTATAATTCGGGATATATATATATATATATATATATATATATATATAATATCTTTTATTTTTATCTTTAGTAATTTATATATATAATAAAATCCATGTTTTCCATTTTGCTTATATTTTGATTCTTTCATCTTGATGTCATCATATATTAACTCGGGGGTGACATTTATATTAGTTTTTATGGTTGGGTGGAAAATTTCTTCTATGTAGGAAATTTCTTAGATTATATTTTCTATTTTATCAATCTACAATTGAATGTTATTTATTTATTGCTATGAATGTATACCTATTTTACATGTTGTGCATGACCAACATAGATCCATTTTAATTCTAGATCTAGAAAGCAGCAAGAGGGATGAAATATCTCAAGATGCATACTTCTTTTTGAGTGCAAAACACGAGGTAATATTTACACCTCGAGAGATTTAATTCCTCTCAGCAATTGATAGATCTCGAATTAAGATAGATCTATACTGGTCCTTAATAATATTATTTATAACTATATAAATTTCATATATCTATATATAGAAATATTCTTATTTTTTAATTTTATTGAAATTATGATAATACATATAGTTATATATATACACACTTGACATTTGTATTTGACATGTTTTATAAATTTTTTAATTAATTTTGTTTGTTAGGTAATGCGAGTCCTAATATGAATGACACACCGAGCTTGTGGCTTGAGTAACCGCGACCCTTAGGCATCTAATATGTCAAAATCACCCATGGATCATACATGGCCTCGACCACACCAACCCTTCACATGACTATATTTTTTCCCTTGGCGTTTCAAACCAGTGACCTTATCATCATTGATATGAAATGATTGCTAGTTAATGCTGTGTTAGTATAATTTCTAGATATCAAATTCTCTTTTCTTTGGTTTGCTTATTCATCAAGAGTTTGCCTATGAGCATGTGATTGTTTAACCATTTAAACTTGGTGAAATTTTGTGTTTTTCATAAAATTAAAAGAATAATTTTAAATGAATGAAAAAAGAAAATATAAACACAAAAAACACACATAATAGAGCTCAATACATAATTTTTTGATGAAGGAGTTCACCCCTCCTGGGCTATATCTCCTTGGTCCAACTTCATAGTGTGGGTCTTTGTGTTAGCTTCAAGTGTTCTCAAATTTCTTTTACAAGCTTCAAATGTTATTGGAACCTACTCCAATGAGTTTAAAACATCAAAATCTCCCAGAAATGACTGTTTGTTTGCTCAATTTGGACTCTGGATGCTCTGGAAATTCCCCCAACACCTTGTGGTCCTAGCCTTCAAAAATATTCAAATGCAGAAAAACACCTGTAGATGACCTTTTCTGCCTTTGCAACCTGCTTCATTGAGTTCTTAGCATGTCAATTAGTCAAGAATGCCTCTTTCTGAGCTCTGTTTGTGTGATAATATTAGATCTACTAAACTATCTATCTATCTAAGAAATCAACAACATATAAACATATAAATAAGAACATAAAGAGAACAAGGAAAAATAATACAACAGATATACATGGTTCACTCAATTGGGTTACGTCCACGGGAAGGTTGTCTTCTATTATCTCTATAAATATCCTGCAAGCTTACAAAGAGAGCAACTACAAATAACTCGATACAAATAACAGTATGAGCACAAGATGAGATGTGATCCATTTCAAAAAGGCTCCCTTGAACCTATTATATACCTAGAGACGTGGAGGAATTACTCTCACATATGAATGTGGGATAATATAATTCTCCAAAATAACACCTCTTTATCTAATAAGTGGGTACAAGAGTATACTATGCCATAATGAATATGGGATATAATGTGTTACTCTTTTACATAAGATTATATTCAACTTAAAACATAATACAAAGACATTATTACCTTCCAAGGAATATAATATATTCCAACACTCCCCCTTAATAATGGATGGGAGAAGGTCCCATCCTAACACTAAGGAAGGAAGGAGTCATTACTACTCCTCCTTGATGACAACTTCCCTCGTCCCAAGCAAAGAACGAAGATACACATACTTCGCTTCTGTCAAGGATTTGGTGAATATATCGACTGCCTACTGCTCGGTAGGACAATACTCTAGAGAAATAATACCATCAGCAACAAGAAATCGAATATAATGAGAATCAAAGTCGAGATGCTTCGTTTTGGAGTGATATACCAGATTGTAAGCAAGCTAAATTGCACCCTGATTGTCACATTTCAACATGGTGGACGATTTCGGAACCAGACCAAGCTCGGTAAGAACATGCTGTAACCAAACGACTTCTCTAGCTGATTCTTTGGCTGCTCTATACTCTGCTTCACAGGAAGATAAAGAAAGAGTCTTCAACGTATTGCTGGACCAAGAGATCAGACCTGAACCAAGTTGAAATATGTAACAAAAAGTTGACCATTGATCAGAATTGTCACTTGCCCTATCAGAATATGTATAACTAGAGAGTAAAATTGTAGCACTGCTCAAATAAAATACACCATAATGCAATGTCCCTTGTAAATATCGTAGAATTCTCTTGGCTGCCTGCCAATGAATTTCATGAGGTTGCTACATGAACCGAGAAATCATACTGATGGAAAAAGAGAGATCTGGTCTACTGTGAGTTAAAAATATTAAACTTCCAACGAGTTGACGATAACGAGTAGCATCAACTAGTGGAGTGGTATACTTAATTGTTAACTTTACACCGGATTGAAATGGTGTAGGAGCAGGTTTAAAATTACTCATATGGAAATGAGCCAATAGATATGTCACATGCTTAGGCTGAGAGAGAAAAATACCGTCGGCCATATGCCATATTTGAAGATCCAAGAGATATTGCAATGTACCGAGATTTGTCATCTCAAACTACTTCTGAAGAGAAATTTTCATATCTTGAATTAATACAAGCTGACTTCCAGTGATAATTATATCATCCACATATAAAACAATAATGAGGACATTATCACCAATGTTCTTAACATACATATTTGGATCAAAGATACAACGCTTAAAACCATTATTAAAGAAATATGCATCAATTTTATCATACCAAGCCCTAGAGGCTTGTTTGAGACCATATAATGATTTGTGTAATTCACATACTAAACTTGAGGATTCAACTGAAATAAAACCTGGAGTCTGTTTCATATAAATTTCTTCAGTAAGATCACCATTTAAAAATGCACTTTTAACATCCATTTGATGAATTTCCCACTTAAAAGATGCAGCAAGTGATAAAATGGTTCTTATTGTGTTCATTTTAGAAAAATGAGCAAATGTTTCATTATAATCAATATCTTCAATTTGATTAAAGCCTTTGGAAACTAATATAGCTTTATAATTTTCGATCTATCCTTCTACAGTGAACTTAGTTTTATAAACCCATTTACAACCAACTAAATTCTTTCCTAAAGGAAGAGGAACAAGAGACCAAGTATTGTTTCTCAAAAGAGATTCATATTCAATAGACATAGCTTGTTCCTAATAAGGATTACCCTTAGCTTGAGCATAAGTAGCAGGATCATCTATGGCAAAAACATGGTCATAAGAGAAAATTTAGATCTAGTTCGACGAGTGTCAGAAGGATTTCCGACCTCACTACTTGCAGATTCAAGGGTTTTCCGAACCCAAATAGGAAGAATAGAAGGAACATGAGTCACTTCAGGAGATTCATGAGTTTCAGGTGGAATACTTGAGGGAGAGGAAGAATCAATATGAGTAAGAGGCACAAAACTAGAAGGATTAATAGGAACATGTGTAACATGTGGTATTGGTAAGTTCAGGGTAACATGAGTTTCTACAGACTCAGGTGAGGAAGAGACTTCATGAAATTGAACATCCCTTATGATTATGAAACTTTGATTAGAAGGAAACAAAAACCTGTAAGCCTTGTAATTCTCATAACCAATGAAGATACACTTGTGAGATTTGGGTTCTAACTTTTTCCGTTTTTCATTAGGAATATGAGCCCAACATTCATAACCAAACACCTTAAAATTACTAATATCCAGTTTACGTCCATTCCATTTTTCCTCAGGGGTAACATGCTTAAAAGCTTTAGTAGGAACTCTATTTAAAATAAAATTAACACAACAGATGGCTTCAACCCAAAATTTCGTATGCAGTCCTTTAGAATAAAGCATACATCTTAAGCCATTTCAACTAAAGTTCTGTTTTCCCTTTCAACAATACCATTTTGTTGAGGTGTGTAAGAAACAGTCTTTTGATGTTGAATACCATGTTTAGATAAATATGGATCAAATTATTTCTTAACAAATTCCCCCCCATTATCAGATCGCAAAGTTTTAATACCCTTACCAAATGCATTTTCAACCATGGATTTAAATTCTTGAAATTTAACAAATGTTTCACTTTTATTTTTCAAAAAATAAACTCAAGATTTTCTACTAAAGTCATCAATAAAGGTTAGAAAATAAACTGCATGGGATATTGAAGGAACTTCAAGAGGACCACATATATCACTATGAATTAATTGCAAAGGTTATTTAGCACACCAAGATTTACCTTTTTCAAACATTTCTCTATGATGTTTACCAATAACACATCCTTCACAAACACCAGTAGTAGAAGAAATATTAGGCAAACCATGAACCATTTTAGTTAGTATTTGAATTTTACCATAATTCAAGTGACCCAATATTTCATGCGATAATTTTCTTAGTTCATCAACATGATAAGCATAGGAATAAAAGGGTTGTCTCTTAGTTGAATTAAAACTTGCACATTTATATAAACTAGCTGTATGATCAACAGGGCCAGGGGAAACTACTTTGTAATTTTGGTTGATATCTTTAAGAACATATTTATCGGGCCAAGCTTCAAATTTAAAACCTTTATCACATGCACGATAAATAGAAAGTAAGTTGATGGGCATGTTTTGAACATGAAAAACATCTTCCAATTGACCATTAGCAACATTAATATTACCAGAACCAATTACGGAAAGTTTTTTACCTTCACCAATAGAAACTTTCTGAGATGAGTGCTTATTAGTGTCATAAGATGTAAATAAAGAAGCATTATCAATCATATGTTTATAAGCACCAGAATCCATTATCCATTACACATTAGAAGAAGAATTATTATATGAAACAATAGATGCACATAAAGCTACTTGAGATTCATTAGAATTTTTCTTGTTTAAACGTTTCACTTTAAAGCAATTCTTTTCACGATGGTTAGTTTTACCACAATGCTTACAAGGATCATACACCTTTTTTTTCTTACTAGTTTCATGATGTGCATGAGAAGCATGACCATTATTATTAGTATGATTAGAAGTGTGTGAACAAGAGCCTTTGGCATTATTAAAAGTTTTCTTAGGATTTTTATTATGTGCCATAAGAGCTTTATTAGGTGAAACTTGTCCTGAAGCAATCAACCTTTCTTGATCATTTATCAACCCTTTACAGAAATCATCAAAAGTAGGTTTCATTGTACTTCGATACAATTCAAGAGCCCTATTCCTAGTTTGGATAAACATGTCAAAAAAAGATGGCAATTTTTGTTCTACAAGAATGATAAGAGCAGTGTCTGTCTTCTTGTAATATTTACCACAATTATTTAACTTTTCATTTAAGGTTTTCAATTCAGCAATATATAATTCTACACTATCCAAATTAGTAGGATCTAGCTCATGAATCTTCTTTTCAATGTAATAAGAAGAAACATCATCAGATTTATCAAATAAAGAGGCAATAATTTCCCATACCTCAACCGAACTGCCTTTTGCCTCAATACTTACCTAAAGACTATCTGAAACCGTTTGATCAATGAGCCCTCTTGCTTGATCAAACTTTTCTTCGCATTTAATCTAGGCTTGAGAATATGTAGGTTTCTTTTGTTCACCATTAATCAACCTCCATAGATTCTTACTCCCGAGAACATCAATCATTTTCCTTTTCCATGCAAGATAATTAGAGATGACAAGTTCAGGAACAAAAGCTACTTTTGAAGTCATAATGATAGAATTTTTGACAATAAACATAAACCCAAATGCAAGAAATGATAAGAGAAAAAGTGGATGGAAAACTGTAAATTTCTGCAGTTCGTTTGCCGTCACCAAAAAACCTGAAAAACCTACCAATCGTAAATCAACGATAAATTTGCTTTCGGGACTCCGTTTGAGCTGATTTATTTTTTGAAATTGGGTAGCTCGATGAGATAAACCCAAATATCTACTCTTTTCTAGGAAATTCTGCACAAAAGGCAACAAATCAGATAGAAGTGTTAGGTGGAAAAACAAAAAACACTCAATGATTCTCCAAATGCTTATTATAACCAGTTTTCGGAAATGGTGTAGCCACTTTGCATCCAATTAGGAGCACGAAATTCTGATTTGAACCCTCAGTTTGCCAATATTTCGCCCCATAAAAAAACAAAAACTACCGTAACTGCTGTAACTCAATATTACAACCAGAAGATAGATATCCTTGAGGAGGATTCATAAAACATATAGATCTTACAGAAAAACAATCAAGAACCCCTTGAAAATCCAAAAACATATAGATCTTACAGAAAAACAATCAAGAGCCCCTTGAAAACAAATCTGTAAAAAAAGCTACATAACAAAGTTAGGGTTATGAGAAAAAAAATCTCAAATATGTAGAATCATGCCCAAATCTGAAGAGAAGCCCAATGGCTACTAGATAGAAAGAAAATATATAAAAAATGAGTTCCCAGATAATAAAAAATGAAGATACATGTCGATGGTTAAATTAAAAGAAGATGTTAGATCATAGTAACTATGGCTCTGATACCATGTGAGACTATTAGATCTACTAAAATAGCTATCTATCTAAGAAACCAACAACATATCAACATATAAATAAGAAGAGAAAGAGAAAAAGGAAAAATAATGCAACAGATATACATGGTTCACCCAATTGGGCCACCTCCACGAGAAGCTTGTCTTCTATTATCTCCAGAAATGTCTATGGGAAGGTTGTCTTCTGTTATCTCCAGAAATCTCCTGCAACCTTACAAAGAGAGCAACTACAAATAACCCGATAGAAATAACAATATGAGCACAAGATGAGATGTTATCCATTTCAAAAAGGCTCCCTTGACCCTATTATATACCCAGAGATGTGGAGGAATTACTCTCACATATTGAATGTGGCATAATATAATTCTCCAAAATAACACCTCTTTAAATAATAAGTGGGTACAAGAGTATACTATGCCATAATGAATATGGGATATAATGTGTTACTCTTTTCCATAAGATTGTATTCAACTTCCGACATAATACAAAGACATTATTACCTTCCAAGGAATATAATATATTCCAACAGTAGCAAAAACTGTATTTCCATCAATTTCTCCACTAATTTTGGGGAGACTGCCAGTTAAAAATCCAAAAATAGCAAAGCTTCCAGTTTTGGCGCGTTCCCTAAAAGTCCGCCAGATTAATCGCGTATTAATTAGGATATAAGCGCAATTAAATGATAAGGTAAGCACTATTTTATTGTTAAGCGCTCTTAGGGCTAATGGAAGATTAATCGTGGCTTAACCATGTTTCACCATTATTTAAGAAGGTTTAATTATTTTCCGCCATTTGATTGTCATGCCAACTGGTTCTTGGTGTATGGACACATGGGAGGGGGTGGACCCCTGTTGGGTGCAGGGATTATACTTAAGAAAAATCCTCAACACTTAATTTGTCAACCCGGGGGATCCGTAAACTTAGAGACGAAGCACAGGTAGTGCCAGAGATGGTATGAATATTCCTAATGTAAATCCCTACTTTCTTTAAAGGAAAGATTGCAGAATCAAATTAAAGAGAGAAAAAGGCAACTTGAACCATCAAAATAATCTAATACTGGAACAAGAAAGAATGCATTTGCAAGAGGGAATTAAAGATAAAATGGCAATCACTCTAGCTAATTATTGTTTAAATACCGAGTGTGTATTTTTCTTTAGCAAAGACACATAGCAGTCTCATCAGATGGGCCCTTAAACCTGCTCCTTTAGATATTTTCTTCTTGCACTAATCTGTCCAGCACTATCGTAGTCTGCTTGCACTAATGCAGGAACAAAGATTTATGCAGAAGATAGAGATGGTGTCTTTACTAAAAGATTTTACTTCATGCAAGGGATTGAACTTTTCCAGGTTCAAAGCACTCAAATCCCGTGGCAAGAAACTAGTTCTTGCACTGGATCAGAGCTTCCTGCACTTAGCATTTAATTCTTAAAATGAGTGCTTAATTATTGCAAGTGCTGTTATAATGTTAAATCGAATTGCACACGTAAAAAGTGAATGTTTCCAATCTTAACAGAGTGCAGGAATAAATAAACAATAAATTTACATTTATCTTGTCATAAGCATTTAATGAAAGAAAGAAGATTGCGGGAAGTAGACTAAGAAAGCTTGCTGCATCACACCAACATGCACTAGTGCAGGTTCATTTATCCTGCTTGGACCAGGCCAAGAAAACCAATCAAACAGAATTGCAGAAAGGGAAATATCACACCAACATGCACTAGTGCAGGGTTATTTCTCCTGCTTGGACCAGGTGGAGGAAAACCAATCTGAAATAAAGTGCAGGGAAGGAAAGTGCAGGAAAAGGAAATTTATCTACTTCACACAATGGATCCGCTTTCACTCAGACAAGAATGCATGTGCTTGAAATTAAATCACACTTGAAAATACAAACACAAATTACAGGAAAAAAGGAAATGGGGTAAACGTGCTGGGTTGGCTGGGCCCTAGCCAACCAACACGTTTCCCTTTTAAATAAAAACGCTACTCAGTACCTTAATCAATTCAGAAGCTCAAAACATAGAAATGCAATTTGTGAAACATGAGGCAGAGATTCCTTTTTATTTATTCACTGAGGCAAGTACATATGTTAATGCATCGTCCAGCCCATATTTGGGCGATAACAAAATACAACGACCTGCTACCGCCTCTCTGGCTGTGTTTATGTTCTCTTCTGTTATCAAAAATTCACCCCCTAGTCCTATTTACATTCTACATTATATAGACCTTTGGCCAAAGGCCAAAATAGATCATTTAACCGATTACATAACCAAATGCAGAATTTAGCTTTTCGGTCTTCAAAATTAGACAGTTAGCAGAACTGGCCGTAGCTAATCTCCAGCTTTCGCCTTTCACGGATTCGGTCTCGGCTGCCTTTGGATCACTCTGCTGTCATGGCTGAAGCGGCTCAAGACGAGGCGGTGATCAAGGAGGTTCAGATCTGCTGCAAGGATTTGCTGTGCTGGCAATGGTGCAAGATCCGATCCTCCACTAGGATCAGTGGTCACGGTAAGTACTTTAACCACCAAATAAACATTGGAGATATTGATAAGTTACAAAGAGTGATTAAAAGTAAGAAATCATGTAATAAATAATTAATAAATTCTAAGTTGAATTGAAAATATGAAAAATAAAGTTTACACGAAATATGTCACCGTGCTTGGACTGGTGCAAGATGAGGGTGCATAAAAGAGGTAAAACAGAGGTAAATGGTTATGATTTAGGAAGTGGAAAATGGAAAAAAGAGAGCAAATTAGGGGGTTAAAATCCTCCCATCCCTAAGCTGTTGTGTGTCCTCACACAACTCTTTACCTTTGCAAGAAACCTTAAAAAATTTGTGCATTCCAACTCAATCCTGCTCTGACATACTGACATCAGCCTGCAATGTTTCAAAATTCTTCTTTCTGATGTTCTTTAGTTTCTTTGTCACCCTTTTAAGTCGCTTGAAACATTGCGCAGCTCGGTACTTCCAAACTCTAACATATCCTTTCTTTTTCTAGATCTCTGCAGTTAATTCTTCTTTACTCTGTTCTTTATCCTCCTCCGCTTTGGCTATGAGCTGTTCTAAGTTCTACACTTGAAGCTCTAGTTTATCTATCCGAGCAGCAGGAGTTACCAAATATTCTGTCTCGACAGGGGCTGTGTCTTCCTCAGGGAACTTAGTATCCCTCATGGTTTCAGCAAATTCTTCTTCCTTTTCTTCTTCTTCTTCCGGTTCTTCTTCTTCCTCTAGTTCTTTTTCTTCTTCTTCTTTGGAGATGGGGCCCTTTCTTCTATTGATTTTCCGGGTCATTTCCTTTTTGAATTGGTGCAAGAAGGACTCCCCTTTTCATTCTTACTCGGACCCTTAATTGTGTTGGCGGGGTCCTCTGTCTCCTTTCGAGCAACTTTATTTTTATGTAGCTGTTTTAACAACGCTTCCTAGGTCATGCCTTTAATTTCTAAATGTTTTTGGACCAAAATTTTTATCAGACCGTGGTGATATAATTTATTGTCGGCCTGGTCTGCTCGTGCGTCCCTCACACCTTTGGCCATTTTTTCCAAGCTCTTAAGAAAAAAATAGGGAAATCAATCCTCCACCGGACGTGCCGGCCGCCTTCGAAATGCTGCAACATCCTAAAATGGTACACAAAAGTGAGGGAGTACCTTCCCTCATAGGTTACGAATTTCTGTAGGATGGAAAGGAGGTTCCGCCACTATCCCAGCAGGGCGCTGGGCGTAATTCCTTTCTTCTAATCTACCTTCATGTTCCTGTCGACGACGAACCGCTGCCATCGATTCCTTTCTAGTTTCTGATTTTTAAACCACTGCTCACCAGTATTTTCCAAGCCTGTAGCTGCTGCTATAAACTCTTCTGTAACCTTAAATTTTAGAGGCCCAATTTTTACTCGGCCATTTTTGAAACTTCTGGCAAACTGTAGGGCCACTTCATGGTCGTGCCCGTCAAACTTTTGCAAGAATTGAAGAAAGCCTGAGTCTTGCAATAGTGCAAGACTATTGCGAAACTTAGCAGTCTGTTCTACCATACTGAGAGATGATGGTTCGCTTCGAACAGGCGGCATCACTGCTTAACGGTTATGAACAGTCAAGAATTTACATGCAACACCGGGAAAATTGGTTCTTATAGATAGGGATGCAACTGTCCACCATCCCTTCCATCTTATCAC
Organism: Pinus albicaulis; assembly: GCA_034641835.2. Taxonomy (NCBI): domain Eukaryota; kingdom Viridiplantae; phylum Streptophyta; class Pinopsida; order Pinales; family Pinaceae; genus Pinus; species Pinus albicaulis. The sequence goes on from CM076582.1 coordinate 951,326,287, forward strand.
GCATTCATTCCACTGAAATAGCCGTGAATACGCGACATCTTTGAGGTCATGTCGGATTGGTACTTGTGGCGGCGTTTTTAACGGCTAGGTGAGGTAATGATTACGAGTGAAGGACATCTAGGATTATGGCGGAAAGGGAAATTAAACATTTCCGCACTCCTTCATAATTCAAAAAAGAACTTTAGAATTTATTAAAAAATAATCATGATTCTTAACTTAAAAACACCTTGTACTTTAAATAATTTTCTCCTAGTTAATATGATAGCACAAGTACTCATCGAATAAGTGAAAGGACTTCTTATAACTTCATGATGACCACTTTCGTATGCTGTGAAAATAACAAATTGTACTATGTTTTTGATAGGGTGCATGCTTGCAGTGGTCTGCTTGCACTGCTTAAATTATGCTATTTTTCTGGTACCATTATGCTTGCATTATTATATAGGACAACATGCTTGCACTAGTGCAAGCATAATATCTGAAAAAAGAACAGGGAATTTAAGTAAAATATAGGTTGGACTTTCAACATGGCTTCCTCAACTTTTACTGGAAATTTGCTTCGCCCTTTCTTGATGCTTCAGAGCATATCCTTTTGCTCTTTGTGAACGAGACTTTGCAATGAATTCATGAGGGAACAAAGAAGTGGGAAAAGGGAAATTTCAGAATGGGAAGGAATTTTGTTACAGGGATTCTTGGAATAGTACCACAAGAGGGGATAAACAGAAGTGGGATAGGGAAAAAAAATTTCAAGGGTAAAGTGGGATTTTTACGAAACGAACAGGGTAAATTTAGAAGAATATGGGAAGGTTAATCATTCTGGAATTAAGAAGAAAACTGAGGGAATATTAAGAAAGTGGAATATGAAGAAAGGTAGAATTTTTTTTGGAAGGTCTGCCTGCACTGGTGCAAGAAAAATAACTGCAGCGAGAATTAAGCGTTACTTGAATAAAAAAATATCCATGCTAATTACCCCAATTGTATAAAGGTTGGTTCTGTTGAACCTGCTTTTACTTGGTGGTCGCTAGCATATCTAAAGATCAAGAAACATTCTCTTTTTATTAGAAATTTTTGATCTTCCTGCCAGCAAGCTGCTTTTCAAGTTGATCCTTCTGCAATCATGTCAGCGAAGTGATTTTCATAATTACAGGAAAATATTTTTTCTTTACTTTTTATTTAAATTTTTTTTCTTTTTTTTCTTTTTTTTTTAATTTTTTTAAGAAGAAGAAGAATTCATGTTTTCAAAAGGTTGGTATTACCATTCACCACTACCATCCCGAATTGCTGTTGGACTTGTTGTGTAAAATATTTCCTGGCAAGTGGCTGAAAATATTTCTTTAAATTGTGTTCATTTACCAAGAATACTGAATTTTGTCCATCAATAGTTTTAACTTCTACTGCTCCATTCTCGAATACTCGGATCACTTCATAAGGTCCCATCCATCGTGTATGGAACTTCCCTTTAAAAATTTTAAATCTAGAATCATAAAGGAGCACCCAATCACCTGGTTGGAATTGCTTTTTCTAAATAGACTTGTCATGCCACATTTTTCATTTTTGTTGAATTAGTATGTTCTGTTGAACAACATCCCTATGAAATTCATCTAACTCATTTAATTGGAGAAGACACTGTTTTGTGCCTCAGAGAGATCTAGTCCTAACTGAACTACAGTTTTGAAAGTTTTGATCTAGAATTCAATTGGTAACAGAACCTGTATGCCATATACCAGCTCATATGGTGTATGTTCCATGCTATTTCTCCAAGTGGTTCTGTATGCCCACAAAGCTTCTGGTAATCTTTTAGCCTAGTCTTTCTTATGCATATTTACTGTCTTTGTAAGAATGGACTCGATCACTTTGTTTGTGGATTCCCCCTGGCCATTTTCTTGCGCGTGATACAGCATGGATTTCCTGTGTCAGATCTTGTATTGCTCCATCACACCCTGTACCAGATTAGAAATAAATTGCGGACCATTTTCAAAAACAATTTCCCTAGGCACACCAAATCTAGTAAAGATTTCAGTAAAAAGAAAATCAACAATAACTTTTTCTGTAGCAAAGGAAGCAGCTTTAGCTTCTACCCATTTTGTAACAAAATCTGTACAAACCAAAATATGTTTTTTTACTTAATGACGTTGGATTTATTGGCCCTATAAAATCAATAGCCTATTTTTCAAATGGCTCAATCATAACTTGGGGGCATAAAGGCATTTCATCGATTTGGTTAGGCTGGCCCACTCGTTGACAGCTATCACATCGCTTGACATAATGTTTGGCATCCTTAAACAAGGAAGGCCAAAAGTAACCAACACGCAATACTTTATATGCAGTCCACTTATCGGCGAAGTGGCCTCCACAAGGTTCATCATGAGCAAATTTCAATATGTCAAACACTTCCTCTTCTCTTTCACATCTATGGATAATCATGTCTGGACCAGTGTAAAAGAGATCTCCTTGAATCCAGGAGTATGCAGCACTTTTCTGAATAATATTAAGCTTTTCACGAGCGGACAGGTGGGGTGGTGTTTTCCCAGTAACCAGGTAATTAGCAATGTCAGAATCTGTTGACATAGCAAAAATATGTTCATCCAGAAAATCATCATTAACAGGAGTTGCTTCACCAAGATTATCTAATCTAGAAATAAAATCTGCTACAACATTAGATTTTCCTAGTCTATCAACTATAGTAACATTAAATTCCTGCAATAATAGCAACCACCTAGTCCCTCTACCGCTAGTCAATGGTTTGTTCATCAAATATTTAATCACAGAATGATCAGTATGTACAAATACTTCATATCCTGTAATATAGTGCCTGAACTTATTAATTGCAAAAATTACAGCTAAAAATTCTTTCTCTGTAACTATATAATTTAATTCAGTGGAAGACAAATTCTTACTAATATAATAAATAACATAGGATTGCTTATTTTCCTCTTGTCCTAAAGCTGCGCCAATAGCCAAATCTGAAGCATTAGAGGAATTATGAAAAGGCAGGGACTAGTTAAGACCTCTCAAAACTGGTGCATGTACCAACTTTTTCTTCAATGTTTCAAAAGACTGTTGGCAAGCTGTGGACCAAGAAAATTCACTATCCTTAGCTAGAAGTCAGAAAAGAGGGGCAGCTATCGTAGAAAAATTTTCAATGAATCTTCTATAGTAACCAACATGTCCTAAAAAAACTCTTACTTCCCTTTGAGTTTTGGGTGCAGGAAAATGTAGAATGATTTCAATCTTTGTCGTATCAACCTGGATACCTTTACCAGAAATCAAATGGCCAAGTACCACTCCCGCTTTGCACATTAATCTACATTTCTTGTCACTCAAGGTGAGATGGGCTTCCTGACAATGAAGAAGTACTTTCTTGAGATTTTTAAGAGCTTCCTGAAAAGAATCACCAAACACAGAAAATCTATCCATATAAATTTCTACAATCTAGATGAGAAAAAATGGCCAGGATTTCCCTTTGAAAGGTAGCCGGGGCATTACATAAACCAAAGGGAAGCACTTTAAAAGAAAATTTACCCCATGGACATGTAAAAATAGTTTTATCCTGATCTTTGGGTGCAATCTGTATCTGGTTATAGCCACTGAAGCCATCCAAAAAGGAAAAATATTTCTTTCTTTCAAGGGTATCAAGCACCTGGTCAATGAAAGGGAGAGCGAAGTAATATTTCATAGTGGCTTTATTTAATTATCAATAATCAATACAAATACGTCATCTTCCATCTTTCTTAGGTACTAGCACTAATGGAGAGACCAAGTAAGTGTTGGAAATAGGATAGATAAAACCGACATCCAAGAGTTTCTGTATTTCTTCCTTCACAATATCTCTTAGAGCTGGATTCATTCACCTTTGGGTTTGTCTGATAGGTCGGGTTCCTTCCTGAATATAGATATGATGTGTACAAGTTTTGGGGGGAATACCCTTCATATATTCATAGCCCCAAGAAAAGGCACTAAGATGGTTTTGCGACAAATTCACAAGCTGCTCCTACTGAGATGAGTCCAAATCTGAACTAATATGCAAGGATTTACTAGGGCTAACCTCAACAAGAGTAGTGTCAGGCTCAAGATTACTCAAGGGAGTGGCCAAATGTAGCGGTACAGAAGAATGAGAATCATGATTATCTTGAAAATCTAGGCTGAAAATCTGGCTCAATGGCTCAAAATTAGGCATAGTGTCTAGATTATTCAGGAAATCTTGAATCTCATCTTCTTGTGAAGACCCAGTATAATGATGGATAAGGGAAATGGGTTGAGTCTCCTCATCACTGCTTTGATCCAACCATAAAGTATCTCGAAGGTCCTGAATGGATCTGGCAGGGGGGTATAAGGTAACTTTCTTCCTAGAATCTCCATGTGAAATATACATATCACTGGAACGACATCCAATATATGCATTAGCCGTAGCAAGCCATGGTCGACCCAAGATCAAGGGATGTCCTCCTACTGGGTTCTTTGGCTGAAGCACAATGAAATCAACAGGATATTCCCAAGAATCTAATGAGATGATCACATCGTCCAATACGCAGATCTATCTGCTAATTTTAGATCTATCTGCTAATTCAAGCACAGTGGGAGTAGGACGAAGATGAGATAACCGAAGTTGATCCATGGCTTGCTTAGTCATGACATTAATGGCTGCCCCCAGGTCTATAAGAACATTAGAGACAAGGACATTACCAATCTGAACTGAGACAACATGGTTTCCGGGATCAGTATATTTTTCCATAGACACACATTCCGTCATCAACTCTGCTGCCCTACCAACAAATTGAATGGTTTGGGTTTCCAATCTCTTCCTCCTGGGTTTCTTGAGACAGAGTTCCTTAATAATCTTGGTACAAATTGGGATCTCTTTAATGGCTTGAAGCAAAGGTATCTTAATGAAAAGATTCCGAAGCTCAGATGCCAAACTAGTCTCAGAAATAGGCTCACTTCTTTCCGTTACTAGCGTCTCTGGGAAGGGAGGCTGATTGGAAGAAGATGGCAAGGATTCAGAGGGTAAGGGCTGCTTAGTGACAACTTTCGGAGAATGGTTAAGAGTTTCCTCTTCTCCTTTCTCTTCAACAATCACTATAGGTTGCTTCTGATTTTCTGATGTTACAGTCCTTCTCGATCTTAATTGAATATCATGAACCCCAACTGGAATAGACTGGTACTCGAATGGTAAAGGTGGGTTTGTTACATAGATCATTTGCACTGCTTTATTATTGTTAGGATTGGGCATAGGTTGAGCAGGCAACTGAGGAGGTCGAAAGGGTGGAGGTAAAGGCAATGGTGGAGTAGACTGACTCAGAAGTTGAGGCATTGAATAAGGTGTATGCATAGATGGATATGACTGAATAGGTGGCTGGTAGGAATATGGAGAATGAGTTGGCCCTCTCCAACCTTGTTGCCATGGTTGAGAAGGTTTCCCATGCTGATATTGATTCCCATACTGCGACTGATGATTAGTGTTAGGATAAGAATATGCATGTGAATTATAACCAAGATAGTGTGGAGAAAATTCAGGAGCCATACCTATACCTACCTGAGGCCAATTCCTTCTTGCTCCCATAGCATACAAGTATTTAGCTTCAGGCTGTACCCTTGTAAATACAGCTTTAAGTCCTGGTATAGAGGGACATTTTTTTGTGACATGGTCTTCTGCACAAATAACACACTTATTAGTTTCTTTCAAATTAAGAGGACACTCTTTAGGAGGATGCTTGTCTCTACATTTAGGATAGAAAATACATAATGACTCTTGTTCCTTCATGAGTTTTTGCTGAAATTTTAAAGAGTCTAACTGTTTGGTAACAATATTCATTATATCAATTTTCATGTTTTCCATTTTATTTTCTAGTCCAATAATCATAGCATCAGTAGATTCAGTTTTTCTATTTCTATTTCGAATTCCTCTACTGGATCTATATTGATTTCTTAAAAATTTCCTACATAATTCACAAATTTGTTCAAAAGTTTGCTGAGAAATATCACCTTGTCCTAATAGATTCAAATTATTTCTAGCATTATCAGTAAGTCCTCTCAAGAACAAGGTTCGAATAGTACTGGGATCAAACTTAAGTTTCGACCTTTGTAAAATATACATAAATCTTTCTAAGTAATCTTCAAGAGTTTCATCATCGTCCTGTATGATTGTAAAAATTTCATCCTGCATGTCCCGAGTTTTTCAATATTCTTGATATTTAGACAAAAGTAATCTCTTCATTTGATCCCAAGAGGTTATAGTGTTTCCTCATTACCCCATAAACTAGCATAGAGCTGAGTCCTTGAGAGTAACAAGAAATAATCTTAACTTCTGAGCATCAGTTGAATAATCATAACTTCTACACAAAATATCAAACTCGAATAGAAAAGAGTCAGGATCTTCATGAAATTTACCATGGAAATGAGGGAGAGCTGATGGTGGAATATTTTTCATTTGCGCCACAGTATCAGGATCCACAATTGGAAACACAAAAGTGGATTGTTCTTCACTTACTTGGTTGTCACCAGTCCCTTCCAAATGATCTTCTTGGTCCACCATTGTTTCCCTTTTACTTGTACCGCTCTCAACAGGCTGATCCACACCTGAGCTGTTGTTCCCAGAATCTAGGTGGATTGTTCCTGCGTGATGGGTTTGAATTGGATTGAGCTTCCTGCTTACAGAAGGAGACCCAATATGAAAATTGTTTTCAGAATTATTTTGGCCCTTAGTGGGCTTCGAACCCTTACCTTTTCTAGGCATTCATTTCAAAGGAAAAAAAGAAAGAAAAAAAACAAACAACTTCTAAAAAATGCTGTCAGAAATAAATTAGCACTAGTAAAATTCCTTCAAAGAAGCTTTTCCAAACAATACTACAAAAATAAAGGAAAAATTACCTCTATTGTATAATCAGAAAATTCTTACCAAATCAAATCGCCTCCCCAGCAACGACGCCAAAATGTTGGGTGCAGGGATTATACTTAAGTAAACTCCTCAACACTTAATTTGTCAACCTGGGGGATCCGTAAACTTAGAGACGAAGCACAGGCAATGCCAGAGATGGTATGAATCTTCCTAATGTAAATCCCCACTTTCTTTAATGGAAATATTGCAAAATCAAATTAAAGAGAGAAAAAGGCAACTTGAACCATCAAAATAATCTAAGACTGGAACAAGAAAGAATGAATTTTCAAGAGGGAATTAAAGATAAAAAGGGAAATCACTCTAGCTGAATATTGTTTAACTACTGAGTGTGTATTTTTATTTAGTAGAGACACTTGGCAGTCTCATCATATGGGCCCTTAAACCTGCTCCTTTAGAGATTTTCTTCCTGCACTATCACAGTTTTCTTGCACTAGTGCAGGAACAGAGATTTATGGAGAAGGTAGAGATGGTGTCTTTACTAAAGGATTTTTACTTCAGGCAAGGGCTTGAACTTTTCCAGGTTCAAAGCACTCAGATCCCGTGGCAAGAAACTAGTTCTTGCACTGGATCAGAGCTTCCTGCACTTAGCATTTAATTCTTAAAATGAGTGCTTAATTATTGCAAGTGCTGTTATACTATTAAATAAAATTGCACACATAAAAAGTGAATGTTTCTGATCTTAACAGAGTGCAGGAATAAAGAAACAATCAATTTACATTTATCCCGTCATAAACATTTAATGAAAGAAATAAGATTGCGGGAAGTAGACTAAGAAAGCTTGCTACATCACACCAACATGCACTGGTGCAAGTTCATTTCTCCTGCTTGGACCAGGCCGAGAAAACCAATCAAACAGAATTGCAGAAAGGGAAATATCACACCAACGTGCACTGGTGCAGGGTTATTTCTCCTGATTAGACCAGGCGGAGGAAAACCAATCTAAAATAAAGTGCAGGGAAGGAAAGTGCAGGAAAAGGAAATTTATCTACTTCACACAACAGATCCGCTTTCACTCAGACATGAATGCATGTGCTTGAAATTAAATCACACTTGACAATACAAACACAAATTTCAGGAAAACATGAAATGGGGTAAACGTGCTGGGTTGGCTGGGCCCTAGCCAACCAACACGTTTCCCTTTTAAATAAAAATGATACTCAATACTTTAATCAATTCATCAACTCAAAACACAGAAATGCAATTTGTGAAACATGAGGTGGAGCTTCCTTTTTATTAATTCACTGAGGCAAGTACATATGTTAATACATCGTCCAACCCAGATTTGGGCGATAAAAAAATACAACGACCTGCTACCGCCTCTCTGGCTGTGTTTCTGTTCTCTTCTGCTATCAAAACTTCACCCCCTAGTCCTATCTACATTCTACATTATATAGACCTTTGGCCAAAGGCCAAAATAGATCATTTAACTGATTACATAACGAAACGCAGAATTTAGCTTTTCGGTCTTCAAAATTAGACAGTTAGCAGAACTAGCCGTAGCTAATCTCTAGCTTTCGCCTTTCACGGATTCGGTCTCGGCTGCCTTTGGATCACTCTGTTTTCATGGCTGAAGCGGCTCAAGATGAGGCGGTGATCAAGGAGGTTCAGATCTGCTGCAAGGATTTTCTGTGCTGGAAATGGTGCAGGATCTAATCCTGCACTAGGATCAGTGGTCATGGTAAGTAATTTAACCACCAAATAAACATTGGAGATATCGATAAATTACAAAGAGTGATTAAAAGTAAGAAATCATGTAATAAATAATTAATAAATGCTAATTTGAATTGAAAATATGAAAAATAAAGTTTATACGAAATATGTCACCGTGCTTGGACTGGTGCAAGATGAGGGTGCATAAAAGAGGTAAAACAGAGGTAAATGGTTATGATTTAGGAATGGGAAAATGGAAAAAAGAGAGAAAATTAGGGGGCTAACACCCCCGCCAGACCCCCAATCGTTAAAGCGATGAACTTTAAGATTGATGGAAGCTGTAGTGGTTAAGAACCACCGTGGTAAGGGAGATGGTAAGGCGTTGGCGTAGTGTGGAGTAGGTCGAGTGTTCGACCCCTGATCCCGACCATAAAATTTTATACAGAGTCATAATAATTCCGCCGCCAACCTTAGAGCCAGTCCACCAAGTTAGAGCCTCTGTAGCTCCTCTAAGTTTGGTTCAATCCGATATATAATATGGTCTTCAACCTTAGGTTATATAAAAAATTAACACCATATATAATATATCCAATAATCAAACATTCGAAATTTTCAACCTGTAAGGCCATGGAGCGGGGGCACGTGGCAGCCCTTGGCTGCGTCACTTGGCCTATCCCCATTCGTCCAAAATTCCCCTTTTAAAAAAAATAATCATGCACCATTAATAATAATAGAATTCACCCTTAGACTTAGGACAAAAAAAATTTCACTTCCTAGTCATCATCAGTGAATCCGACTGGAACACTTGGCACATTGTCATTGGCTGAATCTGGAGAATATTCTCTGAGAAGCTGATTGTACTTGCCACATCATCCCTGTACATGTTTTGCTCCTTTTTTTTACCTATTTTGGAAAAATAAAGCACACCATAACTCACTCACGAACTCGGATTTTGATGAAACGAGTTGCGTTGGAATCCTGGAGACGAGCTCCATCCAGGAGTTCAGGTTCGAAGCAGTTTTGAGCACTTTCAATTTTGAGCTAAAAACTAAGCCTTAGATCATTCCTCCCCACTAGAAGCCTTTTGGACTCCAAAAGATACTATCAATTGTTCAACAAGTGAGGGTACAAATCCCTCATTTTTGAAATCTCCAACCATTTTTCCTTTGAAAGATTTTGACCCTTGAGTCCCACTCTAAGGTATTCAACATTCCCTCTTCTTGAAGTTCTGATTCTTCTATAAAGTATGAGATCTTGCTGAAGTTCATTAAGATATTCCGGCAAGAAATCATTATTGATGGAAGCTGAACATGATTTCCTTGATCATCAATCAAATGAGGCTCAAACAATCTCAAATTCCCAACATTAACGACAGAATAAATTTTCATATAAGGAGGAAAATATAGCTTGAATGCATTTGTACCAATATTTTCCAGAATTTTAAATGGACGTTAATGGATTGGTTTCAGCTTTTTACCTTCCCCTTTCAATATTTCTTTGCTTATGTACAACCAAAATTCATCACCAACTTGGAATTTGTGATCAACCACGTGTTTTTCATGCCTTGCCTTGTAGTTGCTTTGACTCTTTTCAAGTTTCTCTTGCACGGTGTGATGTATCAACTGAATTTACTCAATGAACTTTCTTGCCTTATCTATGTCTCTATGACCATCTATAGAGAAATATTTCTCAAAGATGAAGTCCAATGGAGATCTTGGAAAGTAACCAAAACATGCCTCAAATGGCGATGTATTTGTGGAAGAATGTTGTTCCCGGTTGTATGCATTTTGTATGTAGTGTAATTGTTCATCCCACAAACTTGGGATGCTTTCTGCAATAGCCTCTTTAAATATGAATAAAAATTCTATTTACCACCTATGTTTGACCATCTATTTTTGGATGAAATGCTGCACTCTTCTTCAACTTTGTGTCCATAATTTCCCATAATTTTGACCAAAAATTCCCAACAAATCGAGAATCTTGATCACTTACAATAGAAGTAGGAAGAACAAAATGGATCCATAAATTTTGAAAGAAAATATTAGTGGTTTGTTCAGCTGTAATAGTTTTCTTACATGCCATCAAAATACACATTTTTTTGAACCTATCTACCACAACATATAAATAATCATGACCTTTCCTTGACATAGGAAGGCCTCCTACAAAATCCATGGAGATGCTCTCCCAAGGATGTGAAAGAACCAGAAGTGGTGTGTACAAACCAAGCTTCCTATTTCTAGGCTTACTTGTTGCACATAAATAACATCCTCTAATAAAACAAGAAGCACTTTCATTCAGGAGTGGCCAATAAAAATACCTTTGGAGATTCGCTATTGTCTTGCCTACACCGAAATGTCCTGCAATCAATGATGTGTGCACCTCCATTATGATACTATTTCTTTCTCCCTGTGGAATACATAACTTGCCCAAGTGATACAACAAACTGTTATGCACATGATAATCTAACTATTCACTTTGGACTCCCTTACCCAATCTCTCATACACATCTTCAAAATCACTATCATTTACATACTGTTCAATGTAACTTTCATGGATAATGGAATTGTGCTTGAGAATAATAGCTAAATTTACAATAGGCCTAGAGAGCATATCAACTAACTTATTGTAGATTCCTTTTTTGTACCTGATATCCAAATGAAATTGCTGTAGAAAACCCATCCTTCTAAAATGTCTTGATTGCTTCAAATTTGACTATGATTGTAAGTACTGCAATGGCTGATGGTCGGTATGGATAATGGTCTCTTTCCCCATCAAGTAATAGTTCCATTTATTTACATTTTGTACCAATGCATATAAATCTTTATCATTGGTGGGATATTTAGTCACAACTCCATTAAAAATTTCAGAATGAAATGAGATAGGCTTACCATGCTGCATGAGCACTGCTCCCATAGCATAATCACTTGCACCTGTTTGGATCTCAAATGGCTGTCTAAGATCTGGAAGTGCTAAAACCGGTGCTGAACTTATCTTTTGCTTCAAAGCATCAAATTCTTTCTGCTGTATATCTCCCCAATGTAAGAATTTCTTCTGGAGATGCAATGGAAGAAAAATTAGCAATAAATTTCCTCGAATACATTGCTGCCCCTAAGAGACCTCTTACCTATGTAATCGTATTGGGCTTGGGCCAATTAAGAATGACCTCAACTTTGGAAGGATAGATCTTCAAATCACCTCCTCCAACAATGTGTCCCAAATACACCAATGAAGTCTTAGCAAACTCACACTTTGACATATTTAAAAATAATTGCTCTTTCTTCAAGACATCAAGTACCTTGTTCACATGCATGACATGTTATTCTCTTAACTTGCTGAATATAATTATGTAATATAAGCAAACAATGACAAATTCATCTAGAAATGGTCTAAGTACATCATTCATGACTCTCATAATAGTAGCTGGTGCATTTGTTAAGCCAAACTGCATAACTAACCACACATACAATCCTTGTCTAGTTTTGAAAGCTGTTGAAAATGCAACAAGATGATGGAGCTTAGTGAAAAGAAGTCGCCTTCACTAAGTGGGCCCGCAGGCTATTTTTGGCGCAAAGTCTATTTTTAGACTATGTCTATTTTTAGACATATGGATCATGGTCTATGAGTTGCAGGATGTTATTTATGGATGATTGGTCAAGTTGGTAAAAATAGATGGACCTCTATTTTTAGACATTGGGCGGAATCTATTTTTAGACTGCCAGGCTAAAAATAGAACAATCAAATATTATTAACCCTTAATAATATTTAGACTATAAACATTATCTTATCCTCTTGGAGCACTTCAGTTTGATGCTTGTATGTGGCACATGCAGCTGACAGAAGGAAATACGCTTTTCCTAAGGGTTAGTTGAGCTATTGCATGGTTGACTTCAGTTAGAACTCATGTGGCAGAGTTTGGTGGAGTTGATGAGACGGTTGGTGGAGTTGTGTTCGGTTTAACTTAGTTGAACTAGTTGTATTTAGTCTAACTGAAAAATACACTAGTGATGAGTGGTGTGAATTAATTAATAATTAATTCACTAATTATTAACTCATAAATCAACTAAAGAATACATCAGTTAACTGCAATGCATGGACAGTTCAGTGGAGACCAGTGTTAGAGGTGGGTGAAACGGTGAGTGTGGCTATCAGTTGTGACTATACTGGTGCATGAGATTTGCACACACATTGATTGAGATTTCCAATGAGGATTGCGCAGTACAAGCCAAGGGGATTCGAACTTGGATCTAATTCATTCTCATCTTGGATTGCGCAGTAGAGGCAGGCAAACAGTGGAGGAGATTTGAACCTGTGACTTGTTCAAATCTGAGCTAGTTTGTGTGTAACAATTGGAGATAGTGCTGAGAGCTTGTGAGGAGTTTGTACTATGTATTGTTACATGTTATCTATCATTATAATATACAGATAGTTGGGGGTTTTCAGCTGTAAGCTTTCCCCATTACATACTGTGTTATATGTGTGCTTGATTATGTTGTAATGTGCGCATGCGACTGCTTCTATTTCCGCATATTGATGATCAATTGTAGAAGAGGTTATGTATTATGCATGAAGCTTAAATAGTGTGTAATCAGGATAATCTTGGTGAATAATTCAGCCATTATTCAAATTTCTACAAAAGAAATTTTCCAAATTTCCTCTTCAGCTATTCTAACTTGATGATAACCACTTCATAAGTATAACTTAGTGAAATAATTTTCATGCTTTAACTGATCAAGCAAATCATCAATACGTGGGAGTGGGTAGAAATTCTTTACCGTGATTTTATTTAGTGCACAAAAATCGATACACATGCGCCAATTTCTGTCCTTCTTAGGAACCAAAAATATTGGAAAACCACATGGCGAAGTAGATGGGCATATGATACATATGTTAAGAAATTCTTTGATTTTCTTCTTGATTTCCAAACTATCCATAATTTAAATGCGATACATACCAATGTTTGGAAGTGGAAGATCCTGCTACAACTGAATCTCATGCTGAATTCCCCTCTTGGGTGGTAACCCCTTTGGTTCTTGAAACATCTCGCCATGCTGACTTACCACATCAAACAAATCAGATTTCAATTTTTCATCACATCCATCGAAAGATTCATAGTCAACATCATCCTTTTTATTGATCATGAGAAGCACAAAATTTTTACTTGCATTTACTAGCCTCTTCATTGTCCCTGCATTAACTAAAGAAATGTTCAGTTTCTTGCTATGAGCTCTCACAATATACTCCACTCCATCCTTGATAAAATGATATTTTTTCTCATGGCGATAAAACACCGCTTTCCTATCATACAAATATGGACTACCCAAAATAATCTGGAAATGTAAAGTGGAACCACATCTAACTCGACTTCAACAACATAGTTTGCAGTGATAGCAAATCTAAAATTACATTTCCTTGTAACTTGTAAATTGGCATTGTTAACTATCCAACCCAAAGGGTATGGCTTATGATGAGGTATGGTTTCAAGGTTTTGTTTTTTGACTAAGTCTTCTGAAATGAGGTTTGCTTGGGACCCCGTATCAAATAATGCATCAATATTTGTATGATTAGAAATCACTCTAACATGAAACAATTCTATACTCGTGTCTTCATTTGGAGTGTTGTTGTGAATGTTTGACGAACTAGAACTTGCTATGGATTCCTTTCCTTTTTTAACCATGGAAAATATCTTGGTTTCATCGCCTGAATCGGATCCAAGATCTTTTTGTGTAGTGGAAATCGTCTTTTGTTTCCCTTTGTTATTTGGTTTCTTTGGTCTTAATTCGGGATTTAGTTTCCAACCATGGGCTTCATCATGCCCCTCTTTGGAACAATGTTTTCATGTAATTTTTTCCCCTTATTTCTTGATACTTGCATTCTTCTTTCCCTTCCATTTTCTCCTTTCTATTTTCCCTTACCCTTGAACGACTTCTTCTTACTACCCTCTTCAAAAATGTTTTGCCCCTTGCTTCAAGATGCGTGGCTTGCAAACATACTTCATCTAAGTTGTTTGTGTTAAACATAAAGATAATGTGTTTCAAGTAGGAATGTAAAAATCCTATATATTTCAAGAGTGTATCTTGTGAATTCAAGTTTACTTCTAGTAACAAAGCCCTCTTTCTAAAATCCTGTGTATACTCTTGAACAGTTTGGCCTTTGAGATGTCTAAATTTTTTCCAACTGTAATTAATTTTTTCATATAGGCTAATGGATAAAACTATTTTTTAATGGAAGAAATGAATTCAACCCAAGAAATTGGAATCTTACCATGGATTCACATTTCCTCTTGTGTCTTTGTCTCCCACCAAACTAGTGCTTCTCCTTCTAGCCTTAATGAAGCCAATTGGATCTTGATGTCGTCTTCTTGTAAATTCTGAATTCTGCAGTATACTTCCAATTGATGAATCCAATTGTCTAGCTTCTCAGCATTAACCTCTCCATTGTACATGGGAAGTTCAAACTTGATGTCCAACTTGAGTAACGAGGTCTTTCCTTTTGGGATCCTTGAATGAGTGTGGGTATGATTTTTTGTGGTGGATGTGGAAGATGAGGATGATGATGATGATGAGGAAGATGAGGATGGTGGATATGGAGGTGGATTTCCTCCACTACCTTTTGAGCTCTTCTCTTCATCCTTCTTATTGTTTGAAGATACTTCTCCATGTGGAGGTTTTGAACCTTATCCAGCTTTTTCTGCAATGAATGCTTCATTCATGAATTTAACCATTATTTGAATTTATTTGAAGTCTCTCTTAACATCCTCTTCTTCAGAATTTCCATGAGTCTCTTCATAGACTAACATTTTGGATTTGGATTCAAGCTCAATATCTGCAGTTTGTACCCCTTCAATCACTTCAGCCTCTTGTGCAATTTGGAACTCTTCAATCTCAACTGATGGAGATTTAATTTGAGATGTTGCTTTTAGTGGTACTTTGGGTGAGGATGGTTCCTTCTCAGCCTTCTTCCTTCTTTTCCTAATCTCAGGACTAGCTACCAATAGCTTCCTTTCTCCTCTTTGCAATCTCAACCTTGTAAGCATCACAAAAATTGCAACTATTAAAACCCTTCAAGCAAGCAAGCAAGAAACCTTGTGCTCTGATAGCAACTTGATCTGAAATGATTTCTAGTTAAGGATGTGCTAGTATCATTTTCAGATATAAAATTCTCTTTTCTTTGGTTTGCTTATTCATCAAGAGTTTTTCTATGAGCATGTGATTTTTTAACCATTTAAACTTGGTGAAATTTTGTGTTTGTCATGAAATTAAAAGAATAATTTTAAATGACTGAAAAAAATCAAATATAAACAAAGTAAAGACACATAATAGAGGTCAATACACAATTTTTTGATGAAGGTGTTCACCCCTCCTGGGCTACATCTCGTTGGTCCAACTTCATAGTGTGGGCCTTTGTATTAGCTTCAAGTGTGTTCAAATTGCTGTCACAAGCTTCAAATGATATTAGAAACTATTCCAATGAGTTTAAAACATAAAAATATCCCAGAAATGACTGTTTGTTTGCTCAATTTGGACTTTGGATGCTCTGGAAATGCCCCTAACACTTGGTGGCCCTGACCTTAAAAAATATTAAAATGCAAAAAAACACTTGTAGATGACATTTTTTCCTCTGCAACCTACTTCATTGAGTTCCTAGCATGTCAATTAGCCAATAATGCCTCTTTCCGAGCTCTGTTTGGGCGAAAATTTCCTCAGTCATGGAAAAAACTGTATTTCCCTCAATTTCACCACTAATTTTGGGGAGACTGCCAGTTAAAAATCCAAAAATAGCAAAGCCGCCAGTTTTGGAACTCTAGCATAAAATTCTACCGGATTAATCGTGTATTAATTAGGAGATAAGCGTGATTAAATGATAATATAAGCGCCGTTTTATTATTAAGCGCTCTTAGCGCTAATGGGAGATTAATCGTGGCTTAACCATGTTTCAACGTTAATTAAGAAGGTTTTATTATTTTCTACCGTTTTATCATCGTGGAACATGGTTCTCGACGTATGGATGCATGGGAGGGGGCTGGCTCCCTCTAGACCCCCAACCGTCGGAGCGATGAAATTTAAGATTGGGTGGAAGCTGTAGTGGTTAAGAACCACTGTGGTAAGGGAGATGGTAAGGCACTGGCATAGTGTAGAGTAGGTCGAGTGTTCAACCCCCGATCTAGACCATAAAATTTTATACAAAGTCATAATAATTCTGCCACCAACCTTAGAGCCGGTCCACCAAGTTAGAGCCTCCTCCAAATTATTTGGTAGCTCCTCTAATTTTGGTTCAATTCGACATATAATGTGGTTTTCAACTTTAAGTTATATACAAAATTAAAACCATATATAATATATCCAATAATCAAACATTCAAAATTTCCAACCTCTAAGGCCATGGGGTGGGGGCATGTGGCAACCCCTGTCTGTGGCACATGGCCTATCCCCATTGTCGTAAATTCTCCAATTAAAAACAATAATCTTACACGATCAATAATAATAGAGTTCACCCTTAGACTTAGGATAATTTTTTTTTTTCACTTCCTAATCATCATCGGCGAATCCGACTGGAACACTTGGCACATTTTCATTGGCTGAATCTGGAGAATAATCTCTGAGAAGCTGACTGTACTTGCAAAATCATCCTTGTACCTGTTCTGCTCCTTTTTTTACCTGTTTTGGAAAACTAACAACAAACGATAACTCACTCATACGAACTCGGATTTTGAGAAACGAGTTGCGTTGGAATCCTAGAGACGAGTTCTATACAGGCGTTCAGGTTCGAAGCATTTTTGAGCACTTTCAATTTTGAGCTAAAAACTAAGCCTTAGATCATTCCTTCCCACTAGAAGCCTTTTGGACCCCAAAATATACTATTAATTGTTCAACAAGTGAGGGTACATCTCCCTCACTTTTCCAATCTTCAACCATTTGGCCTTTGAAGGATTTTGACCCTTGAGTCCCACTCTAAGGTATTCAACATTCCCTCTTCTTGAAGTTTGATTCTTTTGTCAAGTATGGGATCTTGCTGAAGTTCATCAAGATATTTTGGTGAGAAATAATATATTGATGGCAGCTGAACATGCTCTCCTTGATCATCAATAAAAGGAGGCTCAAACAATCTCAAATTCTTAACATTAATGACAAAATAAATTTGCATATAAGGGGGAAAATCTAGCTTGAATGCATTTGTACCAATCTTTTCCAGAATTTTAAATGGACCATAACAAATTAGTTTTAGCTTTTTACCTTCCCCTTGCAATATTTCTTTGCTTATGTAGAAGGAAACTTCATCACCAACTTGGAATTTGTGATAAACCCAATGTTTGTAATGCCTTGCCTTGTAGCTGCTTTGACTCTTTTCAAGTTGCTCTTGCACAGTGTGATGTATCAACTGAATTGCTCAATGAACTTTCTTGCCTTATCTATGTCTCTATGACCATCTATAGCGACATATTTCTCAAAGATGAAGTCCAATGGCGATCTTGGAAAGTAACCAAAACATGCCTCAAATGGCAATGTATTTGTGGAAGAGTGTTTTGCCTAGTTGTATGCATGTTGTATGTAGTGTAACTATTCATCCCACAACTTGGGATACTTGTTGCAATAACCTCTTAGAAGATGAATAATGGTTCTATTTACCACCTCTATTTTATCATATGTTTGTGGATGAAATGATGTACTCTTCTTCAACTTTGTGTCCATCATGTACCACAATTTTGACCAAAAATTCCCAACAAATCGAGAATATCGATCGCTTACAATAGAAGTAGGAAGACCAAAATGGATCCATACATTTTGAAAGAAGAGATTAGTGGTTTGTTCAGCTGTAATATTTTTCTTACATTCCATCAAAATGCACATTTTTCTGAACCTATCTAGCACATCATACAAATAATCATGAACTTTCCTTGACATAGGAAGGCCTCCTACAAAATCCATTGAGATGCTCTCCCAAGGATGTGAAGGAAATAGAAGTGGTGTGTACAAACCAAGCTTCCTATTGCTATGCTCTCTTGTTGCACAAAAAGAACATCCTATAATAAAATGAGAAGCACTTTCATTCATGTGTGGCCAATAACAATACATTTGGAGATTCGCTACTGTCTTGCATACATCGAAATGTCTTGCAATCAATGATGTGTGCACCTCCATTATGATACTGTTTGTTTCTCCTTGTGGAATACATAACTTTCCCAAGTGATACAACAAACTGTTATGCACATGATAATTTAACTCTCACTTTGGTTTCCCTTACTCAAGCTCTCATACACATCTTGAAAATCACTATCATTTACATACTGTTCAATGTAACTTTATGCATACTGGAATTGTGCTTGAGAATAATATCTGAATTTACAATAGGCCTAGAGAGCATATCAACTACCTTATTTTAGATTCCTTTTTTTTACCCGATAACCAAATGAAGTTGTTGTAGAAAACCCATCCATCTGAAATGTCTTGATTGTTGCAACTTTGACTATGATTGTAAGTACTGCAATGGATGATGGTCGGTATGGATAATGGTCTCTTTCCCCATCAAGTAATGCTTCCATTTATTTACACTTTGTACCAATTCATATAACTCTTTATCATTGGTGGGATATTTATTCACAACTCCATTAGAAATTTCATAATTCCTAAAAATTTCAGAATTCTTTCAAGGCCCTTCTTCTTGAACTTTCCTAAAGTGTTTCCAATTCCCTCTAGGACCTGATGGTTCCAAAAAGAAAGTGGGAGGTTTGGTAATCTCACCCAATCAAAAATTTCGTGACTACCATATTTTTTTCATTCAAAAATATGGAAACTATGGGGTAATGAAGAGCCCAACTCCACCCCAAAACCACGGTCCTTCATTAAGAGGAAAATCCAAACCTTTACGTGTGTCAAATTAGACTATGAAGAATCATTTGTAGCGTAAATAAATGTCACAATTGGGTGTCAAAGAGGAAAAAACTCACTGGTGTAAATTTTTTTATTTGAGCCAAAATAAATTAAACCTATAGATAACTACCTTGGATTAAAGAGATGTGAAAAAATAATTTACCTTCAGAAGGCTTACTTCCATGGCTAGTGGTTGCTCCATTTGATCCATGATGTAGGGGCCTGGATTTCTTTGAATATATTCTATTTGGGAATGGGACTTCCCTTCCATTTCTTCCTTGAAAGATGAAGATGGACCATTTGGTTTCCAGGGTCCTACAAGAATAGTTCATAGAAATTCTCCTCTCAACCTTGAGTTAAATATTAATATTGAATTCCTTTTGATTTTTATAGCCTTGGATATGCAATGTATCTTGGAGCACCTTCCATTCATACTGTAGACATTGGAAAATTATAGGAAATCCCCAATTTTCCTCAATAGTTTGATTTATAAAAAGGATATAAGAAAATCATTTTCTATCCAGAGAAGACACGATTTCCCACACAAGTTTTTTTTTATTATTAAAATATACAATTTTTTCTTCTCGAACGTGTCACAAGGAACACACTACACAAACCATAAAAGGCAGATCACATTTTTTGTTGGAAAAACACATGTTTTCACACTAGAGATATAGATGCCAACAACTCCATCTCCCATGATTCATAACGCCTATTATAAAAAATAACAGAGGCAATAGGGGGCTTGAGAAGAAACCATTTGGTGCAATCCCATCACATTGTATTCTTGTAGAATGAAACCCAAACCTGGTAGTCGATGTCTTCCATTCTGTAAAATCTTCAAATCTTACTGCAATAAAGGAAGTATTGTTGGCGGGAAATGTTTCCTAAGGAAAGGGTTGAAAGCCTCAACAGAGGAGGATAAAACAATTAACAAAGAACACCCATTCAAGCATGCCAATTAACATTCAAATTATATAAGTTGGAATTAGAGACATACCTGAGGGTCCTACATTTGAATATGTTCCTGTAGGGTCCAAACCCTCTTCTTCCTCCAAGATGTGCATACCTGAAAATCAATCATAGAAGCATATAAAAAATAGATAATTCAAGGTGCATGCATACAAATATGTCAGATAATCATATAAAAAAATTCATACTATCTTTCATAAGATGCCAACATATATCATGAACAAGGCACAAGCTTCTTTATTGATGAATAATAGTAAGTACAAGATAGATAAAACCTGAGCCAGGCCAAAGGAAATGCCGAAGCCTTCCTCCAAATCCGTCTAGCCAAAACCACAAATAAAACCTCTCTAATAAGTACAAGAAGATGCTAGATAAGGAGATTGAGCATCTCTGGAAAGGAAACTAGGGTTTCCTAGAGACTAGGAGTGCAGGAGGCACGAGAAAAGCATACTTGATCTAGGGGAAATCGAGTATAAGGTCGATATCGATATCCTCTTATTCATTAGGCCTATCCAAGGGGTGTATATATTCCACCTCAAATTGGTTATTTCAGTTAGGCCATGAGCTCCTATAGGTGGGATATCAGTAAAACTCGTAAACCCTATCCAATTTTATTTATTTATTTATTTTTTAATTTAGTTTAATTAATTAATTAATTTTTATATATATTTAAAAATGTATGCGCGGGTAGTGTTCCAGAACCTGCGTATGTACACATTTTTGTGTGGGAATAGTCGTGTATGGAATTTTAAATATATATTTTTAATATAAAGTCAAGTCAGCATGGGTAAAGGGAATTCCCAGGGCCATAAGAGAGCATCAGGTCCACAAGAATGATAAATGATGCTATAACAGATGCCCCCTAATATATGAGGTCATATTGAAACATGATGGCTGAAATAAATTAAGTATAGAGAGAGGATTCATTCAAAAACTCATGAGGAGATCACCAGATTCCATCCCATCAAATACCTGTGGAAGGATTTAGAATTAAGTCTCATATTTGAGGCAGGGATACACATGCTTAGAAGTATTAAAGTATTTTCGTTGAACAAGTATAATGTGGATATAAAATGTATACATAAGTGTAACAAATGAGCTGAAGAATACATAGTGGAACATTAGATCATAGCCGCGAAAGAACACAAAAAAGCTACGTCTCAATATCACATAGAAGAATGTCTGAAGAATGATGTTGCATAATTTATCCTCATAAAAGTACTAATTCATATAAGTTGAATAGTGGTACTGCATAAAATCGGGTTCCAACATATAAGATGCTACTGATGAAGTCTGCAACATATAAAGATGAGAGGTGTCACTGGCATAAAACTAAAGGATATGTCAAGTGAACCAAGATGATGACACAACCCGAGGTCTTCACCGACCACAGATGGTACATTTCTACACCATGGGAATAAATGAGTTGAAGTTGACCATGTGTGAAATTGCTTGATTATCGATCATTGATGTATACCATTAACAAAGCAAGACAAATAAAAAATAATGATAATGGGTGTTAAGGTACCCCAATACAATCTAAAAAGTGTGGATATATGTGTTGAAGTTGAACACTTGAAAAAATCTACCAATTAGGAGACATTGATGTATTCGCACTGTCGATAGTGAAGGAGTCTGCTACTGGTGATTCCAAACCCTAAGGTACTGAAAAAAGGACTCTAAACCTTGTTCCCAGAGAAATGAGTTGGAGCCGATGGGAAAATATCTGCTGGAAGGAAGGCATTAAGACATACCACATCAACCAGTGTGAGCGTAACCTGCAGACCAATAATTTTGAAGAACTTGGATGAAGAAAAATGAAGTAACCATTTCGAAGTACATTTTCAGCGTCCACTAAATGTGGCTAGTGCACGAAATAAATCCTTTGAACCAACCAATAAAGAAAGCTAACACAAGGGTGAGGAATCCACCAATAGGGTCAAATGGAAACAAAGGTATTGCATGAATCCAAATGTGTGATAATATAAGCTAATGCCTAACAAAAGACAAACCACTCAGTAAAGACCCATGATACTGATTAATGTTGAGCACAAGGTCACCTATCAATGATGTAAATAAGGTCAAGGTGCGACTCTAGGTTTACTCTCAGAGCAATTTTTTGGAGTCGATAAGAGAAGACTTGCCAACAAGAATTAATTAAGGACCTTCTTAACTGACAAGAGTAAAGGACCAAGTCGCTGATGTAATATTGAGAATAACTTGATAGACCGGGTATGGATGACAGAAATGAGTCAAGAGACACGCAAAATGGCTAAAAATAGGTTGAATTCCCTTGAAAAAAACATAAATTTTATGTGAATTATGGAAGCATAAAATAACTTTGTATAATTTTTGATGTAGTAGACATCAACAAACTCTCCATATGATTGGAAGAGTTAACCAATTGGTGGAGGCCCGAATCAATACAAAGGTTTTGGCTTTCCTAAAATCAAACTAAGTCCCATCCCGATGGAGGAAAGACTCATGTTAAGTACTTTGTTTAAGGGCGACATGAATAACACTTGTTTCCAATAAATGATGAAGAAACTGTCCCATTCCCGCTTTTTTTTTTTTTTTTGTCGTTTTCATAATATAAAGCTTGAAAAATAATAAGAGAATGCCTATAGTACAGTGTAGAGAACGAGTGCCAACGGAAAGTGCACTAGTTCCTAGGTCTGGAACATTCCTATGCTCAATGCAAGGTGGAAAATATTGATCATTAACACTCAAGGGATGTTCCCTCCATGAAAAAAGGGTGTTAAAGGATAATGAATGCATGGTTTGAACTTGCATAAAATTCATGGTCAAAAGTGGCTCATACACGAGTCCAATGAAGCCAGATTAAGGCTAAAAGGGGTGCAAATGGTCAATATGCAATGCAATAATACAACTCAACACATGGGAACCTCTACGGTATAAATAAAGAATAAAAGCGGAGAAGTAGAGGAATGCAACTTCAACGCGAAGTCATGATGGGACTAAAGAAGACTGCCGAGACTACACAATATTTGCAGCATAGGTGACATATGCTAGCAAGGTTCTAACTAGGAATCCCATGAAAGGAAAGGCTCTACCACTATGTTACGATTTTATGAAACGATGAGCGAGAGAGGTTAAAAAATTGCAACATAGTGGGGTCGACCCTGTGGTTAAGTATCACAGTATGAGGTCAAGATGAAAAATGAAATGGAAAAATGTTGTGTCTGAACCTATATGCCCATTTAGAGTACAATACCTGCCATGATCGGTCAACGATCATGGAATCGAAACAACAAGAAAAAATCACTAAGTGCTAAGAGATTCTTCATCACCTTGAAAAAGGCCTTTCCCAACACTTCAAGCAAAGGTCAAATGTTCATAAAATTAAAATAATAAAGTTAAAAATGAACTTTATAGAAAATTGGGTTTAAGTTTTTATTATAAAATAAAGTTTTGAGCTCACCCAATTTCATTCTTACCATCCAAGTGTTGAGGAGATACCTTTTGGATGAAACCTGAGTGAGAAAATCCAACCAACTCCACCAACAAACTCAAAAACTGCAAGCTCCAGGTAATTATTAACCATAATCTCTTTCATTCAGATAATTTTTTTATTATTGATTGAATCGATTTTTTAGTCGGTATTTTAAAATTTAAAACCGGTTATGCGTATACGTGGATATGGAACTATCAGGTTGCATATAGAAAGCCCTATATGCGGCTATTAAAGGGAAACTCACGCATATACAAGACCAAATCTTATAGAAGTCATGTACACACAAAAATAAGTTCAAAATTAATTTTCTAACGGTGTAATAACTCAATTTTATCAGGATGGAGATCGTTTGGAGAGAGAGGGAACACACCGATGTGGATAATAAAGTCTTGGAAGACTGAGAGTCATTGGAAGGATTAAAAATTTGTGGTTTTCTCAAATTCTACATGATTCCAAATATGAGTGCTCAAACTGGATTATTGGAAATGTTGATTAATTATTGGGACCCAGAGCAGGAGAAATTTTTCATAGACTCAATTTTTTTGCAAATTGAAGTGGAAGACATCTACTTCATTATAGGTCTCTCTTGAAGGGGAGAAACAGTCAATTTGAAAGGTAGGGCTAGTGGGGGCCTTAACATTGATGATTATATTGCTGTGTACTGTGCACCAAACACTAACAAGGTTGGGTGATAATCCCGATCAAAGAAATCACGAACCTGCCTATCAAGATCATACTTTTCACTATTTATAAGATATCAGGTTCAACTTATTTACTCCAGGCCTCACGACCAACTATGTTTCTAGTAGTGGAATGCTTGATAATAGTAGTGTATGATTGGTGTACAAATTTCCTGGCCAATATGAAGAGGAAAATCACATCAGTCAGACGGAGGAAGACAACGAAATTCAGTTATGGTACCATTCTATGCCCATTTTTCTTTGAGTGGAATCTTGTGCTACAATCTAGAGTAGCATCTACCATCAACAATCCTAGAGATCCACAGATGGCCATATGGTCAGACTTGATGAGGAGACTTGGCAGAGGCGAAGTCACCCAGGAGAACTTTGATGTCGAGTTCTTACAATGGTGGGAGAAACAAGTCGTGGCCATAGATGATTACTTCTATTCAGGACTAGAATTCTTCGGGGACCCAAAGTTAGTACGTCCTGAGGGGACTGCATGGGGCGACATTGGTAAGTTTTTTTATTTTTTATTTTTACAGGTAATATCAAGAAATTTAAAGTCTTTTTCCATGAAAAAAAAATACTAACAAGATTAAATGATCATGAGGAAGACGTGGGACCAGTGAGACCTGAGGGTCTACCAAGGCATGAGCGTCACACCAGAGATGCTGAAGGAGAAGCAGTTGAGTCCGAAAGGGTCCTCTGATCAGTAGATAAGAAATTGGAGAGTTTTACTCGCCAGGTTCCAATGGTAGTAGTAGAGGACCATATGGAGGATATATAAAGACATGTGGCTTGAGTACGTCGAGTGTGGGTGAGACTCTTCCGACGAGTGGTGAATTCCATCATATTTTACCGAGATTCTCATCCAGAGTAGGGCCCTCAAACTTATATTTTAGATATATTGATATTTTTGATATAAACATGATCAAGCATAAGCCCTAATTTTGAAGAACATATGTCCACATTTTTTAATATTTTGACACTTATCTATCTATATATACAAAGATTTCAAGATGACTTGATCATGTATACAAATGATTATTTGATGTTTTTTGTTTAATGTGAAGAATTATTGATATGCCAATCCAATGTTTGGTTAGCTATAGAATCGACAAATGAATTTTCTGATCGTGGAATGTGAATGAATGTAATAAAATTAAATTATATTTGTAATAATATCAATTTGAGAAATTAACGATGTAATGAAGAATCCCTCACACGATCAATATTATTTAACTAAGACACCACAACTTGCGAGTCCAAGTACACCACTAATGATTCCATGCCATAAGATATTACTTCAGAAAGTAAATTAATAATGATACTCTATTCATCCATATTATTAGAAGTAGGACCAATACATATGCCTCTTGCAACCAACAATAGATCAGATGGATAATGAATTACCCATGCCGTGGAAGCTATATTTCAGGTGTGTCTACTAGCACCATCTACGAATCCTAAGTACACTGAATCACCCATTGAAACTTGCCAAATCAGATTGAAAACACCATCGTCACTATGATAATCATAGACATAAACTAAACCTATGTAAAATATTTACAAAACAAAGAAAATTCCCAGGCAAGAGCCTAAGAATAATACTTCTTGAGATAGATTGCATTTCTTGGCTCCCACATGACATTCCCTTCGAAATCAACTAACTCATAAACACCCTTCTTCAAGACCCTTTTAAAAATGAAAGGAATGTACCACACGAGTTTGAATTTTCCTACCCCCAAGGTGAACTTATCTTGGTCATAGACCAAGACAAGGTCACCTTCAGATAAAACCCTAGGTCGTACAAACTTATCATATTGAGCTTTAACACTTTTCTTATTATCCTTGTTAATTATGGCAACATCCCAATGCTGCTCATCAAGATGTTCGAAATGAACAAGGTGCTGTTATAAACTTGAGGTGTCTGGAAGAAGTTGGACTGCCAACTTAAGGGTGTAATCTCACATTCTATAGGAAATATCAATTCCAAACCATAAAATAATTGAAAAGGAGTGAACTCTGTGGCAGTCTTAACAAACATTCGATATGCCCATAAAGAAGGATAAAGCATGATGTTCTAATTAGACATAGATTTATTAATATTCCTTTTTGTAATGGTATTAAGGGATT
Organism: Pinus albicaulis; assembly: GCA_034641835.2. Classification (NCBI taxonomy): domain Eukaryota; kingdom Viridiplantae; phylum Streptophyta; class Pinopsida; order Pinales; family Pinaceae; genus Pinus; species Pinus albicaulis. Next base: position 951,352,963 of record CM076582.1, read on the forward strand.
TATTAACGACTTCAACTTTTCCATTATCTTGAGGATAATAAGGAGAAAAATTCTCCTGCCGAAATCTCAATTTCAAAGCCAACTTAGATATCATCTTATTCTAAAAGTGACTACCATGGTCAGTCATAATATCTTTAGGGATACCGAAATGCGATATGACTTGATTAAAAAAGGAAATAACTGCTATCTCACCATCGTTATTAAAGGTGGGAATAACTTCGACCCACTTTGTAAAGTAGTCTACTGCTACGATAATGTAATTGTGTCCCTTAGCCAAAGTCGGGTGACAAGTTTTAAAATAAATTCCCCACTTAATACATATACCGAAAGTGATGACAAGAAAAAGCGGAGCTGGATGAGCGCACATTTTTCGAGTATAGATTTGATAAGGGTGGAATTTTTGATCGCTTCAATACAATATTTGAAAATCGAAGGCCAAAAATACCCTGCATGAAATATTTTCTGGGCTGTTGCAAGCCCAAACAAATGACATCCACAATCCCCGCTATGGAAGTCATTTAAAACTGACTCAAATTATTCTATGTTCAAACAACATCTAAGGATTGAATCAACCCCGCGACGATATAAGGTGTCACCAATGATAAAATAAATCTTAGCAAGGTGATGTAATTTTCGACATTCGTCCTTAGAAAAATATTGAGTAAAATTTGAAGTATGGAGATATACAATGATGTCTCTGTACCAAGGATATTGTGAGGAGATAAGAAAAATATGTTCATCCGGAAATGATTCTTCATAAGTAACATCTCCCTCACAAGGAAATTCCTAAATTAATTCTATGAAAACAAAATACTTCTTTGGTTTGGATGACATGAACTCTAGATCAAAATCCTGTAAAATAATGATCCATTTGTTTTATTTTCCCCCAAATCATTCACCTAATTATGACAAATTGAAATGTATTGAAGTCAACTATTACAAAAGTTTTTCTTAGAAAAATGTAATGAGAGAGACGCTAAACAACATGAAATGTTGCTAAAGCCAATTTCTCAACATGGGAATATCTGAGTTCAGGACCAACTAAGCCATAAATTAGATAATAAATCACATGTTATCTAAGGGAATCATCTTCCTAAACCAAAACCATACAGATGGTTGATTTTTTTGTTGCGAGGTACAAAAGGAAATATATGCTATAATAAGGTGGATGAAAAAGGGGACTCAGAGATCAATGCCTTTTTCAAAACATTGAACAAGCATTGAGTGAATTCGTCTCAAACAAATGTAGCTCCTTTCTTAAGTAAACATAAAATAATTTGTAATCTCATCGTAGTTCACGATAAACCTCCTTAAAAAAAATGGATTTTCCTTGCATAATTTGAAGTTGGCGAATACTAATCGGGGGGGGGGGGGAAACTAATGTATTTCCTCAACCTTGAAAGGATCAACTCAAATCCCTTCATTAGAGACGATGAATCCGAACAACTGACCAAATGTAACAATGAAAACACACTTATGAAGGTTCAACCAGATTTCATAATAAAAAAATCTTTCAAAAACTAGACGAAGATGTTTTGAATGTTCCATTCTCTTATGAAAGCGAGTAACTAAATCATCCAAATAAGCCTCAATTATGTCTTTGATGTCTTGGCAAGCATATGACATAGCATGCTGAAAGTTAGCTCCAACATTTTTAAGGTCAAAAGGAATTTTCCTATATGAAAATGTACCCCAGGGGAAAATAAACACCATATTATGGTGATATTTAAGATGGATTGTTATTTGATTATACCTAGAAAATATGTCCATGAAAAAAAAAAATTCATTTCCAGCACACTCATCAATAATATGATCTATAAATAGAGCGGGGAAATTTTCTTTTGGGCAGGATTTATTTAAATCCCTGAAATCAATGCATACATGGATTGTTCCTTATTTTTTGTCCACAGGGACTAGATTCGAAACCCATTTAGTAAGAGGAACATGGTAGATGAAACCTGCTTTAAGAAATTTCTCTACTTTTTCGTTGATAGCCAAAACTTTCCTAGGGTTGACCGACCGAAGCTTTTAATGGACAAGTTTTTCATTTTTGTAAGTATTGATCCCATGTTGAACTATATTAGGATCAATACCAGGAATTTCCTCATAAGACCAAGAGAATACATATCTAAACTCTTTAAAGAGATCAATATGCATTTTAATCTATTCAGGGGAGAAATCGACACCAATAAATATATTTTCAATAATGTTTTGATTCTTGGAAATGTTCACCGTAATAGTTTATGAGATATCAAACATATTACCTTCAAAAAAGATATGCGTTGGAGCCAAATGATTTAAAATTTTGTGACTCACTTCCATGAGAAAGAGGACTAGACAAACTTGATTTGACTTTATCCAAGTCATAGAGAAATAGGACGAACGATGAAAATCATCCCACAATATTTCTATACCAGTCATTTCTTCTAGAATTGATTCTTCAGATGGTAAAATAGTATCAGGGAGATCCATAGCCAAAGTGGAATCAATTTTCCAAACCAACACCACATCATCATCCACATCCTCTGATGAAACAAGGATGGGATATGTAGAATTAACAATGAATTGATATGCAATTTTGGTTGCAGAGATGAGATAAGCCATTCCACCTAGTTTTCCTTCTTCTAATGTGGCTGTAGGAGGGGGTAATATCCAGGGATACGAAAAATAATGAGTTCTAAAAGAACACTTTTGAGGGACCACCGAAGAGGATGAAATGGAATTTATGTAAGAAACAAGAGGTGGAAGATCAAAAGTACCCATCAATGAGGAATACATTCCAGATCCTAAATTCTCAGTATGCTACTTGGTATTCTTCACCAAGGGGACAATGGAATCAACAGATGTATTTGGGTCATCAGGAGGATAGGTTAACTGATCAACCGTAATAATTCTCCCTTCAGGAGGAAAACATAAGATAAGAAAAAAATATGAAACTATCACATCCATTGCATATACCCAGTTTTGACGCAGCAAAATATTATAATCAAGATTGAAATAGAATATCTCTACGTCCACATTAAAAACCTCCCCCCCTATAAAAATGGGAAGGGAGGCATAATCCCATGAGGCCTATGAGAATTACCATAGAATGCGGTTAAAAGAGTAGGAGAGGGAACAACTTCATGAGACCTGATAGATTTCCAACATGATATAGACATGGCACATGTGGAAGCCCCTTCATCAAGTATGGTGATCCAGATTTATGTAGGAACACAATAATACACATAAATAAACATAAACACAGAGGTGCAGCGGAAATAATATTTCATTTCATTAATATCAAATAACAGAAATATGCTTACAGACATAATGGAAATAAACTAGTTAGGGCACTGGTAACGTATCTCTGAGAAGAGATGTGGAGGCTACAAGCCTCTGAATTGCATTACAATGAGGCTCAGGGGACTATTTATTATTGAGAAACAATGAAAAAACCTAAACATCCAAAAACCTAACCCTAGGAGATGAAGCGCCAAAACTATGGGCCCCGTTTGGGTAAATTGGTGTTTGAACTTTCCGGGGACGTAACTTTGGCATACAATCTTTGTTTGACGCGCACCATACCTCGTTAGAAATATCTTTACGAGGAATAAAACCTTTGATGTGAGAAACATCGGTCCATGGACCCATTTTTCTCCCGGGTTTCCCAAAAAACATCGTTTAGGGCCTCAAAACGGCTCTGGAAGTTCAGGACTCGAAAAACCGCTAAAAATAGTAAGTTGTGCCGAAACTGAAAAACGGAAAGAACTCATGGTGGGGGTTCAAATGGAATAGGTGGGTGACCACCAATATCCACCTAGATCATTAGGGTCCAAAACGTCTTTGGACGTTTAGTACCCAAAAAACTGCTAAAAATAGTAAGCTGTGCTGAAAGTGAAAAACTGAAAGTAATGATGGTGCGGGTCCAAATGGAATAGGTGGGTGGCCACCAATATCCACCTGGATCATTTCTCCCCCCTTAGGAAGAAATGGTCAGCATTGCATTGATATCCTCCATGATATGAGGAAAATTCTGCTGAATTGGGTATTGGATTTGTCGAAGATGTCATGGACCTGCGGGCAGACATGCTGGATGCGTTCAGTAAATTCGGTGTCTTTACCAGGCTTAGAGAGTACATGTGTGGATTTTGTCTGTGTGGTCACACGAGGTATGGAAATATCAGGCAGCGGTGCCCTGGGGAAATATCAGGCGGCGATGTGCTGGGGGTTAGATCAATGGAGTGCTTGTCCATACAGTGTAGAGGAACCTCTGTGGGTGAGGAGAAAATGTCCTCGTATTACTCCACAACTTTATTCATCTACTGCAACCGTGTAGGGGAGCCCTGTTTCGAGGTTGTGGCCACAATATTCTTGTTTCCCCGTGAGCGAGTTGTAAGGAAAATAAATTTCTTGGTTTGGGAAACAATCTTACTGCGTTGTTTTGCAATAGTGAAGGAGATGGGAGGAGGCAGTACTACCTCTAGTATCCTGTACAATTTATTTCCCAAAGTAATAACAAAAAAATGAGGCCTAGAATCATACACAACATGTCACCTCCACAAGTATGGTTGGCCCAATAATACATCAGCTACATCAAGAGGAGCATCATCACACAATTCCTCATCCGTGAATGGCTTGATGCTGTACGGAAGGAAGCACTGCTCGTGGACGTGGAGATCTCTCCTTGGGTGAAGCCACCTGATGGTATACAACTGTGGGTGTGCTATGGTCGGTAGGCTGTGCCACTTGATGACCTCTGCTAAAATGAGGTTCTTTTGGATTCCGCTATTGATAAGAAATTGCAGTGGAGAAACCTTCACCCACATCTACGAATGGAAGAGGTGCTTCCCCTCCTCTATATCTTCGAGATCCTCCCTCTGGAGATTGGTGGTGGCAACAATGGCACTGGGGTATGCATCAATGATCTTCTTCGCTTTGTCATGTCCCTTGTCTAGTTCTGGCTCAGGATCAAAACATGCATCTGATTCGGGTGCCTTCAATTCGGCCATCAATGACTGTTTGGCCCGACACTCGTTTGTGCTATGAGTGGGGCTGTTATGAAATTCACACCACTTTCCCGTGTCCTTATTTAGATTTGTGGTGGTGTTCTGATTCACCCCACTTTGGCTTTGCCCCTTGTTCAGTGGTTTGGAGGTGCCTTTCCCTGGCTTCGGATTCGCGGATCCAAAGTCTCGCTTCTTCTACTTAAATTTCTTCTCGATCTTGGCAGCATAGCGATATTCTATGCCAAGCGAGGTAATGTCGAGGAACTCCATTTCCTCATGAATGTGTCTTTGTAGATCGCTACGGTACTTGAGCGCCAAATTTCTCTCTGAATATTTAATACCCAACTTTGTGCACAAGGTATGGAACAAATTCGTCAGTTCATGTACTTCTTGATCCCTTTGCTGCCGTAGCGTGGTCCATTGGATGTACTTGTCCTCATGGCTCCCCATGGGGTAATATTGTTCCTTGATGCCGTCTTGGAATGAATTCCAAGTGGGTGTGGCTGAGAATAGAGAGGGTTCCCCCATGTCATTTTTCTCACAATAGGTTTCCCACCAGTCTTTGACATGGGGTGTGGCTTTGAGGAGTGAAAAAATAATATTTTCTCGGTCAGAGAAATGATGGACCGAGAAATACCCTTCTAGAAAATTCAACCATCTATCTATGACATCTGCATCTATCTGGCCTTCAAATACAGGAATGTTAAATTTTACCTGTACCTTGAAGGGAGTGGCGCCTCTAGAGTGGTTTTTGGATGCAGATGCATCGTAAGTGGGCATCCGTTGAAGGCTCTGAGCAAAGTTATCCATCATCGCGTTCCTTTGTTTCTCAAGGGCCTCCTCAAGCAATATTTTGATAGGATATCCTGCTCCCTCATTTTTCTTTTCTTTTGCCATGGGAGGTCGTCGGGGTTTGCGAGGATGATATTGCAAGGGTTCAACCAAATCGAGCCCTAACTCCTTATACCCTGACCTCGTTGGGGACATGCAAAGAAAAACAGAGAAAGAGAACACCCGCTCTGAAACCACTAATCTGGATTTATGCATGAATGAAATAATACACAAAAATAAACATAAAAAGAAAGATGCAGCGAAAATAATATTTCATTTGATTAATATCAAATAACAAATATATGCTTACAAACAAAATGGAAATAAACTAGCTAGGGCGCTGGTAGCGTATCTCTGAGAAGAGATGTGGCGGCTACAAGCCTCTGAACTATGTTACAATGAGGCTCGGGGGGCTATTTATTATTTAGAAACTATGGAAAACCCTAAACATCCAAAAACCTAACCCTAGGAGTTGAAGTGCCAAAAATATGGGCCCCGTTTCGGTAAATTGGTGTTTCAACTTCCCGAGGACGTAACTTTGGCATACGATCTCCGTTTGACACGCACCAAACCTCATTAGAAATATATATATGAGGAATACAGTTTTTTATGTGATAAATATTGGTTTATATAACAATGTTGCTCCCGATTTTCCTAAAAAACGTCGTTTAGGGCCTCAAAATGGCTCCAGAAGTCCAAGACTCGAAAAACTGCTAAAAATAGTAAGTTTTGCCGAAACTGAAAAATAGAAAGAACTGATGGTGGGGTTTCAAATGGAATATATGGGTGACCAGCAATATCCACCTGGGTCATTAGGGCCCCAAAATGGCTCCGAAAGTTCACTACTTGAAAACCTGCTAAAAATAGTAAGCTGTGTTGAAAGTGAAAAACTGAAAGAACCGATGGTGTGGGTCCAAATGGAATAGGTGGGTGGCCACCAATATCCACCTAGATCATATGGTTAGAAATATGGTATTCTTACAATATGTAGATTTAATTTTAAAATCCATATTATGAGGGAGTCTCTTTCTAACATTTGACATATCAAACGTAATCACCATAGAGTTTTTTGGGTCAACTACTCCGATCAAAGTGAGAAAAGTGTTGAGATTCAACAAGATGATGAGCTTAGTGAAAATGAGTCGCCTTCACTAAGTGGGCCCACAGGCTATTTTTGGCGCAAGTCTATTTTTAGAATATGTCTATTTTTAGACATGATGATCATATTTCAAAAGTTGCAGGATGCTATTTGTGGATATTTGGTCAAGTTGGAAAAATAGATGAAATTATATTTTTAGAATATTGGGTGAAGTCTATTTATAGATCTTCGATCTAAAAATAGAAGTGTCGATTATTGTTAGCTCTTAATAATAATCCGACAATAAACAACAAATTATTCTCTTGGAGCACTTAATTTCAGTGCACAGATTTGGAAAATCAGTGGGCTGAAGGAATTACGCAATTCCTATGGTTTACTGGTGGTTCATGCATGGAGGACTCAGTTAGAACTGAAGTGGCAAAGTTATGACAGAGTTGGAAGAATAGTTCATGGAGTTGTTATTCAGTTTAATTTAGTTAATGGAGTTAAACTCAGTTGAGCTAGTTGTATCTAGTCTAACTGAATGATACGCTAGTGAGAGTGGAGTGAATTAATGAGTTAATTAATTCAAAAATAATATATCATTAATCAAATGAACAATACAACAGTTAACTACAATGCATGTTAGTTCCAGTGGAGACCCATTGGAGAGATAGGTGAAAGGGCAAGATGGACTATCTGTTGTGACTATAGTGATGCATTGATTGCACCACACACTCATTGGAGTTGCCAATGAGGATTTCATAGTCAAGGAAAGGGTAATTCAAATTCATTCAGAGCTATTCTTCAACAGGGATTGCGCAGTGGAGGCAGGCTAGCAGGTGGCAAGAAATTGATGCATGGATTTGTAGATTTCTTCTGATTAGTGTGTGAAGATTGATTGTACTGAGAGCTTGATGTACTAAGATTTGTATGAGATTGTTACATGATCTCCATGATACATAATATATGATAGTTGGGGTTTTCAGCTTCAGGCTTTCCCGTTAAACAACTGTGTTATGTGCGATTTTTTTTATTGCTTCATGTGTTTGCAATTGATTTTAATTTCCGCAAAAGATTAACAGTGGAAGGATTCTGTATTTAGAAAGAAGATAAATATTGTTAGATCAGGAGAATATGGATATATACATGAATCTTGTATATAATTTATACATGGTATCGAATTAGTGTTAATTCTTGAAGATTGCAATTGTGAAGAATTGTTGAGTTTGTGCTGGTGGACAATTCGAATTTGCTGCAGAAAATTCTTGGTGTGACAGTTGAGTATACATTGAAATGTCTTTCAGTGGGTTGCGATTGGAGTATGCCCTTGATGGGATCTCGAATTACATAGCCTGGAAGGATAGGATGGAGGTGGTGCTAGAGGATAATGGACTGAAGGAGTTCATCGATAGCGATGTTCCTAAGCCGGGATCTAGTGATGCTTCATTACTTGACGCATGGAAAAAGAAGATAGCAAAGACAAGAAGAATTCTGTTGGAAGTTGTGAAGGACCATATTGTGTCTAGCCTTCATTGGAAAGCCACTCCATTCTTAATGTGGAAGGATTTGAAAGATTTGTTCCAAAGCAGCAGCGACCAGAGGAAGTTGGCGTTGAAAGACAAGCTCAGAAAAATAAAAATGGAGAAGGGCGACATTATTCCAAAATATCTCATGAAGTTTGTCCACTGTAGGGATGAACTGGGAAGTGTGGGGATTACTGTTGATGATAGAGACTTGGTGAGATTTTCTCTCCTTGGGCTTCCGAAGATTTGGCATATCTACGAAGACTCTGTCAATGGACGGGAGAAACTGCTGGGATGGGAGCGACTTTGGTCAGATCTTGTGCAGGAGGAGATAAGGTGATGTACCAGGGATGGCTCTTCATTGAAGAATGAAGATGAAGAGAATTGCGCTTTTGCTGCCAAAGCAAGGAAAGGGAAGGGGAAGAAATTTCCTTCAAAATCTGAAGAAAAAGGAAAGAAGCAGGATTTGTCCAAGGTGAAGTGTTTTCACTATCACGAACATGGGCATTTTGCCACTAAATGCCCAAAGAAGAAGAAGAAAAAGAAGGTTGCTGGAGCTGCAGCTGGAGAGGCCTTAGCCTCGCAATTTGAAATTTATTTCTCTTTGATCACATGCTTGGTTTCAGGCTATATGGGATCGGTGTGGTATATTGATAGTGGTGCGTCTTTCCATATGAAGGGAGACAAGGAGTTGTTTAGTGACTTGGAGGAGAAGGGCCTTAAATACATATAGAGATGGGCAACGATGGTTGATACAGTGAAACCCGAATTTGGACCATTACCTTTGAGAGGGATTTCGATAATCCATTCTTGTTGAAAGATGTTATGCATGTTCCAGGTCTGAAGAAGAACTTGGTCTTGGTCGCAATGTTGGAAGACAAAGGTTATGATGTTGTTTTCAGTGAGGGAAAAGCTTTCCTTCGACATAAAACAACGGGTCAAACCAAGAGGATAGGGATTCACGTCTAGAATCTCTACAAGCTGGAGGTAGATGGCTGTGCTGGAATGGTGGGTAAAGTAGAAGAAGTGGTGAGCCGGGATGAGGGCGAATTATGGCACAGGAGATTGGGCCATCTTCACCATGGCGCCTTGAAGATTTTGCAGCAGATTTCTACTGGACTTCCCAAGGGTACTCTTGCGTAGTCAGATTAGTGCAAGGGATGTACTATGGGTAAGTTTTTGAAGACCACCTTTCATGAGAAGGAGAACCGTGCTTCGATGTTCCTCGAGAGAATTCACACAGACGTGTGTGGACCTTTCTCGGTTTCTTCAACAACAAAACACAGGTATTATGTTATATTTGTTGATGACTATTCTCGTAGATGCTGGATATTCTTCATGCAAAAGAAGAGTGAAACATTCTCAAAGTTCTGTGAGTTTAAAGCATTGGCGGAGAAGGAGTCAGGGAAGCAAGTGAAGGCTCTACGGAGCGATAATGGTGGTGAATACATCTCGGGAGAATTCAAAGACTTCTGTAGCAAATAAAGAATTCGAAGAGAACTCATAGCGCCTCATAACCCAAAATAGAATGGGGTCGCAGAGAGGAAGAATAGAATGATCGTGGGTGCTGAACGAGCGATGCTGCATGACCAGCGCCTACCGATGCACTTGTGGGCGGAAGCATGCAACACTGCGGTTTATGTGCAAAATCATTGTCCTCATAGAGTACTTCGCATGAGTACACCTGAAGAAGATTTTACTGGTAAGAAGTCTGATATTTCTCATTTGAAGATTTTTGGCTCATTTGTTTACATTCATGTGACAAAGGATGCCAGGAAGAAGCTGGAGCCGACTGTAGAAGTTGGGATATTTGTGGGGTACACAGAAACACCCCATAATTATCATGTGTATTTTCCAGACAGTCGGATCACTATGGCGCAACGGGATATAAAATTCAATGAGGTGAAAGCCATGAAGTCGTCGCTTGAGAGGGAGCTACACTTGCATGCAGAGGAGGAACTTCTTGTTCCCAAATATGAGCCTCTAGATGTGGATCAGCCACAGAAGGAGATTCATGGAGTGGAGGAGCCCACTCATGCAGAACCAAACATCAGACAAGGTAGAAAGAGTACCACAGAAGCTGAGAGATTGAAGCTTGATGCGGCACAAAATGTAGGAGTCCCAACATCACAACGCTCTTATGAGCAAGTGTATCGTGACAGAGCCATATTATTTTGAAGAAGCAGTGCAGGAGCCCACATGGGTAGATGCCATGGTGGAGGAGTATGACTCCATTGTCAGAAAAAAATTCTTGGGAGATTGTTCCAAGGCCGGTGGGAAAATTAGTTGTAGGATCAAGATGGATCTACAAGGTAAAGAAAGCTGCTGATGGGAGCATCGAGAAGTATAAGGCAAGATTTTTTTCTCGGGGCTTCTCATAGATCGAGGGGATTGATTATGAAGAAACCTTTACACCTGTCACACAGTATTCTTCCATAAGGACCATCCTTGCTCTCTTAGCGTAGATGGGTTGGCACATTCATCAGATGGATGTGAAGACTGCGTTCCTTAATGGGATCATTGAGGAAGAGGTGTACATTGAGCGGCCTGAAGGATTTTAGATCTTCAGCAGCGAGTCGCATGTGTGCAGGCTCAAAAGAGAGCTATATGGGCTGAATCAAGCACCTCGTGCTTGGTACACATGGATCGAAAACTATTTCACTGGACTTGGCTTCACCAAGAGTGAGGCGGATGAAAACCTGTACCAAATTGTGGTGGAGGGTAAGATTTTAATCATTGTTCTTTATGTTGATGATTTAATACTAATGGGTGATGAGTAGTTGATACACTCATGCAAGGAAGATCTTGCAAAGGAGTTTGAGATGAAGGATTTGGGCCTCCTTCATTATTTCCTTGGATTGGAAATATGGCAGCGAGAAGGTGAACTATTTGTGTCTCAAGGCAAGTATGCCCGGGAGATACTGGAAAAGTTTCACATGAAAGGCTGCAAGGCTATTGACACTCCTCTTCTAGGAAATTGGAGGAAAGATGATGCTACATCGACAGAGGTAGTGGATGCCACTGTTTATTGATAGTTGGTGGGTTCACTCATGTATTTAGTTAATACAAGATCGGACATATACTATGCGGTGAACCAGTTTTCACAAGTGATGGTTAAGCCTAACAAGCTCTTTTGGAAGGTAAGAAAGCATGTCCTGAGATATATTAGGGGAACATTTGAGTATGGTTTATGGTACAGACAGACGGATGAGGTGAAGTTACATGGCTTCACAGGTGCAGGTTGGGCAGGCAGCCCAACAGACAGGAAGAGCACATCAGGAGGGGTTCTCAGTATCGGATCTACGACAGTTTCTTGGTACAGCAGGAAACAAAGATCTGTGGCACTCAGTTCAGTGGAAGCAGAATACATGGCAGCAAGTCAAGCTACATGTGAGGCTATCTGGATGAGGAAGATCCTGGTTGGTTTGTTTGGTTCAAATTTATATCCTACAGTGATACATTGTGATAATCAAGGTTGCATTAAACTCTCGATTAATCCTGTGTTTCATGATATATCTAAACATATTGATATCCGGTATCATCATATCAGAGATTGTGTGCAGTGGAAGATCATGTTGCTTCAGTACATTCCTACAGAGTATCAGGATGTAGATATTCTGACGAAGGCACTCACCAGGAGCAAATTCGAATACCATAGAGGCAGGATTGGGGTGAAGAATAATCCCTATCTTGTTGAGAGGGAGTGTTGAGATTCAACAAGATAATGAGCTTAGTGAAAATGAGTTGCCTTCACTAAGTGGGCCCACAGGTTATTTTTGGCGCAAGTCTATTTGTAGACTATGTCTATTTTTAGACATGATGATCATATTTCAGAAGTTGCAGGATGCTACTTGTGGATGGTTGGTCAAGTTGGAAAAATAGATGAAATTATAGTTTTAGAATATTGGGCGAAGTCTATTTATAGATAGTCTATCTAAAAATATAAGTGTTGATTATTATTAGCTCTTAATAATAATCCGACAATAAACAACAACTTATTCTCTTGGAGCACTTAATTTGTAATATCCCAAAATGTGAATGCAGCAGTGCATAAGCACAATACTGGAATATCAGGGTGAAATTAAGTCATAAAATGTGTTGAGAAACACATATCCATCAAATGAATGAAACAACAGCAAAAAGAATCACTTATACATCCTCCCAAGTGGGGAAAATGCAGCAATTTGAGCCTGAAAATGTTATTTCTGGAGATTTACGTTTTATTTGGGATAAATAACACTTGGTTCCCTTAGAATATAGACTTAGGCCCTCACATAAAAAAGAGAAACAAAAAAAAATCTCTTTTGATTAGTTAAACAGATCTCCCGACCTCACATCAGCTTAAAAATAGCCAAACCCCATGAATTAAGTTATGCAGAATTAATAAAGAACATGACAACGTTATTTTCTAAGGGTTTCTGCAAAAATAGGATAGAAAAACATGGATCTAGAACTTATTTGAACAATATGCTAAGAAAGTGAATATCTGGCCTCCTTAATGTATTATAAAGACAACCCGGTAAGGGTTTCATGAAAGTACAAGTACAAAAAGAGCAGATATGAATATTCAGCTCTGAAAAATGCAGTCTGACTAAAAAATTATAGAAATATAGCTGAATAATACAAAATAGTGATAATAATCCCTTTCTCTAGCTTTCCAGGGGAAGGGTTGGCCCTTGCTCAAGGAAACTAGCTCAAAATCAGGGGCTGAAACCCTGCTGCTGCAGCTCTATGAAAAATGATGCAGTTCCTACAAGGGACTGCGCTGTAGGAGATGAGAAATAGTCTGGAAATCTTACAAGATGTGAAATGTTCTCAGAAATATTCCTAGCTGATCTCTCAAGAGAAGGAAGGCACCCTCTACTGAGAAACAGATCCGTAAGTGGTGTTATCAAACCTCCACTGCAACACCCTGCAACACAGAAATATTCAGCTACAAAAATAAAGCTGAGGCTGGAGAATGGTGCTTGGCCTCAAGCCTGGATGTGGAGCAATATAGAACAGAGCTCTCCCAATAGGCCTCTGAAGGGAAGAGGTGGGATTCCTGCTCGGGAACACCTTGTGCTAAACAACACTGCAACCTTGTTAAATAGCAAGAGGAAGCCAAGTCTAAACAGAACAAGATAAAATGATCATATCCAAATCATGAATAAAAAAGGCTCCCATCCTCGCCATATATATCAAGTGAACCTCTTCACATTAGGTCCCATCCATATGTGCCATCAAGCTCATGCAAGTTGTCCTCCACCAAAACTGTGCTGTTCATCAAGGAGATTCAATGCATCTAGACAACTTTGTTGACTTGGTCAAAGTTGACTGAATCAACATGATCCCATCTCTGTTCACACCCAAGGGTGCTCAATTTAGCAACTTATTCTTCCTCCTTTCACATTAGGAGTGTTATTGATCCTTCTAAAGAGGTTAATGGGCCTCCCTACCCATTTATTCACCTACGTAGTGATAAAACAACTCTAATATTTCATTTATCTTGAAGGCTAAATTTTTGGAATATTACAGTCCTCCCCTCCAAAATGTTGCTTGTCCTTAAGAAATTGTATAAGGAGAGAAAAATTCCTCCCCTCCTCTTCTTGTGGCCTCCTCATCAAAAGTCCCCACCACTACTCAAAATGATCTGATACAAATCTGCCCTCTAATGTTTCCTCCCAAGCATGCAAAACCATATGGCTCAGATCATAGAAAGGTGGAAGGTGTAAGTGAAAACTCCCTTGCTGTCTAATGGCCTCCTCAAGGTAGAAGTGATGAAAAACATGGGGAATATTATTCCCAATGAGTGACTCCCACACCATGCTATCATCTAAATGAAATGAGCCATTCTAGGTAGCTCAAAAATATTTTCAACCCCCGGTTCATACAATGTGTTGGGGCTGCATGGAGGGATTGGATCCTCCCATCCAAATGGTTTCTCTCTCCATTTATGGTAAGTATGGGGCTGCTGCTGATCTTGGGCTGAAATTTCATGACCTCCAAGAGTGGCCCAAGCTACCCCATCAAAAAAATAAACCATGAAGTGCCTCCTCCAAAAACTCAAGTTCTTCAAATGGCTCCTCCCACATGAAGAAAAGAGATGTAGTTTGACAATCATGGGTTGCCCATTGCTTCCCCTGAAACATGCATCATGTAAAGTAGGGAGAATAATACTCCCAATGGGAATCTCCAACTCATATCCCACTCTCCAAACAAATCTCCCCATGAATATACAAATTTCAGCAATACATGGAAGCAAAAACCAACATAAACAAGTTGTCATATGACAACTGGAAAGTGGATCAAGGTCCCACACAAGGAACCAGCACAGTGCATCCTTTTCCTGCATCATTTCAAACAATAGCAAGTGATTTTCCAACCACTTGTTTTCTGCCACAATCATTTACAAGATAGAAACATGAAAGTACAAAGTGGTGTCAATGGTGCACACCAAAAATCATATGGTTTCCCCCACAAACCACCAATAAGATAGCCAATCTCAATGGCTTCAAGTACATCATCATACAATATGCAAGAAGGGATAATCCTCCTTGGTACAACATGCTGCTCATATAAAGTAAAGAAGTAAAAAACATAATGTGGAATTATACATTCTCCACCATGTACTTGGGACCTTGAGCTGAAATGGCTCAACTAGAAATTCTCCCTCACCTCTAAGGAGTAGGGAAGTGGCTGTGACATCCTCTCTATCACCATCCGGGCTATGCATATTTCCATATGCTGAAATATATCATGCTGGATGGCCTCCCAAATGAAATCCTCTGCCAAGGAAAGATATGCATCAAAGTGCATGGAAAATAAGTCGTCATGTGCTGCATGTAACAACTTCTCCTTGAGCTTAGAAGCTCTAGTCAAGAAGACTTTTCCATAAGAATAGATGACCACATCATCCACCATATATCTACCATCTCCATCAGGGTCATCAAGAATCATGCAAGCACCAAGATCCTTGGAGTACTCTACCAAGAGTTGAGACCTCCAATATGGATCAATCCTCCTAAGAGACAGTGCTGATGATCTGCAATGTGAAGCTCCCCACATGATGCTGCCTTTTCCTTTGACATCCCTCATGCCAAATTCATCCTCCAAATTGCTGCCATGCCCATCATGCAGCTACTCATGCTCAAAGAGAAGTAGGAATTTTTGGAAGTTAGCCTCCCATGAGAAGCTCCCATCCAAAGAGAATCTCCTAATCTTGGCCAATGTAAGCATGAGTGACCTCCATATACTCCAATGTATGGAGGATTCCTTCCTCAAAGGAAGTACCCTCTGCTGCTCCAAATCCATGGAGCAGCTCCCTTGCACCATGAAGGTGCCATCCTTCATCACTGCAACAAATTCTGTCAGTGCAATACATATAGTGAGAGTGGGTGGTGCTGAAAATGGAAGAATGTCTCCATCCTCCTTGAGACTATCCCAAAATCTCTGCATTGTACTAGACTCCTCCACATCTTTCACCTCTTTGGAATCTAAGAGGGGTGAACCAAATGGCAAGATGCCTCTCACCAACTCCAGATCTGGTGGCCTCCCAGGTGGAATGCCTCCATGCAGTGAGCCATCAATGTCAAGAGTAGACTGTACATATGGTTGGGAAACCTTGCCCTTGCCCTCATAACACAAACCAGTCTGCCTCTTCTTTGCACCAGCTCTTTGAAATAGATAGGATTGTGTGCTCTTCACCAAATGATGATGTCCTTTCTCCCTATCTCCTCCTTCCATCTACAATGCTTCACAATCACGATGTCCATTGATTGTGCCTTGACCTCCATATGTGAGATCCTGGGGAACTTCTTGCAATGCTACAAGAAATCCTCCTGTTGGAGCATGTGCTCCTCCTCCCTCTGCATGAGGTACTAGATATGCTCTAGATGTGACAGTGCTGTAACCCCCATCCTTCTCTTCATTTTCAATATGAATAGGAGGTAACTACTCAATAAGAGGATCCTCTTTTGCAAAAGGAACCTTCATGCCCTCTTGTTCAAGATTATGAAACAGGGATCTTGCCTCTAGCAAGGTATCACGCAAGATGTGAGCTTCCCCAACAGTTTTCTGAAGTGGTTTTGAGTTTGTAGGTCCTTCCAACTTATGCAAAAGTCTCATTTGTCTTAGTTTGGTTGTTTCATGTTTTTTATCAAACCTTTCTACCAATATCTTAGTGAAATTTTCAAAATAAGAAGTATTGACATTTTTCAATGAAAATGACTCAAACATCCACCAAGCATAGGCCTTATCTTCAAAGTGCAGCGCTGCAACTCTGATGGCTTCATCTTCAGAAACTTGGTGCTGCTGCAAATAAGTGTGCAACTCCCCCACGCAAGCTTTGGCTGAATAAGTTGGGGATCCATCAAAGGTAGATAGAGAAAATATATCCATGTCATGCAGCTTGCTCCTCTCCACCTTTATCTTGCAAAACTCTTGGAAAGTGATATGATCTCTAAATTTTTTAGTTTGAGATTCATACTCTTGCAGAAAATTACTAAGAGTTTCCCTCGTTGGCATTTCCTCTTCTTTCATCTCTTTCATAGTAGATCTGGGAATTTTACTGCGCTGTGCATAATAGGGTGTAGCTGCATGATCACACCTATCATGTGCTAATCTAGATCTGGCTCTAGATTCAAACTTCTTTCGAGATTCCATCTCCTCTCTCATCTTCTTAAGATCTTCATTGATGCTCTACATAGATTTTGGAAGAAGATTTGAGAGCCTCTCCTCATTTCTTCCTCCACATAATGGAGTATTCTTTCTGTTCATATCTCCTTCTCTTGATAACATCATGGCTGAGTTCCACAGGCTGAGCCAAGACTATGCTCTGATACCACTGTAATATCCTAAAATGGGAATGCAGCAGTGCATAAGCCCAATAATGGGATAGCAGGGTGAAATTAAGTCATAAAATGTGTTGAGAAACACATATCCATCAAATGAATGAAACAACATAAAAAAGAAGCACTTCTACATCCTCCCAAGTGGGGAAAATGCAGCAATTTGAGCATGAAAACGTTATTTCTGGAGATTTACGTTTTATCTGGGAGAAATAGTGCTTGGTTCCCTTATAATATATACTTAGGCCCTCACATAAAAAAGAGAAACATAAAAAAATCTCTTTTGATAAGTTAAACAGATCTCCCGGCCTCAAATCATCTTAAAAATAACCAAACCCCATGACTTAAGTTATGAAAAATTACTGAAGCACATGTCAGCGTTATTTTCTAAGGGTTTATACAAAAACAGGATAGAACAACATGGATCTAGAAATTATTTGAACAATATGCTAAGAAAGTGAAGATCTGGCCTCCTTAATGTATTATAAAGACAACCCGACAAGGGTTTCATGAAAGTACAAGTACAAAAAGAGAAGATCTAAATATTCAGCTCTGAAAAATGCAGTCTCACTGCAACATTATAGAAATATATCTGAATAATACAAAATAGGGATAAGAATCCCTTTCTCTAGCTTTCCGGGAGAAGGGTTGGCACTTTCTCAAGGAAACTAGCTCAAAATTAGGGGCTGAAACCCTGCTGCTGCAACTCTATGCAAAAAGATGCAGTTCCTGCAAGGGACTGCACTGTAGGAGATGAGGAATAGTTTTGAAAACTACCAATATGTGAAATTTTCTTAGAAATATTCCTATATGATTTCTCATGAGAAGGAATGCACCCTATACTGAGAAACAGATCTGGAAGTGGTGTTATCAAACCTCCACTACAACACCCTGCAACATAGAAATATTTTGCTACAGAAATAAAACTGTGGTTGGAGAATGGTGCTTGGCCTCAAGCCTGGATGTGGAGGAATACATAATAGAGCTCTCCCAAGAGGCCTCTCAAGGGAAGAGGTGGGATTCCCACTCGGGAACACCCTGTGCTAAACAACACAGCAACCCTGCTAAACAGCAAGAGGAATCCAAGTCTAAACAGACCAAGATAAAATGATCATATCCAAAGCATGAATAACAAAGGCTGCCATCCTCTCCATATATAGCAAGTGAACCTCTTCAAATTGGGTCCCATCCATATGTGCCATCAAGCTCATGCAAGTTGTCCTCCACCAAAACTGTGCTGTTCATCAAGGAGATTCAATGCATCTAGACAACTTTGTTGACTTGGTCAAAGTTGACTGAATCAACATGATCCCATATCTGTTCACACCCAAGGGTGCTCAATTTAGCTGCTTATTCTTCCTCCTTTCACATTAGGAGTGTTATTGATCCTTCTAAAGAGGTTAATGGGCCTCCCTACCCATTTATTCACCTACATAGTGATAAAAAAACTCTAATATTCCATTTAGCTTGAAGGCTAAAATTTTGGAATATTAGAGTCCTCCCCTAAAAAATGTTGCTTGTCCTCAAGAAACTGTATAAGGATAGAAAAAGTCCTCCCCTCCTCTTCTTGTGGCCTCCTCATCAAAAGTCCCCACCACTGCTCAAAATGATCTGCTATAAATCTTCCCTCCAATGTTTCCTCCCAAGCATGCAAGAAAAACCATATGGCTCATATCATAGAAAGGTGGAAGGTGTAAGTGGAAACTCCCTTGCTGTACAATGGCCTCCTCAAGGTAGGAGTGATGAAAAACATGGGGAATCTTATTCCCAATTATTGACTCCCACACCCATGCTATCATCTAAATGAAATGAGCCATTCTAGGTAGCTCAAAAATATCTTCAACCCCCGGTTCATACAATGTGTTGGGGCTGCATGGAGAGATTGGATCCTCTCATAAAAATTGTTTATCTCTCCATTTATGGTAAGTATGGGGCTATTTCTGATCTTGGGCTGAAATTCATTACCTCCAAGAGTGGCCCAAGCTACCCCATCAAACAAATAAACCATGAAGTGCCTCCTCCAAAAACTCAAGTTCTTCAAATGGCTCCTCCCACATGAAGAAAAGAGATGTAGTTTGACAATCATGGGTTTCCCATTGCTTCCCCTGAAACATGAATCATGTAAAGTGGGGAGAATCATACTCCCAATGGGCATCTCCAACTCATATCCCACTCTCCAAACAAAGCTCCCCATGAACATAAAAAGTTAAGCAATACATGGAAGCAAAAACCAACAGAAACAAGTTGTCATATGACAACTGGAAAGTGGAACAAGGTCCCACACATGGAACCGGTGCAATGCATCCTTTGCCTGCATCAATTCAAACAATAACAAGTGATTTTCCAGCCACTTGTTTTCTGCCACAATCATTTTACAAGATAGAAACATGAAAGTACAAAGTGGTGTCAATGGTGCATACCAAAAATCATGTGGCTTCCCCCACAAACCACCAATAAGATAGCCAATCTCAATGGCTTCAAGTACATCATCATACAATATGCAAGAATGGATAATCCTCCTTGGTACAACATGCTGCTCATATAAAGTAAATAAGTACAAAACATAATGTGGAATTATACATTCTCCACCATGTACTTGGGACCTTGAGCTAAAATGGCTCAACTGGAAATTCTCCCTCACCTCTAAGGAGTACGGAAGTGGCTGTGACATCCTCTCTATCACCATTCGGGCTATGCATCTTTCCATATGCTGAAATATATCATGCTGGATGGCCTCCCAAATGAACTCCTCTGCCAAGGAAAGATATGCATCAAAGTGCATGGAAAAGAAGTCCTCATGTGCTGCATGTAATAACTTCTCCTTGAGCTTAGAAGCTCTAGTCAAGAAGACTCTGCCATAAGAATAGATGACCAAATCATCCAACATATATCTACCATCTCCATCAAGATCATCAAGAATCATGCAAGCACCAAGATCCTTGGAGTACTCTACCAAGAGTTGAGACCTCCAATATGGATCAATCCTCCTAAGAGACAGCGCTGATGATCTGCAATGTGAAGCTCCCCACATGCTGCTGTCTTTTCCTTTGAAATCCCTCATGCCAAAGTCATCCTCCAAATTGCTGCCATGCCCATCATGCAGCTGCTCATGCTAAAAATGAAGTAGGAATTTTTGGAAGTTAGCCTCCCGTGAGAAGCTCCCATCCAAAGAGAATCTCCCAATATTGGCCAATGTAAGCATGAGTGGCCTCCATCTACTCCAATGTATGGAGGATTCCTTCCTAAAAGGAAGTACCCTCTATTTCTCCAAATCCATGGAGTAGCACCCTTGCACCATGAAGGTGCCATCCTCCATCACTGCAGCAAATTCTGTTAGCGCAGTACATATAGTGAGAGTGGGTGGTGCTGAAAATGGAAGAATGTCTCCCTCCTCCTTGAGACTATCCCAAACTCTCTGCGCTGTACTAGACTCCTCCATATCTTTCACCTCTTCGAAATCTAAGAGGGGTGAACCAAATGGAAAGATGCCTCTCACCAACTCTAGATCTGGTGGCCTCCCAGGTGGAATGCCTAAATGCAGTGAGACATCAATGTTAAGAGTAGACTATACATATGGTTGGGCAACCTTGCCCTTTCCCTCACAGCGCAAACCAGTGTGCCTCTTCTTTGCACCAGCTCTCTGAAATAGATAGGGGTGTCTGCTCCTCACCAAATGATGATGCCCTTCCTCCCTATCTTCTCCTTCCATCTGCAATGCTTCACAATCATGTTGTCCATTTATTGTGCCTTGACCTCCATATGTGAGATCCTGGGGAACTTCTTGCAATGCTATAAGAAATCCTCCTGTTGGAGCATGTGCTCCTCCTCCCTCTGCATGAGGTACTAGATATGCTCTAGATGTGACAGCGCTATAACCCCCATCCTTCTCTTCATTTTCAATATGAATAGGAGGTAACTACTTAATAAGAGGATCCTCTTTTGCAAAAGGAACTTTCATGCCCTCTTGTTAAAGATTATGAAACAAGGATCTTGCCTCTAGCAAGGTATCATGTAATATGTGAGCTTCCCTAACAGTTTTCTGAAGTGGTTTTGAGTTTGTAGGTCCTTCCAACTTATGAAAAAGTCTCATTTGTCTTAGTTTCGTTGTTTCATGGTTTTATCAAACCTTTCTACCAATATCTTAGTGAACTTTGCAGAAGAAGAAGTATTGACATTTTTCAATTAAAATGATTCAAACATCCACCAAGCATAGGCATTACCTTCAAAGTGCAGTGCTGCAACTCTAATGGCTTCATCTTCAGAAACTTGGTGCTGCTGCAAATAAGTGTGCAACTCCCCCACCCAAGATTTTGTTGAATAAGTTGGGGATCCATGAAAGGTAGATAGAAAAAATCTATCCATGTCATGCAAATTTCTCCTCTCCACCTTGATCTTGCTAAACTCTTGGAAAGTGATATGATCTCTAAAATTTTCAGTTTGAGATTCATACTCTTGGAGAAAATTACTAAGAGTTTCCCTCCTTGGCATTTCCTCTTCTTTCATATCTTTCATAGTAGATCTGGACATTTGACTGCGCTGTGCATAATAGGGTGTAGCTGCATGCTCACACCTATCATGTTCCAATCTAGATCTGGCTCTAGATTCAAACTTCTTTCGAGATTCCATCTCCTCTCTCATCTTCTTAAGATCTTCATTGATGCTCTGCATAGATTTTGGAAGAAGATTTGAGAGCCTCTCTTCCTTTATTCCTCAAAATAATGGAGTCTTATTTCTGCTCATCTCTCCTTCTCTTGATAGCATCATGGCTGAGTTCCATAGGCAGAGTCAAGACTATGCTTCGATACCACTGTAATATCCCAAAATGGGAATGTAGCAGCGCATAAGAACAATACTGGGATAGAAGGGTAAAATTAAGTCATAAAATGTGTTTATAAACACATAGCCATAAAATGAATGAAACATCAGCAAAAAGAAGCACTTCTACATCCTCCCAAGTGGAAAAAATGCAGCAATTTGAGCCTGAAAATGTTATTTCTGGAGATTTACGTTTTATTTGGGAGAAATAATGCTTGGTTCACTTAGAATATATAATTAGGCCCTCACATAAAAAATATAAATAGAAACAAATCTCTTTTGATAAGTTAAACAGATCTCCCGGCCTCAAATCATCTTATAAATAGCCAAACCCCATGACTTAAGTTATGCAGAATTACTGAAGCACATTAAAACGTTATTTTCTGAGGGTTTATGAAAAAATAGGATAGAGAAACATGTATTTGGAACTTATTTGAACAATATGCTTAGAAAGTGAAGATCTGGCCTCCTTAATGTATTATAAAGACAACCCGACAAGGGTTTCATGAAAGTACAAGTACAAAAAGAGCAGATCTGAATATTCAGCTCTGAAAAATGTAGTATCATTGCAACATTACAGAAATATAGCTGAATAATACAAAAGAGGGATAAGAATCCCTTTCTCTAGCTTTCTGGGAGAAGGGTTGGCCCTTGCTCAAGGAAACTATCTCAAAATCAGGGGCTGAAACCCAGCTGCTGTAGCTCTATGAAAAATGATGCAGTTCCTGCAAGGGACTGCGCTGTAGGAGATGAGGAATAGTCTGGCCAACTTCCAATATGTGAAATGTGCTCAGAAATCTTCCTAGCTGATATCTCAAGAGAAGGAAGGCACCCTCTACTGAGAAACAGATCCAGAAGTGGTGTTGTCAAACCTCCACTGCAACACCCTGCAACACAACAATATTCTGCTACAGAAATAATGCCGAGGCTGGAGAATGGTGCTTTGCCTCAAGCGTGGATGTGGAGCAATACAGAACAAAGCTCTCCCAAGAGGCTTCTCAAGGGAAGAGGTGGGATTCCTGCTTGGAAACACCCTGTGCTAAACAACACTGCAACCCTGCTAAACAACAAGAGGAAGCCAAGTCTAAACAGACCAATATCAAATGATCATATCCGAAGCATGAATAACAAAGGCTCCCATCCTCTCCATATATAGCAAGTGAACTTCTTCACATTGGGTCCCATCCATATGTGCCATCAAGCTCATGCAAGTTGTCCTCCTCCAAAACTGCGCTGTTCATCAAGGAGATTCAATGCATCTAGACAACTTTGTTGACTTGGTCAAATTTGACTGAATCAACATGATCCCATCTCTGTTCACACCCAAGGGTGCTCAATTTAGTTGCTTATTCTTCCTCCTTTCACATTAGGAGTCTTATTGATCCTTCTAAGGAGGTTAATGGGCCTCCCTACCCATTTATTCACCTACTTAGTGATAAAACAACTCTAATATTCCATTTATCTTGAAGGCTAAAATTTTGGAATATTGCATAATTTCAGTGCACAGATTTGGAAAATCAATGGGCTGAAGGAATTACACAATTCCGAGGGTTTACTGGTGGTTCATGCATGGAGGACTTAGTTAGAAATGAAGTGGAAAAGTTATGACATAGTTGGAAGAGTAGTTCATGGAGTTGTTATTCAGTTTAACTCAGTTAATGGAGTTAAACTCAGTTGAGCTAGTTGTATCTAGTTTAATTGAATGATACACTAGTGAGAGTGAAGTGAATTAATTAGTTAATTAATTCAAAAATAATAAATCATTAATCAACTAAAAAATACAATAGTTAACTACAATGCATGTCAGTTCGTGTGGAGACCCAGTGGAGAGATATGTGAAAGGGCAAGATGGACTATCTGTTGTGACTATAGTGATGCATTGATTGCACCACACACACATTGGAGTTTCCAATTAGGATTACGAAGTCAAGGCAAGGGTAATTATAATTCATTCAGAGCTATTCTTTAGCATGGATTGCGTAGTGGAGGCTGGCTAGCAGGTGGCAAGAAATCGGTGCATGGATTTGCAGATTTCTTCTGGTTAGTGTGTGACGATTGACTATATTGAGAGCTTTATGTACTAAGATTTGTATGAGATTGTTACATGATCTCCATGATACATAATATATGATAGTTGGGGTTTTCAGCTTCAATCTTTCCCGTTAAAAAACTGTGTTATGTGCGATTGTTTTTATTGCTTCATGTGTTTGCAATTGATTTTAATTTCCACAAAATAGTAACAGTGGAAGGATTCTGTATTTAGCAAGAAGATAAATATTTTTAGATCAGGACAATCTGGATATATACATGCATCTTGTATATAATTTCTAAAAAAATTACTCCTTTGTGTAGGACATGTTTGGAGAACCTCTAACACTGACATAACACAAGGGATCTGAGATAAATATTCAACACTAGAATAGTTCTGAGTAACTCTAGCGTTTGGATGATTAGTCAACCATTTTGAGGAGCCTTTCAACATCTGATGTATATGTTCAACTGTACGGGTTATTGATTATCAAAAGCAGTTTTAGGCTTATACGATTCTGGTTCTCCATAATCATGAGCTCTAGTTGAAATATCAACATGAGTCTTAACCATATATACATTCGATGAAGATTCCCCTTCCTATTTCCCCCTGTAGGGGATTTAGTATTAGCATTCACGCCAACAAGTAATTTCTTCCCTTGGGGAAAAGGGTTAGTAAGCACAACCTCAGAACCAGAAGAACCTTTTTGGGATAACAAGCGTTGAGAACCTTGAATCTCAGGGCAAAGAGGAGTAAGATGATACCCACTGCATAAATCGCATAAGAATTTAACCTTATTTTAGACCCCTTCTTTCCCTCACCAGTGTATTTACTAGGGTTATTTGCATTTCCCTACCGTCCCTTATATTTCTTTTTCCCACGTCCTTTCTTCTTCCCATCAGATTATTGATTTACTTTGGGATTCGAGGACTAAAAATCATTAACTACTAAAGGTTGAGAAGGAGAAGACACTGACGTCGTAGTACGCATTGCAAAAGAAGATTGCAATGACAACCACTATATTTCATTTAACAAACCAACCATAATAGCATCAATTGATCCTACAACTCTGTCCGCATGGGAGCCTGGTTTCGGTTTGGTGAGATCAATTTTAGATCTATAAGCGTCGAGTAGGATATTATAGAGGAATCCAAACTCATAATAAATAATCTCTAATTTTTGGGCTCTATAGATAGCCCTTTCTTCTGTGAACACTCCTGAAAGTGACACATTCTTCGATATATCAGGCTGTAATGATTTCAAAAACCACTCGATAAGAAATTCATCAGGGATATAAACCTTGATCAATATCTTCCTTCTACACCACTCTTGAATGTGGTCAAATATATGGGTGGAATTTTCATGCTCAAAGTTGGCCATAAGTTCCGTTTCAACATCATAACAGAAAAGCAACTGAAAGTGGTTGAGAAACATTGTAGCCAACTAACCAAATGTAGAAAACAACCCACCCTTTAATTCGATATACCACTTCACTACTTTTCCAGTTAAGGTGCGTTGAAAGAGTCTCAACCTAATTAAATCATTAATCAAGGAGTTTTATGAGAACCATAAGTGGAAAGTGGTTACATGGTCAACTAGATCCTCCACATACTTCCTTTCAAATTTTGGTATATCATATGGAAGTTTGGTAGGGACCAGGGGCCAAGACGGATTGTAACAGATCAAATCATTAGTTAGTTTTGAAATATTTGGAAAATTGAGAGTTTCCAGGAATGGTAAGCATGGAGAGACTTCTAAATTCAAGCTCCAAGAGTGGAATTCCCAACATTTGAAACAACGTATCCTAGGTTTCGAGAGGCACTAGGCTACCAAGGATTACTTGTAGAATCAACTTAACTATAAGGAAAACCTTGTAGTCTAGGGGTATATAGAGGGTATCCTTCCCCTACTACAACATTATTGGCCACAGGAAAATTTCCTCCAGGTGGAACATTATATGAAGGGGAGAGCCATTGATAAGGGTTCCAAGCACGAGCCAAAGGAGGAAAATTTGGTGAAGTACTAGAAATAGGGAAGGTCATACTCCCCTGGTGACTGAATAAATGAGAGATATTCCTAGACCCAAAACCACTAAAAAAAGGATATACCAAACCCTAGCTCCCTTGAAAAGGATTAAAATTTTGATCATAATCAAAGAAAGGCATTGATCCTACATTCAACGATGGATTGGAAGGAGGAAAATTTCCACTTCAAAATGAAAAACCTTGTAAATACGTTGAACCACTAGTCATCAAAGTCATAGATACTAAAGAAAGAGAGGGTAGAGTTGATGAAACTAAGGGAATCCCACTAGATGTTATTCTTAAAGGATAAACACCAGTGCAAGGAGCAGAAGGTGGGTTTCCCCCACTCGAACCAAGGATTGAGGTAGAGCCAACAACTACTGTGCTAGCTGAAATAGTAAAGATAGAAATAATACCTCCTCCTATAGCTGAAGAAGGAGTATGCACACCAAAAGTATCGACAACCAAACTTTTTCCACTTACAAATGGCATTAAGAAAAAAAAAGGAGAGTGAATAGGGCTAGCTAGTCTATGAGTTAGAGTACCCACGTACAATACAATGTAAGGAAGATGAGAAGGAAGAGGTTCTGTAGGAGTCTCAGGGGACTCTGAAGCATATTCAATTTCTACTTTGGCTTCCAATTGAAAGACTACTCTAGCAAGAAATAGAGCATTTCCACCTGGATTATGGACTCGACTAAGTTCTCCCTGTGAAATAATAACCCTTGGTGAAGGATTTTTATCTGTTGCATTAGCTTGTACTAGTTCAATAGAACCAAAAAAATTACTCCTACACCTTCATGGTGAAGGATAGATACTCGCAGGTGTAATCCCATGAATCCTTCTAGATTGAAGAACTGGTTGATCAACCACATGTATATATAAAGAAATATTAAAGACTCAAATCACCTAAGGAAATCTAGGAGAACATATCACTCTCTAACAAAGTCCTAAATATACAAACAAGCAAACAACTTCCAAGTTATTTTCTCTGGGTTATTAGGAACGAATACCAAAATACAAGAAAGTGAAGAAAAGGGCCTCCTGAATGAAGTTTGGGATTATGGGGGCCCAAGAATACCATCCAAGGTATTAGAAGTAGTTACATTGACCTCCAAACAAGTGCCTTTACCGGTGCAAGTACCTAAGTACCAAGGGCACCTCTATAAGTACTTTTAAAATCATATAATGTCTACCTCAGGTACCATAGTAATTCTCCCCTGTAGTCACCTATGTGGTCCCTAGGAAAGGAAACTAAGGTCACCAACTCGTGATCAGAAGCTGGGTGGAACAATCTTGGGCACACGTTCCAACAAGTAGGAGAGAGGGTATCTCTATATCCTTATCTTCACATGTCCTTGTGCTTTACTCCCTTGTTAGAGGATCTTTCACAAACAAATTAATGACACTAGATTTGCACTCTTTAATTAACTTCTATGCTTTTTAGTTTGAGTGGCCTTGGAGAGTTTACTCTCGACACACCTATTCCAAGACCCTAAAATTCCCTAGACTAGTTGATGTTACTATGACACAAAGAAAATGTATAGTTCATTTTTAATTTAAGCGCTCATTTTAATTGTAACTTATTTAGGACAAGGGAAACATGAGTGCAATTGATGATGTTTTGATGCAAAATAAACCAATAGAAAACCTAGGCTACATGAGAATGAAACACCTCTTTTTATTTAATGAAAGATATTCCTACGAGGGTTCTACGAGAAACCTAATAAAGAAAAAAATATTTTGTCTTTTCAATTTAGCACTCATACATTCAAAACCTAAAAAAGAAGAAGTAAATAATGTCCAAAATGCATCTAACTTAATGCACACTAGCATGAAAATGCAAGATTCAAAGAGAGACTTTAAAGGTAAACAAATGCGATAAAAAAGGTAAAGGACAATTCAAACAAGAAAGAGAAGTAAATCCCAAATTAAAGAGCACTCATCAAAGCAAAAAATAACTTAACCTTATGACAACAATTTACACATTTTCTAAAAACCCAAAAGACTACTGAAACAGGAGACAAAAGAAAAGAAAATAACAAAGAGAATGTTTTTATTTTTCTTTTAAAGATTTAAAAACTTGAAAATTTAGAAAGGGAAGAAAATCAAAGATCTTAAAACGAAAGACATGAATAATACTCAAATCCACCTAGTCACAAATGATTACAAATACTAAAATACTAGTGAAAATGAGATATTTAAAACTTCAAGATCTTGGACAAAAGTATATAAAAGACTCTGAAAATTAGAAAGACTCCAGAGAATTGAAATCTCTCACTCATCCAAGAAATTCAATCCCCTTTCAAATATAAGAAAGAGAAAGGAAACAAGTCGACTATTAGGTCAAATTAGAGGGAAATCAAAGATTGGGTTATGAAAAATTTCAAGATTAACAAAGACTTGTACCAGAGCCACAATACAACCAGATACTTGACAAAGAAGGCCTGAAACCCAACTTTAGACCCAAAGATATAAAAAAAACTAAAAACCCTAGGTTGACACAAGAATTTATCCAACAAGAGGAAAGACATCAACAAAAACAATCATCAAGGTGATTCGAGACCCCACAAAGATAAAGAAAGAATAAATAAATTTGGTCAAAACCTTAGCAAAACTAGAAATGAAAATTTTGCATATTTTATATATGTACGTGACTTTTCAAATACAATTTAGTGTATTTACACGACTGTATGTGAAGCAACAAGCGTACACACATGTTTCTTTGGAAGAAAATATGTATGTACGCAAATGTATATAACAAAAAGTGCGTATAAAAAGGAATCCGAGAAAAAATAAAAGATAAATCCTAGATTTGAAATATTAGGTTGAATGAACAAATCACTTAAGACTTAAGAATACCGGAAAAAACCAATAAATCACAAACTGAACCTAGATAAAAGAAAACAACCCTTCTAACAAATACTTGATGGTATTCCCCAACAGGTCACCAATTTTATAGGCGGGAAAAGTTACCTAAGACAAGGGTTGAAATCCTCAACATAACAGGATAAAAAAATAAAAAAAGAACACCCATTGAAGCATGAAAAAATTTTGAGTTATCAACGTTGGACTTAGAGACGTACCCAAGGGTCCTAAGTTTGAAGATGTTCCTGTAGGGTCCAAACCCTCTGCTTCCTCCAATATGTGCAAACCTACAAATCAATCACAAAAGCATATAAAAAATAGATAATTCAATGTTCATGCATAAAAATATGTTAGATCATCATATATAAAAATTCAGACTATCATTCATAAGATGAAAACATATATCAAGAACAAGACATGAGTTTATTTATTAATGAATAACAAGTACAAGATAGAGACAACTTAATCTACGCCAAAGGCATTGATAAAGCCTTCCTCTAGATCCATCCAGCATGAGCCATGAAGACAACCTCTATAATAAGTATAAGAAGATGCTAGATAAGGAGACTAAGCATCTCTACAAAGGAAACTAGGTTTTCCTAGAGACTGGGAGTGCAGGAGGAAAGATAAAATAAAAATTGATCTAGGGGAAATCACGTATAATGTCGACATCAATCTTCTCTTATTCATTAGGCCTACCCAAGGGGTGTATATATACCACCTAAATTTGCTTATTTTAATTAGGCCAGAGGCTACTATAGATAGGCTCTTGATAAAACCTGTAAACCCCGCCCCAAAAATAGCATTTTATTTTATTTTTCATATTTAAAAATGTATATGCGGGTATAGTGTTCTAAAATCCATGCATGCATGCATTTTTGTATGGGAAGAATCATCTATGGAATTTGAAATATAGTTTTTTAATATAAAGTCAAGTCTGCATGGGTAAAGGGACTGCGCAGGGCCATAAAAGAGCATTAGGTCTATAAGAGTTTTGAATTATGCTATAACAAGGACCAAACCTCCATAAAACTTTCACAATGCCCCTTTCACCATCTCCATATATAATGGAAGAGATCGCATCTCTGCCATGTAGTCCCACCTCGGAAGAAATTTAAATCCCTTGCCAAGAAGCGGTGACCGAGCTGCAAAAACTTAGTGAGAAAAACTTAAGAAATCTAATGCAAACCATTGTTCTCCATCAAGCTCCAAATAAATTTCATTTTTTTTTAAAAATTTGTGACATGCATAATATTAATTATATATATAGAAAGAGACAAGTTAGAAATTTAGTTATTGTAAGTATTAAGTTTTTATATGATAATTAATTAAATTTAAATATGAAGCTCTAAAATATAATAGTTACAAATACGAATAATTGTTTTAATTTTATGGTAAAATGGATGTTAATTTATAGTTATTATTTATATTATATATATATTTCACACCTTTATATACATAAATATTTTTATTCTAATTATATGATTATTAATTAAATTTATTACGTTTTTATATGTTTATTAATTATATATTCTAAAATATCATGGTTACAAATATGAATCATTATTATTTAAATTTATTTTAATGTGATATTCATAGATTCCTTAGTAACCTTGAATTTTTTTTAGATCAAATTGTTTGTTGATGTTTTGAATTTATGTTGTGTGTGTCCCTTTAATTTTAATTAAGCCAACATTAAATAGATCTTATATGCCTTTTAATTTTAATTTCTTCAACCTTATTTTAATTTATTTTTTGATAAATTTAATGATATATCCCCTATATTGGGCTATAAAATGCCTCTCGATGCAATTATATCTAAATCAAGTCATGAAATTTTGATTGCCTAGAATTCCCATTTTATTATTTTGTAATGTGCTTGCATTTAAATAACTTTTGGCGTTCATATGATAGATATTTGTTGATATTATGGTGAAATGGTCTCTTGAGGTTGGAGTTTTAATGGCTAGTTTAGTGTCTTCCTGTCCTTGGTTGGGAGCACTAGGTGGCAATGCAAAATGTGGTATAAAATCTCAACTTCAACATTGGGCTAATTTGAGTAGTTTGTCAGAAGGGAATGCCATTATTCATCATTATGTGCAAATATTTGATAGTGTTTGGAATCTTTGAAAAGATGCAATATATTTAGGTAAATTGGCCATGCTGAGTGTTTAATATATGCGAATGAATCCATCTATAACTCTTGAATTCCCTGAATTTCACATTGATAATAGAACACTAAATTATGGTCACTTTATTTTTAAAAATGAGTCCAAATATGTGCTCAAAGGAGATCCACGACAAAGAACCCATGACATTTCAATGCCCTCTTTCCTTAAGGAGAGGTTTTTTACTATGAAAAATTGAGATTAAACTCAAAAGGAGTAGATCAATGATAAAGAAAATCTATAGTAATTTTGGAGAAACACTATAACAAATCCCTCTGATTAGCCTCCTCTTTAGCTCCCTTTTTTTCTTCCATTAACTGTTTTAGTATATTTTTCTCCACCTTTTTGAAAAAATCGGTGCTATTTATTAGGATGGTGCTATTTTTGGTGTTTTCACACTGATCACAAAGAGTCTATGATCCAGGTGGATATTGGTAGCCACCCACCTATTTCATTTGGACCTGCACCATCAATTCTTTCAATTTTTTAGTTTCAGCTCAACTTACTATTTTTAGCAGTTTTTCAGGTCATGAACTTCTAGAGCCGTTTTGAGGCCCTAATGATCCAGGTGGATATTGGTGGCCACCCACGTATTCCATTTGAAACCCCACCATCGTTTCTTTCATTTTTTCAATTCCAACACCACTTACTATTTTTAGCAATTTTTCGGGTCCTAAAGCCCTAAACGACGTTTTTTGGGAAAAGTGGGAACAACATGCGTCCTTGGACCAAATGATTTCACATAAAAAGTTGTATTCCTTAGATAGATCTTTCTAATGAGGTATGGTGCGCATCAAACGGAGATCGTATACCAAAGTTATGTCCTCGGGAAGTTCAAACACCAATTTACCGAAATGGGGCCCATAGTTTTGGTGCTTCATCTCCTAGGGTAAGGTTTTTGGATGTTTAGGGTTTTCCATTGTTTCTAAATAAAAAAAAGGTCCTCAAGCCTCATTGTAACATAGTTCAGAGGCCTGTATCTGCCACATCTCTTCTTAGAGATACACTACCAGCGCCCTAGCTAGTTTATTTCCATTATGTCTGTTGTACCTTAAGAGACAATCCCTTAGCTGTGATAAGGAATCAATGCTTAATACATTTATATGATTATGTCATAGAAATATTTGTCTTTGCTTAGTCACCCTCAAGCATTTATCGTTAAACCCTCAAATATAAAATATAATGAATGTCTCACAATGTTATCATTTGCTGATGTTGAATGAAATGACCAGAAGAAAATGAAAGAAAGAAGCCCAAACTGATATGCTGTTACATAGTATCACCTCAAACTCCAGAATAACTATGTGAAGGAAATAGTTAAAACAAAGGAGCGCCAATTAAGGTTTTTAACTCTTACTTATATAAGTAAAAAGAGACCTGCAGCTCATTACTTCATCTTATTCAAAGATAGAAAATACAGAATGTAAACTTGAAAACATATCAACATAAAAAAATGCCAGAAACTTGTTTTTCATTCATTAATCATTTGAAATATCTGAGTCCAAAACTCAGAACCCTCCTTCTCCTTGACTATTACATTAAATACAATAAAAAAGCATTTTGAAACTGCTATAACTGATCCTAACTACCTCAACTTCTGATGACTACGTAAGACATCTGTTACATATTCTCAAAACGTCTTATTACAATTACATCATCTTTGAAAGAGTATAATAACATAAAAATTAACATCCTAATATATATGCTGAATGTGAATTGACGATGATGCTGCTACATTTCATGGATCAGCTGATTTGTCTTTCTTTGAAGTCACAAGATCCTTTGGCAAATCCGTTGTCCAAGCTCTGCATTTCTTCCATATCTCTACTTTTGTTTTGGGTGAATGTACTAGGTTGTGATACTCCAATCTAAAAGTAGTAATTCAGTTGAAAGAAGGAATTTCTGCAAATAGAGTTTTTACCAACCACAACAGCTGAAAATGTCTCTGAAGAAAGTTGATTACTGTTGCTCCCTTAAGCACCTGAGTCTTTTAATGTGTATTATCAACTTTACTTTTTGTCAATACTAGTAAGATTTCATAAGAATCCCATGACAACAGACTTCCTCCAAGTCCCCAACATGAGGGCAGACCTGCTCTGGTTACTTTATCAAATAACTTATCAAACTGACTTACTGCTTCTTTTATCTCTATCAACTTCTTTTTTGTAGCCTTTCTATAGTCATTCTTGACAATCATCTTATTGATCTCCATTGCATATAAGATTCTGTCTTTGATCTCATTTTCTTCTAATTCTTGATCTGTTTTAGAATTAATAAAGTCAATGAATCTTCTTGCCCAGATAGCCCTATTGATTGTCTTCTGTTTATCTGCCATGACTTGTTCTTCAAATTCCTTGATGAGACTTTTCTCTTCTGCAACCACCATAAAAAAGCTCCAAATTGATTTCATTTATGAAATGATATCATTCCAAATGATATCTTTAGCCTGTATTAATGATATGTTTCCTTTCAGTTTTTCCTTGAGACTTTTAATTTCAGCATTAGCGTTTTGACTGTCCATTTTGTATTTACTGGCTTCATTTTCTGCACCTTGAATAATCTTTGATGCAGTATCTAAATCTTCTTAAGCCTTTTTCCGATCTCTTTCTTCCATTTTCAATTTAGTAGTCAGCTGAGAAATCCGTGCTAGTGGATCTTCATTACATGTTGGAAAAACAATAGTACAAGAATGATTGTCAATATGATTTTGCAGTGACAGTGTAGTTTTCTTTAACTTAGAAATTTTTTCCTCCTTATGCATGAGCTGCTGTAGAATCTTTTCTTTCTCATTTTCTATCTCTACAACCTTTGCAGCCATTGAATGCTCTCTTGTAGGAAATTTTAACTTTTTCTTCAATATAGATATCTCTGCTTCAGCACTTTGCAGAAGTTTCTGCACAACAGTCTTATCATTAGGGTCCACTCCAATATTTACTATGATTTTATTTAGCTCCTCATTCTGAATTGTTAAAGCCATAGAGTTGGCTTTCTCTAACTTTATCTGCTTAATTACTTTTCCAAGCATATTCTCTGCCTTCATTGCCATTGCATTAGTCTTTGTCAGGTCATTTACAATCAACTGACCTGTTTGCATATGTAGGTTCACCTTATCCACCAATGGGATTTTCTTCACATCTACAGTCACATTTACAGTATTGAAATTTTTAGAAGAACCAATTGACATATCTGAGGGATGTGATAGGGAAATTATGAATTGATCTTTCTCAATATCCATAGCAGTTAAAAATATTGTTTGATCTGGGGCAATTTGATATTCATCTTGGGCATCCATGCTGGCCTTCATCTTCTGGTTTCTTTCAGCAATTTGGGCAAACATCTGTTTGATCAGAGGTACTTATTCATGCGTGCTCTCATTTCTCCTGGGTGAAGCAGGAAAATTTTGTTCCTCTCCCAACTGTAAAGAAAAACCAGGTTGAGTATTTTCAGGTCCTTCCTTAAGTTTTGCTCTCTTCTCGGCTCCCTTCTCCTCATCTTCTAAATCAACCACTGTTTCTTTGCCTCTTTTACTTGATTTTTCTAAAATGACAGGAGTCTGAATATTTGAACCTATTTAAATCACAACACCTTTAATTGCCATCTTCTCTAAATCTGGCCTGGTTTCATGAATGAAAGCTGAATACCCATTATCAATTATTCTATTAGAAATAACACTGTGAGGGTCATAAGCCCACTTTTCCCATAACAACAAATGCATCTCATCTAGCATTCTAGTAACTTCTTCAAATGCATATCTCATATTAACTATGAAAGGACCTATAGTCATGGGCAGTGTGAACATATGCCCCTTTTTCATGGGCACAAAGTGAATTTGATCAAAATTTAGTCTTTTTCGAACAAACTCCAAAGAAAATAGCCTCATAGGTACAAACACTGGAAGCCTATAAGGCTTAACACTGGCTCCATAAAGTATAATTTCAGAATAATCCTAAAAAACAAACCAATCTCCAAATTTACAGTTTTCCCCTAAATGCAAGAATTCCTGAGTTTTGGGTAAGAAACAAGGGGGAGGAATTCCATTCAAAACTTTATATGCAATTGACATGAAGTAACTGGAAAAATCAAACAGACCAGTCTCATTTTGTTCTCTTCTCACTATATCTGTCCAGAACACTACTGATTGCCTCTTCTTATTCACATCCATAATATTCAGACCTAGATGCATAAATTCCTCTACATTTTGATATAATAACAAGTAAATAATTAATGAAGGAAACCTAAAAGAACCTGTTAATGATAGGCTCATGAGTTGTGAATTGAAAGCTTCTTGTCAATAGGATGGAATATCCAACACCATTCCTGGCTTCATCATCATGGAAAACATCCCCAAGATTGATTTATCCACTATGCTGTCATCATCTTTGCCCATAATTTTTGCAATGCTGCTTAGTATTGGCTTAACCTCAATATCAAAAATTTCCATAGGAAAATATTTACTGTCAGGTTGAAATTGCTGCGTGTTATGTTTTAGAAAATGAATAAACTGATTAAAATATTTGACCTGCAAGGCTGTCATAATATGCTACCAAATAATCATCAGAAAATTGAACGTATGACTCTGACTCAGGGTAACAAAGGGCTTGGCGAATTAGCTCTGCAGACACTTGCAAAACATTCTCCCCCTAACAATTCATCACAAAAAATTTCCTAGGATACATAATAGATACCAACCAATATATGAATTCAGGAAAAATATGGGTTTTAGGGATACATGCAGGCAACACACCAGAATTCGCCATAGCAGTATAAACTGGGGAAGCTTTATCATTCAAGAGAACTTGCTGGTAAAATGGAAGGTGAACCAAGGAACAATTGGTGTCTTGGAAATCACTCTCGGTATCCATAAGAGGGATATGACTAGCAGAACCCGACAGGGATGAGCGTTTAGCCATGATTCAAAATTATGACAATGGACGACTTACAGGGTGGCCAATTCTTGATAAGGTGATAGAAAACTGAACAGGACGTAGCACAAACAAATTTCAAACATCAACTTAATAAAAAATGGCTTCGAAAAGAATGAGAATTGCATTTAAATAGGTGGGGGGGGCTTTGAAATTAAACGCTGACAAGATGCGCCAACGAACCGTTAAGCACTACTGATGTGGAGGACAACTGTAACCAACTCAGCACCTTATGTCACTGTAGGGGGTCTCGAAGTATGGAGAATTATTTTGGCTTGTTCCCCTGCAATCAATCTCCACTGCTCATCTTTGTTACTCCCGCAGTCAACATAGTCAACTATGGAGGCACCCTCTGTATTAATTCATGTGCTAGTAGTGCCCGCGAGTTGAGTCTTTTGTTCGGAGCTCAAGAAATTATCGCATCCCACTCGAGAAAATAATCGACATTTAAACTTTAAGTCGGGACCCATTTTCATAAAGTCAAAAGTATTTAAAATTTTAACTCTAATACAACGAACATAAATATTTTTATGATAAAGTATAAGAACTTTAATACTTTAACATATTTTAACAATTTTCTATTTTTTTTTTATATTTTCAAAATTGAAAATAAAAGGATATTGCAAATGATCCACAACATCTGGCTCCACCTAAGGATAGTGGTTTTTGCCATGAAACACTAATAATGTTTGATGAAGAATATACAATGAGGAAAACCGAATATGTACAATGATGAACCAGTTATTTTTAGTGCTGGAAATAATGTTTCAGATACTGCCCATTCATAGGCAATCCTACTGCTTCTCCATCAAGATTTTCTAGCATAATAGTGTTATTTGATCTAGCTTCAACGATTTTTTAAGGGCCATACTATAGAGGATCAAACTTACCATGCTTCCCCTTTTCCTCTCTTCTAGTATCCCATCTTAATACCAGATCTCCAGTTGGAACATAATCTCCTTTGCCTTCCTGTCAAAAATGGATTTCATTTTCTCGTGATATGTGACCAAATTTTCCATGACTTTATTCCTGCTTTCACTCAATTCTATTACCTTATTTAGCCTTCTTATTTAGCCTCTTATAAGCCAGAATTAGAAAATGAAGACACAAATTTTAATATTTCCTCCTCTCTGAACAACCAAAGGAAATATAAACAAAACCCATGGAAAATTTTGACTCTTTGTCCTCGGCAACGATGCCAAAAAATTTTGTACCTTAAGAGACAATCCCTTAGCTATGATAAGGAATCAGTGCTTAAGACATTTATATGATTATATCACAAAAATATTTGTCTTTGCTTAATCATCCTCAAGAAATTATCATTAAACCCTCAAATATAAAATATAATGAATGTCTCATAATGCTATCATTTGCTGATGTTGAATGAAATGACCAGAAGAAAATGAAAGAAAGAAGCCCAAACTAATATGCTATTACACAGAATATATCACCTCAAACTCCAAAAGAACTATGTGAAGGAAATAGTTAAAACACATGAGCGCCAATTAAGGTTTTTAACTCTTACTTACATAAGTAAAAAGGGACCTGTAGCTCATTACTTCATCTTATTCAAAGATAGAAAATATAGAATGTAAACTTGAATACATATCAACATAAACAGATGCCAAAAACTTGTTTTTCATTCATTAATCATTTGAAATCTCCGAGTACAAAAATTGCAGTCTTGAGAGTCCAAAACTCGGAACCCTCCTTCTCCTTGATTATTACATTAAATACAATAAAAAATCAGTTTGAAACTGCTATAAATGATCCTAACTACCTCAACTTCCGAGGACTACGTAAGCCATCTATTACATATTCTCAAAACATCTTATTAAAATTACATCATCTTTGAAAGAGTATAATAACATAAAAATTAACATCCTAATCTATATGCTGAATGTGAATTGACGATGATGCTGCTACATTTCCTGGATCTACTGATTTGTCTTTCTTTGAAGTCAAAGGATCCTTTGGCAAATCCATTGTCCAAGTTCTGCATTTCTTCCATATCTCTACTTTTGTTCTGGGTGAATGTACTAGGTTGTGATACTCCAATCTGAAAGCAGTAATTTGGTTGAAAGAAGGCCTTTCTGCAAATAGAGTTTTTACCAACCACAACAGTTGAAAATGTCTTTGAAGAAAGTTGATTACTGTTGCTCCCTTAAGCACCTGAATATTTTCATGTGTATTATCAACTTTACTTTTTGTCAATACTAGTAAGATTTCATAAGAATCCCATGACAACAGACTTCCTCCAAGTCCCCAACATGAGGGCAGACCTGCTCTGGTTACTTTATCAAATAACTTATCAAACTG
This sequence comes from Pinus albicaulis, assembly GCA_034641835.2. Taxonomy (NCBI): domain Eukaryota; kingdom Viridiplantae; phylum Streptophyta; class Pinopsida; order Pinales; family Pinaceae; genus Pinus; species Pinus albicaulis. The sequence continues at coordinate 951,391,359 of CM076582.1, forward strand.
ACTTACTGCTTCTTTAATCTCTATCAACTTCTTTTCTGTAGCCTTTCTGTAGTCATTCTTGACAATCATCTTATTGATCTCCACTGCATATAATATTCTGTCTTTGATCTCATTTTCTTCTAATTCTTGATCTGTTTTAGAATTAATAAAGCCAACGAATATTCTTGCCCAGATAGCCCTATTGATTGTCTTCTGTTTATCTGCCATGACTTGTTCTTCAAATTCCTTGATGAGAATTTTCTCTTCTGCAACCACCATAAAAAAGCTCCAAATTGATTTCATTTTTGAAATGATATCATTCCAAATGATATCTTTAGCCTGTATTAAAGATATGTTTCCTTTCAGTTTTTCCTCGAGACTTTTAATTTCAGCATTAGCGTTTTGACTGTCCATTTTGTATTTACTGGCTTCATTTTCTGCACCTTGAATAACCTTTGATGCAGTCTCTAAATCTACTTGAGCCTTTTTCCAATCACTTTCTGCCATCTGCAACTCAGTAGTCAACTGAGAAATCTGTGCTAGTGGATCTTCATTTCCTGTTGGAAAAACAATAGTACAAGAATGATAGTCAATATGATTTTGCAGTGACAGTGCAGTTTGCTTTGACTTAGAAATTTCTTCCTCCTTATGCATGAGCTGCTGTAGAAGCTTTTCTTTCTCGTTTTCTATCTTTGCAACCTGTACAGCCATTGAATGCTCTCCTATAGGCAATTTTAATTTTTTCTTCAATATAGATATCTCTGCTTCAACACTTTGCAGAAGTTTCTACACAACAGTCTTATCATTAGGGTCCACTCCAATATTTACTATGATTTTCTTCAGCTCCTCATTCTGAATTGTTAAAGCCATAGAGTTGGCTTTCTATAACTTTAACTGCTTAATTAATTTTCCAAGCATATTCTCTGCCTTCATTGCCATTGCATTAGTCTTTGTCAGGTCATTTACAATCAACTGACCTGTTTGCATATGTAGGTTCACCGTATCCAGCAATGGGATTTTCTTCACATCTACAGTCACATTTACAGTATTGAAATTGTTAGAAGAACCAATTGACATATCTAAGGGATGTGATAGCGAAATTATGAATTGATATTTCTCAATATCCATAGCAGTTAAAAGTCTTGTTTGATCTAGGTCAATTTGATATTCAACTTGGGCCTCCATGCTGGCCTTCATCTTCTGGTTTCTTTTAGCAATTTGGGTAAACATCTGTTTGATCAGAGGTACTTATTCATGGGTGCTCTCATTTCTCCTGGGTGAAGAAGGAACATTTTTTTCCTCTCCCAACTGTAAAGAAAAACCAAGTTGAGTATATGTAGGTCCTTCATTAAGTTTTTCTCTCTTCTCAGCTCCCTGCTCCTCATCTTCTAAATCAATCACTATTTATTTGCCTCTTTTACTTGATTTTTCTGAAATGACAGGAGTCTGAATATTTGAACCTGTTGAAATCACAACACCTTTACTTGCCATCTTCTCTAAATCTAGCCTACTGTCATGAATGAAAGCTAAATACCCATTATCAATTCTTTTATTAGAAATAACACTCTGAGGGTCATAAGCTCACTTTTCCCCTAACAGCAAATGCATCTCATCTAGATTTCTAGTAACTTCTTCAAATTCCTGTCTCATATTAACTATGAAAGGACCTACAGTCATGGGAAGTTTGAACATATGCCCCTTTTTCATGGGCACAAAGTGAATTTGATCAACATTTAGACTTTTTCGAACAAACTCCAAAGCAAATAGCCTCATAGGCACAAACACTAGAAGCCTATAAGGCTCAACAATGGCTCCATAAATTCTAATTTCGGAATAATCCTAAAAAACAAACCAATCTCCAAATTTACAGTTTTCCGCTAAATGCAAGAATTCCTGAGCTTTGGGTAAGAAACAAGGGGGATGACTTCCATTCAAAACTTTATATGCAATTGACATGAAATAACTGGAAAAATCAAACAGACCAGTCTCATTTTTTTTTCTCTTCTCACTATATTTGTCCAGAACACCACTGATTTCCTCTTCTTATTCACATCCATAATATTCAGACCCAGATGCATAAATTCCTCTAAATTTTGATATAAGAACAAGTAAATAATTAATGAAGGAAACCTGAAAGAACCTGTTAATGATAGGCTCATGAGTTGTGAATTGACAACTTCTTGCCAATAGGATGGAATATCCAACACCATTCCTGGTTTCATCATCATGGAAAACATCCCCAAGATTGATTTATCCACTGTGCTGTCATTATCTTTGCCCAGAATTTTCGCAATGCTGCTCAGTATTGGCTTAACCTCAGTATCAAAAATTTCCATAAGAAAATATTTAGTATCAGGCTGAAATTACTGCATGTTAGGTTTTAGAAAATGAATAAACTGATTAAAATATTTCACCTGCAAGGCTGTCATAATATGCTACCAAATAATCATTAGAAAATTGAACGTATGACTCTGACTCAGGGTAACAAAGGGCTTGGCTAATTAGCTGGGCATACACTTGCAAAAAATTCTCCCCATGAAAATTCATCATAAAAAATTTCCCAGGATACATAACAAATACCAACCAATATATGAATTCAGGAAAAAGATGGGTTTTAGGGATACCTGCAGACAACACCCTAGACTTCGCCATAGCAGTATAAACTGGGGAAGCTTTATCATTCAAGAGAACTTGCTGGTAAAACGAAAGGTGAACCAAGGAACAATTGGTGTCTTGGATGTCCCTCTCAGTATCCATAAGAGGGATATGACTAGTAGAACCCGACAGGGATGAGAGTTTAGCCATGATACAAAATTATGACAATGGACAACTTACAGGGTGGCCAATTCTTCATAGGGTGACAGAAAACTGAACAGGACGTAGCACAAACAAATTTCAAACATCAACTTAATCGTAAATGGCTTCGAAAAGAATGAGAATTGCATTTAAATAGGTGGTGCGACTTTGAACTTATATGCTGACAAGACACGCCAATGAATCCTTAAGCACTCCTGATGTGGAGGACAACTGTAACCAACTCAGCACCTTACGTCACTGCGGGGGGTCTCAAAGTACGGGGATTTATTTTTGGCTTCTGCCCCCGAAATCAATCTCCACCACTCATCTGTGTTCCTCCTGCAGTCAACATAGTCAACTACGAAGGCACCCTCTGTATTAATTTGTGCGCTAGTAGTGCCCGCGGGTTGAGTCTTTTGTTCGGAGCTCAAGAAATTATCGCATCCTGCTCGATAAAATAATCGACATTTAAACTTTAATTCGGGACCCATTTTCATAAAGTCAAAAGTATTTAAACTTTTAACTCTAATACAACGAACATAAATATTTTTATGCTAAAGTATAATAACTTTAATAATTTAACATATTTTAACAATTTTCTATTTCTTTTTTATATTTTCACAATAGGATATTGCAAATGATCCACAACAATGTCTGTAACCATATTTCTGTTATTTTATATTAATGAAATGAAATATTATTTGTAATATTCCCAAATGGGAATGTAATAATACATGCTCTTAAAAACGCATTTTTTCAGAAATATATGCAATAACAGTTAAATGCAGCCCATGGATCCATTCATTTATACATTATAACAGCCAAATACAAAAGGATATCTGAAACAAATCATGGTAGCTTAGTTAAACAAGCCTCCCAAGCCATAATAGCCCAAAAATCATGCAAAAAGTGGTGCTGCAACCATGAATAAAAGCTAGAATACCCTGACAACATTATTTTATTACTCCTGCAGCATCAATAAATTGTACATCAGATCTAGAGTTGCTATGTGCATAAAAATTTAGATCTATATCAGATCCATGCACTATACAGGCTCCTCTAATGAACCCCCTTGGGGTTTTCAGCAAAACACCAAGTACAAAGTGTACATCTGAGATCTAAGACTGCAGATCCACTGAAAATTATAGATATGAAAAGTGTGGCTGATCTGATATATGCAATAGAATAGTCTCCTCCAGTAGATCTCCAAAGTGAAGGGCAGATCCCTAACACTCAGAAAATCAACTCTCCAAATGGTGTGTTGAACCACCTTGCAACTGCTCCTTTAGAAATTACGCATATTTGGATCTATTTTGCATCGTAGGGATCAAAATATAGTTGGCTTGATGAAAATATCTAGAAATGAGGCTCTATGGCTTCAATAATGTCCTCCCAATGGAGTAGAAACCTTCTCCACTGAAAATGAGCACTGAAATGGCCTAGATCTGAAGATCTAGTCTCCACTTGCTGCAACTCACTGAAACAACCAGACCCTCAAGAGGATCTTTGCTGTCAAAGAAAGGTGAAGCTTTGCCTTAAGCCAGATAGTGGACAATATGGTGCAAGACTCCTCCAAGAGCTCCTCAATGGAAGAAGTGGGATTCTCGATCAAGAACAACCAATGATAAACAACATACAATCTTAGCTAAACAACAAGCGAAAGTTATATGTCTAAACATACCATATATTCAGAAAATCATAATCATAATCTAATCTCATATGAATTCCATCCTCTTCCTTATAAACAATGCGAGCCTTCTCACCTTAGATCCCACTCATTAGGGTTTCCATCTTCATGTAGTTAATATCCCTACAAAATTGTGCTGTCCCATCATCAATGCCACTCTTCCATAACAACGCTGTTAGATTTGGTCAACCTTGAATTGATATCCATGAAATGTCTTCTTCCACACTCAAGGTGGCTTTATTCTAACTATCTAAACTGATCCATATTCCCACTAGTTTATCTCTATTAATGATCCACTCTTTCCATACTAACTTTGTTGACTTGGTCAAACTTGACCTTGTCCACATGCATTAGCCCTTGTTCACACATGAAGGTGATTTATCCAGCTATGAATATGATCCCTTATCACATTAAGAGGGGTTTTATTTCTTCTAAAGAGATTAATGGGCCTCCCTACCCATCTTATTCCTCTATATAAGAAAAAAATCAAAATTTAATATTCCAATTAGCTGCATGCTAATTTAGGAATATCACAGTCCTCCCCTCCCAAATGTTGCTTGTGCTCAAGAAACTGCACGGATAGAACTGAAGAGTCCCTTCTCTTCCTCCTGTAGCATCTTCATATGATTGGTTCCTCCAAAGAACAAGATGCTCTCTCAAAAATATGTCCTCAAGTTGTTCCTCCCATGTGTATAAGTATGCCTTTGGTGAAAAATCAAAATGGCTCTCATCCTGAAAAAGTGGGATATCCATGGAAACAAATATATGTGGTATAGAGGCCTTCTTGAGGCATATAATCTGAAATATATTGGGAACCATCATTCCCATGTGAAGCCTCCATCCCCAAGCAGTCATCCACACAAAGTGAGTCACCCTCCAACATGGTAACTCCTGAAATATCTCCTCCACCTTAGGCCCCTGCAAAGAAGGTGGGCTACATAGCTAAATATGATGGATCAAAATGTCTATCCCACGCTGCCTCTCTCTCCACTTATGATAAGTGTAGAGATGCTGCTGAATATGGGCTGCAATAATGTTTCCTTCATGGAGAAAAAAGGCAATAGGGTCCTCAAAGTTCCACCCTTTAGTTCTTGCCCAAATCATCCCATGCAAAATGAATATGACATTACCATCATATGGAATCCAAATAAGAGTAATAATAAATATTTTACATATTTTTGGAAGGTACCAACAGTTTCTCAAGTAGTTACATCGCAGTTTTACCAACTGCAGTTTCAAAATATGATATGGCAAGTTGTCTTCAAACAGTTTGCTAGTTGTGCAAGTTATCTCATCTACTAGTAAATAGTAAATGGTATTGTATATAAACTGAGAATATAGGAAATATTACAACACTTTCCCAAAGCCATACAAGAAATGGCTTTCTCCATCATAGATATCGGTCCAAAAATGACCATGAAGCCCAAATAAAGGCTTGCTCCCTTGTGGAGCAATGCACTGTATAGAGATGGTAAGAGAATGCAAATACTGTGTTAGATAATCAATAAGTGAAAAAACACAATTCTTACCATGTACTGAGAGTAATCTGATGATATGATCCATGAATGAGCCCTCCGTAGTGGTATGATATAGTCCCATGAAGAGGAAGGAACTATGTGCTGCATGTAAATGTTTCTCCTTATGCTTGAAAATCCAAGTCAAGAAGATCACATCATGGTAATAGATGTCTCCATACACTACTTCATCACTCTCATATCCTTCTTGCCCTTCAAGTGCATCATATGTGAAGTGATCCTGGGGACACTCCATCAACAAACCCAGGCCCCCAAGTGACAATGCTATTGGCTTTTGTAATAAGGATCCTGTCATTTCATAGCTCCATCCTTTTACATCCCACATGTCAAAGCCATCAATCACAATGATGCTATATATGGGAGATTCATTCCCAAGTGGAAGTACCTCCTGATCCTTTAAGGCTAAGGAGTAGCCCCTTTGCACCATGATAGTTCCATCTCCTACTCCTGCAACATCATGCAAAGTATGGGAGAAGATCAACCCATACTCTCTCAAGAACAACCAAAGCAACAACAACTCTTATTGCCTCCCCACACCATCACCATATAAATCATGGAGAAAAAACATGATAGTTTATATGAAATATATCACATCACCCCCATACACCCAAATTCCTTGCTTCCATATGATGTAAGTGCCATGCCAAGTTCCATCTTCCACCCTACTCTTTGAAATAGAATGTGTCATATGATGACCAAACTCTTTCAAGAGTAACCAATGCAGTCTCGCCTCCTGCTGCCCAGTGTCATAAATATGCAAGTGGTTTTCCAACCTCTTTCTCATCAACATCACCCATCCAACCAATGGTGAGTGTCTATCATCATGTCCAAAAGTGCCATCCCTCCAATGGAGAATACCATCCTCCCAAATCAAATTTCTGTCTTTGCATTTCATGGGATGTTGAAATGCAATCTCCTGGAGATCTCCAAATGAAGACCACTCATCAATGACCAAGTTGACCCCATAAGGATCCAAATATATTGAAGGCAAAATATTCTCATTAAGAAATGAAGTGCTCATCAAGCAAGATCCATCATAACAATGGAAGATAATATGTCTCTCATCAACCATCTGCCTATCCTCTGCTATGCATGTAGTAAGGTCATTGGATTGATCCAATAATTTTTGGGCCCCCAACTCATCACTGCTGCTCAATGACAGCGATGTTGATCTCCATAATGGTTCATCTGATGTCTTAAGATCATACTCAATGCTGAACACATAGTTCTCCATGGCATGGTTCAGGAAAATACTCATCCCATCCTCTAAGAATATACACTCCAACCCCAAGAGTTGTGTGCAACTCAACAATGACACACTAGGATGACTGTATATCTTATCTTTGAACAAATCAAGGCTTCTCAGCACATTGACAGTCTGTTTCTCCAAGACAGCAATGTACTTTGACCCTAGGTCATGCAATGGTATATTCCCATAATCATTCATATGATGTGCTGAAGTAATAGAAAATGGAAACATATGCATACCTTGGTAAAACTTGGGAACATCTTGTACTGCTACAAGGGTTCCTTCCTCCGGTGTTATGGCTTCCCCAACTAATGATGATGATGGATGATCTTCTATGGCTTTATCAGCGCTGCTACAAGTCTCCTCTTCCTCATGCATCTCTAGAATGGTGCATGGGACTCTAGATGTAAAGAGATCACGACTAATTTGCAAGGGTGCAAGTGTTCTTTCTCCTGATGTAAGTGCTCTTGCAGCAAGATGTGGTGAAGGCTTATTCTCCTCTGATTTCTTCTTTTCAAAATTCTTGATCAACCTTTGAGTAAAATCTGCAAATGCAATCACTCTTGCATGACTCAAATGGCTGATCCACCAAATTTTTTCTTCACCCTCAAGGTGCATCGCTACAATCTCAACAACTTCTTTCTCTACTACTGGATGTAGCAGGAAAAATGCATCCAACCTCATTCCCCAAGCCCTTGCTATGCATGTGGATTACCCACCAAAGGTAGACAATAGAAATCTATTTCCCTCTTTCCTTCTATTGTTGCAAGGTCTCCTTTCTTCTTTGAGCTGAATGAATTGTGGGAGAGTTAGATTCTCCTTGAAAGCTCTAGGTTGAGACTTATATTATGCAAGATACTCACTTAGAATCTCATGATCTAAGTTTCCTCCATCTTCATGCCTCTTGTCTTCAAAATAAAAGGGCATAACATGTTTCTTTGGAGCTCTATGAAATACCGGATATTCTTTTTGCTGATAGGAAGTGCATGGACCTTCCTCATCTTGAAACCCTAATGTGGTTTCACTTCTTCTCTCCATTTTTCTTTGCTTGACCTCCTTGGTGAGGTCCTTCTTAGATCTAAAAAGAGATGAGATGAAACTCATTCCTTCCATCATTCTGATCTCTTTCTCCTTTTCTTCTTCTTCTTATAGCATATTGGCTGAAACTCACAGGTTGAGCCAAGATTATGCTCTGATACCACTGTAATATTCCCAAATGGGGAATGTAGCAATACATGCACTTAAAAACACATTTTTCAGAAATATATGCAATAATAGCTAAATTTAGCCCATGGATCCATTCATTTATAAAGTATAACAGACAAATACAAAAGGATATCTGAAACAAATCATGGTAGCTTAGTTAAACAAGCCTCCCAAGCCATAATAGCCCAAAAATCATGCAAAAAGTGGGGCTGCAACCATGAATAAAAGCTGGAATATGTAATGTTCCCAATTTTATGGGACATTAATTTTTTCCATTTTCATATAGGAGATGAATAAAATGGGAAGGAGACCCATTCATTTCATGAGTAGGGAATAAAAATCCTCTTAATGTGAAAGAGGATCACTTATAGAGCTGGATTTCACACCTCCATGTGTGAAAGGAGACCTTTGCAAGAAGGCTAGGTCAAGTTTGACCAAGTCAAACTGCGCAGTGGTAGGAGATGGAAAGGTATCTTGTGGGCCAGCACAGTGGAAAATGAGGGAAGGTTTCTTGAGGAGGAAACTATCATGAGTGGGACCCATGGAGAGGGAGCTCTCATTTTTTAAAAGGAGGGCAGGGTAGCCATTGTGATTCATGTCGAGTATTATTCATCTTTGGTCCTTTGGACTTGCTGCAGTCTCTTGCTGTTTAGCAAGAATTGCCGGGGAATTCATGTTTAGGATTTCCTCTCCTTCTTGAGTAGCTCTTGGAGGATTGCACTCCATTCCCCATATTTATACTTTGAGGTCAAGCCTCATCCTTCTTCATCAGTGCAGTTTCAGCTAGAGATTGTGCAGTGTTGCTGGGGAGGTTTTCTACAACACTATCCTTGGCTAGTTTTCCAAAGGAGGGAGATTCCATTCCCTTGGAGATCAGTAAGGGAGGTTTATGAGAAGATTCCACCATCTTTGGCACTAGACCAACAACTTACCATCATTATCAGCGCAGTCCCTCTCTTAGACAATGTTATTCTTGGAGAGCATTTGCTGTGAGGGATTAGCAGATAGTTTGGAGGGTGAGATATTAGGTGAAAGGAGCAGCCTTTCACTCTAGAGATCCATTGGAGAAGATCTTGTTATTGATTGGAGAATCTTCATCCTTCTCCACTTATTCCCAGTTCTTAAGTTGTTGCTGCTACCCAGCAACTCCGACATTTTGTAGTTTGATTATTTTAGCCAATCCTTCTAGGATTGACTTGAAGTAGTGATTCGGAGCTTAGATCTTCTCTCCCAATGATTGTATGAGCCATAAATTTTCATATCTATGTATTGAAATGTGTTTCAGCAGTTGTTCCATATAAAACTACGTAGTTATAGCCTAGGGCTTTATTCATGTAGCAATGCTCCTCATATTTTCATGTACATTTCTCTTGAGACTTGTAGTGCCTTGCTTGAGTGATCATTTCTTCAAGGATTTGTATATCTTATGTTGCTATGATATAATATGAGGGCTATTTGGATTCTCTGGTACTTTATGTGTTAATGTATTCACTGCTACTCCATTGGGGGTGTTTTACATATTGTTGAAGCTCCACATTGGTAATATCTTGAGATATTCCCAATAGTGTAGCTGTTCCAATTTTGAGAACATTACAGTGGTATCAGAGCATCGAACTTGGCACAACCTGTGAGTTCGATATCAGAAGGAGATGAAGAAGAAGATGAGCTTACTCTCATCTATTTTTGGAACAAAGAAGAGCCTCCCCAAGGAGGAGAAGTAAAGAGAAGAAGAGGAAGGTCCATGCACTTCCTATTCTCAGAAAGGAAAGGAAGATAGGCATGGAGGATACTTGGATCATCAGATCTTAAGTAAATACCTGGGTGAATATAAATCTCACTCTAGAGCATTCAGGGTAACTACAACGTTCCCACAGTTTATTTAGCAAAAGGAGGAGAGAAGGCCCTGCAGTAGAAGGGAAATTAGAGGCAATAGGTTCCTATTGTCCACATTTGATGGGGATACTTCAGCAAGAGCTTGGGTGAGGAAGCTGGAGGCATTTTTCCTACTACACCCAGTGGTAGAGAAAGAAGCAGTGGAGATTGCAGCGCTGCACATGGAGGATGAGGCCTCTTTTTGGTGGTTCAAACCCTTGGTCCATTCAAGGGTGAGTTATTTTGCAGAATTTTCTCAAGGGTTAATCAAAACCTTTGATGGAGAGAAGACAAAGGAGGAAAGGTTCACACCACCATGGGAGGAGGATTGCACCAATGCTGATGCAACTTTGGAGGAGCAGCCTTCTATATCTACAAAGGAGGTAGCCATTACATTGGAAGGAAAAGACATTGCAGCCACACAAGAAAATCCCAAGATCCACCAAGGTATGATTAGAGTCCCACTTTTTATTTCAGAAGAACATTTAAAAGAATGTGGGAATTCATCTTTAAAGGTCCAAGAATCAACACACTTTTCTATTTTAGAGCATCTTGGTTGCATTGCGCTGTGAAAGGATGGAGAAAACCACCATCCTCATGCTTCTCTAATGAGTTACATTCAACCATTGAGGTTGGGATGTGAAAAATTGGAGGATGGAACACACCATGACACTCCCATGAAAAACAATGAAACAAATATTGAACTAGAGATTGAAACAACTGCTACACCATTGGAGGAATTAGCAGCACTGTTGAATATGGATGGAGAGGAGATATTACCTCCATCACATTTGGGTCCTCATAGATCCAATAGAGTCATGGGTGAGAGATATTCTCTCGGAGGTCTCCAAGGAGCTACATTTCAACCTTCCATGAAATGCAAAGGGGGAGATATGGCTAGGAAAAATGGTGATCCTCATGAGAGGGAAACCAATGGGAAGAAGAGGAGAAGACATCCACAAGGATTTGAGTGGGTGTGGATGAAGAGAAAGAGGCTGATTATCCACTTGCAATTATGTGATATCAGGTAGTAGGAGGCTTGGCTGTGTTGGCTCCTCTTGAAGGAGTTTGGCCATCACTTGGTGTATCCTCTTTTCAGGAGGATGGGAGTGGAGAAGAGGTGGTAGGATGGTTACATCATTGAGCAACAAGGGGTAGGGATACATGGTGCTGATATGGTATGTATATCAGTCATGATACCTTCATCACATGAGTTACATGATGTGAGCATGAGGAGGCAACAAGCACTTGGGTTGCTTGAGCTATCTTGGGGAGAGCATAGGCATATTTTCTCTCATATGATATGTGGTGTTGCCGGAGTAGAGGAGGGAACTCTCATAGTGCGAAGGGGCTACTCCTTGGCTTGGACTGAGCAGGAGGCATTTCCATCTTGGAAGATGCTTCATATCTGCAGCAACATCATCGGAGGAGTCTCTGACAAGGAGCATGTTAAGGGACAAAGGTTGGCATGGGCAAGAGCCTTTTTGCATGAGCTCACAACGCTGTCACTTGGGAGCAGGGTCACACACATGGATCCATCTATCATCTTACTTCCAGCCTATGGTAAGAGCCTTGTATTTTCATTTGCTAATTTGCATACTCTTATCATTATGTTGCAGTGCATGGCTCCTCAAAGGGGCAAATTTTTCATGTTGCTCCATAAGCAAAGTTGGGCAAAACCATATGATGGGGAAAACTATCTTACACATGGCCTTGGGAGAATTTTTTTCCATTCCACAAATGCTCAGCTAATTCATACGATTAGCATTGTATTTCAGAACATTTTTCCTCGTGCATTTCTGAGACAACAGTTTTTAAAACTGCGTTGCATCCACTTGGGAGACTGTTGGTACCTCCAAGCACCACATGAAACCACCAGTGGTCCCCATATTTTGTTGCTGATCATGATATCCATTTTTGATGTTGCTGGTATTTCGATAGGAGGCATGATCTTGATTAGGACACAAGGGTTGAATGTGTCATTGAGGGGAAGTGATTCCCATAGTTTATGTATTGCATGTTCTAATGGGAACATGAAGGGAGACATGGCCACCACAACCACCCATTTGCCTTATTTTGAGGTGGGCCATGAGTTTGATGATGGTATCCATCCATTTTATGTATATGGTCATGTATTTGATCTTGTATTACTGGTTCACTCATCTATTTACTATTCAGTAGTAGAGGTGATATTTTCTGTACAATGCTTGCCATGTTATTTTCTGAAGCTGCAGTGGGTGAGGTTTCGTTGTAACCATATGAGACATTGTTTGTACCTTGCTGCACATGATATGATCTACAAAAAACATGCCATTGGTACATTCTATGATGATCATGTCCTATCCATCATGGATGAAGTGTCTTGGGCCAACTTGTTCTTCATTGATGGGAGAGAGGTCCTTGGAGGATTGCTCTTCATTTTTCCACTTGAGGGAAATAATTTTGCAACCCTTGATCAGAACACACTCCACACTAATCATAAGTGGAGATGAGGACAACATGGGGTAAGCTATGAAGCTTTCTATATTCAGATTTTCAGCCCACCTTCATTCCCGGAGCTCAAGGTCGAGGGACATCTTTACGAGTTGCCATGTTGGGAGGCAGCTTATGTTGTATGGATGATTGCTTGGGGATTGGAGATTCATATGGGGATGATGAGTCCCATTTTATATCAGATCTCATGCTTCAAGGAGGCCCTTAGAAAACCTATTATTTCCTCCATGGATATTTGTTCCTACATGATAGCTATTTGGGGATGTTCACCAAAAGCTAGATTGCATATGATGGAGGGGAAACTTGGGCACTTGATTGATGATATGGCATCCTTTTCTTGGAGGAGTTCATCATACATGGATGCTACAGGGAATTTAGGGAGGAATAAATCAGTCTATCCTTACACTTTCTTGAGGACAAGCAATCTTTGAGAGGGGAGGACTGTAATGTTCCCAATTTTATGGGACATTAATTTTTGTCATTTTCATATAGGAGATGAATAAAATGGGAAGGAGACCCATTCATTTCATGAGTAGGGAATACAAATATTCTTAATGTGAAAGAGGATCACTTATAGAGTTGGATTTCACACCTCCATGTGTGAAAGGAGACCTTTGCAGGAAGGCTAGGTCAAGTTTGACCAAGTCAAACTACGTAGTGGTAGGAGATGGAAAGGTATCTTGTGGGCCAGCGTAGTGGAAAATGAGGGAAGGTTTCTTGAGGAGGAAGCTATCATGAGTGGGACCCATGGAGAGGGAGCTATCATTGTTTAAAAGGAGGGCAAGGTAGCCATTGTGATTCATGTCGAGTATTATTCATCTTTGGTCCTTTGGACTTGTTGCAGTCTCTTGCTGTTTAGCAAGAATTTCCGGGGAATTCCTGTTTAGGATTTCCTCTCCTTCTTGAGTAGCTCTTGGAGGATTACACTCCATTCCCCATATTCAGACTTTGAGGTCAAGCCTCATCCTTCTTCATCAGCGCAGTTTCAGCTGGAGATTGTGCAGTGTTGCTGGGGGGGTTTTCTACAACACTATCCTTGGCTAGTTTTCCAAAGGAGGGAGCTTCCATTCCATTGGGAGATTATTAAGGGAGTTTTATAAGCATATTCCACCATATTTGGTACTAGGCCAACCACTTACCATCATTAGCAGTGCAGCCCCTCTCTTAGACAACGTTATTCTTGGAGAGCATTTGCTGTGAGGGATTAGTAGATAGTTTGGAGGGTGAGATCTTAGGTGAAAGGAGCAACCTTTCACTCTAGAGATCCATTGGAGAAGATATTGTCATTGATTGGAGAATATTCAACCTTCTCCACTTATTCCCAGTTCTTGAGTTGCTTCTGCTACCCAACAACTCTGGCATTTTGCAGTTTGCTTATTTTAGCTAATCCTTCTAGGATTGAATTGAAGTAGTGATTGGGAGCTTAGATCTTCTCTCCCAATGATTGTATGAGCCATATATTTTCATATCTATGTATTGACATGTGTTTCAACAGTTGTTCCATATAAAACTACGTAGTTATATCCTAGGGCTTTATTCATGTAGCAATGCTCCTCATATTTTCATGTACATGTCTCTTGAGACTTGTAGTGCCTTGCTTGAGTGATCATTTCCTCAAGGATTTGTATATATTATGCTTCTATGATATAATATGATGGATATTTGGATTCTCCGGTATTTTGTGTGTTAATGCATTCACTTCTGCTCCATTGGGGGTGTTTTACATATTTCTGAAGCTCCACATTGGTAATATCTTGAGATATTCCCAATAGTGTAGCTGTTCCAATTTTGGGAACATTACAGAATACCCTAACAATGTTATTTTATTACTCCTGTAGCAGCAGTAAATTTTACATCAGATCTAGAGCTGCTATGTGCACAAAAATTTATATCTATATCAGATCCATGCACTATACAGGCTCCTCTAATGAACCCCCTTGGGGTTTTCAACAAAACACCAAGCACAAAGTGTAGATATGAGATGTAAGACTGCAGATCCACTGAAAATTACTAATCTCGAAAGTGTGGCTGATCTGATATATGCAATAGAATAGCATCCTCCAATAGATCTCCAAAGTGAAGGGAAGATCCCCAACACTCAGAAAATCAGCTCTCCAAATGGTGTGCTGAACCACCCTGCAACTGCTCCTTTAGAAATTACGCAGATCTGGATCTATTCTGCATGGTAGGGATAAAAATGTAGTTGGAATGATGCCAATATTTGGAAATGAGGCTCTATGCCTTCAATACTGTCCTCCCAATGGAGTAGAAACCTTCTCCACTAAAAATGAGCACTGAAATGGCCTAGATCTAAAGATCTAGTCTTCACTTGCTGGAGCTCACTGAAACAACCAAAACCTCAATAGGATCTGCGTTGTCAAAGAAATGTGAAGCTTGGCCTTAAAACAGATAGTGGACAATATGGTGCAAGACTCCTCCAAGAGCTCCTCAATGGAAGAAGTGGGATTCCCGATCAGGAACACCCAATGCTAAACATCATACAATATCAGCTAAACAACAAGAGAAAGTTATATGTCTAAACAGACCATATATTCAGAAAATCATAATCATAAGCTAACCTCATATGGCTACCATCCTCTTCCTTATAAACAATGTAAGCCGTCTCACCTTGGGTCCCACTCATTATGGTTTCCATCTTCATGCAGTTAATCTCCCTCCAAAATTGTGTTGTCCCATCATCAATGCCACTCCTCCATAACAACGCTATTGGATTTGGTCAACCTTGACTTGATCTCCATGAAATGTCTTCTTCCACACTCAAGGTGGCTTTATTCTAACTATCTAAACTAATCCATATTCCCACTGATTTATCTCTATTAATGATCCACTCCCTCCATTCTAACTTTGTTGACTTGGTCAAACTTGACCTTGTCCACATGCATTAGCCCTTGTTCACACATGAAGGTGATTTATTAGGAACCAGTTACAAGGGTTTACACGAGGACATGCAAATACTTAAGTTGGGGGGAGATGTTGGGATGTTAAATTGACATATTTTTGCACTCATTTTCCTACATTTTATTTAATTTTTTAATTCTCGAGAGCATAATATGCCGCTGTAAAAACCATTATCAACCTAGTAATGTCTTTTTTTTTTATGTCATCCTTATGATCCAATTATACTTGTAATTTTGAATGAGAAGTAATATTTTAGGCTATTTTTTATCATAAAATGATAACTGGTTGTTATAGGGTTTGTGGTTTGTTGAGATGCTATTGTAGGATTACACTTTCCAAATTTTTCTCACCAAGGACATGAAAAAGACTCGCTAAGTATTTTTGTTACACATGAAGATATACTTTTGATGTGATTACCTCCTTCAATTAGTTATGCAGATCAATTTGGAAATCATCTGGTTGAAAGATAGTTCGATTGCCAAAGTAGAAGTTTATGGACAATGCAACTGAAACAGTTAGGATTTTCTATTGATAATTATTGTAATTTTGAAATGTTGTTACAAATTTTTCCTAATCTTGGATTTTTTTTATCAAATTTTTAATATGCATTCTAAAATTATATCACATGATAATCAATATATCCTCATGATTATATTATCATTGTAATCCGAAATTATAAAGAGGTGTACTTGTTACCCGTGTGATATTGACGTATAGAAACATATAGAAAATTATAGAGGGGAAGCACAAAAATATTGTAATCTGATATGTTTCATTAATGCAATATCAATCATTCATGACACAATACCTTTCTGTTGACTAGCTTGTGTGATGTGTACTATACTAGCCCTTGCTAGGAATAAAGGGCCCTCATTCTTAGCATGGATCACTGGTTAGGAAGGTGCTGTAGCTGTTTGATTTAGTTCCTCTAAGTTATAATTCATGTGTGATTTTTATTACTATTATTATTAGTCTTGTTTATGGTTTAATGATTACAAAATACAACATCTGTATTGTGTAACAACATAGGTCTTGGACTAGCCCCTTTGTTAGTGTGAAAATTATTTAATGACTATTATAGTTTGATGGCGTGGACATTTCATTTGACTATGTGTTTCAACATTTGTTGAGAGAATGCTTTCCAGGAGTGATTTTATTTAGTGAAAGTGTGATAGAGTGGTTTTATTTTGCATTGTGTGTTTATTTTTGAAGAGTGTGAAGAAGGTTTGAGAGTGTAACAACTAGAGTGTTGAATTTCTGAGAGTGTGATTACCACGATTGGGTTTTAAATTCATTAGAATTAGTCATAATTTTCCCTTGCATATATTTTATGTAATAGCCTTGCAATAACAAAACCTACCTGGATTGAAAATTAGTGTGAAGAGTTGGAACTATTCCTCTCAATTAAAAGCACAATTGTTCTGTCCAAAAACAAGGCTGAAGCAAAACCTATACACAACTTTCCCATAATGAAAGTAGAAGAAAAACTTGGAATGTTGTATGAAATCTGAAGGAAAATTAGTTAAGGATAAAGATCAAAGTAAACATATAATATATCAAAATTGTGTAAAATAATTAAACAAACAATCTATAATTTGAATCAATCATATTCGCTAATAAATGAAGCCTTGGTGTGCATTTTAGTGGAGTAAGGAAATTTTGTCCTACCTCACAAAAATGCATGCCCAATATTCATTGCAAGGCCAAATTGAATGATTCAGATTGGAGAGTACTTTATTACTCATAATTAATAGTAATTTTGCACATAGAAATGTATGTTGCGTAAGGATATGCAAAATTGGATCAATTTGGTAGGGTTAAAGTCAAGGTTTGTGTGCCTCAAATAAATGCACACCAAGACCTATAATTATTTGACCGTGTTATAATGATAATTCCAAACTAAACATAAAAATATTTTATACAACATATAATATTCATTTTCATAAAGTAAATGTTATACACTTAAATCCAAGTCTGTTGGAATAACAATTGATTATATCTGGAAATGATCACAATAAAAAAAAATATGCATTCCCTGGCTAAACCAATTATACTCTTGGTAATGAAATTTGAAATCGGACATGACTGGACAATTCATAACCTTGCATCATGTCTGAAAAATATACTACATAAATATCTTTCCAACTTATACACAAATTTCACATAAGGCAAGTCAAAGCAAAACTTAGAATGTTGTATGAAATATGAAGTATAAATATTTAAGCTCAAAGTAAATATATAACAATGTAAAAGTGTGTAAAATCATTAAGTAAACAATATACAATTTTAATAAATCAGATTGACCAATAAATGAAGTATGGGTGTGCATTTTAGTGAACCAAGGCAATTTTGGTCTACTTCACACAAATGCACACACAACCTTGATTTCAAGGCCAAAGCGAATGATTCAACTTGGAGAGTATTTTTTTACTCATCAGTAACATTAATAAAATTAAATATTTTTAGTGTTCACATATATATTTATGTTGTTCAAGAATACTCCAAATTGCATGGATTTCATAGGGTAAAATGCAGGGTTTGTGTGACTCAAATAAATGAACACTAGGAATGTTTGGGAACAAGGGGATGGACTAAGAAAAAAAATTGAATTTTAATAGTTGAAACTTGTAGTTTCTTGGTTAAAACCCTATAATTAAGTAATGATGAATAACCTTATTTTAGTAGTAATGGGTTTAAATGTTGCCAAGGAATAGATAGCGAGATAATTCCTAGGGTTTGCAAGGTCTATTTTATGGTTTTTCCATATTGTACATATTTTTTAGGGTTTTAAGTTTTTTTGATTAGGTCAAGTGACCTAGTTAGGGTTTGAAGATAAATAGGTAAGGAGAATGGAGACAAATAGGACTAGTTCTTATTTGTGGTTTTACAATGAAGTCTAAGTAGATTTAAGGTTTCAATTCCACTCATTGATTGGAAAATTCCTAAAATGGAATACCCACCACATATGAAAATGGGGACTATAATTATAGGCCCTTTAAGAGAATGAAGGAACTTATGGGATTCACTATCAACTAGGGTCTTTCTACTACCATTAAGTATTTAAGATCCACCCAGGTGCTAACATGCCATTAAAATACCTCAATAAATTACATAGCATTTCGATGTTAAACAAATATTAAAATATAAAACTTAAAACCAATCTATGAAAAACAATAGTACCTCATAAACCAACAAATTTCATCATCATGAGCATAAATTCCACAACAGTGCCTCTTTTCCTCAATAATAGAATAATTCCAAACAAGAAAAAGAAAAATGTAAAAGAGAGTGAACTCCTTCCTCTTGTCACCGATGTGTTATGATTTACAAATTAGAAGTCTCTTCCTATTTATACATGACTCCCTACATAGCATGAAGAAAATCCTCATTAAATTTGGGTGGAAAATAACTCATCCTCATTAAATTTATGTTGTGCATGAATAATCCAAATTGGATTGATTTTATGGGGTAAAAGGAAAGGATTGTGTGCCTCAAATAAATGCAAACCAAGACCTGTAATTAATTGGCAATGCAACAATGATCATTCCATCCTAAAGATACAAGAATTTTCTAGAACATATCATACTCATTATCCCAAAAGAAATATTACTCACTAAAATCCAAGTCTACAAATGTAGCAATTCATCATATCTGCCAAAGTTCAAGTCAGAGCAAATGTGCACCCCCGGGCCAAACCAATTACACCCTTGGTAATGAAATTTGAAATGGGACATGATTGTATAATAACTATCCTTAGGATATAAATTTGAATCATGTTTGAAAAATATCATACATAACTATGTTTCCCACTTATACACAACTTTCACATAAGTCAAGTTCAAGAAAAACTTATAATGTTGTATGAAATATGAAGTATAAATATTTAAGCTGAAATTAAATATATAAAAATGTAAAAGTGTGTAAAATCATTAAATAAATAACATACAATTTTAATCAACTATATTTTCCAATAAATGAAGCTTGGGCATGCATTTCAGTCAATGAAGGAAATTTTGGCCATCTTCACACATATGCACGCCCAACCTTCATTTCAAGGCCAAAATGAATGATTCAAATTGGAGAGTATTTTTATACTCACCGGTCACATTAATATAATTAATATTTTTAATTTTTCACATATATGTTTTTATTGTTCAAGAATACTTCAAATTGCATGGATTTCATATGGTAAAAGGAAAGGTTTGCGCGCCTCAAAGAAATGCACACCAGGAATGTTTGGGAATAAGATGATGGACTAAGAAAAATCAAACTTGAATTTTAATAGTAGAAATCTGTAGTTTCTTGGTTAAAACCCTATAAGTGAGGCTAGATGACCTTTTTTAGCTGTAATTAGGTTTAAATGTTTCCAAGGGATAAATAAAGAGATAAATGCACCTAGGGGTGTCCTCTTCCTCACAAATAATTGACACACAGGGTTCCCAAGAGAAGTTGATAGTCAAAAAATTCAAAGAGTTTGCCGATACATGGAGATACACAAACACTTGTCCACTAGGTATGCTATATATGCTTAGAAGAGGATAGGTTTATAAATTTATATTTGGACAATTCGATTTCCAAAATGATGAGATAGATGTGGCCATAGAAAATTATGATGATAAATCCATGGAATTAAAATATTTGGGCAAATGATTTACTTGGAACTTGATTTAGTTGCAAGAGAAATAAAAATTCCACGCAGAGGGGAAGCAATATTTAACTCCAAGAAAACCCCTAAGCTAGAAAATCTTGAAATGGCTAGTAAAATATGTGGAAAAAACGTATTTGGTCCAAGGAATAGATTAAAAATGCAAGATGTTCCCCAAGGACTATACAAATCCTTGATTCAAGTTGTCCTTGGGAAAATTATAAATCATCACAAGATTGATATTTTCAGTGACTACATGAGGCTATTTATTCATTGGGTTGAAGGCAGGGCCATAAATTTCCCTCATCTGTTGGATAAAAAATTACATTATGCCCTGCAAAAAAGTAAAATAAGAAGGTTAAGTACAGTTTCTCGGGAACACTATAGAAAATTATTGATTTGTATTAACCCGATACTCGAACAAGGCCTATTAAAAATTACATTAGGAGATCAAAACCAAAGAAAACCATTAAGGAAGAACCTAAGGAGACTCCGATTGAAGTTGTGGAAAATTTTTCTGATACAATTTTCCATGCTTAAGATATAACTACTAGTGTTGTAGGAGAATTACATGTATGTATGGATGAAGTTGAGGAGCAGGAAGGTTTGAACCATTATATGGAAACATGTAATGATGATTTTTATATAATAAACAAAATTTATTCTAAACAATTGACACTTCAGTATAATTTCCCTTTTATGGGTGATTCAACATCTACATCTCCAAGTTTAAGTGTGCACAACCCAACATACAATTTCGATAATAGATTTGTTTTATTGGTATATGATAGAATAATCCATTAAAACAAGTTGAAATGGATGATTATTCCTCTACATACAAGTAGAAGGAAAATTATGAACTAAAGGGGAAGGGTATTGTTGAATGCATGAAGACAACTACAATGTTGTAATCAACGATTGTGCAACAAACACAAAAATCGATGAAAGATATAAATTCCAAGGATAAAATTATTGATGAATTGCATAATCAAGTATCCATAATGAGCGACGTAGGTATGAGGGAAATGGATGCACTACAAGAAAAGTTCAAAAAATTTCAGGCTATATATCATGAAAAAATTTAGTGAACTTGAACAGGAGTTGAGAAGAAGACCATAGGTTTTAAATATACCTCCATTGGAAAATTTAGATACTTCTGAGGCTAAATTAGTCAGGATATTGAATAAAAAAGATATTTTTTTTGAATATTTAAAGGTTGAATTTGAAAATAAATCTAAATAGGAATAACAAAGGCATGAATCATAGGTTGAAGAATACAATAAAAGAGTGACTAAGTTGGAGAAAAACTATGATAGAAAAGCTAATAAGTTGAAAGAGAGATATATTGAAATTTTCTGAGCAAATAAAATATTAAAGAACTTGAAAAGGAAAATGATCAGCATAGTAAAGAGGGTGATACTGAGAGTGGAGATAAAAGTACAAGTAACGATACATTAGTAAAACAAATTCCTTCAAAAGACTTAGATAAATCCCATCTAAAAGAACGAGTGAAGGCTTTAGAGGACACTATCTCAACCATGAATTCCATGGGTGATCTATATGCCTCACCACCACTTGTTGAATCATTGAAGAAAATGGTAGTTGAGAGAGAAAAAATAATTACAGAGCTACACAATTATCTCATGAGAAACCTAAAAGCACAACATTTGGGATGTGACATGGAGATACAAAATTTGAAATCCCATGTTTCTAATTTGCAACAACAATTACAGAGTGAAAAACAACAACAATTAGTAAATAAAAAAATTCAACAACAATTAACAACAATCGAGGGAAAAACAACTTGAGGATAAAGTACAACAAGTCACTAGTGAATTTTCCAATTGTAGATATCAACTGAAATATAAAAAGGAAGATCTTGAAAGGAAGGAAACCGAGCACAAGCAAAAATATAAGAAGAATGTGTAATTATTGAACAATCTCAACCAAGAAAAATCCAATTTGAGAGAAAATTATGAAAGGAAAATTCGAGAGCATCAACTATAATTAAATGACGTGTCTGTTGTAGTTCCAGAACAATCACAAATATCCACAAAAGGAAAGAGAAACTCTTGTTCTCAAGAGGAGGGCTTGTAGAATCCTCCCAAGCATCCTTGAGTTTTATAATAACAATTTTTAGGTGTTGTGTCTATGTAGAAACATTTCAATACATACATATATACATACATACATACATATACATATACATCTACATCTACATACATATACATATACATACATATACATATACATATAAATATATATAATGTTAACGTGCATTATATGTCATTATATTTTCTATTAATGTGAATTTTTGGATAAATTGCTAGTCTTTTTTTGACGACTTTCTTTTATGTCTCCTTCATGGATGTTTTTAAGTTGTGGTCTCACTGAGATTTAGTTACTCTTAATTTTTGGACAACGTAATGGAATTTTATAAGCTGATAGCTTATTGAACCAAGAAACTTGTACTATGGAATGTAATAAATTTTTATTTAAAACACAAAATATGTCTTCTTTCTATAGTAGAACAATTTTAAAATATGCATAGTGTATCATATGACAAAATTTACCATAGGGTGCCTCAAAAATCCATTGGAGGATTGCTAGAGATGGGGGTGTAATTGTTAACCAAAATGGTAAAAAAATCCTGTCTTATGCCTAGGGGATTGGCACTACCCCAATTAATCAGGAAGAGATGTGGGATGCCTGGAAAGGCCTCTCCATTCTTCTACAACATGGTTTTTTCTATTAATAATAAAATTACATAAAGCTTATATGAGATACAAATTTAGTAGCATCAAAACCAAATAGATGCATAATAATATTGTATATATCAACATCACTAGGAATATAATCCACATATATTTATCTCACTAGAAAAAATATCCTTCTAAAATTGACAAAATAGTACAAAAACGAGGCTTCAAGTCTCAATAAATTATCAAATTCAGCTCCAATATTCCGAAGTATAAAGAAAAATACATAATATCTTTACTTATTTAGTAATAAAGAGTGTACAATTTGAATCAACCATATTGGCCAAGAAATGAATCTTGGGTGTTCATTTTAGTGAAGCAAGAAAATTTTGGCTTGCTTGACAGAAATGCACGCCCAAACTTCATTACAAGGAAAAATTGGATGATTCGACTTGGAGAGTATTATTTTACTCATAAATAACATTAATACAATAAAGTTTTTCTATTTTTCCCCACATAAAATAATTTTTCTTAGCCTTAGTGAAATATTTCAATTTGCTTTATAATATAAATTAATGAACAAACTTTGCATGCATTTAACCTAATGGTTTGGATTTACGTTGTTATATATATATGATATATGCAATTGCAATTTTTAACAATTTCATATTTAATGTATTTTTATTCAATAGGCTCTTCATCCTAGTTCAGTCCGAATCTAACCAATAAGCTGACACCACCTCTAAACCATTATCAACCAATAAATGACCATTAACCATGCCAACACTTATCCAAGTAATATTAACACTTTAATTATATTGCAATAGGTAATTTATATCAACTGGAAAATAATACTGAAGCATTTTAAAGTCTGGGCCATAAAAATCATCATTTTTTAAACATGGATTAGAAAAAATTCTGAAAATTTAGAAGTCTTACTCATTAACATTATTGTTTGCAACAATGTCATCCAACGTATCATTGTAAATGTTCATATGTACTTTCAAGTATTAAAATTATGATCATCCTCGTCTTGACCTGCATCATATTCACCATTATTGAAATTTGACTGCATACCATCTATATTGTTACTAGATGTATTTGGATCATAATTTTATATACCATCCATATTGTTGTCTTCTATAACACCATCTAACTCGAGATTGTTTTCTTCTTGTTTCTGGACATAACTTTCTTCAACATCATCATGGATGTCAATTTATTCGATGTTCTATAATTCCTATCTCTCATTTTGTAGGCCATTATTATTCTGCTAAGTATCCACAAATTCATTTTCATATACATGCCTTAATCTTGGATAATAATGTATGAAAAATATCCATTTTGGGTCCAAACTATTTTCATAGGTACCTGCACATGAATGACATACATATATTAGACTTATGTTGTAACAATTTTATTGTTTAATAAACACACACACACACACACACACACATATTGGTAATAAAATATGAATTAATAGATTAATTATCACTACTGATACTTGTTTGAGTTAAAGAAATACCTACTCACAGTGAATTGGTGGAACATAAGGCCCCTTATCCTCTAGTAGGAACCTTGTGGAATCTATAGAAAACAATCCATAATGGGTATCATGTCTCCATGTCCTCTCAAATGCTTCATACCATTTACACTTAAAAGTAAAACTTTTAAAAGGGCGGTAATCCAACTCAATAATTTCTTTGATTTTCCCAACATATTGTAGATTCCCTTCAATAATATTCTTATCTTTTGAGCTTGATCGAATGGATTGCTTGAAATCAACCATAATGCCAAAATCAAAGGATAATCTCTTTACATCTACACTTTCTACATGATAATGTATACCATATTACCACATTAAAAGATATGTCCTCGCCTGTGAAAGACCATTTATTTCAGTGAAAACAAATATAATGAAAAATATTAAAATAGCTAATAGTGTCAAAACTATAAGGAAAGAAAATTTTGTAAAATTTCAACTATACCTTTCTTTCACATCCTCTACACATGTTGATTTCATCTTATTTTATGTTTGAATCTATACCTGCATCTTTTATTTGATTTCGAATTTTTTTAATAACCCATTGTAGTGTGAAATATTTGCCCCATTCCCTAAGTAGATCAATGGGAAGTGGAGTATTCCTTGGGTTATATCTCTTAAAATACCTCCTTGCTTCTAACACTTCTCTCTTTTTCTCTTATAAATAAATCCTTTGTTAATAAATTTCATGTGGTACATAATGAACTTGTTGAGTATAAAATTTAGTCTACACCTATTACATGCCAACATGTTTATTTCAAAGTCCAAATTTCATGTTGTATATTTGAAAAATAAATTACAAAGTAAATTATGATTGTAAGGAAAACAACCACACTTATCATGAATTTACTTACTAATTTCTTCTTCAACACCATTATATTGTGGTTTTTCTCCATGAATAATATATGATGCTCGTTCTTCATCCCATAAGTGTGGACCATCTTCAAAATCCTTACCAAGGAATTCACATAGGAAGAAAAATTCTTCATTCAATAGAAACCCTTTAGCCACGAAAACCTCTAGATGTGCCTTTTTTGGACATATATTTTGATATTGTTCATATACCTCTCAATCAAAAACATCCACCTCGTTGATACAAAACCTCCCAATTCAATGTCATTAGATAGGTGTATAGGTAAATGGACTTGTAGGTCCATGAAACTTGTAGGGAGTTCCTTCTCAAATAAACATACAATTTCTACAATTTCTTTCTTCCATTTTGGCACTTCACATTCATATATTTCCTCGAAGGTCACCCACCTAATATAAAAATATAAAATTAGAATGAACCTTTAGTTAAAAATTAAAAAACAATATAATGTCTCTATGTTTATCACACATGAACATTTCATATTACATACCTTTCAAATGATGTCAATTGACTTATGGAATTCCTTAAGTCAACGATAAGACATGAATCCCCCGTATTTTATAGTGGCATGATATGCTATAAGACAAATTTGTCAAGGTTCATTAATAATTTTTCTCACATAAAATAATATCATAATATATTTTGTACTTAATCGATGTTACCTGTAAAAGTTAAATGATGATAATACCTTCATGAAATTTTTAAAATCACATGTTTTAAATCCTATCATATGTCTATCAATTGCAAATATTTTTCCAATAACCAATAGGTGTCCTCATTGAACATATGACTTTTTTTAATTGGTCTAGCTCTTTTTTTTAAATACATGGAACTTCTGCATATGTTTCATTTTCCCAGTTTGGCTACAAATTTCTTCTATCAAATTTGGAAAGTGAAAGAGAAATATCTCTCCTTGAAGAAACTGTGTCCTTCTCTTTTTCTGATATATGTCTAAATATAGAATCTAGGACATTTTTTAAGATGTGCAAAGGATCTAATACATGATTTATTAATAGATCCTTCTAGTAAGGGTTCTCATAAAATATGGTTTTCCTTTTCATTCCGTCTGACATATTACCTACAAAGTTTTTTGGTTCTTCAATTGAATCACCCCAATCAAAAAAATCCTCCTAACATTTCGATTCAACATCTTCAAACTTCTTAAGCTATTCACCTGGAACCATATTCATGGGAAGGCCTCTAGTTTCAAATTTTCCATCAAATTGGTTCTTTTAGGGACTTCTAAATTTATTATCTAGTGGTAGAAAAACCCTGTTGTTTGCATAAATAAAATTATGTATATCTTTAGAATAATTACCTTGAAATTGTTTTGAACATATTGTACATGCAAATATCCCCTTTTTTTGAAGCCCTACAACTCAATAAGTAATGTTAATATCATCAAAATACTAGTATAAATGCAAGTATGAAATTTGGGATGAAAATAAATTATGAGTGTAAATACATAAATATTTTATCTTACCAGAATAACACCAAGTCCCGTGAAATAATGAATAGTACAACATAGCATTCCATACAACACGAAGGACCTATTTTATGAATGACGTGATATGTGATACATTCTTATGCCTTTCCATAGTAGTTGCATCTAATCAATAAAAGACACAATATAAATGTCCATTTTTTTTACTTGATGTTTTCTTTAAATGTTGAGAGTCAACATAAGGTGCTCCTTTATAACACTCATTGATGGGGGAATATTGTATACTATCGATCCAACTGGCCACATAATATAATTTTAGCTCAGGAAAGAGAATGAGAACACTCCATGGATTGCAAGACCAAACCTAATACTATGAGGTTCATCTTTGAATTTTCTTGGCCATTTTTCCTCTATGTGTTTCATTTCTTTGGATACAGATGAAATTCACATGAATCCATATTTACTCCTATTATTTACATGCCAATCGATCAATTGTGGAAGTTAGTTGCAACGAAACATTCATTGAAGTCTAGGTATAATTGGCATGTGACATAAAACCTTCTTTGGCACTGTAGGACCTTGTACATATGTACGATATATCTTTTCTTTTCATACATGACATTCTACCTTGTATTGATATTTTTATAAAATGAAATAATTTTTACATGAATGAATTTTCTTATATTCAATCCCCAACTCAACCAACAACTGATGTGATTCTCTCCAATTTGATGGAAACACATTCTCTTCACAGAATATTTTAGTTTTTAGTGCCTTGTAATATTGTACAAGATTAAGTAAATTGAATGCTTGAGTTATGATGAACATGTTTGATATGTCAATCTATAATAGGATTTTTTATATACAATATATAGTTTTAAAATCCATTTAAATAAATATATATGACATTGATGAATATCTACGAATTATGTACACCATTTGACAATGAAAAGTAAGAAATAGATTTCAACTCACTTCAGTAGGGTAGTGAAATTTTTTTTTTGAACAAACAAATAGTGACTTGATTTCTAATAATATTAATGTGCATGCAAGTTTTAAGGTTCTACTTGCACCTGATCTAACCATGAGTGTCTTAGCTACTTTCCTTATTGTCTTTTATGTTGTTGTCATCAAGATTATGTTGATGGTAATTACCCCTACTATCGTCGTTAATGTCAACCATATGATCATTATTGTTGTTAGTGCCAGTATTTGCATCCTGCCATCAGTGATAAAAAATCTTCTTTTCATATCATTTTAGGAGTCCCACTCAGAATCTTTTATCATTCCACTAGGTAATGCAAAAATTTAGTCATTGATGGTATCCCTAGTCCAAAAAAATCACTCTTCCTCAAATTGATTACTTGCTGGCATACTTTCATACCTTGCTTAATGTACACTATCCATAAAGTCAATATCAGTTATGTCATCTTGAATTTCAGTCTTTCAAGGTCTCATTAGGTCATTAGGGTTTCCAAGGTCCAATAAAACTCCATTCCATTTCATAACACCAGCAAGTAAAGGGTGATCAAATAATATCTCTTCACCATATGAAGATGATTTGTAAGGGATAAATTCTTGTTTTAGCAAGTAATTTTGGTTTTAAGATGTAATTTTTATTTTCATTATGTAATTTTGTGTCATTCAATATGTAATAAGTTCTCATGGTTCTAAGGTAGCTTCCAAATCAAATTTCCAAAAGGCATTAGTGTTCCTAAACACTTCCCATCACTCCTATCCCTCAAAATCATCATTTTCCACAAGCACTAAACCCTAATTTATTCTCCCATCCAGCTAGGGTTTACTATGGAATTAGAGACAAATGAGAAGAGGAGGCATAAGGGAGGTAATATCAGCAAGTATGAGGCCATTCAAACTCACAAACATAAATTTTCCATCATTTTTCAAAAAATCATTCCAAGGGACAAATCATTTGCCACACATAGGGCCAATTTTTCTTCAAACTATGTTTCTGACCAAATGGTGATTAAGTTTACAAAAGTGAAAGAGGATTTTGTTCATAATAGGTCAAGGAAGAAAAAAATCCATAAGTTTTTACACATGTGTCATGGTTTTGGAGAAATGTCAAAAATATAGTTGCTATAAGAGAGTTGCTGCACTTCTGGCGTAACCTTGGGAAAATAATTTTTTATCCCTGATGGAGTATCCAAATGAATTTCTTGATAAGTCAAATGATAACTAGACAAAGAGATATTTCCAATGAGATATTATGAGCTCAATTTGGAGTTTCGGAAGTACTCCAAAGGTTTCCTGCAAAAGAACACTGCATTTTTTGCACCCCATTCTGCACTTTTTGACAAGTCTTGGGAGAATTTATTTTTGAGGGGCTACACTTGATCATTTTCAGTGATTGATAGGTTCATTTTGTAGCAAATAGAGGGATATTTCCAAACATATATCATGATCTCAATTTGGACACTGGGAAGGCCTCCAAAAGCGGTTTGAAAATTGGCGCTTCTCACCTGGAAAGAGGCGTTGCACATAGATCCAAGGCGCTGCGCATAGAGCCAGAGGCACTGTGCACCTGGAAAACTTCATCTACAACCTCCAAAAATTGGTGTCAACACTCCTAAATTTAAACAAAGTTTGTGAATCCTTCTTGGAAAGTAAGTGAGTCACCATTACACCCTCCTTCCATTCCTTAAGTGTAAATTTCATAGTATTTAAGTTTTTTGAAAAATTTGGAGAGTTAAAGGCTGCAAACCCTAGTTTTGCTTCTGAATCCCCAAAATTGACCTTTAAATACCCTTTTATACCCTACCTACATCAAAATATCCTATCCCTACACCTATATCATAAAATCCCTACCCCAAACCCTTTTACCCCATAAACCCTAAGACCTAGTTACTTCAAATTCCTACGCTCCCAAATCCCCATACCTGTAATAAAATTCCTATTCCCAAATCCCACAAAATTTCCACTCCCTGTCACCTCCCTATGTTAAATAATCCCTTCCCCCATATCCATAATTTTTTCCATCCCATTCCCCACTCCCTAAACCTACATTTCACTCCCAGTTCATCTCCCTAGGGTTTCTAGCCAAGACACCATGGAAGAAGAAAATAGGGAATTAAATGAGGAAAAATAAAGGGAAGAGAGGAGGCCACACAAAGGAGGGAACATCATCGGACTTGAACCTACAAACACTAGAGAACTCATTATCTCTCCCATGTCAGTGACATGTTTCAAGCATGTAGGATGTTTTGAATTTTGTGAGAAAATACAAAAGGTCCAACATCACCCTGTTTTGAGTAGGCTTGTCATATCTATTCTTCAAGATAACCAGGTAACCCTTGCTGGTGTCACTTTCATAATATATACATCCATCATAGTAGATGCCACCGAAATTCAAAATGTTGGTGAAAAACAGTACAAGGAAAAGGAATTGGAGAATCATTACTTTGAAGCATATATCAAGCCAAGCTACAAGAATGAAAGAAAAAGGTTATTTCCTTTCTCTTACCTCCTCGATAGTTATGTCCCCATAATGAAAATCATCATGAGATACTTTTATTGTGAAGGAAAGTTTTCTAGAATATACACCTACCATATCAAGCTATTAATGCACTTCACAAGGGTCAATATGCTCAACATACCTTGTTTTCTATTCAGGGACATTGAAAAAATGGAATACAATGTTCAAAAGAGAGATTATGATCACCAAATGAAAATTATTTCTGACCACCCTCTCATCAATATCATCGTCCTCCATCACCTTGATAAATTGAAAATCTCATGGGAAAATTTCATAGCTAATGCCATTTTTACTGCTCCACCAGTTCAACATGCTCAATCTATTCCTCCACCTTCTCATCCTTCCACATCCATTCCTCCATATCATCCCACAATACCTACGTCTTCATCAACTCAAATTAATTCAACCATTTCACCACCATTATCACCATTTCACACTCAAATTGGTTCATATAGCATGGTTAAGAATAGTGAGCTTCAAAATACCAAAGTGGATGAGATAAATACATTGGCTAAAATATTTCAGAGAGGTCATATGCAGGTGTTTTCTCAATAGATTGTGGAAGGGGTCCTGCCTTCTTCACCAACAAAGCAGGTATAGAAGGGGAAATAAAATATGGTAGAGGAGGATGTACATGAGGCAACCATTCATGATGAGGATGACCTCCATAAAAAAAATACTGATTTTGACCTTGTTGATTTAGATTATGAGCATGATGATGAGGCCTCCAAAATGATTATCAAGCAGAAGGATTCCCAAATCAATGAGCTTCAGACCAACTTAGAGAGATCTCAATTTTTCATTGCATTTCATGAGCAAGAAAACTCAAAACTCAAAACCAAGCAGGACATAATGGAGATTTAGCTTCTCAAGGAAAAAAGAGAAGAAAATAAGGTAAAGGATTTTCTTGATGAGGCATATGGAAGGTATGGTGAAACCAATGAGGCAGAAGAACAAGTTCTAAGGAGAAGGCTTAAGACTAGAGGGCTGAAAAGAGCTGTAGAACTAGAGAGGCAAAAGAAGGTCGAGCTTGCTAATCAACTCACTTTGAATGAACAATTTGCAGTGGTAATCAATGAGAACCGGGAGAAATGGCTTGATAGGGATAACTAGCACCTAGAGAATCTTCTAGAGAAGGAAACTAAGGATAATGATATATTGAGAAAGAGGGCCAAGCGTTATGCCAAGAAAAACAAAATTGCAAGGTCAAAACTTAAAGAAGGCAATGAAAAAATTGAACCCTTGACCACACAAGAAGAGAAACGAAGGCTTGATATCCTTGCTTAAGCCTCAGTCCATGCCTAGCCATCATCATAAGTCACCATTCAATAAATTTTGGCAAGTTTTGACATATTTTTGCAAAATTATGAAATTTTATGCATACTTGGATAATCATGTGATAGTTGGAATGTAATATGCGTTGCACACACTTTTTAGGCATATTTGGGACAAAAATAGACCTCCATTGGATTCATAATGTTGAAGACATGCACCCTATCAATTTTCTAATGTTTTTGAGACAAACTGGTCAGTGAAAAGGGAAAAAAACACTAAAAGAATAATGTTTCTGCCCTCTTTTTGAGCTCGACACTGTGCATAGAGAACTATTGGGATAATCACTTTTTGGCAGGTCAAATCAAGTCAAATATACAAAAAAAGAAAAAATTTGAAAAGTATACTAGATACGCTTTCCAATGAGCTATCCTGAGCTCAATTTGGACATCAAGAACCCCCTCAAAAGCTATCTTGAAGTTGGCGTTGTGCGTAGGACAATGGTGCTGCTCATAGGACACATTTTTTCAGTTTGCTGAAATTTTTCAATTTTCTCAAATTTTTCCAGTTTGACCATGGTCAATGAGATTTTTACCAATGTAAATCATGAATGTAAAATTAATTATGATGTGGTTGACTTACCTAGGTTAAATACATTAGGTAAAAAGTTTTGATGACATGTAATGAATCAGTTTGCAAAATGTGAGGGATGAGTCGGTTTGACCTCCCTACAGTCTAGGTATTCAACTCAGTTTTTGGTGGAACACCTCATCAACTTGGAAATTCGACCGCTGAGGTTAGGAGAGGTTGTTTGAGGTCTATATCTTGTACTTTTTAACTCATTTCAGAGGTTGGATTTAGTTGGATGTTGATGCATTGATCAAAGACTCTAGTGTAATATATTTGGCAGGAAATTAATGAAAAGGTTACAACTATTTCTTTGGGATACCCGTGGTATGGAAATTTAGCATTGTTATTATTATGTATCATTATGTATGAATGTTTTGTTTCATGATCCATTTCATTTATATGGTATGAGGGTTTTTAAGTTAATAAACATAATACATATCTCATGCTCCGTTTTGGGAAAAACTTCATAGTTTGTCCATCTTCAGTTTAGAAAGAATTCATGCTTAGCCTTGCTCTTTCTAGCTCCTAACCTATCTGATCCATCCCACTCAAGAAACCCTAAAGTGTTAGGTTTTCTGCCTACCTCTCCCCATTGAATCTCTGCAACCCTAATCTTATTTTCCATGACCTAGCCTCTTTGACCTAATTCACCCATCCAGCAACCCAATTCAAACAAATAAAACCCTTGTACGTATACCTAGCCTAAAACCCTAATTCATCCAACCCCCTTGGCTGTGATTTATGGAGAGAGCCCTATCCGACCTGGTAGGGCTAGCTACCAAGCTAAAATATTGGTTTGTGGTTACCTCTGTTGGGATTTCTTCTTTAGCTTTAGATATCTGGTGGAGTGATAACATACTGGCGTCGTTGCCAGGAAGGCGAAAAGAAAAATCTTCCCTGGAAAATAACGACAGAGATCAGATCCGATCGTTGATGGTGAATAACGATCAGGCACAAGAAGGATGTGCATCATTCACCTGGTGACTCCAAATAAGTTTCGAAATCAAATCCAAAGACTCCACTGGAGGATGGAAATTTCCAAGAAATATGAAAGGATAGCATGGGAAGATCAAGTATTCAACTTGCACTTTCATTCAAGACATCATGTTCTTTATCATGAAATATTTCTTCTCTTTTCCTAAGAATTTCCAGAAAGTTTTCCAAGGTATATTATGTTTGAGAAAATATCATGGACCTCCGTTGGATTCCACTCTTTTTAAGGTTGTAAATACAAATTTCGAGTCCAGACCCTTTTTTCGAGTCATATGATGACCATCTTCAAATTAATGAAACTCAAGAGATCAAGACTGATCCTACAATATCTGTACATACTTCTACACCTTGTAAAATTCCACATAGATTCAAACCATTCATCTTACCTCCTATACTCCATGCTTTCCCTGAAATTCATTACCTATATCTGCCAAGGTTTGATGGTGAATGTGACAACATCACTGCTGAGAGACATATGCAGAATTTTGAGACTTTCCTCGACCTTTTTGAAGTTGATGAAGAGGATGTTAGTATTAGGCTGTTTTCTCTTTCTTTGCAAGGAAAATTCAAGAGTTGGTTAAAAAACCTGCCTGCTACGAGAATCTCAGATTTCCCGCAGTTCGTCAAAGTTTTCCTCAAAAATTGGGTGGTCAAAGAAAACCCTTTCCTGATTTTAGAAAAGTATAACTAGTTAAAAAGATAGCTAGGGGAGACAGTACAACAATTTTCTGCTAGATTCAATCAAGTCTATTGTTCAATACCTAATAATATAAGACCTCCTCCTGGCTCAACTCTCTTACATTACCCAGATTCCTATGATCCAGAAATGGAGTTTTAGCTGAGAGAAAGGAACCTTGAAACACTCAAACAGATGCAAAACAATGCAATAGATGTAGAGGCTAATCTGCTGATCAAAAGGGAAAAGATGAAGGAAGAAGAGAGGGATAACATTTCAGAGCACTTTATATCTTCAGAGGTAAAACTCGACATTTTGGTAAGTACAATAGAGGAAATGATGCAAAATATCACCATGAGAGATGGATTTTCTGTTCAAAATCACCATGAACCACTTATTACAGAAAAAGAAGAGGTTTCTGGCCCTAAACACTTTCCTGCTAATCCTAGCTACCATAGACCATAAAATGAATTTGTAGATCAATTAGAGGAGAAACAATCTACTGAGATAATGTGTATGTTTGATGAAATTCATTCATTTGATGATTTGCCTAAGTATGATCAGTATGACGAAAATTATGTTCTCCAAACAGAAGCTAATCTTGTGGACCAATCAACATCTAGTTTGTGGAAGGAGGAAGTTTAGTTTCAATAGCTCAAATACAGTGATCAGCTAATGCATATAAGCTATGGCAGTGATGAGGAAAGTGCAGAAAATTTGGAAGTAAGTGAAGGATCTTTGCTTCTTTGTTTTACTTCATTTCAGTTCATCATAGAAAAATTTCATGCAATCAAAAATCAACAATCATTAAGTTTTGATCTTGACAATCAAGAAGGCAATGAAATCCTCGATCAAGACTCCCCAGCTCTAGATTTGCAGCCACCAAATTCCATTGAATTTCAAATGGTATATGAAGGCTTGGATGTTGAAACATATGATCAAACGATGCAAGATTATTATGTACCATTATTTTTTGAAGCATTTCAGTTTTTGAAGAAATTTTTTCATAATTTCTCTAAAGAAAAGGATGAATAGTCTATAGAAA
The DNA here is from genome assembly GCA_034641835.2 of Pinus albicaulis. Lineage (NCBI taxonomy): Eukaryota > Viridiplantae > Streptophyta > Pinopsida > Pinales > Pinaceae > Pinus > Pinus albicaulis. The sequence goes on from CM076582.1 coordinate 951,426,409, forward strand.
GTCACGCAGTCTCATTGGAACCAATGGAAAATAGGTTGCAGTAGTCTTTTCAAGTTTTTCATGACCCTATAGCTGATGTGTTGGATGATATTTGGAGTAAAATTCCTTCTCCATTAGCTAACCATGAGCCCGAAAAGAGTGTTGATATAAACTTGATCCGACAACCGGTTTCTTTGCCATTTTCAGTAGGAGTCCCATTACCAATCTCATCCAAACATTTTTAGTCATATCAGGAAAGTAAGAGTAAAGATGAAAGTTCATATTCATGTCATGAAGACTGCCTAGAATATAGAACTAATGTATTAGATGGGCTAAAAGTCAATATGTATTTCTATGAATATCCTTTAGCGGCATTCTCGAGGTCAGCTGGTGGACTCATGCTTTGCAATTTCATTAAGGTTCAATTTGATTTCAAGTTTTCAAGGGAGTTTCCTTTCAGTAGTTCTCCCTTCTTGCTCATAAGAAAGCACTTGCAGAGAATTCAACTAGCAGCCATAATGCTTACATGGTTGCATTGGCTGTTCCATTTCACTTGATCAGGTGATGAATGGATCAGTTAGAGTAGGTTTTGTTGAATAAGCTCAATTCCAAGCATATTTTTCAGTTCATTTTCCAGTCAAGTAAGTCAGTATTGAGTCAAGTTTCAATCATTTAAGTTTGTCTTGAGTCAATCTATTTATTCTGAGTTATCAGTTTTCAGTCATGTTTATTAGTCTGAGTTTTTGACCGTATTGGCCCAATGAATAAGGCATTGATCTGAAAAATCTAGTGTTCTATGGTTCTTGACACCTCTTTCAGAGTTATCATCCCTAATAAGGCCAATGTTAGTATCAGTATTTGCATCCTGCCATCAGTAATCAAAAATCCTCTTTTCATATCATTTTAGGAGTCCTACTCAATTTTTTTTATCATTCCACTAGGTCATGCAAAATTTAGTCACTGATGGTACCCCTAGTCCAAAAACATCACTCTTCCTCAAATTGATTACTTGCTGGCATACTTTCATACCTTGCTGACTATACGCTATCCATAAAGTAAATATCAGTTATGTCATCTTGAAATTCAGTCTTTCAAGGTCTCATTAGGTCATTATGGTTTCCAAGGTCCAATAAAACTCCATTCCATTTCATAAGACCAACAAGTAAAGGGTGATAAAATACTATCTCTTCACCATATGAAGATGATTTGTAAAGGATAAATTCTTGTTTCAATAAGTAATTTTGGTTTTAAGATGTAATTTTTATTTTCATTATGTAATTTTTTGTCATTCAATTTGTAATAAGTTCTCATGGTTCCAAGGTATCTTCCAACTCAAAGTTCCAAAAGGCATCAATGTTTCTAAACACTTCTCATCACTCCTATCCCTCAAAATCATCATTTTCCATAAGCACTAAACTCTAATTTCCACTCCCATCGAGATAGAGTTTTCTATGGAATCAGAGACACCTGAGCATAGGAGCCATAAGGGAGGTAATATCAGCAAGTATGATGCCATTCCAACTCATATACATCATGTTTCCATCATTTTTCAAAAAATCATTCTAAGGGACAAATCATTTGCCACACATAGGGCCAGTTTTTCTTCAAACTATGTTTCTAACCAAATGGTGATTAATTTTACAAACGTGAAAGATATTTTTGTCCATCATAGGTCAAGGAAGAAACACCTCCTTTAGTTTTTACACAGGTGTCATGGTTTTGGAGAAATTTAAAAAATACAGTTTCTACAGGAGAGTTGATGCACTTCTGGAGTAACCTTGGGAAAATAGATTTTTCTCCCTAATTGATTGTCCAAATGAATTTATTGATAATTAAAATGATAACTCAACAGAGATATATTTCCAATCAGCTATCATGAGCTTAATTTTGAGTTGAGGAAGGCCTCCAAAAGTTTCCTGCAAAAGCACACTTCATTTTTGCACCCCCATTTTGCACTTTTTGACCAGTCTTGGGAGAATTTATTTTTAGGGGATATACTTGATCATTTTCAGTGCTTGATAGGTCCATTATGTACCCAAGAGATGTATATTTTCAATGAGCTAGCATGAGCTAAATTTGGACACTGGGAAGGTTTCCCAAAGTGGTCTACAAATTGGCACTGCTCACTTGGAAAGAGGCATTGCGCATAGAGCCAAGGTGTTGCGCATAGAGCGAGAGGCTCTGTGCACCTGGAAAGATTCATTTGCAGCCTCCCAAACTTGGTTTCAGAACTACTAACCTTCAAAAAAGGTTGTCACTACTTCTTGGCAAGTAAGTGAGTCACCATTACACCCTCCTTCCATTCCTTTAGTGTAAATTTCATAGTATTTAAGTTTTTATGAAAAGTTGGAGAGTTAAAGGATGCAAACCCTAGTTTTACTTCTTAATCCCAAAACTTGACCCTTGAAGACCCCGTCAAACCCTCCCTACATCAAAATATCCTATCGCTACCCCTATATCATCAAATCCCTATCCCAAACCATTTTATCCCATAACCCCTAAGACCTACGTACTTCAAATTCCTAGGCTCTCAAATCCCCATATTTGTAATAAAATTCCTATTCCCAAATCCTACAAAATTTCCAATCCTTGTCACCTCCCTCGATTCAATAATTCCTTAACCCATCTCCCTAATTTTTTCCATCCCATTCCCCACTCCCTAAACCTACATTTCACTCCCAATTCATCTCCCTAGGTTTTCTAGCCAAGACACCATGGAAGAAGAAAATAGAGAATTCAATAAGGAAGAAGAAAGGGAAGAGAGGAGGCCAAAAAAATGAAGGAACATCATCAAAATTGAACCGAAAAACACTAAAGAACTCATGGCCTCTCCCATGACAGTGACATTTTTCAAGCATGTAGGAGTTTTTTACTTTTGTGAGAAAACACAAAAGGTCCAACATCACCCTGTTTTGAGCAGGCTTTTCATATCTAATATTCATGATAACCAGGTAACCCTTGCTGGTGTCACTTTCATAATATCTACATCCATCATAGCAGATGCCACCAGAATTCCAAATGTTGGTGAAAAATGGTACAAGGCAAAGGAATTGGAGAATCATTACTTTGAACCATATATCAAGCCAAGCTACAAGAATGAAAGAAAAAGGTTCTTTTCATTCTCTTATCTCCTCGATAGGTATGTCCCCATAATGAAAATAATCATGAGAGAATTTTCTTGTGAAGGAAGGTTTTCTAGACTCTACACCTACCATATCAGGTTATTAATGCACTTCACAAGGGTCAAGATGCTCAATATACCTTATTTTCTCTTCACGGACATTGAAAAAATGGCATAAATTGTTCAAAAGAGAGATTATGATCACCATATGAAAATTATTTCTCACCACTCTCTCATCAAGATCATTTTCCTCCATCACCTTGATAAATTGAACATCTCATGGGACACTTTCATAGCTAATGACATCTTTACTGCTCCACCAGTTCTACATGATCAAGCTGTGCCTCCACCTTCTCATCCTTCCACAACCATTCCTCCATTTCAGCCCACAGTACCTACTTCTTCATCAACTCAAATTACTTCACCCATTTCACCACCATTATCACCATTTCACACTCAGATTGGGTCATCTAGCATGGTTAAGAACAGTGAGGTTCAAAATACCAAAGTGGCTGAGATAAAGACATTGGCTAAAACATATCAGAGAGGTCATAGGCAGGTGTTTGCTCCATAGATTGTGGAAGGGGCCCTGCCTTCTTCACCAAAAAAGAAGGTACAAAAGGGGAAAGAAAAGATGGTAGAGGAGGATGTACATGAGGTAACCATTCATGATGAGGATGACCTCTATGAAACAGAGACTGATTTTGACCTTGTTGATTTAGATGATGAGCATGATGATGAGGCCTCCAAAATGACTATCAATCAGAAGTATGCCAAAATCAATGAGATTCAGACCAACTTAGAGAGATCACAGTTTGTCATTGCATTTCACGAGCAAGAAAATGAACAACTCAAAACCAAGTAGGCCATCATGGAGATCCAACTTCTCAAGGAAAAAAGAGAAGAAAATAAGGAAAAAGGCTTTGCTTGATGAGGCATATGGAAGGTATGGTGAAACCAATGAGGTAGAAGAACAAGTGCCAAGGAGAAGGCCTAATACTAGAGGGCTGAAAAGAGCTCTAGAACTAGAGAGGAAAAAGGAGGCTGAACTTTCTAATAAACTCACTTTGAATGAAAAATTTGCAGTGGTAATCAATGAGAACCAAGAGAAATGGCTTGACAGGGCTAACCAAAACCTAGAGAAGCTTCTGTAGAAGGAAAAAAAGGATAATGATATATTGAGAAAGAGGGCCAAGCACTATTCCAAGAAAAACAAAATTGCAAGGTCGAAACTTAAACAAAGCCAATGCAAAAATTGAAACCTTGACCATGCAAGAAGAGAAAATAAGGCTTCATATCCTTGCTAAATCCTCACTCCATGCCTATCCATCATCATCAGTCACCATTCGAAAAATTTTGGCAATTTTTGACACATTTTTTCAAAATTTTGAAATTTTGTGCATACTTGGACAGTCATGTGACAGTTGGACTGTCCTATGTGCAACGCCCTAGGTGCTGCACACACTTTTGAGGCATATTTTTGACAAACATAAACCACCATTGGATTCAGAATGACTAATACATGAACCTTGTCAATTTTCTAAGGGTTTTGAGACAAACTGGTCAGTGAAAAGGGAAACAAACACTAAAAAAATCATGTTTCTGCCCTCTTTTTGAGCCTGGCACTGCGCATAGATTAGTCTTGGGAGAATAAATTTTTGGGAGGTCAAATCAAGACAACTATGCAAAAAAATGAAATATTTGGAAAGTAGAATGGATAATCTTTCCAATGAGCTATGCTGAGCTCAATTTTGACATCAGAAACCGCCTCAAAAGTTAGCTTGAATTTGGTGCTACGCGTAGGATAGTGGCGCTGCTCATAGGACACATTTTCTCAGTTTGTTGATATTTTTCAATTTTCTCAATGTTTTATAGTTTGACGATGGTCAATGAGATTTTTACCAATGTAAATCATGAATGTAAAAGTAATTATGATGTGGTTGACTTACCTAGGGTAAATACATTGGGTAAAAAGTTTTGATGACATGTAATGAATCAGTTTGCAACAAGTGAGGGATGAGTCAATTTGACCTCCCTACACACTAGGTATTCAAATCAGTTTTTGGTGGAACACCTCCTCAACTTGGGAATTCGACCCCTGAGGTTGGGAGAGGTTGTTTGAGATCTATATCTTATACTTTTTGACTCATTGCAGAGGTTAGATTTAGTTTGATGTTGATGCATTGATTAGAGAATCTATTGTAATCTATTTGGCAAGAAATTAATGAAAAGGTTGCAGCTATTTATTTAGGATACCTGTGGTATGGAAATTTAGCATTTTTCTTCTTATGTATCATTATGTATGAATTTTTTGTTTCATGATACATTTCATTTCTATGGTATGTTGGGTTTTAGGTTAATAAACATAATACATCTCTCATGCTCTATTTTGGGAAAACCTTCATAGTTTTTCCATCTTCTTCAGTTTAGAAAGAATTCATGCTTATCCTTGCTCTTTCTAGCTCCTCACCTGGCTGATCCATCCCACTCAAGAAACCCTAAAGTGTTAGGTTTTCTGCCTACCTTGCCACATTTAATCTTTGCAACCCTAATCTTATTTTCCCTGACCTAGCCTCTTTGACCTAATTCACCCATCTAGCAACCCAATTCAAACAAATCAAACCCCTGTACTTATACCTAGCCTAAAAACCTAATTCATCCAGCCCTCTTGGCTATGATTTGTGGAGAGAGCCCTCTTCGGCTTGGTAGGGCTAGCTACCAAGCTAAAATATTGGTGTGCGGTTACCTCTGTTGGGATTTCTTCTTTAGCTTTAGAGATCTGGTGGAGTGATAAAAATTGTCATCATTGTTTCCATACCCAAATAAACATGTAATAATTTCATTCAATACTTCTTCATGCATTTCATTTTTTCTATAATCTTAATCATGAAGGCTAGGTGGCATGTCATCAATGTATGCTAATCTCATAAGCTCTTCAAATTTCTCAACTAGTAGTGTTCTCTTTAATCTTGCTCTTTTCACCTTTGTATGGTTTAAAGGATGGCATGGATCATCCCGTCCAAATGTTAATAACAAAATTTTACCTTGTATTAGTAGGTATATCAATAATGTATTCTAGCTATCAACAAACACAAGCATTATTTAATGTTAGGCAACAATTGACAATTTGGTCTTACAGTGGGGTCCCTTCCCTTACTAATATTTATAAATCCTATAATATATTTTTTTCTGTGTATGCAAGTCCATCTATATACATAATATGACCTCTATTCATTCCTTTTCCACTTTCCAATTGGAGACAATGTGTATAGATATTTGAATTTAGACCATATGCTGAGATGCTATGCTTATATTCTGCTAGCCTTCTATATTCACCTTTGTAATATGATGGGCCATAATATGGCATTATTCTCCTAGTGGTTTTTTGTGAATTGTTTCTATGAACTTTATATCCCACATGGAAATTTTGGACAATAAAGAGGCCTATATTCACTTCATGAATATTATAGGGTTGTATCATGTAGTTGTATCCCTAAAATTGAAACACCTCATACACTCTAGGTAGTTTTTGATCATTGGGCCCAACACAATATAGTCCACGATCAAATGTGTATTTATAAATTTATCTCAAACTCAAGGGTAAGTACTCATATCTATCACATTCATTCTCATAGGGTATGTAGTCCACTTCCCTTTTTCATTAAGAAAATTATGCACCATTAAACTGGTTCTTGTTCTATTACTTATTTTCATCAATTCCTCATCTTCCGAGCTAGTATATGTGCACATATTTTTGTTAGATGTATCATCAGATAAATGATCATAACCCTCTAGGATGGAAGTTGTTACTCCATGAAACTTTAAACCAAGAATTTTTTCATACAGGTAATCATTAAGAAAAAAATAATTATTTAAATAATATAAAACAATGTTTAAAAGAAGAATAAATATTATTTATATCAAATTGGAAAATTCCATACCACAATTCCTATTGGATTCAAATAGATTATAGGGGGCATACTACCCACTGGAATCTCGTCATATATATAATGTCTTTGTATAATCACTCGTTTGAATTGTTTTTTTCCACGATATACAAAACATTCACAAACAATAATTTTTTCAAAGTATTCATCCCATGTAATATAGCCCTGACCAACATCTTGCTTAGTGCAATAATTTGTTTTGTCTGTAGGATCCATTTTCATATCCTCTTCCACTCATTGTCCTCTACATGATTTAACAGTTTTAGGTCCACATCCACAAACATATATTTTTCTTTTTATAGTTGAAGGATTTGGCCCTGCATTTGCTCCAATATCCATCTAAAATAATAAAAAAAATGTATTAATTTATGTCAATATCAAACAATACACTATAAAATTTAATAATATCGTGAAAAAATATGGAAGTATCACAAAATTCCATTATATCAAATTTTCCTAAGTTGAGTCAAAATTTGAGTACTCGATGTCCCACGTTATCCATTGTGTCCTCATTTGATATGACACGATCTGTTGCCATGGCCTCATCTAGCTCATGTAATACAGAACGTAGTCAATAATGTTTAGTACAACAATTAAATAATTTCAATGAATATGCTACCCAACACAAAATTTCACTTTAGTCATATATTTTACATATTGATATCATTTGTTTTAGTGTGTCTTCCGGATCCATCACATTAGGTTATTCGTTATACTGACGTTTCAGACCTGCTATCGAGGTTCATTATCAAGGTAGAGATGCGAGGAAGAGAGATCTCAGAAAAAAAGAATGAGGAATAAATAGGGGTAGGTGAGGAAAAAAGAACTGACAAGTTTCAAATTATTAAGGTATTTATTATTAGTAAATTCAAATATGTTTCTACATTTTATTATAAGTATAGGTTATATAAGGAGGTTTTCTAATATAAAAATGTGATAAGCTAATATGTATAAAAATACATTAATGTTAGATTTTAAAGAAAATAAATGTCAGATTTAATTAAATAATATTGAGATCTAATTATATGATAATATTCCGATTTAACTGAATTATATTATATTTATAAATTTTAATGTGTTAATAATATTGTTAAATTATGATGAAAATAATTTTACTCTAGTAATATGATTATTAATTTAAAATATATTAAATCCTAATTAATTACTTAAAGGAGAGAAATTGCGACATAATTTAATTAGAGATAAGTTGAATTTTGATAGTCATGTGAGGGTTATGTTTAATCGGAGGTAAGATTTCAAGATGAATTATGATAATTATGTGATGGTTATATTTTATAAGGGAATTAATAAGTTGAAATATATTAAGGGTAATAATTATAAGTTAAGATAGTTAAATTGCGAAACATTTTTTAGGGTTGGGAGTGGGTTGTCATAGAGGTTAATGTGGGAATCCAATTCTCACTAATGTTCCACCCTTCGTTGCGATGAAGGTTATTGGGATGTTTATTAATTTCTAGGGCCTCTCTGAATTTCCTGTGAAAATAATGGTCAACCTTGGCTATAATCAATGCCTTCTTGCCCTTCCTTGACATTCTCCTCTCTTGAAACCCCGATGGATCCCTCTCCCACCAAGTATATAGAAAAAATATACACACTGAGCAATACCTCCATGCTAGCTCTCAGCATCATCTCGCCCAAAAACGCAGTGTCCTAAAGGCCTTAGCAACTAGGGCTATAAGAATTTTTGACAAAGATCATTTTGATTCCGAAAAAGCACATTCATGGATGTGTTTTCAAGAAATGTTTATAGCAAACATCAATCTCCCTGGGCCTTCCAAAATGTTGACAAACCTAAGAACAACATAAAAAAAGCACCATAATCAATGATAGCAAGGTGGGTAAGGTGAGCTTACCTTACATCGAAGGTATCACTGATAGTATGTCCACCATTCTAAGGAAAAACAACATCTTTGCAAATTTCAAACCTATGAGCACCATTCGTAGCAACCTCAAGTCGGTTAAATATCCCCTTGACCCTCAATTCCAAAAATGCGTTTACCTCATTCCTTGTTCCTGTGGAATACCATACATCGGGGAAACATGACGCTCCATAAAAAATACAATCCAAGAACACTCTGCTGACATAAAACACAACCAGTCCAAAGCATCCGCCCTAGCTAAGCATTCAAACAAGACCAAACATCACATATGCATTGAAGACTCTCATATCATAGCCAAGGTTGACCATTATTTTCACAAGAAATTAAGAGAGGCCCTAGAAATTAATAAACATCCCAATAACCTTAACCACGATGAATGGTGGAACATTAGTGAGAATTGGATTCCCACATTAACCTCTATGACAACCCACCCCCAACCCTAAAAAATGTTTTTCAATTTAACAATCTTAACGTATAATTATTACCTATATTTTAAACCTAATGACCCTTAATATATTTCAACTTCTTAATTCCCTTAGAAAATATAACCATCACATAATTATCATAATTCATCTTGAAATATTTTCTCCGATTAAACATAACCCTCACATGACTATCAAAATTCAACTGATCTCTAATTAAATTATGTCACAATTTCTATCCTTTAAGTAATTAATTAGGATTTAATATATTTTAAATTAATAATCAGATTACTATTGTACAATTATTTTTATCATAATTTAACAATATTATTAACACATTAAAATTTATAAATATAATAAAATTCAATTAAATCTGAATATTATTATCTAATTAGATCTCAATATTATTTAATTAAATTTGACATTTATTTTATTTAAAATATAGCGTTAATATAATTTTATACATATTAACTTATCACATTTTTATATTAGAAAACCTCCTTATATAACCTATCCTTATAATAAAATGTAGAAACATATTTGAATTTACTAATAATAAATGCCTTAATAATTTGAAATTTAAATATATTTGAATTTACTAATAATAAATACCTTAATAATTTGAAATAGTCGGTTCCCTTTTCCTCACCTACCCCTATTTATTCCTCATTCCTTTTTTCTAAGATCTCTCTTCCTCACATCTCTACCTTGATAATGAACCTCGGTAGTAGGTTCGAAACGTCGGTATAACGAATAACCTGATGCGATGGATCCGAAAGACACACTAAAAGAAATTATTAATCGCAGAACTCTGAAATCTAAAATATTGATATCATATTGATTTGGAGTTGAAAAAAAAAATTACAACCCTAGGTATATACATTGAGCCAAAATTTCAACAAGAAAAGTTTCCAACATCCCTATCCCACAGGGCCATCCTGATTTTCAAAAAATTCCCTTGATCATAGAATCACATTTAATCACCATTCCTATGCATTTTTAACCAATAAGTTTGACCTGAAAGGCCTCGTGGAAAAAAAATTAGCTTTCTCTCCTCTATCCAAGTCTGCCAAAGTAACACCTAATCATATCTGCCAATGTTCAAGTAAAAAAAAAATATGCACTCGTGGGCCAAACCAATTACACTCTTGGTAATGAAATTGAAATGGTACATGATTTGAAAATACCTAACCTTAATATATAACCTTGCATCATATCAGAAAAATATCCTAGATAACTATGTTTCCCACTTATACACAACTTTCACATAAGGCAAGTCAAAACAAAACTTAGAATGTTCTATGAAATATGAAGTATAAATATTTAAGCTCAAAGTAAAGATATAACAATGAAAAAGTGTGTAAACTAATAAAATAAAAAATCTACAATTTGAATCAAACATATTTTCCAATAAATGAAGCTTAGGTGTGCATTTTAGTGAAACAAGGAAATTTTGGCCTCCTTCACAAAAAAGCTCTGCCAACCCTCATTTCATGGATAAATTGAATTGAATGATTCAACTTGGAGAATATTGTTTTACTCATAAGTAACATTAACACAATTAAATAATTTTATTTTTTCACATATGTATTTATGTTGTTCAAGAATACTCCAAATTGCATGGATTTCATAGGGTAAAGGCAGGGTATGTGTGCCTCAAATAAATGCACACTAGGACATGCAATTAATTGGCAGTGCTATAATGATCATTCCATCCTATTGTTCTGCGAAATTGTACCTCAATATTGTGGTGTAACAATGCCCTAATGGGCCTTGGTTCTTGGGTATGACATTGACCTCTTTGGGCCTTCTTATCTGTGATATGAGAAAATATTATGAGAGAGATATGGAGATACACTGAGCCCGATGAAAGAGATATCATGAAAAACCTATGAATGTTCAGTGCATTGTTATTGATAATGTTATCTGTACATAATTACTTATGATGATATGGGGTGAATGCAATGTGAAAATGTTTTAAAATGAAATTATCTACAACAAATACTTCTAGACCTAATAAAATTAACACTGTTAGCACTCTACTAGTTATTAAAGATATAACAATGTAAAAGTGTGTAAAATAATCAAATATAAAATCTACAATTTGAATCAATAGAATTGGCTAATAAATGAAGCCCAAGCGTGCATTTTGGTGAACCAAGGCAATTTTGGCCTCCTTCACAGCTTAATGCATGCCCAACCTTCATTTCAAGGCCAAATTAATGATTCAAACTTGGAGAGTATTTTTTTGCTCATAAGGAACATTACTATAATCACATTTTTATAATTTAGTGATATGAAGGTCAAATTTAATGTAGTGATATGAAGGTCAAAGTTAATGTAAATGAAAGTGTTGGAGCAATCGTAGTTCACTGTGTCTCCCCAAAAGTGTCAAAAATTTGTGAAGAGAAGAAACTTATTGGAAGAAAATTAGTGTGTAAAATTAGTAATTGAATATTATACAATTTGAATCAATCAAATTGGCCAAGAAATGAAGCCTCAACATGCATTTTAGTGAAGCAAGGCAATTATGGCCTACTTCACAAAAATGCACGCCCAACCTTAATCTTAAGGACAAATTGAATGATTCAACTTCTAGAGTATTTTTTTTACTCATATGTAGCATTAATACAATTAAATATTTTTAATTTTTCACATATATATTTATTTTGTTCAAGAATACTCCAAATTGCATGGAATTCATAGGGTAAAAGGCAGGATTTGTGTGCCTCAATATTTCTATCAAGTTTGGATAATACACTATAAATAAGATCGTGGCAAAAGATGAACATATCACAAAAGGCCATTATATCAATTTTTCCTAAGTTAAGTCAAAATTTAAGTAATAGATGTTGTTAGGATATTCCGACACATAGGAAATGGTTAAGTATAACTTGGTCTAGCGTAAAGTTAGGTAAAGTGTTTTTCTTTAGAATGTAATTTTGTAAATTATAATCCGACAGTCACGATATGTAGTGATCCGATGGTTCCGATCCTCTCCTTGGTATTACCGACACTTGATCCGTGTCTTAACACCCGATTGGTCCATGCTCTCTATTTAAAGAGCATGGAACGTCATTTTTCCAGTGACCATTTATGAGAGAAGCTTATGTAAATTTTCTTTCTTTACATTAATAAATTGCCTGAAGTGGCTACATTGGCTCAGGCCATGGACTGTTTTCCTCTTTGAGGGTTTTAACCACATCAAATACTAGTGTACTGATCTATGATTTGTTTGTGAGTGGTGACCTTTGGTGTTTTGTTTTAAGGAACTTACCCTGTAAATTCCTACATGGTATTATAGCTATTTGAGGGATGCATCCGTTGTTGATCAAAATCCGAAGCCAGTTTTGACTACATGCGACTATCGTTTTCTAGATCTACTGTTTTTGACCACTTTCGGGCCGATAGAACTGCTCTGTTGTGTCTGGAGCCTTTGTTCCAGTGAGGAACTCCTTTCGTTTCATGCGAAAAGGTTTCTGGTTGCCCTAGCTATGTCATTTTAGATCTGGAGGTAAGATGATCCGGATCTTGGGGGGAGGTCCCCAAGGTCTAAAAAGTTGAAATGGATCTGACAAGATCTGCAAAATTAAAATGCCAAAAAAAAGAGAGAATACACTGCAAATAAAACCACAAAGAAATTTGTTTTATTAAAACAGAGAATATAAACTGTAGAAGCTACATTGTGGTGGAGAATCTGTCCTTTTACAAAGTGAGGCTTGTTATTTATAGCCTTTTTTTGAGTTACAATACTATGGGTAGATACCATAGGTGGATACCATGGGTCAATACCATGGGTAGATACCACTTACAATACCATGGGTAAATTCCATGTGTAGATGAATACCATGGGTGAATGAATATCATGGATAGATATCACTTACAATACCATAGGCGAATAAATACCATGGGTTGATTCCATTTACAATACCATGGGTAAATTCCATGGGTGGATGAACACCATGGGTCGATGCCATTTACAATACCATGGGTGGATGGATAACATGGGTGGATGAACACCATGGGTTGATGCCATTTTCCATTCGGATCATTCCTCCCTCCTTAAGAAGCAATGGTCCCCATTGCGTGAAGTTCCCTTCTGAGAAGCCTTTGTTGAATATGAAGAGCCACCGAAGAGAAGGGTTTTGTGTAGTTAACCCATAACCATGATGAATGAAGATTCGAGGATAGAGATACACTGTAATTCTTGTGACCAACTGTGATATTGACAGTGTACGGTCTAGCAAATGGACTTCGATGAAGTGTAGGTTTGTGGATGACCCAGAACCATAGAAAACGAACATCCGAGGATAGAGATACCCTGTAATTCTTGTGACCAACTGTGATACTAACAATGTGCAGCCTAGAAAATGGACTTCGATGAGAAGGATTTTGTACGATTGACCCATAATCGTGATGATGATTGTTGATGAAGTAGCAGGTGTCTACATAGCTTGGGGTGGGAGGGAACATCTCCAAATAACCCAAGCCAAATACTGCTATGCTGAAACTAATGAATGTGAAGCAGATGCCTACTAAAGCGGGGTGGGAGGGCACGTCTCTAAAGGGAACCCGCTCCGAATGCTGCTCCAGATTTAAAATGAGCATAAATCGATCAATATAACTCGAAATATTTATTATAACATGTTTTTGGAAATGGAATGATCATTATTCATATTCTCATGTGTTTGAAATCGCTATTTGGAGACTCTAGACTCTCAGATTCGCGCAGGAATTGTCCCGCCGTGACAAAATTTCTAAAAAATAGTTGATTTTAAATCAGCGATAACTCCCTCGTCCGGACTTTGATTCGACCGATTTGTTTTTTAAAATTGGGTGATTTTTCAAGAGGAACTCAGATCTGTAACTATTTATCTGAAATGTATCACTTAAAACTACAATAAATGATGGGACAGCCGCCGTCCATGAATTATCGTCAGAAAAATTGCTGCAACATTGCTGAGTTTGAATGATCGATATCTCCTTCATCCGAAATCCAATTCGGCCGATTTTTTTGAATTTGGGTATTTTTTCACAAGGAATCCAGATTTGGTCTTTTTTTTTTGTAAATATTTCACCAAAAGTTTCAGATCTGATCTGAAAACTCGTCGCCCAAAAAATTCGTGGAGTTTGCTGAAGCTTGCTGCAAAACATTGAAACTGAAATATGTTTCAAACCCTCATTCCCATGGATTCGTAACCTGAATCTGATACCAAGATCCGGATCATAAGAAGTATTTTTTTGCAGTTATATTTATTTATCCCTCCGTTTATTTTGGTTTATAGTAATTTTTTTATTACCAAAATTGTATCCTCTTCTCTGCGTATTCTCTTTGCTCTTTTCTCTATGCAATCTGAAAAAACAGAAAAATAAAGACATGATTTTTCTCCTGCGTATGCTCTTTCCTCGTGACTTTGTGCGATCTCGAGAAATCAGAAATAGTGAGAAAAATATTCAGTTTCCGGGCGAACTAACCAGAAATATAACAGTAAGCCACAAGGGTTGTATTTTTTTTTTTGTTTTGTTGTTTGCGTGGTTGTTTTTTGCATGAAAAAAAACCTTCCTCCATTCCAACATTTACTAAATCTTTTAATTAGCTCACTTGGTCTAAAGTTACTTTATGAGAATAGAGGTAATGGGTTCAAGTCTTCTTGTCAAGTTACTTTTTCTATTTTTATTTTTTCAAGTTACTTTTTTTCTATAAATTGTTTTGTTAAGTTATTTAAAAAAAAAACACATGTAATTTATGTTTTAAAGTTACTTGAAGTAAAACTCACCCATTATAAAAAGTGAATCACTTACAATCTAAAGTCACTTTGTCTTTTATTTAAGTTACAATCTACTTGGTCATTAGTGTATAAAGTAACATTGTAAAAAGTGACTCTCACTTATTTATAAAAGTAGGTCACATAAAGTAGTATTAAAAAAAAAGGTGAGCTTATTATATTACGTTTAGAAATGGGAGGATTTTATTATTATTATTATTATTACAACTTCATCATCAACTTTCAATCTATCACATGATTACTTGACATCTACTACAACTTTTCTTCAAAAAGGCATAACTTCTTCATCCAAAAGACGTTTTTAGAGTTGTTTTTTTGAACCGGCCTAATTTTTCGAGATATTTACATTGGAACAATTAGTTTCAACTTTTACAACTTTAGTTTTTAAAATTTAAATGTACATGCCCGATTATTCTTAACAACACCAATTATTTCCAATGGCTATTCTACATGGTAGACTTACTTAAAAGTAAAGGGATTTATAGAATAGCCCGAGGACTAGAATCTAAACCTACTGATGAAGATAAAAAGGCTAAATGGGAAAATAAATAATATCAAACACAAGGGTTGATTGGAATGTCCATTGCTCAAGATCTTAGATTTCATATCCAAGAAATTGACTCCCGTCATGAAGCTATGAAAAAAATAAATACTTTTTTTTGCATTCAAAATGAAATCAGAGCCCACCAACTTGAAAATGAGTTGCTTACTTTGGACCCCAATAATTTTTCCTCTATTGAATAATTTTTGTCCAAATTCAAGACCCTTGGACTTCTCTTAGAAGGTTTTAAGGTGAAAAAGGAAGATGGTAGTCTTATCTATTCCATTCTTGCTAAGTTAGGCCCTGCATACTCTGTATTTGTTTCCACGTTCCATTCCACTAGATAAGCCCTCATTTCTCAAGGAACACCCTACAAGTCCCGCTATTTTGATGCCTTTTGCAATTCTTTGATAAGAGAACAATAAAAAATCTTACACCTTGGTCTTATTAATATTGGAAAATATTCTAAGAAAGCCTTAGAAACCCAACAACCACCAAATCCAAAGAATCTTAAGAAGCAACATCCTAAAAATAATGGTCCTAAACAAAACAAGTGTCTTAAGCAATATCAGCCACAAATTGAAAAAGAAACTTCACAAATTGATAAGGAAAATAAAAACAAACGGAAGAGGATAGATAGCCATTGCAACTTTTGTAATCGTGATGGCCATGTAGAGTCAAAATGTTTAAGAAGATGGAAGCCTTGGAAGCAGCAATGAAGAAGCACAACATCCATTTAGAGAACTCTTCAACTTAATATTCAAGAATGGATTTTTCTGCATTTGGTTGTCAAGCATCAATATCTGGTTATGAATTGAATGTATATTTTTCTTCTCATTCTCATGAGTGGTTCATTGATTCTGGAGCCTATTACCACATGGTAAAAAATAAAGCCATGTTTTCTTCTTTAGATGATTGTAACACCAAAAAATATTAATGTTGGTGATGATAGATCTCTTACTGTTGTAGGGTCTGGAACCATTCATCTAGATAGTGGTCAATTTAACGATGTATTATGTGTTCCTAGCTTGTCCTGCAAACTTCTATCTGTTTATTAGATAACTCATTCAGGTGAAGAGAAAACCGTATAATTTTCACCTCATGATGTTGTAATTAAGGACCTAAGAGATCCTAGACATATTTTAGCGACTGGCATTGTTGATGATTCCACAATGTTGTATAAGTTTGAAAACTTTAGGTCATCAAGTCTTCCCTCCATTTTTGTTGCTCATAATGATGAAGTGAGAAAATTTTGGCATGAGCGATTTGGTCACTTAAACTATCACTCTCTACAAACTTTATGTAAAGAAAATATGGTGACATGTCTTCCTATGGTATCTTGCTGAGACGGTGTTTGTTTCGATTGAGTACTCAGAAAACATCATCGGGATAGTTTTGACAAACGTGACTCTTGGCACGCTTCAACCCCTTTGCAGCTTGTGGACAATGATTTATGTGGTCCAATTCTTGTTGTTTCTTTCTCTGGCTACAATTAATTCTTAAATTTCATTGATGATTTTTACAGGCACACTTGGGTATAATTCTTAAAACTCAAGAGTGAACTTTTTAACATGTTCTTCGCCTTTAAGGCCTTTGTTGAGAAAAAATTTGGACATCAAATTCTTAAGCTAAGATCTGACAATGGAGGAGAATATGTTAACAAAAAATTTATCAAATTTTTCACTAAGCATGGCATTAAATTACAACATACTGGTATTTATACTCCACAACAAAATGGTATAGCTGAAAGGAAGAATCACACTCTAAAAGAAATGGCTAATTGTATGCTTCAATATAAAGGACTTAGTCTTAATTTTTGGGCAAAAGCAATTAGCTTGTCAAATTACATAGTAAATCACACTCCTACTAAGGTTTTAAGGAATATCACTATAGAAGAAATACAGAGCTCAATCAAACCATATGTAAGTCACTTTCGTTTTTTTGGAAGTGAATCTTGGGTCCATATTCCAGATGAGAAACACAAATCCTTAGAACCTAAGCGTGATTTTTCTGTTGTTGGATATTCTGAATATTTCAAAGGATATAGACTTCTTCAACCCAAATCCAAAATTTAATCATTAGAAGAGATGTAAAATTTGATGAAAATATATCAACTTGTGAGTCTATTTCAACGTGTGTGCCACCTTTGGCTTGCGAGCTTGATTCGACATATGTGCCACCTCTCTCTATCTCTTCTACTTCTGACAACATTCCTTCTACTTCGAATGATGAAAGCGAGGATAAAAATCCTCCTCCACCTCCTGAGGATATTCCTTTAGCTCCACAACTTCCAAAATGGGTCTACTCTACTCGTGATGCAACAGGTTCTCTTGCAGGTGACCCTGCATATCAACGTGGTACATGTTCTCAGTTCGAAATAGCATCTTCTTTATTAGCTCAAGTTCCAGAAAATTATGATCCAGATACCTTTGAAGAAACCTCATGTCATCTAGATTGGGATGTAGCTATGAATGATGAATATCATTCCTTATTGGAAAATGATACTTGGGAACTTGTTCCTCTTCCAAATGGAAGAAAACTTGTAAGATTAAAATGGGTTTACAGAACAAAGTTTTGACCAGATGGAAAAATGGATAAACATAAAGCTCGTCTTGTTATTAAAGGATTTTCAAAAGTTGAAGGCATTGACTTACTGAAACCTTCTCCCCTATTTCCAAAATGAATTATGTCCCCCTTGTTCTTTCCCTTGCTGCCTCCTTTAAATAGGAAGTCCATTAGATGGATGTTAAATCCACCTTCTTACATGGGGAATTGGATGAAGAAATCTACATGGAAAAACCCCCTGGCTTTATCCAAAAAACTCTAGCCTTTTTTTTTGCCTTAAGAAGTCTCTCTATGGTTTCAAACAATCCCCTAGAGCTTGGTATTCCAAAATGGATAGCTTTCTCTTAGATAATGGCTTTTCTAGATGTCATTCTGGCAACACTGTCTACACCAAGAAAGTGGGTAAGTACTTAATCATCATTGTTCTTTATGTTGGTAATATTATCCTTACTGGTAGTGATCCCAACCATATAAATCATGTGAAGTATAGCCTCAAAAAGAAGTTTGAAATGACATACTTCAGACACTTTCATTATTTCCTTGGTCTTCAAGTCTTGCAATCCAAAGATTGTATTACCCTTTCTCAGTCCAAGTATGCTTGTGATATTCTACACCACTTTCACATGGAAGAATGTAAGGCAACCCATTCTCCCTTTCAGTCCAGAGTCAAGCTTTCAGTCACTTGTTATTCCCTTGAGGTTGATGCTACCTTATACCGTCAACTTACTGGTAAAATTATGTATCTAATCCATACCCGTCCTGACCTTTCCTTTGCCATTGGTCTTGTTGCTTGGTTTATGCACAAACCTCATGAAAGTCACTAGAAAAAAACTAAAATAATACTTTGATATGTTTGAGGTACAGTTCAGTTCGGGATTCATTATAGTGCAGGATCATCTCCATTGTTGGTTGGTTTCACTGATTCTGATTGGGCTGGTGACCCTGATGATCGAAAGTCTACTGCAGGTTATGTATTCACTCTTGGTTCAATACCTATTACATGGTCTTGTAAGAAAAAAAGTTCCATATCTCTTTCTTCGAAAAAAGCATAGTATCGTGGTGCTGTTGAAGCCAACAAGGAAGCCCTATGGATTAGTCAGATCTTGTTCCAATTTGGTCTTCATAAGAAACATCCAACTACAATTTGGTGTGATAATCAGAGTGCTATTTAACTATGCAAAGATCCAGTTCAACATCAACACAACAAACACATTGATATACACATAAAATTCATTAGAAAGCTCATTTATTATCGTATTCTTGAAGTGCACTATTGTTCAACCAATGATCAAGTTACTGATATCTTTACAAAGGCTCTCACAAAAGCAAAGTTTACCAAACTTTGATCTATGCTTGGAGTTCAAGAAAGTTATCATTAAGGGGGGATAGGCTCTAATTCCTCCTTCCTTCTCCAATTATGTCACCTTTTTAAATCCTTCAATCCTATTTCAAGTTGTTCGTAAGGGGGGATGTTAGGATATTCCAACACATAGGAAATAATTAAGAATAAATTGATCTAGCGTAAAGTTAGGTAAAATGTGTTTATTTAGTATGTACTTTTGTAACTTATAGTTCTATGATCATGATATGTAGTGACCTGAATATTCATTCTCTCCTCAGTATCACCGACACTTGATCCGTGGCTTAACACTCGATTTTCCCATGATCTCTATTTAAAGAGCATGGAGGGTCATTTGTCTCGTGACCGTTTATGAGAGAAGATTATGTAATTTTTCGTTATTTTCATTAATAAATTTCCTGAAGTGGCTGCGTTGGCTTAGGCCATGGAATGTTCCCCTCTTTGAGGGTTTTAACCATGTCAAACACTGGTGTACTGATCTGTGATCTATTTATGAGAGATGACCTTTGGTGTTTTGATCTAAGGAAATTACCCTATAAATTCCTACAGATGTCTTGCGTCATCCATTTTGTTCTCATTTGATATGACATGATGTAGAAATTTATTAATACTGATATGTATTATGGGATTCTCCTGATCTAAAAAATTAATGTTATGTTAAATACATAATCCTTCCACTTAATTCTTTGCGGAAATTAAATCGCCAACTGCAAACACATGAAGAAAATCAATCGCACATAAACAAGATGTTTTACCTGGAAAGCTTAAAGCTAAAAACCCCAACTATCATATATTATGTATATCATGGAATCATGTAACAATATCATACAAAGGTTAGTACATCAAGCTCTCAGTATAATATACAATCGTCACACACTGTCATGCAAAAATTTGCATATCTATGCACCAATTTCTTGCCTCCTGATAGCTTGCCTCCACTGCACAATCCCTGCTGAAGAAGACCCTTGAATGAATTCGATCTTGCCTTTCTTGCACTGTGAAATCCTCATTAGAAACTCCAATGTCTGTGTAGAAGCATTGAATGCATCACTATAGTCACAACAGATAGTCCATCTCACCCTTTCACCTATCTCTCCACTGGGTCTCCACTAGAACTGACATGCAAGTAGTTAACTAATGTATTTGTTCAGTTACAAGTGAGTTACTAGTTGTGAATTAATTAAATAATTAATTCACTGAAATCTCACTAGTGTATCTTTATTTAAAACTAGATACAACTAGCACAACTGAGTTTAACTCACTTAATTGAGTTAAACTAAATAACAACTCCCATAACTACTCTTCCAACTCTGTCACAACTCTGCCACTTCAGTTCTAACTGGGTCCTCCATGCACGAGTCACCAACCACCCTAGGAATTGCATAATTCCTTCAACCCACTGATGTGCCACATCTATTCGCTGAAATAAAGTGTTCCAAGAGATTAAGTTAATATTTAGAGTTTGATTATTATTAAGGGCTAATAATAATTGACATGCCATCTATTTTTAGATATGCAGTCTAAAAATAGACTTTGCCCATATGTATAAAAATATAATCTCATCTATTTTTCCAACTTTATCAACCATCTACAAATAGCCTCCTGCAACTTATAGAATATGCTCACCATGTCTAAAAATAGACATACACCTAAAAATAGCCTGTGGGCCCCACTTAGTGACGGTGATTACTTTTCACTAAGCTCATCATCTTGTTGAATCTCAACACTCCCTCTCAACAATATAGGGATTATCCTTCACCCCAATCCTACCTCTATGGTATTCGAATTTTCTCTTGTTGAGTGCCTTCGTCAGAATATCTGCATCCTGATCTTCCGTAGGAATGTACTGAAGTAACATGATCTTCTTCTACACACAATCTCTGACATGATGATACCCGATATCTATATTCTTAGATCTATCATGAAACACAAGATTAATTGAGAGTTTAATGCAAATCTGATTATCACAATGTATCACTGCAGGATCTAAATGAGAACCGAACAAACCGACCAGGATCATCCTCATCCAGATAGCCTCACATGCAGCTTGACTTGCTGCCATGTATTATGTTTCCGCTGAACTAAGTGCCACAGATCTTTGTTTCCTGCTGTAGATTTGATACTGAAAACCCCTCCTGATGTGATCTTTCTATCTGTTGGGCTGCCTGCCCAATCTTCATCCGTGAAGCCATGTAACTTCACCTCATCCGTCTGTCTGTACCATAAGCCATACTCAGATGTGCCCCTGAGATACCTCAGGACATGCTTGACTGCCTTCCAAAAGATCTTGGTAGGCTTAACCATCACTTGACTAAGCTGGTTCACCGCATAGCATATGTCCGGTCTTTTATTAACTAAATACATGAGCGAACCCACCAATTTTCGATAAATAGTGGCATCCAATACCTTTGCCGATGTAGCATCCTCTTTCCTCCAATTTCCTGGAAGAGGATTATCCATGGGCTTGCAGTCCTCCATGTGAAACTTACCAAGTATCTCCCGAGCATACTTGCCTTGAGACACAAACAGTTCACCTTCTCGCTACCATATTTCTGTTGAAGTTTGCAACAAGAAACAATGAAAGTGGCATCCGGAAACATCATTCTTGATCCTAGTGAAAAATAAGCACCTAAATTAGGTGGGGCCCACACAGGCTATTTTTAGGTGTATGTCTATTTTTAGAATGGTGAGCATATTCTAAAATTAGCAGGATGATGATTCTAGATGGTTGAGAAAATTCTATCTTTGGATGAATTTATATTTTTAGAAGATGGGCGAAGTCTATTTATAGATCACTAATCTAAAAATAGAATGCATGTCGATTATTATTAGCCCTTAATAATAATCAGACAATAAATAGTAACTAATTCTCTTGGAGCACTTTATTTCTGTGAACAGATGTGGCACATCAGTGGGCTGAAGGAATTACGCAATTCCTAGGGTGGTTGGTGACTCATGCATGGAGGACTTAGTTATAACTGATTGTGGCAAGTTGTAACAGAGTTGGAAGAGTAGTTATGTGAGTTGTTATTTAGTTTAACTCAGTTCAGTGAGTTAAAATCAGTTGTGATAGTTGTAACTAAACATACACTAGTGATAGATGAGTGAATTAATTATTTAATTAATTCACAAATAGTGTCTTACTTGCAACTAAAGAAATACAATAGTTAACTACTTGCATGTCAGATCTAGTGGAGACCCAATGGAGAGATAGGTGAAAGGGTGAGATGGAATATCTATTGTGACTATAGTGGAGCATTCAATGCATCCACACACACATTGGATATGCCTATGAGTATTGCACAGTCAAGGCAAGGTAAGGTCAAATTCATTCAGGGTTCTTATTCAGCAGGGATTTTGTAGTGGAGGCAGGCTATGAGGAGGCAAGAAATTGGTGCATGGAGGTGCAAATTTCTCCAAGGCAGTGTGAGACGATTGTATATTGTACTGAGAGCTCTATGAGCTGAGCTTTGTATGAGATATATGAGATTGTTTCATGATCCATTAATATACATAATATATGATAGTTGGGGTTTTTAGCTTTAAGCTTTCCTGGTAAAACATCTTGTTATGTGTGATTGATTTTTCTTCATGTGTTTGCAATTGGCGATTTAATTTTCACAAAAAATTAAGTAGAAGGATTATGTATTTAACATAAGGATTAAATTTTTAGATCAGGAGAATTCGGTAATATACATGCATATTGTATCATTTCTACATGGTATCGAAGCATTGTTAATCACTGGAGATTGCAATATTGAAGCGGTGCTGAGTTTTGTGCTGGTGGAAACAATTCGAAATTGCTGCAAGAATTTCTTGGTGCGACAATTGAGTAAACATTGAAATGGATTTCAATGGGTTGCGGTTGAATTATGCACTCGAGGGTAGCTTTAACTAAATATCCTGGAAGGACATGATGGAGGTGGTGCTTGAAGATAATGGCTTGAAAAAGTTCATCGATAGCGATGTTCCTAAGCAAACTTCGGCGGATGTTGCAGTACTTGACGCATGGAAAAAGAAAGTAGCAAGGGTGAGGAGGATTCTATTGGAAGGTGTGAGAGACCATATTGCCTCAAGCCTTCATGGGAAATCCACTCCATTTGCAATGTGGAAGGCTTTGACATATCTTTTCCAAAGCAGCAGCGACCATAGGAAATTGGCGTTGAAGGATAAACTCAGAAAAAAAAAGATGGAGAAGAATGACACTATTTCGGTATACTTGAAAAAGTTTGTCTGATGCAGGGATGAGCTTGGGAGTGTAGGAGTAAGTGTTGCTGCTGATGATTTGGTGAGCTTGGCTCTCCTTGAACTTCCTAAGAGTTGGCACAGTTATTAGGACTTTGTCAACGGACAGGAAAAACTGCTGGATTGGGAACGACTGTGGTTGGATCTAGTGCAGGAGGAGTTCAGGCGGAACACTAGGGATGGCTCTTCAAAAAAGCATGATGATGAAGAGGAGTGTGTTTTGGTTGCCAAGGCGAAGAAGAAGAAGGGGAAGAAATTCCATTCTAGATATGAGGCCGGAGAATATGGCGAGGAGCACAACATGTCCAAAGTGAAGTGTTTTTACTGTCACGAGTTTGGACATATTGCCACAAATTGTCCACATAAGAAGAATAATAAGATGGTTGCTGGAGCTGCATCTGGTGAGGCTCTTGCCTCGCAATTTGAGCTTGAATTCTCATTGATCGCATGCATGGTGTCTAGTGCATTGAGATCAGGGTGGTACTTTGATAGTGGTGCTTCCTTTCACATGATGGGAGATGAGAAAATTTTCAGTGACTTGGTGGAGAAAGATCTCTAGATGCATGTTGAGTTGGGCAACGATGGACGATACAGTGCGAACGACATTGGTACCATTACCTTTCAGAGGGAGTAAGGTAAACTCTTTCATTTAAAAGATGTTGTGCATGTTCTAGGTTTAAAGAAGAATTTAATCTCAGTCACAATGTTAGAGGATAGAGGATATGATGTTGTCTTTAGTGAAGGAAAAGTGTTCCTGCGACACAAAGCAACAGAGCAAGCCAATAAGGTTGGGATTCGAGTTAAGAATCTCTACAGACTTGAAGTAGATGGGATTCCTACGGAGCTTCCTACTGTTGGGAAGTGCGAGAAAGAAATGTAATTGAAGCTTGAGAGGGAGCAAGATTTGCATGTAGGGAAGAGTGAACCTCGGGATGTGGAGCAACCACAAGATGAGGATCATGGAGTGGGAGCAACCATTCATGCAGAGAAATTTCAAGCCAGATGGGAAGAGGGAGTGCATGCAGCTATACCACCATGTGAGAGGTGGGGCGACATGCATGATTAATCCCAAGAGGATATTTATGGGCATGATTCAATGATATGGTGTGGATATCATGAATTGAACCTGGCTACGAGGCGTCCATAGAGAAACAGTAGCATGATTAGTTGGATTGATGCAGTCAGATCAAAGTGACAGTGTTAGATATTGGAGCGTGAATCAGAGTTGATAGCAAGTACAGAGTGCATGGGTGTAGAGTGCATGGCTGCAGAGTTCAACAACGCAGTGGTTCCTGAAGACATGTGCAGTAGCTAAGAAGAAGTCAGAAGACTTTGATGACAGATGCATTAGACTAATTGAGTATTTTGGAGGCTATTCAGTTTCGGAAGTGTTGCATGCAAAGGTTGCAGGGTGAATTCATAGAGTTGCATGTCGCATGCAAAGACATTCGTTTCTTGCTGAGAGGGAGTGTTGAAGTTTGCAACAAGAAACAATGAAAGTGGCATCCAGAAACATCATCCTTGATCCTAGTGAAAAATAAGCACCTAAACTAGGTGGGGCCCACATAGGCTACTTTTAGGTGTATGTCTATTTTTAGAATGGTGAGCATATTCTAAAATTAGCAGGATGTTGATTCTAGATGGTTGAGAAAATTCTATATTTGGATGAATTTCTATTTTTAGAAGATGGGCGAAGTCTATTTATAGATCTATAATATAAAAATAGATTGCATGTCGATTATTATTAGCCCTTAATAATAATCAGACAATAAATAGTAACTTATTCTCTTGGAGCACTTTATTTTAGTGAAGAGATGTGGCACATCATTGGGCTGAAGTAATTACGCAATTCCTAGGGTGGTTGGTGACTCATGCATGGAGGACTTAGTTATAATTGATTGTGGCAAGTTGTAATAGAGTTGGAAGAGTAGTTATGTGAGTTGTTATTTAGTTTAAATCAGTTGTGCTAGTTGTAACTAAACATACACTAGTGATAGATGAGTGAATTAATTATTTAATTAATTCAAAAATAGTGTCTTACTTGCAACTGAAGAAGTACAACAGGTAACTACTTGCATGTCAGATCTAGTGGAGACCCAGTGGAGAGATAGGTGAAAGGGTGAGATGGATTATCTGTTCTGACTATAGTGGAGAATTCAATGCATCCACACACATTGGAGATGCCTATGAGTATTGTGCAATCAAGGAAAGGTAAGGTCGAATTCATTCAGGGTTCTTCTTCAGCATGGATTGCGCAGTGGAGGCAGGCTGTCAGGAGGCAAGAAATTGGTGCATGGAGGTGAAAATTTCTCCAAGACAGTGTGAGACAATTGTATATTGTACTGAGAGCTCTATGAGCTGAGCTTTGTATGAGATATATGAGATTGTTTCATGATCCATTGATATACATAATATATGATAGTTGGGGTTTTTAGCTTTAAGCTTTCCCGGTAAAACATCTTGTTATGTGTGATTGATTTTTCTTCATGTGTTTGCAATTAGCGATTTAATTTCCACAAAGAATTAAGTATAAGGATTCTGTATTTAACATAAGGATTAAATTTTTAGATCAGGTGAATTCAGTAATATAAATGCATATTGTATAATTTCTACAATTTCCAATCCAAGGAAATAATGAAGGAGGCCCAAATCCTTCATCTCAAACTCCTTTTCAAGATCTGCCTTGCATGAGTGTATCAACTTCTCATCACCTATTAGTATTAAATCATCAACATAAAGAACAATTATTAAAAGCTTACCCTCCACCACAATTTGGTATAGGTTTGCATCCAAATCACTCTTGGTGAAGCCAAGTCTGGTGAAATAGCTGTCGATCCGAGTGTACCAAGCACGTGGTGCTTGCTTCAGCCCATACAATGCTCTTTTGAGTCTGCATACATGCGACTAGCTGCTGAAGATCTCAAAATTCAGGTTGCTCAATGTACACCTCTTCCTTAATGATCCCATTAAGGAACGCAGTCTTCACATCCATCAGATGAATGTGCCAACCCATCTGCGCTGAGAGAGCAAGGATGGTTATTATGGAAGAATACCTTGTGACAGGTGCAAAGGTTTCTTCATAATAAATCCCCTTGATCTGTGAGAAGCCCTGGGCAAAAAATCTTGCCTTATACTTCTCGACGCTCCCATCAACAACTTGCTTTACCTTGTAGATACATCTCGAACCTACCACTGATTTACTCCTCCACCATGGCATCTACCCATGTGGGCTCCTGCACTGCTTCCTCAAAGGAAGATGGCTCTGTCATGATACACTTGGTCATAAGAGCCATGTATCCAGTAAATCGGTCAGGTGACTCTCTCTGTCTGTGCTGTGATGTAGGGACTCCTACATTATGTGTTGGATCAAGCTTCAGTCTCTCAGCTTCTGTGGTACGCTTCCTTTCTGTTTTGATGTTTGGTTCTGCATGAGTGGACTCATCCACTCCATGAATCTTCTCCTATGGTTGATCCACATATAGAGGCTCATCTTTGGGAGCAAGTAGCTCCTCCTCTGCATGCAAGTGTAGCTCCCTCTCAAGTGACAACTTCATAGCCTTCAACTCATTGAATTTTATATCCCGTCGCACCACACTCATCCGACTGTTTGGAAAATACATAGGATAATTATGGGGTGTTTTTGTGTACCCCAAAAATATCCCAACTTCTGCAATCAGCTCCAGCTTCTTCCTAATGTCCTTGGTCACATGAATGTAAACGGATGAGCCAAAAATCTTCAAATGAGAAATATCAGGCTTCTTACCAATAAAAGCTTCTTCAGGTGTACTCATGCCAAGTACTCTACAAGGACAACGATTTTTCACATAAACTGCAGTGTTGCATGCTTCCGCCCACAAGTGCATTGCGAGGCCCTGGTCATGAAACATAGCTCGTGCAGCACCCATGATTGTTTTGTTCTTCCTCTCCACGACCCCATTCTGCTGTGGGTTATGAGGCGCTTTGAGTTCTCTTTGAATTCCTTATTTTCTACATAAGTCTTTGAATTCTTTCGAGATATATTCACCACCATTATCACTCTGCAGAGCCTTCACTTGCTTCCCTGACTCCTTCTCCACCAATTCTTTAAACTCACAGAACTTTGAGAATGTTTGATCCTTCTTCTACATGAAAAATATCCAGCCTCTATGAGAATATTCATCAACAAAAATAACATAATACCTATGTTTTTTTTGTTGAAGCAACCGAGAAATTTCCACACATGTGTTTGGTCTCAATCTAGTCTCCTAAATTGAGCTCATTTAATTGTCAACCAGGGTTGGTAAACTGCTGAAGTGAAGTGCACCATATGTGCCTAGGTGTTTGTCTCTTAATGCGTTGTGTTTAGTGTTTTGTGATGTTTTTGGTCTTTTATGATGATTTAAGATGTTTTTGGTCTTTTTGGCAATTTTATGTTCACAAGGAAAATGACTAGAAAGCTAGTGGAAGGAAGCTAATGATTAAAAACAGAGTGAAGCCTAGTTGGTTGATGACAAATGAAAAATGCAATTGTAGATATTGAAACAGAATCAAATCCAAACTATGACTAAGCAAAAACAAAGCTTGATAATGACTTTTAAGCAAATGATTCAAAACATAAACTCAACTTGTCAAATTCTTTCATCAAAGGTGTTTGAGAGAGAGCTTGAGACATGGTCAGCTAAGCATGCAAATTCTCCTAATAGTTAAACAACTAACTTATAATGATGCAACGTGTTATCCATGATTAGAGATTTGTTGAAGCATATTTGGAGTAAAACATTGATACCATCATAAGATCTCTACTTTAAGACTAGTTCCTAACTCTATTCTGCAACTTAGTTTGATAGCACTACACTTCACTCAAAGGTTATAGATTTTTGAAATAGTCTTTTGAGGAAATGTTTGTTTGTGAGATGATAAGGAAGTTGCAGAAGTACTTCAGGCCTTAAAATGATATTTTATTCTGTTCATATGGTTATGAATCAATTATAGATTTTAGAACAAGAAGAGGTTTGTAAATAATGAAGGTTGTTTTGTTAAGTTTAACAACTGAAGTAATCTAATATGCAGTGAATGACAACTGAATGTGGAGTGCAAATGCAATGAGTTAAGCTAAAACTGAACTTAAGATGTCACTAATCTAAAACAATGTTGAACTAACAAGTCATTATCAAACTTAAAACAAAATAATTGAGCATGAGTTAAATGCAATTAGACTCCGGAGTATCCTAACTAAGCTATCATGCATTATTCTATGGAATCATACAGTCTGTTTTTCCATCATGATTGGTATTTTGGAAGAGTTTCTTAGAACAATCCTAACTGTACAATTCAGTGCAAATGAAAACATAAAGACTGAAAGCAATGAAAAACTAAGATATCATAGCTATCTCCTACCCATCATTATGATATTTTGGAAGAGCATTTTAAGAGCAAGAATAGCTATGGTACTTAGTGCAAACACACAACTGAAACGTTCAAGATCACAATCATGCTTAAGACATTATAAGGATTTTTTGGAAGAGTACTTAGCATAAGTATAACTGTGATGGTGAACAAAAGAGATTGCAATTAAATCCTACAATACTATAGCCATTTCCCATTCATGATCATAATCTTTTGGAAGAGCTTCTTCTTTTGGAAGAGTTTTTAGAACGAGTATAACTATAGTAGCTAATGAAAACAACTACGAATTCAACTACAAAAACGTAAAGGCAGCTAGAATACTTATCTAAATTACGCAAATAAAACCGTGCAGGAGGCAGGGGCCCTCTACCACCAGACGGAATCTAACTCCAAATCAAATCAACACTTTCAAAACAATACTGTCTGCTTCATTAAAGGAGAAATAACTTGAACAGAGCAATCTGCGTCTTCAGAAATGTAGCACAGAATCTAAGCAAAATCTAGAACAAAATCTAGCCTAGCTCTCGGTTTCCCAAGTGTTTATATAACAAATGTACATAACAAAACTTGCAACAATTCCAGGATCATTGTCTTCCCTTATCGAAATCACATTAGGACTCTTGAAGTGGCTGCGTAAAAAGGAAAAGGACATCTGGAATAAGACAGTCCTATTAGAAGTCTGCCTTCTTAAATGTGTTCCCACGTACCAAAACCATATCCAGAATTCGTTTCTTCCTTCATGGTGAGCAACGAACAATGTAGACATGACGTGGAATATACCCATATGCGGTTTTTCTTGAGAGGCCACCTGGAACATACCTAAACGTGAAGACAGCTGCAGAATTTCCGGTTAGCTGCGGAATGTCTGCATTTTGCAGCTAGTTCCGGTCAAAATGCATTACAATGACAAAAATCACAAAACTTAGCAAGTCAGTCATGTTAATCATTCTAAAAGTAATTTTAACTAAATTCATTGATCAATTGGGTCTAGGATAACAATGGACAAAGGAAAATGAGGTAAAGTAAGATGAAAGAAAGCACAATCTTGAGGCTCAACAACATGTCTGTGTGAATTCTCTCTAGGATCACCGAAGCACAGTTCTCCTTCTCATGAAAGGTGGTCTTCACAAAATTACCCATATTACATCCCTTGCACTGATCTGACTGTGCAAGAGTACCCTTGGGAATTCTAGTAGAAATTTGCTGCAAAATCTTGAAGGCGCCATGGTGAAGATGGCCCAATCTCTTGTGCCATAATTCGCCCTCATCCCGGCTCACCACTTCTTCTGATTTTCCCATCATTGCAGCGCAGCCTTCTACCTCCAGATTTCAAATATTATTAACTCGAATCCCTATCCTCTTGGTTTGACCCATTGTTTTATGTCGCAGGAAAGCTTTTCCCTCGCTGAAAACAACGTCATAACCTCTGTCCTCCAACATCATGACTAAGACCAAGTTCTTCTTCAGACCTAGAACATGCATAACATCTTTCAATAGAAATGGTTTACTTGAATCCCTCTCAAAGGTAATGGTTCCAATTCCGGTCGCACTGTATCTGCCATCGTCGCCCATGTCTATATGCATTTGGAGATCCTTCTCCTCGCAGTCACTAAGAAACTCCTTGTCTCCCATCATATGGAAGGAAGCACCACTATCAAGATACCACACCAATCCCATTGAACTTGAAACCAAGAATGCGATCAAAGAGAAATCAATTTAAAATTGTGAGGCTAAGGCCTCACCAGTTGCAGCTCCAGCAGCCTTCTTGTTCTTCTTTTTCTGTGGGCAGTTAGTGGCGAGATGCCCATGTTCGTGATAGTGAAAACACTTCACCTTGGACAAATCCAACTTCTTGCCTTTAGCCTCAGATTTTGGATGGGATTTATTCCCCTTCCCTTTCCTTGCTTTGGAAGCCAAAGTGCATTTCTCTTTGTCATCATTCTTTGATGAAGAGCCATCCCTGGTATTCCGCCTTATCTCCTGCATAAGATCCGACCAAAGTCACTCCCAATCCAGTAGTTTCTCCTGTCCATTGACAGAGTCTTCATAGTTGTGCCAACTCTTTGGAAGCCCAAGGAGAGCCAAGCTCACTAAGTCATCATTTTCAACTGTGATTACCACACTCCCCAGCTCATCCCTACATTGGAAAAACTTCGTGAGATATTTTGGAATACTGTCACCCTTCTCCATTTTGATTTTTCTGAGATTATCTTTCAGTGCCAACTTCCTATGGTCATTGCTGCTTTGGAAAATATCTGTCAAAGCATTCCACATTGCAAATGGAGTCGCTTTCCCGTGAAGGCTTGAAACAATATGGTATTTCACACCTTCCAACAAAATTCTTCTTGTCTTCGATACCTTCTTTTTCCAGGCATCAAGTAATGTAGCATCGCTAGAAGTAGGCTTAGGAACATCGCTATCGATGAACTCCTTCAGACCATTGTCTTCAAGAACCACCTCCATCTTGTCCTTCCAGGCTATGTAGTTCGAGCTACCCTCAAGGGCATACTCCAACCGCAACCCATTGAAAGCCATTTCAATGAATACTCAATTGTCGCACCAAGAAATTTCTGCAACAAATTCGAATTGTCTACCAGCACAAAACTCAACACCGCTTCAATATTTCAATCTCCAGTGATTAACACTGCTCCGATACCATGTAGAAATTTATTAATACTGATATGTATTACCAGATTATCCTGATCTAACAAATTAATGTTATGTTAAACACATAATCCTTCCACTTAATTCTTTGTGGAAATTAAATCTCCAATTGCAAACACATGAAGAAAATCAATCACACATAAACAAGATGTTTTACCTGGAAAGCTTAAAGCTAAAAACCCCAACTATCATATATTATGTATATCATGGAATCATATAACAATCTCATACAAAGCTTAGTACATCAAGCTCTCAATACAATATACATTCGTCACACACTGTCATGCAAAAATTTTCATATCTATGCACCAATTTCTTGCCTCTTGACAGCCTGCCTCCACTACGCAATCCCTGCTAAAGAAGACCCCTGAATGAATTCGATCTTACCTTGATTGCACTGCGCAATCCTCATTGGCAACTCCATTGTCTGTGTAAATGCATTGAATGCATCACTATAGTCACAAAAAATAGTCCATCTCACCCTTTCACCTATCTCTCCACTGGGTCTCCACTGGAACTGACATGTAAGTAGTTACCTGCTGTATTTTTTTAGTTGCAAGTGAGTTACTAGTTGTGAATTAATTAACTAATTAATTCACTGAAATCTCACTAGTGTATCTTTAGTTAAAACTAGATACAACTAGCACAACTGAGTTTAACTCACTTAACTGAGTTAAACTAAATAACAACTCCCATAACTACTCTTCCAACTCTGTCACAACTCTGCCACTTTAGTTCTAATGAGTCACCAACCACCCTAGGAATTAAGTAATTCCTTCAGCCCACTGATGTGCCACATCTGTTCACTGAAATAAAGTGCTCTAAGAGAATAAGTTAATATTTAGAGTCTGATTATTATTAAGGGATAATAATAATCGACACACGATCTATTTGTAGATATGCAGTCTAAAAATAGACTTTGCCCATATGTCTAAAAATAGAATCTCATATATTTTTCCAACTTGATCAACCATCTACAAATACCCTCCTGCAACTTATAGAATATTCTCACCATGTCTAAAAATAGACATACACCTAAAAATAGCCCGCGGGTCCTACTTAGTGAAGGTGATTACTTTTCACTAAGCTCATCATCTTGTTGAATCTCAACACATGATCTGTTTCCATGGCCTCATTTGGATCCTATAATACAAAACATAGTCAATAATGTTTAGTACACCAATTATATCATTTCAATGAATATGATATCCAACACAAAAATCCACTTTAGTCATATATTTGATGTATTGATATCATATTAATTTGGAGTTGAATTTGTTTTTTTTTTTTTTATGACCCTAGTTATATACATCGAGCCAAAATTTAGATAAGGAAAGTTTCCAATATCCCTATCCCACATGGCCACCCTAATTTTCAAATATTTCCCTTGATCATAGAATCAAATTTAATCATAATTTCTGTGCATTTTCAACCAATAGGTTTGACCTGAAATGCCTCATGGAAAAAAATGACTTTCTCTCATATATGTTGTAGTATTTTTGAATTCATAAAGACATTCCTCCTTTGGTTGAGGTT
Source organism: Pinus albicaulis (assembly GCA_034641835.2). NCBI lineage: Eukaryota > Viridiplantae > Streptophyta > Pinopsida > Pinales > Pinaceae > Pinus > Pinus albicaulis. Next base: position 951,459,861 of record CM076582.1, read on the forward strand.
TCTTTGTCTCTTACCTATATTTTATTTGCAGATTCCATTGTCATATCTTCGTCGACCCACTTTCCTCTCTAAGAATTAGTAGTTCGATGTCATCCACGTCCTATGTCCATGACCTCCTCTAGTTCATGTAATACACAATAATGACAATAATTTTTAGTACACTAATCAAATCCAATTATCAACAATGAAAAAAATAAGTGTAGGGGAAAAATTATTGGTAGACTATATTTGAATAGAGTATAATCTGTCCTTACAACATAAATATTAATTGACATTAACATTTTTCCCCACATAACACACTTTACCCCTAATGTGTATATCAATTTTTTTTCATTCCTCATTTATAACTTATTTTATGCAATCATTTTAGAGATAATAATATTACTTTATAGTGAATGTAGTGGATGATTGAAATTATGGTTATTATACTAAATGTATTCTATTAATCATTGATTTTATTTGAGAATAATGCTATATTCTTCTAACATTTTTATGCCTAATTTTTGATGGAAAAAAATAACTTGATGTCTCTAGAATCGGCGCCATTTTCTCCAACTTTTACGCCTCAACATGATTACGTTATTCGATATGAGTCAGTGCTAAATTTGACGATGGGAAAATTGAAATTTTTGGCGATGGGCGAGTTGAAATTTTAAAATTCCCATAAGCCATAACTTCAAAATTTAATACCCACCAATTATTAAACTAAAAAAAAATTATGACTCTTTCTTTCTCCTTTGAGAATTTTTTTCACTGTTGATAGGCGCAGAACTAGAAAGAAATAATATGCTCCTTTGTCCCCGCCTTGGTCTCGATCAAGGATTTTCGAAGTCCACCTGTTCTATTGTGGATGGATAGTTTTTATATTGCCTTAGTGTTCTTGTTTGTGGAGACAATTCAAATACTACAAAAAAATTGACGAATTTTGATGATCTTCAGTGGATTTTAAAGGATATTAAGGATTTAGATTGTATTTTAAAGGATCTTAGACAAGTTTTTTTATTTTTCTCCCCTTTTGGTCTAGAAATTGGAGATGAAAAGTAAGGCATTGTATTTCGTGAAGAGAGGGTGGTTTTAGGATTAAATTGCATGATATTCATTCATGTATTGGTGCAGAATGGTTTCATTATCATAAAGGTTTGTTGAAAATTTAGGATGATTGTGTGTATGTGATGGTCATATTACTTACCTTGGCTCGAATTGTTGCCCTTCGTGCAGTGTGATCTCCTTCCTTGGATGATATTGTCCTTGGCTTGCCTCCACAAACATGATTTTCTAGCATAACCTCGAAATTTCAAGTGGAGGGAAGGGTGTAGACAATTGAAATAATGAGGTAAGTCATTGTGAAATTATAGATATGCAATTGTTTAAATTATTTCTTTGATTGATTTTTTTAAATTTTTTTAAATTTTTAAATTTTAATTTACATATATATATTTTATTCCAAAATTTAAAATTTATTTTATATATCTATGGACATGATACTAACCAGGAGCAAGAGGCCTCAACTTCGATATTGGGGATGGAGGAAATTAACATACTTGAAGGTGTGGACTTGAAAATGCTTGCTAGATACATAGAAAAATTATCAGCTAAAACCATTGAAACATTGAAAGCACATTAACCAATTTAAAGGGAATCAATTGATTCTGAAACCACTCCTGGATCGAGCAGAAGATCAAGAAGGAAATCATTAAGCATAACCACTAATAATTTGGAATAGGAAAGAGAGACTTCCAATGCTTAATCCACTCTTAGGACATAAATATATTCTTCCACCACACCACATTATGAATCTTGAATTAGTAGCTATGATACAAGGATAGAATACGACCTAGTTTAAGGAAAAATATGTAGATCTGATGTTGGGATTTTTTTTGTGATTAGTGTTGAAAATGGAAACAAGAAAAACCCTGATTTAATTTTCCATTGAGTTAAATTAGGAGAACATTGTAATTACACATCACAAGACAACTTGTACGAGTTAACTAAGTTATTTTCTCTTAGTTGGTTCAGTTAATTCGTGTTGAGGGCTTAACTTGATTCATGTAGAGTGTCTCCTACTTTATAGGACTCTAGGTTGAGTTTATTTTGAGTAGTAATTAATTAATTCAGTAAAACTTAGTTAAATTCAGTTAAACTAGTTCCAACTGTTGGAGGAACAAGTGGGAGGTTAAGTAGTGGGGTGTGTGTGATCAACCAATTAATTGATAAATCAACCATAAATAACTCATGCATGTGTGATCTACAAAATACCCAGCTGATATTGGAGTTCAAGGGAAGTGTACTATCATTTGTATAATTATCTGGGTTGTACAGATGGTGCATGCAGTCAGAGGAAGAGCCTAAAGGAACTGAACAATTCAATGGAGGAAAATTCATATTAAATAGGGGCCTAATACATCATTGGACAATGCAAGGGAGTAGGAGCTTGGAAGACTAGGAAATTTTCTAAGTGTTGGCCAGAGTCAGTCTAGGAAGAAGTGAGATATAGAGATAGTACAGAGGTTGCTTGGGTTTGAGCAAAGAATTGTAATATTCTCATATTATTCTAACTAATGAAATATAAATATAGTGTGGGTTTTTAGCTGAGTCTTTCCCCTAGAAATCATTGTGTAATGTGTAATTAAATTAGTTCTCTTGTATGCTTCATGATTTCACGATCGTTTAATTGTTTCCACAGTTGGTAGAGTAGATTCAAGTCTATTGTTTTAGTAAATCACAATTTGAATTTTGAATCTACAAGGAATTTATACATGGTATCAGAGCCAAAATCACAATAGAAGAGAATAATTCAAAGTTTCCCTTGTATGTGAATCAAATTTGCAGAATCATTCTTTAGAGAAGCTAGCATGATTTCCTTTTATGGATTGAGACTCAAATATTCCCTTCACGGTTGTTCAAATTATATTTCTTGGAAGGATAGGATGGAGGAAGTGTTGGAAGAAAATCAACAGAAGGAATTCACAAATCATGATATCCCGAAGCATCCAACATATGATGCTAAATATTTAGCATAGTGGAAGAAGAGTGTAGCAAGAGCCAATAGGATCATCTTGGAGGGTATGAGAGACCACATAGTATTGAAAATGAATGGAAAAGAGACTCCCTTTGCTATGTGGAAGACTCTCAATGAGCTATTTGGAAATAAAAGCGAAGCCAAGAAACTTGAATTGATGAAGAAATTGAGGATTTAAGACAATGGGTATGAGGTAATCTTGAAAGACGGGAAGGCCTACCTCAAGCACCTTGCTTCATTTCAACTCAAGCAATTTGGTGTAAGGTTTGAGAGCCTATACACATTAGAGGAAGATGCATGCACAACCTTGAAGAGAAAGGAAGAGATTAGAGATGTTTTTGTTGAGAGGGAGCATGATTTATCTCTCAAGAGGAATCCTCAGCCAATTGAAAGTTGGGATGATCGCGAGGATGCTGATGAAGAGGATTAGTTAGATACCTCTAGTAGAGGAGATTTTGAGCCAAGTGGGAAGAGGGATCACATGCAACCATACCTCTAGGTGTGAGGTGGGGCGATGTGAAGCAAGAGTCTTAGAAGTGAAAAATTTTAGGAAAGGTCCATTGAGGTGTTTTTGTTTGATGGATCATTACCTTTCTACAAGGGACCAAAATATTCAGTAGCAGGAGGATCGACGTCAGTCAGATACTGAGGAGTGCAGAGTAGGAGTGTCATCAACAACATCGTTTTCCCAGTAGAAAGTTGAAAATTGATTCAGTGATTATTTTTATTATTATTCTCAATTGAAGATGTTGCAGTAGAAAGAAAAACAGTGAGAAGTGTTGCATGAAATACATTCCAAAGGTGATGGATCAGGGTATATGATAATCATTTTCTTGTTGAGAGGGAGTGTTGCAAATGGAATAAGAAAAATCCTGATTAAATTTCCCCTTGAATTAAATTAGGAGAAATTGCAATTCAACATCACAAGACAACTTGTATGAGTTAACTAAGTTATTTTCACTTAGTTTGTTTAGTTAATTCGAGTTGAGGGCCTAAATTGAGTCATCTAGAGTGTTTCCTACTTTATAGAACTCCAAGTCAAGTTTATTTTTAGTTGTAATTAATTAATTCAGTAAGGCTGAGTTAAAGTCAATTAAACTAGTTCCAATTATTGGAGGAACTAGTGGGAGGTCAAGTAGTGGGGTCTATACTTCGTGATAAACTAGTTAAATGATAAATCAACCATAAATAACTCATGCATGTGTGATTTGTGAGTTAACCAGTTGAGGTTGGAATTCAAGGGAAGTGTACTATCAATTGTATAATTATCCGGGTTGTACAAATGGTGCATGCAGTCAGAGGAAGAGCCTAAATGAACTGCGCAATCCAAAGGAGGAAAATTCCTATTAAATAGGGGCCTAATTACTCATTGAACAACACAAGGAAGTAGGAGTTTGGAAGGCTAGGAAATTGGCTAAATGTTGGCTAGAGTCAGTCTAGGAAGAAGTGAGATAGATAGATATAGTGTAAAGTTTGCTCGAGATTGAGCAAAGTATTGTAATATTATCATATTTTTTTCTGACTAATGCAATATATAGATAGGAGGGATTTTTAGCTGAGGCTTTCCCCTATAAATCATTGTGTAATGTGTGATTGAATTCTTTCTCTTGTATGCTTCGTGATTTCACGATCATTTAATTATTTCCATAGTTGGTAGAGTAGATTCAAGTATATTTTTTTAGTAAATTACAATTAGTAGTTTGAATCTGCAAGGAATTTATACAAATAGGTTTAAGGAATCATGCCTTCAATGGTTCAAATAACATCTCCCTTTTCCATTCTTAAAGATATAGTTGCACCTACAGAAAGAAGTAATTAATGGCATGGAGACTCAATTTGTTGTAGGTTGGTATGTAAAAAATATTGAACTAAAAATCTCTCAAAAATACAAGAGATTTAGGTGAAATCAAACAAAGTATTTAAAAAAACTCCCTCCCAAGCAAAGGCTCAAAAGAAAGCCAATTGATGTAAGTATAAAAGTATGGAAATAACTTTTAAAAATGTATGAGAAGTTGGATGAACGAAGGAAGTTCAGTGAGGAGAGTACTTAGGTATTTTAATTTTCTCATAAGATTATATCAATTTTCTTAAACAATTTTTATATTGTATTTAGGAATATTTAAATTCATTTAGTATATGTTTTTAGACAAGGCCTCCAATGCTAGGCTTGCAAAACGAAGTGTCACACATCACAATGGCCAGAAAGGTCTACAAGCCTTGATTTATAGCTTTGTAAGTATATTTAATATGTGATTTTTTTTTTTTTTTTTTAATTTTCTAGAAAAAGTAAATGATTGCATATTAATTAGTTTAACTAGTCCATGTGCCATGTTTTGACATGAGGACAAATATGGCCGTCATCCAACAAACTTCAAAAATGACATGTTACAAAAGAAAAAGTGAACCAAATTTTTTATCTAGATGGATAACGGGGTATCAATAGTTTAATTTCAATAAGTTAGTTGAATATTTTTCTATTTATATGTCAATTTGAATTTCTTTCAACACATAATAGAGGCAGTATACCCTTGTTTTCCATATTTATCCAATGAAAAATGTTGTACATTCTAATTGTAAAATTGGTTGGAATATGGTTGGAACATGAAAGGATAAACTAAATCCTCCTAGGGTGATGTATCAATGGATTTTTCCCACCATATCGATGGAATGTTTCCTGTTACCACATAATCTAACAGAGCCCTAAGGAAGGGAAAAACTAAGGGACAAATACTAGAATAAGTGACAACAATGAGACAATGAATCACTGTCAGTTTAGTAAAGCCCCCATGCTATTTACATATTTTCACCGATGGGAGGAGTCACGAGATCATGCCATAAAAATAGGGGTTTTCCAAGTAGTGCCCTTCCCGAAGATATAATCCATTAGGGGAGACCCCACAAGGCTAGGATTGAATATTAACACCCCATTGAAGGTGAGGGAACAAGACTACAATAAAAACCATTCCTTCTTCCAAGCCACCCAATAATCCATGCCCAAAGTTCTCAAGGAGAAAGAAGCATAAGCACCTGATTACACAATTAAAAACATACCTTTGAGATTGGATTTCCCACCTTCAAATACATGTTCTTGACAGATGGGCGAGGGGACATATGAATGGCTCAGGGAACAAAGATCAAATGGAACAATACATAGGCTACACTAGTGGTTGTGAGGGGCTGCTGGTTGCCAACTGAAGACAAACATGGGAGGAAAAGTATGCTACGGGGTCACCCACTTTTGGTGGGTAATATTTCCCACCATACCTTGTGTTGTCACCCTAGATACAATTCTTGGATGAAAGGGAACCAATTCCTAGGACATCCACAAAATTGTTTCAAAACTTTTAAAAGATTGTTTAGAAATTATTAAAATGTGCCCATAGGTGAATATATTCCCTTGTGTAATAGAATTTAATATTGGAGATGAATCTTCATGCCCACATTAGCCTTATATTAGCAAGACTTTAATTATTTTGCTCGAAAGGAGAACTTATAGAAATCTAAGGTTTATAACTTGGTCCCTTTAATATAATCCAAATTTAAAACTCTAAGATGAAAGTATGAATGATTTAGATTAAGAATAGAATCACAGAAGCAATGGAGAGCCTATTGAGATGTTTTTGAACATAACTTACATGTATCCACTGTAACTATTAAAGACACATACATGTGCTTCAAAGGAATAAAATGAATATGGAAAAGACATAAGAGAAACGACACATACTGGAACCAACCTAGTGACTTTTATTACTCTCTCTAAGGAAAATGATTACAAAAGTATTCAAATTCCAAAATTTTGGACTCTTTTCCAGTGGTTCTCATGTATTTTAAATATTACATCAAAATTAGTTATAAGGTAATTTTAAAAACATATATAACTCCTTAAATATTTGTAACTAAAAAATATTTTACAACGTTAAAAAATGAATTTTTCTCTTTTTTGAGAAGTTTGATGACTAGGGGAACATTGACTTTGAGGATTGGTGATTGGTTCAACCATTCAAAATTCGACTTCAATATGATTAATCAACCTTTAAAACTGCGTCCAAAGTGCTTCATCTAGGACACTAGACCATATTCTCGAATGAAAATTTCAAATTTGAAAGCTTTGTATAATTACGTTTTGCAACAAAGTGTCTTCATCAACCAAAGAAGTTGGAAGTCCATCTGCAAATATTTCACTACAATTATTCCCTTTAGAATTGCAGTCTTTTCATATGTTGTATATGCTCTTCTTTTAACAACTACTAGTTCCTTTCATATAGTTCCCAAGAAAGTTGATTTCCTTGTCGGTCCCTGATCTAGGTGGCTCCAGAGAGGCTAAAAAGTCAAATTATTTAGATTTTGTGAAAACCAGGACTAGAACTAAGAGCTCGTCATCCTAATTCCAATGACACAATTGACACTCAAATATGACTTTGTATGTGGACTATATTGGCAGTCAAAGTTCAAATCAAAAGGATCAATACCTTTGTTGCCAACTAAATTTGGAGGACTCACTAAGTTTGACAAACTCGCTAAATCTAGCAGAACCCACATAATTTGGCGGAAACTAATCGAGTGACATTTTGACACTTTGTGGTGGATGAAAATGAATAAATTTCTCCTACTTAATTTTTCTAGTAACCCCCAAAAATACAACGACGATTTTGGGCCATAATTATTTAAAAATAAAAAAATATAAAAGAAAGGGGTAGCAAGCCACCACCCCCGCCAACATCAACCCATATATAAAATATATATTTTAATGTGGGGGTGGGCATCCATTGGAAGACCTTCCATACAAAAAAACATCGTGTAATACAATGGGGCCGACAGGGATCAAACCCGCCTGGCCATTGGCCGACTCACCTAATGGGCGATCCCATACATTAAATAACTGCCCATAAAATGAAGCACACCAAATTTAAAACATACAAATGCACCATTTAAAAAGCACAAAAAATGATATAATAAGTGGGAATGGGGCGGGTATTGAACCCGAGCCACCTCCGTGCCAGTTAGAAAAATTACCAAGAGCATGTGGGCCAAGCTTTGTACTCTTTGCATAAAACTGCATATATAAACTAGTATTTTTGCATCCACCCAATAATATAGCTGAGAGGAACCAAAAATCATGGAACAACGAGCAGGGATGGATCATGGCGTAAAAACGAAAGCTGAGGAGAGTATATCTAGGAGAATATTCCCTAGAATATTTCAATGAATATTCCTCATACAAAATCTTCGAAGAATCTTGGAGATTCCTAAGGGTAGAAATTTTACGATGTCAGAAATATGTTGATTTTATATTCATTTGAACTGTTTTTTCACAGAAAGGGTCATGTTTATAATCAAGTTTTAAGATTTTTCACAAGGAAAACGATGGCATAGTCTGTTTCTTCATCCGAGTAGCCATTTTCAGGTCATCCCCAGACTTGGAGGTATAAGATGTGTTTTTTCCATGTCATCACTTGATGTTTTATGATATTGTGATCTGTTTAACAAATTTCAGGGGTCCATTTATGACACCTTGTGAGAGGATTATTTTGTGCCACTTTATGTGAGAGATTGTTCCTTTGTCATGTTGAAGGAGAAATCCTTGTGAGTGAGAGTTATTATAGAAGAAAATCTCCTGGGGGAGACATTTGTTTTGAATAAGGGGCTTGATCCTTGTGGTGAATAAGATGATTGCATTATGTACTCATCTTCCTGTAGGGACTAATGAAGTGGCCTCCCCAATCTTGACCCAAGGACTCGAGACGTAGTCCACACTGGACGAACTCTGTTATCATATCATGTGTTTACGATTTCTTATTATTTTTTTGTTGTTCCATGTTTATAGTTTTTCTGAATTTGTTTAAAGTATACATTGCTCATGATTTCACATACAAATATGCATTAATAAAATTTATTGTATAATGGAGATTTTTGTTTGAAATAATTCATGAAATTTTCCAAGATCAAGTTGTATCAGAGAGATCTAATCTTTTTTCCAGGGATTGTGAATGTCATCATGGGAGAGATTGAACGTGCAGCAAGAAGGGAAATGGAAAAGAACCAAGATATCTATGAGGCCTTATACATGATTAAACAAATTGTAGATATATTGTTGATATATTATGAGGAGAAAATGGAAAAAAAGCAACAAGAGAAAGAGAGTAGAAGATGACGCTCCATCTCCATATTCGGGTGAATATTCTTCTTCTTCCTCTTTTTCTCATTATTCCAATGAAGAGATGAACAAGAGACTTTAAGCATATAATGTTGAATTGAGGAGAATTCTACAAGAAGAAGAATAGGAGAAGGAAAGATTGCAACTTCAATTATGAGCCAAAAAATAGGCCTTGGAAAAGTTGAAGTGAAAAAATCCATCATCACTTACATCAGACTCAACAACTGAGGTAAAAAATGTTGGTATTTATTTAGTTTCATTTTCACATGATGAAGATGACTTGGGTGCTCTTGAAAATAACACTATAGGAATTTTTTCAGGATTAATGAGGAATATGGGATATGAAGGAACAAGATTGGGAGTTAATTTCCAAGGCATTGTGAATCCCATCCAAGTGGTGGAATTACCTCTATTTGCAGTATTGGGGTACAATGAAGGATAATTTTCAAAGGTAGCAGAAGTAATGGGTTTTTCAAACAAAGAATCGAATTGATTTCCAAAACCATCAAGGAAAGAGGATGCTGATAACACATCATAATATTCCCATGATAATGCACATGAGCTAAGGCACATTCTTCTCACTAGGATTGAACCATAGATAACTAAGAAATATATAAAAGTTATTGATATTCTATAGTTACTTTTGATTACAAGTAGATTGATAATGATGAATAAAAATTGTGGCATAGAAGACGATGTATTTTTTATGGCTTGTATAGCCATGTGGTTGCCAAGAGTTGGAAAATAATGGAAGCAAGGAAGAGGAAAAGACATGTGGACCCTTCTCTGCGTCACGAAAGGAAGAAGGTTAGGAAATTCTATAGGAAGAATTTTTTTTTGTAGCCATTGTAATTAGAGTGTACATTGAAGAGCCACATGTTAGGAGCTCCACCCAGAGTAGCAACTGAAGGAGGACGATAAAGAACCTGTAAAGGACCTACTCGATGAATTTTTTCAACAAGAGAAGCGACTACATGAAGAAGAAATATTAACCTGGTTGGGTAAGAAATGGGGATTTATAAGTAGTTGAGAATGGCCACATTTTGTAAATCACATGTTGTGAGATATTTGTAAAAGTGGTCACGTGTTGGCCCTTTTAGTTAATAGCTTGGGATATGGTCTCTATCATGATTATAATGTAAACTTGACCATGAGTGTGTTATAAAATATTGGAAATTATGGGGTTTTCTTGGGTAATGATTGGTATTGTAATTAAACATGTATTAGCAGTTATGGGTTTTCATATGGTACAAGTGTCAGCGTCATCATTCTGAGTTCTGAAGTACAAAGGTGAAGGAAAGGGAAGGTAGTATGTTAGAGAATTTTTTATGCCGATCGGAATTGCAATCATGTTTATGCTTTTGGAGAACCAAAATCTCCTCAGTGAGGAGGAATGATCCAGGTGGCTCCAGGGAGGCTCAAAAATAAAAGTATTTGGATTTCTTCAAAAGTATGACTGAAATTAAGAGCTCGCCATCCTAATTCCAATGACGAAAATGACAATCAAATATAAATTCGTATGTGAAAGGTATCAACAGTTAAATTTCAAGTCAAAAGGATCAATACTTTTGTTTCCAACTAGATTTGGACGACTCACTAAGTTTGGTAAATCGACTAAATCTGGTGGAACTTGCCAAATTTTGTGACAACTAACCGAATGAAATTTTAACACTTTGCAACAGATGGAAATGCCAAAATTTCCACCCACTTAATTTGTATAGTAACCCCAAAATATCTAGCCACAATTTTTGACCACGATTATTTAAAATTAAAAAAAAATATAAAAATAAGGGGTGGCGGGCCACCGCCCCTGCGAACCCCAATCCATAAATAAATTATACATTGTAATGTTGGGGTAGGCCACCATTGGCAGACCTTCCATCCAAAAAACCACTGTGTAATACAACGGGGCCGACATGGACAGAACCCGCCCATCCCTTGGCTGACTTGCCCAATGGGTGGTCCCGTACATTAAACAACCACCCATAAAACGAAACATGAAAAATTTAAAACATACCAATGCACCATTTAAAAGGTGCCAAAAATGGTATACCAAGTGGAGACGAGGAAAGTATTGAACTTGGGCCACCCCTGTGCCAGTCGGAATGGCTACTAATGACCCGTGGCCAAGCTTTGTACTCTCCGGCCAAAACTATATATATAAACCAGTAGTTTTGCATTCGCCCAACAAAGGACTTGAGAGGAACCATGGACTATGGAACAATGCACAGGGCCAAAACCAAGCTTGTAGAGCCTTCCGTGGGAATGAATTCCAAGGAGTGTATATTCCAAGAGAATATTCCCTAGAATATTCCAAATAATATTTCTCATGAAGAATCTTTGAGGAATCTTGGAGATTCCTAGGGGAAAATTTTTGATGGTTTTAGAAATATGCTGAGTTTATACTCATCTGAACTGGTTTTTCACCAAGAATCTGATGGTGTAGCCCATTTCTTCATCCGAGCAGCTGTATTTTCACCCATCTCCATAAGAGAATATTATGAGGAATCTAAAAGATTCCCAGGGAGCCCAAATTTAACCGTTGCAGAAAGGAGTCATTTTTATACTCAAGTTTCATGATTTTTCACAAGGAATGTGATGGCGCAGATTGTTTCTTCCAAGTAGCCTATTTTTAGGCCGTCCCTAGACTTGGAGGTATAAGATGTGTTTTTTCCATGGTATCACTTGATTTTTGCTGAGATTGTGATATAATAAAAGTTTTTTAGAGGTCCAAATTACACCATTTTATTTCAGGGGTCCATTTATGCCACCTTGTGAGAGAATAATTTTATGCCACTTTATGTGAGAGATTTTTCATTTTTCATGCTGAAGGAGAAATTTTTGTGAGTAAGAGTTCTTACAAAAGAATGTCTCCTGGGAGAGACATGCCACTCTAAATACGGGGCTTCATCCTTGTGCTGACCAAGATAATTTCATTATATACTCATATTCTTGCAGATACTAATGAAGCGATGTCCCAGTATTGACCTGGGACCCAGTGTTGAAAAAATGCAGCAAGAAATTCCTAATTTATTTTTCGCTTGAATTAAATTAGGATAAGATCAAAATTACACATCACAAGACATATTGTATGATTTAACTGAGTTTTTATCGATCAATTAGCTTATTTAATTTGAGTTGAGGACTTAACTTGAGTTGTGTATAGGGATTCCTAAATTTTAGGAGTTTAGGTTGAGTTAATTTTAGTTGTAACAATTTAATTCAGTTAAACTAGTTCCAACTATTGGAGGAACTAGTAGGAGGTCTAGCAATGGGGTGAAAATTCAGTGTTCAACCAGTTAACTGTTCAATCAACCTTAATTAACTAATACATAAATGAAACTTGAGTTACCTAGTTGAGATTGGATTTCACAGGAAATGTGCTATCAGTTGTATGATTATCCAAGTTGTACAGGTGGTGCATGCAGTCAAAGAAGGGCCTACAGGGATTTAACATTTATGGGGTGGGGAATTTCCCTAAATAATAGGGGCTAATTCCTTGAGAAAAAATGAAAGGAAATAAGAGCTTGGCAGGCAGGAAAATTGGTTAAGAATTGGCCAGGCTGAGTTTGTGAAGAAGTGAGATAGATTATACTTGTGTAGAGGTGGCTCAGGCTTGAGAAAGCATTATATTTCTTCTCTATTTTATGACTAATGAAATACTATATAGGAATGGGTTTTTATAAGTTACTTTCCCCTAAGTAAATCCTTGTGTATGTGTGTTAAATCCCAATGCATGCTTTTAATATATGTTCTCAATCGTGAATTGATTTACACATATGAGTAGAGTAGATTTGAGTATGATGTTTTAGTAAAATACATGAGAAGTATTGAATCTAGAATTAATTTCTACATATTATCAGAGCCAGATTCACAATGGAGAAGAGAATTCAAATTTGTCTTTGTAGGAGGAACAAGTTTGCCGGATCTATTCTTTAGAGATAGCAGGATGGCGTTATATGGTCTAAGGCTTGAGTATGCCCTTGAAGGTAGCTCAAATTATATTTCTTGGAAGTACTGCATGGAGGCAGTCATGGAAGATAATGGGATGAACGCATTCAATAATGATATTCCGAGACCAACAAGAAATAATGCTCAGAATATAGAAGATTGGAAGAAGAGCGTAGCCAAGGCGAGGAGGAGCATATTAGAGGGAGTACGAGACCATATTGTCTCTAATATCCATGGGAAATAAACTGGGTATGCAATGTGGCAAGCATTGAAAAATTTGTTCTAGAACAATAATGACCACATGAAGCTGACACTCAAATACTAGCTTCAGAATATCAATATGCAAAAGGGTGACACGATACCACAGTACCTGAGTAGGTTCACACAATTTCATGATGAACTTGGGAGTATTGGTGTTATTGTTGTAGAAGATGATATTTCAAGCCTAACACTTCTAGGCCTTCCCAATAACTAACACAACTACCAGGATTCGGTAAATGGGAGGGAGAAGCTACCAAATTGGGAAATATTATGGTCATATTTAGTATATGAGGAGTTCAGACAGAACACCAGAGATAATACCTAATCCAAGGGTGAGGAAGAAGAAAGATGTGCCTTGGTCGGAAATTCAAATAAAGGGAAAGGGAATAAATCCCAATCCAGAGAAGAATCCGGTCAGGAGGGAAAGAAGAAATACTTGTCGAAAATCAAGTGCTTTCACTGTCACAAATAAGGACACTATGAAACGAAGTTTCCTCACAATATGGCAGGTAAGAAGCCCTCAAAAGGAGAGACAAGTGAAGCTTTGGCTTCACAATTTGAACTTGATTTCACCCTTATCACCTGTATGGTGAGTTCAGGGATGGGTAGTGTGTGGTATATGGATAGTGGTGCCTCATTCCACATGACGAGAAACACAAAGTTTTTCAGTGACTTGGAGGATAAGGACCTCCAAATTCACATCGATGTGGGAGATGATGGAAGGTATAACACGACTGATATTGGTACATTTACTTTTTAGAGGGAGTCTAGCTCCCCTCTCAAATTAAAATATGTCATATATGTTATGGGTCTGAAGGAGAATCTCATTTCAGTTGCTATTTTGGAATACCATGGATACGGTGTGATATTTAGCAAAGGGAATGATTTCCTTAGACATATCTCCACAGGACAAGTGAAGAGGATCAGGTTTCGAGTGGAGAACCTCTACATATTGGATGTAGAATACTGTGAAACATTGAGCACAAAAGTAGAGAAGGTGCAGAGCCTAGACATTAGTGAATTATGGCATAGGATACTTGGCTATTTTCACCATGGAGCTTTGAAGATCATGCATCATATTTATACAAGAATTCCCAAAGGTGCACTAGAGCATCGAGATACTTGTAAAGGGTGTACATTGGGGAAGTATGCTAAAGCCACCTTTCATGATCGGGAAAATAGAGTACAATCAGTCCTGGAAAGGATTCACTCAAATGTGTATGGACCTTTCTTGACACCCTCCATGACCAATCATAGCTATTATGTTATATTTGTAGATGATTTCTCACAAAAGTTTTGGATTTTATTCATGTAGAAGAAAGACCAGGCATTATCCAAATTTGTTGAATTTAAAGCACTTGTTGAGAAAGAATCTAGCAGGAAGTGATGGCTCTTAGGAGAAATAATGGTGGAGAATATGTGTCAAATAAGTTTAGGAAATTCTATGTAAAGGAAGACACTAAACGATAGTTAATAACACCCCATAACCCACAACAAAATGGGGTGGCTGAGAGGAAGAAGAAAAGTATCATGGAAGCTGCATAGGAAATGTTGCATGATCAAGGCCTACCTCTACACTTGTGGTCCGGAGCATGCACCACAATGATATATGTGCAAAACAAGAGTCCTCATTGGATTATTAGGATGAGTACATCAAAAGAAGCTTTTTTATGGAAGAAACTAGATGGCTCACACTTTAGAATATTTGGTTCATCAATTTATTGTCATGTTTCCAAGGAATCAAGGAAAAATATAGATCCGAAAACAAAGTTGGGTATATTTTTGGGGTACACTAATACACCTCACAAATATCGAGTGTGCCTTCCATCTCTCATCATGAAAATTTTCCATAGAGATGTGAATTTAGATGAAGAGAAGGAAATGGGGTGTTCCCTTGAGAGGGAGCTTCACTTGCATGCAAATGAAAAGATTTTGGATCCAAAGGAAGGACCTCAGGATGTTATGGAGTAGTCACAAGCATAGGAGAAAAGAGTGGAGACACCTACTCATGCAGAGACATCTAGAGAAGGAATGAAGTGCACCAGGGAAGCTGAAAAAAAATTGCATGATACTAGAGAGAATGTGGGAGCACCCACATCATAGTGCATGCAGAGGAGGTCACTTGATTGGTATACTAGGTACATGGATCTAATGAGTGAGCTAGTTGATACATAATCATCCTCATTCAAGGAAGAAGTGAAAAAACCAGTATGGGTTGACTCCACAGTAGAGGAATATGACTCCATAGTCAAAAACAATGTTTGGGAAGTGGTCCCAAGGCCAGAGAACAAGTCAGTGGTGGGTTCGAGGTGGATCTAAAAGTTGAAGAAAGAATTAGAAGGAAGTATTGAGAAACACAAGGCCGTATTTGTGGCCAAGGGGTTCTCTCAGGTGGTGGGAATTGATTAAAAGGATACCTTTTCTCCAATATCAAGCTACTCTTCTATCATATCAATTCTAGCACTTGCAGCACAGATGGGATGGAAGATCCATAAGATGGACGTGAGGAAAAAATTTCTTTGATGGAGTTATTGAGGAGGAGGTGTACATCAAACAAACATAAGGATTTCATACCTTTGACTGAGAGTCACATGTTTGCAAAGTCAAGCGAGCGTTGTATGGATTGAAACAAGCACCCCGTGCTTGGTACACCAGGATTGAAAACTATTTCACTAGGTTGGGCTTCGCTAAAATTGAAGTAGATGCAAACCTTTACCATATTTTTGTTGAAGGTAAATTTTTTTATTATAGTATTATATGCCGATGATTTGATTTTAAGCGGTGGTGAGAATTTTATCAAATATTGCAAAGAGGATATTGCAAGATAATTCAAGATGAAGGATATGGAACTCGTGCATTATTTCCTCGGTTTGGAAGTATGGAAAGGAGATGGGGAACTATTTTTCTCTTAGGGAACATATACCAACGAGATATTGAAGAAATTCCGCATGGAGAGTAGCAAACCCATGGACACTCCTCTAGAAGGAAATTTGAGGAAGGAGAATGCCACTTTAGGTGAGGAAGTGGAGGCCACTATTTATAGGAAGATTGTGGGTTCACTTGTGTATTTGGTGAACACACGATCAAAAATGTGTTGTGAAGTTAACCATATTAGTAAAGAAATTTTTAAGCCAGCCAAAATGTATTAGAAGGAGGAAAAAAATGTGTTGAGATACCTAAGAGGCACTAATTTGTATGGTTTTTGGTAGAAAAAGACAGAGGGAGTGACGCTGCAAGGCTTCACATATGAAAATTGGGTGGGAATTACATTGGATCGAAAGAGAATTTTAGGAGGAATTTTTAGTGTTGGGTCAACAAGAATTTCTTGGTACAACAGGAAGCAAATATTAGTTGCACTCAGCTTAGCAGAATAAGAGTACATGGATGCGAGTGAAGTAGCTTGTCAATCTATCTGGATGAGGAAGATTCTTGTTCGGTTATTTTATCAGATGATGGATCCCACTATGATTTATTGTGACAATCAGATTTGTATCAAACTCTCTGAGAATCCAATTTTTCATGATCAATCCAAGCATGTCGACATCTAGTATCACCATCTACAAGATTGTGTGCAGATGCAGATCATGTTGTTGGAATACATTCCTAGAGAGGAACAAGATGCATATATATTGACAAAGGATTTTTCAAGAGGAAAATTCGAGTTCCATAGAGGTAGTATTAGGGAATCTGATAATCCATTTCTCTCTAAGAGGGAGTGTTTAAAAAATGCAGTAAGAAATTCCTAATTTAATTTTACCTTGAATTAAATTAGGAGAAAATCAAAATTCCACATCACAAGACAACTTGAATGAATTAAATGAGTTGTTATCAACAAGTTATGTTAGTTAATCGAGTTGAGGACTTAACTTGAGTTGTGTACAGTGATTCCTAAGTTTTAGGATCCTAGGTTGAGTTAATTTCAGTTGTAACAATTTAATTCAGTTAAATTGTGTTAAGGTTAGTTAAACTAGTTCCAACTATTGGAGGAACTAGTATGAGATCTAGTAGTGGGGTGAAACTTCAATGTTTAACCGATTAACTGATCAGTCAGCCTTAATGAACTCATGCATGCATGGAACTTGAGTTACAGAGTTGAGATTGTAGTTCAAGGGAAATGTACTATTAGTTGTATGATTATCCAAGTTGTACATGTGGTGCATGCAGTTAGAGAAGGGCCTACAGAGATTTCACAGTCCTGGATGGAGAATTTTTCTAAATAACAGGTGATAATTCCTTGAGAAACAACACAAGGAAATAAGAACTTGGATGGCAAGAAACTTTGTTAAGTGTTGGCTAGGGTCAGTGTGTGAAGAAGTGAGATAGATTATACTTGTGTAGAGGTTGCTCAGGCTTGAGAAAGCATTGTATTTATTCCCTATTTTCTAACCAATTCAATATAGATAGGAAAGGGTTTTGAGTAGTTGATTTCCCCTAGATAAATCCTCATGTATGTGTGTTAAATCATGATGCATGAATTTGAAATATGTTCTCAATCGTGAATTTCTTTCTGCAGATGAGTAGAGTAGGCTTGAGTCTTATGTTTTAGTAAATTACATGAGAAGTATTAAATCTACAATTAATTTTTACACCCAGAGATACAATACACATTATACAAACTTCATTATCATATCATGTGTTTATGATTACTTCTTATTTTTTTCATTTTCCATGTTGATGGTTTTGCTAAATTTGTTTAAAATATGCATTGCTTATGATTTCACATGCAAATATGCGTTAGTAAAAGGTCTTGTATAATGGATATTTTTGTTTGAAAGCATTCAAGTAAATTTCCTGGACCAATCCCAATAACTAGGTAGAACAAATCTAGTCCTCTGGTCAAATTTGGAATCAAACAAATACGCTGACTTCTGAACCTCCCTTAATATATTCTCATCCTAAATATGAAGTAGGTTTTTCTCATTAATTTTAATAATTTCCATAATTACTCTAGCTCTATCTGTGATATCTAATGCCCTTTGTTTAGTTGAATATTTCCATTTAAATATTTGATCATATTTTTAGTCTTCAATTCTTCTTTCTATAATTTTTTCTTGGATGCATCAATGCTTAATTCAGACCCATTCATCATTATCTTTTTTTGAGAAATTATATGAATATACTCCCATATAGAACATAGCTCATAGATGATATCATCCCAAAGAATATGTCTAGCTTCAATTAGAGAGATATCTCCCTTCAATTTGGTTTTTAACTCTTGGATCTCATGTTGTTATTCCTTGTTCTTGGTGGTAAACTTGTCATTGTTTTATTTTTCTATATTTAGATGCCTCTCCTTGATATGAAGTTGTTACTTTACCTGAGTTAGGTTGTCCTAAATTTTCTTTAGTTCAACCTATGAAATTATGAGTTCTTCCATAATTTTTGTAAGCTTCTCTGAGGGTTCATTTGACTCACTTTGAGCCACAATAGTGAAAACATGGATTTTGATTTATTATTCTAAGCTCTGCACTTGTTCCTACAAAATGACAATTTATTTGTTTCAATCCACTAACTCTCCCATAAACACTTCCTTCTCCTTCTCAACTTGATCTAGTTTAGATGTTTGAACGTGCTCAGTCCCATGCATTTTTAACTTCTTCCTTAATGATTTCATCTCATATTTTGTGTTTTACAACAAGGTTGTGATTGCTTCCTTGATTTCTATATATATTCCCAATTTAACAATTAGCTTATTATAGTCCTTATTTTAAATATGCAGTTCTCTAGAATTTTCCTTTTCTTGCTTGAGCTGATTTGAAACTTTCTACAAAACGTTTTGCTTCTTTACTTACTGTCAAATATATTTTTCTTAGGTAACTATAAAGCATTTCCCCTACTTGTTTATCCAAATTAATCTTGTCAGGAAGTGTGATGTAAACTACATTTATGGATGAATCTAACGTTTTAAAATCAGGTCATGAAGGAAGAGACTGAACAATTGGATTCATGAGGGACAATTTTAATTGGTTCCTTTCTAAATCCATAGCAAAGAGTAGTATTGTTTGATAAGTTGGATTTTTTGTGTGCTGCTAGCTGAGTTTCCATGTTGCTTATCACCTTATGACTTCTTTCTTCAATCCGTTGATTATTCCTTTGTAAAACTTATGTGGTGGAGGGAGTTTCTTCAATTGATAATAATACCAAATCAGTGGAAACAATGAAGGAGGTAGAGCAATCCGGGCTTCCAAAATTCATTTGCAATCCTAGTTTATTTGATGGTTTTTATTGTTAAATTTAACTTGTACCTCTACTTATTCTTCTCTTTGAACCTTTTCTATCTTTTTCAATTGTGAGTATTCTATCTTAACATCCATTGTTTTAGGTATATTTCTCCTCAAGCTCTTCCCCTTCACTACAGGGATTTGAACATTTATTCTTTGTTGCATTTTGATGCTTGGCCATGTTTCCTGATTTTCCATTTTCTCAAGTTTTGTCTTGCTTTCATGAAGATAAGGTGCATAACTGATTTTCCCTCTTTTATTTAAAATTATATGATGAGGGTCATATTTCCACTTCTCTCCTTGATCAAATCCAAAATCCTTTGTCATTTATTCAACTTGTAGGAGGGCTTGTATGCTATTCATGATGAATGGCCCAACAATTCTTTCTAAATGAAAAATATACCCTTTGTGTGCATGAAAAAAATGAACTTGGTGAACATTTAAACTATGCATTATATATTCAAGAGAAAATATTCTCACACGAAAAAACATTGCAAATAAATTTGGTAGTAATTCAACCCCCTACAGTATTATCTCAGTGTAATCTTAAAAAATATACCAGTCCCCTACTCTAGTGTCCTTGCTAAGTTGCAATAATTTTTTTGCTTCAGGAAAAATCCTTAGAAGATGGTGATTGTTAAAAATAGTATATACAGTGGCCATGAATGATGGAAAGTAATAAGAAAAGCCCTCATTATTTTTCTTCTTCCTAACAACAACAGTCCATTCAATCACAAATTTCATTTGATTCTTTGAATCCCACATATTCAGAACTAGATGGTCAAACTTATCAACATGTACATATAAGAACATATAGACCAGGACAAAGGGATATCTAAAATAACGATAAATATGAAAGTTTTGAAATTCAAAAGTGATAGACTTGGCTAGGTAGGAAGGGATATCCAGAACAATATTTGGTGGCAACATCAAACTCAAAAACCCCAGGGCATTTTCACTTACTATCCCAATATAATATTCTCCCAAAAGAGAAAATTATAACTAAGACATACTGTGGAAATTTAGAAAATAAGGTTGTTGGATAATTCACTACAGGTGGAGAGGAATTAAGGGGCATAATGAGTTTAAGAATACCTTCCTTATTCAAGTCTTTAGAAATATGTTTATAAGTGAGGAGTATGGATTCATTTGAAAATCACTTGGGATACTTGACTGTAGGAAGATTAAAAGCTTTGTGTATTAGCTCTAAAGTGACCTCAAAAATATTTTCCCCTAAATAAGACATAAAAAAATTACTCTGTGGAACAAGGGAATAAAATAACCAATTGAAAAATTCAAGGAAATCATAGGTATGTGGGACAATTACATGATAAAGGCTGGATTAGATTACTCGAAAAATATTATCTGAGTCACTATAATGGTCAAGAATGTCCTGTCGAATCTCCAAAAGGTCCAAGGAGCGATGTGAATCGTATAATCTGACCAATCTATATCCATAAGGGGTATATGAACAAACAACATAGAGATTTCATGTTTTTTATTTGATTTTGAGGTTTTCTCCATGTTTACAATTTGAAAGAAAGGACAAGGGAGAAATGTGAAATTATGAGTTACCCGGTAACCAAATATAATGAAGATCCGAATGTTGACATGGAATCGACAATGTACACTCTAGATGTAGTTACCATAACTCTGAAACTGGAGGAAAAAGAAAATAGTAGGCAAGGCAAGCTTTTATATTTTTTTTGTACTGAGCATGAAAAAATAAAAATCTTGATGACGTAAGGGGTATGGAAAGGTTACATGGATGTATGGGAGATGATGTGGAGGGGTGAGGTGGATTGATGATGTGTAAGGGGCCAATAACTTTCTTGGCTCACCTGATGGGTACATGAGTGATCCGGATCTTGGGGGAAGGCCCCCAAGATCTAAAAAATTGAAATGGATCTGACAAGATCTGCAAAATTACAATGCCAGAAAAAAGATAGGATAACACACGGTAAATAAAAGCACAAAGAATTTTTTTATAAAAATTAAGAATAACTGTAGAAGCTACATTGTGGTGGACACTCTATCCTTTTACAAAGTGAGGCTTGTTATTTATAGCCTTTTTTTGAGTTACAATACCATGGGTAGATACCATAGGTGGATACCATGGGTAGATACCACTTACAATACCATGGGTAAATTCCATGTGTGGATAAATACCATGGGTGAATGAATATCATGGATAAATTTCACTTACAATACCATGGGTGGATGAATACCATGGATGTAGGCCACTTTTCATTCGCATCATTCCTCCCTCCTTAAGAAGAAATGGTATCCATTGCGTGAAGTTCCCTCCTGAGAAGCCCTTGTTGAATGTGAAGATCCACTGTAAAGAAGGGTTTTGTGTGGTTAACCCATAATCATGATGAATGAAAAATCCAAGGATAGAGATGCCCTGTAATGCTTTTTACCAACTGTGATACTGATAGTGTGCGACCTAGCAAACGGACTTCGATGAAGTGTGGGTTTGTGGATGACCCAGAACCATGACAAACGAAGATTCGAGGATAGAGATACCCTATAATTATTGTGACCAACTGTGATACTAACAATGTGAAACCTAGCAAATGGACTTAGATGAGAAGGATTTTGTGTGGTTGACCCATAACTGTGATGTTGATTGTTGATGAAGTAGTAGGTGCCTACATAACTTGGGGTGGAAGGTCACGTATCCAAACAACCCAAGCCGAACGTTGCTATGCTGAAATTGATGAATGTGAAGTAGGTGCCTACTAAAGTGGGGTGGGAGGGCATGTCTCCAAAGGGAACCCACTCCGAATGTTGCTCTAGATTTAAAATGGGCATAACTCGGTAAATATAACTTCGAATATTTATTATAACTTGTTTTTGGAAATAGAGTGATCATTCTGCATCTCCCTTGTAGAAATTTTATAACCCAACCCCAGTTTTCAGTTTCTCCTTATTTCTCCCATAAAGTTAAATTCCCATTCCCATAGCCATACATTCAACAAGCTGGAAAAAAAAAAAATTTCTGAAAACACAAATTCTAGAAATTTCAGTGCTGAAAATGCAGAAATAAAAACTCAGAAAATAAATCAGCCACACACAGAAAATAGACACGCTAAATTTTGGTCAATGTGACCCTGGAAAAACCCCTACAACTCTTGGGGAAAACCAGTTCGAAAGATCCTCTTTATTTTCCGAATATTTCTTTTACAGTTAAACAGAAAAAAATAGTAAAAATTCCAGCAACCAAATTTACAGACTTATCTCGATTTCTGTGCTTTCACATCGCCTCAGAAATTGTGCCAAAACAACAACTTGCAAAACATAAAATTTTACAGAATTAATGACAGCAATAAATTTTGTACGACCACCTCAGGAAGCGTGCCGGAACAGACTGTAAGGTGTTGTATGGACTGTACGGATTTGTACAACAACCCTCCTCGAAATTTTTGCCTAGAAATAGCCTTGAAATTAGTGCTGAAGTTGCTGTCCTTTTTCTCAGTTTTTGTGCTGAAAAATTGGAAGCACTTCTCCTCGATTTATGTGCCCATATTTCTGCCTCAAACTTCGTGCTTAATGCTGCTGCCCTCTTCCTCGATTTTTGTGCCTCACTTTCTTAGAAACAGTGCCTCTATCTTGCTGTACAAATTTCTGCCTTGGTATTTGTGCCAATAAATGCTGCTGTACCTTTTGCTGAATCTCCTCAATGTTGCCATATTTCTTCTCACTGCTCAGAAAAATCTCCTTATCTTTCTCTTCTCCAGTCTCAATCTGCTCATGAAAGAATGAATGACCTTTTCCCTCCTTTTCCTCCTTTAACCTAACCCTAAGTGACTTTTGGGGAATCCCTAAATCCAATGGCTGAGATAGCTTTAGATCTAGGGCTGAGATTAAATGCTCATTTAAATCTCACTTTCTATTTTTTAATTCACCCCACTTTAATAAAGACCCACTTATTCATTTATTTCCAAAGTCACTTTTCACTTTCTAATTTCACATTGACTTTATTAAAGTCACTTTAAAATTAGACTTAGTAAATTTATCACTTAAAGTCACTTTAAAATTAAATTTAGTAACCTTATCACTTAAAGTCACTTTTAAATTAGATTTGACTTTATAAATTTATAAAGTCACTTTAGGAGAAAAATTAAATTCTTTTGGACATTTTTCCGTAGGCCAAAGATCAAAGCCTTAGGGAACCACCTTTCCTCTGGTAATCAAATTTCAACACTCCCTCTTACCGAGGAAGGTGTTCCTCACCACACCCATCTTGTCTCTGAAGTAGACATGCTTGCCCCATGGTAAGGCTTTGGTAAGAATATATTCAACCTGCTCATCAGTGGGAATATACTCAAGCTTCACAGCTCCCTTCTGAACATAGTCTCTGATGAAATGATATCTGATGTCGATATGCTTTGACCTGTCATGAAATACTGGATTTTCTGTGAGTTTAATGCAACTCTTATTATCACAGTATATCACTGAAGGTCTCAACGGCTGACCAAATAAGCCAAACAACATATTGTGAAGCCATATGGCCTCACAACTAGCTAGAATAGCTACCATGTACTCTGCTTCTGCTGAACCCAATGCTACTGACTGCTGCTTTCAGCTGAACCATGACACCACTGCCGAACCCAACCCAAAAAAACACCTTGAAGTGTTCTTCCTATTAGAAGCACAACCTGCCCAATCAGAATCAGTGCAACTTGCCAATCTCACTCCATCCCCCTGCCTATAATCCAGACCATAATCCACTGTCCCCTGCAAGTACCGCAAAATGTGTTTTGCAGCAACCCAGTGCACCCTCCTAGGCTCACACATGAACTGGCTCATCGTGTTGACTGGAAAATATATATATGGTCTAGTGTTGACCAAATACATCAAGGAACCAATCAGCTGTCTATACAATGTGGGGTCCACCAACTCAGAATCTGAAGCGTGAAGCTTCTTCCAGTTGGTGATCATCGGTGTCGACATGGGTCTACAATCCTCCATATGGAATCTGCCAAGGATGTCCACAATATACTTCCCCTGCCCCAAGAAGAAATTCCCCTCCTCCTGCCACACCTCCAAACCCAAAAATTAATGCATCAAACCAATGTCCTTCATCTCAAACTTCAATGCAAGATCTCTCTTGTAGTGCTCTATGAGTCTCTCTGCACCCGTAATGACCAAGTCATCCACATACAACACCAGAATGAGAGGCTCCTCACCTATCACAATAAAGTAAAGGTTCAGATATGCATCACTCTTTGTGAAACCCATCTCCTGCAAGGATGTATCTATCCTAGAGTACCAAGCTCTAGGAGCTTGCTTCAGGCCATAAAGGGCCTTCTTCAGTCTACACACATGGGAATCCTTCCCATGCACCTCAAAGTCCTGTATGAAGCCATTGAGAAATGTGGTCTTCACATCCATCTGGTGGATCTTCCAACCCATCTCTGCTGCTATCGATATGATGGAGCGAATTAAAGTATATCGAGCCATAGGAGCGAAGGTCTCCTCATAATCAACTCCCTCTACCTGGGAGAACCCTATAGCCACAAACCTTTCTTTGAATTGCTCAATGGTGCCATCTGCAGCATGCTTTACCTTGTAAATCCATCTGGAAGTAACCATGGATTTTCCCTCAGGCCTCGGTACCACCTCCCAAACATCATTCTTCATGATAGAAGAATACTCCTCTTGCATGGCCTCTCTCCAGGCCTGCTGGCTCGCTGCCTCCTCATAGCTAGAAGGCTCATAGTCAAGGATTTTGGCAACCATTTCCATATAGATACAAAACCTATCAGGTGGTATTCTCTCTCTGACCGACCTCTTTGGCCCAACAACAAATGTGGCCTCTCTCAAGGTATCCTGAAGCCACTTGGGCTTACTCTTCCCTGAGAACACTTCTCCCACTGGAGAATGAAGCTCCTCCTCATCATCAGGAGCCTGAACTCCTGACTGTTTTTCTACTGTCCTCCTACGTGAACCTGAACCTGTAGATGCTAAAGTACCGTGTGAACTGTCCATTAGTGGACTCCCTAGTGAACTTCTCTGCGGACTACTCTGCAGGCTTCCCGAAGCACCACCCCTCTGACTTAGTGAGCCACTGCTCACTGAAGGACCTGACACTGTAATAGATGTACCTCCAGATCCTCCTGATCCCTTCCCACTGGATCCCTATGCCTAACTCAGCTGCTCCTGAGGGTTTGGAAAATCCAGATACTCTATCTCCCATGACCTCCTGAAAGCCTTGTCCTCCTCGAACTTCACATCCCGCCTGACAAAAGTCTCCTCTATGCGGGAATATAAATTCGAAAGGCTTTCGAGGTCTCACTGTAGCCCACAAATACACCCTTATCTGCAGTGGGCTCTAGCTTGGTCCTCTTCTCCTTGGGTACGTAGGAGTATACAATACACCCAAAGATACGAAGATGACCAACATCAGACTTCTTCCCCGAAAAATCCTCCTCCGGAGTCACATGCCCAAGGCACGATGCAGACTCCTGTTCTACAAATATACAATAGTGTTGCAGGCCTCTGCCCACAAAAAAAATGGTAACCCCTGATCATGTAACATGGCTTTTGCAGCCCCAACAATGGATCTGTTCTTCCTCTCCACAACCCCGTTCTGCTAGGGGTTGTAAGGAATTGTGAACTCCCTCCTAATGCCTGCCTCCGCACAATAGTCAACAAACTCACAAAGGGTGTACCCTCCTCCATTGTCCGACCTCAGGGACTTGATATTCCGACCTGTCTGAGTCTCCACAAGAGCTTTGAACTCCTGAAACCGCTTGAAGACCTCACTCTTGGTCTTCAAGAAATAAATCCAGGTCCTCCTGGAGTGATCATCAATGAATAATACATAGTACTCATATCCACTCAAGGAAACATGAGACATCTGACCGCTCACATCAAAATGAATCAAATTAAGTATCCCAGTGGATCTGCTATCATTGCTAGGAAAAGGGGATTTGGAAAACTTTCCCATCGCACATCCTCTGCATGTATCAATGTGATCAATACTGAAATCTGGCACACCTGTAGTGATCTCCTGCAATGTCCTCAAGGCCCCATGATACATGTGCCCCATCCTGCGGTGCTAAATATCACACAGCTCTGAACTGCTAGCTCTGCTGCCGGTACTACTACTCAATGCCAAAAGGGGCTGAAAAGAAAAATTGTACACCTTTTCATGGCATACACCAATCACTTTAGCTGAATCAGCTGGAGCACCCCTGGGATATATCAGCACCTGTCATCTCCTGAAAAATATCTCATAAGGCTTTTTCCTCCAATGCTGAGAAAGATATGAGGTTATTCCTCATCCCTGGCACATATAGAACATCTGACACCTTCAAGGGAGGTTTGGGTTCCCTATCAAATGTCAATGTCCCCACACCGACTACTCTAAAAACACTGTCATCTCTGATTACTACCTCTATATCAGTGCCACTCTCTGAAAGCTCTGAGAAGTACTCATGGACTCTTGTCATATGACGTGAAGCCCCACTATCAACATACCAGATACCTGAAGATGCTCCACTAGTGGAGGGAAATGTACACTCCCTGTCAACCTCCATGGCAGGTGATCCTGCACTAGTGGACTCACAAGCAATGAACCCAAACTCCGAGTCAAAGCTATCCGTAAAGTCCTCTATCTCTGCTGATGCTGCCATGCTATGGTTCTTCCCCTTATTCTTCTTCTCCGGACACACAATTGCATAGTTTCCCATCTTCTGAAAATTTCAACACTTCACCTTGGAATATTCCTTTTGCGTGTTCCCCTATTTACCTTTACCTTTGCTTTTGCCCCCGCCACCACTTGTCGAAGCTTGCTTCTTTCCCTTGCCTTTCTTGCCTCCTGCCAACAATGCTACATACTCATCCTGCTCAACTGGTTTAGCTGCCCCAAGCTAGCTCTTTCTGATTTCTGTCTGTATGCAATCATCCCAGAACCTCTCCCAAGAGGGAAGGGTCTCACGTGCACAAACCCCATCAAAAAAGTTCAGCCATGAATTGGGAAGGCCATTCACTGCAATCCGCACCAACTCAGTGGGTGGAATGACCTCTCCAACTGCTGCCAATGTATCTCTCACATTAGTAATCTCTGTGATATATCCAGCTGCACTATCAGTATTACCCATCCTAATGGTCTTCAGCTTCTCCCTTAGGACCATTTTCCTATTCTCATTGGTATTTTGGTAGATATTGGTCAATGTTGTCCACATCTCATGAGCATATCTCTTTCCTCTCACATGAGGAATGAAATGGCCTTTGATTCCATCTAGAATCAGTATTTTATCCTTTTTATTCTTTTTATTAAAGGCTGCCAACTGAACAGCATCAGTAGGCACATTAACAGGGTTCTGTGCAATATGCACCATGATATCCCAGTCTTCTGCCTCCTCAAAGATGCTCTGCATTCTCTCCTTCCATACACTATAGTTACTATGCCGATCCAACCTATCCTCCACCCTCAAGCCCAAAGACATGCTTTTTGTCCTAAATAAACTGAAAATAACACTGTTGTAGTAAAGGTACTGTTTTCTGTGTGAAAAATCAGCGTGCTATGATTTTTCTTCTTGCTGTCCCAAACTGCACTTTCAACAAAATAGCTCTGATACCATGTAGAAATTTTATAACCCAACCCCGGTTTTCAGTTTCTCCTTATTTCTCCCATAAAGTTAAATGCCCATTCCCATAGCCATACATTCAACAAGCTGGAAAAATAAATATTTTCTAAAAACACAAACTCTGAAAATTTCAGTGCTGAAAATGCAGAAATAAAAGCTCAGAAAATAAATCATCCACACACAGAAAATAGACACGCTGATTTTTGGTCAATGTGACCCTGGAAAAACCCCCTAAAACTCTTGGGGAAAACTAGTTCGAAAGCTCCTCTTTATTTTCTGAATATTGCTTTTACACTGAAACATAAAAGACACAGTGAAAATTCCAGCAACCAAATTTACAGACTTATCTTGATTTCCATGCTTGCACACTGCCTCAGAAATTGTGCCAAATCAGAAACTTGCAAAACAAAATTTTTTACAGCATTAATGATAACAATAAATGCTGTACGACCACCTTAGGAAGCGTGCTATAATAGACTGTACGGTACTGTACAGACTGTACGGATTTGGAAAACAACCCTCCTCGAAATTTGTGCCCATAAACAACCTTGAAATCAATGTTGAAGCTATTGTCCTTTTTCTTGGTTTTTGTGCCAAAAAATTAGCAGAACTTCTCCTCGATTTTCATGCCCAAATTTCTGCCTCAAACTTCGTGCTTAATGCTGCTGCCCTCTTCCTCGATTTTTGCGCCTCCCTTTCTTAGAAACAATGCCTCTATCTTGTTGTACGGATTTTTTCCTTGGGATTTGTGCCAATAAATGTTGTTGTACCTTTTGCTAAATCTCCTCACTGTTGCCCTCTTTCTTCTCACTACTCAAAAAAATATCCTTAGCTTTCTCTTCTCCTGTCTCAATCTGCTCATGAAAGAATGAATGACCTTTTCCCTCCTTTAACCTAACCCTAAGTGACTTTTGGGGAATCCCTAAATCCAATGGCTGAGATAGCTTTAGATCTAGGGTCGAGATTAAATGCTCATTTAAATCTCACTTTCTATTTTTAAATTCACCCCACTTTAATAAAGACCCACTTAGTCATTTATTTCCAAAGTCACTTTTCACTTTCTAATTTCACATTGACTTTATTAAAGTCACTTTAAAATTAGACTTAGTAAATTTATCACTTAAAGTCACTTTAAAATTAGATTTAGTAACTTTATCACTTAAAGTCACTTTTAAATTAGATTTGACTTTATAACTTTATAAAGTCACTTTAGGAGAAAAATTAAATTCTTTTGGACACTTTTCCGTAGATTAAAGATCAAAGCCTTAGGGAACCACCTGTCCTTCTGAAATCACTATCTGGAGACTCTAGACTCTCAGATTTATGCTGGAACTGTCCCGCTATCACAAAATTTCTAAAAAAATAGTTGATTTGAAATAAAAAATAATTCCCTCGTCCGGACTCTGATTCGACCGATTTTGTTTTTGAAATCAGGTGATTTTCAAGGGGAGCTCAAATCTATAACCATTTCTCTAAAATGTTTCATTGAAAACTAAAAAAAATGACAGGAGAGCCTCCATCCATGAATTTTTGTCAGAAAATATTTTGCAAGATTGTTGATTTTGAATCAGCGATATCTCCCTCATCCGAACTCCAATTCGACTGTTTTTTTTTTTGTTTTGAATTTGGGTATTTTTTCACAAGGAATCTAGATATAGTCTTTGTTTTTGTAAAATTTTCACCAAAATTTTTAGATTTGATCTAAAAGCTCACTGCCCAAAAAACTTCATGGAGTTTGCTAAAGATTGATGCAAAACATTGAAACTGAAATATGCTTCAAACCCTCATTCCCATGGAGGCGTAACCTGAATCTGATACCACTGATCCAGATCTTGGGGGCAGGCCCCCAAGATCTAATAAATTGAAATGGATATGAAAATATCTACAAAATTACAATGCCATAAAAAAGAGAGAATAACACACGGTAAATAAAATCACAAAGAAACTTTTTATTAAAACAGAGAAAAACTATAGAAGCTACATTATGGTGGACAATATGTCCTTTTACAAAGTGAGGCTTGTTATTTATAGCCTTTTTTTGAGTTACAATACTATGGGTAGATACCATAGGTGGATACCATGGGTAGATACCACTTACAATACCATGGGTAAATTCCATGTGTGGATAAATACCATGGGTGAATGAATATAATGGATAAATGTCACTTACAATACCATGGGTGGATGAATACCATGGGTGTAGGCCACTTTTCATTCGGATCAATGACAAAATTACGATGCATTGTTTTCATAAAAGTCATTAATCACTTCTGAGGGGTCCCCATAGTGGTTTGTGAAAAGTGAAGGGGACCTGTCAAATGAATTGTGGTTGTTGATTTGGAGATGGGTGTTGGCTTAAGGGGTCCTAACCCAAGTTCAAATTAATTGCACAACCAACAAAACCCTCCAAATACTAGCCCTTTCAACAATGATATGCTTGTGCATACCAAAGTCTCACCCGAAGCAGTATGGGGGGGTGTTTGAACCAGGTTTCCACATACTAGGGAGCGTTTGATGCGTGTTTTACCCTTAATTAATTATTATCTGTATAATGGAACTTCCCAAGTAACCAGGTCTAAGCGCGGATAACACCCTTAACAAATATGCATTAACATATAGGTGTAAGAGATTATAATTCAATAAGATCTTAACCCTTGCACATTCACATATTTTTACAAAATTAACTCTTACTTCAATATAAAATTGCACAAAACATATCATTAGACTCAATTCAAATCTACCAGTTAAAGCAGAATAATACTTGTGTACAAATGTAATCCAATTCGACTTATAATTTACTAAAATAAATACGCATTCAATAGCACAGATCCACATCTAGAATTGCAGTAAGAAATAGATGGCGCATATAACAAATCTAATATAGTTAACCACATAATTCACACAAAATTCTGAGCTCGCCAAAAATTCTTCTTTATTAATGGATCTGCAATTCAATACAATCTCTCCGCGTTTGTGCACACAACAGAAAATTCCGTGCACACAACTCAGGACTAGGTCTCCGTGCACATAGCCAACATGAGCCTTTCTACCCAGATAAACAGACCCAAAATTTGATCAAAACGTAAAGATAACATCCATACATTCATTAATATCTATTACTCGACTCGACTCTTACATATTTATATCTTTCCAAACGTGCACATACCATGGTCTCAAACCATGGTTTGAGACTCACTTTTTTACCTTTTACCAGTTACACTGATTACAAGAATTTGACTTTCCCCAAAGCCCCTTGACATATGTGTGCAACACGTATAAGAAAAAAATTAACCAAAATTACTCAAAATTGCTTTACCCCAGGGGACCGTACTCCAACAACCCCCCAACACAATCTGGTGACTCATCTCGAGTCACTCTGGTCCAGTTGCCTGCATTTTATCTTTAAGAATCTGCATGGAATGTTAAAATGGAAAGAGGACTTCAGTACTTTGTGCTACACTGATCTATGATTATTCCACCAATTTTTATGTGGTTGGTCCTTCGGTGGCCAAGTTGATGCTTCTCTGGGTTTGTTGCAGATTTTGGAGGGCTCCATAAATGGTTTGTGAGAGCCGCAAGGCCTCATCTGCCCATGGCTTCATTATTTTTTCCAACAAGTGCTCTTTTTGCCGCAGTGTGTCGATTTCCATCTAAATGGTGCAACTCTCCTGCAATCTGGAAAATCTATGGGCTGGCATGAGGGTCGGCGCAATGACCCGAATTTCATCGAACTACTACTCTTGTGCCCTCAAATCTTCTTTCAGCTGCTAGATGAAAAGGTCATCTTGGACGAAATTCCAAATTTCCATGGCTTCTTCAAATAGCTTACTACAAGCATACACGACAGGGGTGATGCTAGTAGTTGATTCATGCATGACTGCAACGTGTTGTGCGCGCACCTCCAGAGGCAACTCTGGCTACAACTTCATCTAGAGGTCTGCGATCAATTTCTCTAGCTCGGAGCGGATTGTTGTTATCTACGAATGTAGAGCCTTTAGCATGACTACCAGGATTTCTAATTTAACTGTAGGTGCAGCGGTGGCAGGTACCATGACTTTGGGGAGGTCACCGCACAGTTGGTTGATCATGGATTACAACTTGACATGCTGATCTCGACAACCCGACGAGCCTCTTTTGCATTCCACTGTCCCTTCTGAATTGTGATCACATGCTCTTGATTCTCTGCAACAACCTTTGAGGCGTGGACATCCCGGTACTACATCTTGTCCACGATCATAGTATTCATTGCATGGTTTTCCATCGGGAAGCATGGCCAAGTCAATGCCTACCTCAGTGTAAGCTTGCACATTAGCACACAATTCAGGTTGCTCAATTATAAATGAATACTGTAGAACATGAAATACTCAGCTGTGTAATGGTACAATAGTGCTGAGGGGTTGCGCGCTTGCTTGTCCTATGGTCGATTGTTGCACACTTGCTTGGATCAGGTTCATTTGCACGCGGAGCTCCTGGAGAGTGTGCTGAAAATATTCAAGGAATGATTTGTATTGAGACTCCACATTAGTCCAGAGATCCTCGGTTGTAGCTTTGTCTGTGTTCTCAATTTCGTTAAGGTCGTATTTTGTAAGGGTCAGGGTCTCTTTTTATCCCTTCCTCTTTTTGCGTGGGCCCGGGGAGGTATGAGATCCTCACTTAGTTCCTTTTGTTGAACCTATCTGTGTCATAGGTGCCCCGACATTGTCACCTTCTTTAACCTCCATTTCCTTTTTCAGGTCAATGGTTTCACCCATCATGGTTGGTTCTATCTCCTTCTCTGAATCCTTATCCTTCTGTTGGGTATCCTTGGATGTGCGCGACTTTTTTGTAGTCTTCAGGGGTACTAAAGATGAGGCACTGTCAGTGGTGCATGCTTCCAACCATGAGGCTAGCCATTTTGTCATAACACGCACAAGATAATCCTTCGTGACCATGTAAGGTAGCTCATACCAAACACCTTCAACATCTCCCTTTGCACGCATGTGAATGTTGTGAAAGGTAGCTTTGAAATATGCAATGTTCTTGTACTACTCATACAACTTTGGTGACAAGAACGACTTGGACTGGATTGATTGAAACAAGGCGGAATCAAATAACACATTTTTTTTTTTTTTTTCAGTGGTGTAGGAAGGAAGCTTGGAGTTCCACACTGTCACATATCGCAAAAATTCGCAAATATCAGGCTCAATATCTAGGAACTGGGCCTTAGCTGGTTTCCTCCAACCAATCAACGTAATTAGTAGAAGCAACCAAGCATAATAAAAATGCTTTCCCTCCTCCTGTACCTCGTGGACATTCGCCAAAAATTCTGCGCATAGGTACTTGGCCCAATTATTTTGTATCCCTTTCTCACATTTCCCGGCTAAATAAATCACATGGGCCGAAAGTTCCTTTGACCGACACTTCCTCATCATCTTGCAGGCGAGGATTAGCGTGGAAAACTAGAATGTTGGGTCATTTATTTCGCTGACGATGAACCCCTGAGTGTTGTGTGATACCTTATATTTTTCCTTAAATGCGTCTGCAACTTTCCACTCCAGGCCCTTTCCTCCAAAGGATGCTGCAGGGTCCGTCCCCTGACAGGGATCTCCTGTTCACTAATAGTCATCGTGCACCAGGGCGAGTAGCTGGCACACACACATATCGTTGATCGCAATGCATCCAAAGTGTGGGATGCTTAGAAAGTTTAATAGCCCCGACTTCTACAGTCCCAACACCCAACGCTTCGGATTGACCTTGATCACGCCCTTTGTATAAGTGACCAGCTCCAAGTACATTGAGGGTGCGAGCTCAGGGAACTTCTCCTGGATGGCCAGGACCCAGTCTTCCATATTTAACAGGGGGATTTTCACAAACATACCCCCTCAAATGTCACATCTTCAAGGATCAACAGAGAATTGATATAAGAATGAACCTTATCAAGGTCCTTTGGGACCTTCACAGATGCTTTGCACGGTGCCACATACGTGGTAAAACGCGAGAGTGGATCTACCTAATCAACAACGTCTTCCTCTACAATTACTTTGGGTTTCTCGACCATAGGTCTCTTCTAGCATTCTGCGGGGGTCGACCTAGGCTTCAGGGTCTTCTGGAGCGACGAATTCCAGGACCATGAAGACTTTCCCTTCTTAGATTTCTATGGCTGGGGCGTAGGTGCAGGGGTTTCAGCGGCCTGCGTAGGGGTTTCATCGACCTGCATCATATATGGGGTAGGTTCGGTAGCTGTGATACTTGGAGGAATCAAATAACCCAATCCCCGCTGGCGCAATGTCTCGTAGAAAAGAGGGTTGATATCAGACATAAGATTCAGAAAACATAATGATTTCACTGTGCAAAAATCACTTGGGAAGAAAAGAGAACTAATACAACCCTTCCTATCATATGTATAGCGTTGGTGCGGCTTAAACGATCTCATGTGCATTGATGTAGCCTCATAAATTCTAAAAACGGTTCCAAATCTGGCATAATATCCTCATTAAATACAGTTTAACCTTTCCTCCAAACGGTAATAAAGTCGTCTCATCTAGATTTACTGTTCCAATAGCTACTTTTTGGTGCCTTTGCGAATGTTTCATCCTCTGAGTTCAACCTCTGCGCGGCTGTCGCACCTGTCTGTGCATCCGCCATCCTTGTCATGTAGACCTGATTCTCCAATGCTTGAAAATATTCTTTATGGTCTTGCGCCCTCTGGTAATTGTCTAGGGCGCTACGATGCTCTTATGGACATATACTCATGTGGCGCACGCAGGGATATGGTCATCCCTGTATCCCTTCAACCGACTTCCATTCACAAATCCAAGAAGGATTTCACCCCTTAAGGTAACCAGACGTACCACACCTCCTTCTATAATCTCCTTGAAAACATAAGGGCCAAGCCCATGCATTTTGAACTTTCCTGGGTGGCACGCAAACTTGTTGTCATATAGAAAAAACTAAATCATCTTCCTTGAAAATATTTTGTTTGATGTTCCTATAATGCCAAGATTTTTCACATGACTTTTACGCGTGCTGATGGAAACCAGCAATGAATATTTCATCATCCAGCATAGATAGCTGTGACAATCACTCTTCCATCCTATCTTGATCAGCCATGTTAGTGACTGCTGCAATGCACAGATTGGGGACAATGTACTCCATTGGCATAACGACTTCCTATCCAAATACCAATCATAATGGGGTATTCCCGATCAATTTCTTCCATGTAGTCCGATATGCCCATAGAACTGCAGGTACGTGCACATCCCAATCATTCTGATTAACATTGCAGACATTTGTGATCACATTCTCAAAAATCTTATTAAAGGCCTCTACAGTGCCATTTTCTTGTGGATGATATGGTGTACTCTTCTGATGGTGCATCTTAAACTCCATTGTCAATGATTGGATAGTCTCATTCACAAAGTGTGAACCCTGGTCACTCGTCAAGATTTTAGGACACCAAAACCTTGTCAGGATATTCTCAAAATTGAAGTACGCAACTATCTCGGTCCTACAATCCTTCACAGTCTTAGCTTCTACCCACCTGGTCAAATAATATATTGCAATAATGATATAGCACATGCCAGTCTTCTTACTGGGGGGTTTGACTGATCCTATAAAGTAAATGGCCCACTTATCAAAAGCTTGCAAATTCACTTGTGGTTGCAACGGAATTTCATCTATGCGCGACGATTTCCCTATTCGCTGACATACATCACAAGCGTGAAAATACTCCTTTGCATCACTTTGTTTTTAGGATATTCCGACACATAGGAAATAGTTAAGTATAACTTGGTCTAGTGTAGAGTTAGGTAAAGTGTATTTCTTTACCATGTACATTTGTAACTTATAATCCGATGGTCAAGATTTGTAGTGATCCGACGGTTCACTCTCTTCTCGGTATTAACGACACTTGATCTGTAGCTTAACACCCGATTGGTCCATGATCTCTATTTAAAGAGCATGGAGGGTCATTTTTCCGATAACTGTTTATGAGAATATAGGTCTTGGGTTCATGTCTATTTCTCAAGCTTCTTTTTCTAAAAATATTTTTGTTAAGAGGGGGGGGGGGATTTTTTTTTAAATTTGACCTTCATCAAATTTCAACCGTTCCCATAACTATTCAGCATCTACAACACATTTTTTTTTAAAAAGGCATAAATTCTTCACCCGGAAGCTGTTTTCGAGCCATTTTTTTAATCAGCCCAAGTTTTCGAGATCTTTCCATTGAAGCATTTAGTTTCAACCCTTTCCAGCTTCAGTTTAAAAAAAAAATGGAAAGTGCATGACCGATTATTCTTAACAACACCAATTATTTCCAATGGCTACCCCACATGGTAGATTTACTTAGAAGTATAGGGATTTATAAAATAGACACAAGACAAGAAACTAAACCTACCGATGGAGATAAAGCCGCTAAATGGGAAAATAAACAAGATCAAGCATGAGGGTTGATAGGAATGTCCATTGCTTAAGGTCTTTGATTCCATATCCTAGAAATTGACACCCCTGATGCAACCCTGAAAAATTTAAATACTGTTTTTGGCATTCAAAATGAAATCAGGTCCCACCAGCTTGAAAATGAGCTACTTACTTTGGACCCCAATAATTTCTCCTCCATTTAAGACCCTTAGACTTATTTTATAAGGTTGTAAGGTTAAAAAGGAAGATGGTAGCCTTATCTATTCCATTCTTTCTAAGCTTGGTCCTACATACTCTGTATTTTTTTCCACCTTCCATTCCACTAGAGAAGCCATCATTTCTCAAGGAAAAACCTATAAGAACCCTTCTTTTGATGCCTTTTGCGATTCTTTGATAAGAGAACAAGAAAAACTCTTACACCTTGGTCTTATCAATGCTAGAAACATGTCTAAGAAAGCCTTAGCAACCCAAAAACAACCATATCAAAATAATCCCAAGAAGAAATATCCTGAAAAGTATGGTCCTAAAACAAACAAGGGTCTTAATTAATTTCAGCCGAAAACTGAAAAAGAAACTCACCAAATTGATAAGGCAAATAAAAAAAAAGGGAAGAAAATAGATAGACATGGAAACTTTTGTAATAGTGATGGCCATGTAGAGTCCAAATGTTTTAATAAAGAAGCCTTGGAAGCAGCAATGAAGAAGCACCACATCAATTTGGAGGCCCCTTCAACTTCATCTTCAGGAATGGCACTTTCTGCTTGTGGTTGTCAAGCATCTGGTTATGCATTATATATATCTTCTTCTTCTCATTCTCATGAGTGGCTCATTGATTCTGGAGCTTCTTACCACATGGCCAAAAATAAAGCCATGTTTTCTTCTTTAAATGATCGTAACACCAAACATATTTATGTTGGTGATGATAGATCTCTTAGTGTTGTAGGATTTGGAACCATTCATCTAGATAATGGTAAGTTTAATGATGTACTATGTGTTCCTAACTTGTCATGCAACCTTCTATCTGTTTATCAGATAACTCATTCAGGTGAAGGGAAAATATTAGAATTCTCACCTCATGATGTTGTAATTAAGGACCTCAAATATCCTAGAAATATTTTAGCTACAGGCATTGCTGATGATTCCACAAGGTTGTATAAGTTTGAAAAATTTGGGTCATCATGTCTTCCCTCTGTTTTTGTTGCTCATAATGATGAAGTGAGCAAACTTTGGCATGAGTGATTTGGTCACCTAAACTATCGCTCTCTTCAAACTCTATGCAAATAAAATGTGTTGACAATTTTTCCTATGGTATCTTTCCGAGATGGTGTTTTCTTCAGATGTGTACTCGGAAAACATTATCGGAATAGTTTTGAAAAACGTGCCTCTTGGCATGCTTTAGCCCCTTTGCAGCTTGTGCATAGTGATTTATGTGGTCCACTTCCTGTTGTTTCTTTCTATGGTTGCAAGTGCTTCTTAAATTTCATTGATTATTTTTCCAGACGCACTTGGGTATACTTCTTAAAACTCAAGAGTGAAGTTTTTAACACGTTCTTGGCCTTTAAGGCCTTTGTTGAGAAACAATCTGGACATCAAATTCTTAAGTTAAGATCAGACAATGGAGGAGAATATGCTAACAACAAATTTGTCAAATTTTGCACTGAGCATGGCATTCAATTAAAACATACTGTTCCATATACTCCACAAAAAAATGGTGTAGATGAAAGGAAGAATCACACCTTAAAAGAAATGGCTAATTGTATGCTTCAATATAAGGGACTTAGTCTCAATTTTTGGGCAGAAGCAATTAACTGTGCAAATTAAATAGTAAATTGCAATCCTACTAAGGTTTTAAGGAATATAAGTCTAGAAGAATCCCGGGGCTCAATAAAACCAGATGTAAGTCACTTTTATGTTTCTGGAAGTGATGCTTGGGCCAATATTCTAGATGCGAAACATAAAGCCTTAGAACCTAAGAGTGGAAAATGCATTTTTGTTGGATATTTTGAAGATTTCAAAGGATATATATTTCTTCAACCAAAATCCAAAAATATAATCATTAGAAGAGATGTAAAATTTGATGAAAATATATCAGCTTGCGAGCCTAGTTCGGCAGGTGTGCCACCTTTGGCCTACGAGCCTGATTTAGCATATGTGCCACCTCTCTTTATCTCTTTTATTTTGATAGCATTCCTTCTAGTTCAGATGATGAAAACGAGGATGAAAATCCTCCTCCACCTCTTGAAGATATTCCTTCAGCTCCGAAGCTTCCAAGATGGGTTCTCTCTACTCAGGATGAAACAGGTTCTCTTGCAGGTGACCTTGCAGATCGACAACGTACCCGTTCTCAGTTTGAAAGAGCCTCTTCCTTATTGGATCAAGTTCAAGAAAATCTTGATCCAGACACATTTGAAGAAGCTTCCAGTCATCCATATAGGGATGAAGCTATTAATTAAGAATATCATTCCTTATTGGCAAACGATACTTGGGATCTTGTTCCTCTTCCAAAAGGAAGAAAAATTTCCAGATGCAGATGGGTTTACAAAACAAAGTTTGGACCAGATGGAAAAGTGGATAGACATAAAGCTAGTCTTGTTGCTTGTTATCACCAAATTGAGTCCTGTTGGGCTGCTTCAATGGTCAACTTGGAGTAACTATTTCAAACCAAATTTTTACTGAGGATTAGCCTCTTCAGCCTAAGAGGGCTCTCTCAAATTATCAAAGGATTTACTCAATTAGGTCATAATACAGATGGCTAACTCTATGAGTGTCTTAGTGTATTTGATTGCAAGTGAAAAATAAGAAATATTCAACTACCATTGGGCTCATGGAGTCAGTACAAGGAAATCAATGAAAAGCATTCCTACTTATGGAAGCTGAGGATTTTTCTGTTTCAATGATAGAACAACACTAACACATGGGAATAATCAGTAACTTGATGCTAAAAGGAAGTTAGAGAATGTATGACATGAATTCTGATTAATTTAACATAAAAAATACTAGAGGAAAGATATAAAAGAAACAATAAAATCACTGAAATATATCCAAAATCTCAGGTGAAGCAAGAAATAGTCACTGTCTTTCTATTACTGATATGAAAAATTTACAATAGTAGCTCTGTCAAAGCATTATCCAACCCCTTCTAACTCTAAAACTATCTCATTTATAGAGTGAGGACTCATAAAAATGATTTTCCACCTTGGTATCTTCGAATTCCCACCTAAGAGACCTATTTCAAACATGATTCCATCACTTGGAGACTTCCTAGGGATATTTCTGTTTTACAGAGTTTGAATACAAAAAGGACTCTTCTTTCATTAATAGTTCAAAAAATCCATGTAATAACCCTTATAAACTGAAACCAACTAATTTTATGAGTTTAGTGGAGTGTTGATGTGTCATTATACACTAGAAAATTTGGCCCAATTTCCGACGGCCACTTTGTCGCTATTCCGACACACAGTCGTCGCAAGAGCGACAGTTCGAGGCGGGAAAAAAATGTGGTTAGCCATTGCGTTGCAATTCTGACGCTTTTCCAAAGTGTCGCAATACTGACACTTTTTCCGAGGTTTCCAAACAATCGTCGCTCTTCCGACGTTTTCAAAACCGTCGCTCGTCCGACGTTTATAACTGTCGCAATTCCTACGACATGCATTCCAACATTTTTAACGTCGCTCTTCTGACGTTTCTAAACTGTCGCTCTTCCGACGTCTAACCACGCTTTTAAAGCATCACAAAACCGACGTTTTGAAGGTGTCGCTCTACCGACGCTTTGTAGGTGTCGCTCTACCGACGGATTGAATGTGTTTCTCTTTCGACGCTTTGAATGTGTCGCTCTACCGACGCTTTGTAGGTGT
The DNA here is from genome assembly GCA_034641835.2 of Pinus albicaulis. Taxonomy (NCBI): domain Eukaryota; kingdom Viridiplantae; phylum Streptophyta; class Pinopsida; order Pinales; family Pinaceae; genus Pinus; species Pinus albicaulis. Next base: position 951,500,321 of record CM076582.1, read on the forward strand.
AACTCTACAGATGATTTGAAGGTGTCGCTCTTCCGACGCTTTGAAGGCGTCGGTCTTCCGATGCTTTGATAAAAAATTAAAAAAAAAAAAATTAAACAGCTGCTGATTTATTGCCTACTTTTGTTTTACAGTGTGCCAAGCTGATTCCAGTCCTTGTAGGTAATGCAATCTTCCAATTTTGAGATTTGTATATTGCAATTGCATTCTGTGCTAAGTTGCTTTAACATAAATTTCACGGTCGATTACTTAGAGACAGTTAAATATGAGTAACGTTTTTTTTTTTAATTCTCCAGTATTTGCAAGAAATGAAGCTAAAGTCATAACAAATTGACTTGATAGTTGTGATGTCAGAAAGTTAGGCGGTTTCATACTGAAATTTCTAACGAAGAATACTGTTACTAAGGTTGACGACTGTTAGAGGCCCTTTGAGTACAATGAAACACTATCTGCGATCGGTATCATCGGTATATCACATTTCGTTAGTGTTTAAAATGGAAATATAGAATATAACTGATGGCGGGGTAAACCAACAGTCCCGATTTTCTCATTACTTCAATCTCAACCTATTCTTATGTCGGGGAATGGAAAATTAAAAAAATAATTATGAGAGCTTTAATATCTCAAATCTCAGAGATTTGAGATATTAATTTCAAGGTTTATTATGTGCATGTAATATCTCATGAAATACCATAAGATTCATTCTTCTTTCTGGGGAGCTCTACTCTCAACCTACTCTGCTTCCTTTTAACTGACAAATTAAATACACCTGTGTATATTAATATCTCAATCTGAGATTGAGATATTAATTAAATATCCTCTTTTGGTTAAAACCCCGTATTTCATATAAACCCATCACCCTTGGCCGATACATACATACACTTGTTATGTTAATGGTTGGCTGGGATTGGAACACGATCCTTATTACAATAGTGCTTGACCACAAAAAACATATAACAAGGCGCACCACACTAGCCTTTAGTGATACCATTCATTTTATAACCAGGGGCTTTATATAATGTTCGGGCTACACATATATTATTAAAATTGTGTCAATGCGACCAACATGCCATACCATGGTTAAAACCGTAAACCGTAGTTAGGACAGTGACAATCAACATATATATATGCGTGGGGCCCAACACCTACGACCCTTCCACATCCAACGGTGGATAATACGTCACACTGGCTTCGACGATCCAACAATCCAACTGGATATCGCGCGAGTTAATTGCACGATCATTAACTCGCGATGAGAGTGGTTTTCCAAAAATACTTAAGGCCACGTGTCAGCCCATGGAAGTGATCGCGTCCAAATGGGGAATATAGCTTATCGTATAAAGGCGGTGCGATATGCCGGAAACCCATCTTTACTGTGCGGCCCTCACGGTTCCGACTACTCTTGGTCAGGGTTCCACCTGACTTCAAAACTGAATCTTGCCCACAGAATACAGTTCAATATCTACTCTCCCTCGATTCTCGCTCGGCAACCAGGAATAAAAATTACCTGCATCCTTCATGAACCCTCATCGATTCCCGTTGGTCTATTCACACGAGGTTAGAGCATATTCGAGATTCGATTGCCAACAAGTTGCGGGGTGTGGCTTCCATACAAAATCCAACATCGATTAATACAGGACTTCGACTTGTACTATCTATGCACGCCCTCACAAAAATTACACACACAATTCATATATTAGTTTAACACAAGTTTATCATGCAGTTAAGCACCGAGACTCATAAACAAATCAACACCTCATCAGATACCGAGTACCATTCAAGCCCTCCAATTACACAGGACATCATTCAACTCAACTACAAAGATTATTCACACAGAGATTCAAGGCATTCCACACAAAATTTAAATCAATCAATACAAAAATACTCAAGGTATTCTCCCATAGAGTTAAACAACGAATGCACTGTTATACTGAGACAAATTCCTCATTTATACAGTGACGAAACTCACAAGCTTTTAGCTGGCTAGATCTTCAATCGATTGGCCCTTCTCTTCTACCCTGTCTCCTCTACAGTTCTATGCAGCCTATGTAGTTCTCTATGCAGGTCTCCCGATTATGTCATAGAGGTTTATTTTTATATCAATTACAATGAATCGATTCGAATTTCTCGATGACTCACAAACTCTTCAAATTCCTACAGTTCCAAATTAGACTAACACTCTGAAAGACAGAGACGGACTGCCTCTTCCTATGCCCACTAATCATTCGGGCAGTTACATTTTCCTCTAAAAATTAACTAAATTAGCTCAACTATGGATAATTTCATAGGGAAATAAAACATGATACCCCCCTTTACATTTATTTATTAGTTGTCTTGGGTCTAATGCCCCTGCATCAATAACATTGTCATCCCTATTGTTTAAATTTCATTCTTTATAATCTCCTAAAGCAAGCAACTGGACGCAAACCACATGTACAACATATCAAACATGCAATGCACAAACATGGTGGTATTTTTTATCAACTGTAAAATTGATGACATCTTTTCTGAGATTCCGTAGGTCATATTCACTGGCTATTTGGAAGAGTGCTTTGTAATTTGTTTAATAATGGTTATGTTTGCTGGACTCTTTAATGCACTAGCTGATGAAAAGGTTTATAAATACTCTACTGTCATAGTTTTAGATATCCTCATATGCTATTTCAGACTCCATATTCACTCTCTGCTGAGCCCTAACTGTCCAACATCAGCTACACTGTATTTCTTTGTCGCAATCTGCAAAAACTAAATGGCTGATGTATGTGGATTCAGTAAATTTCGTTCTTAAGCTTCTGGATCATGTCCACAGTGTTTTTGGACTGGAATGGCTGCCAAAAATTAAAAAAAAAAATTAAACACGGGGTATCATCTGTATATCACATTTCGTTAGTGTTTAAAATGGATCTCGATAGAAAGTTAAATTTCTTCCAATTGTTGATTTCACTAGCAAATCCACATCCATTTCTATTCAATCAACTTGAGAATTTGCACATGAAATTCAGTAATGAAAAAGGAAGAAAATGGCAAGTCAGAGAAAGAGAGAGATTTCCATAGAAGATGGAAAAAATAATCTATTAATTTACAAGAATGGACTCCAGCAAAATGAAAAACCAAACTCATAAAACTACCAAGTATCCATTCGGTTTATACACAATTATGCTAACTAATGAAAGTGATTGAGATGCAAATTAGCACCTTTACAAAGAGCTACACGTGGCTAAATTTTCATACCACCCATTGGTCATTCCCATATCAGCTACAATTCTAGCCCTGGTAGTGGTGATTTATAAAAATGGTTCCCTTTGAACGCTTCTAGCCATAGTAGAAACTCAAAACATATCGTGTAGGATTGAAGCTAGAAAGTACCACTAAACATACAATGCACAAACATATAATGTTCATGTTAGATCGAAAAAATAACACATAACAAACATTGCATAGTTAGCAGAACAGAAAACTTGAAAGTTCAAAACCAAATTTGAAAAGACTGAAAGAAATATACATTTGCAGGCTCTCTGAATCACTTACAGAATGGAAAGAGAATAATAATAAAGCCAATAGGGTAGAGGAAAAATGTTGTCTTATCCAAGAAGGGTAACACTGTAGCACATGCACAGAAATATCTGAAGTATTAAAGATAAATGTATAGAAACAACTTAAAAAATGGAACCTTAATTCAGTTCAGATCTAATAACTTTTATCAAAAGAAACTTACCATAATAGCCTAGAAAGTTCAGGTAATGGTAGTAAGAGAAGGCTACCATAAAGAGCAAATTTGACAGTAAAAAAGGAACGAATCCTTGTGCAACCAACATCAATTTTAAGGCAGTTGCGGCACATCTTGCATCAGAAAAATCAACAAAACATAACACTAGAGGTTCTCCACCAGGCTGCAAAGCTCACAAGATCGCCAAAATTTCATTAGACCTCGTTAAAATAATTTGAGTTTCTATCTATCAATAAATAAACAAAATATACTCTGCTTCAATAGCAAACAAGCATTTATAAAAACTTGACACATAAATCAAGATCCAAGCTATCATTTTAAGCTTAATTTATCAATGAATACTCAAAATTTAGACTGTGCTTACACGTCTAGGCTCCTTTTGTACTAGTCAAACTTCTTTGAAACCAATGAATGGATGGAAAATTTCTGTTGTCAGGTTAAGAAAAAACACTCTAAAGGACAAGCATACATGCATGACCAGATAAAAATCAAGGCACTCTACACAACTGAAAGCCTACCTAAAAGCAATCAATCTTCATACCGAAGTAGCATATATTCAGTTTCACGATGAACTAATGTCATCATGTACTCAACAAGTCAATTGTTGCAGTGTCATACAACCTCAAGCCTCAAACATCTTTACAAGTGAGAATTTTAGGTCCGATTTAGAACAAACCTGTTAGATATTTCACTGAAATCAAGTTACATTCTAATGCTCATTTAATATAGAGATTAAGATTCTGAATCTATGATGTTACTATTGTTGCCAGTATTTTTATTGTACTTGTGCCATACCCACCTCCACTAATAGTAACAAAAATGTTGAATCCTGATCAGTCTCCATCCATGGGATTTTAATGGCCCTTAGATGTGAGATTCACATGCCAAATTGAATCATTTCATAGAATGACTCCACTGCATATTACTGCCTTTCAGCTATGGCTGAGTATCAATTTTACCAATTTGGCCAACACTTGAATATAATCCTAATTACATCAAATTTCAAAATTTGAGTCTAACCCTAAGTGCATAAAATTCTGCAAAACCCACTTACGCAACACAGTTTAGGAGGGGTTAACATGCCTATGAATTATTTAAACATTGTTGAGGGCTAAGAATAGTTGGACTTTGCCAACTAACCAAACTCACTTTTGACCACTTCTAGTAAATTTAGCCTGTAGATGCTCTCATAAAAAGAAAGCAGGTGGTCCAATAAAAGGAAGGAGACTGGTTGCATGTTTCATTCCCTTTTTTTTGTTAGCTGAAAGCTTTCCAAGAAGAATAAATCTACTGAAGCATGAAATTGATTTTGTTGCTGCCCCAACTACCACTGATATACATCACAATGTGTCATAGTTTACTGTAAGCCTCTATTGAGAGTGGGCAACACTAAATCCAAGTAATTCCCCTCATCCCTTAAAAGACGCCTCTAAATATAACTAGAAATTTCAAATAGTTAGTAAAGGAAAAGTACAAAGATATAATAGATCTGTGTTGAGCCAAAAACCTGTGCATTCACAACAAAACTGGGATGGATAAAACTTTAAAAAAATTATGGACTTTGACGAAAAATCATCTTATGCATACAAAATGAAAGAAGCATTGGCATAATACTATGTTTACAAATTTAAGGACATGCAGAGTGAGTCTCCGGGAAACACAGTTACATGTGGAGACCCTAGATCCTTGTACCCACAATATCTAGTGACTTATAAAATGATTGCCAAAACAATGCCTTTGCTATGCATGTAAGAACACCACCTATATAATGAGGGAGATGTAATATTGTCTGAGAAGCAGATTTATACAGAGTGGTCCAAGATTGTGTATTTATGGAAGATACAAGTGATTTTGGCATGAAACATGTATCCAAGATTTCAATGTGCCTTATTTCAGAGCCCATTGATGATTTACTATGAAACCTAAACTTTCAAAACAAACACATTGAAATCACAGGATCTCCATCATGAATATCATAAATATTAATTGTCTTTTGGGCACTGGTAGTAGATACCATAAGAGGCCCACATGGCCTGTACCACCAATTTTGGGCACTGGCAGTAGATACCATATTAATATTCTTCTTCTGTATCTTCTTGATCTTCATCCAACTGATCAACATCTATATCAAAATTTGATTAAGAAACGGTGTTGAAATGATCGACCATGTCATCATCATCATCAATTATGTCATTTTCAATAATATCCTCATCGACATCATCATAAATAATTGTTGCCTCATCTCCTATGCCTGGTTCATCTTCTAAGATATCTTTTTCATCTGTCAATGCATCTTCCTGCTCATCTGCCACTGCATCATCTTCTTCTAGATCAATATCATCTTCTTCCTCTACAGTATACTCTACTGGCCTTCCTCTTGGATCATATCTAATAGCAAATGACCATTCGTTCTCACCTGGAACCTCTGAGTAAAAGAATTGTTCGCATTGGTTTGGAGAAACATAGCGATCTTTTCCTGCTTCAAACTGCGATTTTTTAACCATTGGAAATCCATTTTCATGTTGAATAAGTGTTCTATCATCATCACGTACATTCATTCGTAGCCTATACCATTTGACGTCGAACAAAACTATTTTGAAGGAATTAAAGTCACACTCAACTATATCATCTAAGAACCCATAATATCTAATTTCAGATTCTCGAGGATGTCTGTCACTCCTGGAGGAAACATTAGTGACCTAGAATACTGCAGTTATCCCACTATCAGAATTTTTCCTGTTATCATCCAACTATTTAACGCGAAATTTACGACCATTGCACCACATAGCCTTGTGGTGTTTCAACTGCAATATGCCAAACATGAAAAAGATGCATTCTCAATTAATAATTAATCATATAATTTACACAGCATGAAAATTATTTGAAAAATCAAACTTGTTGTCACATTATAAATATAGTATAAAATAAGTAATGAATAAAATAGGTGAATTAATTTCTTACCTTTCTATCTTTCAAACCATCTGCTAAATCGATTTCCCTGTCCGTAACGTTTCCATCTCCACTACGATACGCTTCTCTAATCAATTCACACAGTAGTTGCCATGATAAACTACCATCGTTATGTGCTTTACATGTTTCAATCCATTCACTCATCCACTCAAGATTGTTTGCAATGTGTAAAAGTAGTGCCTCATAATCTTGAGCACCTGAATAAAAAAACAATAATTCACCAATATTAATAAATATTACTTATAACCATGGTAAATTATATTAATTAATAAAATATGAAAGAATAAGACCTAAATGAATATAATTATCATATACATGATGTAAAAAAATGAAACATTATATGTATTATACATAATAAATCTTTTACCTCTCACTTTCTTCATTCTACCTTTTCCCAACAGGTGCTCCACTTCAAATTTTTTGATGGAGTTCACATCCCAAATGCAATCCACCGCCTTCATGGCTGGCGTAGCTAATATAGGAAGATAATGACTAATATACACCATGGATTGATATACCACATATCCCTCCACCATAGAACCCTCAGGTCGTGCTCTTTGTCTAACCAAAGCCTTCAAGGATTTCAGGTGCCTCTCGACCATCCAAATTGACCTTGTGTGTACTGGTCCACACATTTCAATCTCCTCAACTTGGTGTATCAAGTAGTGTTCTTGTGCATTGAAAAATGTTGGAGGTAGATACTTTTTCATTTCACAAATTAGCCGAGGAATTTCTCTCTTCCAATACTTTATTTCATCTTGATGGATTTCTTTCAATGACAACCATTTGCAAATCATTACGCAAGGTTATTTCAATGAAACATAATATCTATTTCATTACAAGTAAATTAATACATCATTTCATTAAGTATGAAAAGAAATTGTATCAATTAGATTTTGTGTATAAATCAAAACTACTTACCTCATGTATTTACTAAGACCATATATAACTTGTTTGACATTGTTGTCGAAGTCGTTTGGGAGAGGTATAGGTTGAACATACTATAACAATAAAAAATGAATCGTTATTGCTTTCCAAATTAAACACAAAAAAGGAAAATTTAAAATATGTATTCAAGAAATAACATACAAAAACGTATACCAAAAAAATTACCTTAACAAAGGTATGCCAATCATGTGTTTTCACCCAACTGAAGTCACCTTTCTTCGTTAAGATATTATTTATGTTTGAAGCAAAACCTGTTGGAAATTTAATTCTTCTAACGACCTCTTTTACATCATTGCTTTGTTGTTCTGTTAATAACCATGGAATATTATTATAATTTCGACCTCCATTTTTATTTGATCTTTTGATCACACTTTTCATTGCATGATTCGATTTCTCAATGTTAGCACAAATTTTGTCAATTTTATCTCTATCATGTGCACCGTCTATGGTTCGCCATAACGTTTCTGTCACATTCTTCCCGACATGCATTGTATCAAACAAATGAGCTATTTTTAGGTCTTCATAGTAGGGAAACCTCGCGAATTGAGAAGGATAACATTTCATTCCAGGTGGAAGTACAATATTAGTACCTTCATCGTGACGATGACCTTGATATCAAAGAATAAAATAAATCGGAACAATATTAATTATAAAATACAATAAATTAAATTCATTGGTTAAAACAAAAATTCCAAACATTACATAAAAAAATAATATATGTATACACAAATTACGTACCAGCTGCTTGACGATTATTAATTCTGTTATATTCCAACATCCACAACTGAGGTGTCATTCTTCGTGGTTTTAATCCAGTTTCTTCTTTATCATTGAAAATATGTTTTTCAGTAGTACGATACTTATGGTTCCTAGAGAGGAAGTGCCTAAACTCATCAAACACCATCTTTCTTAAGTCTGGCGAATGACGATACTTCATCTTAGGGCCACAAACTGGACATGCAAATCTACCCTTTGTTTGAAGACCTGCAATAGATGGATCAATTAAAATTATACTATGAGATCATTTTTAAAACATGCAATATGGTATATCTAATTTAGATAATTATGTATTATATTAAAGTGCAACGAAATATTACATACCACAAACATGTGTTAGTCCCGGGGCATCATGAATTGTCCATACAAGCATTCCACGACATTGAAATCTCTTCCGCTTGATTGGTTTAGTGATGTCATACATAGTGATGCCATGCCATAACCGTATTAGCTCATCGATAAGAGGCTCAATATATAAATTCATATATTTGACCTGGTACTTACCTAATTGTTCAAAATTACGGTACATAATAATTACTACCATGATATATGTATATATAAGTAAGTATATAAATAAAATATATATTTATGCAAACAACGAGAGAAATGAAAATGTTACATTCAAAAAAATAATGTATCAAATACCTGGAATAATCATAGTCAACATTATGTGCTCCCTCTTTATTGACATCCAAGGAGGAATGTTATTGTTGATAACGAAAATAGGCCACATTGAGTAAGTAGATCTAAGCTCTCCGAATGGATTAACACCATCAACTGCCAATGAAAGCCTGACATTACGAGGTTCATTTTTAAAATCTACATATTTTTCCTCGATTTCTCTAAATGCAGAACCATCTGCAGGCATTCAAAGAACACCATCTCCACTTCTATTCTTTGAATAATGGTAATCCATAAACTGTGCTATGCTGTTACACCTGAACATTCGCTGCAAACGTGGAATTATGGGAATATGACGAAGAACCTTTTGAGGCACCTTTTTGGTTAGTTGATCTGTTCGATATCCACTGGTACCACATTTCGGACATTCTGTTTTCAACGCATGTTCTCCGTAATATATAATATGATCTTTAGGACATGCATCTATAGTGTTATATTCCATTCCAAAGTGTTTCATAATAGCACGTAGATCTCGATATGTTCGAGGTAAAGTATTTGGTGATGGTAACAAATATTCACCCAACAATCTACAACATAAACAAAAACTAGTTAATGTAAAGATTATTAATCATATATATATATATATATATATATATATATATATATATATCATAGTTATTAAAACCGGAACCGGTGACCGAACCGGTGGAGCTAATGAACCGGGTTTCGAACCGGAACCGGTCTAACCAGTAGCGGTCAGATCTCAATGAACCGGTTTTAAAAAAAATACATTAAATAATTAATTTTTAATAAAAAAAGAAACTATTTTTAAGATTTGCAACCATGATTCCAAGCCAATAGAGACAAAATATGAAAATTTTGCTCATTTATATACCATGCAAAGGTGAATATATCAAAATGGCACCAAGTGCAATACATATCATCGAAAAATACATAAGCAAACTTGTTGAAGTAATGTATCAAGTTTCTCTTATATTATTCACTGTGTTTTATTGCTGAGTTAATATTATAATATACAATCTGTCCCTGCTCAGATCTGTTGTCAATTCATTGTATCAGCCTTAAAGACAATTCTGGGTTCAGTATATATATATATATATATATATATCAGACCAGCATTTTGAAGATCTTGTATTCTTCATTATCTATGTTTTCTTGGCAATAAATTTCTAGAAAAACATCTACAACACTTAGAGGTATTGAATTGGTTTATGAAACCCACTATTAGTGCTATTTGTAACAAGTTGAGAGAGCATTACAACTTCAGCAGTCTACTCACAATGTGTTTGACAAAATTTATCACTGAAAAGATTCATTAAAACCCAAAAAACTCAGTAGCCAGTTTAGTGCATTTCCAAGCGGGAATTTTCTAGTGGTCAATTTATTATTGCCAGTCACATTTTCATTAGCTTGTATTTTGTTGTCCCTTGAGTGGAGTCAGACCATTTGCATTAGTCTTGATGCCATGATCAAATTGCTTGTATGCTGTGTGAAAGGTTTTGTATTTATGCTGCTGCTATGTGTGAGCAGAGAGAGAGGGTCTGACAGTTCCTAGCTGAGTGTGAAATAAGGTTGCTGCTGATTTTTTTGAGAACATAAATTGTCATCAAGTACACTTGATGAGTTGCATGCTGCCAGGGATTTTATGCTATCCAGCCTTGTATTTATCAGTCATCATGTGTATTTTTTCTGCTATAAGGTGTTGAGTATGAGTTATTAGACAAGTTTGTTGCCAGTATAATAGAGGAATTTGCAGCTCATGGAGGAGCACCTAACCGGCCGGTTAAGTACGGAACCGACTGGTTTATGCATAAACCGTCTGGTTCCGTACTTAACCGGCTGGTTAGGTCCGTTTAACCGGAAAAAACAGGTGAGAAGAGGCTATTGACCGGGTTACAAGACCAGTTCCAACTGGCAGCCCTCCTGATTGGCTGGTTTGACCGGTTACCGGTTCAAACCGGCCAGTTTTGATAACTTATATATATATAGAAGTTATTATTTTACACATTTATTACAACTAAAAAAAGGGAAAATAATCAACATTTACATATATGTGATCATATATACATATTTCATACCTTAGGAGTTGTGTCATACATCTGTTCGACAAATTATTCATAACCTTTAAGTTCACCAACAACAATGTAGCAGAGAGAAGAGTTTCATTTGAGTGTTCAAAAAGTCGTTGACTTGACCTTTCAATCAGAGGTACATCATAAATACCGTCACTGCTATCTCCACCATCATCATCTGACTCTCCATACAAGTCTTGGAGAATTTGATTTGTCCCATCATTAATGTGAACTGTCTCATTACTGTCATCATGATCTACCTCCATGGGACCATTAAAATTACCTTCATCATTCGCTTCATGTTCTTCACCTTGTACAACATCATTTCCAATACTAATATTTGCTGCAATATTCGCTTGTATCGGTGCAACATCATCTAATCTAATACTATTTAGCTGTGGAAGCTGGTTGATCATCTGCAAAAATTTGGGGGGCAACTGTGCCTTTCTGAAAATTACAAACATTAATAATTAAACATTAGTGCGCATATAAAAAATATTAAAATAATATAAAATTTTACGATATAATCAAAATGAAGATAGATAATTAATTACCACGGGACGATAGTCATTTGATCCACCATCAATGTGCCCATATTTCCTACAATGCATTGTTGCTGTTGCTATTAAAACTCTAACATTATTTCTCATACAACATTTTTTGCAAGGGCAATAAACTCTACCATCACCCCTTTCACCCTTTTGAATTTTTTTTTCCACCTCTAATGTTTTCTTCCATTGATGCAAATTATCCTATAAAGAAAATAATAAATCTCTCTCAATGGTGTAGAAAACCCAAGACTTGTTGAACTCAATGGGAGCTCAATATATAAGCAAAAAGAAAATAAAAGTGGACTTTTTACAAATTGTGAGCTTTTTACAAAATGTGGGCTTTTTACAAAATTGTGGGCTTTTTACAAAATTGTGGGATTTTTACAAATTGTTTATATTTTTAATAAAATGTGGGCTTTTTACAAAATTGTGGGCTTTTTACAAACTGTGGGCTTTTTACAAAATTGCGGGCTTTTTACAAATTATGGGCTTTTTTTATTCTTAATGCATTTTCTGTAGAATACTAAACAGATTTGTCCAAAATTTGAGATGTAAACTATAGTCTCTACTATGTTTGGAAAATTGGAGGTTTATAAAAGATAAACTACGAATAGAATTGTACCACTATGATAAGAAACTATCAGAAGCATTCCTTCTGCTTCACAAACATGGAACTACCTTAAGAGTGCTTATGGTTGATATAAATATTAGAGCATGGAAGTTAAATGTAGTAGTTATGCTAAAATACTGAATAACAACTTGAGAGTGCTCTTCAGATACTGTACGAATGCACCAAATTAAAGTTGTACCATTACTAAAGATAAATGGCAAAAAATAATCAATTTTGATATCGTGAAGTTATGTCTTTCTCGGTAGCAAACTGGGGATAGGATGGAAAATATGAGAGAACTAAGTTCCAAGGACTAAAAAAACAAGGCCAACATAGTTCTTCCTTGAATTAGAGACAAAACAAAGCTGCCCAAAAAAGTGATTGAGAGCACCCATTGAAGCTCCTATATATAGCAGAGTCAACATTTTCCTATTGAACAAGTTTGTATAGTCAAAGCCACAGCAATATCAGATAGCCACGATCCTAAATGAGAACCAGAGCCAAAGCTAAGACAGATCCACGTTTAGCAGAACAAGACAACCATAGCAAAGGATCTGACCACAGAACTAGATCATGAGAGATAGCAAGATTCTTGCTTCCACTATGGAAATGTAGAAACTGTACAAGGGCTTTGCTTCCAGCGGATTTCATTGTGACAGTAATTGCTATGGTGTTGTAAGCACTCATTAGTAGAATCTTAAAGCCATTTTGGAATTCTTTTAACCCAGAGAGGGTTTTCTCTGGTTATAAATCCTCATGTTCAAATTCCATTGTGGATTGGTTGTGTTTGATATTATTTTTTTACTGTCTACAGTTGAATTTTTGCACAGAAAATTATCAGTCTAAAGCGGAGAAATTTTGCGATGTTTCTTTTGCTTCCTATTGTGAAGTATTTCGCTCAGAACTCTACTCGTTGTAACAGAGGTCTTGGGCATAGAACATGGGACTTGGGTTTTTTGGAATCAAACTTTAGGTTAAGATGCTCATCTGAAGAATGGCACAGTGAGCCTTAGCATGGAGTTGGGAGTACCAATTTGAAGTGCAAGTAGGGCATTGTACAATAGACCAGTTAGATTTCTAGACCCTAATACAAAAGTTTCTTCTTCTTTCAAAACGTGTTTCTCATTTTCTATAACCAATGTGGGTCCTGTTCTTGTTTCAATTGGGGATGGATTAGCATTTTTTATTGCTCCAGATGATCACACTCTGGGTAGCCCTAGAGGCTATTTGGGGGTGATGAGTCCAATAGGTCTCAATGAACTGTTTCCCTTGCCGGGGAATACTATTGCAGTGGAATTTGATACTATTTTGGATGTTGAATTCCACGATCCTAATGGAAACCAGTACCTTCAGCTCCAGTACCCATTCAAAAAAGAGGGTGCCATAGTCATTCATGTGTGCAGAGAGGGTGAATTGTAGGCGTTGCAACAGGAGGTGTTGTTGTTGTTGTATTGGACACTAGATTGTTTGTCTGGTTCTGTTACAAGCGTAGAGTATTAAAAAGGACAGACAAATTTAGTTCAGATATTGTGAAATTGCCTCAGAAATTCACCTACAAAGAGCTCAGCAATGCTACGAAAGACTTTTTTTTAATGTGATTGATAATCGATAATTGCAAGCAAGGGTAATCCCCTTGTGAAACCCAAATTTCGGAGCATTTTCTAAAACCTGATGACGGAGTCATTGTAATGAACAAGCGCCTAGGTCCATATTACGTCCAAATATACTAAGCACCAAGATCTAAAAAAAAAATCCACAATATCTGTGAACTAAGAAGAAGAGGCAGAAAATGTATTCTGCTTACCTGTTCGAATAGTGGTTGGGGTTTACCACGGAAAAAATTTGACAGAGCCCATGTAGCATTTCTTATCATTGAAATTCTGGCAGTATCATTCAACTGGGCAAGCACCTGCCTCAGAGCTCCATGACTGAGGGCAAGATCCCTAAATGTTGCAGAGTCTCCAACAATATTTCCCAAATCCCAAACAGCCTTACATGAACACCAGTTGAACTCAAAGTTGGGTACTAGTTTTTTAAATCAAATTCCAAAATTAAAGACATATAAAGATAGTTAGGAAGAATAATTTTATGCCTCTAAAATAAACGTGCTACCTTTTCTCGAACATTATCATTCCCATAGGTAAGAAGTTCCACAAATATAGGCTGTGCCCCGTAATCAATCACAACCTTTGTATTCTCAGAGGTTCCAAAAAAACCCAAATAGGGTCAACCCTACTATAGGAGGAAGGGCCTGCAGTAAGAACTTACCATTTTGCAAGAGCTGAGGGCGAATGTTGTTCTACAAGAGCTGAGGGCGAATGCATGCGTGATATCAGATGTTAATGTAGCTTTTAAAAAATTCATTTTTATGTAGCGCGCATTTGATTTTTGCATTTCAAATCATTTTTATTTACATTTGATTTTTGCATTTCTAATACAAGTGACAAAAAAATTTCTACAACAGGTTGAAATTTTTACTAGAATAGCCATGAAAGACTAATTAAAATGGCTTAAAATGTAAGTGGAACTTCAAAATAAATGTAATTGAAGGTTCTCCCCACTAAAGTTTTGCAAAAGTTCTTACATTATTTAAGTTATCTAGGATATTTTTTTGTATTACACAATCTAAATTAAATAATGAAATAGTTGGGTAGTCTTATTGTTTCAAATTAGGACACAATTTTCAAATGGTGATGAAGTTTCATGTGATGATTAACTGACAATATTCTCCTTTCCTATCATTTAAAAACTATACAAGGTTCCCTGCTGCCACATGAAACCCTAACTCATGTAGCAGCATAGGACCAGTCCTCCATTTTTCCCGTCATAAGGCATTTTTCACGTATTTGACGACTAGAATTTGTGGATTCCCGTTTTCCGTGACATGCTAGGAAGGATAGAAGACTTAATTTTGACGTTTGAAATTTTTTCAAAAACGTTCTTACACCCTTTAATTTCCACTTACCAATAATTTCGCAACACTAGTCCTCTTCACAATTGCAAGGCTGTACTCAAAAATTAAGGAAAGTTACTTTTTTGGCTCACTCAAAATTAAAAATTTAATAAACGAATTACCACTTATAATTATTGATATTTTAAAATTAGAATCAATTTAGTTTTCCCCTTCCTATTACAGAAAGTTCACAAATCCTTTCTTTTACATAAAACACCAAAGAAAGAATAAAGCCCGTTGCCCTGCAAACTTCCAAGGTTGTGATTAGTGAAGCAGTGAAAAATTACGGCTATAGCACTAAAAAATTAGAATGCCAATCTGCCCCAACATGAAGTAGTGTTAATATAGCTGGTGGCTTAGCTTGATGGTCAAACAGTGAATTACACAAGCACAAAATAAAAGCTTTAGGCATCTAGT
Source organism: Pinus albicaulis (assembly GCA_034641835.2). Lineage (NCBI taxonomy): Eukaryota > Viridiplantae > Streptophyta > Pinopsida > Pinales > Pinaceae > Pinus > Pinus albicaulis. The sequence continues at coordinate 951,515,985 of CM076582.1, forward strand.
TCCTTACACTCGCACTCTCAAGGCATTCAGACTTAGGCCGAGCTCAAGATTGGCTTCGAGGAAACTAGATTGGCTCATTAACCTGCCATATTTTAATTTCATAAGGTATGTTCGAAGTTTGAACTGCTAGGGTAATTTATTATTGTGAAATCATAGTTCTAAATTATCTCTTATTCTGTGAGAAATGTAATCTATTAATTGTAAGCAGATTCATTAAAAAAATTCAAACTTATTTTAGCATGAATGATGACAATTTATATATTAATTGGTTTTTAAGAGTATTTGTATTATGTAGGAGCACTGGAAAGAAAAATCAAGACTTCATTTTATGTTTTCCTTATTTTATTGGGTTGAACTGGAGAAAATTGAATATGAATACTGAGTTAATTGTAAGATCAATGGGCCAAGGCCATACATCAACATTGACCACAGTGGGGAAGTATAGGTGACTACTTATTTTACTTATTCTTTATAAAGAACAATTGGTAGATAATTGTATTATTTGAAATCTATAACAAATCCAGGCAACAAAATTACAACAAATAGAAAATTATGCAAAAAATTCACCAGGGCACTAATGTGTGGATACCCTATCATTTCTTAGATCCTCATAACTTACCAACACCTACTATATTGGTATACACATAATATGGAATTTACCTGAAGTATTTCATATGTATCTAGAAGTAAATAAGTTGTATGACAATTGTTATGGCAGTTATAAGATGTGTATTATAGTTTATATTTAAATTTTTCTTAAGTAGCATGCATGTGTGGTTCATATAGTGACTACAATTACCAAATATATTTTAGTGAAGATGTGAATATGATCTCTCATTAGGTCCTAATTACTTAAAGCATCATTAATTAGCTTTCCAAATGAATAAAATATGTTAACAAATTAGTAAAAACTAGGAAAACAAATCATGCTTTAAAAAATATGGCACAATGAGTCACACTCTGAGATTTATTTAATTACTCATCAAGTGTCGCTACAACATATATATGATCACCATTACCATAGAAATGGGACATGTGACCATCATTTTGGTTTCGCAAATGACATTCCACATCATGAGCATTGTTTAGGGTTGATTGTGTTGATTTTTTTAAACAAATCATTTATACATTTTATGGAAATTATAGACACAATTTATAATCACATTACAAGATCATGATGTATGGATATTCCTTATCATTTCTTAGATACTCACAACTTACCAACACCTAATAGATTGATATACACATCATATGGAATTTACCCCTAGAATGCCACATGTATCCTAAAACAAATTAGTTCTATGGAAATTGTTATGGTGCATATATGATGTGTATTACAGTTTATCTTATAATTTTTTTGAAGTAGCATACAAAAATTTACATAGTGATATGAGAACCATTCTCTAGAGTATACATCGATTTTGTACACATGGCTTTTCAGTTACTTTTTAAGATATATCATTGGTGATGATCACATGATTATATAATGAACCATTAAGTTGAACTATGAAATTATTCCTCACAACACACACACACACACACATATTGATGAATTAATAATTTTTCTCATATAATTTTTTAAATCTATTTTGAAAAAAAAATAAAAAATTATATATAATTATTTCTAAGAAGAACAAGAGAGAATTCCTTACCATATCTTCGTAAAACATATAATAGCAAGAAAATTAATCTATTGAAATTTCATTTCCAAACATATTCATGGAGTAAAATGAAGATTAAAGGAGATATTCATGGATTTACCTATAACATCACCTCATAATTAAGAATGTAAATGTACAATATTGATGATACATAGGTTAGGAGAAAATTAATCTATTGAAATTTCATTTCCAAACATATTCATGGAGTAAAATGAGGATTAAAAAGAGATATTTATGAATTTACTTATAAAATCACCTCATAAAAGTGTAAATGTGCAATATTGATAAAATTTATTTATATATGATAAATAATAAACCTTTATCTCACATGTATCATATAATCTTATAAACAAACACATTCTATAATATGCAATAAAAGTGAAATTACACAATCCACATGGAAATAAGACTTAGTTCAAGCAAAAGAAAATAAAAAATAAACCATAAGTGACACGGATTTTGCAAAGGCATATAAGTGTCATTATACCGACGATGGCCAAAGCGTCACTATTGCGACGGATGCCTCCAAATGTCGCAATTGTGAAACTTAGTCATTGTGTCACAATTGCGACGTTTGGAGGTAGCTATCGCAATAGCGATGCTTTGGGGCATAGTGTCACAATTGCGACGTCTTCCTCCAAACTTCGCAATTGCGACACTTTGTCTAAGTGTCGGTATTGCGACACTTTTCTTTAAACGTTGGTATAGCGATAGTTTCGGGCGAGATTGAAACAATTTGGGGAAATTTCCGACATTTGGTCAAAAGTGTCGAAACCAAGTGTCGGAATTTCCCCCAAATTTACTAGTGATACCACATGGATGCTGAGATGGACCTCATCCAAGTCGAATTTTACAATTGTTTTCACAAATCTGGTTAGTGAAAATTCTGAAAAATAGGCTTCAAAGATGAGTGTATAATTTCCAAACCCTGATGGATTCGTAGAAACGGAGAGAGGGTTTTGTATATGGGCCTATTCTAAAGAAAACCCTCTTTCATATTTCAAAAATACTTTTTCATTTGGTCGTAAATCAAACTTGAAGTTGAATGCTAAACAATCATGTACAGAAAATTTCGTAGCACTCATTTCGTAGCAAACTCCAAAATCCACCTTTTACATAACCTTTGACCTTTATGAATGTTGGAGGATCTTCCTTGGGGATAATGAGCTAAATAAAAAACTTTTCCCTCCTTATATCTCCATCAAAATTAATTTTTAAGCAAAAAACATCCTACATAAATTCCGCAGCGAAATCTAGGCTTCAAGCCCGGGACACACTGCAGAATTGCCTAATTGCCCACAAACTTCACAGAATTTGGATTTTAGGCCTAGAAAAGGTCCATGGATGTGGGAGATGATAGGATGAAGCATGATAAGGAGGATTTGGTTCAAGATACCTCCTACCCTCCTCAAGAAACAACTTTTTCACCTTCAGCTAGTTCATCTACCAAAAAACGACTCTGTTTTTTCTAAAAAATAAGGTTGCAATCATGAGCTCCTATATCTCGATCCCTAATAATTGTTGTGAAATGGGAGGAGGTTTTTGTAGATAATAATTTTTAGACGAAAAACCTCTCTTTTTTATTTGAAACCATCTCCAGTTGTCGGGAAACGGCTTTATAAAAACATGTCTAAAACAGGAAGAAAACACACTCTGAAAATAACGTCCAAAGACCTCTTAAAATCTCCAATTTGGCAGCACCTATGAGAACAGTGAAAGATGTTTTTGTTCCTTGTTCTGTGCTTGAAAATAAACTCTCTCAGTTTCTTATAATTCTCCTCTGTTGGCCCAGAAACGACTCTTCAAGTTGACTGCTCAAATAGTCACAAAATAGAGAAATCCCTTTGTATCTTCTTGTAAAAGCTCATGCAACCAAATTTGATGAAGTAATTTGCAACACTAGGGTCTTCCATGACCAAATTTAATTCTATAGGTTCATACTTGACCACTGAAACTCCCTTTATTAGTCTTCTTCTGCATGTCTATCTCTTTTAACACTGTGATGTCCTTCTTGAACTGTGACACTTACAAGGAGAAAAACTGAATAGAAAGCTGCTTGCTATGAGACTATAATTTTGATAGGTGATAATGGATTTATCCATGAAAATCTCTAATGAAAGATTACAGAGAGGTGCTTGGGGATAATTTTTAAAAATGGAATTCGAATGTGGAGATAATGATGACAAATGATGGAGTGGAAAGCAATGATTGGTGGTATTTTATGCTTTTGCATGCTTGGATGATTATGAAAATCAATTGTATGACCTTAACTTTACCCTAAACCAATAAATACTTGTCAGGTCATCATCCAATTCATTTTTGCAGAAAAACATGATTCTGCAGCATTCTCAGTTATAAATTTGACAGATTTGCTGCAAAATGATTAGGTGATTCTGCAACGAAAATCCTCTGTTTTGCATAGAATTCGCTACGGAATCAGGAAAAATCAGACATGTGGATAAAATGAATTTTAAACCAATTCATGTGAACCTAAAGTGAAACTTGATAGATATGACTGAGATGACATGAATAATGAAGTGTTTTGGACTTAGGACAAAGACTTATTTCATGAATTTTTCATCAATTTCATGGACCAACCTTATGAGACAAATGAAACCTAGATGAGTGACCCTAATCAAAAATAAAAAATTTACGTGTGATAAAATTGCTAAAGTATTTTCACAAGTTGAAGGCATTGACTCTACTGAAACCTTCTCCCCTATTTCCAAAATTAATTCTATCTGCCTTATTCTTTTCCTTGTTGCCTCCTTTAAATGGGAATTCCATCAGATGGATGTTAAATCCACCTTCTTACATGGATATTTGCATGAAGAAATCTACATGGAACAAACCCCTGGCTTTATCCAAAATGACTCTAGCCTTTTTTGTCACCTTAGGAAGTCTCTCTATGGTCTCAAACAAGCTCCTTGAGCTTGGTATGCCAAAATGGATAAATTTCTATTAGATAATGGATTTTCTAGGTGTCATTCTGACAACACTGTCTACACCAAGAAAGTTGGTAAGTCCTTCACCATCCTTGTTCTCTATATTGATGATCTTATCCTTACTGGTAGTGATCCAAACCATATAAAACATGTGAATTCTAGCCTCAAAAGGAAGTTTTAAATGACAAACTTAGGACACTTGCATTATTTCCTTGGTCTTCAAGTCTTGCAATCCAAAGAAGGTGTTACCCTTTCTCAGTCCAAGTATGCCTGTGATCTTCTATGCCACTTTCACATGGAAGGCTATAAGCCAGCCCCTTCTCCCTTTCAATCTGGAGTCAAGCTTTCAGTCACTTGTACTACCCCTGAGGTTGATGCTACCTTATACCATCAACTTGTTGGTAAACTTCTGTATCTAACCCATACCCATCCTGACCTTTCCTTTGCCGTTGGTCTTGTTCCTCGGTTTATGCACCAACCTCATGAAAGTCACTAGAAAGAAGCTAAAATAATACTTCGATATATTCGAGGTACTTTGATATATTCTAATTGGGTTGGTGACCCTGATGATCGAAAGTCTGCTGCAGGATATGTATTCACTCTTGGTTCAGGACCTATTACTTGGTCTTGTAAGAAACAAAGTGCCATCTCTCTTTCTTCAATATAATCAGAGTATCGTGGTGCCATTGAAGCCATCAAGGAAGCTATGTGGCTTCGTCAGATCCTATCTGAATTTGGTCTTCATCAACAACATCCAACTACACTTTGGTGTGATAATTAGAGTGCCATTCAGCTATGCAAAGTTCCAGTTCAGCATCAGCATATGAAACACATTGAGCTTCATATACACTTCATTAGAAATCTCATTCATGATCATGTTATTGAAGTAAAATATTGTTCAACCAATGATTAAGTTGTCGATATCTTTACAAAGGCTCTCATAGAAACGAATTTTACAAAACTTCGATCCATGCTTTGAGTTTAGGAAAGTTATCATTAAGAGGGGATAGTCTCTAATGCCTCCTTCCTTGTCCTATTGTGTAACCTTTGTAAATCCTTCAATCCTATCCCAAGTTGTTCTTAAGGGGGAATGTTAGGATATTTTGACACATAGGAAATAGGATCCTTTGTGTCACCTTTGTAAATCCTTCAATCCTATCCCAAGTTGTTCTTAAGTGGGGATGTTAGGATATTCCGACACATAGGAAATAGTTAAGTATAACTTGATCTAGTATAAATGGCCCACTTATCAAAATCTTGCAAAGTCACTTGTGGTTGCAATGGAATTTCATCTCAATATTTTAGGACACCCAAACCTTGTCAATATATTCTCAAAATTGAAGTGCGCAACTATCCCGGTGCTGCAATCTTTCACAGTCTTAGCTTCTACCCACATGGTCAAATAATATATTGCAATAATGATATAGTGCATGCCATTCTTCTTATTGGGGGGGTTGACTGATCCTACAAAGTAAATGGCCCACTTATTAAAAGCCTGCAAAGTCACTTGTGGTTGCAACAAAATTTCATATTTGCGTGATGGTTTCCCTATTCGCTGACATACATCACAAGCGTGATGATACTCCTTTGCATCACTGTGTATTGTAGGCCACCACAACCCAAAACTCAAAATTTTCTGCGTAGTCGGTATTCTTGCATAGTGACCTCCTGCAACCCCTGCATGTGATTCAACTAGGATTCTCTATCTTTCAAACTCTGGAACATAGCATCTCAATATCTTATCAGTGCCCATATTACACAACTGGCCAGCAATCAAAGTAAATTCAACTGTGTGCAAGACTAGTTCTTTCTTCTGCTTAACTGTATACTTCGTAGGCACACTACCAGTGGCCAGAAAGTGGATAATGTCTACGAAGTGGTCATCAACTATTTTGATGGAAAATAGCTTCATGTTTGGTAATCTGTCCTCAAAACTAGTTGGTTCCTTGACACTTTCGATGCACGATAGGTGATATAGACCTGCATTCAACCTCACCAGCTTGAGGATCACCTCAAAATCATACTACTGAAATAATAAGAGCCATCAACAAATATTCCCCCCAAACATAGGCTTGTTGACCAGGTACTTCAAATCAGAGTGATCCGTAAATATCTTAAAATGTCCTCCCAACAAATAGTGATGAATCTTCTGTAGCGCATAGACCATAGCTAAAACTTCTCTCTTTGTTTTCGAGTAGTTACGTTCAACACTTGACAATTTATTGCTCACAAATGCAATTGGGTGATAAATATATTTGGCTCCTGGCTGCACAAATACAACGCCTAACGCGATACATGAAGCGTCCACATGTACATGGAATTCCTTTGTCCAGTCTGGGAATACCAATATAGGCGCTTTTACTGTTTTCTCCTTAAGTAGCTCAAAACTCTTCTGACAATCCTCATCCCAACAAAAAGAGTCATCTTTCTTTAATAACTTCTCCATTGGTGAAGTAATAAGCGCATAAACTTGAATAAACATCTTGTAATACCAAGGATGCCCCAAAATTTAGCACAACTATTTTACGTTTGCTGGAATCTCCAAGTTAACAATTACAACAATCTTAGTTGTATCCACCATCAATCCTTTCCGACACGCAATATGACTCAAAAAAATCCCAAAGGGGACAAAAAATATGCACTTCTTCAGATTTAGTGAGATCTGATGCTTTTGACAAGTATCCAACATTAAGCCCAAATTTGAAACATGCTTCTTTACTAGGAAAAATATATTCCAATCATCAAAATATACTTATAATAATTTATGTATAAACTCCTTAAAAAAAAATACCACCACGCGTGAGAAGATTGCTGGTGCATTATTTAGACCAAATGGAATTAATGTGTATTGGAATGATCCCCATTCCGTCACAAAGATTCAGGCACGATTATTATTTGGTGGTATCCAAAAAAATAATCAGTGGATGAGTAGGCCTCCTGGCCTCCCACATTGTCTAATATTTCATCAGAAAACAGAGTTGGAAAAGGGTCATGCACAGAGGCATCATTTAACTTGCGCAGATCCACAAAAATCATAATTTATCCTTTGGTATTATTTTCTTGGAACACCATGGGGCTGACCCAATCCGATTCTTCGACTGGTTCAATGATCCCTGTAGCAACCATTTTCTCCAGCTCCTCTTTCACCTTCTCCTTGTAATTGGGATGTAACCTGTGACGACGTTGCTTGAAAATTCATGCATCCATTTTTAGTGTGATCTTCATTACACCCAGATCCCCAATAATACCTTTTAACTCAGAAAAATTTGTGGGAAATAAGTCCTGATATTCAGCAAGCAGCTCCACAAGCTTAGCTATTGTATCTTTGTCCTAGTAATCCCCAATTTTGGAAATATTAGGTCGCTCTTATGTTCCTATGTTGACTTGCCTAATATTCATGGGTTCAGTCACATTTGTTACTTCAAGCAACGACCTATTAACTGTGTGCTGACCTTCAGACTCAAGGATATTGATGTTTCTAGGATCTTCCTCATTATATTCAATAGTTACATTCTGACACTCAACGATATCCTTCATCTGTGCATCCAATGCTTGTCTGGCTCGTGCTTATGGTGTCTCTGTCGTGTCAAAGAACACCTCTTGAATCATGTGTAAGGTAGTACTGATGCATGGGAATCCACTCTAAAAATTAAATGCTAACACAAATCTTTCCCATAGCACAACTCATTCCATCGTGCCTCGTCGCAACTCAACCTCTAGGTACTAGTTCATGGGAATCTCACTTAAAGTACGCACGAATTTATGCACCCATCATGGCTGCGAATCTTCTCCCCAAGCTGCAATCCATCTAGCTAAATGTATGCATGATCTTATTTTCCTACATAGGTTCCTTCCAACTGGGTATTGGTTTGTCCAAATCTTAGTTTCATCATATGGGTGCATTCTTCCCAATTCGCCAAGTTGTCCTTGTGTGTCTCTCACAGGCGTGCTGGAGTTGAGTGAAACGTTAAGTCAAGCGCATGGAACGATTGTTTCTTTGGAACATCATTTTTGAACTAATCTAAGAAAAAAGTGACACTGCCTATACCACCATAATAAGGTATTTCTTGTACCTCAAAGGATATGCACCATAGAGATCTAGTGACTTGGTTGCAGCGCAGTGTAGAGACTTTATGCAAACGGTTCTGCTAATTCTCCAATTCTTCATCTGAGTCTGAGTGGCATAAAATATCTCAATCCTAGCTAAGACGACCATATTTTCTGGGATTGATCCAATCTTCATCTCGCGCAGTTAGCTTGTAGATATGATCAACGTTCTCTTTTGCGTGCACCAATTCTGTATATCTTTCTCCTTCTACTGGATATAGTGGGACCAACACCCTGGTTCCATTGTTTTCAAATACCATACTTCTAGGCTGGAGATTGATGATAGAATCTATGTCAATAGTCCAATCCAGACTCAACACCGCGGGGTATGGATCTATATCATCAACCATTTGAATAACTTCAAAATCAGCTAGCACCTTAACTCCTTCGATATCAACTATGACCCTAGAAAGCCTACCCATTGGGATAATATTCTATTTATTCGCCATGCGCATCTATATTGAAAACCATTCCAACTTAGGTTCTCCCATTTTCTACCAAGTCTGCTTTGGGATCACATTAGCATCAGAGCCCAGATCCAAAATGACCTGGTCCATTTCAAATTATCCTATATGAGTAGTCAAGCGCATCTCTCAGCCAATTCTTCTATTGTACTTGTAGATATTATTGAGAGCCTTCTGCTCCATCTTGGGTTGTTCTTTTTCGATGCAACTGTTAATTAAAGCTTGAAGGTTCTCAACGACCTTGTTATTATGCAAAAAGAATGATAGAGGCTTTTAAAAATAGTTTCATCTCTACAGACTCAGCCCTTTCGTTGATATCCATGGCAGGTTTGATTGCTACTTGGGATGTGACAAAACCCATGAAGTCCTTCTTTGTTGTGACAAAGGTTTCCTTTTCCCTTTTTTGATCGAACCATTCATTTTTCTCAGGATATCTCCAGACCCAAACATCAGTGACATGTCTCTTATCTTCTGCTTTATCTTCTCCACTTGCTACACCTATTCTGGTTACAATATTTATGATAGGGTATTCAATGCATGGTTCCGCTCACATCATTTGAACATTCTACGTAGGTGTCCACGGTTTCTTCTCCTGCATTTTTTCAAATAGTACAGGGAAATATTCAAGAACATCATCAAATTTCCTACAATATCTGCATGATTGTTGTGTTGGTTTCGGGCAATCGTGCACATAGTGCCCAACCTCTCCAAATTTATAACAAATGAGTTGTCCCCTTCCATGACCAGCTCCTCTGCCCCTTCCTCATCCTCTTCATAGAAATCCACCACACCCAGAAAGTGATGCAGGCGAATTTGGTCCTCTACCCTCAGCCTGCAATCTGTACGAAGTAGCCTGCTTAATCATCAGATCGAAGCTGCGACAATTCTTGTCATCATGTCCCACAGATCGACAGAATGTGAAAAAATGTTGTTGTAGCTCCAGAATATATTTACCAAGTTTAGGGAAGAAGCCTGTCATATGCAGTACATTTTTTTGCTAAATCGTGCGCCATAGTTTGGGAACCTCACTAGGCCCTGCCCCTTTCTTAATCAGACTTGGTCCTCCAACCGCTAGATAGTTAGTATATATAGGTATTAGGGGAATTTCGAGGTCTAAAATGGGCCTCCTAAGAAAAATTTACAACCCAAAGAAAATTTATATGAATCAATAGGATTCAAGATGATGATGTCAACCATGGGGGATGATTCACCATTTTTGGAGAAAAAAAGTAAAAAGATTAAAATATAATAAAATAATAAAACTATTTTTTCAACTCGTATTTTCAAGTTATATCCTTAAGGTTTTACTTAAATTTCAAGCAGGAGTATTTGTTGGATGAAAAATTCAATTTCTCATCCAAGGAGTACCCATGTTGCATACTTTCAATGATGCAATCACGTTTTTGCAATCATGTTTTTCATGTATTTATCATTTTTCATGTACCAGGGTCCATCGAAAGTATGGAACATGGATACTCCTTAGATGAGGAGTCAAATTCTACAACCAAAGAGTGTTTTCGCTCAAAATTGGAGTAAACCCATTGGGAGATAAGTTCAAAATACAAGTTGAAAAAAAAAATTTCTTTTTTTCCCTCTAAAATTTGATGATGTAATATAATATTATTTTATTATCTCCACTATTATTTTATAATTTCCTTAGGAGGCCCATTTTAGACCTCAAAATTTCCCTAATGGACATTAATACCTGTGATTTCCCTCAGCTTTACAACGTGTGCACCATACTCCTGTGCACACATCCTTTTCCTTATCCTTTCACAATGTTTATATCTCTAAGTGCAACACAAATAACTGAATTTGGATTTGCTGAGCCCCAACTTGTGTGGAAGGTACATGTGAAGCTTCTAGCTTCATGGAAATCTTCACAACTTTAGCCCGTGTCACAATCTTCTGTTGATTTAAAGATTGGCGCAGATGCGGAAGTACCATAGAAATGAAGCATTATTTGTGTTGTGTCTCATCGATAATAAATCCTCCATATATGATGGTGTGCTTCAATTTTTGATCTTCCTCCCATACATATTCATTCACTTCTTGGTGGATTTCCTTTAATTCATTCACGCATTGAGAGTAGGGTTTTGACTTTTTGAATGACTCCTTCAATGTGGTCTTAAGCTCGTCAATTGTGGAATTAGGATTTATTGCCACATACCTCATGTACCAATCAATCATGTGTTCTTGAAATGTAGTACCCAGCTGTGCTTTCTTAACATTATCATTATTGATTTGCTACGCTTTCCATATAACATCTGTGACTAAGAAAAAATGGTCAACATCTTCATTTCCAATGCCCTTGAAATTCTGCAGCTTGATGGAGGTAGCCATGTCGTCTTCTAGATGTGGAGGTGGAGGTGGAGGTGGAGTGCATGAATTGTTAGAATGAAGTGAATTAGGGAGTGGGGTGGATGGGATCTGAACTAAGGCCAACGACCCAATAATATCTTGATTCTGTAGTCCCTCTTCTTCTGAGTGCGCAGATTCACCAGAGCTACTTGCTTCAGACTCCTTGTCACTGTCAAATTTACCATTGAGAGGGAAATAAACAAAACCCTCTTATAGATCTACTCTGTAAGTTATTTCGCTGCGCGTAGTCGAACCTCTTTGGGAAATTCACTCAATGTGGTTGCACAGAGTACCCTTTTCACATAAAAGAATTTTAATCCACAATTTCAATGAGCGCATAAACTTACCTCTAGGGCATTTCAAAAATCTTATTTTAGATTCAGAATATGATACAAAAGTATTAATAGAAAATTCAGTCACAAACCCACTTAGAACACTATCAATCAAATAATCTACTGCGCGGGTAATTTATTGCAAGATTTCTCCAACTGTTGAACCAACTCAGGAATCCACCTTGTGCTACCATCAGCATATGCGCAGGTCTAAAATCTAGTCAGCCAAGATAAACACTCATGTAACTCAGTCGTAAAGGAAGTAAAGAATATTTCATGGACCTTTGTGTAGATATACCTTTGCTCCCAATCCTCAATAGAAAATTTAGGGTTTCTATTTTCTTGGATTGCAAATTTGCGCACCTTCTTGTCAAGCCAATATCGCAATTTATTCTGTGTCAGATGCCACAACATCAAATCTCCCTCAAAATGGTCACGTTCCTGACAATAGAACCATTTGTTGGCTTAAGGGGTCTTGACCCAGGTTCAGAGTGATTGCGCAACCAATAAAACCTTCCAAGTACTGGACCTTTCGGAAATGATCTGCTTGCACAGACCAAAGTCTCACCCAAAGCAGTATGGCGGGGTGTTGGAACCAGGTTTCCACACCCTGAGGGAGCGTTTGATGTGTGTTTTACCCTTAATTAATTCTTATCTCTCTCCGTGGAACTTCCCAAGAAACCATTTCTAAGTGTGGATAACACCCTTAACAAATATGCATTAACATATAGTTGTAACATATTATAATTCAATCAGATCTTAGCCCTTTCACATTCACACATCATTACATAATTAACCCTTCAATATAAAATTGCGTAGAATATATCACTATACTCAATTCAGATTTAACAGTTAAAGAGGAATAATAGTTGCGTACAGATGCAATCCAATTCAACTTATTATTTACTGAACTAAATAAACATTCAATAGAATTGATCCTGATCTAGGATTGCAATAAGAAACAGATAGCACACATAAAAAATCTAATGTAGTTAACCAAAGAAATTACACAAAATTATGAGTTCGTCAAAACTTCTTCTTTATTAATGGATCTACAATTCAGTACAATCTCTTCACGTTTGCACACACAACATCAGAGTCCGTGCACACAGCTTTTGACTGGGTCTCCATGCACACAACCAACAGGAGCCTTTCTACCCAGATAAACCGACCCAAACTTAGATCAAAACATAAACATAACATCCATACATTCATGGATATCTCTTACTTGACTTGACTCTTACATATTTATATTTTTCCAAACATGCACATACCATGGTCTCAAACTATGGTTTGAGACTCATGGTTTTCCCTTTTACCCGTTACATTGATTAAGGGATTTTGAACGCCCTAAATCCCATTGACATCTGCATTCAATGCGTACAAGAAAAAACTTAACCAAAAATACTCAAAATTGCTTTACCCCAGGGACCTTACTCCAACAATGGGCTATTTATCCATCCTGCTCTAACGAGTCCTTGGTGAGCCCTGGTATTGCACCAAGAATGTTGCAAATCCCAGAGGCTACCCTACTTTACTTTATCAACCCAGGGTTCATACAAAATTGGAGGTGACAATGCTATATACACAATAGATGCATTATGCTCATGTCATCCTCCTCTGAGATCTATGAAAGGATGTTATTTCTAGGGTTTCTGGATGAATTTTGTCACACTTACAAATTTAGACCCAGGGCTAAAAATGATTCAAAGGCATTACTCTATCAGCAAGAAAAGAACTATTTTATAGCCATATAGTGCATCTAACTACTCTGAAATGAAATAAATCTACTCATTAAGATATGATAAGAAATGTAAGAAAACTAGGCATCTTCATGAAATAAATTGCTGAATTGAAATTACAGAAAGGAAACTAACCTAATCACACTTTTATAGGCCAAATGGCTTAAAAAACTCTGTCTACTCTATGTTCTATCTATCATGTAGCCAATCATGGCCTAACTATGCTTGTAAATTCATTGCTTTGCATCTATGAGGAGAAAGCGCTAAGGTGGCTTATGGAAGGATTGAACTCATGGGTGCAAGGCTGAAGGTATCTGGATAGTTTTGGCAGGTCTGGATGAGGTGGATGGTGGTTTATGAGCTTAAGGAGGGGCCCACTAGTGTTGTTTCAAGTGATACTACAGGTTTCTTGTAGTGCTACAGGAAAGTATTGAATTTCTACAAGAAACAGTCTGAGGGAAATCTGAGGCCAAAAATGGGTGAGAAAAGTATAGGGAAGGTGGAGTGAAGGCAGGTTTGGATGAGTGGAATGTGGTCCACCCTTTGGCCAAGCTCAAAACCTCTTGAGAGGCCTGTCTTGCAACTCTATAGTTTTCTCACGGTGTGGAGATGAAAAATTTGAAAACATGGCTGATGGTGATTTTGATGAACATAAGGTTGATGAAGGGTGAAAAATGAAGCTGAAGGTGCTGGTGAATTCCTCCTTTGTTGTGCTACTTGAACTTGCAAGAAAACTAGCCGTTCATGCAATAAATATTGACAAACTCAAGATAAATAAAATGGAAGAGATGAGTTGAATTTGGGAAGAAAATCTACTTTAGCCTACAAATAGAGATCTAACACAACATTCTAAACATATTCATGGAAATACAATAGCCTAACTATTCATTCCAAAAAATAATAAACTAAAAAGTAATTTTGGCCTTTAGAGAAGGTCTACCCTCCTAAAGCTCCAATTAAAGAGATGAGAGAGGGAGGCTTGACACACAACTTTATGAGTTTATAACCTATTCTATCAACATGTAAGCAAGCTAAAGCTACAACAAAATACAAATGGAAGCAAACTAAAAACTATGAATTGAAATGCAAGCAAGCTAGATAAATACTCATAAGAAAAACTAGCTAAAATGACATAAAAGTAAATAATGAATACACAAGAGAGACTAACGCCAATGGATTGGGCCCTAACCCACAAGATTAGCTCTCTGAAACTAGATCAATGAAGCACAATCTGAATACTCATTTTATTGCTGAATATAGTCTCATACATCAACATGAAAGTCTCAAAAAATATTACAAGAGCTAAGAGGCTATTAGCTTCCTTCAAATTTCAAATCCCAATGAGCTCTTTCTTAGCCCTATTTAACCTAGAGGGTAGCTACCAACAACTCCCTTAAAATTAGGTGATGTGTCCACTTTGACTGCAAGTGAAGTGTAGCTTTGGTGCACTTGATCTTGAGTTTGCTTGGCTGCCTTTGATTTCAAGTTGTTGGACGGAATATCGAGGATCCCTTGGCTGCCTTTGGGAGTTAAGGAGGTGGAAAATCCTCCTAGAATCCCTCTTTGTTTTCTACTCCAAGCTTTAATGTCAAAATATTCATAAAAAATGTAATATCTTCATAATTTTCCTGCATTTAACTCATGTTAGGTATTCAAAGTATGAAAGGCCTTAATCACCATCTACACTAGGAACATAAGACCATAATATAATTAAAATGTGAGAAAAATAGACTTAATAAGGAAAAAAGGTGACAATTAACCCCTCCAAATGTACCTAATGACGGAGATCATCATCACCCCCCTACCAAATGGTTGCTCATCCTCTAAGAAACTTATTCCTCCTTCTGCATTTCTTTCAAAGCTTTGATGGACCCTATGACTTCCCAAGGAAGAAGTGTGGGAGTCCCTTCAGGAGGGTAAAATCCATCATTATTTTATGCTTCTTCCCACTCTATGTTCTAGTCATCTTGATCTTTTCCATCACTCAGCCTCAACAGCCAGGGTGGACTGAGCTTGAAACCAAGCCACTGATTTTCTGGCCTACATGGCCCTCTTGTATAGTGGTGCTATTTATAAGGCACCTCTGAATCTTTTTGGTGTGTGGTACTTCAAGTTTCTAAGGCTGTGAGGAGGTTGTTCCATCTCCTTTGGCTAGCCATTATGCACTCATCTCACAACAACCTAAAAACATCATCAAAGTGAGCCATGGATTGAGCTTGTGTGTGGAGGTATTTTTCTACAAGTGCAGGATCCTTTTCAATCTTAATATGGTTGTTGATGACTCCCCTAGGGCTGAATAATTCTGCCCTAATGTGTAAGGGCTATATGTTTTCTCTCCTTATAACCCTTATTACTTCTTATGCTATGGTCTCTTCATTAACCATCCATGATGCCAATTCCATTAACTGCATGTCTCCCATCCTAGGATTGGGGTCCCAAATGTTCAAGTCTATCAACACAAGGTTATGCATGTATAACTCTGCCATTTTTTCCTTGTCTTCCATACTTGATTAGTTTCAAAAGTCAATAAACTGTCTACAATTTTGAAAAGGTAAGGATCCATGAGAGGCTAATGTCTTGATTTAAAATAGGAGCCAATGCTCCTTGAGGTAAACTGCATAGGAATCAGATGGATATCTGTGTTGAATGACCTCTATGCAAAAATATACCATGGTGGCCATTTGTTTGCCTTTTGCTGAAGCTGCTCCTGTAATGCTACATTCTCTACTTGGGTCTTCTGAAGCTACTCTTTCAACAAGGATTCTCTCAGCCTAACATCAGACAAATCCTTCCCCAAATCAACTACTTTTCCCTTCATGATCCCTATGTCATGCATACCTTTAGATGTGACAATATCCATCCAATGATGAGTGTGTGCCCTCTCCTCTTCCAACTGATAAAATAAAGGCACTGTGAACTTTTGAGGAATAAATCTGCCGCATTCAATGTATGTGTATTAGGAGTTGAGATTGGGTTGAGGGCTAGGGGTTGGCACTACTGCTACATCTTTGAGGACTGGTTTTAGTGAGGTGGGCTCCTCCTTGTCATATTTTTGTCCCTATTTTTCATCTTTTCCTTCATCTTGTGCCTTGTACTCAACTTCTTTGACCTCTTTCCCCTCTATGGTTCTCTTTTATTCCTCAACCATGGCCTTTTTATCTAATTCTGGTCTTGCTGGAGTTTCCTGTAGAAAAAACACATTTTCCTGTATCAAACTCTATTTTTCTTGCTAAATACATTGTTTTTCTTTTTTTTCTCTCTTTTCAGTGTTTTGAGGGTCTTTGGGGTTGTATGAGGTGTATGGGATTCCAACCTTGTTGAGTGTATTCTGATGTAGGTCACATGGGTCCTCACAGGCGAGGTGACCTCTTGCACCCTTCCTTCTTCCAACCTTATTTCAACATCTTTCTTTGGTGATTCCTCAATGAAAATAGGGCTCTTGGTGGGAGTATGTGGTTTCCCTTTCCTCACCCTTTGACTCTTCCTAGTCCTAAAATACATAGGTGTTTACCTCTTCCTTTTTTTTTTCACATGCATGCTCAAAGTGGCTAGGGTAGCAGCCACTTCCTGATCTATAATTTCTGGTGACATGTTGGTGTCTTGAGGGGAGGTTTCACTGCCTAGGATAGGGCCTAGTTCTTTCTTTTCCTTAGTCTTTTATTCCTCCTTCCCCTTAGCTTTTTCTATCCCTATCTCTACTGTCTTAGTGTTTTCTGCTTCAATCTAAATCTCTTCTTTTTCTTCCTTATCCTCTACATCCTCCTCTTCTTCTTCTACCTCCTCTTCAACTTATTCTTCTTCTTCTTCTACCTCCTCTTCAACCTCTTCCTCTTCTTCTTCTTCTTCTACCTCCCTCTCTCTAAGGCTAGAGGAAGGGGTTTGAATTGTTTGGGTAGCTATGAATGCTTCCCTATCCATGTCTATGAAATAAGACCAAGATACAGGTAGGTTTAATATTCTCAAAGAATCATTTACTATAATTTTTATGAGGCCATGATGATCCAAGTGCTGGTATTTTGTTTGCCTCACCTTATTTCTCATGTCAGTTGTTGTAGACAATTTTGTCACTCCTAGAGACAGCCTAGAGTTTCCATAGACCAGTGCCTAGGACATCTTATCATAGCAAGGGAGCATGAAATATATCTTGGGTGTCAATCAAAATGCTCTCCTGCTATCTCTTGTTAAACAAGGAAAATGATCCAAATGGGACCAGAAATTACAGAAATTGCCACTAAGAAAGTAAGATTGCAGAGACGAGATGCAAAGCCCTAATATAAAGACATCAGACAGTTAAGAGACAATTTATTGTAAAGAGGGCCGATTCAACTAATATATCACAGAAATCAGATATCAGAAAGCTGTGCAGGGAAAACATAAGAAGATATTAGCTAACCTTGGACTGATACCCAGATACACAACAGAACCATGCATGGGCTTAATGTTCTAAGAATCCATACATGACAATGGCGTTTTAAAAGCACCCTCCCAAAGCAACCAATATAGCAGAAAGTATGGATGAAAGGAATAATGAAACAATATGCTATGCCTGAGCCATATTTAAGGCGCTTGACTGATCTAAGTATGGGCATCAACTAGGATGAATCCTTACCAGATCAGTGAGCCACCCGCATTCCAGTAACATAACACAAGAAGAAAGATGAAATGGAATTATGTATTAAACACATAAAAAAAAGTTTACATACTGTGAGATATCAAAGACCAGAATCCTCATTACAGATGGAACTCCTCCTCACTGAGACCCTACGGGCTCTGAGCCTTCACACAGAAGCTTTACAAAATATATACAAAATGCCTTTCTCAGCACAATTTTCTGATACAAGTCTGTAACCCTTACAATGTCTTTCTTCTTTGGTTTTATAGAAGAGGTAGAAAAATCTAGAGAATGGGGGTTAGGTGAAAACATTATATTTCTTAATTTGAACAAAATGGTGGAAAGATGCCTGCCCATACTGCTTGACGGCGTTGTAGTGCTGAACGTACTTTGTGGTTGCTCCATAAAATAAATGCAGTAGGAGTAGATTTTTCTGGAGACAAAACATGAGGAATAAAATATGAAACATTCTGTACTTTTCTGAGAGAAAAATCTATTGAAGAGCACCCTAGAGGATATAATTTCTTTGCACTTGTACTCGAGCCTTCTGGATGTTAAATCGACTTTTGAAATCTCTGGTTCCAACCATTGAATTCCTTGCTCTCTAATTGATATTCTTTGTTATGAAATTAATGTCTTCAGCTACCAGGGTCTATCTTTTGAATTGCTCTGAGGGGTTTTGTTGAAAATGCAGCAAGATGATGGAGCTTAGTGAAATGAAGTCGCCTTCACTAAGTGGGCCCGCATGCTATTTTTGGAGCAAAGTCTATTTTTAGACTATGTCTATTTTTAGACTTATGGAGCATGGTCCGGGAGTTGCAGTATGCTATTCTTGGAGTATTGGTCATGTTGGTAAAAATAGATGGACCTCTATTTTTAGACATTTAGGTCGAAGTCTATTTTTAGACTGCCTATCCTAAAAATAGAAAAGTCAAATATTATTTACCCTTAATAATATTTGGACTCTAAACTTCAGTTTACTCTCTTAGAGCACTTCAGTTGGAGCTACGGATGTGGCCCATGCATCTGACAGAAGGAATTACACTATTCCTTGGGGTTTTGGTGAGCTCATGCATGGTTGACTTCAGTTAGGAATTCAATGGTAGAAGTTTGGTGGAGTTGATGAGACAGTTGGTGGAGTTGTGTTCGGTTTAACTTAGTTGAACTAGTTGTGATTAGTTTAAATAGCTAATCAACTAGTAATGAGTGGAGTGAATTAAATATTATTTAACTCACTAATTATTAACTCATTATTCAACTCAAGAACACATCAGTTCACTACAGTGCATGGACAGTTCAGTGGAGACCAGTGAAAGAGGTAGATGAAAGGGTTGAGATAGCTATCGGTTGTGACATTAGTTGTGCATGAGATTTGCACCACACTTGGAGGAATTTTCCCATGATGATTGCGCTGTCAAGCCAAGGAGATTCGAACCTTGGATCTCTCATTAGACCAGCCTTGATTGCGCAATAGAGGCAGACAATTAGTGGATGAGTTTTGAACCCTTGACTTGTTCAAAACCAAGCTAGTTTGTGTGTAAATTGATGAGATAGTACTGAGTACTTGTGAGGAGTATTGTACTGATATTGTTACATGTTCTCTTCCATCTTAATATACAAAATCGCTGGGGGTTTTTAGCTATAAGCTTTCCCCATACATACTGTGTAATGTGTGTGATGTTTTGATGATCTTTTGATCGCATACCTCTTGTTTATTTCCGCATGTGTGATGATCTGAGTAGAAGAGATTATGTGTTGCATATGAATTCGAATTAGTATGTGATCCGGATAAACAATGTTACCGATGAAATAGGTAACCGCAATGTTACCTACTTTTTTTTGGTAGCATAAAAAGCACCCGATTTTGAAAAGTGGCGATGCAGAATCACCATTTTTTTTTTGGTGCACATTTTTGACACTATAAATTTTTTATTTATGAAGTATGAATATTTGTTTTAAAATGTTAATGATTTTCATGCTAATTTTGAAATGTATTGATGCAACATCAACATTTTTTTTTTAGAGCAGTGATTTTCATGCTAATTTTGAAACGTATTGATGCTGCATCAACCTTTTTTTTTAGAGCAGTGATTTTCATGCTAATTTTGAAACGTATTGATGCTGCATCAACCTTTTTTTTTTAAAGAGCAGTGATTTTCATGCTAATTTTGAAACGTATTGATGCTGCATCAACCTTTTTTCTTTTAGAGTGGTGATTTTCATGTTGGTAATAAAACACAAAACTTAGATAAAAAAAATATATAAAAACAATAAAAAAACCAATAAAAATGTAAAAAAAAACAAAAATAGCTCATAAAAATAAAAAATTTAAACAAAAATAAATTAAAAAAACAAAAATATTTTAAAATTATATCAAAGGAAATGACAAAATTTGAAGGAAAAAAACACATAATTTAAAGAAAAAAAACAAAAACTGACCAAAAAAAAAAAAAAAAAATATCAAAAACATTTTTTTCTAACTTATTAAAAAAAACAATATATTAAAATATATACATATATTTTAAAAAAAAATTTAAAATAATTAAAATTACAAAATTAAAATTTAGAAAAAAAAAATTATAAAAAAAAAAATTTTAATTTAAAAATTTAAATTAAAAAAAATAATAATAATAAGGAAAAAAATACAAATTTTAAAATTTACAAAAGAAACAAATTAAAAAAAAAAAACAATTAAAATTGAAAAAGAAAAAGAAAATTAAAAAATAAAAAAAAACAAAAAAAACTATCATTAAAAAACAAAAAAAATGAAAAAAACCACGTGCAAATAATTAAAAAACAAATATACATAAATTTAGTGTTTTTTTTTTTAATGAAACCATTTATAGATTTTAAAAATGAAAAACTAAATAAACAAAAAAATTAAGAAAAACAATTAAATTAAATTAAAATTTAAAAATTTTAATAAATAAATTTTAAATTTTAAATTTAAAAAAATAATTATTCTATAATATTAAATATTAAAAAAAATTAAACAAATTGAATTTAAAATAAAAAAATTGAATTAAAAAAATAATTTTAAATTTTTTGAACTTCAAATTTAAAAAAAAAAATCAAATTTAAAAAAAAATAAAATCAAATAAAAAATAAATGTATATATATATATATATATATATATATATATATATATTAAAAATTTAAAAAAATATATATTTTAAATAAAAATATTAAATTAAAAAAAAAAAAATTTGAAAAAAAAAATATTTTTTGAAATTTAAAAAATTCAATTAAAAAAAAAAATAAAAAAAAAATCAATTCAAAAAAAATCAATTACAAATTAAATGGGATTTTTTTTTTTTTTTAAATAAAAAAAAAACAATTAAAAAAAAACAAATAAAAAAAAAATCAATTAAAAAAAAACAAATAAAAAAAAATCAATTAAAAAATAAATAAATAAATCAATTAAAAATTAAAGTCGGGCCGCGGCCTGCCCGCTGGGCGGCGGTGGCCGGCCGGGCGGCGCCACGGGGGCGGCCCTGCCTGCCTCCCGGCCCCCGAGGGATTTTTTTTTATTTGTTTTTTTTTTAATTTTTTTTTAATTGTTTTTTTTATTTTTTTTTTAATTTCAAAATATTAATTTTTTTTTTTAATTATTTAAAATAAAATTTGTTTTGTTTTAATTTTTTTTAATTTTATTATTTTTTTTGGTTTAAATTTATTATTATTATTTTTTTTGTTAATAATTTTTATTAAATTTGGCCCACTTTTTTTATTTAATTGTTTTTTTTTTTTTTTAATTTCATAATTTTTGTTTGTTTTTAACTTTTACGGTTAGTTTTTTAATATTATTTTATAAAATTCAATAAATTTTATATATATATTTTTTAATTTATTTCTATTTAATATTTTTTTTTAATGTTTTACTTTTTTATTATTATTTTTTTGTTAATTACAAAAAAAAATTATATTTTTTTTTTCAATTAAAATTGTGTATTTAAAATTAGTTTTTTTTTCAATGAAACTTAATTTTTCTAAATTATTATTTTTTTTTAATTTTTTTTTTATTTAATATTTTTTTTCTTTTTTTCAATTTTCCATTTTTAATTGATTTTTAAAGTTTTTAAAGTTTTTCGTTTAACAATATTTTTTTTTTCTTTTGTATTTAAAATTTATTTTTTCTTTCAAAATTTATTTGTTTATTCATTTATTTATTAAAATTTAATATTTTTGTTTTTAAACTTAATTTGTTATTTTAATATTAACCTTTTTTTTTAATTTAATAAAATTTGATGTATATACCTATTTTAATTTAAGTTCATATATATATTTTATTTTTTATAATTTAAATTTAATTTATTTTTTATAGTTTATTTGCTTTTTTAATATATATTGTTTTAAATTTAATATTTTCATTGTATTTTATTTTTATTTTTTATTTTTAATTAATTTTTATTTTTTTTCTCCTTTTAACTTGAATAGTGGTTTTTTTTCAAATTTCAAATTTCAAATTTATTAAAATTTAATATATTTCCTTAAATTTAATTATTTGTTTTAATTTTTTTTTTTTTTTTTTTTTAAATTTAATAAGCATTTTCTTTTTCTTTTTTAAATTTAATTTCTATATTTTATTTTTTATATTTTCCTTCTTTTCTTAACTTTTTTTTTTTTTTTTTAATTTAATATTTTTATTTTTATTTTTTAATTTCTATATTTTTTTAAATTTTAATCTTAATTTTTT
This sequence comes from Pinus albicaulis, assembly GCA_034641835.2. Taxonomy (NCBI): domain Eukaryota; kingdom Viridiplantae; phylum Streptophyta; class Pinopsida; order Pinales; family Pinaceae; genus Pinus; species Pinus albicaulis. The sequence continues at coordinate 951,538,905 of CM076582.1, forward strand.
TTGGTTTATTTAAAAAAAAAAAATTCCTTAAATTTTAGGTTTTTTTTAATGATTGAATTAAAATTTTTACTTTGTTTTTATTTTTATTTTTTTATCTTCATATATTTTTAAATTTTAACCTTTTAAATGTTTTTATTTTTTAAATTTATTTTTTTTCTTAAATTTTAGGTTTTTTTTTTAATGTTTGAATTTTAAAAATTAAAAAATGTTACTTCTATTTTTAAAAATGCCGAAAGTATGACACATTTTTTTTTTTTGTTATTCCAGCATCAACTGGTTTTGTTTTGAGGGTGTTTTTTCAATCCTTTTTTCAAGAAACAATTTTGTTTTTACCATAATTTTATAAAATGTTGAAATTTGACCTTAAAAAAAAATGAAGTGCGTTATGGAAGACACTTTTTTTTTTGGGGGTGTTTTTTCAATCCTTTTTTCAACAAACAATTTTGTTTTTAGCATAATTTTAGAAAATGTTGAAATTTGACCTTAAAAAAAAAACAAGTGTGTTATGGAAGACACACTTCTTTTTTTTGGGTGTTTTTTCATGTTTTTCGAGTGTTTTTGGGCTAGAGTTCCCGTTTTGAGGTCAGGTTACCTATTTCATCGGTAACAGTGTTGATAATCTCGGTGGATAAATCTTCATTATTCAGCAAATTTCTACATGGTATCAAAGCAAATATTGATCATCACAGTGATTACAAACTTATTTCGGTAGACAAAGTCTGCATGCGGGCCAGGTAGCCTCTGGATCCATCCTTTCCTTTGAAAGGTGATACATCCAGTAAATGCCCCTACAGTCGATCTCTGTGCTAGAAATAATTTGTTCTCACAGATCAAGAGCGGTTGAGCTTTGAGTTTGGAATTCGAATTTTTGTAGTAGTTTGTTATCTTGGTGCCGGAGTTGAAAATGTCTTTCAACGGTTTGCGATTCGAATATGCTCTTGAAGGCAGTTCGAATTATGTTGCATGGAAGGATCGCATGGAGGAAGTATTAGAAGATAATGGACTGAAGGAGTTCGTAGATACGGATGTCCAAAAGCCCACTGATCCTGCTGAAGTCGAGGCTTGGCAAAAGAAGATGGCAAAATGTCGAAGGATTCTGTTGGAGGGCGTGAAGGATCACATTGTATCCAGCCTGCATGGAAAAGCTTCTCCATATTTGATGTGGAAAGAGTTGACAGATCTATTCCAGAGTAAGAGCGACCAAAGGAAGCTAGCGCTCAAGGATAAGCTCAGAAACATTAAGATGGAGAAAGGCGACAGTATCGCCAAATACCTCACGAAGTTCACTCAATGCAGAGATGAGCTGGGAAGTGTGGGGGTGACTGTCGAAGAAGAGGACATGGTAGACCTGGCTCTCCTTGGTCTTTCGAAGGCTTGGCATTCATATCAAGATAGTGTCAATGGTCGGGAGAAGATTCCGGGATGGGAGCGCCTTTGGGTGGATCTAATGCAAGAGGAGATAAGGAGGACTACCAGGGACGGATCTTCATCAAAGGTATCTGATCAAGAAAATTGCACTTTGGCTGCCAAAGCAAAGAAGGGGAAGAGCAAGAAGGCTTCTCAGTCTGGTGTGAAAGGAAAGAAGCAAGACATGTCCAAGGTGAAGTGTTTTCACTGTCACCAGCACGAACACTATGCCACAAATTGTCCGCAGAAGAAGAAAAATAAGAAGGTTGTTGGATCTGCAGTGGGAGAGGCATTGGCTTCTCAATTCGAACTGGATTTTTCACTGATCGCATGCTTGGTTTCAAGTGTGGCGGGATCGGTATGGTTCTTGGACAGTGGTGTGTCATTTCACATGACCGGAGATCGAGATCTGTTTTCAGATCTGGAGGAAAAAGATCTTGGAGTGCACATCGAGATGGGCGATGATGGTAGATACAGTGCGACTGGTATCGGTACCATTTCCTTTGAGATGGAGTCTGGTAAACCTTTCATATTGAAGGAAGTTTTTCATGTTCCAGGATTGATGAAGAACCTGATCTCTGTGGCGATGTTGGAAGACAAAGGGTATGATGTGGTCTTCAGCGAAGGAAAAGCCTTCCTGCGCAGTAAGACTACTGGTGAGACCCGGAAGATAGGGGTTCGAGTCAAGAACCTTTATCAGTTGCAAGTAGATGGCTGCGCAGCAATGGCATGCAAGGTGGGAGAAGTGGTGAGCCGGGATGATGAGGGCGAACTGTGGCACAGGAGATTGGGCCACCTTCACCATGGAGCTTTGAAGATCCTGCAGCAGATTTCTACTGGGCTTCCTAAGGGCACCCTTGCGCAGTCAGATCAGTGCAAGGGGTGTACTTTGGGAAAATATGTGAAAGCCACCTTTCACGAGAAGGATAGTCGCGCCACGACGATCCTTGAGAGAGTTCACACAGACGTGTGTGGTCCTTTATCAGTAGCTTCGACAGCAAAGCACAAGTACTACGTGATCTTTGTTGATGATTTCTCTCGAAAGTGCTGGATCTTCTTCATGCAGAAGAAGAGCGAGACATACTCTAAGTTCTGTGAGTTCAAAGCACTGGTCGAGAAGGAATCGGGGAAGAAGGTGAAGGCTCTCAGGAGCGACAATGGTGGTGAATTCATCTCGGCTGAATTCAAGGACTTTTGCAGCGCAGAAGGGATTCGGAGAGAGCTCATCGCACCCCATAACCCACAACAGAACAAGGTGGTTGAGCGGAAGAACAGAACGATCGTGGGTGCTGCACGGGCGATGTTGCATGATCAGGGCCTACCCATTCACTTGTGGGCTGAGGCATGCAATACAGCAGTATATGTGCAGAACCGTTGTCCTCACAAGGTTCTTGGCATGAGTACACCGGAGGAGGCATTTTCTGGTAAGAGACCTGACATTTCTCATTTGAGAATTTTTGGCTCACCTATCTACATGCATGTGACGAAGGATGCCAGAAAGAAGCTGGATCTGACCGCAGAGGTTGGAATATTTGTGGGGTACACTGATACACCTCACAACTATCGGGTGTATGTGCCAGACATTCGCAAGACTGTTGTGCGACGGGATATCAAGTTTCAGGAGGAGAAAGCCATGCAGTGTTTGCTTGAGAGGGAGCCACACTTGCATGCAGATGAGGAGCTGTTAGTTCTGTTAGATTCAGCCTTTGCAGCCTTCCTTCAGTGATCAAACATGCTCTTACAAAGTGATTTTAAAGTGTCAAGGTCAAATTTTGTCATTTCAATGAGTCTTCAAGCAAAATTTGGTCACTAGGCATTAGGTCTAGGGTTTGCTTTCACTTCTTCCAAAGTTGTCCAAATGTCAGTACATGTCACCATTCAGCTGAGTGTACCATCATTCATAGGGTTTTCATCATCATGTCAAGTTCCATCGAGTCATTTCACAGCTTGTTCATGCTTCAGTTGTGCCTTGGTAAGGTCCATTTCCCTCTCCTAGGGTTTTGGAGGTAATTTCTCTTGGATGGTCAAATCATCGGAAAAACTTATATCCTGATGTTCACACACCTTCCCCTATCCTTAATATACCTTATTAAACACTTCCCATCACTGAGATCCCTCAAATTCCTCATTTTTCCACAAACCCTAGTTTCTAGCCACAACTTGGCAATTTTCTAGGCTAGGCCTGTGTTTTGCCCTTTTGGACCCCTTCCCCTCACTCAATCTCTGTGATTCCACTTTCCCCTGCTTCCTAACATCCCTCCCTACTTCCCAAAATTTCCCCAAGAATTTAGAAGCTCACTATCCCCTTCATTTCGCTTCATTTCGACAAGATCCCTTGTTTCACACATCGGGATAAGTTTCACTCAAAAGATGTTTCAGAGCAATCAAAGATGAATTTTGGAAAACTGAGAGAGGTTTTTGTCCACAACATCCCAAGGAAGAAAAACCTCCTTCACTTTTTACACAGGTGTCATGGTTTTATAGAAATGTCAAAAATACCGTTGCCTCAGGAGAATTGAATGCACCTCTGAAGTGACCTTGGGAAAATCAAGTTTTCTCCTAGCATGTTTGGCCAAATGACTTGCTTGATGAGTCAAATGATAACTAGACAGAAATACCTTTCCAATGAGCTATCATGAGCTCAATTTGGAGTTGAGGAAGACCTTCAAAAGTTGACTGCAACAGCGCTCTGCCTTGAGGCAGCCTCATTCTGCTCATTTTTACTAGTGTTGGGAGATTTGATTTTTGATAGGGTAAATGAAATCCAAACTGCATAATTCCACTTTTGTTGGAAATTAGACTCCAAGATATTTCCAACGAGCTATCACACGCCCGATTTGGACACCGGGAAGGCCTCCAAAAGCTTCCTGCAAAATGCACTATGTAGCTGCTCATAGAAAAGTGCGTGAGACCCACTTGAAACGGGTGAGACCCACTTGAGGGGTGCGACCCACTTGAGCATTTCAGCCAGTGTAAAATTGAACGGGTGAGACCCACTTGGGGGGTGCGACCCACTTAAACCAGCACGCTACCCACTTAAATCAGCACCCAGAAAATTCGTTTTTTGCGCCCAGATTCGATTCTAGTTGACTCCAAAAGCTTCCAAACAGGTTTTTAATCATTGCTCATTCGATTTTTAATATGGTTGTGATGTCATTGATGTTGGGGAAACAATCCATCCTTGGAGAAAATATATGAACCCTTCATTCACATGCAAGTTAATTCTGTAAGGGTTTTGAAATTGTATGGGCAGTTTGGTGGAAAATTTGAAAACCTTCAAATGGTAAATATGCTCATGCCCTAGCACGTTGTGTATATCATCCTCACGCCCTTAGTTATCATTTTATCATTAATATCATGCCCTTTCATGTTTTTGCACAGTTTCATGTTGACTAGTATAAAGCCTCCATCACCATATCACTGCTGCCATCACCATAATATTGCCGCTGTCATGGTTATTTGTGTCACTATGGTTATTGTCGTGTTGTCCCTATTCTCCAGTTCATAAACAAAATCTCATGCTTTGCCCCTTTGACAAGTTTTGGCCATCATTATAAAATTATACCATACATCTGCATTTGGTTTTCATTTGTCAAACTTACTTGTGATCGAAACAGTGATAGTTTTTATGCCATTAAAACAGAGCCATCCTCATTATGATTTTGTTTTCCTGTGGTACTTGGGTGCATGGGTAACATTTATTGGGTTTTGAACAAACATTAAGACTTTGCCTTCACTGCACCTAAATGAGCATCCATATTGTAAATATCTTGTTTAAAGCCATGTCAGAGACGGATTCAGTTTATGAGCAAGGATATGAGCAGGACAGTGACTCAACCGTTGAGGTTGATGTACTGAGATGGAGCATAGCAGTGCACCAGTAGTGGTAACATATCAGAGAGGCCACAGAGCTTTGTTTGCAGCATCACGACGAGTACTATCTCCACATGGGGTGGAAGGGGTCTCGTTGACTTCATCAGCAGCGCGAGTACTATCTCCACATGGCGTGGAAGGGGTCTCACCTTCTTCATCAGCGTAGGTACATTCATAGGATAATGATAGAAACAAGGACATGCTTCGTCACATGAAAGGACATTATTGGGCTCGCATGCATGTCTGCAAAGCGAGAATGAAGATTCTGAAGAGGAGGATGAGCGAAGCACTAAAACGGCGGAAAAGGCCTGATCCACTCCGGATTTTGGCCGATGCTTTGTTGGCTGGGCAAGATACATGATGGAAGGTCTTCACTCCAAATTTGAGCAAATTCGGAGAAATTTTTGTCATTTTGAAATTTTTGGTCTCAAAAACAGGTTTTTCAGTTAAGTGGGTCTCACACCCATATGCTCACTTTTTTTGGGGACACTTGCTGAAGGAAATTTTTGCATTTTTGGATTTTTCATGGTAAGTTATGCATCCTCAGGCATTACTGAAGCATTTCATCAGATTCTGGATGGTCAAAAAGCTCAAAAACACCTTGAAAATTACCTTGATGTCACCTTTTGCACCAGCAGGAAGTACTTCTGGGAGAAAGGAGTTTTGGAGGGTCAAATGAGCTCCAAATTGGGAAATTCCACTTGGGTTGGATAGCCAACATCTAGGGCTTTCCAACGAGCTATCATGAGCTCAATTTGGATGTCAGGAAGTACTTCAAAATCGGGCTGAAAGTTATGCGACCCACTTGGCTCAGGCATGCGACCCACTTAAATTTTTGGCTGAATTTTCAACTTCCAGCTCAGATTTTCGGCCAGTTTGGACCAGTTTTGCTTGTGGATGAAATTTTTGGGTTTTTATGATGTAAATTGATGGTTGGCATGTAACTTTGGCTTATTTTTACCTATTCTAGAAGATTCACTCTCAAAAAAGTGAAAATCATGTAAATGAATCAGTTTCCACTCTTTTAGAGGCAAGTTGTTAGCTGCCTAGATTTTAGCTCCTTGTTTAGAATTAGTTGGAACTGCTCCTAGAAGGAGGAATTCGACCCCTAGAGGCATGGGAAGGGGTTAGGATGCTCTATATGATGTAATTTCTCAATTATTTTCAGAGGTTGGAGAGGTTGGACTCTTGGGAGACTTTTGGCACCATTGTACATATTTTTTCATATTTTGGCTAAGGAAAGATCAGAGGTTTTGCGGCACTTGTTGGGATCCTTGTGGTGTTTTGTTCTTGATGGTGTTTTCTCTCTGTTTACTTTAAGTTTTTCATGTTTAATGTATGCCATTCCTTTCATATGCTTCTGAACTAAATTGAATGAGTAGATGAGGTTGAATCCATCGTTTACCGTGCTCTGCCTTTGAATTCATTTAGTTCTATATGTTTTCGACTGTTTGAAGAGGATCCAAGTTCTTCTTTTCCCTCTTCAGCTCCTCGTCGGTCTGATCTGTCCGTATATCCAATCAAAAGCATCAAGACAATCACCTACCTCGCCCCAACTCGAAATCTGCAAAGGTCTGACCTTATCCCCGGACCCAAAATTTGTTTTTCCCATTTCTCCAACGAAAACCCAAAAAATCAAAATCAAACATACCTATCTCTTTACTAGCCTAAAATCAGTTCCCATTGTAAGTCATCTCGCACCCTATTGTTCATTTTATCGAGATTGATGGAGAGAGCCCTCTCCTGTCCTCGTAGGGCTAGCTACGAGGCTGAGCGTGGTTTGATGTAGCCTTGAGTTTTACCTCATTTCAGCCTGAGGTAGATTTGAGCGCTAACATAGTGGTGACCATACTGGGGAGAAACTCAAAACGTTTGCTTGTTATAGACGGAGTCTGAAGTCACGCCAGGTAGCCTTCGAAACGTTGTTGCTATGCATCAGCGAAGTAGATAAACGCTGCTTCAGTCGATCTCCGGTTTAACTTGTAATCGTAGCATTTAACTTGTAAATTGCCCCAGTATATGTATCAAGATCAGATCTGATGGTTGATGGTGGACAACGATCAGACATAAGAAGGCTGAAATCATTCACCTGGTGACTCCAGTTCAAAGTCTGGAGGACTGACTCTTTCTCTGAGAAAATGGAAGGATCTTACACAAAGTTCAAGTATCTAAAGTGGAATGGTATTCAAGATCTAATCTTCTTTCTCGTAAATTACTTCTTTGCTGGTCTTGAAGCTATCCTGAAAGTTTTTCAAAGTTTGTTGTATGAGAAAGGTCATCAAAATCTTCACTCGACCCATTCAAAAAGTGTAAATGTTGAGTTTCCCTTTGATCCTGGTCTCCTTACTTTTCCCACATCTTATGATGACTTTCTTCAGAGTGATGAGCAAGAAAATCAAGCTGATTCCACAGCTCTTGTACATACCCCTACATCTTGTAAAATTCCAGATCGGTACAAACCTCTTGTTTTGCCTTCTGTTCTTCATGCTTTTCCTGCAAATTATGACCTATATCTACCAAGATTTGACGGTGAATGTAACAATGTCAACGCTGAGCAACATGTGCAGAATGTTGAGACTTTTCTAGATCTTTTTGAAGTTGATGATGAAGATGTTAGTATCAGACTTTTTTCTCTTTCTTTTCAAGGCCAAGTGAAGATTTGGTTCAAAGCCCTGCCTGATGCGAGCATCTCATATTTCCAGCAGTTCGTCACAGTTTTCCTCGACAGGTGGATGATCGGACAGAACTTTTTGTTGATTATAGAAGAGTATAATCAGCTGAAAAGAATGCCAGGGGAGACAGTACAACAATTTTATGCCAGATTTAACCAAGTATATTTTTCAATGCCAGCTGATATTAGACCTTCTCCTAGATCTGCTCTCTTGCACTACCCGGGTGCCTTTGATCCGGAAATGGAGTTTCAGCTGAGAGAAAAGAATATTGCAACACTTCACGAGATGCAGAACAAGGCAGTAAATGTAGAGGCTCATTTGCTGATCTTGAGGGAAAGGTTGAAGGAAGAAGAGATGAAAAACATAGATCCGGAGAAATCGACACCTTCAGAGGACAAGCTTGATCTTTTCGTAAATGCAGTAGAAGAGATGGTGCGGAAAATGACTGCAAAAAATGAAAATGACATTCAAGAACAAGTTGCTGATCCAAAACATTTTGTTTCTGATCCCAGTAGTCATAGTGATTGTTTTATAGATCATTGTGAAGGAGAGAGAGCTGTTGATATGATGTGTATGTTTGATGATGAATTGCCTCAGTTTGATCAGTATGATGATGATTATGTTCTCCAAAAAGAAGCTAATCTTGCAGATAAATCAGTAGCTAGTTTGTGCGAGGAGGAAGCTCACTTTCAGCAGCTCGAGTACAGTGATCAACCGATGCATATCAGCTATGGCAATGATGAGGAAAGTGCAGAAAATTTTGATGTAAGTGAAGGATCTTTTCCTTTTTGTTTTGATTCATTTCAGTTCATCAGAGATAATTTCCATGCAATCAGAAATCAACTGCCAAAAAGTCTTGATTTGCACCATCTTGAGAGCAATGAAAGCCTTGTTCAAAACTTCTCATATTCAGATTTTCAGCCCTCGAAAGCCATTGATTTTCAAGTTGCAGATGAGGACATGGAAGCTGGTACATGTGATCAAATGATACAAGGTGACTCCGTACCATTTTGTTTTGAATCATTTCAGTTTTTGAGAGATAAATTGCATAGTAAATCTTCAGATGACCAGCTTGTAGCATCAGATTTGCAGCCATCCAATGCAATTGAAGGTCAGATTACAGATGAAGGTGTGGAAGATGAAATACATGATTTGATGATGCAGGAAAATTCTATACCCTTTTGTTTCGAGGCATTTCAGTTTATAAGGCAAAATATTCGTAATATATCTCAAGGAAAAGAGGAATAGCCAGTAGGATGTCATACAGTTTCAAGGGATACAGTGCAGCAGTCTTCTCAAGTTTTTGATGATCCTATTGCTGATGTGTTGGATGATGTTTGTTATAAAAATTCTGCTCCATTAGCTAACCATGTGCCCGAAAAGAATGTTGATGATAATCTTATTCAAAGGTCACCTTCATTGTCTTGTTTAACAGATTGTTCATTGCATAGCACATGTCAAGATTTCCATTCATATGAAGAGATTGATGAAGGAGACTTTTGTTCTGTCTGGAATCAGCAACAGAGTTTGATTTTTCATGAATTTCAGGATCCTTTTGACAGCTTGCTGCAATCACCAAAGAAAAGCACCGCAGATGTGAGGAAAAGTTTAAGATCAAGGTATGGAGATTATCCGGACCAGAGCTATGTTTATGAAGATCCATTCACAGTATTCTTGATGTCTTCCAGTCAATTTATGCTTTGCAAGTTTATCAGCAGTCCACTTGGTTCAAAGTTTCCATGGGAGTTGCCTTTCGATTCTTTCCTTTTCCTGTGCATCAGTAAGCATGTGGGAAGAAATCAAACAGCAGCCAGCATGCTTACATGGTTGCATTGGTTGTTCCATTACACTTGATCGGGTGGTGAAAAGCACAATTAGAGTAGGTTGTATTGAATAAGCTCTACTTTGAGCATATTTCCAGTTTGTCGGTTGTGTTTAAGTATCGAGTTAGTTTTTAGTTGAGTGAGATTCAATTTGTGTCATCAAGTCATCAGTTTTCAGTCATGCATTTCAGTTTGAGTTTTTGATTCCATGGCCCAATGGATAAGGCACTGGTCTGCTCTCCCAAAGATCTGCCGTTCTTGGCACCTCCAAGGAGCTACCATCCCCATTGGAGCCAATGTTAGATTCAGCCTTTGCAGCCTTCCTTCAGTGATCAAACATGCTCTTACAAAGTGATTTTAAAGTGTCAAGGTCAAATTTTGTCATTTCAATGAGTCTTCAAGCAAAATTTGGTCACTAGGCATTAGGTCTAGGGTTTGTTTTCATGCTTTTCAAAGTTGTCCAAATGTCGGTCCATGTCACTATTCAATTGAGTGTACCATCATTCAGAGGGTTTTCATCATCATGTCAAGTTCCATTGGGTCATTTTACAGCTTGTTCATGCTTCAGTTGTGCCTTGGTAAGGTCCATTTCCCTCTCCTAGGGTTTTGGAGGTAATTTCTCTTGGATGGTCAAATCATTAGAAAAAATTGTATCTTGATGTTCACACACCTTCCCCTATCCTTAATATACCTTATTAAACACTTCCCATCACTGAGATCCCCCAAATTCCTCATTTTTCCACAAACCCTAGTTTCTTGCCACAACTTGGCAATTTTCTAGGCTAGGCCCGTGTTTTGCCCTTTTGGACCCCTTCCCCTCACTCAATCTCTGATATTCCACTTTCCCCTGCTTCCTAACATCCCTCCCTACTTCCAAAAATTTCCCCAAGAATTTAGAAGCCCCTTATCCCCTTCATTTCGCTTCATTTCGACAAAATCCCTTGTTTCACACATCGGGATAAGTTTCACTCAAAAGATGTTTCAGAGTAATCAAAGATGAAATTTGGAAAACTGAGAGAGGTTTTTGTCCAAAACATGCCAAGGAAGAAAAAAATCCTTCACTTTTTACACAGGTATAATGGTTTTGGAGAAATGTCAAAAATATCGTTGCCTCAGGAGAATTGAATGCACCTCTGAAGTGACCTTGGGAAAATCAATATTTCTCCTAGCATGGTTGGCTAAATGACTTGCATGATGATTCAAATGATAACTAGACACAAAGATATTTCCAATGAGCTATCATGAGCTAAATTTGGAGTTGAGGAAGACCTTCAAAAGTTGACTGCAACAGCGCTCTGCCTTGAGGCAGCCTCATTCTGCTCATTTTGACTAGTGTTGGGAGATTTGGCTTTTGACAGGGTAAATCAAATCCAAATTGCATAATTCCACTTGTGTTGGAAATTAGACTCCAAGAGCTTTCCAACGAGCTATCACACGCTCAATTTGGACACCGGGAAGGCCTCCAAAAGCTTCCTGAAAAATGCACTATGTGGCAAGAGGCATGCGACCCACTTGAAGTGGATGCGACCCACTTGAAGTGGTTGCGACCCACTTAAATCAGAACCCATAAAATTCATTTTTTGCGCCCAGATTCGATTCTAATCGACTCCAAAAGCTTCCAAACAGGTTTTAATCATTGTTCAATGGATTTTTAGCATGATTATGATATTATTGATGTTGGGCAATAAGCCATGCTTGGAGAGAATCCTACATTTACATGCACATTAATTCCTAAAGGGTTTTGAAAATATATGGACAGTTTGTGAAGGTTTGAAAACTTTTGTGAATGATAGAGATGCTCATGCCCTATCAGGTTGTATACACGATCCTCACACCCTCAGTTATCATCTTATCACTGCTATTATGCTCTCTCATATTGTTGCACAGTTTTATGTTGACTAGTACAAAGCCTCTTTCACCATACCACTGATGTCATCATCATTCAATTGCTACTGTCATGTCCATTTGTTTCATATGGTCATTGTCATGATATTCTTATTCCCCAATTGATAAAACACTATCCTATGTTCGCTTCCTCCTTTGACAGATTTTCGCCATTATCACCAAGTTGACCACACATTTGCATTTGGTACTCATTGTTAAACTTACTTGTGATCAAAACAGTGATAGTTATTATGCTATTAAAGCAGAGCCATCCTCATGATGATTTTGTTTTCCTTTGATACTGGGGTGCATGGGTGACATTTATTGGGTTTTGAACAAACAATAAGACTTTTCCTTCACTGCACCTATATGAGCATCCATATTGAAAATATCTTGTTCAAAGCCATGTCAGAGACGGATTCAGTTTATGAGCAAGGATATGAGCAGGACAGTGACTCAACCATTGAGGTTGATGTACTGAGATGGAGCATAGCAGTGCGCCAGTAGTGGTAACATATCAGAGAGGCCACAGAGCTTTGTTTGCAGCATCACGACGAGTACTATCTCCACATGGGGTGGAAGGGGTCTCGTTGACTTCATCAACAGCGCGAGTACTATCTCCACATGGCGTGGAAGGGGTCTCGCCTTCTTCATCAGCGTAGGTACATTCACAGGATAATGATAGAGACAAAGACATGCTTCGTCACATGAAAGGACATTATTGGGCTTGCATGCATGTCTGCAAAGCGAGAATGAAGATTCTGAAGAGGAGGTTGAGCGAAGCACTAAAACGGCGGAAAAGGCCTAATCCACTTCGGATTTTGGCCGAGGCTTCATTGACTGGGCAAGATACATGATGGAGGGTCTTCACTCCGAATTTGATCAAATTTGGAGAAATTTTTTACATTTTGAAATTTTTGGTCTCAAAAACAGGTTTTTCAGTTAAGTGGGTCTCACACTCATATGCTCACTTTTTTTTGGGACACTTGCTGAAGGAAATTTTTGCATTTTTGGATTTTTCATGGTAAGTTATGCATCCTCAGGCATTACCGAAGCATTTCATCAGATTCTGGATGGTCAAAAAGCTAAAAAACACCATAAAAACCACCTTGTTGCCACCTTTTGCACCAGCAGGAAGTACTTCTGGGAGAAAGAAGTTTTGGAGGGTCAAATGAGCTCCAAATTGGGAAATTCCACTTGGGTTGGATAGTCAACATCCAGGGCTTTCCAACGAGCTATCATGAGCTCAATTTGGATGCCGGGAAGTACTTCAAAATCGGGCTGAAAGTTATGCGACCCACTTGGCTCAGGCATGCGACCCACTTAAATTTTTGGCTGAATTTTCAACTTCCAGCTCAGATTTTCGGCCAGTTTGGACCAGTTTTGCTTGGGGATGAAATTTTTGAGTTATTATGATGTAAATTTATGTTTGGCATGTAACTTTGGTTCATTTTTACCTATTCTAGAAGATTCACTCTCAAAAAGGTGAAAATCATGTAAATGAATCAGTTTCCACTCTTTTAGAGGCAAGTTGTTAGCTGCCTAGATTTTAGTTCCTTGATTAGAAATTGGTTGAAACTGATCCCTGAAGAAGGAATTCGACCCCTAGAGGCATGGGAAGGGGTTAGGATGGTCTATATGATGTAATTTCTCAATTATTTTCAGAGGTTGGAGAGGTTGGACTCTTGGGAGACTTTTGGCACCATTGTACATATTTTTTCATATTTTGGCTAAGGAAAGATCAGAGGTTTTGCGGCACTTGTTGGGATCCTTGTGGTGTTTTGTTCTTGATGGTGTTTTCTCTCTATTTACTGTAATTTTTTCATGTTTAATGTATGCCATTCCTTTCATATGCTTCTGAACTAAATTGAATGAGTAGATGAGGTTGAATCCATTGTTTACCGTGCTCTGCCTTTGAATTCATTTAGTTCTATATGTTTTCGACTGTTTGGAGAGGATCCAAGTTCTTCTTTGCCCTCTTCAGCTCCTCGTCGGTCTAATCTGTCCGTATATCCAATCTAAAGCATCAAGACAATCACCTACCTCGCCCCAACTCAAAATCTGCAAAGGTCTGACCTTATCCCCGGACCCAAAATTTGTTTTTCCCATTTCTCCAGCGAAAACCCAAAAATAAAAAAATCAAACATACCTATCTCTTTTCTAGCCTAAAATCAGTTCCCTTTTAAATTCATCTCGCACCCTATTGTTCATTTTATCGAGATTGACGGAGAGAGCCCTCTCATGTCCTCGTAGGGCTAGCTACGAGGTTGAGCGTGGTTTGATGTAGCCTTGAGTTTTACCTCATTTCAGCCTGAGGTAGATTTGAGCGCTAACAAGTTCCTAAGGATGAGCTTCCGAAAGTGGATCAGCCACAAGAGGAAGTTCAGGAGGTGGAAGAAACCACCCATGCAGCGCCAACCATCAGAGGGCACATGCGCACTACAGAAGCTGAGCAACTGGGTCGAGATGCAGAGAAGGTTGTAGGACCACCTACAGCACAGCGCAGACAGAGGCAGTCACTGGATCGGTACACTGGATACATGGCTCTTGTGAGTCAATGTGTTGTGACGGAGCCATCCTCTTTTGAGGAAGATGTGGAGGAACCCGCATGGGTTGATGCCATGATCGAAGAATATGATTCGATCGTCAGGAACAGTGCATGGGATATTGTCCCAAGACCGGTTGGGAAATCAGTTGTAGGTTCGCGATGGATCTACAAAGTGAAGCAGGCGGCTGACGGGAGTGTGGAGAAGTACAAGGCGAGATTTGTCGCCCGTGGCTTCTCACAGATCGAGGGGATTGACTATGAGGAGACTTTTGCACCTGTCGCAAGGTGCTCTTCCATACGGACGATCCTTGCTCTCTCAGCGCAGATGGGGTGGCACATTCATCAGATGGATGTGAAGACTGCGTTCCTCAATGGAGTTATTGAGGGAGAGGTGTACATAGAGCAGCCTGAAGGTTTTGAGATCTTCAGCAGTGAGTCGCATGTGTGCCGACTCAAGAGAGCACTGTATGGGCTGAAGCAAGCACCTCGTGCTTGGTACACTCGGATAGACAGCTACTTCACCGGGCTTGGATTCTCGAAGAGTGAGGCGGATCCAAACCTGTACCAGATTGTGGTGGAGGGGAAGCTGTTGATCATCGTACTGTATGTAGATGATCTGATTTTGACTGGCGACGAGCAGTTGATACTTTCATGCGAGGAGGATCTTGCACGAGAGTTTGAGATGAAGGACCTGGGCATCCTTCATTATTTCCTGGGATTGGAGATTTGGCAGCGCAGTGGAGGACTGTTTGTTTCTCAGGGCAAGTATGCCCGGGAGATTCTGGAGAGGTTCAACATGCATGGCTGCAAGCCTATTGACACTCCTCTTCCTGGAGGTTGGAGGAAGGAGGATGCTACTTCAGCGGAGGTAGTGGATACCACTGTCTATCGACAGTTGGTGGGGTCGCTTATGTATCTGGTCAATACACGACCCGATATATGCTATGCTGTTAACCAGCTTTCGCAAGCTATGGTTAAGCCTACCAAGCTCTACTGGAAGGCAGGCAAGCATGTATTGCGTTATATTAGTGGCACATCGGGATATGGTCTGTGGTACAGACAAGAGGATGAGGTGAGGCTTTCTGGCTTCACGGATGCAGATTGGGCAGGGAGCCCAACGGACCGGAAGAGCACATCTGGAGGTATCTTCAGCATTGGATCGACAGCAGTTTCCTGGTACAGCAGGAAGCAGAGATCCGTGGCACTCAGTTCAGCAGAGGCCGAGTACATGGCAGCTAGCTTGGCTGCATGCGAGGCTATTTGGATGAGGAAGATCCTCGTTGGATTGTTCGGGTTGCATTTGGAGCCTACGGTGATTTACTGTGATAACCAGAGTTGCATTAAACTCTCGGCTAATCCAGTATTTCATGATATATCCAAACACATCGACATCAGGTACCATCATATCAGAGATTGTGTTCAGCGGAGAATCATGATGCTTTCATATGTTCCCACGGAGGATTAGGATGCTGACATCTTGACGAAGGCGCTCACCAGGAGCAAGTTCGAATTCCACAGAGGCAGGATAGGGGTTGCAGATAATCCATATCTTGTTGAGAGGGAGTGTTGAAAATGCAACAAGATGATGGATCTTAGTGAAATGAAGTCGCCTTCACTAAGTGGGCCCGCAGGCTATTTTTGGCGCAAAGTCTATTTTTAGACTATGTCTATTTTTAGACATATGGAGCATGGTCTGGGAGTTGCAATATGCTATTCTTGGAGTATTGGTCATGTTGGTAAAAATAGATGGACCTCTATTTTTAGACATTTAGGTCGAAGTCTATTTTTAGACTGCCTATCCTAAAAATAGGGAAGTCAAATATTATTTACCTTAATAATATTTGGACTCTAAACTTCAGTTTACTCTCTTGGAGCACTTCAGTTCGAGCTACAGAAGTGGCTCATGCATCTGACAGAGGAATTACGCTATTCCTAGGGGTTTGGTGAGTTCATGCATGGTTGACTTCAGTTAGGACTTCAGTGGCAGAAGTTTGGTGGAGTTGATGAGACAGTTGGTGGAGTTGTGTTCGGTTTAACTTAGTTGAACTAGTTGTGATTAGTTTAACTAGCTAATCAACTAGTAATGAGTGGAGTGAATTAAATATTATTTAATTCACTAATTATTAACTCACTATTCAACTCAAGAACACATCAGTTCACTACAGTGCATGGACAGTTCAGTGGAGACCAGTGAAAGAGGTAGATGAAAGGGTTGAGATAGCTATCAGTTGTGACATTAGTTGTGCATGAGATTTGCACCACACTTGGAGGAAATTGCCCATGATGATTGTGCTTTCAAGCCAAGGAGATTCGAACCTTGGATCTCTCATTAGACCAGCCTTGATTGCGCAATAGAGGCAGGCAATTAGTGGATGAGTTTTGAACCCTTGACTTGTTCAAAACCGAGCTAGTTTGTGTGTAACTTCATGAGATAGTAATGAGTACTTGTGAGGGGTATTGTACTGAGATTGTTACATGTTCTCTTCCATATTAATACACAAAATAGCTAGGGGTTTTCAGCTATAAGCTTTCCCCATACATACTGTGTAATGTGTGTGATGTTTTGATGATCTTTTGATCGCATACCGCTTGTTTATTTCCGCATGTGTGATGATCTGAGTAGAAGAGATTATGTGTTGCATATGAATTCGAATTAGTATGTGATTGGGATAATCTCGGTGGATAAATCTTCATTATTCAGAAAATTTCTACGGGTTTGATAAATTTCAGCCTTGCTTCATTAAATAAAAGTCTTGTCAACGATATTTTCTCGGATCTCTGCTTCATCATCCAGCACCTGCTGAATAGAAATTCGAAATGCACTCGTCCTCTGTGATGTAAAACCCCGGATTACGATGGTTATTCAGCACCAAGTACCTGCAAAAATCCACAAACTCATTAAAAGGAACCAGACTCTGTGATGGGTATGCAATGAGGGTGGCCGTGTGGCGAAGCGTCGTGAAAACAATGGTGGCGGTACACAGGATGGTAGTGAAAACGCAGAGGAACTGTGAAGAATGGGTTGATGGAGGTTTATAACACAAAACGCTAAAATATGGCGTGTGAATGAAATATATTTATATAAATGGCAGAAGGGGAAATAGATGACACGTAGGTGTACGAAAGGTCAATCGGAACAGATGACGTGGTGAGAGGCTTGGGCGGTCAACAAGACATGTGAATGATTCCGGGCCACGCGATCAAGAATGAAATCGACGGTTAAAATGAGCCGGAGGGCAATCAAAGGTGGGCCAGGGACGCGATGGACGTAGGTTAAAGTGTGAGCAGCTTCGAAAGATAGTCATCGTTGGAAGGAGGACGCAGGATCAGGCGGTTGCAAAGTATTCCGCTACTCGACTTTCGTCTGGAGGTTAACGCGCGGGGAGGGAAAGAGCTTGGTTAATCAGCGCGCATCTCTGGAGCACCACGGCCATTGGATGGAGGCTCTAAGATCTGACGATGGTCATTAATTCCGCTGCACGTCTTTGATCTGAATTTTAACGCGCGAAATGAGCGGTTTCAGTCACCGTACACGAGGACACTTGTCACCCGACGTATGGAATCACTGGGTCCGCAGGAAATACCGCTCATCCAGCAATGGCGTTGCGGAATTAACCGTCGGTTTTCGGGCACGGGGGCCACCACGTATGATTTGATTGCGGGCCATTGATTTTTATTGGATCGGACGGCTCTGACTTCACCCGAAATCTCTGACGATAAGCTCCTGCCTGTCCGGCACACGGTTTTGCGCCCGAGTCATGTGAGAATCAAAACAAGGGGGCTGGTATCTCAGGGGCTAGGCCCAATAAATTTTTAATTATGGGTTTTGAGCCTTTGTACAGTGTATTTTTGCGAGCGGGAAGGGTAACGGTAAACAGAATACGAGGTTTTATGGCCACGATATATGATTTAAAGGGTTCACGAGGAGCATTAGGCCAAAAATTTAAATGAGGGGGAAACATGGATAACATTGGCTCCAGCTAGGGACAACATGTTCATTCTTGGACACGTTGAGAACCTGCAGACCACTGATCATCTTGTATGTAGATTCCGCTCTTTAGCCCTTTTTCTTTTTCTTAGAAACTCATTAGCACACATCCCTTATTAAAATAAAAACTGAAACAAAGTCTATATAAAATATAATACAACAGTCATACTCTGCCCGAATCAAAATTGAAAATAGGGCTTTAGGAATTGGCCGTTCACGGGGGTATCTAACAAGTCACCCTGCAAATGTTCTAAAATAAATGTATTATTACCTTTTAGCTCCATAATATTAAATGGGCCAAACCAAAGTGGATCAAATTTAGCATGTTTGCCCTTTTCAGCCCTCCGGATATCCCATCTGAGAACCAGATCACCAATTTGAAATTTCCTGTCTTTTGTATGGCGATCAAAAACATTTTTCATTTTCTCTTGATATTCTGCTAACCTCTGATTCACCTGGTCTCGTGTTTCCTCCAATTCTACTAGTTGGTTAATTCTTTTGACCATGTCATCTGGTTCTTCCTGAATTTCCTGCATGAAACGTGCCACTGGCAATGCCAGCTGCACATGAAACACTGCTGCTCATCCGTATACTAATTCATAAGGAGATTTCCCTGTTTCTCTCTTGCTGGTTATCCTATTTGCCCATAGAGCAAACTTCAATTGGGAATCCCAATTCTTTTGATTCTCATTAATTATCTTCTTCAAGGCCCTCACCAGAGTTTTGTTGGAAGATTCTGCCAAGCCATTCCCCTGTGGATAGTAAGTTGTGGAGTGATTTAATGCAATATTATATTGCTAGCAGAAATTTGCAAATTTATTGGAATTGAAGGCCTGTGCATTATCAGTTACAATTCTAGCTGGACAGCCAAACCTGGATATGATGTTCTCTTCTATGAATTTGATGATTACAGCATCTGTAGCATTTCTCGCAGGTATGGTTTCCACCCACTTTGTAAAGTAATCTGTTGCAGTCAATATCCATTTATGTTGGCCACTTGAAGGGGGATGTATTTCTCCAATAAAATCTAATCCCCATTGTTGAAATGGTTCATCTATATGAACTTGAATTAGGGGCAAAGCAGGCAGCTTTTGTCTCTCAGCAAATTTTTGACACTTATCACACGCTCTAACCCAATTAAAAACATCTCCAAATAATTTAGGCCAATAAAAACCAGCTCTCAGTATTTTATGTGTTGTGGCCTTCCAACTGTAATGACCTCCACAAATTCCCTCATGAAACTCCACCATTATATTTTCTACTTCATCCTTTGTGAGGCACAATAATAGTATGCCTGAAGGATCACTCCAATATAACTGACCATTGGCAACTATATAATTTTGTGATTTCAGACTCAGAGCCCTGTATTTTGATTTATCACAACTTGGAGGACCGCTGAGTGTTAAAAGATATTCAACTATTTCTTTGTACCAAGGACTAGTGAGATATTTTAGGTGTATCTCTTGAGTGGCCCTCTCTAGTCCATGCTGCTCTTCTCCTTTCTCAGACTCTTCATTTTCTATCATGGACAAATTTATGCCTAAATCCTGGTGATTTGATTCAGATAATATTTTAGCTAGCCCATGTCCTTTAACTAGCTTAGTGGGCCTTATGTCTAAATCATATTCCTGTATTTTTGCAATCCATCTTCCTCTTTTCCCCTCACTATCTCCTTGAACGAGAATATCTTTGACAGCTACTGTAGGAACATATGCAGTAATGTGGGACTGCAAAATATATGTTCTAAAGGCTTTGAGGGACTTCACCAGGGCATATGCCTGCTTCTCTAGTATATTGCAATTCAATTCTTCATCATGTAATACCTGACTAAAAAAGGCTATTGGCTGCTCATATCCTTCTTTATTTTTCTGCAACAATACTCCGGCGACAGTATGAGGTGAAGCAAACGAAAAGATCATAAATGGCTTTGTATAATCAGGCCCGGCTAGCACAGGAGCTTCAGAAAATGCCTGTTTTATCCTTGTGAATGCATCTCTGGATTCTTGGGACCATTTCACCTCACTTTTATTTTTAAGCATATCAGTTATATGCCTAACTATTTCAGCATAGCTAGGAATAAACCTTCTCAGAAAATTAATTCGGCCTAGAAACACCTGTACTTCTTTCTTATTCCTGGGTAAAGGAATACCATTTATGACTTCAACTCTCTTAGGGTCTATTTTCACACCATCTTTAGTTACAATGTGCCCTAAGATTTTTCCCTCATCTAATGCAAATAAAGATTTTTGAGGATTGAGGGAAAGACCATACCTTCTGGATTTTTCAAAGGTTCTCTACAAGTGATGAATGTGTTCAGTATCATCCTTTGAAAATACTATGATATCATCCATATATACCACCAGAAACTTGTCCTGCTCTCCAACAAAAGCTGTGTCCATAGCCCTCTGAAAGGTGGCTCCTGCATTAATTAACCCAAAAGGCATCCTGGCATACATAAATGTTCCCCATGGTGTTGTAAATGCAGTTTTCTTCTGATCCTCTGGGAACACAGCTACCTGATTATAACCAGAAAACCCATCCATTATTGAAATTCTTGAGGCTCCTACTACTTTTTGCAGGATGTGGTCCATCTTAGGCAGTGGATAATTATCCTTTAAAGATGCTCTATTTAAGTTCCTGAAATCCACACACAATATTATTTCTCCATTCTTTTTTTCGAACAGGAACTAAGTTAGTGACCCATTCAAAGTACCTCAGTGGCACAATTATTTTGGCATGTAGCAGCTTCTTGATTTCTTTTTCAATTGAAGGGAGCAGCAGAGGGTTTATCTGTCTAAGCTTCTGCTTGTATGGTTTTGCATCTTCCCTTAGAGGAATTTTATGCTGCATTATATTAATATCAAAAGTTTTAAGGTCTTGATAAGACCATGCAAATACATCCTTATATAACCGAAATAATTTCAGATATTTCTCTTTATATTCTTCTGGGACCTTTTTGGATAATTTGACAATTTTGGGATCAGCATAAGTACCCAGATTTAAATCTTCCACTTGTTCTTCTTCTATTGTTTTACTGTGCTGCAATGGAACATCGTTTTTATCAAACAATCTTTCTAGAGGCACCAGCCCTCTAGGTATGATATTTCCTTTTAGCTGCAGCACTTTATTGCCTGCTATTTTTTCTTCCCATTTGTTTTCTACAACATTTTCAGCTTCCTCTTCTTCATTATCATCAATCTCCATATTGGAGAATTCTCCCACTGTCTCCAAGAATCTCTTCATTTTTTCATCATCTTCAAATACCTGCCAATGTTTAACATTATCTGGGATTGATGGTCTGTATCGTACTTCAATTTCATACCTCAAAAGAGGATTCTGTGGAGGACGAAATGTGCTAGCAGCCACAGCAAGAGAATCTGCCATTCTATTGTGCTCCCGGGACATGAATTGTATATTAAATGCTGAGAAGAAATTCTCCACCATGTCCCAAACTTCATTTCTATATGCCCTCAGGCGAGGATGTTTGGTTTGGCATTGATTTCTGACCTGTCTAACAACTAATTCAGAATCTCCCATGACTTTGAAACTTTGTATGCCCATATTCTTGGCTGTCTATAATCCCAACAAAAGTGCTTCATATTCAGCTACATTATTGGTAGCCTCATATTCCAGTTTAAAGGACAGTGGGACCCATTTTCCTGTAGGAGAGATTAATAACACCCCAGCTCCATTGCCTTCTCTTGAATTTGCCCCATCAAAATGTAAAGTCCAGATTCCAGCTTCATAATTTTCTGAAGGCTACTCATCCTTAATTTTGAAGGAGGATTCATGCACATAATTTTGATCTTCTTCTAGCATAAAGCATGAAAAATCTCCTTCTTTACTATAGACTGGTGAATTTTCAGAGTTATCAGCCTTAGTAACTACCTTGACAAATTTAGTCTCTCTATATAATCTCCTCTCCTGGCCTCCAAAGACTGGGATGGTAGCATATGTTAAATCCAGCTTAATTGACCCACCAATTTTTGTACCCCAGGACCTTGACAACAACATGCCAAAGCGGGCTGGGATATCAGCCACCACAATGTCCATGACCACACTCTTTGCTGGAATTTGGGCCAAATTGACCACTAAATCTTTAATCATCCCCAAGAATTTGACTCTTTTGGAATCAAATGAATAAAGGTCTTTATATGGGCGTGTGATTTGTAGTCCTAGTTGTTCCATGACAGATAGAGGCATAAGATTATGGGAAGCCCCAGAATCTAACATGCAATTGTGTAACAGTAGGTCATGAATAACTAGAGACACATAAAAAGGAGGAGTAGAAGGATCTACTTCCTCAACATGTGGGCCAAAGACTACCATGGGTCTTTCTTCTTGAAGGTTTAAACTATCAGGCACAATTGGTATTTCAGGAGGGAGCATAAAAGAAGTAACTTGAGACTGATATGCAGGTTATTTTAGCAGCTCGGTCAAGGGAACTGGAATTTTAATTTTCTCAAGTTCTTTTTGCAAACTAAAAGCAGGAGGGGGATTTTCTATCACAACTTCTTTTGACTCTTTATTTTCAGCTAAAAATTTAACTTCTTTTGACAAAGATTCATCATTAGGAGGACTGACTACTTTTGAAGAAGAAGGAATCTGGTCATTAGGCTGCAGGGGAGTATTTAGAGGATTCTTACCTTTTTCTGTGTTTCTCTTTGTTGCTGATTCCTTCTGAGCAGGTACCTCCTTCTGAGGTGGCTCCTCTTCTTGATCTTGAGTTCGGGTCCTCTTCCTTGAAGATCTGAGATCATATTTTACATTGAATTGTGCTTGCATGAAATCAGCAAATTGTTTACAATAATGATCAATCTCTGCTTCTTCTTCTTCTTGCAATGGGCATTCTATATCATCATTGTTTGAAAAATCAAAATTTGAGTCTTCTAATTCATAAGCAGCATCTTCAGTGAAGTCATCTGTTGGACCTTCCAGGTACAATGGGTGTGGTACCTGATCTGGTTGCTCTTTTGCTTCTCTTGGAAATATCTGCAGTGGTGGTCTCTTGTACTGAGGATTGTATCCTCTGTTTGGAGCATTATAAAAATTCTTGGGAGCTGAACTATTGGCCTCCAATTCGAGCTTACCCAACTTATTAGACAGATTTTTGATCATTTTGCTCATTTCTTCAATTCTGTCTACGTCTTTGTCTTGATTGGAGGTAGAAACTTCTTCCTTGCCTCTTCTCCTGGTGTCCTGTTCCACTTTTCCTTTTGATCTCCCAGTGGAGGCGAAGTTTGCTTCTAATTCCAGGGCATCTGACTAAGCATCATCTAGGGTGGTAGGCTTTCTCTCCCTGAGGGAGAAACCGAAATCTGAGTCAAAAGCTGCAATGAAAACAAATTTTGCAGCATTCTAATGAGGCTTCATATCTGCAGGGAGATTTAGTTATAATTTATTAAATCTCTTAATAAACTCAGACACCCCTTCATTGTGTTTCCTCTTCATATTATTAAACTCAGTAAGACACATCCCATGATCTTTCTTTTCTCCCCATTTCCTGAGAAAAGTATTCTCCATGTCATCCCAGGTGGTCACTGAACGGTTTCCCAAAGTCTTGAACCATTTTCTGGCTTCACCATCCAAAGATTGCATAAACAATCTTAAGACCACATCTAAATGTTCAACATTAAGGTTCTCTGCAAAGGAGCAGAAAGTCTCAAGATGTTTCTGGGCATCAATTTCATTTTCTCCATTAAATCTAGGCAGAATCTTCAAATAATCCTGTGGCATATCATTTAGCACTTGGGGTAAGGCCAAGGGAGCATATTTTTTCAATAGGAAAGCAGGAAAATTAGCCATTGGAGGAGGTGGGGGTTGTGCAACGGTCTGATGTACAAATGGAGGAAGAGGAGGGGGAAGTGGAGTATGTATAACAATGGGAATGAATTGAACAGAAGCCTGAGGTGTAGATGGGAATAGTTCACGGTTAACAACAGCTACTTCTGTGACTTCTTTAACTTCTTCAGCCTCAGGGGTAGGATGAAAGTTCACTTTAGCTCTAGCACTTCCCCTTGGTGGGCTATCAAAGTAATATTCAGGATTTTCTTCAATGAAATCAGGGTTTTCTACTTGGACTTCTTGAGAAGAGGAGGATGGGAAGTCTTCTACAAAATGTTCAGGGCTTACAGCAAGAACTGACTGTCTTTCTCTCCAACTTCTCCTATGTACAATATTTTTTGGGTCAGGCACAAAATTCGTCTTCAGCTTAGCAGTATCTGACCTCAAATGTGGCTTACGAGGAGCCAGGACTACCGATAGATTTATCAAATAAAAAGTAGTGGAGTCTCCAAGGTGAGAGATACGAAACTCTTCAACTCTATGTGCTCACCTGATTGGAGAGTGAATATGATTTTTCGAGGCCCAGGGAAACTGATATTCTTGAATTCGCTCCCCGGCAACGGCGCCAGAAAGATGTTGTAGACAATTTTGTCACTCCTAGAGACAACCTAGAGTTGCCATAGACCAATGCCTAGGACATCTTATCATAGCAAGGGAGCATCAAATATAGCTTGGGTGTCAATCCAAATTCTCTCCTGCTATCTCTTGTTAAACAAGGAAAATGATCCAAATGGGACCAGAAATTACAGAAATTTCCACTAAGAAAGTAAGATTGCAGAGACGAGATGCAAAGCCCTAATATAAAGGCATCAGACAGTTAAGAGACAATTTACTGTAAAGAGGGCCGATTCAACTAATATATCACAGAAATCAGATATCAGAAAGCTGTGCAGGGAAAGAAACATAAGAAGATATTAGCTAACCTTGGACTGATACCCAGATACACAACAGAACCATGCATGGGCTTAATGTTCTAAGAATCCATACATGACAATGGCGTTTTAAAAGCACCCTCCCAAAGCAACCAATATAGTAGAAAGTATGGATGAAAGGAATAATGAAACAGTATGCTATGCTTGAGCCATATTTAAGGCACTTGACTGATCTAAGTATGGGCATCAACTAGGATGAATCCTTACCAGATCAGTGAGCCACCCGCATTCCAGTAACATAACACAAGAAGAAAGATGAAATGGAATTATGTATTAAACACATAAAAAAAAGTTTACATACTGTGAGATATCAAAGACCAGAATCCTCATTACAGATGGAACTCCTCCTCACTGAGACCCTACGGGCTCTGAGCCTTCACACAGAAGCTTTACAAAATATATACAAAATTCCTTTCTCAGCACAATTTTCTGATACAAGTCTGGAACCCTTACAATGTCTTTCTTCTTCGGTTTTATAGAAGAGGTAGAAAAATCTAGAGAATGGGGGTTAGGTGAAAACATTATATTGCTTAATTTGAACAAAATGGTGGAAAGATGCCTGCCCATACTGCTTGACGGCGCTGTAGTGTTGAACGTACTCTGTGGTTGCTCCATAAAATAAATGCAGTAGGAGTAGATTTTTCTAGAGACAAAACATGAGGAATAAAATATGAAACATTCTGTACTTTTCTGAGAGAAAAATCTATTGAAGAGCACCCTGGAGGATTTGATTTCTTTGCACTTGTACTCGAGCCTTCTGGATGTTAAATCGACTTTTGAAATCTCTGGTTCTAACCATTGAATTCCTTGCTCTCTAATTGATATTCTTTGTTATGAAATTAATGTCTTCAGCTACCAGGGTCTATCTTTTGAATTTCTCTGAGGGGTTTGATAAATTTCAGCCTTGCTTCATTAAATAAAAGTCTTGTCAACGATATTTTCTCGGATCTCTGCTTCATCATACAGCACCTACTGAATAGAACTTCCAAATGCACTCGTCCTCTGTGATGTAAAACCTCGGATTACGATGGTTCTTCAGCACCAAGTACCTGCAAAAATCCACAAAATCATTAAAAGGAACCAGACTCTGTGATGGGTATGCAATGAGGGTGGTCGTGTGACGAAGCGTCGTGACAACAATGGTGGCGGTACACAGGATGGTAGTGAAAACGCAGAGGAACTGTGAATAAT
Organism: Pinus albicaulis; assembly: GCA_034641835.2. Lineage (NCBI taxonomy): Eukaryota > Viridiplantae > Streptophyta > Pinopsida > Pinales > Pinaceae > Pinus > Pinus albicaulis. Next base: position 951,565,067 of record CM076582.1, read on the forward strand.
GGGTTGACGGAGGTTTATAACACAAAACGCTAAAATATGGTGTGTGAATGAAATATATTTATATAAATGGCGGAAGGGGAAATAGATGACACGTAGGTGTACGAAAGGTCAATCGGAACAGATGACGTGGTGAGAGGCTCGGGCGGTCAACAAGACATGTGAATGATTTCAGGCCACGCGATCAGGAATGAAATCGACGGTTAAAATGAGCCGGAGGGCAATCAAAGGTGGGCCAGGGACGCAATGGACGTAGGTTAAAGCGTGAGCAGCTTCGGAAGATAGTCATCGTTGGATGGAGGACACAGGATCGGGTGGTTGCAAAGTATTCCGCTACTCGACTTTCGTCCGGAGGTTAATGCGCGGGGAGGGCGAGATCTTGGTTAATCAGCGCGCATCTCTGGAGCACCACGGCCGTTGGATGGAGGCTCTAAGATCTGACGGTGGTCATTAATTCTGCTGCACGTCTTTGATCTGACTTTTAACGTGAAAAATGAGCGGTTTCAGTCACCGTACATGAGGACACTTGTCACCCGACGTATGGAATCGCTGGGTCCGCAAGAAATACCGCTCGCCCAGCAATGGCAGTGCAGAATTAACCGCCGATTTTCGGGCGCGGGGGCCACCACGTATGATTTGATTGTGGGCCGTTGATTTTTATTGGATCGGACGACTCTGACTTCACCCGAAATCTCTGACGATAAGCTCCTGCCTGTCCGGCACACGGTTTTGCGCCCGGGTCATGTGAGAATCAAAACAAGGGGGCTGGTATCTCAGGGGCTAGGCCCGATAAATTTTTAATTATGGGTTTTGAGCCTTTGTACAGTGTATTTTTGCGAGCGGGAAGGGTAACGGTAAACAGAATACGAGGGTTTATGGCCACGATAGCTGATTTAAAGGGTTCATGAGGAGCATTAGGCCAAAAATTTAAATGAGGGGGAAACATGGATAACATTAGTTATGGAGTTTAGGAGGAAATGAGGGATGTTTAATCTCTATTCTAGAGGGAGCTCTCCTTGAAACCTAAGTTTATTCAACAATATGAAATGATACCCATAGACCACACTAAGTCTACCTTCACAGGAAATCAATTTCATGATATGGAAGGCTACTTCATTCCATGGGTATGGAAGGATTTCTCTCCTCACTCCATTTTTGTCTTCAATGTATTATTCTCCTGGAAGAAATAAGGTTTTCTTGGCTGCAATGCTAGGCATTATTTCCTTAACGCGTTTGAATCCTAAGAGAAAAGTTGTAACTCTGCTTATGAGTTCAAGTGATAGTGTGATGTCTATGCCTCTAATCACAATGGTGTCTCTCTCCTCTAAGTGTGATTGCAGAGCCACTGCAAATTCTTGAGCTATCTTTTCATCAAAACCTTTCAAAAGCTCAAATAACCCTATCCATTGGTGAATTATGAATATTTCCATGACTTGAGGGTGCTGCCTAATTCTCATAATGTCAATGGGATCCCTTCTGTTGAATCCCCCTCCCATCCTAATGGTTGTGATATGAAGCTGGTGAGGTGTTTGAGAGTTATGTCTTGGAGATGGAGGTCTTTAAACAATTGGATTTTTTTTTTACCCTTTAATTTCCAAATTTAAGTTGCTGTGTGAAAATTTCATGGAGAAATCTCAATAATGGAGGATGGCAACCACTTACCTTTGTCCTATGGTGTATTTTCTTGAAATTTGGTGGCTTTGGGAAGAAATTTCACCCACAGGTGACTTTGTGTTTCTCTCTGTACCCTTGTTGATCTACCTCTGAAGTTGCTTGTAGAAAATCTTTGTTTCCTGTAGCACGACGGTGCATGCAAGATCTGATCTCGATGCTTCTCTCCTGATGGCTCCCACTTCTCTCCTCCTCTTGATGATCTTTGAAATTCTCTGTGAAATGGTGAAAATGAGACATAAATCACCTTTATGGCATTTTTAACTAGATTTGGAGCATTGTGCTTACTCATACTTAACACGAGTTTTTCTCTTTGAGACCATTGGTCCCGCTCCAGTTAATGAGTTATGAGCCTCGTAATCACTTTTTTCGTATCCATTCACTCCCTCTTGACTTGATTTGACTTGCCTAGGTGTCAGGTAATTTCACTTTTCCTCCAGTTTAACTTTACGAAGGTGACCAAGTTAACTGACCACCTTTTTTCCTTTTAAATTTCTAAAACTTGGCATTTAAACCATTTTGGTCATTATGAATGCATAGCAAGAGGTGAAGGGACATACTTGAGCCTACCTAGTGCTGGTTTGGTGCTGAATGAGTTGGTGCAAGGAGTTGGAGCTGGAGGTTTCATCCATGATCTATTCTTTGCTATATTTTCACTTTTTTGTTTATTTTCTGAGTGAGCAACTTTTTTTGGGTGAGCTGCTTGTTTTTTCTGAGTGAGCTGCTTAATTTTATTTACTTATTTATTTTATTTTATTTTATTTTTATCTTTTATTTTATTTTATTTTATTATTTATTATTGTTTTAAATTTTAATTTTTTTTTTTTTTAAGTTTTTTAAAATTTTTTATTTATTTGTTTATTTTTATTTATTTATTTTATTTTTTTATTTTCGTACAGGTGATGCATGGAGGTCCTCAGGTGCCATGGTAGGTGTGCTTTCCCTCCTGGAGTCTGCTGGTATTTTTTTTGAGTCATCCTCATCAACTTTTCTTCATCTTTTGGCCTTGTTGTGCCACACACAAATTTGCTACAGGTAACTTTCTAATTCCTGTAGCAGTATTTTTCTTGCTTCTTCTTGGTTCAGTTTGCTCATAAATGGAGGGAAATGGTTTATGGAGGCTAGGAAGGGAGTCATGGAATGAATAGAGTGGAGGATATGTGAGTAAATAGTCCTCATGCCAAGTTTCAGATGAACTAACTACTAATGGTGCAACATAGGGTTTAGAGAGAGAATCCTTGTGTATGGAGTGAAATAAGGGGTTTGGAATTGTAGGTATGGGTAAAAAATGAATTATCATGATTTCCTTGAAGTTAAAAAATCCCTAAGAGATATTATTCCTTCATGAATGATTTTCCTGTAGCATTTACAAGAGTTTCCTGTAGCGCTACAGGAATCCTGTAACTATTGGATTTTCCTGTAGCAATTACAGTTATGAGAAAAAATGAAGTTTTTGCCTATCTGAGGGGTGAAATGGATGAATGGGGGTTTGCTGGAGTGGCTAATGGAGTGTGCAAGTAGAAAATAAGGAGAAATGAATATAAACTGCTCCTATGGATCTCAAAAACCAGCTTTGATCAATAACCCACAAAACAGGAAAACAAATAAGTGCATAAGTATTTTTCTTTATTTCCTCTTTTCTCTCTTTTTTTGAAGGTAAATGGGTTGCCTCCATAGAGGTTTTCAACCCACAGGCCTGCCTTGGGCACCTCAGAGAGGTTTTCACCGAAGGATATTTTATTTTCTGTTTTTTTCTTTTTCTCTCTCTTTTTTTTGCTCCAAGATTGCCTCATGCAGGTTTTCAACCCTGGAGTTGGCCTAGGGTGCCTCAGAGAGGTTTTCACCCATGCCTCTTTATTTTTATTTTATTTTTCTAGGAGGGGGAAACGTTGGAAAATATAGAGTTTCCCATGTCATACACCTTCCTGTTTTTGGAATTTATAAATTCAGCCCTAGATAGGGGCTTTTTGTAAACCTTAAGCCTGTAACCATTGACAAGTAGGTGAAATCCTTCCTCATATATGGTTTTGATCTGAACTTCACCATTATCATAACATTTGTCCACTTTTTAGGGTCCCAACCATCTTGTCATTAGTTTGGTTTTGAAATTCTTAAACCTTGAGTCATACAACAACGCCAAATCTCCTTCTTGAAAGGTCTTTTCCTTAATGTGCTTGTCATGCAAGACCTTCCTTTGCAGTTGAATCACTTATGTGTGAAGGAGTGCTTGCATCCTGAACTCATCCAATCCATTTAATTGTAACAACCTCTCTTGTTGGGCATTTGATATATCTAGGTCTAACTCAACTTCCATTCTTAAGGTGTTGTACTCAAATTCAATTAAAAGGAAAGATTTCTTGCCATAGACCAAGTCATAAGGAGTGAACTGTGTTATTGTTTTCCAAGTAGTGTTGTAGGCCCTAGTAGCTTCTACCAATCTGTCCACCCAATATTTTATGTGGCTGCTAATAACCTTGGTGAGGATATTCTCCAAGGCTCTATTGGTCACTTCCACTTGGCCATTTTATTAAGGGTGGTAAGCAGTGGAAGTCTTATGCTTTATCTTGTGTCTCCTTAGAATATTCTCATTGAGATGAGATGTGAATTGTGCCCCCTTATCAATGACTACCTCTCTAGCATATCCAAATTTGTAAAACACATTCTCTCTCAGAAATTCTGCCACTTTCTCCTTGGTTTCTACCTTTACAACTTTTGTTTCAACCCACTTTGTCAGGTAGTCAGTGAAAACTATGATATACATTTTCTGGCTAGAAGGTGGATCAATAGGTCCACTGAAGTCCATTCCCCACTTAGAAAATGGCTCAAGAGACACTTGAGGGTGAAAAGGCATCTCATCATCTGTGTAGGTTTCCCCATCCTTTGGCACTAGTCACACCTGCTAGTGTATCTTCTGGCATCCTGGTGAAGGGTAGGCCAATAATAACCTGCCTGCAAAGCTTTGAAGGAAATACTTTTTGCAACAAAGTAGTGGCCTCCACAAGGGATATCATGACATGCAAAGAGGATATCAAAAAATTCTTCCTCCCTCACACATCTTCTAAGAATTTGGTTAGGGCCTAGCTTGAAGGGATTTCCCCCAACCCATGTGAAAGGTGCACTTTTTCTGATGATATTGCTTTTCTCCTTGAATGAGAGGTTACGAGGGAAATTTCTAGCAACCAAGTAGTTAGATCAGAAAACCATGCTGAGAGTGCCGAGATAATGAATATATGTTTATCTGGCAGCTGGTCATCCACCATTCCTTCTTCATTTGTTGATAGAGATAACCTGGATAAAAAAATCTACAACAACATTCTCCTTTCCAGGTTTATCAACAATGGTTAGGTTAAATTGTTGTAATAATAAAAACCATCTAATTATTATAGCATTAACATCTGGTTTGTTCATTAAATATTTGATGGCTTCATGGTCAATGTGTACAAAGGTCTGATAACTAGTGACAAAATGTCTAAATTTTTTTAAAGCATGGACAATGGCTAGCATCTCCTTCTCTGTAATAGTGTAATTGAGTGCAGCCTTGGACAAGTTCTTACTGATGGAATAGATTACATAAGGTAATTTTTCTTATAACTACCCCAATGTTGGCCCCACAACTTTGTCTGATGCATCAGTGTGGATGTACAAAGGCAGAGTCCGATTTTGACCTCAGAGAATGGGGGCAGTAGTAAAATTCCCCTTAATGAGCTCAAAAGCTTATTTACAAAGACTGGACCAAGTAAACTCATAATATTTGGCCAACAAACCAAATAGTGGCGAAGCCATTTTACTAAAATATTTGATGAATCTTTTATAATAGCGAGATAACCCATAGAAACTCCTAACATATCTCTTCTTTTGAGGAGAAGGTACCCTTTTGATGATGGTGATTTTTTTCGGGACCACCTGTATTCCTGCTTGGGAGATTGAGTTCCCAAATACAACTCTTTATCTTTTTAGGAATTCCCACTGTTATGGGCTCAGGGAGAGATGCATCTCAATGCATCTTCTCAAAAATTTTCCCAAATTGGAGAGAGATTCCTGGAAGTCATCCCCATAGGGTGTGAAATCATCCATGTATATTTCAAATCAATCATGGAATATCTTAGAAAAAATGCTCAAAACAATTATTTGGAAGGTATCTGGGGCATTGCATAACCCAAAGGGTAGGACTCGGTAAGCGAAGGTACCCCAAGGGCATGTGAAAGTAGTCTTGTCCTGGTCCTTAGTGTTGATTTGGATTTGATTATACCCACTGAACCCATATTAGAAGGAAAAATATAACTTATTTCTTGCAAGGCCATCCAGGACCTGGTCTATAAAGGGCAAAGGGAAATGGTCCTTCTTGGTGGCTTTGTTGAGTTCCCGATAATCAACACATATTCACCATTTTCCATTCTTCGTTGGGACTAGGAAAAGAGGAGATACCCAATCAATGTCTGATATAGGATAAATGAAACCTTCATCCAACAATTTCTGCACTTCTTCCTTGACTATGTATTTTAGAGCTAGGTTCATCTGCCTTCGGGGTTGGAGCACAGGCTTGCATCCTTCCTTAATGTAAATATGATTTTTGCATACTGACGGATGCACCCTTTTCATTTCCTTGTAATATCAAGAAAATGCATCTAGGTTTTATTTCAAAAGCTGGCATAGTTTCTTTTCTTCTTTATCTAAGAGGTTTGAGTTAATATTCAGAGATTTGGATGGTCCAAACTCCACATACTTGGTGGTTTCATAGGTTGAATCAACTATGTGCAGTTCCATCGAAGGGCGACTTCGAGATTCTTTGACTAGTTTTTCAAGTAGGCTATTAGTGGGGGTTTGGTTTTGAATGACATGATCGATGAGTGTTGGGTATGTGTTATATGATTTATATATAGGGTTAAAACCTACATTTGGTATCAGAGCTGTTTTGGCTTCAAGGTGATGCCTTTGCTGCTAAGGGGTTTTTTTCTCGGGCCTGTGGTAGACCCTGTTCAGTGGGAGATCTGCAAATCGATTCTTGTGGTGAAAGAAGATGGCGAGCAGTGGAAAGATAGAGATTGAGAAATTTAATGGTCAGAGTTTTGAGTTATGGAAGCTCAAGATGGAGGATCTGCTGGTGGATGAAGATCAATGGATCACGATAGATCTGGGTACTAAACCAACAACAATGTCAGATGAATACTCGAAGAATTTGGATCGGAAGCCAAAAAGCACAATACAGGTTTTGTGTCTCAGATTCAGTATTGTTGAATGTATCCAGGGAAGCTACAGTGAAGACTTTGTGGGACAAGTAAGGGAATTTTTACCAATCTAAGGCTCTGGTGAATAAATTGTTCCTGCAGAAAAAGATGTATAACCCGAGGATGAAGGATGGAGAATCGGTGAAAGAGCATATGAACGCCTTCAGTACTGTGGTAATTCAGGTGTTATTTGTTGATATTAAAATCTTAGATGAATATAAGTGCATCAGTTGATTTTGTTCTCTACCAGATTCATGGGACAGTCTGGTTATCGCAGTATGTAGCAATTCAACTACCTTGAATTTTGATGACATTGTCTCAGCCTTGTTGTCGGAGAAAAGGAGACGTAGAAATATGGAGTGCCAAAATGGAGATGCCTTATCTGTATGAGGAAGGTCCCAGAATAGAAACAAGAATAAGGTTTCAAGTGGTATATCTAAATCTAGAGGGAGATCTAAATCTCTAGGAAAGTTTGTAAAGGTGTTCTAGAAATGCGGAAATGAAGGGCACTACAAAAAGGACTGTAGATCTAAAGTTACTGAGAAAGGAAAGGGATCTGATGATGCTCCTTTTGTAGAGGAAAAAACCACCTCGGATGAAGGTGGGGATGCGTATTTGGCTTCTTCTTCAAATACACATCTAGATCATGAGGCATGGTTGATTGAATTAGGTGCATCCTTTCACTTCACTCCCCATAGGGAGTGGTTCTACAAGTATGAGAAGTATGATGGTGGTGATGTATTATTAGGGATGATAGGAAGGCCAAAATCGTCAGACGTGGAAAATTCAAGCTGAAGCTGCAAGGTGGAAGGATTAGAACACTTCCTGGTGTTTTGCATATTCCTGCATTGGATAGAAATATGATTTCTATAAGAAATATGGATGATGCAGGTGTAAAAATAGTGTTCAAGAAAGATACCTACAAGATGGTTTGGGGAGCACTGGTATTTGAGGAGTTCGGATTGGAACTCTGTACAAGCTTCAGGGTAGCACTGTTATTGATGGGTGCAACAATTTTGTGGTTCTTGAAAGTGGAGCAGAAATCCTAGTGGTCTCTGGAGAAAAGACCATGCTATGGAATCAAAGGCTTGGACATATTGGAGAGAAGGGCCTTCGGATACTGCATGGAAATGGTATGGTAGAAGGTATGTCTAATTTCTCTCTGGATTTAAATTTTTGTGAAAATTGTGTATATGGGAAGAAGAAGCAGGTGATTTTTCCTTCTGGTGTTAAGAGGGTGAACAAGATATTAGAGCTTGTGCACAATGATGTGTTTGGACCTGCGTCGGTTCCATCACTGGGAAAATCTATGTACTATATCTCATTCATAGATGAATTCTCAAGGAATACATGGATATATTTCTTGAGGAAGAAATATGAATTCTTTGACAGATTTAAAGAATTTAAAGCTCTGGTGAAAAACCAGAGAGAGAAGAAGATAACGGTGATGAGGATAGATAATGGTGGAGAGTTTTGCAAGAAGGAATTTGAAGAATTCTGTAAGAAATGTGGTATAGCACAACAGAAGACTAATCCATACACACCTCAGAAAAACGGATTTTTATAAACAATGAACATAACACTGATGGAAAAGGCGAGAAGCATGCTCAGTGGTACCGGGTTAGGACAAGAATTCTTGGCAAAAGTAGTGGAGACTGCATGTTACCTGGTTAACAGATCACTTTCATTAGTGTTGGAGGATAAGAATCCACATGAGGTATGGACTGGTAAGAAACCCTCTCTTTCACATCTGAGGGTATTTGGATGTGATGCATATGTACATGTTCCAAAGGAGAAAAGGATCAAGTTGGATAATAAATCTGAAAGGTGCATCTTTATTGGGTATAAGGATGGTTTAAAAGGTTACAAGCTTTGGAACTCGGAAAAAATTAAGGTTGTGTATATCCGAGATGTGGTGTTTAGAGAGGTGAAAGATTTTGTTAAACATGAAGTCCTACCAAAGGAACTTGAGAGAATCAGACTCTACACAGAAGAATATCTAGAAGAGGAAGATCCACAAACTCCAACTATGAGAAGATCAGTTCAGGAAAGAAGGAAACCAGAAAGGTATAGTCCATCTGCTTTCTGTTCAAATTTTTCTTTAACTATAACTGATGATGATCTTAGAACTGTCAGGGAGGCAGTAGATTTAGAGGATGGAAAACTCTTGAAGGAGTCCATGGTTGATGAAATTTCACCCTTGCACAAAAATGAGGCATGGGATCCGGTGGAGTTGATGGCTGGAAGGAAGCCCATCAAGAGAAAATGGGTGTTTAAGAAGAATATGAATGGAGAAGGAAAGGTGGAGAAATACAAAGCTCTATTGGTAGAAAAAGGTTATTCCCAGGTGCCGGGAATTGATTTTGGTGATATTTTTTCTCCTATTGCTAGGGTTACTTCTATTAGATTACTTTTATCTATTGCTGCTGCCTTTGATTTTGAGGTAGAAAAGATGGATGTGAAGACAAAATTTCTTCACGGGGATCTGGAAGAGGAGATCTACATGAAGAAACCTGAAGGCTTTATGGTGAAGGGTAAGAAAGAACTGGTATGTAGGTTAAAAAAGTCTTTGTATGGGTTAAAAAAATCACCAAGGATGTGGTATCAGAAATTTGATACCTATATATGGGGACTTGGCTTCACCAGAAGAAAAGAGGATCACTGTGTATATTTTAAATTAATTAGTGACTGTGTTATTTATTTGGTCTGGTATGTGGATGATATATTGTTGATTGGAAATGACAAAGAAATTATGCAGGATTTGAAGACCCAATTTTTCTCCAAATTCAACATGAAGGATCTTGGTGCTACAAACTATATTTTGGGCATGGAAATTAAGAGATATTGGGGAAAGTGGAAGCTCTGGTTAAATAAGAGGAAGTATGTCGAGATAATATTGCAGAGGTTCAATATGCAGGATAGTAAACCGGTGAAGGTTCCTATTCCCGTAGGTGTAAAGCTATCTGCTGAACAATGTCCCAAGACACAAGAAGAAGAGGAGGATATGTCCTGTGTTCCATATGCAAGTGCAGTGGGTAGCCTGATGTATGCAATGGTATTTACTAGACTAGACATTTCACATGCAGTGGGAGTATTGAGCAGGTTTATGTAAAAATCAGGGAAGGATAATTAGAAAACTGTGAAGCGGTTTTTTAGATATTTGCATGGAACTAGTGATTATGGTTTGTGTTATTAGGGAAGAAGAGGATTGGATAGAGTTTTGGACATCCATGGTTTTTCTGATGCAGACTGGGATGGAGATCTGGCCCAAATAAGATCTACAAGTGGGTATGTGTTTAGCCTATTTGGAGGTGCATTCAGTTGGATGAGTAAAAGGCAGTCTATAGTGGCTCTTTCAACTACATAGGTATAATACATGGCAGCCACTCATGCAAGAAAGGAAGAAATTTGGTTGTAGATATTGTGTTCAAGTATGGGGTTTGTGCAACGAGCTATAAGGATATACTGTGATATCCAAAGTGCAATTTTCTTGGCTAATAACCTTGCTTATCATTCAAAGACAAAGCACATTGATGTTCAATATCACTTTTTGAGAGATATGGTTGAGGATAAAAGGGTGTTGATGGTAAAGGTGGACACTTTGAAGAATGTTGCAGATGCATTGATGAAGTCTGTGAGCACTTAGAAGTTCCCTTGGTGTAGAGAAAAAATGGGTGTTGTAGAGCTGGACTTATGACTAAGCTCTCATGTGGCCCCTTACGGAAATAAAATGACAAGTGGGAGAATTTTGGGTATGTGTTATATATTATTTCCATGATTACTCATGCGCGGGGTGGTGGTGCGGAAGCGCCCCAAGGAAAAAAATTTGGACCCTATTTTTCAGTGGGCAAACCCGACCATGGTTTTGTGCATGGGTTTGCATGTGGTTTTGGGGCACAATGGTTTTCAGCCCCTGGTATTTTGTAGATTCGGTCAAGGGAAATACGGTTATGTTATAATACAGGGTTAATGGATTGGGTTAATGAATGCTTCAACATGTATATATGTGTTGTAACACTAAAAGGAATATAATGAAAAATCAAGCTGGTAGTCCCGATTTGGGACCCAGGGGAAAATCTCTGTGTATATCTGTTTTATGTTTTATTCTCTCACTATTGTTTATTTCCTGTTTTTAAGATTCTTTTGTAGATAATTTCTGTACAGGGTTAAAACCTACAATGAGTTCATATTTATCAATATGCCCCCCTCTAAGAACAATAACAATGGTAAAAATGGGGGTAGTGTTGTATACCTCATCTTCTTCATCCATCAACCATATAGGTAGATCATGATCAATGGAAGGTTGGGCTAGAGGATATAATACCAACTTTTTAGACAAGGGCCCATTCTTAATAGTCATGTTTCTGGCCCGACAATTGATATAAGCATTGACAATGGCTAACCAAGGTCTCCCTAAGATGAGAGGATATCCATGAAACTTGGTTTTTTGCTGCAAAACTAGGAAATCAGTAGGATACTCCCAAGAGTAAATTGAAACCATAAAATCCTCAACAATTCCTTCTGAAGTTACTGTGGACTGATCTTCATGTTGCATAACTATTGTGGTTTTCCTCAAAGTCCCTTGGAGGTTGATTTTCAACATAGTTTCCTTGGTCATGACATTGATGGCAGCCCCAAAATCAACCAGAGTATTAGGGACTATGACACCATTTGTGTGCACATCTACAACTAGACTGCCATGGTCTAGGTACTTTGGAAATATCACCCTTCCCAACATTAAGTCAGACAACTGTCCTGCCACATTGATGGTGGGGGTATCTTTCTTCTTTCTCCTAGGTTTTTTTAAGCACTTTTCCTTGATGAGCCTATTATAAATAGGGACATCCTTAATGGCCTAGAGAAGAGGTATTTTTATACAAAAATGTTTCAGTTCTCCAATAATTTCGCTCTCCTTTGGGGTGCGCTGACTAGAATGGATCAAGCACTCAGGAAAAGGAGGTTGTTGGATCTCAACGTTACATTCTTCCTTTTCCTCCTCAACCTCTACAGGTGGAGATGGAGGGTGGTTATCCTGGATTACTCTTCCCGACCTGAGATTAATCTCCTGTATCTCCACAACATAAGCTGGATAGGATGTCTCTCCACTATAAAACTGCTGTGCATGTCTGTTGTTCGGGTTCAGATTGGGTTGTGCAGGCATCTGAGGCAACTTGGGTGGAGCAGCATGAGTACGCTGATGTTGAGGTTGGGGTGGATGAATTAGAGTAGTTGGTTGATTATGTTGAGGCCTCCACCCTTGGGATGGGTTTTTACACTGAAGTTTTTGAGGACATACTGCTTAAATGGTTGGTTCACAGGTTGAGGATGATATGGAGGGTTGTGAGGCTAATTAGGAGGTGTAGGCTAGGATGGAGGAGTGGGGGTGTACCAAGATTGCATGGTTTCATTCTGATTATTGTGATAGTAAGAATAAGGTGCACCTTTGATACCCTATCGATATGACGTAAGGCCTTCAGGCCTTCTCTAGTTGATGAAATAGAGTTTCTCTAGTCCTACTTCCCCACCTTGATATACAACTTTGAGTCCAGGTAAGGAGCGACACTTGTCTGTGGCATGATTCTCCTCACAGACTAAGAAAACCTCTATGATATTTAATGGACATTCATTTCTAGGGTGTTTTCTAGTACATCTAGGGAAAAATATAGCTAAGCCTCTTTCTACTTCCTCTTGACCTTCATTGTGTCCATTTTCAAGGAAAAGGTGTGCATCATGTCACTATTAAAGTCCTCCAAAATATTTCCAATCTCATTCTTGATGGAGGTTGAAGAGGAATGGGTATTGGTTGTACTTTGGCTATCTTTTCCTTTCTTCCTAGCTTCCCTAGAATGGTTCCTGAAGACAATTTTGATTGTCTCGTAAGGCAACTGGTAGATATATCCTCCCGATAACATATTGAGGGTTTCTATCACCTCCTCCCCGATCCATCGGATAATTAATAGTTTAAGTGATCTGGGATCAAGGGTACATTTGGCTCTCTTATAGTTTAACTGGAACCTCTCTTCATATTCCTCTAGGGATTCATCAAGACTAAGAGTCATCGTGAATATCTCATATTTAGTTTCCTTGGACCTATAGTAGTCTCTATACTTGTTGTTGAAGGTTTTTTGCAACTATGCCGAGGTATTGATGTTGTTCCCATGTAGACCCATGAACCAACACAAGGCTGTATCCTTAAGGTTAAATGGGAATAGCTTCAGCTTTTGATCATATGAGGCATAGTCATAGGTCCTACAAACAACAACAAATTCAAACATGAATGTGTCAGGATCTTTAGAGGTAAGCTGATGGAAGTGTGGAGGGGATGAGGGGATAATGTTCTTCATTTTAGTTTCCCCATCTACCTCTCTAATGGGAAAGGATCCCTAGGCTTCAGTTTCAACCATGGTTTAAATAGGTGAAGAAGGTTCCTCTAGTGAAAAAATATCTTTTTCTTCTCCAATAGGTTCTTCAAAATTTTCAGAAGGCTCACCTATGGTGTGCTCAACCTCACAACCACTGAAGAAGAGTGAAGGGTGACTATGTGGTGATGTGGGGGTTTTAGGTAAAAAATTTCCACGAGTATCCCTACTCCTACGAGGCATGAAAATCAGATTTTTTTTTTTGTATTTTCAATATTTTTTAAACAACATGTGAAAGTAAAGAAAAAAATAATGCTAAAAAAACATCAAAGCATCTATTAGACACTTCCCCAGAAACGACGCCAAAAAGTGGTGAGCCCTGGTATTGCACCAATAATGCTGCAACTCCTAGAGGCTTCCCTACATTAATTTATCAACTCGGGGTTCGTACAAACTTGGAGGTGGCAGTTCTATATACACAAAAAATGCATTCTACTCATGTCATCCTCTTCTGAGCTCTACTAAAGGGTGATATTTCTAGGGTTTCTGAATGAAGTCTATCACACTTGTGAATTTATACCTAGGGCTACAAATGATTCAAATCCATTACTCTATCAACAAGAAAATAACTATTTTATAGATATAATTTGTGTGGCTGAATTGGAGGGCCATGCACTGAATTGCTGGGAGAGCCACACAGAAACCCTGAGGTTGAAGGGAGAACCTCCAGTGACTAAGTGGGAGGCTTTCAAAACCCTAATTAAGTCACATTTTTATCCCAATGGGTACGTGGGGGACCAGTGGATTCGGTGGCATTACTTCATGAAAAATTCGGGCCGAAACATGTAGGAGTACACCACAAAATTCAGAAAGATGGCTATAATGTTGGGTATCTCTCCAAAGAACCCAGATGTACTCCTCAAGTATTTTAGGGGTATGCACCACCATCTGCGTGAGTAATTGATTTTTTTGAAGACCAAATAGGTGGATGAGGCTTGTGTACATGCATAGTACCTAGAGAACATAGGCATGAAAAGAGTGCAATCAAGTGGATCAAAGAAAAATGAACAACAAGACACTTCTATGGAGGGGAAGAAGAAGTAAAAGGGGGGAAAATATAAAAATATGGCAACCACTATTAGCCACCTATAATATTTGATTATACCAAAAGGTGGCTAAGACTTTTTGGGCCTCCAAGGAACAAATTTTATTACTAAAAATTGTTGGCTCTTGAAGACTCCTTGAGGGCCTCATGCCTTTGTCCAAAAAATCTTCATTACTATCTCCATTTTATACTCAGAAAAATCTGCTGATTCCAAGTGAAAGACTGCTGAAAGACCTTCATTTTCCCCCTTCTCAAACCTTCATTTTCTCCCCTTTTTCTCCATAGAAACTCCCTTGTTTTCATAAATCCTCTTCTTCCATTTATGAAAATCACTTTCCCATAGTTAAAAACCCTTTTTTTAACTATCTCGAAACCATCAAATTCCATTGAAAAATATGAAAAATGGGTAGATTAAAAAGACCTGATCGCGCAATCGCGATCGGAGAATTCACAATGGGTTGATCGGAAAGACCAGGCCCGCAGTTCCGATTGTGATTGGCCTTTGATGTACTAAGCCCCGGGGCCTTTGCGTTCCATATATCCGAAGGCCCCGCAGGCGGGCGCCTATCCTTTATATATTTTTTATTTTCGCCCCGATCCATTAAACCTTTGTTTATATTAAAAACTTTGGGTTTTGGTATATTATAAGGGTTTCCGCCGGTTCGTTCTAAAAATTAATCTCCACCGTTGATTGTAAGCCGATCAAACAACCAGCGCCCAATCGCATCGGGGTTTTCCATCGCATACACTTGTTTTCTCCAGCCGGTCGGCCATCCCCCGACTCGTTCTCCAACATTGATTTGACCCTCAGATCAACGGTCCGCGCTACATCACATCCCAAATTTTCATCGGGTACATTTATTTGTTCGCCCCGATTGTCGATACCTGATTGGTTATCCGTCGTTGATCTCCTCTCCACCTTCCGTGATCCAACGGTCCTCATTAACTCCGATCAAAAGTCTTGCCCCCTCTTCAAAAACCCTCCTATTCACTCTCCGCCGTCGATCTGATCTGCAGATCGACGACCAGCACTAAATTGCATTGGAGTTTTCCATCGCATGCATTTATTATTTCCCCCGATTGCTGTTCCTCCGATTTGCTCCCCGCCGTTGATCTGATCCTCAGATCCAGCGACCATCGCTTAATCGCCTCCGCCCTCCCGATCGCGCAATCGCATCAGAGTTTCTCATTACACCCTTTTCCTCCTCCCGCTGATTGTGATTCCCCGATTAGATCTGGACCATCTACGTGTCCAGATCCAACGACTGCCATTTTTTCCTCGCCTTCTAAGCAATTTAACCCAAAAAACGCAGGATTTCTTAATCGTTTTTGTGTTTTGCAGGTGTTTTAATGGTTTTAAATTGTATAATGAAGGAAAGCCGAGGGTTGGGAAAGATGTTTCCCGCTCCTTCGAGCTATTAAAAAGAACCATTCACAGGTTTAAATTCAATCATTTATCAATGTTTCATGAGCATTGATAAACACGTAAAATGGCCTGTGTGGCCCTGCACATCGACAAGACACTGTTTTATGCAAAAGAACAGTTAAAGAGTATAAGTTTGAAGACAAAGCACAACAGATGAAGATTGAAGATGGATCTGGGGAATTACGGCTAAGAATGATTATCAAAAGCCTAATTCCCTGGATTAAAACACAGTCAACAGAAAATCATAAGTGTTTCACTGACAGAAAGGCTTCCACCGCTTCAAATGAGGCGAATTGATTCCTCAGCTACCAAAAGAGCCACCTGTTTCCTCAAAGCATTCAAACAGAGGCTGAACTTACTACAGAATCAGATATTTTTCCTCAACGCAGCCGAGGAGTTACTGCTGCAACGAAATAAATACAGAAATATCTGCAGAGTTACTCCACACAGCACACAGAGCCTCAAAGTCAAATAAATCTCCCACCGATCTTTGATATTTATTGTAAAACAGTTAGTACAGTAGTCCACCTGTAAACTTCTCCATCGAGCCCCTCAAAAGGCCGAGAAGTCTTGAATCTGTATTAATTGCCTTAAGAGATCTTTTGTTAGATTTCACCTCCTCATTCTTCTATAAATACCTCAGTAGAAGATGAGAGACTGTTGGTTGCAAAACTTTGAAATACATTTGAGCTCAAACTTTTGATTGTAAATAGTGTTCACTGGCCCTTGGAGCTCTGCTTGTGATAGATTAGTTAGGTTGAATAGTGAAGATGATTGCTGAACTGAAACATTGGACTTGAAGACTGTAATTGGTTTGACATCAATATAAAAGCTGTTTCTTGGGATCCTGGTCTATATCATCGGTGAAGTGCACCTCTATTTCTTATCGTTTTCCTTCTATGTATGTAATATTGTTCACTATTTCCCTTATAAAGAACAACACACATAGAGTTAGGACCTACTATATATCAGTAACCTTCTCTGACTGAAAATCTTTATCTTAATGTTTTCCTCCAAATTGTTTATTTAAGAATGATTTAATACAGTTAAGCAGTTAGGAATGTTGGAGTTCCCTCGTCCTAATGTTTGCCTTAAACATTGTTCTTAAAAAGTTATTTTCCTTATTTTTCTTATTAAAGATGACTATGGAAGATACGGTATGCCCTGTTCCTAGTTTTTTCTCCAAAAGCAGATTCTGAAAGTTTCCCTCGGTGTTAACTGAAAGCAGACTAGGTTTAAAAGTACTTTATCTAATCTTAAGTTGCATTTTTTTCCCCTTATATGTTTTCATACTGTCTGAAGGTAATTATGTGGATTACTAGATTGTTTGTCAATTAAGCTGCTTTAATACAACTTGCCCAAGAAGTCAATGGTTAGCCCTGCACTTGGTTGGTTTTAAACAGTTACTTAAAGGGCTTTTCTTGTTTGGACTGACTATAAATCCTTTGTGAAATTATTATCAGTTTCCACCATCTCCAACACTTTATTGTTTCCATCCCATCACTCTATCTCAAATAATCTTGTGGTATAGATGACTTTCCCCTTGGATCACTCTTGATGTTGTTGTTCAATTAAAGTCTAGATATGACTCCATAGCCCAATGGACTAAAAACTAGCGTTATATCTATCTTTTAGCCAAAGCTGTTCTATTTGCTTGCAACTTCTCAACTTTGAAACTCTTTGCATTTAGGACTTTACGCCTCAAACAGTAATCATGCTCAACCATCCAAAAAACAAAACAAACCCTTGGCCTTCATAACTAGCCTAATATCATAACCCAAAACTTCAAAGACAAATCCATATTTGTACATATTGGAGAGATCCCTTTTCGGATTCAGGAGGGCTAGATCCTAGAATCCCAAAGTTGGTTGAAACGATGTTGTTTCTGTAATTGGACTCTGCCAATCTTGCTAATAAATTACAGATCCCTAACATTTCTGGCGACTCCGCTGGGGAACTCAGTTGAATTTTCATCTTAGTTTCCTTTAAAAACTTCATAAAACTTTGTGAGTAAAAGCAGCCTTTTCAAGCACTACCAAGAGATGGTAATCATGATAAAACCTGTTTGAATCATTGCAAACTAGGCCAACCCTAGGATTCTCATAAGACTTTATCTAACCTTGAAAAATCAGCTGGCTTAGCCATAAGAGGAGACTGTCTTTGTCTCCTAACCGTAGCTAAGTTTTCAAATAGAGTTAGGACATTCGTAGGAACCACACAACTCAAAAATAACTCAGAAAAAACCAAAAATATTTCAGATTGGTATCTAATAAACATGGTAGTGGACCATAAAACATTTTACCTCTGAAAAGAGCTAAAAACTTCCACTTGGCGACTCCACAATAATCAACAGACCTTAAGACTCCACTGGGAAGAACCTTTGTCATCAAAACATTGTTTAAAACTCAGTTAGAGGACTGTAGGATTAAAATGTGTGCAAACAGATTATTTAACCTCTTAAAGATTGTCATATCTGGTTGAGCTTTTCTTGTTTATTTGGATCTGAAAAACACAACATAGTGGCTTCTAGAAAGATTCACACTAGAGCCCATCCCGACCCTAATCCACCTGAGATAGTTGATAACCCAGAAAGCATCCTTAGGAAGTCTCCTAAGATTAAATTTTCAAATGTTTTCAGATCACCCTTGAGAGCTAATTTAGTTCCTGAAAACCTTGCAGCTCTACAAGAAACACATGGTGGTGGAACCATAAAACATTTTACCTCCTTACGAGCTAAAAATTTTCCACCTGGCGACTCCACACTCTGAAACTCCCAGAAGAGAAAATGACCCCACTGGTAGAAGACCCTGAACTGATTGACCAGACACAGTGACCTCTTTCTTGATTTACAAACATGATTCCAAGAATACAATGAAGATATGCCCCAATGAGTAGAGATCATATCCCTGGGTTTCCACATAAGATGCCCCAGGTGAATTGGGACGACAACCTGCCTGTTTTTCAAGGTGAAAAGTTTGATGGCCCTTTATTACATCTTATCAAATTTCACATACATGTATGGAGGTTGAGAGTTGAATGGCATGAAGACTTCCTAATGAAAATATTCATGTTAACATTAGAAGGAAAAGCTAGGGATTGGTATGAATGCTTAAGATCTAGTAGTTTGTTTTTTTTAAGAGACCTTGAATATGTGTTCTATGAGAACTATAAATAAAACACTACATGATTATCATTGGGTGCAATATATTGTGATCCATCACAAAACATCACCCAACACATTATAGATAATGAGGAAGCTTTGGAAGAGATGCATCCTGAAGATCTTTTAACAGCCATTCATGAGTTTAATATCCTATTGAAAAATTTTAAGAACATAGATGAATCAGTTGAGGAAGAGATGATCCAAGCAGTAAAGAACATTCCTCAAGATATCCATGAAAACTCAAAAATCGATTCATCATCCCTTATAGCTGAGGCTCAAGAAGACATCCAGGATCAATTCTAGCAAGAATTATGCTTTATTATTTTTAAGAGAAAGTTAGTCTAAAGAGGAGTCAATAAGAGGCAAGGAATCCCTGGAGGGGTGTAATAAGAAACATAAAAAAGAATTGGAGGAGTTTTTACATGCATACAAGGATGTGTTTTGAGAGCCTAAAGGGTTACCACCTAAGAGAGAAGTGGAGCATGAGATCCAAATTTTTCTAGACTCCCCATTTCCAAATATTGGGTTGTATAGATAGTCTGTTATAGAAGCAAGTAAGGTGAAGAAATATTTGCAACAGTTGAAGGAATCGGGTGTCATTTTACTGAGTACATCACAATTGGGGTCACCGATCATTTTTGTGCCAAAGAAGGATGGGACTTGGCAGATGTGTATAGATTACAGGGTGTTGAATAAAATCACACTCAAGAACATATACCCCTTGCTCAGGATAGACGATCTTTTAGATCAGTTGCAAAAAGAAAATAATTTCACCAATCTGGACTTGAAGTCTATATATTACCAAGTTCGAGTCAAAGAACAAGATACATGGAAGACCACCTTCAAAACTAGGAAAGGTTTGTATGAGTGGTTAGTTATTCCATTTGGCCTATATAATGCACCAACTACATTTATGAGATTAATGAATGATCTACTGTGTGCTTTTATAGATTCATTTGTTATTATGTATTTGGATGATATACCGGTATATAGTGCTACCTATGAGGATCATATGCCACATTTGACACATGTGCTAGAAACATTGAAGAAGCACTAGCTATCCAGGTAACTCACGAGATTTCCTTTGAGATTGCAGCAATGGTACCCTCTGTAAAGAAAATGAAACTATGATGGAGCCATAATCGAAGTCGTTTTCTGCCTTATTTTCGCTATGTTAAATTGCTTACATTGGAAAAAATCCCTTCAAACCAATTAAATACTGTAGGTGCCAGACACGAATGCATACTGCATTTGAGTTTTGGTAGCCATGTGAGGAGCAACACTACCAACCAAATATGTGATAGTAAACATGATTTTTTGAGGGGAAGTTGGCAAATATATTTTATCTTGATATTCCAATCCTTGCTAGGACGAGAGGAAGGTTGAAAATGGATAGTTATAGAATCCCTCATCGTCGCTCTACCTATTTTTCATCGAGACAAAGAAATAGGAGACCCTCTACGTCAAATCCTTGTTAGGAAATAGATTTCTTCAACATATATCATGACAATATGCTCTCCAATTGTAGAGAATTTCCCTTGTATGTCCTAGGCTCTTACCAAATACCCCAACAAATCTAACTGGGCCCTCATGCTCGAAATGTAAAATAATTTCAAAATCCCACGGTTTCTCAATGCTTGCACTATGGTTGGATAATTTAATTCCATCATATCTTGCATTTCATGCTCCCTTTATCTCCAACTTAGAACCATTTTCACTCCATAAAATACCTGCAAATAACAAGGAAGAAACACATAATATCATCAATGTGAATTTTTTTTTGGAAAACCAACTTAAAATTGAAATTTTAAAAAACTTCCCGCGCCCATCACACTGTCTATTCATAGATAATGTATCCCATAACACTTACCCTTCTTGGTAAGTGCGTTGGGACACACTTTTTAGTGTAAATTAAAAATACCCTTTGCACCTCTCGAGATAGGAAGAGTGCATTGGGCCAAGGGAAAATTTTAGTTCCTAAACACTTCCCAAACTTCCCAAAAGATGCATAAAACGAAAAATGAAAATCATGAAAATGACAATAAAGGAAAAATCTCTTACCTAGAACCGACGGTAATGAAAATCGTCCACTGGATTGGCTGCAATAGTTTGATAAATAATCAAGGTAAAAAACCATTCAGAGCCCTCTCAAAATGGTAAAATGACAATGATAAGAAACAAAATACTTTTACCACTTTTTATGTAAAAAATGAGTCATTATTTTACTATTTTTTAATATTTTTTACCTAATTTTTCCATATATCATATATTTTTTTATGTTTTTATGATTATCTAAGCAGGTTAAATGACAACTGAAGAGTGTGATGCAGGTTATATATTGAAATTTTAATGTAGGTCATTTTGATGAATGCGTATACTTTTATCGCTTTTTTAGACTTGTTAAAATTTATGAAAAAGGGACCCCCTGGAGTCCTTTTTAAGCTCTTTATAGACTCCCAAAACATGAAAAGATTGCTGAGCACTTTTTTTTTCAAAATCGTTAAAGTAAATGAAAATATGTCTACCCAATATAAGTTTAACCCTTTTCTGGACTGGATGGACTATATATGAAAAAGGAATAGTGTAGTCGATCATGGCTAAATGGTTCTCTCGGGTATAGTTTTATGCCTTTTTAGGCCCAAGAGACGAAATTTACCAAAATGAACCTCTTGGAGTTTTCTTTTTCGCCTCTTTTTCAAACTCTCTAAACATGAAAAAGAATTCGAGTTATACCTTCGTTGGACTCATAAAACCATTAAACATCGTAGCACTCATCGAGCATGATGAGACTGAACCACTCCTTAGTGTTCATTAAAAATATTCAGAAGGATTCATCCAAAGGATGAACTTATAGGCCAAGCATATGTTATCCTCCCCAAGATTGTAAAAAATAAAGAGGTACTGGCCATAAATGGTTGGGAATTTGGGGAAACAGGGCATCAAACATATTTATTGCAGTGAGTCGCTCTTGAACATGAAACTCTCTCACCTCCATGAATGTTTTGGGTTGGGGAATCCACTTTCCTCTCTATTGATCACACCTTAATAAAAAAAATCATGATGGGTATTTGAGTCAATGCTTCCAACTTCATATAAGTCTCACTGATATGTTTAAGTGAATTCCACCCTCAGTTGACATCCGCTACAATACTTTTAAGACTTATTTAATGTTTGTCACTCCTAAACCATCTCTTAATCATCAAAATTTTGTCTCAAAACTTGATACCCATTTCGTGTCATTGATGGAGCATACATTAAGGCCCTCTTGCGATAGGTTGCTTCCTATCAACGTCAACACATTATCCAGGAAGTTGACTTAGAATCTCCCTTCAGTGTCTTAGAGATTTCATACCTCAATGGCAAGTTTACTCACTTTCGACAACAAGTTTTCATCATTGCCCTTCAACCAAAAGATCATTTTTGGTGTTCAACTTCATCTCATTCATTCAAACCTGATAGATTATTCTTAAGTACCTCAAGGCCCATTATCATTATCGGTGGTTACTCTCACGTTTGTTAAAGAATTTCATCTTTGGAAAGTAATCATATGGTGTCAACCATGTTCGACTCTTGCACATATATTCAAATGGTTAGAGTCATACTATCAAGTGATGAGGTAGAAGACCTTGAATCCAGTTTCATCCATTCGGGTTGTGATTTTAGGATTTATACAGGATCTACAAAGTATGATGGCTATGGTCATATAAAAATTCATCCAAGCGTGGTTCCACAATATTTCATCAATGGACATGAATTTGATCAGTGTACATGTGAAATTCCTTATACCCTGAGTATGGGTATGCCTATATAAACAATGTTATCATGATGATAATGTATTGTAACAAACAACTGATCATCTAAAATAATATATTATTGATCCATACTTTTCACATGGTAAATCACTTCAGTCCTCAACCACTTCTTCTGAATTTTTACTTTAGAGGGGAATCTATTACATGCCATTTTTCACATTCAACCAAATGACCTTGAACCCGGATCAACCATCATCCATTCACACTTTGCAGTCATCCCTTACAAATAGAAAATCATCTCCTTTACATAAGTTCCAAGAATCATGGATTACATTGGATAAAAACCATATTTTTGTGGATCGTCGCACTTACCTTTAAGACGTAATGTGTTGATGCAGGTTGCACACATGGAAAATGTGTTGGACAGTGCATGTTTCTTTCTCAAAACGATGATGGCAAAAAATGAGTAAGAAATAAAAATAAATTTCAAACTTTCTCTTTCTAGAAGCTTTGGAAGCGGTTTTAACCTTTTACTGTTGGATCATATCTCAAACTCCAAATATTGAGGTCTTATCTCTTATCTCCTAGAACTTACATCCATCAAATGTGGATCTAATCCCTAGAATGGTAAATACAAAACCAACTCATCTACCCTATAAATTCACTGCCTTCCATAGAGTCTAGGTTGGAATTTGGAGACCCTTAGTTATGCCCTCATGATGCTCATTTGTGTCTAGAGCTACCTAATCCATCCATATGCTTTAGGTATGATTGAAAGATTGCTATTTTAGAAAAGGAAGGACAAGATAACTAGGACAAATCTACAAGGTCAAGGCCTACAGGATTTGAAATCTTCTCCTACTTTTATTAATACAAAAGTGTCTTGATTTCCTATACATTATGTCTCATTTATGAATGTGTACAACAATGAAACATTGGCTTCTCGTTTAGATTTTTTTGTGTATGCTATATGTATGTTTTGGTTCTCTTTCTTGTTTTAGATGATTTGCAGGTTCCAATTTTAGAATTTGGAGTTGGAGCTAAAGATTGAAAACGGGGGAGAATAAGAGAGCTTGTATTGGTTCCCAAGTAAGTCTTTCTTCCATATTTCAAACTTCTCTAAGGAAAGCATAATTGTTTTGTATTTATTATTTCTAGATCAAGCCATTAGGTCTAGAGAGATTGCTTATGTCCACAAAAGGAATTTATCCATAAAACACCCATTATCATCATCAATGGGTTGTCTCACATTTATTAATATTATAAATGAATGACTGGTAGTCAAACAATTTTTCCCATGTTCAACTCCAACTCCTTTATTCACATGGTGCAGATTTTTATCTTCAATGGTTTGTTTGAAGACCTGGGGTTGTCTAAACATATTTTGGTAGCCTATTTATTTTCTATCAATATATCCTATTTTTCATGTTTCTCCTCAATACAATAGCATCTTCTATTTTGGAACTTAAGTTGGTGTACAATACCACTCCATTTCACATGACTTTGGTACTTTAGAGGGGGGTAAATTTTTCACTTCATTACTCCATATATCCTCTTAGTTTATATACTAAGACACATATATTATGTGTATTGTTAATGGCTATGATCTATTTGACATGGACCCATTGTGTTTTCTCTTCAAGGCCATGACTGCCACTTCTTATACATACATTTTCATGGATCCGTAATGTACTTGATTTGGTGGCCATGCTTTTCTATCTATGAGAATGGGTATCCCTACCTCGAGAAGTGAGTTGTCTTACCTTCATTCCTTCTATGAGCATTGATTGGTCCTTTTTCTAGTGAAATATTCTTATGCCAACTTTATGGGCATAATAATTCCCTTATAAACTCATACATTAGAGGGAATATGTTATAGCATATTTTCCCGCACTTGCTCGGAGATGCATTTATTGTTCTTGTCACCATATCCCTCTCCCCATCGTAAACACTTTTGCCATAAATATCTCTTAAAAAAAGTTTTGACTTCACATACACACTTATAAATCTATATTTGATCATATGCATGTGACTCTATAAATAGAAAAATTCATAAATACACTACTCTCCCAAAATAAAGTAGTGTATGCCTTTGAAATGCATTAAAAAGAATAAATTGTGTACATAATAATGTGTTTAGTGGTGGGGTTTATAGGTTTGACCAAAATCCATCTTCCATAGTCAATGCCCCAATGACATTAAAAACTTATTGAGAGTATGAATTCATGGCAAGGGTGGAGAAGGGGATCAATCATGCCTTGATCTAGCAAAGTTATGTTGGAAAAAATCTCTCCCTAATCCTATTTTGCAATCCATGTGCTTTTAAGCATCTCCCTTGTTATGAAATCCTTGTTTCATGATATTCTCATTATATTTCTAACCTTGAGATTAATCCTTTCTTTTCTCTTTGAGTTTTGAAGAAGAAGCTTCTTTGAGGAGATCTTTAGTGGCCTATGGCAGAGGGATCAAACAGATGGTTCCATGCGATGTCTACAACAACTTCCAAGTGTATTCCACATATTGTATGGATATTAATTCTCTAATAAGAAACTCATTTATTTTGTCTCCATTTTAGTGTTTATTAAATATAGTTTATGATTTTACATTGATTTTACATCTCCTATTGGATATGTGAACACAAATTTCAAGGTGAGGATCGAATGGTGGAGAGAAAGTGAAGGGATCTACATCAATTGTCATTTCTCCAAGTACATTCACCTCTTAGATAGTATTTTCTCAATCTTTATTCATTGTTTGGGCTATGGATTCAAGTTTGTATCACTACTATATTGTGGCTCCAATCCTAACCATATGGAAGAAATTCACATAAAAATATTCCTTAATTCACTACCTCATAAATATTGAAAACCATTGTCACTAGAATTTGTGGAAGAATATTTTTGAATACTTGCTAGAAATGATTCTACATGAGAAAGGAAACAAGAAATGAAATGATTATGGTCTCTACAACAATAAAATTTACAACAATTACCTATAATTTATAAAAAAAAAATTTTTGGAGTGATGATGATGCATTTAGTGGTAATTTTATTCAGATCCTATCTAATGACACTACAAGGAAAATACCCTCTAGCGGAGGTTATAAAGGAGGTTTTTAGTGTTATAAATTGGCCAAAATTGTCAAAAAAACATTTGCTACAACATCTGTTTATGGTTACGGAGGTTTTGGCGGAGCTTTTAATGGAAATTCAACACAACTAAAAAAAATGGGCGGCCGGAGGTTATTACGGATGTTTTTTCATTGTTGCGCTACTCTAGATTTAATGCACCGTTGTGTACATGAAGACGGCGCCCCAGGGCTGTCTCAGTTGAACGAACGCACTGGGACGTTTAGGTGTAAAATCGCACCGAGCGTAGTGTTAGTCATACAATGCACGGGGTCGTTCTAATTGGTCTTGGGATTTGTGCGGTGCCCATAGGTTGTATCAACGCACCAGTGCATATACCTTTATGATGCACCAGTGCGTCGTATCACAGAAAAGCACCGAGATTTATAATTGGTATCGGTATTCATGCAGTTCCCATTGATCATAAAAATGCACCAGTGCTTATAGATACATAAATGCCCCGATACGCAATATCACACAAACGCACTGATATTTATAATTGGTATCAGTATTTGTGCAGTGCCCATAGATCGTACAACGGCACCGGTGCGTATAGACACATAAACACAGCAGTCGACAGTTACTGACATGCACTGGTTTTCATTTTTTTTTTTTTAGAAACATCGACCTATGATAGTCCAATTATTGTGATTGTTTTAAATTCATTATTCATCAAAAGTTGACACATCTTATAACAATATTCATATTAATTACATTTTTATTAATGCATTTGAATGTGCTATTTGGATTAATTTGTTATATCATATCAGAATTATTGTGGTTTTTAAAAATTCATTATTCATCAAAAGTCGACACATATATATAATCTTATAACAATATTCATATGAATTAAATTTTTATTAGTGCATTTGAGAACGACAATGGAGAACGCAATAGAATAAATTAAAACATATTTTATGATTATATATATATATATATATATATATATATATATATATATATAAGACAATCTTTATCATACAAAATGGGACAATTATTCGTATCCCTTTGTCTTTCAATTGGGACACTATGTCCATTACATTAAACAAAATGTCTGATTTCACAGACATATTTCAAAAAATAAAACGCCTTGCTTTGATATCCAAACATAGTGATCATCATTCTTCGCTTGAACTGTTGTCACTGCTAGAGCTACTTCCATGACTTGGGTTATTTTCAGGAATGTTTTGTTCACGACATTGATTGTTTTCTTCTTCTTCACCTTCCATCTACAAACATAAAAATAAACTGAAATGAGTGTATATACATTGGTGAGAATAATGAAAATTGCAATATTAAATAATATAAATCAATGTAAATCGAAAAGAAAAATGATGTACCATAGCAACAATTGACTCATAAACTATACACATTCTTTCAAACCCATGTACCATGCCATCTTTCAAAATTTCATCTGTTGGCGCAGTTCCATACTTTGTTTCCTGCAAGTTTTATACCCCATAACAAATCATATATTTAATATAAAAGATGTTTTTGTTCTATTAATTATAGACGGAGCTAATTAAAACAAGATCGATAGATGCTTACAAATTCCACAATTAAGTTCTGATATGCCAACATATACTCACAACCCATATTTAACCCAATTTCAATCAATTCCTCTGATGGTTCTTCTTTGTATGTTAGCACTTGTTTGAAGACATTCAATGATGATTTTTGTAAAATAACTTAAAAAATACAAAAATGAAATCTAGTTAAGTTGTTATAAGGAAGTAACAATTACTCACAAACTTAGATATCAACCCTTTTCTTCCTTGTCGTCCTATTTTATGTGCTGAATGGGTTCCATTTTCTTTTCTTTTCTGCAAGAAAATTCTTGAAAATTAATATTTAATGATAAATTGTTTATTTATTGTACCTAATGATCGAAAAATTCAATGATTACATATTACATTTGAAGCACGTTGTTGTTGAGATGGCTCCTCCTGCAATGCAATTTTGTCCATTTCTTTGACCATCTCCTTGTACACCTTTTTGGACATTCCTACTGGCATATTTCTGATATCAGCTCATTCATCTTTTGAGATTTTCATAATCTTCCTGAAAATGTAACATGATAATAAACTATTTAATTTTTATATTGATATATGAAAAGTAAATATAACAAAAGTGATATTTATAAATAATTCTAGACAAACATTTAAAGGAATATTACTTTTCATTCCTTCTTTTTTGTTGTTGTACGTTTTTGCTATTAAAAGTCTGACATGTCTCATTGACCAATTCTCTGGAAACTCTTCTTGTAGTTTAGATAAAATTTGGTTCTTGGAATCATTGGATTTATTTTTGTATTGTAAGTGGAAAGAACGTCTATACATTCGTTCCACTAGATCCCTCAAACTTTTGTAAAAGTTTTTCCCCCTTTCGTTAACTTCCAGCACCACTCCAGATGAGCTAAGGAGCAATTCATTTTCATTTGCATGTTTTATTTTTTTTCTTTTCTTAGAACAACATTCCTTTTCTGAGTTGTTGGTCCCTGTAGAACATTAAACAAATGTGAATTAGTAGACTATTTGACACATGTTATCTAATAATTTTAAGTATATTATTAATGATAATTAAAAAAAGAAACTCATATTGAATCGATAGTATTTTTTCATTCATCTGATTCATCCTTTTGCAATTTTTCCATTAAACTTTTACGCTCTTCTGGTCCTAGATCAGAAATAATTATATCGAACTTCGTCATTTTGTGGCTCTGCATGATACACAGTAAACAATACATATTAGTTAAACTTACATATAGTTCAAAAGTAATATTTTTTATAAAAAATCTACAAAGAATTTGCCTTTTTTGCTTTTCTTGATGTGTTAACAGTTTTTTGTTACTTGATCTCTTGCCAGTCATTTCTTTATCAATATGAAACTTGTACCATATCATTAATTAATATATTTATAAATAAATTCTCAACTTTTCAGGTAGAAAATAAATCTCAAGACACCGGTGTGCCTTTCATGAGGTACGCATCGCAGCCGGTGCGTGGAGATATTAAAAATGCACCGCAAAACAGTATAATAGATCGTACGGTGCGTTGGGTATTATAAACGCGCCATAAAAACAGTGTAATAGACCGTACGGTGTGTGGGGTATTATAAACGCACCGTAAAAACTGTGTAATACACCGTACGGTGCTATCCTCTTTAAATGGAGCACCGGTGCTCTATTTCAGATATGGCGCACGGATTTAGAAAAAATGTTTTCAATTTTTTTACTACACAGTATTTGCGCGGTGTGCTGTATAATACAACACACCAGTGCGATATCGTATGCAGGGCGCGCCAATAAAGAAAATCCATTTTTTCCAAAAATTCACGCAATGGCCGAATGTATTGGGATCCGAATATGAAAGTCATCCCGTGGGTTGGACGTCAATCTAAAATGAAACACCCTAATTCTGAAATCACAGAAACAGGGAGAAGAAAGGGAAAAAACAAAAAAATGAAGGGTTTAGGGTAAAAATGGATAAAACTGCAGAAAAAAAAAAGTAAAAAAAATAATCAAATTTAATCATGAGATGGTTTGAAATTCTATGATACAGGGTTTGAATCACCAGAGGTTTGGTTTTTGATTGTCTGAATACTTCTATTCGAACGTATTTCGCTACTCCATAGTGCCCTTGTGCTCTCTTGCTCCAGGTCTTTCTCTTGCAAATATATGGCTGAAAAT
Source organism: Pinus albicaulis (assembly GCA_034641835.2). Lineage (NCBI taxonomy): Eukaryota > Viridiplantae > Streptophyta > Pinopsida > Pinales > Pinaceae > Pinus > Pinus albicaulis. The sequence continues at coordinate 951,594,581 of CM076582.1, forward strand.
TTTAGCAAAAATAGTGAAATAATGAAAAGTGTTTAGTATTTAAAGAATTATTTTATGAAATTAGATTTTCGAAAATATTTTGCCGCTCATTTTTCAAATTGCCATTTTTTTTTCACTTAAAGAAAATAGAGTTGTGTTTTTTTTATTTGCGTTTATTCGTTATCGGTGCAAAAGAGTTGTGAAGCACCAGTGCGTCTTCGTAATAAGATGCACCGGTGCGTATTATGATGATAAGCGCACCAGACTGTATAAAGTTCTTTTTTTTTGTATGTAAGATCATAATAAAATAATGATAATTCTAAAGTACATGAATTTATTTTCATTATTTTCTAAACTTTATTATGTTACAAAAATTCATATTATTTTAGATTTGTTATTTTACAATTATTTGCAAATTTACAAATTTAAATATTTTAATAAAATCATTTCACATTAATACAATTAAAATTAAAATTAAAATTTTACATTAATTTCACATACATGAATTAAGATTAGAATTACAATTACAATTTTAATTTTACATACAATTACATTTACAATTTTACATAGAATTACATTTACATTTATAATTACAATTTTACAAATATTTTACATACAATTCAATTAAAATTACAATTACAAATACAATTACAATTTTAGAATTTTACATACAATTACATTTACAATTTTACATAGAATTACATTTACAATTACAATTACAATTTTACAAACATTTTACATACAATTAAATTAAAATTACAATTACAAATACAATTACAATTTTAGAATTTTACATACAGTTACATTTACAATTACAATTACAATTTTACAAATATTTTACATACAATTCAATTAAAATTACAATTACAATTTTAGAATTTTACATACAATTAGAATTAGAATTAGAATTTTACAATTTTTCATATATACAATTACAATCATTTCACAATAAATTAAATCTTACAAATACAATTAAAATTTTACATTAATAAATATTTTACATACAATTATAGTTAAAATTACAATTAGTACATATACAAATACAATTTTACAATTTTACATACAATTAAAATTTAAATTTAAATTACAATCATGACATAATATTTAATAAATATCATGGTCATTTAATATTAAGTTAATTAATAAACATCATCACAATCATGATAACCATCGTACAAACATCATATTCCACTAAAAAACACATTCAAACATCAAATTAACATTATATATTAACATCATCACAACACAAACATCAAATATACATCTCATGTCAAATAATTCATGCTATCACATATACACATCTATCTGCAAGCTAAACATTAAATGAACATATCTAACATGACCTAACAATATGCACATCATGATGATCACCAACATGTAAATTAAGTACAACTGTAACATGAACATAAAATACATGGACCATATAATTGAATAATGTTAAAAATATACAATTGTAATATAAATGTCATGGATCAGCTAGTGGTAGTATAACAACATGATCAATAGCACTACAAGTGGAGGCTTGCTCAGTAAAGGGTGCAGCCTCGACGGTCGATGGTCGAGCCTGCTCATGATCATGATCACTAGTACTGATGGATGCATCAGCTGGTGGTAGTAAAACATCAGTATAAGTAGAAGTAGTGGAGGTTTGATCAGTAAATAGTGTAGCCTCAACGGTCGATGGTCCAGGCGCCTGCTCATGATCATGAATAGTACTAATGGATGCTGCAGGCTGCTGACTAGACGTGGCCGATGGTCCAGCCTCATCTCCATGATGACTGCTAGATGCTGCTAGTGGAGCCTCATGCTCATCAGGCATGGTGCGATGTGAAAAATCATGAGATGCATGTGAGTTGCTACTCGCGGACTGTCCATCACGTGCCGCAGCTTGACTACGCCTATAGCTACGAACAATACTCCTTAGTCACGTAACAGTTGTCGTAGCTCCTATGACATGTTACATTAGGCCGTATATGTCACACGACATGCCTCTCCACATCTGTAACAACCTATCATCGACATGTATGTCTCTGTAATGAGAGGGCTTGATGCCCGCATCAACAATCAATGCGCAGAGTTGGTTGCCCAACTCCATCCTATATCTATTCTCAGGTTGACTGCACCTAGCAAAAGGTAGTACCGGTGCACCATGAGCAGGAGCATGTCTCTCTGTTGAACCGGCCTCATCCTGATCATGATCATCCTCGACATCGACCATGTCCTGATCGTCATCAGGATCCACACCTGGATCATGTGGTGGATCCGGCATCTCCTCGCCATCAAAAGAGCCAATGTCTGCAAAATATATACAAGTACACAAAAATAATTAGACAATTTCATTACACAATTTAATAAAAACAAGTTAAAGAACATGTTAGAATAAATATAAATAAAACAATAATACTACCTCTATCATCTGGCGGCTAATCATCTATGAAGAGGATGTTGGGACACCCTTGCTAATCTAATCTAGCATAAGGACATGGGACTATAATGAAGGGATGTAGCCCTTCAACACTGGCTAGTAAGTCCAGTGCATCATGCGATATCCTGGCTAGAAACATAATGTCTCCCATCTTGGGCATCATCTGCCCCCACATGTGCATCTGGGCCTCGAAAATCGACCTACGAGGCTGTCGAACAAAAATAGGTCTCATATCTGGAAACCTCTCAAAAAATTAAAAAAACAACTCTGAAGCAAAAGGGAAGTTGACTCTCCCTTGTGCATGAGCACGACATCTATCTAAGGCTGTACAAAACTGCCGCAAAAAAATGGCAGACCACCTGACAAGTCGTGGCTGCTGTACTAAAGAATCAACATAATATAAAAGCGAGCAACTAATGCATTGCCTATCACTGGTGTTGTGCGAAATGGTCGAAATGATAAGTCAGAGGCACTGCACGTCCTATCTACCAAATGCACCTATACGTAACTGACCTCTAGGTACCTGAAACTCTGAAGGAGACAGTACATGTGCTCCTAACTAACTGACTCCCTGCTACAAAACCAGCTGGCACGTCTGGGAATGAGGGAAAATCCACCCCTCTCCTCGATAGTCTTGTAATAAAATAAATATCCTCCTCAGTGGGTGTGTACCACTGGTCAGGACCAACTTGGAAAGCCTGTCGGTGGGCATTCCACCTGCAGATAAGATATCTCAAAAACACACTATGGGCCTTTAGGGAAGTAGCCTCCTCATAGAACTTGAAGAGGCCTACCTGCCAAAGGATCCCTTCGGTATTTGCTATAATAGGGCAAGGGTATGCATCTCTCTCCCTCTCTCGGGCCTCCCATTGGCGAATCATGTCATACTGTTAAGCCTGTTGCTGCTGCTGTTCCTCCTCTTCTCTCTAAATCATTGACATATTAAATATTTTTTTTTAGTTAAAATAGACATTTATTTAGGAATATATATATATATATATATTTATTTATTTATTTATTTTTTGAAAAAAAAACAAACAGAACATTCGGTGCGCCACAAAAACATTCACGCACTGGTGGCGGTGCGGCTTAAGTTTGTAGCACACCGGTGTCGGTGCCCCTAATGAAATACAATGCACCGGCCTCGATGCATCTGTCTATTTTTCAAGCATCGTTGACTATATCTAAGTTCAGAATAGTAGTGCGCTGACTGAAATATATGCCCCGGAGCGTATAGTCATGTTAGTGCACCGACTTCTTGAAAATTACATAGTCGACGGTGCGGTCTTTTATCCGATTGCACCATTGACCCTCTCATAATGCAGAATGCGATGCGCTGACATACACTAGTGCGGATAATTCCGTCAACGCACCGCACTAGGATTCCCATGGTCAACGGTGCGCCTGGCTAAATGAGCACACTGCATTTTATTTTTTTTACTTTAAAATTATACGGGGCGCCTTTTAGTACCGCCCCGAAAACGGTGAGGATACCATTAGCATCGGTGGCGGTGCGGCCTATAAATTTTACAGGCAGCACCGCTACCGATGCAAATCGAATAGCTTAGGTGCACCACGCGACAAATTTTTTTTTCTTTTTTAATGGTTATTTATAAGGTTATTTCAAATTCTAATCTGCTAAAAGGCTTAATTATGGAAAAACTAGAAAAATACCTATACATTTCGTCGTCGAGGAGGCATATTGGCTATAAAATTTGCAAAAGAAAATTTTTCCACTGTTTTTCAAAATCCAAGCTGGATATTGGTGGCCAATGCAGAGCAACAGTGCATGCAATGGGTGCAATGAGATCATCGATGTCAGGGCGGCTCAGAGAAGGGGAAATGGCACCAGTGCTTGAGAGCTCTTGAGCATTGAGGAAAGTGAAAAATGAGATATTTTGGCTGTAATTTTTTTTTATTTAACCCTGTTCCAGTGCGTGGGGTTTTATAGGTGCACCGGTACACTTTCTTAAAACCGCACCGGGCAATGTCAGATTTGGCGCGTTGTTTATAATGCACTAGGGCGGTTCCCTAACACCACACTAGGATGTTTCAGTTTTGGCGCGATGTTTTGATGATGCACCAGGGCGGAATATTTGTAAAGCACCGGTTTTTTGGCCTTAATTTTTTTTCATTTAACGCTATTCCGGTGCATGAGTTTTATAGGCACATTGGTGCTCTTGGATAAGAACACATCGGCACGTTTCTGTTTTGGCGTGGTGTTTTATGATGCACCGGCATGGAAGAGTACTGAAGTGCCAGTGCGTGACCATAATAGGATGCCCCAGGCGGGTGTGTACGTCATGCACATTGTCCGATGTGCCAATGTTTTGTGCACACCGTTGCGTTCTATGGTAGAGCGCGCACCGGTAATTGAGAGTTCACGAGCACTGGAAAATGAAAAATCTGGGTTTTTTGCCGTATTTTTTTTTTTTTAATTTAACCCTTTACTGGTGCGCATGGTTTATAGGCGCACCAGTTCTGTTTCTTATAAACACATTGGCCGATTTGTGTTTTGGCGTGTTGTTTTATGATGCATCGGTGTGGTTTCTTTCTACCGCATCGGGTGGTTTCGGTTTTGGCGCGGTGTTTTATAATGCATCGGCGCGGAAGAGTTGTGACGCACCGGTGCTATATAATAATACGATGCACTGAGTGTGTGTGTACAGAGTGCATAGTGTCTGGTGTGCCAATGTTTTTGCGTGCACCAGTGCTTTCGGTATTCCAGAGCATTGGGGCGACGTTTAATGATAAGCGCACCAAGCGGAAAACATCTGCAAAACCCTCTGCCCGCCAACCTCCTCTAGTAACCTCTGCTAGAAACGGATGTATGGGGTATTTTTCTGTGGGGTTCCTCAAAAACATCTGCTAGAGGGTCTTTTCCTTGTAGTGTGATATGCCTCTACCTTATCAACTTGGAAGGAATTCAACTATTTAGCGTCTTAGGGGAACCATTACAAAATTTGATGTAGTTTCTCTTATTAAAGGAGAAAATGGTTAATAAAATATCATTATCTCCAAAGTTATTAATGAGTCATATATGAGAAACCTAGAGTTGGCATACTTGGATTTTTGTGGTGATGATCCAATTATTTACGATTTCGGTAACAATTACATGTGGACACATAGTATGTGTTTAGTCAATTTCATGTCTTAAATTGCTATCATAAATGATCGACTGAGGTTAGTAATCTAATGAAGTATCGTGCACTATATATGCTTAGATTCCCTTCTTTCTTACTTCGTTGTGTATTTGTATATTTTGTTTTTGGGGGTTTTCCTTTTATGCCTAATGTTTAAAACTAACATTTGATCTAAGGAATGAAATCTAAGCTCTTATATGAAATCTTGAATGCTAAGAAATAATTGAATCTGAAAGAAATTAAATGATGAAAACTTAAAAAGGAAGAAAAGAAAAAGTTATTTTTATTCTAAGAAAAGAAAATGATTTATAAATTACTCTTAATGAAATGGATGAAATATAAAATCTAAAAGAAGGAAGAAAATGAAATGTTATTTAATTAATCTATTTTGCATAAAAATAAATCAATATTTGGATGGTTAAAATCTGAGCTATGTTAGACTATTCTATGTCGACAAAACATCCATGGAAAACATCTAATTGAACTTATTCTACCTTTAAACAAAGCGTCATTCTAAATTCTATTGAAATCTGAATTATGTTCTATTTATAAAAAATAAATCTATATTCTATCTATCAATTGAGAATACTAATTTTATGAAAATAGAGCATTTGATTCTACTTTTTAAATCTACCTAAAATGATCAAAGTATAATTCTAATCTAACTCTGTCATAGTTTTAAATCTATCTAATAATGATCAAAATATAACTCTAATCTAACTCTGTTCTACATTCCATGGAACGAAAGCATAAAATCTATTACTATGAAATTGAACTGACCATGCTAATTGAATTCAAATTTAACTTAAGGCAAGCAAAGAATGACATAGTATCTATTGCACAAAACAAGATGTATAATCTAAATCCTATGGTTGTTGCATAATCAAATGAAAGAATCGATTTCAATTGGAAGCTGACAAAGTCATGGTATGAAACAATTCATGAGAGCATAAGATATAACAATCAAATGTGCGTAAATGTAAACAACTAATTCAGAAAACATTTAGAAACTAATTGACATGGAATTAAACTATGGAATGACGAGAAATTAAATTATGAATCGACGAGAATTTAAACTACGAAATGATGAGAATTTAAGCTATTAAATGACAATAAATTAATCTATGAAATGACTATAAAAACCTCCTTTCCGTGCAGGGGCCCTCTGCAACAGAACGAGTGTGAATCTACTTATGCTATATGCACATCAATGGTCTAAAACTAGTCTTCTTCATTAATAAAACATAGTTTAAAAACATATTACAATATTATCACAAAATCAAGCTTATTCCCAGTTTCAACATACCAGTATTTATACAAGTTTTTGAATTAACTGTCTGAGACAATTTCGCCTATGGAAAGAAAAATAAACCTAAGACTAGAAGTATATTCAAAGGCAAAGTCTTCATGGCTCTTTCTCGATTTTCTACGTAAGAGAAAATCGAGAATCTTCATCCGCTGATCTCATTCCTCCTCTTGACTAATCTTTGACCGCGAGTGTAGGCATGATCCTTCTCAAAATTGAATAGGTAAGTAGGATATGATCCATATATGGACCATTTCAAAGCTACCCATATGAATCGCTTCTTCATTTTCTTCTTAAAACTCGTCAAACAATAACAGTGGATGCAGAAACAAATGTTAGCTACAGAATTGCACGAATTCTATAGGTAATTACATAAATTCATCTAAATAATAAGAAACATTATAATATAAAATAGAGATAATATAAATGCCTTCTCAGATGTAAAATATGTCAATTATCACTGATTGAGTTTATGGATTTGCGAAAAAGGAAGAAATGATGGTGGAAAAAGATGTCAAAATAGGAACAATTTTGAGGTTCAACATACCCCCACTAAGAGACCATTGCATGTCCTTGACATGCATTTTTTTCAAAATTGTGGGCTTTCACCTTTTACTGCATTTGTTCTGATACCTCTGCCAATACATCCAACTTCCTCTTCTTTCCTTTCTTTGAGGTGATTTCCATTCTTGGCTTCTTCATGAGGAGTTTGTGCTTCAAACTGATGAATTTTATGTTCAGATAGCCATTCCTTTTCTCCAGTTTCTTATTCTTTTTATACCATAGCCCCAAATGTAGAATAGTATTGTCACTGATGGCCTTTTCTAAGTGGTTTTGTTCATTCAAAGATTCATTTTCTTGCTTGATGTGCCTGTTCAGTATCTCTAGTTCATAGATTTATTGCTTCAAAGTGTTCACTAGAGTTTATTGTGGAATGGTAGGCTTCTCTTCAACACTTGAATTTACCTCTTCATGTCTCTTTTCTAAGGACTCAATGTAGACATAAATCTCTTGCTGTGTTGGGTCAATTTTTGTGGTCCTTCTGCTTGGACTGTGTATAGGAGAGCCAGTAATAAGCGATGGTACTCAGGGCTCTTCGTCTAAATCAACAAACTTTGCTTCCTGTGGGGTTATCTTCTTTAAGGGTTTACAAAGTCTGGAACTTCTCCTTGGTTGTGGAGGGCTTAATATTTATGAGTTTATAACTTAGACCTTTTCCTTTACAATAACTCTCTTTTTGTAACCACTTTGTTTCTTATTCTTCAGTAATTCTGTAATGGTAATTTATTCTTCTTCTTGTTGTGGTTGAGGTGAGGATTTTTATTCAATGCAGGCATCAACCTTTCTCCTTCTACTTATTTTGGTCTTATCATCCTTAGGTTGTTATTGTGCTTCTTCTTGAAAATTATTCCTGGTTAGGAAACTTTCCCAGGAGTCTCCTATACTCTTTAAATGAAATTCAATGAGTATGTTTATTAGTCCATGATGATACATGAAATTGTCTATGGATTGGACTCTTTTCTGCACAGTTCCTGACATTTTATTTAAGCTGTTTAATAGGAATTATGGGAGGTTTATTTCTCTGTCCTCTAGGAAATTCATTAACAGTCTGGAATGGTAGAAAAACATACAACCAAATCTACCCTCGCAGGTAACAAATTTTTGAATAATTAACAACATGTTCCTTCATTTGTTTTTGAGTGTCGTACTGGGAATTCCCTTCTTAAAAATAGTAGTGTCCATACCTAGATTTTTCAGAAAAATCTTCCATTCTTCTCCATGAATTTCCCTGTTCTTGAACCATCTTTCTCCGGTTTTTGGAAGTTTTATGGCTTTTGCTATGAAGGAATCTGTCACCAAAAAATTTATGTCCCCAATTTATACTTTTGTCCTGTCAAAGGCTTGTTATGCCTCACATATGCCCATGTTTTCATCACGAAATATCAATTTTTATACCCTAAAACCCTAGGTTTTTAGCCTGCTCTATACCCTAATTCCATCACTTGCCGTCAAATACTCTCTATAGTTTATTATCATCAGTTTTCTTTACTTCTCTATGATTAAAGATGAGTATTCCATGTTTTACTGATGACAGTTTTGTTGAAGTACATTTATCATAGGGTTCCATTGCTGAAATCCCTCACAAGCCAGTTAAGTAAGAGAATGCCTAATTTAGGGCTTTGGCACTTTCAACGCTCTTCCAGAGAAACCGAGGTTATTATCAAAAATAATATTATGATACCTCTCCATAAATTTTATTCCACCCAGCTCACTCATATGGGTCTCTATAAGGAAATTAGCCAATTTGTCCAAATCTGTAATAAATTCTAAACTACCAACTTCCTCCTCGATTTCCGTGCATATGAAGGTGAAGATAGAAATTCGGGAACATGGGTTTTGATCCCAGTATAGCCAATTTACTAAGCCTATAATATTTTTACAAAATCCCTTACGTTTTGGGATATATTCAGGGATCGTTGAGACTAATTTATGTAAAAATCAGAATTTCTATATTTGTCAAATTCTCCCAAAACAGCCTTGTTTTGGATTTTTGGTCAAAAGAAGTTTGAAAATACTACAGACCAGCACATCACAGCCTTCAAAATTGATTTTGTATTATCTCCATAGCTACGTATGGAGTGTTGTTAAGCATCCATATTTGAATGGACATTGCAATCAGATTTGTAAAAACTAAGTTAGGCATAGCATCTCTATGATCTGATCCTTTCTATTTGTAATGCTAAGGCTGTGATTATAAAGCCCGCAATAGAGACATATTAAAATATAGACATCTAGGAGGATTGTGATTTGATTTTTCCATCAAACTTGAATACTATAACTCTGTTATCCAGTAATTAAATTCGTGTTTTTAATCCGTCATGGTGTGTTGCTGATCAAATTCTGGATTGTTATGAATTCAACAAGTTCTTGAATCAGATGCGTTGAAGCTTAGTTCATCTTAGTAAGTTTCCAAGCTGATTCCGGGTGTGGCAAGGGCCCACCATAATCCGGATCAGCTTCTGTAAGCATCTGCGTAGGTAATTTGTGTGTATTTTTTATTATTTTTTTCATTTTAGCTTAAATTCGTTTTTTTAACAATTGATTTTGATTTCAATTAACTATTCATGAGTGTTAATGTTGGATTGGGTTTAAATTAGAGAATGTATTTCATGTGTTGGTCCCCAATTAAACAAGTTAAATATCAATGTTAAGGATTACATAGTGAAGGATTTTGAGAATTGTTTGTTGTAGGTGTGCATTCAACATTACGAATTCTGCCTTGATATCTTTATATTTAAAATTGCCAGTATTCATTTCACATACGCAGAGATCCAATTTTTTGATATTTTTATTTAAAATCACTTGAATCTGAATGAGCATTTCCTTGTGTGTTTACAAATGAACAAATCAAATCGAAAATCAATCTTTGCATTGACAATATAAATCGAACAGAGCATGGTCGAATTCACTTGGTTTTAGATTTTCATTACTCATCTTGCAATGAATTGTAGCGTTTCAGTTATGGAGTAATGGTTTTGTATTCCTAGCATCTAGATTTAGCACGAATTTCATTTACACAGTGTGATTTTGTCATGAGGAAATAATTCTGGGAAATATGTTTTTTTTACTCTATTAATATTATTTTTGAATTGTCACAAAGAGTGAGAGTGCGTGAAGGATAAAAGTTGAATCATATGCATGAATGTGAGTTAGATCGAGATCCTGTAGCCATCATTCAAACTAGATTACAGAATTAATTTGATGATTTCCTGAATTGTATTGGCAGTGAATTTATTTTTAATTTGAAAAACAGAGTGTTAGTTTAGGGATTGATCAGCATCAAAGAAGTTTCTCAACGTAGAAGTGTAGCCTCCCATTGCTTGCTTGGTGTGATCTATAATGGAATTGATAGGTTCTGTCTCTTATCATTTAGACCAACATTAGAATTCCATCAGTTTATTTTGTTTCAATAGTGACATAGCTTGAAGTTGTAAGCGGATTTCCAGGAGTGCATTCTCAGCTTGTTTCATTGAGTTAAGATACTTAGGTCAATCCTTAATGCCAACACTCATCCCTGCTTATCATTAAAAACATTGAGTCAGTGTGTATACTACCTTAGGATTTCATTTTTAATGCAATATTTGTCGAATTGTGTGTGTGTGAGAAAATTAGGTCTTTAAGTTCCTTTATAAACTGTAAAGCAAGTTAGGATTTTTAGTCTCGCATGCAATCTTGAATTTCTAGCTCATGAGTGAAGTGTGATTAAGTGATTTTAGTTGTTTCAATTTCCAACCTTTACAATTAAGTTTGGAAGTATCTTTTCATTTGGGACTCCAGAGCAATAGGTAGATTAGCTAGATTGCAATTTGATTGAAATGATTGAATGATTTCCAATTGTTATTCTCACTAGCATGGTGATTGAAACCTTAGTTTCCAGGTTAAAATAGTTTCCATTAAAATAACTTAGTACAATGTGCGTGCATGCTGGATTTCAAAGAAGTGTGCCTTATCTTTTTTCTTAGGAAAAATAGTATTGGTAAATATTTTGGGTGAATTTGCTAGAGTTCAGTGATGTTAAATACAATTGTAGTCTAGTTTTCCAAGTACAGTTATGTGTGCCTAAATAGTTCAGGTTTGTCTCAGTTTGTTTTTAAAATTAGAATTAGGGTTTGATGATTGAAACTGCCATGGATTAGGTAATATACATGTAGATTGGTTGAGTGTGAAATATCAGTTGTTCAATCTAATTGGTAAGTGCATGAGACAAGCATTCAAACCAGTTTTGATACCAAAATCTCTTGCTTGATATTAAGATAATGGAATTGGTGTGAAGTGTTCTCATCCCAGGGTTTGAGTGAAGGAACAGTTAGTAAGTGTAAAATTTATTGTGTGAACACAAGATCAACTTACAGATGCATTTAGATTAAATTCTTCAGTTTCTTTCAAGTGTGACTTGTGAAAGCTAGAATTAGGGTTTTGGACTTTGAATGAAATGTTGAGTTACTGAGTTGATGAATGAACTCTGTTGAAATTAGGAATTTGATTTGAAGCAGAACTTATGATAATTAGGTTTTCATTAAATCCATATTTTAGCCCAGGAACAAATAGGTTAAATTTATAGATTTCAAGTGCTCAAGTTGAATTTGATTATTGTTTCTGCATGTAGTGGCGAGATGGATTGATTTATTTTTGAAAGATTGTTTGTCCATATGTATTCATGTGTTTTATTACTTAAATGATCATTATAAAGGAAACATTAAAGCTTTGACCTACAACATGAATCAAGAAGTGCAATGAAGCTCATGTTTACGAGCCCAGATTGACAATTAAATATTAAGAGATTTACTTCACCAATTAAAACTCTCAACAAGGCTCTTGTGAAGGATTTGGTGACCTCTTTGTGGAACCCATTGAAATTTTCTATTAACTGGAGCCATCGCAAGAATTTCCTTCATCTGTGGATAACCTTCCATAAATTTTCCTCCACATGCTCGGTTCTTCCTATTAGACCCATGTCTCTGTTGTAAGGAATTTTCGCCTTCAAAACTGTTCTTTTTCGATCAGGTGGATTGAGGGTTTGGCTCTGAGTTAAGAATATTGAAAGGATATTGTAGATACGTGTAGGTAAAATAGATATTCGTGCGAGGGTTTAGGAATGTGAGTAAGAGGATTATGGAATGAGATATGGACGTTAATCATTAATGGATGAAATTGTTCTTGATCATTATGGGATATGATACGAATGAGGTGGAAAATTATGGATTTGTGATGTGAACTGAGTACAATCAATTTTAATGATGAAAATTTGAGGTGGCAACATATGAGCATCTAAATTATATACATTAATTTTTTTGAACCTTATTATTTAAAAAAAATTTGTAACATACCTTGGAACTAACCTTTGTTGATCTTCTTTTTGTCTTGATTCCTCAGGTGTATTTTCAGCATGATCTTTAATTGGAGTCTTTAGTTGCTTCTATTAAGTATGTCCTGATTCAATAGGCTGCAAAAGTGTATCAGGGTTGCAGAATGTGATGACAACTGTAGATTATTCTGAGAGCTGCAAAAATGTAGCAATTTTGTAGCTAATATTTTATTTCTTTTGAAACAGAAAGGGAACAAATAATTTGGGATTTTTAGGATGGGAGAAAATATAAGATGTTAGAAATGAGCTCTGATTTTCACCTTATATTTTATGTATAAGGATGCCAATCATTGATTGGTTTTCATACTTATACAATTTTTTTTTTTTTTAGATATGAAAATTAAAAAGAAGACTAAGTTGGGGAAGAAGAAGGATTCTTCTTCACCAAATTCATATCAGCATTGTCATGAATTTTTTTGATAAATCCATCCTTTGTAATTGGTTTATGATAGACCTTTAGTCGATTTCCATTCACAAGAAGAGGCACCTTTTCTTCATCAATTGTCCTTATCTCGACTGCCCCATTTTCAAAGACTTTTTCGATCTCATAAGGCCCAAGCTGATGAGTTTGAAATTTTCCTTGGAAGTCTTTGAACTTTGAATCGAACAAAAGTGCCCAATCTCCTGCTTGAAATTTTCTTTCTTTTATGTATTTTTCATGCAATCTGGACCTTTGTTGTTGAACTAACCTGGTCTTTTGAACTGCATCTCTCCTGATCTCATCAAGCTCATTGAGTTGCTCCATTATGTGCTTTTGGGCTTCTGATAAATCAAGTCCCAATTTTATTTTTGTTTTGAAGGTTTTGATCTGGAATTATATTGAAAACAAGAATTTCTTCCCATAAACAAGCTTATAGGGAGTATGTCCTATTGTATTCCTCCATGTAGTCTGATATGCCCATAAGGCTTCAGGAAGCCTATCTTCCCAATCCTTCCTATGTAGATGTACAGTCTTTGTGAGGATTGCTTCGATCACTTTATTGGTGGACTCCACTTGTCCATTTGCCTGTGGATGACATGGAGTAGAATTTATATGTTTGATCTTATATTCCTCCACAATCTTTTGCACCATCCTAGATGTAAACTCAGATCCATGATCTGTCGTAATTTCCCTTGGGACACCAAAACAAGTGAAAATATCCTAAAAAAGAAATGAAACTACAACATTTTCATTAGCAAAAGAAAGTGCTTTAGCCTTTACCCATTTAGTGACATAATCAGTGCAAACCAGAATGTACCTCTTTTTTTTTATGGTGGATTGATTGGTCCAACAAAATCTAGAGCCCATTTTTCAAAGGGTTCAATGAGTACCTGCGGTTGTAAGGGAATTTCATTTGTAGGAACAATTTTCCGCATTCTCTGACAAGTGTCACATATTTTGACATACTCCTTGGCATCTTTAAAGATTTATGGCCAATAATATCCAAAATGAAGGATTTTATAAGCATTCCTCTTATCAACAAAGTGTCCACCACAAGGTTCATCGTGGCATGCCTTCTTTCAGGTATTTCATCTTCTTGTACACATCTTATGATGATGAGATTTGGACTTGTTTTATACAATTCATCATTTACCCATGAATATAATGCACTTGTTTGAATTATTTTTCTATTTTCTCTAGGAAACAACTATGATGGTAATTTTCCTGAAGCTAAGTAGTTAGCAATGTCTACAAAACATGGAGATTTAGTAGACATTTCAAAAATATATTCATCAAGAAAATTATCCTCTACTGGAGCATCATTATTGTCATTTTGAATTCTAGACAAGAAATCAACAACTATGTTTTGTTTTCCAGGTCAGTCTAGAATGGTGATGTTAAATTCTTGCAAGAGTAATAAACATCTCGTGATTCTGCCATTAGTGATAGGTTTATTCATTAAATACCTAATTGAAGAATGATCTATGTTAATAAAGGTTTCATAGCCAGTGATGTAATGTATAAATTTTTTAATAGCATGGACAACATCTAGAAACTCTTTTTCAGTAACAGTGTAATTTAACTCAGCAGGAGTCAAATTTCTTCTTATGTAGTATATGGAATTGGGGGTCAAATATTTTTGTCCTAATACATCTCCCAGAGCTGTATTTGAAGCATCTGTTGAGATATGAAAAGGTCTTTTCCAATTTGGTCTTCTTAAGATGGGTGCCTCAAATATTTTTGCTTTTAAGGTTTCAAATGCCATTTGGCAATCAAGATTCCAATTAATTTCACAATATTTGGTAATAAATTTGAAGAGTAGAGATGCAATTTTTGTGAAGTTTTCTATAAATACCCTATATTACCCTGTAAAACCAAGAAAACTTCTAACATCCTTTTGAAAATTTGGAATTTATAATTTGGATATGACTTCAACTTTGGATGAGTCTACTTTAATTCCATCTTCTGAAATGTGGTGTCCTAAAACAATTCCTTCAGTAAACATCATAAAGCATTTTTCATGACTTAATGAAAGATTTACTTCTTTACATCTTTTAAGAACTTTTTCCAAATTTTCAAGAGCCCCTTCAAAAGAATTTCCATAAACTATAAACTCATCCATATACACTTCCACACAATCATGTATTAGATCAAAGAAAATTCCTAATACTTCTCTTTGGAATGTTGCAGGTGCATTGCACAATCCAAAAGGAAGTACTCAGTAAACATAGGTTCCCCATGGACAGGTGAATGTGGTTTTGTCTTGGTCTTCAGGTGCTACTTGAATTTGGTTGTAACCACTAAAACCATCCAAGAATGAGAAATATTTCTTCTTTTCTAATGTATCCAAAACTTGATCTATGAAAGGAAATGGGAATTGATCTTTTAGAGTAGCCTTATTCAATTCTCGATAATCAATGCATACCCTCCATTTACCATTCTTTTTAGGGAAAATCACCAAGGGATAAACCCACTGACTGTTTGAAATTGGATAAATTATGTTTACATTCAAATTTTTTTGCAATTCTTCTTTCACAATTTCCCTAAGATTTGGATTCATTCTTCTTTGAGGTTGTCTGATAGGCCTAGAGTTTTCCTCAATGTATATATGATGTATGCAAGTCTCAGGATTAATTCCCTTCATGTCAGTGTACTCCCATGCGTATTCAAAAGAATTTTTTTGTAATGTTTTGATTAACTCTTATTGTTGGATTTTTTCCAAGTTTTTATTTATGTTTAAATATTTTCTTGGAAATATTTCAACTACAGCGTTACCAAATTATTCCATAGAATATAAAGACATATGTCTGGATGACACGTATTCAATATTACATTTTTCTTGAAAATTGTGATCATCTTCACATTGTGAAGATGTTTCAAAATTTTCTATTGAATTTAAAATTTGATTTTATTCACTAATATGAGAAATAGTAAAGAGAGGTTGTACATCATTGTCATCATCCATCCATTCTTCATTTTCTATTTCTGTAATTGTTTTTGCTGGAGGATATAGAGTGAATTTATTTGTTGAATTACCATTAGAAATAAACATATCGCCATATCTACAACTAATGAAAGCATCAACTATAGCTAATGAAGGTCTTCCTAATATCAATTGATGTCCCCCTAGGTTGTTTTTGGGAGTTAAGATCATAAAGTCAACTGGATATTCCCAAGAGTCTAAGGACACATAAATTTCTTCTAATACACCATCTAGCTTGGTTATTGACCTGTCTTCTAATTGCAGTAATGTGGGTGTATACTGAAGGTTTGGAAGCCTAAGTTGTTCCATGGTATGCTTTCTCATGATGTTTATGGCTGCTCCTAAGTCAATCAATGTATTTGGAATCTCAATATCATTGATTTGTTTTTTTACAATTGGACTTCTTGGATCAAAATATTTTTGTATGGCTATTTTTCCCATCATAATGTCTGCAATTTTTCCTACTAATTGAATCCTTTTTACTTCTTTTGTTTCTCTTCTTGATTTTTTTTATGATAAACTCTCTTATTGTTTTAGCTACGATAGGAATCTCTTTAATGGCCCGTAACAAAGGGATTTTGATCAGACATTCTTCAATTCATCTAGAAAATCATAGTTAGGCAACAAAATTTGTTTTTCTACCCCTCTATCGATTTGTAATATTTAAGGGAAAGGAGGGTTAGAAACATATACTGAAGGTTGCTCTATGATAGGAGTTGATTTTATTGGACTTTCTTGTTTTTGATAATTTTGATTTTGTTGAAGGGATATCCCTTCTCCATGTTGGGTTTGTGTTATATTATTTCCACGACTAGTCACGCGCAGAGAGGTAACAGGGAGGGTGATAGCCCCCCTTGTACATTGCGCTGGGCACACCGTACGAGGAGGGTCACAGGGGGGGCGGTAGCCCCCCCTGTCGGGGTTTGGGGCAGCACCCCTGGAAAAAAAAATTGGTCCTTATTTTCTGGTGGGCGGACCCGCCCATGGTTTTGTGCATGGGTTTGCACATGGTTTTGGGGCATGATGGTTTTCGGACCCTGGTATTTTGTAGATCCAGTCAAGGGAACTATGGTTATGTTCTAATCCAGGGTTAATGGATTGGGTTTTATGTATGCTTTGGCATGTATATATATGTGTTGTAACACTAAAAGGAATATAATGAAAAATCAAGCTGGTCATCCTGATTTGGGATCCAGGGGAAAATCTCTGTGTATATCTGTTTTATGTTTTATGTTCTCGCTATTGTTTATTTTTTGTTTTAAAGATTCGTTTGTAGATAATTTCTGTATAGGGTTAAAACCTACATTTGGTATCAGAGCAGTTTCGACTTCAAGGGGACGCCTTTGTTATTGAGGGGTTTTTTTGCTTAGGCCTGAGGTAGACCCTATTCAGTGGGAGATCTACGGGATCGATTCTTGCGGTGAAAGAAGATGGCGAGCGGCGGGAAGATAGAGATCGAGAAATTTAATAGTCAGAGTTTTGAGTTGTGGAAGCTTAATATGGAGGATCTATTGGTGGATAAGGACCAGTGGATCGCAGTAGATCCGGGTACTAAACCAACAGCAATGTCAGATGAAGACTGGAAGAAACTGGATCGGAAGGCAAAGAGCACAATAAGGTTGTGTGTCTCAGATTCAGTATTGTTGAATGTATCAGGGGAAGCTACGGCGAAGACCTTGTGGGACAAACTTGGGACTTTGTACCAATCTAAGTCTCTAGTGAATAAATTGTTCCTGCAGAAAAAGATGTATAACTTGAGGATGAAGGATGGAGACTCGGTGATAGAGCATGCGAACGCCTTTGATACTGTGGTAAGTCAGATGTAATCTGTTGATATTAAAATCTTAGATTAAGATAAGTGCATCAGTTTGTTGTGTTCTCTACCAAACTCGTGGGACAGTTTGGTTATTGCAATAGGTAGCAATACAACTACCTTGAATTTTGATGATATTGTCTCAGCTTTGCTGTCGGAGGAAATGAGGCGGAGAAATATGGAGGGCCAGAATGGAGATGCCTTATCTTTACGAGGAAGGTCCCAAAACAGAAACAAGAACAAGGTTTTGAGTGGGAGATCTAAATCTAGAGGGAGATCTAAATCTCCTGGAAAGTTTTTAAAGGTGTGTTGGAAATGCATAAATGAAGGTCAATAAAAAAAGGACTGCGGATCTAAAGCTCTTGAAAAAGGAAAGGGATCTGATGATGCTTCTTCTATAGAGGCAAAAACCACCTCGGATGAAGGTGGGGATGTGTATTTGGCTACTTCTTCAAATACACATGTAGATCATGAGTCATGGTTGATTGACTCGGGTGCATCCTTTCACTTCACTCCTCATAGGGAGTGGTTCTGCGAGTATGAGAAATATGATGGTGGTGATGTCTTCCTAGGGGATGATAGGAAGGCCAGAATCGTCGGACGTGGAAAATTCAAGTTGACGCTGCAAGGTGGAAGGATTAGAACACTTCTTGGTGTTCTGCATATTCCTGCATTTGCCAAAAATCTGATTTCCGTAAGCAAGATGGATGATGCAGGTGTAAAAACAGTGTTCGAGAAAGATGCCTACAAGATGGTTCGGGGAGCACTGGTATTAATGCGGGGAGTTCGGACTGGAACTCTGTACAAGCTTTAGGCAACACCGTTATTGATGGGTGCAATGGCCCGTGTTCCCCGAAAGTGGAGCGGAAAGCCTAGTTACCGGAGAAAAGACTATGCTATGGCATCAAAGTTTACAAAATAATCTGGGTAAGTGTTTCGAATACCCATGAGACATATGGTAGATGTATGTCTAATAGTTCCATGGATTTTGATTTCTCGTGAATATTGTGTATATGGGAAGAAAAATCGGGTGAGTTTTTCTTCTGAAAGCAGAGGGTGAACAAGATATTAGAGCTTGTGCACAATGATGTGTTTGGACCTGTGTCGGTTCCATCACTGGGTAAGTCTGTGTACTATGTTTCATTCATAGATGACTTCTCAAGGAATAAATGGATATATTTATTGAGGAAGAAACCTGAAGTCTTTGAAAGATTTAAAGAATTTAAGGCTCTGGTGGAAAACCAGACAGAGAAGAAGATAAAGGTGTTGAGGACAGATAATGGTGGGGAGTTCTGAAAGAAGTAATTTGAAGAGTTCTGTAAGAAGTGTGGTATAGCACGGCAGAAGACTAATCCACACACACCTCAGAAAAATGGAGTTGCAGAAAGAATGAACAGAACGCTGATGTAAAAGGCAAGAAGCATGCTCAGTGGTGCCGGGTAATTGGGACAAGAATTCTAGGTAGAGGCAGTGGAGACTGCATGTTACTTGGTTAACAGATCACCTTCATCAACGTTGGAGGATAAGACTCCACATGAGGTATGGACTGGTAAGAAACCCTCTCTTTCACATCTAAGGGTATTTGGATGTGATGCATATGTACATGTTCCAAAGGAGAAAAGGAGAAGGTTGGATAATAAATCTAAACGGTGCATCTTTATTGGGTATAAGGATGGTTTAAAGAGTTACAAGCTTTGGAACCTGGAAAAAAAGGAAGGTTGTGTATAGCCAAGATGTGGTGTTTAGAGAGGTGAAAGGTATTGTTAAACATGAAGTCATACCAAAGGAACTTGAGAAGATAGAGTTCGAGCTAAAGGAGGATGAATCAGACTCTACAACAGAAGAAGACTCAGAAGAGGAAGAGCCACAAACTCCAGCTGTTAGAAGATCATTTCGGGAAAGAAGAAAACCTGAAAGGTATAGTCCATCTATCTTCTGTTCAAATTTTTCTTTAACTATAACTGATGATGATCCCAAAACCATCAAGGAGGTAGTAGATTCAGAGGATGGAAAACTCTGGAAGGAGGCCATGGTTGATGAAATGGCATCCTTACATAGAAATGAGGCATGGGATCTGGTGGAGTTGTCGGCTGGAAGGAAGCCCATCGGGAGCAAATGGGTGGTTAAGAAGAAGATGAATGTAGAAGGCAAGGTGGAGAAATACAAAGCTCGGTTGGTAGCAAAAGGTTATTCCCAGGTGCCGGGAATTTATTTTGGTGATATTTTTTCTCCTGTTGCCAAAGTTACTTCTATTAGATTACTTTTATCCGTTGCTGCTGCATTTTATTTTGAGGTAGAATAGATGGATGTGAAGACAACATTTCTTCATGGGGATTTGGAAGAGGAGATCTACATGAAACAACCTGAAGGCTTTATGGTGAAGGGGAAGAAAGAGCTGGTATGCAGGTTAAAGAAGTCTTTGTATGGGTTAAAACAGTCACCAAGGATGTGGTATCAGAAATTTGATACCTATATACGGGGACTTGGCTTCACCAGAAGCAAGGAGGATCACTGTGTTTATTTTAAATTAATTGGTGATGGTGTTATTTATTTGGTCTTGTATGTGGATGATATGTTGTTGATTGGAAATGACAAAGAAATTATCCAAGATTTGAAGACCCAACTATTCTCCAAATTTGACATGAAGGATCTTGGTGCTGTAAACTATATTTTGGGCATGGAAATTAAGAGAGATCGGGCAAAGAGGAAGCTCTGGTTAAACCAGAGGAAGTATGTCGAGACTATATTGCAGAGGTTCAATATGCAGGATAGTAAACCGGTGAATGTTCCTATTCCTGTAGGTGTAAATCTGTCTGCTGAACAGTGTCCCAAGACACAAGAAGAAGAGGAGTATATGTCCCGTGTTCCATATGCAAGTGCAGTGGGTAGCCTGATGTATGCAATGGTCTGTACTAGACCAGACATTGCACATGCAGTGGGAGTATTGAGCAGGTTTATGTCAAACCCAGGGAAGGAGCATTGGACAGCAGTGAAGCGGGTTTTCAGATATTTGTGTGGCACTAGTGATTATGGCTTGTGCTACCAAGGAAGACTAGGATTGGAAAGAGTGTTGGACATTCGTGGTTTTGTTGATGCAGACTGGGCTGGAGATTTGGACCAAAGAAGATCTACAAGTGGGTATGTGTTTAGCCTATTTGGAGGTGCAGTCAGTTGGATGAGTAAAAGACAGTCTGTAGTGGCTCTTTCAACTACGGAGGCAGAATACATGGTAGCCACTCATGCAAGCAAGGAAGTAGTTTCGTTGCAGATATTGTGTTCAAGTATGGGGTTGGTGCAACAAGCTATAAGGATAGATTGTGATAGCCAAAGTGAAATTTTCTTGGCTAAGAACCCTGCTTATCATTCAAAGACAAAGAAAATTGATGTTCAATATCACTTCATGAGATATATGGTTGAAGCTAAAAGGGTGTTGTTGGTAAAGGTGGAAACTTTGAAGAATGTTGTAGATGCATTGACAAAGTCTGTGAGCACTCATAAGTTCTCTTGGTGTAGAGAAACAATGGGTGTTGCAAAGCTGGGCTAATGACTTAGCTCTCTTGTGGCCCCCTGCGGAAAGAAAAAAACAAGTGGGAGAATGTTGGGTTTGTGTTATACTCTTTCCATGACTAGACACGCGTGGGGGGGTAACAGGGGGGTCGATAGCCCCCCCTGTCGAGGTCCGGGGTAGCGCCCTAGGAAAAAAAATTTGGTCCTTATTTTCCGGTGGGCGAACCCGCCCATGGTTTTGTGCATGGGTTTGCACATGGTTTTGGGGCATGATGGTTTTTGGCCCCTAGTATTTTGTAGATCTGGTCAAGGGAACTACGGTTATGTTCTAATCCAGGGTTAATGGATTGGGGTTTATGTATGCTTCGGCATGTATATATATGTGTTGTAACACTAAAAGAAATACAATGAAAAATCAAGCTGGTCGTCCCAATTTGGGATCTAGGGGAAAATCTCTGTGTTTATCTATTTTATGTTTTATGCTCTCACTATTGTTTATTTTCTATTTTTAAGATTCGTTTGCATCTAATTTATGTACAGGGTTAAAACCTACACTCCAGAATTTTTATTTTTCTGTAGATAAATTTCTTCATCAAGATCATCCTTTTTTCTGAATAACAACAAAGGGATTTTTCCTTTCTAATATCCTACCAGATCTAAGTTGAACATTGTTAAGATCTAGTGGAGTAATCATATAAGTGGGAAAATTCTATCCCTCTATGTTATAAGCAGATTGAGCATTTTCATTGTTCGAGTTTGGTAAAGGTTAGGCAGGTAGTTGATTTGGAATTTGTGGAAATGATAATGAAAGTTTTGGGATATGAATTTGGAATTGATGTTGTTGATTATGTTGTGGAAAATGATGGGGAGGATAGTTTGGATAGGATTGTGGATATTGGTGATATTGAGAATATCTACCATAAGGATTTTTCATTCCTTGTGTCCAACGTTGAGGCTGGGACCAAGGTTGTTGCCATGGCATTGATGAATTCTAATTGTTTGGTGGGGGATGGGTATACATTTGATTGTTAAAACCTTGAGTTTATGGCCTTTCCCATGGTCTTCTAGAGAAAAAAAAAAGAGGTTCTATTGGATGTGGAGCTATTTCTTCTTGGAAAACAGCCTTAATTCCTGGTATAGAGGGACATATTTTTGTTTCATGGTTTTCCACACAAATAACACAGGTATCTACGACTTTTAAATCAAGAGGACATTCTCTTAAGGCATGTTTATTTCTACATTTATGGCAGAAAATAGTTAAGGCATCAATTTCAACTTTCTGCTTGTTTTGTAATTTCAGGGTGTCTATTTTTTCACTAAGACTCCATAAAATATATGTTTTAAATTCATCAAGCATATTTCCAATTTCTGCCCTACTTACTGTTCCAGTTTCATATCTATTCACTCTAGAAAGAATAAGATCTCTTGCATTTTTCCCGGTTCTTGATTTTCCTCTCGAAAGATGAATGCATAATTCAACAATTTCAGGTAATGATAGTTGAGAGATGTCTCCCTTTCCCACCATGTTAAGAATATCTATCCATTCATTTATGATGGCTTTCAACAAGAGAGCTTTTAAAGTATCTTGATCTAAATTTTCCATTTTAGCTCTTTTTATGTTGTACTTGAATCTCTCAACTAAGTTTTCCAAGTTTTCATCCTCTCTTTGCATCATTTTAAATACTTCATCCTTCCGATTATTAGGTGTGCAACAATCCAAACACCTTTGTAAAAATGCACTTTTCATCTCATCCAATGTCCTAATAGATTGTGTTACCAAGCCTATGAACCATTTTAAAGCTACACCCTTGAGTGTTGTAGGAAATAGCTTCAATTTTTTAGAGTCTTGTAAGTAGTCATATGATCTACATAAAACCTCAACTTCAAATAAAAATGTTTCAGGATCTTCATTCCTTAATCCATGGAAATTTGGAAGGATGGGAGGTGAAATATTATTCATTGTGGCATTTGTATCCTCATCAACTATAGGAAATCCAATAGAGTTATGGTCCTCCCTATTTTCTCCCCTTCCTCTACCTCGTCCTCCACCTTTTCTTCCTCCTCCTATTCTTAAGGCTTCTCCATTCAAAACTTCTCCTTCTCCTTATCCTTCTCCGACCATTATAGATTCCTAATACATAATGTAGGGTTCTAACTGTAGAGTTATTTGTTCTTCCTCTGGTTCTTATATCAATGGGATATTGAAGAAATTTTCTTCTTCTTCCTCACTAGGGATTTCTAACTCTTGAAATATAACATGTTCTCTTGTAGAGGTGAACAAGGTTACTCCTTCTGTTGGAGATCTAAGATCTTCCTCTTCTAAGACTGCCTCAGTAGATGAAGGTGGAGAGTCTCCTAGTTGGATTTTTGACCTTAAGACTTCAGGGAGTCTATGTCTTGTTGTGAAAAATGGAATATGAGTTTAAGATGGTGGTGTGGCACTTAGTGGTCTTGGTGGAGTGAGTGGTGTTGCTGGAATCAAACTTCAACCTCTAGCTATGAATCTACCCCTAGAGTCTCTTTCTCTACGCTATCATTTTTTTTTAGATGTAATAAATAAGGTTTCCTAATTACAATTCCTCGGAAACAATGCCAAAATGTTTAGTCAAATTAATGTCTTAAATTTCTATCATAAATTATCGATCGAGGTTAGTAATCTGATGAAGTGTGGTGCACTATATATGCTTAGATTCCCTTCTTTCTTACTTCATTGTGTATTTTTATATTTTTTTTTTTGGGGTTTGTATTTTATGCCTAATGTTTAAAACTAACATTTGATCTAAGGAATGAAATCTAAGCTCTTAAATGAAATCTTGAATGCTAAGAAATAACTGAATTTGAAAGAAATTAAATGATGAAAACTTAAAAAGGAAGAAAAGGAAATTTTATTTTTATTCTAAGAAAATAAATTGATTTATAAACTACTCTTAATGAAATGAATGAAATATAAAATCTAAAAGAAGGAATAAAAGGAAACGTTATTTAATTAATCTATTTTGCATAAAAATAAATCAATCTTTGGATGGTTAAAATCTGAGCTATGTTAGACTATTCTATGCCAACAAAACATCTAATTGAACTTATTCTACCTTTAAACAAAGCATCATTCTAAATTCTATTGAACATTGAATTATCTTCTATTTATAAAAAATAAATCTATATTCTATCTATCAATTGAAAATACTAATTTTATGAAAACAGAGCATTTGATTCTACTTTTTAAATTTATCTAAAATGATCAAAGTATAATTCTAATCTAAATTTGTCCTAGTTTTAAATCTATCGAAGAATGATCAAAATATAACTCTAATCTAACTATGTTCTACATTCCATGGAACGAAAGCATAAAATCTATTACTATGAAATTGAACTGACTGACTTAAGGCAAGTAAAGAATGATAGAGTATCTATTGCACAAAACAAGATGTCTAATATAAATCCTATGGTTGTTGTGCAATCAAATGCAAGAATCGATTTCAATTGGAAGCTGACAGAGTCATGGTAACGAAAAAATTCATGAGAGCATAAGATATAACAATGAACTGTGCGTAAATGTAAACAACTGATTCAGGAAACATTTATAAACTAATTGACATGGAATTAAACAATGGAATGACGAGAAATTAAATTATGAATCAACGAGAATTTAAAATACGAAATGATGAGAATTTAAGCTATGAAATCATAGTAAATTAAACTACGAAATGACTATAAAAAAATGCTTTCTACGTAGGGGCCCTCTGCAACAGAACGAGTGTGAATCTACTTAAGCTATATGCACATCAATGGTCTGGAACTAGTCTCCTTCATTAATAAAACAAAGTTTAAAATCGTATCACAGTATTATCACAAAATCAAGCTTATTCCTGGTTTCAACGGACCGGTATTTATACAAGCTTTTGAATTAACTGTCTGAGATAATTTCACCAATGGAAAGAAAAATAAAGCTAAGACTAGAAGTCTATTCAAAAGAAAAATCTTCATGGCTCTTTCTTTATTTTCTACGTAAGAGCAAATCGAGAATCTTCGTCTGCTGATCTCGTTCCTCCTCTTGAATGATCTTTGACCACAAGTGTAGGCATGATCCTTCTCAAATTTTAATAGGTAAGTAGGATACGATCCATATATGGACCATTTCAAAGCTACCCATATGACTCACTTCTTTATTTTCTTCTTGAAACCTGTCAAACAATAACGGTGGCTGCAGAAACAAAGGTTAGCTACAAAATTGCAAGAATTATGTAGATAATTACAAAAGTTCATATAAATAATAAGAATCATTATAATATAAAATAGATATCATCTAAATTCCTTCTCATATGTAAAATATTTCAATTTTCACTGATTGAGTTTATGGATTTGCGAAAAAGGAAGAAATGATGGTGGAAAAAGATGTCAAAATAAGAACAATTTTGAGGTTCAATAGTATGCATGACGGTTTTTCGATTCATATGTTTTATTAATATGAATATGGAATTCTTGTGTTGCACCATCCTTTATTAATTAAAATAAATCATAGTTATCTTTGAGTGGATCAAATGAATACTATAAAAAACATTCTACTTCAGTGATCACTTATGTTGCACCACTCTTGATTGATTAAAATAAAATCACAAATTCTTTGAGAAACTTAGATGAATGTCATTAAAAAAATCATTTCAGTCATCAAGTAAGTGTTTTAGTGTTTTATATAGACTATTATTATTATTATATAACTCTTTAGTACAATCCTAATGGTGACCTTTCCTATACCTCTCATTGTTCTACATGCATATCAGATACCTATTTTTGAATATGCTTATTGCATGGTAAAAAGCTACACTTATCATGCCATGATTAATGACCAATGAGGAATATACTCATTATCATGGAGGGACATATGGTTCCTTAAAAAGGCCACATATACAAAATTAAAAATACACTGCAAATTACAAACCCTAATTTTGACATATAATTTCTTTAGCAAGCCCTTGGTGGATTTTAAGACCTACCTCTCTAAATGGATCATGTAGGATATCTTCAACGAATGAAAAAATGCATCTAATGGCCACGCCATTTATAGAATTATAATTTTATCCATGTTAATATCCTAATGATAAAACTTTCTACATTTCCATACATGCAGGTTGGACACTGATTTCAAAATATTTTCATCACAGGGAAAAACTTTGACATGCCATGTCATAGCCATTTTTTCCATCCATGCCTTGAATACACGTGTCTTTGAGAATATTTCATAGAATTTTTTAAACACATTCACTTTAACTTATACATCATGATTTGACATTCCAATTTCCCAGTAGGCCCTTAAGAGATTTGAGGACCTATTTCCCTTAGTTGTTCCTATAAGTGAGTTGCAAAAGGAAAAAAATAAAAAATAAAATAATCCATGTGTCTAGATGTCTTCCATTCTATAATCCTAATGATGAAATTTATAGTTTATTTTGTGTTCATATACATGTGGTAGGCACTTGTTTTGAAACATGGTTTTTTCATGGATAAACACTGACATGCCATGCCATAGATCCAATCAACATATCCTTTTCACCATCATTTCTTTAGACACATGGTTCTTTGTAAAATACAAATAGAGATAATTATAAATATGCTTTACAACCTATAGTTATTTTTTTTTACATGTCATTTACCTTTTGGTTCAGTATCATTTTTTCTAAAACCGTGTTATAACCATCTAAACAAAGATTTGTCCATATAATGGGAATATAATATGTTTTAATCGATTCAAAACCATAGAAACAATGTGAATATTTTTAGAATAGGTTAATCGTATTGAAAAATAATGACCTATCATGCCATATACTTAAATCCTTAGATCATTTCTTCAATCCTTCTTTTGGTCACATCATCATGTAAGAACGCTAAATAGACACTATGCAACACAAGTGCTACAACTTACAAATATTGATTATAGCATTACACTTTCTTGGTATATCTTCAATAACTTTAAGAATATGTGTACTTGAATGACTCTTTCTAGCAAGATTTAACCAACAAAAACAAAGAGCACACTTGGTGGTATTATTGTGTGTTCTATTCGATTCGTCTCCATGGTACAGTCCTAGGGATGAATGTTCTTGTGCTTTTTGTGGCCTTCAACTTGTACTATATTCTCATTTGAGAACATTTTCATTGCATGGTAAAACATTGACTTGTCATCCCAATGGCTTAGATCAAAGGGTCATTTTCATCATTATTTCCCTAGACATATGGTTCTTCATGAAGTCACCACATAAACATTAAGAAAAACACATGACATGATTCTAACATATTGTTCCTAGTACGCCTTCAAAATATTTTAGGATCTATATCCTTAAACGGCTCTTGCAATAAGCTTTAGCCAACGAAGTAAAACAAAAATTGCATCCCATGAATATGATGCATGTTATATTTCCTTTATCTCATTGATACAGTCCTATGATGGAATTATTGTGCCTTTTGTGTACATACACATATATCATACAATTATTTTCAAATAATTCCTATATAATGTTAAAACACTAGCTTTTTATTCCATAGGCCTAATTTGTAGGTCCTAATAATAAAATTTCGCATATCTCTCATGTCCATATGTATGTGCCAAGTTCATATTTTTAAATGATTCACTGCATAGTGAAAAAATGACATATCATTACCATTGGCTCTCAATAGCATCCCATTTTTCCATTTCCACTTAGGGATATGGTTCTTTGTGAAAGCCATAAAATTTTTATGAAACATAGGCATCATGATTTATGAATATTTTCTCCACCATAAATCCTTCAACAACTTATAAGACTCATATCCTTGACTATCTTTCTTTTCTTTTCTTCTTCTTCTTCTTCTTCTTCTTCTTTTTTTTGTTTTTTTTGTTTTTTTTGTTTTCTGGTGGTTCACATTCCTATGTGCCCGCACACATGTACCAGCTACATTCACGGTCTTAAGAAATCGTAGTAAATCCTACCCGAAGGGATATTACTGTCGGCCTAATACTAAGGCCTAACCCCGTAGGTGTCTAGGAGATTTGAACATGTGACCTCTCAATCTGGGAATACTTCAAGCAGGGAATCAACCAATTGAGCTAACCCTTGGGGCTCCTTGACTATCTATTGCAGTAAATCTTTAACCAATTAAATTATTAAATATGCATCCAAGGGGAATGTGATGTTGATATATTCTGATACCTTTTTCATTGATAGCATAAACCTTATGATGATTTCCTTTCATGACTGGACTTATCAAGCCATAGGATATGACCAACATATTATTTTTTCCATCCCCAGCTAGATGCATGGTCCTTTGTGAAGGGAAAATAGAAATTATGAAACACATGTTATAACTTATAGGTCCTACTTAAGTTGGAACATATTTTACTTGCTAAGATCTTGAAATGATTCATGATCCATGTCCCTAAATGGATCCTACAAACATCTTCAAGCATAGAGAAAAATTATGTGCATTTATTAGTCATTTGATCTACTATGTTGATTTTTTCTTTATAGTATAATCCCAATGACAATAATCATAATTCCTATTGTGACCATAAGAGTATACTAGATTCTCATTTCTGAATAAGTCCATTGTGTGGTAAAAATTAACTTGTCATTCCATAGGATACAACCAATATGCAATCTCACTAGAATTGCCTTGGACATATGGTTCTTCATGAAGTTTAAATATACACTATAACCACATAATATGTTGAGATTCAACAAGAATTTTTTTGGCACCAATGATCCTAGTGAAAATTAAGCACCTACACTAGGGTGGGGCCCACAGGCTATTTTTAGGTGCATGTTTATTTTTATTATCCCTTAATTTAGATGGACATTAAACTGTAATATATTCTCAATGTGGACTTGAAAATAGCTAACTGAAGTGGAAAATTAGTTAGCTAAGTGAATTTAGTTAGAGGTTGGTTGGTGGGCATGCAAAATATTTCTAGTTGTAACTGAGTGATTCTAGTTGTAACAGAGTTGGAAGTGCAGTGGTGCATGAGTTTGTGCAAGTTGTAAATATTTTAACTTAGTTAAGTGAGTTAAACTCAGTTGTGCTAGTTGTAACTGAAGATACACTACTGAGAGATCAAATGAATTAAATATTAATTAATTCACATGGAGTGATCTCACATGCAACTGAAGATTTACTGTTATTAACTGCATGCATGTCAGATCTAGTGGAGACCCAGTTGAGTTCTATGTGAAAGGGAAGATAACTATCTGTTGTGACATTATCCGCTTGAACACATGCAAGCACACACACATTTTATGTGCGCATGATACTTTCGTAGTCAAGGCAGGAAAGAAGGGATCAATTCATGGATTTCTTTCAGCAGGGATTGCGTAGTGAAGGAAGGTTCTCTGGAGACAGTAAATTGTCTAAGGGATTTGCCAATTTTTGTATGACAGTGTGAGAAAATTAGCTGATGTACTGAGGGCTCTTGTGAGAAGAGTTTTGTATGTAATTGTTTCATGATCCATGATATAATACACAATAGATAGTGGGGTTTTTAGCTGTAAGATTTCCCGAGAAATTATCTGTGTTTTGTGTGATTGATATTTCTTCATGTTCATGTGATTGGCGATTGTGTTTTTAATTCCGCAAATATTTGTAGAAGCGATTCAATATTTAACTTTAGCAAATTGTTAGATCGGGTGAATCCAAGATATACATACATATTGTATAGTTTCTACATAATACAACATAGGGTTCTTAATTCTCACATATCATTTTCCTTGTAGGCACTCGACAACCTTTATAAAATGCGTCAATGAATAACACCTACAATTGTTCTTCAATTGTCGAAAAAATAGGTGTGTATTTGGTGACCATGCTTTGTGCCCCCTTTGTTTTGTCTCCTTGGTATAATCCTAATGAGTACCTTTCATGGCCATTCACATGTGATAGAAAACTATTTTGAAAGAGGTTCATTGCATGGTGAAACACAACTTGGCATTCCAAAGGCTCTTATAATCATTATTTCATTTTTTCCATCATTTCTCTCAACACAAGGTTCTTCAAAAAGGGAACATTGCCATAGTGAAAATCATGTATTTCAACTTACATATCCAATATTGTTCATACTACTTTCTTGGTATGCACTTAATAGTGTAAGGACACGTATATGTGTATGCATCCAAGCTTCAATTGATTAAAATTGCATGCATCTAGTGGTCATGTTGCTCCATTGGCCTTGTCTCCATAATAAAATCCTAACAACAACCTTACCCACACAACATAATTACCAACTTGGTGAGAATTGTTATCTCAAAATGAAAACTCTAGCCCTAAAAATCAATATTTTTGTGTCAAATATAGCAACGAAATCCTTAAATTGAAAATTGGTGCTCCCAAAATCACTATATTTATTTCTTATGGTTAAAATTATTGCCTCGACACCCCACATTGTTTCACATCAAGACCTTAAAAACACTAATTGAATAAAAAAGTGATACTACTGAGTCACACTTTTCTTTTGGGGGGTTAAAGCACAACCTACTTGAAATGGTGGGCTTAAATATGTGTACATTTACAACCAAAACCTTAAAATCAACTCCTAAATTGAAGAAAAAAGGGGGAAAAAATCCATATTAAAAAGAAAACCTTGTTACTCCACATTTCACTTTTTTTTTTGGGTGGGGGAGAATAACCCAAAAATCAATTTAAAAAAGAAATCAAAATCTAGTTGCACATAAATCGCTCCCTATATTTTTTAAACTCATTCCCTTTGTTCCCAAATTTCTAGGAACTTAAGAAAGAAACGAAATGTTTCCATTTAGCTGGGAATGGTTATAAGAATTTGGGAGTTTTTTGGGAGTTTATCCTTCAAGGAAATGGGAACTTTTGGGGAGTTTCTACTTTAAGGAAATAAGAGCTTGTAGACAAGTCTCTAGTAAATGTAACTTTTTTGATTTAATAATTGCAAAAACATACTTTATTAAAAATATTTTCATTACCATTACAAGAATATACCCATTATGGGCTCAAACATGTCACATGTAGGAATTGAACCTAGGCAGGGGCAGATGACAACATTTCTCCCAACCAATGGGGTTACATCCAATTGATACACACAAATGCACACATATATAAAAATAAATAATTATTTTATTTCATTTTTTTAATTTGTTCTCTCTCACACACACATACATTTTATTTTATTTTTTATTTTAAATTAGATTTTTATTTTTATTTTTTTTTAATTTCATTGAAAGTAGAATGGTATGTTTTTTTGTTTTTTTTTGTTTCCCTCTCTAAATTTCTCTTTTTAACTATCCCCCCCAACCAAACCCCTCGATTTGGGGGTTTCTTTTAAGGTTTTGTTGAAAAAGATATTAATTGTCAAGTCCACCATTTTAAACAAGTCTGAATGACAAAGAAACATGTGATCCTGGTAGCACCATTATTTGATTTTGGGGGTGTTTCTTAGATCTTGGTCTTTAATAGTATAAAGTTTCAAGGCCATAGTTTCAAACCTATTGTAATTTTAACATCGAGCAAGAAAGGTGGTGATTATAGGAGAACCACTTTTCATTCTAATGGTAAAAATAGTCACTAAATTCAACTTATAAAAAAACAAGACTACTGGAGAGTTCCCATCAAGTAAGTAAGTATGTTACACCTTTTATTATCCATACATGCATATTGAGAATCCATTTCAAAAGAAGTATATTAAATGGTAAAAAACTAATTTGTAATGCCATAAACCTCAATTAGTAGGAAAATTTAACCATCCATTTGCTACTACTTACTATCCAAATTATGACATGTCATCTACTTCGTAAACTTTCAACAACTTTTAAATATGCATCTTTGTGTAGCTCTTACAAGTATCATGTCACTTCGAACAAAATGAATTATGCATCCCATGGCCATACCATTTTCTTCGTGTGGTTATCTCAAAATAGGTTTGTTTCATATTACAACACTAATATGTGATGACATAGTCTCCTATCCATAGTTCATTTTTACAAAAGGAAAACAACTATTTTGAAATACAAATTATAACTTATAGATCTTGATTTGGGTGTGTTACTAATGTGAAATTCAAAATCATGTGATACTTGATTTTTCAATAAGATCATGATTTCTATATTTTAATTTGGGGTGGACAAATTGTTCATCCCAAAATGATATATATCCAATCACAATATTAACTTAAAAGAATTAAGATGTTTCCAATTTCTTTGATTTTCATCATCACATTGCTAGTTCATTACAAACATACTATAATTCTAACACCATTTACAAACAACATCTAATTAGTCAAAACTCTCTCACAAAAAAAACTGCCCAATTAATTTAACCATCAATAAAGTCTTCAACACTATTAACAACATTTACCTTCTCCTATGGTTAGAAACCAAACATGTGCTTCACAAAAGCTCATCATCTCTTCCACTCACCATCTCTTCCACTAATGAATACGTAGTTTAAGATATATAGTTTGGTTACCATTACAAAACTCACCCCAAAAAAAATCGAAGTAAAGGAGGAAGATTGTAATAAAAGTGCATAATAAAATCATTTTTCCTTCTTTGCTCGTCTTTAAGAAGATCGTGTTCCATTACCTTAGACCAATGTCCAATATTTATCATAAATACAAAATAAGATTACATTAATGTTGGTTTAATATGAGATTGATCCAAATATTATAAAATACAAGATTGGGATGTAAAATGGATTTTAATTCACTTATTTTGGATCTGAATTATGGTATGTGCTTTTTCGTACCATACAATTTCTTGCCATTCTATTTTTGAATTATTACTGGTCAGTGTATACTTTATTTAAGACAGTAGCTTGAGGTTGAAAAGAAGAAAGGAAGAAACACTAAATTGTCGATTATTTTTCAATAGAATGGGAATAACATAGATTGATATCTAATATTAATTTGTCAAGTGCAATGTGGGAATTAAAAATTAAATTTCATTAATTTTTTTAAATAAAAGTA
The DNA here is from genome assembly GCA_034641835.2 of Pinus albicaulis. Taxonomy (NCBI): domain Eukaryota; kingdom Viridiplantae; phylum Streptophyta; class Pinopsida; order Pinales; family Pinaceae; genus Pinus; species Pinus albicaulis. Next base: position 951,628,034 of record CM076582.1, read on the forward strand.
ATAATTTTGTTTCCACATTAATTTAAATCAATTAAATTATTAAAAATAAGATATTTAATCAAGAATATAATTACAATTTATAAAAATATAAATTTGTATTTGTAAAATAATCAATTCACTTTTTCCATTAATAAATGTAAAAAAAAAATTGTAATATTATATATTTTGTTTAAAAAATCAATTCTTTTTTTCTTCTAATATTTAGATAAAGATACTTTCTAATTGGGAAGTATGGTTGTGGGCTCTGCAACCTTAATTTTCGAACTGAGTTGTAGCTACGCGAGTTTCTCACCCCAATAAAGGTTTAAAGGATAGATCTATCTTTGTTTCAGGGACATATATATTCCATGCAATCCCAGACATGCGAGTTTTCCCCTCAAATCTGAGTAGAAACCCTCATATCCCAAAATAAATGTATGGACCAAGAAGGTTTTGCGCTAGTGATGTGTTTTCTTCTCCAGATCTAACGATTTTCTCAGTCTTAGTAAACCCAATTTCTAGGGGTTTTTTTGGTTTGTGTGTTTCAAACACAAATCAGGTTTACTCTTTGGCATTAAGAATTAAACAGAAGGTGCAAATCCTACATGAATGCTTCTGACTTATCCATGAAGGTCGCCAGCTTCAGGAGAAAAAATCCCTTAGGGATTATGAAATTTCCAAGGATGCCTAGATCCACATTGTTGTATTGAATTAAAGGTGGAGCCAAAGGCGGGGGGGTGTAGGGTGGTGCATCTTCCTCTGCCCTATCGATATATTTTAAGGACACTTAGAATCCTTGGTTTTAGTTGTCAAACCCCAAAGATCTTATTGGTCCTACATTTGTTGTAACACCCTCCTCCCACTTCTACCCAAGTAACCGACCAACCAAGGTAAACATGTGACAAAGAGTTACTATGATCTGATTCAACCTCCTATGTGACCTTAAGGATGTGGAACCGAAGGAAACAAATCAAAAATACCTTTCACATCAGCAACAATAATCCCAGAAACTAACCCAACCACTCAAACATCAAGTCCCTGGGTCCCACTGAGGTTTTTGACCTTCAAACCCCTGGACGCTGCCGCAATATAGGCATGGGTGCGTCTGGGAGGCTCTGGATGCTCCCACAACATAAGCATGCATGCTTCCAAGGACTTTTTCCCATAGACTTGTGCCAACATTTCCGAGATTTGAGTTACTTTTTTCAGCCCAGAGCCCTGGTCACTTCCCAGAACTCAATGACAAGTTTAGAAATGAAATATAACAACGAAACAATGGTGCACAAGCAAACATTCGAACAAGGACTTGACTGGACCCCTACTAGCCATGATAAGCATTTCGTCAAACATGTCACAAGGATGTAATCTACAGGTTTAAATAACAAATTTGAGCATAGGAGTCTCATACTTATCTGAGAATCATTAAGAAGATTTGTTACTATATCACATTAATTTCATTATAGTCTATTTAGGCATAGATACATTGTTCATTTGATTACGAATCAAAACATGATGAGATCCATACATCATCACCATCATAAAGCTCAGTCATAACCAACATATAAGAAATAGAAATGACAAGCACATAACAGCCATATAAGCCACAAAATAATAGGTGTATCTACCCATCAATACAAGGGGAAAAGATCTCTTATTTCCATAATAAAAATTCAACCAATTTTGGGACTTCCACGTTCCACCTGACCATAGACATGGCTGAGCTAAATCTCTCTTCATCTAGTCACTCCCATGCCATATTCCAAGCATTAATGTGGGATCTCATAAACCAAATCCATCAAAATTAAACCAGGGCTTCTAGAGGCCAAACCACCTCAACCCTCAACCAATGATTCCACCTCACTTTCAGATATCACAACCATCACGGATTTGTCTCTACCCAAGTTTTCCAGGGCTCCAGAGCGTTTTTCTCGACCAATTATTCTAGGAATAGTAACTCAACCCTGACTATTACAGGGCTTCCACGACGTTTGTCCAACTAGGGCTTTCGGGACTAGTAACTCAACCCACCTAGGGCTTCTAAAGTGTTTGTCTAACCAAGGCTTCCATGACTATTAACTCAACCCACAACTGTCTGTGGGCCACTTGGGAGAGGGCGCACTCCCTAATTTTATTGCAGGCCTGCTATCACTTAATTACGTTGGAATAGGAGCACGGATGCATCCCTAGCGCATAGGTCAAAGGCGCAGAATAGACATACCTACCTGGCACATTTGATTTCTGCAGTGGTTTTTAATTTATCATCCTATGTAATAAGAGTGCCCTTGCTGATAAAAATGGAGGGTGATCTAATAAAGTTCATGTTTTTCATTTTTACCAAAAATACGTTTTCTCTGTCTCTCATTTTTTTTTCCTGCTACGTGAACATCTGTGTTGTTGTTTTTCGTGGCCTCCTCTTCGTTTCACATGGATTTGAGGAGAGCTAGTGCACCTTCCTCATGGTAGCACCTAGCTACTCCCTTTTAACAAATGTGCCATATCACGAATAACCTCTCTCGTATCTGCGTAGTTAGTTACGCAATTTTTTTTCTATGCATAGACCCATTGCGCACTTGTAGACTTGGTTACACTACCGACTCGCAGATCCCCATAGAAATTACGGATCAATTGGTACTAGAGCCTGAGATCCAAGGGAAAATAGGATCTTGAGATGAGCCATTTTTTTTATTTTTTTTATTTTTTTCTATGAGATGAGCCAATTCTTAATGACGATGGATACATAGGTCTCCTAGCCCCAGCAGTGCACAAACCTCCACCACACAGAAAGGAGGTGCACAGATATACTTTCCACATATCTCTCCCTCTTTATCATCTCACAGATCGTGTAAGCCCGCCTTCTGCATATATTTTTCTCCAAGATGCCTCCTCGAAGAGATCCCTTGGTAGTGGAATCTGATTCCAATGCTTCAAATCCTCTTCTCTTAATGAATTAATCAAAATGCAACTACCAAATACTCCAGATCCCTTGCGTTTGGATACTCGAATCTAGCTCCCTAAGTTTGCAGGGAAAAGCAATGGAGAAACAGTGGATTCATGGATCTGTATCCTTTCCACCTATTTCAAAACTTGCCTAGGCCTCACCGAAGAGAAAAAGATTCATATGGTTGCCTTACAATTGGAGTGCTTTGCCCAAACATGGTGGATACAGCACAAGAAAATACCACATTCTTGGTCGAGCTTGGAGAACACCCAGGGTCCTATACCTCTCCTCCAATCCAAAGTTGGGCTCAACTTTGTGAAGCATTGAGAAACCGTTTTTACCCACCAAGGTACATACAATATTTATGGATTCGATGGCACTAGCTCCACCAAATCCCTACACAAGGAGTGCAAGCCTACATCGACTACTTCTCCAAGCTGCACCTATTGCTCCAAATTCCAAATCTGGTAGAAGTATTAATACTCAAGTTTATTGCTGGCTTATTGGTTCAACTCCATAGAGAGGTATAATTGTTTGAAAATAAGACTTTAGATTGAATTTTTCAAAGAGCTCTGGACATCGAATGGAAGCTCGCTCCTATGGGTCGTCCTCCTCAGTCTCGCCCCACCTCCACCCCTTCACCCCACTTCATACATCCTTGTTCTCTGAATCCCAATACCAACACACCCTGGTGTTCCTTCCACAAGACTACTTCCCACAATAATTATTATTGTTGAGTTCTCAAATCTATAAAAAAACTAATAAAATCTTACTCACAGAGTCTACTACTTCCCAATCGGTCGAAGAAAATGAGGAATTTTCCCTTGATACCCCCACCGCCCTAGATCCCTTTTTGATCTTAATGACCACTCAAGATCCAAACTCATCAAACCTCTTCACACAAAACTACCAAATCAAAAACTCATTGGATTTACTGATCATGGACAATGGAACCAAGAAAAATTTGGTGTCTCAATAATTAGTTAACTGCTTTCATCTAGTCACTACTCCACACCCAAAACCTTATCATCTTGAATGGGTTAAAAAGGATGGTCCTCGCCTATTAGTTTCCCAACGTTACCTGATCACCTTTGCCATAGGCCAATTTAAAGACACTGTCCTTTGTGATGTCTCCCCATTGGACTATTCTGACTTACTTCAAGGCATCCCCCACCAAGCCCAAAGGGATGCCATTTATATGGCTAAAGCCCACCAATATAAACTTACCAAATATGGGTGTACCTATATCCTCACAACAACACAACCCAAACCCACTTCTACAACAGATCAAATCCCTCATGTCCATTTGAATCAATGTGTCTCTCTCGGTTTGATGTGCCCTGTACCACCAAAAAATACTACACATAAGGTTCCCAAACCAATTACTCCTCTCCTTCACGAATTCGCTGATGTTTTCCAACCTCCTACAAGCCTTCCCCCGTATCTCCATATCAACCATTCTATTCAACTAATTCCAGGATCAGCTCTACCTAATGCACCAACTTACAGGTTGGCCCCAAGAGAATAAGAGGAAATGGAGAGGAAATTGATAGACCTCATTAAATCCGATCACATTCAACCATCCTCTTCTCCCTGTGCTTTTTCCACCTTTGTAATCCCAAAAATAGAAACCTCGTAAATGCGCCTTGTCACTGATTACTGAGCCACTAACAAATCCATAGTAAAGAACCGTACCCCCTACCCCAGATTGAGGAGTTATTTTACACCCTCTAGGGAGCTAAGTGGTTCACTAAATTGGATTTGACATCAGGATATCATCAGGTTCAAATGAATCCTAATGATGTGTGGAAGACAACTTTCAAGACCAAATTTGGTCTTTATGAATGGAAATTCATGCCATTTGGCCTCACTAACTCAACAAACACATTCATGCAACTCATCAATGATATTTTCAAAGGACATTTGGGTCACATTGTTGTCATTTACTTAGATGACATTCTCATCTTCAGTAAGACATGGGACTCCCACATGCAACATGTCTTCCAAGTTCTACAAATCCTCAGAGAGAAAAAGTTACAAGTCAAGGAGAAGAAGTCCTCTTTTGGCCAATGTTCAGTTCCTTACCTTGGCTTCATGGTCAACTCAGAAGGTATTGAGTCATATCTGTCTCGCATCCAATCCTTGCAGCAATGGCCACAACCTTCTTCGGCCAGCGAGCTCAAAAGTTTCCTAGGTGGTATTAAATTTTACCGTAATTTTATTCTTCATTTTTCTCAGATTTCGCATCCTTTGCATCAGCTCTCTAATAGTAATTCTACATTTATTTGGACTAACTAGGCTACCAACCACTTTTTTCATCTCAAAGAGGCACTATGCTTATCTCTAGTGTTGTGTCTTCCCGACCTCTCTCAACCATTTTAGGTTGAGTAAGATGCCTCACAGTATGCTATTGGCTCCATACTTAAATAGGGAGGACACCCCATTGCTTATCACTCAGAATCTCTTTCCGAGGCCAAGAAAAATTATAGTACTTATGACAAAGAATTTTACAGCCTGGTCCAAGCTCTCAAGAAATGGCGCCACTATTTGTTGGGAAAAGATACTATTCTCCACACAGACCATCATCCATTGATCTTCATCAACTCACAGTCTAAGCTTCAGGAAAAAAGGAATATTAAATGGGCCTCCTACATTTAACAATTTCATTTGGTGATAAAATATAAGAAGGGAATTTCTAACAAAATGGCAGATTTACTCAATAGGCCACCCATGCCAATCCTCCCAATTCTAGAAGTGTGTTGTGCTAATTATGATTCATGGAAAGCATACTATTCTACTCATCCAGACTTTCAAGAGGTTTGGGTTGCCTTACACAGTCCCACAATTATCAATAATACTCCCTTCTTGGACTACATCATCTGGGATGGTTGGCTCTACAAATTCAATTTACTTTGTGTCCCACACTCAAACGATCGCCTCTTGCTCATTCGAGAAGCTCATGCATCAACCTATGGTGGTCACTTTGGTGCCACAAAGACACTCCAACACCTCCAACGCCATTTCTATTGGCCTTCTATGCAACCTCAAGTTGTGAAATTCATTAAAGCCTGCACCTTGTGTTCTCAAGAAAAACCGTCCAATAGAAAGCATGGCTTATATCAGCATTTGCCTCTCCCTTTGCGGCCATGGGAATCAATCTCTATGTATTTCTTAAGTGGACTACCCACCACCCAAAATAAACATGATGCAATCTGGGTAGTATTCTGTCGTTTAGAAAAATGGCCCTTTTTATTCCTTGCACAAAGACAACTACAACAGTTCAAATAGTAGAATTGTATTTCCAACATGTCCGACCACATTTTGGCCTACCAAGAAACATCATTTCAGATCGATACTCACGCTTCCTTAGCACCTTCTAGAATACCATCTGGACACTACTTGGGTGTCAACTAAAATTCTCTACCACCTTCCATCCTCAAACGGATGGCCAAACAGAGGTGGTCAATCGAGTATTGGTCCATGCTCTCCATACTCATTTTGGGCGCAGTAAATAGTGGGGAAACTATTTACACATTCTGCAGCATAGCTACAATAAGGCCACACATTCTTCTACTGGGTTCTCTCCTTTTTAAGTATGTTTTGGCTTCCGACCAGCAGCCCCAGCTAAGCTTCCCCTCACTTTAGATCCCCAAGGTACCATGCACCAACAAAAAGAGCAACACTCAACACACCAGTTTCTTCGCCAACTTGCACAACGACACATTTCCATAACAACAACACTCAAAGAAGCCCAAGATCATGCCAAGCAAAGGCATGAAAAATAAAGGACCTCCAAGACCTTTTAGCCAGGAGACAGAGTATGGTTACATTTGGATAAGAAACACTTTAAAGGACATCATCATAAACTTCTTCCAATCTGGTATGGCCCTTATACCATTTTAGAACAAATTGGGGAGAATGCTTATCGATTGGACCTTCCACCTTAGCTCGGAATACACAATTTCATTAATTTAAATCATCTAAGTTGTTTGAGCCTCCCCTCTTGGAGGAATCAATCACTATTACTCATCTGGTGGACAACATCCTGGACTTCCAACTCCCATTGTCAAAAGACACATTATTGGACACCAGGACTCATTCTAACAGACACCGGAGCTACGCCTCCTACCTTGTGGCACGCCAAGGAAAAACTCCAGCTCAGGCAAAGCGGATGACCACCGAAGTGGTGCACTGTCTGTATCCTCATCTTTGCATGGAAGCCGAAACGCTTCCAGATCTAAACGAGGAGGAATTGGGCCACCTAGGAGAGGGCACACTCCCTAATTTTATTGCGCCAGCTATCACTTAATTACATTGGCATAGGGGTAGGCCTGCATCCCTAACGCCTAGGTCAAAGGCACAGAACATGCATACCTACCTGGGCACATTCAATTTCTGTTGTGGTTTTTAATTTAGCATCCTATGTAATAAGAGTGCCCTTGCTGATAAAAAGGGAGGGCGATCTAATAAAGTTACTATTTTCATTTTTACCAAAAATACATTTTCTCTGTCTCTCATTTTTTTTCCTGCTGCGTGAACAGCTGTTTTGTTGTTTTTCATGGCCTCTTCTTTGTTTCACATGGATCTGAGGAGAGCCAGTGCGCCTTCCTCATGGAAGAACTTAGCTACTCCCTTTTAACAAATATTCCATCTCACAGATAACCTCTCTTGTATCTGCATAGTTAGTTCCACAATTTTACTGTTATGCACAGACCCATTGTGCACTTGCAGACTTGGTTACACTATCGACTCGCAAATCCCTGTAGAAATTATGGATCAGCCCGCCAGGATTCTAGAGAATTTTTCCAACCAAGGCTTCCAGGAACTAATAACTCAACCCACATCTAAAGGAACATGAGAACCAACCAAAAAATAAACAATGAAACTAACTCCATAACACCATGGCTATCCAGGAAATGGAAAGGCTAGGAAAATCCATTGTCAATCCAGGAAATCCTCCACGCCAATGATAGATCATGACCAAGAAACTACATGCACACACCATGCATGCGAAAAATAGTGAGGAAAACATACATGCAACTCGATACCTACAATCAAAACTCGTTGTAATTTTTGATACCGATGTCCTCTTGCACTTTCCTGTTTTTCCTTTTCCTTCTTGCTCCAAATCACCAAGTATGCCACACCCTCCAAGAGTGCTCCAACAAAACTCTAAGTATCCAAGAGTATGAGAGAGAGAGAGAAAAAAAATTAAGAGCTCCAAAAATGCACTAAACAAAATTCAAGAACTAATCCTTAGAAGCCTTTTTATTAATCAGGCCTCTATTTTCTTCATTTTCCATTATTTTTCTCCTCACATGCAACGTGTGACGTTTCACCTCTCTTTTCTCCTAATTTCCATTATTTTCATAAATAAATGCCGATAAATTCCACTTTGCCTTTCCAAATCCTTATTCATTACCTTTCCCAATTTCCATAGCTATAATAAACCATATGAACACCCGCACTAGGATGTTTTTCCTGACATTAAACTTGGAATACATGTCTCATGACCTTGCTCTTATATTTTTTTACATGAATTTTTAACCAGTGTTGTTACAGAACCCTCCCCCTTGGGGGAACATCGTCCTCGGTGTTCAATGACACCTACAAACCAGCAAACCCTTGAAAATAAAACATATTACCCATGGAGCTTTATAACACAACTCGTTGCAGTATTTACAATGACCAATGTTGAAAACATGACAAACATACAGTTTACTAGAGCTTTATAACACAATGCATTATGATATTTAAAATGACAACCACATATATATTCATACACATTTGCTTCAACCAACAAATAACCATATTGTTTATGGATCTTTATAAATCCAACTTGATATAGTATTTACAATAATCTATACATATGCACATTTTCTCAACCAACAAATAAAAGGATATGATGCTTGTATCAACAACAAGGGAACCAGCGGCTCACACCTCCACTCTCAAAGTAGTACCAAGATTCATCTCCTTCCCAAGAAGTCCAAAATCGATTGTCAAAGTCAAATCTACATCCAATTTCCATCACTACAATCTTGCGCCACTTGTCCTCTTAGTGAATAGTTACCAACTCATTGTTCCAGGGCACACTCCCAATGTGCATCTGATTCCATTTGGAAATGCTAATGACCAAAAAAATCCATCCTTGTCCTTCCCTTCTCTGCTACACACTCCGTCAGCCAATCCGGTCACCCCCTTCCATGCAGTTACACACCTTCCAGGTTCTGCTAGAATCCCCATCCCAGACAATCCATCCCTTAGAAAGGCTTCCTCGCATCGGAATATTAAAAAACCAAGGCATATCCCTGCCTCAAAACCATCATACCAATCATAACATGCTCATGGAAATCAATGGAAACTATTAGGTACCAATTTCCCACAATGGCCATACTCCTAAACTGCTTTACCAACATACGGTTGCATGTTCCAATTTAGTTTTTTGACGTTGTTAATACTTGCAATAAATTTCCCCCCACCGGGAATTTTCATGATTCCTGTACCAAGCACATAATTTCCAAAAATAATTTCAAATAATTTCAAATCTACCTCACCAGTAGCTTGTTAATAAGGTACACTTACAATCATGTTCACTTCCTGTCACCACAAGTAAAACTATTTGTTTGATCAATCATCATGTATAAAAATATCACATATGGTTACTCAAAATGCAACCATCACAGATTAAAATCATGAATCACATGAAATCACCATAAACCATAATCATAAGTCACATGTAACCATCATAAGTTAGAATCACAAATCACATGCATAATGAAAATGAAAGAAAATATCGATACTTATCCTTCATCGGCCCTTACTTTTGCCTTTGTTATTTTGTACACATATCGGATTGGTTACCACACCCGAAAAGCACCCAATGCCTTTTCTTCTCTTCAATCATGTACACATACACACAGTGTACATCATAACACGTACACCCACATACGACCAAAAAAACCATACAATACATGCACCCACACCGACATATGACACATACACCTACACCCGATGTACAGTAAAACACAATACATACACTTACATCGACATACAACACATTCACCTACACCCAATGTACAATACAACACAACACATACACCTACACCGACATACAACAAATACACGTACACCCGATGTACAATAAAAAACAACACATACACCTACATCCAGTGTACAACACAATAAAATACATATACATAAACAAGCTACAAAAAAATGAATACACATGTCATGATATCATGACTACACCATGCACATACATAATACCACATGCCCACAACACAGCATGTACGACATGCACACAATACCACATGTATACCAGTACCATATGCACAACATGTACACAACACGTACACAACACGTACACAACACCACCTTTACACAACACTACCTACACGACAGGCACACAACATCACATGTACACGACACCACCTGCACAACGTGTACACAATGCCAAATTTACACCGCACCACCTGTACAACACACATATCCACATCTACAAAACACCACATTCACGACATGTACATGACACCATATGTACACAACATGACATGTACATAGCACCACATCCACATATCACCACATGTACACTGCACCACATGTACAATCATGCACACAACACCTACTGTACATAGCACCATATGTACAACATGCACACAACACCATATCTACATAGCACTGCGTATACAACATGCACATAGAACCATATGTACACAACACTACATATCCAACATGTGCACAACACCATATGCACAAAACATCATATATCCAACATGCACACAGTACATTGTGTACACAACACCGCATATCCAACATGTACATAGCAACATCTATACCTAGCACTGCATATGAAATATACACACAACAAAATATATGCAACAGACATACAAGATCATATGTACACAATACTACATGTGTTACATGTACACATCGCCATAGGTACAATCACTGAATATACAACATGCGCAACATATCCACCATAGTATCATTTCATGTCCATAGACCACACGCTGACCCCACAAGCAACCATGCTTCTAGTTCCTTTCCACTATCCATGCTTTTCCTAGCATGTCACGGTTCATGATTTTTCCATTCCTCTGATGTAACCCTCAATATTACATGCCATAACATAGATATATACATAGTACAAGCAATAATATCAACTCTTGTCTAAATGATACTGATGTTGGTGCAAAAAGGTGACTTATACAAATCAAACCTAATTCGTACATTAATAATCAACCAATGTTTCGTCTGTTTGTTTCAAGAGTGTTGGCACTGTGTGTGCAGAATGAAATCAGAAGCTATCTAGGAATAAGTGATGCTAAATTGTTACAATAATTTTTTTTCTCGAAGTTCAATCAAAAGAAAATATTGAAGCAACCATGAATCTTAATCTACGTTCAACTAATTTGTAGAGAATTGAATCTAACTTATGAATTTCAAGAATCACACTCAAAGAATTATTGCTTAATAATTACCCATTGAAAAAGAGAGATTACAGAAATGAACAACAATCTAGTATTCATAATTTTAACTGAAACTAACAATAACTAATCACTCAAGATTTCCAATAACATTACTTAAAAGAAACAACAATCAATTTCAATGCTTGAACTAGTATGATAAATTCATTAAGGAATAACACGCAGGCATAATAGTAACAACAAATGAAATTTATCACATAGTAAAAGAAAATCATAAAGATCTACACTAACAATAGTTGAATTAACTATAATTCTATGAGATAGTAGAAATGAATAATTGCGAAAAGGAAAAGAAAGGAATATGACACAAGAGAAGTAGTTGATCTCCTAGTGACCAGGCCCAGAGTCTCCAGAAGTCATTGTCGAAAGATACTCAGAATGTGATTACAAAGGAAACATTGTCTTTCTCATTAAATTCAATAATAATGATACAACGCCAACATAATGTAATTACTTTGTCTTCAATAATAATGTCAAATTATAAATTACATCTTCCGGGTAAAAAGTCTCGTTCTATTTCATCTATTGGCTTTATATAGTCTAAAGGAAAACAAACGGATGAGAGTGAATCCTCGGGATTAGGGGATCCTGAGACATGGTCTTCTTTTCCTTTCTTGGCCACTGTTGTCCCATCGTTTGAACAACAATTGTTCCATTCAGATTCATGTACACAAAAATAAAGCGAAATTTAGTTTTCATGCTATAATCACACAATTTTTTGATAGCTGGTCTTTCTCATCTTTTACAATATTTTCTTCTAGATTTATTCCAAAAATGAAGATAAGTACACGAAATTCAATGATAAATCAAGCTAATATGGGGATAAAACATACCTTTTCCATGGCCCAACATACTCCCCTTCTTACCTTTTTGCATGTCCTCATGTAATAAGATGATTGAGGTGTAGTTGTGTCAAACAATAAGCAGGATAAAATTCTTCCTTATATAGCCTAAAACCATTTTTTTGTTTAATTATTGCAAAGACCTGGTTCACATGACATTCTGGAAACTCATAGTCATGGTAATATCCTTCAGGGGGATACCATATAATAGGACACCTGTAATGACATCCTATCCAAGTAGGGCACATGCATAAGATTATATTGTTGTACATGTTTAAGCGAGCAACAACATATTTAAAGTTTTTGTAACCAAATGGCTCCCGGTCCTTGACATTGTTAGTGGAAGCCTTCCATCTTTGCTTTGCTGCCAACACAGCTTCTTCCCTAATGTCCTAGAAATACTCCCTTCCTGTTGTACAATATCTTTATGTAGTGGTCCTAATTTAGCCACAACTCCCTCTTGTTTCATGAATCTTCTATGTTGAATGAAAAGATGCAAGGGTTTTGTGGGTTCTCCTCTTACCCATAAATCCAGACCATGTTCCCTCTTTTGAAAAATATTAAAGGCCTTATCCCATTTAAGCTAGTTTTCAGCAAAAGAGAGGAAAGATTGGAACTGGATATCTCGAATAAAGGGACTGGGATTGGCATCCCTTTCATCCTCTGGGAATTTTTTTTGCAGATATAGTTCACATAGAAGGCAGGTTACCTTCTCATTTTTCTCCTGACAACATTGGATGAATTCTACAGTGGTTTTAAATTCAACTGGATTTCCAGTCTTGACAACATTAATCGTCAACAATATATATCTTTCCAACAAGAATAATGCATATTTAGTGGCAGGTGACCGGCAAGATAAACCATCAGAGTAAAGAGAACAAATGGTTTCAGTTTATTCCTTAGCTTTCCAGAGTTGCGTTTGCATTCTCTTCACTTTCTCCTGCTCACCTATGAGACTGGCGAAAGTTTCATCTTCTGTTGCAGTGAGTGTATCTTATTTCTTTCTCAACTTTTGGTGTATCTGTAAGGGCACCACTTCTTTCTTGTACTGATCCAACACCTGTTGGGTCTATGTCAACTCATTTTGTGGTTTCAGAATAACAACCTCTCTTACCAGAGGAGTATAGTGAGGTGTTTCCTATGTCTTTGTTTCATTGTCATATGTTGGCACCAAACCAGTTTGCACAGAAGTTTCAACTGTTTCTTGGGAAATACAGTGATTCTTCTGGACATTCTCCTTGACATCTATTTGAACAACAACATCTATGGAATCCACAGGAAATTTTTTTTGGGTCTCCATTGAAAAAACACAAGGATGTTTGGTTTGAGTGTCAATATCCTTTGTGGGACATGGTTCTGTTTGGGTTCCCATAACCTCAATGGAGCATTGCTATGTTTGGATTTCAATATTTTTCGTTTATACTTTCGGCTTCGAGGCCTTGTCTACGTCCTTTAACCATTCCCTTAATTGTTTGACTATTTTCTTCAATTTTTTGTACTTCCTACTCAAATTCCTCAATCTGGCCTTGTTTGATTTCTTCTCCTTCATGGGGTTTTCAGTTGGAGAGGGCACAATATCTCTTTCAAGCTCAAGAGGAGCTGTACCAATATCAAGCTCATGCTCTAGTGGGACAGTATCACTTTCAGGCATAAGAGGGGTTGTACCAACATAAAAATCATGTTCTAAGGGGACAATATATTTTTCAGGGAAAAGGGGGGTTGTACCAACATCAAGATCATGTTCTAATGGGACAGTATCTCCCGACTGATTATCGGGTTCATAATATTCCTTTGTATGGGTTTATACCTCAGGGTATTCATTTCCAGAGGGAATTGGTTCCCTCAAGTCCTACAAATATCACATCTCTTCAGTGGATGGAAAAATTTCGGTATGGAAAAAACTACTAGCAGAGGCAGAATAGTCAAGATTTTGTCCTTCAGAGTTTCCATATTGGTCCCTCTCTTCATAAAGTGTACCCAAATTCTCCAGTACTCAGGCCATTTCTTCCTCATATTCCTATAAAGAATCACTCTACGAGCTTAGAGGGGGCGTATGAGAGGGCCCTACCTCATTTATCATAATTGGGGCATGTTTTCATGAGCTTATCCTCACAGAGCATCTTTGTTTTATTGAGCCAGAGGGTAAGGAATGAGTCTTCCTTTTTCTTGCTCTTTTTGGAATTGTCACTTCTATTCTATGTTGTTCAGTATCTGTGTTATCAATGTTTCTACCATCTATCCATGTCTATGTATCTGGATTTTCTTCTGGTGGGGAAGGGTTTACAAATTTGTTCCATGTCAATTTTTTTTGGGCTAAGTCGTGGATGATAATTCACTTGATCAGGTTAGGGTGGCTGATAATAGTATATGGATCTTTAGCCTTCCTAAATCGTCTAGAAATATCATGCAATAAATAATTAAAAAATAATGGCAAGTTAATCTTAACTTTCTGTTTAAGTATGCCTAAAAATTTAATTTGTCGAGGTTTTACTATGCCTTGATGTCTTTCACAAGTGATGTACCTCTGAACAGTGGTTTCCAATTCTCACCATGGTTCCATTAGAGATGCAGGGTGAATTCCTTTTCCTTTACAAACCAATTTTTCATCTGGGTCCTGAAATAATACGACTGCTTCATGAAACAAAACATGTTTATTGGTCCATTTTTTTCCTTCTGCTGGAAGTCCCGAAACCTCGGCTAGGATTGCTTCAGACACTATTATATCTCTACCTCTTACAGTTGTGTGTCTTCCCTGTATATTTTGCAGGAACTCAAATGCTATTTCAATGTGGAATCCTTGTAATTTGACCAAATATTGAAGCCAGACAAGGTGCTCAAAAAATGTGCGAGCCTAGTATGTTAATCAAAGTACTGTGGGTTCACTGCGAATAGATTTTCCGCCCATGATTTCCGTGCTTTAGGTGATCAAAGGCTTAGTATTTAGCTAAAATATGAAAGTGCTCATAAATTCTCCAAACTAGAACTACTGGATAGAGCTCGTCACCAGGAGTCCAACGCAACTTGTTTCACCAAAATCCGAGTTCGTATGAGTAAGTTATGGTCTGTTGTTTTTTTTCTCAAACAGGTAAAAAATGTGCAAAAAAATGATAGACTGATGACTTGGCAATCCAGTAAACACCTCAAGAATCTTCAGGGAATATTCTCCAGATTTCATCCAATGACACTGTGACAAGTGTCACAATCAGATTCACCAATGTTTCTTGGGGAAATTGAAATTGTCCTCCTAATCCTAAGTTTGAATTTTTTATACATGGGGTATTATTATTTTTGTATGGTTGGAATTATGCCAGTGGAGAAGGGCCACATGGCGCAGCCGAAGGCTGCCACGTGCCCTCCCCCATGGCATGTTATGGTTCATGTATTTTCTAATTTTTTGTGACCCTAACTACATTTTGAGGAGATGTGTCAATACTTTATATTGGTGGACAGACATTTATTGGGGGCCTAACTCTAAATCTAGCGGAGGCTAGCTATCTAATGGAGCGGGCTTCTAAACTGGCGGACAGGTCTAACTGGCAGAGCTAACTAGTAAATACAATGGAGGGAAATTTGTTATAACCTAAAGTTTTTTAACTTTGGTTATGGTTCAATACATATTGCAACAAAATTTTATGGCGAGGGTTGGGGTCGAACCCATGACCACCCGCATATAGCTCCAATGCCTTACCGCCATGCCATACCACAAGTCCTTGTTAACATAAGGAGTCTGACACTAATTCAATATTGTCAGAGGAGGAGTTGGGGGTCCAGAGGGGGACAACCACATGGGCCAACCCCCTCCCATATGTTCGATGTGCTATGACCAGAAGCCAATACAAATTCGACAGAGTTTTTAAATGAGATTAAAACGTGGTTATTAACATTAATATGTGGTTTAACCACGTTAATCCACAATCAATGGAAAAATGCGCTTTGCATTAATCCGTTTGTTAACCACACTTTAATACTGATTATATTTTAATTAAGTGTGGTTTATACTTAGTGGAGATTTTGGCAGACCCACCAAATTCAGGGAATCTCCACATTTAGCAGAGTGATCTAACGGACTTCCAGTTTTAGTGGAGAAAAACTAGGAAAAATTGGTTTTGCCATAACTGATGCAATTTTTGACCAATTTTGGCTTAGGAAGAGTCATTCTTGGTATATTTTGATGTTTTGGAGCCATTGGAGCAGGTTGCAGAGGCAAAAAGATACTGTAAACAACACTTTTTTACAATTTAATCTAATACAAAGGCCCAAGATATGAAACTGGACCAAGGAGATGTAGCTCAGGAGGGGTGAAATCCTTCATCAAAAACTTGTGTATTTGACTCAGTTATTTTTTATTGCTGTTTTTTTATATGTCATTGTTTAACATTAAGTTTCCATTCTTTTAAGTTCATGAAATAAACTTAATCTCATCAATTTCTATTGAATTGTCAATCATAAGCACATGTATAAACCCTTGTATTAGAAGCAAACCAAAACACTTTCTTGTTAATTCTGAAAATGATATTAGCACATCATTAAATAACAATCAATTTTAGATCAAGTTGGTATCAGAGCACAAGGTTTCTAAAGGTTATTTTCTTTCTTTGCTTGAGATTGTGCAAGAAGGGTTTTGATAGTTGCAATTTTGTGATTATTACAAGGTTGAAGTTGTAGAGAGGAGAAGGGAAGATATTGGTTGTGAGTCTTGAGATTATTACAAGAAGAAAGAGAGCTAAGAGAGAATCATCTTCACCCGAATTTCCACTCAAAGTTGCACTTGAAGCACCTTAAGTTCTATCTCCAGCAATTGCGATTGAAGAGGTACAAATTGCACAAGAAGATGAAGTGATTGAAGAGGTACAAATTGCACAAGAAGATGAAGTGAATGAAGAGGTACAAGCATTAGAGGTTGAGATTGTATCCTTAGCCATTATGTTAGGTGTTGGAGAGAATCATGGACATTCAGGAGAAGAGTATTTCAAGAGAGACTTCGAAGACATTTAGAGAATGGTTAAAATCATGTTTGATGCATTCACTGCAGAAAGAGCAGGATAAGGTTCTAAACCTCCAAATGGAGAAGGATATTCATATGGTAAGAAGGATGAAGAGAAGAGTTCGAAAGGTAGTGGAGGAAATCCAACTCCATGATCTCCACCATCCTCATCCTCATCATCTTCATCAACATCGTCATCTTCCACTTCCACAACAAAAACCACCCACACTCGTTCAAAAATCCCAAAATGAAAAAATCCATTACTCAAGTTGGACATCAATTTTGAACTTCCCATGTACAATGGTGAGGTAAATGCAAAGAAGTTAGACAATTGTATATTTTAATTGGAAGTATACTGCATAATCCAGAATCTACAAGAGGACAACATAAAGATCCAATTAGCTTCATTAGGGCTAGAAAGAGCAGCTCTAGTTTGGTGGGAGGCAAAGACTCAAGAGGAAATGTGAATTCATGGTAAGATATCCATTTCTTAGGTTGAATTCATTTCTTCCATTAAAAGACAATTTTATCCATTAGCCTATATGAAAAAATAAATAATGATTTGGCAAAACTTTAGGCAACTCAAAGGCCAAACTTTTCAAGAGTACACTCAGGAGTTTAGAAAGAGGGCTTTGTTGTTAGGAATAAAATTGAATTCACAAGACACACTCTTGAAATACATTGGGGGCTTACATTCCTACTTGAAACATACTATCCTTATGTTTAACCCAAACAACTTATATGAAGTATGATTCCAATCCACGCATCTTGAAGCAATGGGAAAGAACATTCAGGAAGAGGGTAGTAAGAATAATTCATTCAAGGGTAAGGGAAAATTGAAGGGAGGAAAATGGAAGGGAAAGAAGAATGCAGGAATCAAGAAAGAAGGGGAGAAAACTACATGCAAACATTGTTCCAAAAAGGGGCATGATGAAGCCCACCGTTGGAAACTGCATCTCGAACTAAGGCCAAATAAACCAAATAACAAAGCGAAACAAAAGATAACTTCCACCACACAACAAGATCTTGGATCCGATTCAGGAAATGAGACCAAGATTGTAGCCATGGTTAACAAAGGAAAGGAAGCCATAAAAAGTACTAGTTCCTCAAATAGTCACAAAAACACTCCAAATGAAGACACAAGGATAGAATTGTTCCATTTTACATTGATTTCAAATCATACAAAGATTGATGCATTGTTTGATAGTGGGTCACAAGAAAACTTGATTTCAGAAGACTTGGTCAAAAATCTTAACCTTGAAACCTTACCACATCATAAACCATACCCTTTGGGTTGGATAGTTAAGAATTCCAATTTATAGGTTACAAGGAAAAACATATTTCGATTTTCTATTACTGCAAACTTTGTTGATGAAGTCGAGTTAGATGTGGTTCCACTTGACATTTCCGAGATTATCTTGGGAAGTCCATATTTGTATGACAGAGAAGCGACATTTTATCGCCATTAGAAAAAATATCATTTTCTTAAGGATGGGGTGGACTATATTGTGAGAGTTCATCGCAAAAAACTGAATATTTCTTTAGTTAATGTAGGGAAAATGAAGAGGCATCAAGAAAAAGGATGATGTTGACTATTAATATTTTGAAGCATGTGATGAAAAATTGGAATTTGTTTTGTTTGATGTGGTAACTCAGCATGGTGAGTTGTTTCAAGAACCAAATGGGTTACCTCCCAAGAGGGGAATTCAGTATGAGATTCAGTTGTAGCAGGATGTTCCACTTCCAAACATTGGTATGTATCACATGTCAATTATGGAGAGTTTGGAAATTAAGAATAAAATCCAAGAATTATTGAACAAAGGTATCATACACCCATCTACTTCACCATGTGGTTCACCAATTGTTTTGGTACCAAAGAAGGACGAGACTTGGTGCATGTGCATAGATTTTCATGCACTGAATAAAATCACGGTAAAGAATCACTACCCACTCCCACGCATTGATGATTTGCTAGACCAGTTAAAGTATGCAATATATTTCACTAAGGTAGACTTGCGAAGTGATTATCATCAAGTCAGAATAATTGAAGAGGACATTTGGAAAACTTCTTTTAAAACTAGACAAGGATTGTTTGAGTGGCTAGTTATGCCATTCGGTCTAACAAATACTCCAGCTACTTTCATGAGAGTCATGAATGATTTACTAAGACCATTTATAGATGACTTCGTGATTGTTTACTTAGATGAAATACTTATATTCAGCAAATCAAGAGATGAACATGTCATGCATGTGAACAAGGTACTCGATGTCTTGAAAAAAGAGCAATTATTTTTAAAGATGTCAACGTGCAAGTTTGGAAAGACTTCTTTAGTGTATTTGGGACACATTGTTGGAGGAGGTGATTTGAAGATAGACCCTTTCAAAGTAGAGGTCATTCTAAATTAGCCCAAGCCCAATACAGTTACAAAGGTAAGAAGATTTCTTTGGGCAACATAGTATTGGAGGAAATTCATTGCTAATTTTTCTTCCATTTCAGCTCCATTACATGCATTGACAAATGTCAAGAAAGTATTCCATTGGGGAGTTATGCAGAAAAATTCGATGATTTAAAACAAAATATAAGTCAGCACCAGTATTGGTTCTTCCAGATCTTAGACAGCCATTTGAGATCCAAACAGATGCAAGTGAGTATTCTATGGGAGAAGTTCTCATGCAGCATGGTAAGCCTATTTCGTTTCATTCTAAAATTTTAATGGAGTTGTGACTAAATATCCCACCTATGAAAAAGAGTTATATGCATTAGTACAAAGTGTAAAGAAATTGAAGCACTATTTGATGGGGAAAGAGACCATTATCCATACCGACCATCAGCCTTTGCATTACTTATAATCACAGTCAAATTTGCAGCAATCAAGACATTTCAGATGGATGGGATTTCTACAACAATTTCATTTGGTTATCATGTACAAAAATGAAATCTACAATAAGGTAGCTGATATGCTCTCTAGGCCTATAGTAAATTCATCTATTATACTCAAGCATAATTCAGTTATGCATGAAAGTTACATTGAACAATATGCATATGATAGTGATTTTCAAGATGTGTATGAAATCTTGAGTCAAGGAAACCAAAATGAAGAGTTGGATTATAATGTTCATAAAAATTTGTTGTATCACTTGGGAAAGTTATGTATACCACAGGGAGAAATAAAAAATATCATAAGGGAGGCGCACACATCATTGATTGTTGTACATTTCGGTGTAGGCAAAACAACAGTGAATCTCCAAAGGTATTGTTATTGACCATGCATGATTGACAGTGTATCTTGTTTTATTAGAGGATTTTCTTTATGTGCAATAAGTAATCCTAGTAATAGGAAACTTGGATTGTCACTCCACTTCCGGTTCCTTCACATCCTTGGGAGATTATCTCAATGGATTTTGTAGGTGGTCTCCCTATGTCAAGGAAAGGTCATGATTACTTGTATATTTTGGTAGATAGGTTCAAAAAAGTGTTTCATTTGATGCCATGTAAGAAAAAAATTACAGCTGAACAAACCGCTCATATTTTCTTTCAAAATGTATGGGTTCATTTTGGTCTTCCTAATTCTATTGTAAGTGATCGAGATTCCCAGTTTGTTGGGAATTTTTGGTCAAAATTATGGGACATGATGGAAACAAAGTTGAATAAGAGTACAAAATTTCATCTGCAAACAGGTGGTCAGACCGAGGTGGTAAAAATGATAGTTATTCATCTTCTTAGAGGTTATTGCAGCAAACATCCCAAGTTGTGGGATGAACAGTTGCATTACATTAAGCATGCATACAACAGGGAAAAGCATTCTTCCACAAACACATCGCCATTTGAGGCATGTCTTGGGTACTTGCCAATATCACCTTTGGAATTAATATTTGAGAAAGATGCCACTATAGATGGCCATAGTGACAGATAAGGCAAGGAATTTCATTGAGAAAAATCAGTTGGTACATCACACAGTGCAAGAACAATTTGAAAATAGTCAAAGCAGCTACAAGGCAAGGCATGATAAACACCGCGTTGATAAAAAATTCCAGGTTGGAGATGAAGTTTGTTTGTATATCAGCAAAGAAATATAGCAAGGGGAAGGTAAAAATATCAAGCCAATCCGTTATGGTCCATTTAAAATTCTAGAATAGATTGGTACTAATGCATTTAAGCTAGATTTTCCTCCTTGTATGCAAATATATTTTGTCGTTAATGTTCAGAATTTGAGATTATTTGAGCCTCCTTTGATTGATGATCAAGGAGAGAATGTTCAGCTGTCATCAATAGATGATTTCTCACCAGAATATCTTGATGAACTTTAGCAAGATATCATACTTGATAGAAAAACTAGAACTTCAAGGAGAGGGAATGTTGAATACCTTAGAGTGGGACTCAAGGGACAAAATCCTTACAAGGCCAAATGGATAGAGAGTGAAAGGGGGAGGGATTTGTACCCTCACCTTTTGAACAATTGATAGTATCTTTTGGGGTCCAAAACACTTCTAGCGGGGAGGAATGATCAAAGGCTCAATATTTAGCTAAAAAATGAAAGTTCTCAAAAATGCCCCAAACCAGAATAACCAGATAGAGCTCGTCACCATGATTCCAACGCAGCTCATTTCATTAAAATCCAATTTTGTATGAGTAAGTTATGGTATGTTGCTCGTTTCCTCAAACAGGTAAAAAATGTGCAAAACAGTGACAGACTAATGACTTGGCAGTCCTGTCAGCACCTCAAGAATATTCAAGTAATATTCTCCAAATTTCATCCAGTGACACTGTGACAAGTGTCACAATTATATTTTCCAATGTTGCTCGGGGAAAATTGAAATTGTCCTCCTAATCCTAAGTTTGAAATTTTTATACATGGTGGATTATTATTTTTATATGTTTTTTTTAGTGTTAGTCTTGTCATAATGCCATCAGTGATCAAATCTACTCTTTTGCTTTTTCATATTAGGAGTCCCATACCATAAATTTTCATCATTCCATTAGGTCATGGATTCATTATCTTCAACAGTTTTCCCTCATGTGAAACTTGCTGATTCCCCTCTCTATGGTCTTCAGTCATGAGTCATTTTCACTCTGTAAGTAATGTCAGTAGGTCATAGGATTGGTCTCATTAGGTCTTAAGGTCTCATCATGGTCAAATCAATGAGTCAAGTGTCAATAAATATCAGCAAGATCATGAGGAGGAAAAATAAACTCAGAAGCATAGTATCTGGGAAGATCAAAGAATTGTTCTGATTAGTTTGATGTAATTTTCACCTCAAAACATGTTTTGAGGTGAAAACATGGTACTTTGCTTTTCTTATCATCTTTTATGTAATTTTATGTCTTCATATGTAATAATTTGCACTTCGGAAGCTGTTATCTTCACAAAGTCACCACCCTGCCTTTCAAAGGTGTTTTCCACAGAATTTTCAGTGTAAAATCCTGTTCTAAGTATGTCCATCAGAAGGAGCCCGGAAAGAGCTTTGCAACGGTATATTGTACTCTCAAAACTGACTCCTGGATCGAAAAATATGCCTAAGTGAAGAAAAGTCCCTAAAGGCCTAATCTTACCCCTTTCCCTCATTTTTCCCTTAGACTTTACTTCATGTAATTTTAAAATTTTTCATTATAAAACCCCTTTTCCCCTATCTAATTGCATAATCGCATCGCAAAAGTCCTTTTGACCCATAAACCTCCAATGCGATTAAATAATCCGATCCAATCGCATCATCGCAATCGCACATCCTGATTGACCCACCTCCGATTGAAACTTCCGATGTGATTGAACCTGCCTGATCACATCTGGACTGTTGATCTTCTCAACGATCTGATAGCCCATATTCAATCGCAAGTTTCCAATCACATCGCAACTTCGCGCACTCCCAAACTTGTCCCCGCACCTTTGATTTTTTCCGATGCGATTAAATCTCGTCGATCCGCCTTTCCAATCGAACGGCTCACAAGTCAATCGCATCATCGCAATCGGCGTTTTTCTCATGACACATTTCCCCTGCTGCGCTCATCTTCCGATTTTCGATTTCGATTGATTGCACATCGCCAATCGCAATCGGCACTTTCCATCGGCACTTTTCTCCGCTCCCATTCCCGATTGCGATTGCGATTGTTCCTGGTCCCACCCTAAATTTTTCCACCCCGCTTTGTTCAAAAAGGGTTTTCCCCTTGTAAAAAGAGATAATTTTATTTTGAAAGTGTTTCATTGCCTATCGCATATTTTATTTCCTTTCGCTCCAACTCCCCTTCTGATTCCCGATTGCGATTGCGATTGTCCCCGGTCCCACCAAATTTTATTCCCATCGCAATCACATATTTCATTTTCTCCACTATGTATTACACCCTCTCCCAAACGCCGATTTGCAATTGCGATTGACTCCCGGTCCCACTTAACCCACTCCCCTTTTCGTCCTGATTGCGATTTCGATTTTTCATATACACCATCGCATCACAACTTTTCAATCATGCCATACATCACTTCCCCTATTCCGATTGCGATTTTCCGTGGGCCCACCATAAACCTTTCCGCCCCGCTCCAAGCTAAAAGTGCTTTCTCCTTTGTAAATGCGATAAATCAATTTTAAAATATTTCTTAAAGTTTTCATCGCATCGCATTATTTCACTTCCCCCTCCCCCCGATGTGATTAATCACCAATCGCAATTGGCATTTCCACAACCCTTTACACCCGCTCCACTCCCCTTCAGATTTCCGATTGCGATTGACCCTCGGTCCCACCATGAAGTCTTCCACATTTTTCAATGAAAAATGGTATTTTCCTATGTAAAGCGGAAATTTCAACTTACATGAGTTTTCAAAGGATTTCTCCCATTTCTCATTGCATCAGCCTTTGTTCCATCGCATCGCAATTTTTCAATCGCTCCAATATGTGATACACCATCTATGTCCCTCCCAATGCGATTTGCGATTGCGATGAATCGCACATCGCAATCGGTAAATCCCCGCCAGCATTTTCCTCTCATTTCCCTTCCGCTCCGATTGTGATTGAGATTTCATTGGGCCCACCATCCTTTCCTTTGCTCCTTTTCACCTAAAAGGGGATTTTTCTTCATAAAAGGCAAATTTTCAGTTTTATTGGTTCCAAAGGGAATTTCTCGGCATAAAGGGATTTTCAAAAAAACAAAGAAAAAGTCAGAGCCGAGAGCTAATTATGAAGCACATAGACCATTACAGTTTGTCTTCTCCTCTGTTTAAGCAAATGTAACAACAAACGTTCCACATGCTCAAAAATTTATTGTTGCTCCTGCTTTTCAGGGGTAGATTGTTGGACTCTTTCCTATGTTCAGATTTCGCTTCCTGAGCTGGTGAAATAGTTCCTTATTCTGTGGATCTGATTCCCTCAATTTCTGTATATTTAATGTAATATCTTCATCATTTGTAAAAGGGGGAATAAAGTGTGGAATTAGTTGGAAAACATTGAGGACGCTCTGCGCTCCATTTGTAACAGTTTGGCAGGGAATTAATAAAGATATGTAGCTCTGATTTGTGGGATCCTTGTGGTATGGATTTTAGCATTGTTTATTCCTTTGTGTTCATATGTTAATTGTTATGTTTTCCATTCATTCATTTAAATCTCTGGTTGAATGCTTTCAAGATAGATAGGTAGAATCCATTGTATAATGCTCTGCCTTGGGAAATCATTCAATGTTCTATGTTTTCTGTTGTTTGAAAAGGATCCATCTCCTATGCCCTTTTCAGTTTCTCACCAGTCTTACCATTCCATCATTATTTAAAATTAATTTTTAAAATTCATGCCTACCTTGCCCCATGAAATACCCTGTATCTCTAATTTAATTCCCCAGGTTCAAACTGCCCCATCTATTCCATACAACCCTTGAATTTATGAAAAACATTTCCCATTATTATACCTAGCCTAAAATCAGTTTGCAGTATTACTTCATTGAATATCTTTTCCCGGAGAGAGCCCTCTCCTAACCTTGTAGGGCTAGCTACAAGGCTGAGCGTGGTTTAAGGTTACCCTGGTTTGCCTTCCTTTAGCCTAATGTCCAAATTAGGTGATAACAGGTTGGAATTAGGCCAATGGAGAAGGGCCATGTGGTGCAGCCATAGGCTGCCACGTGCCCTCCCCCATGGCATGTTATGGTTCATGTATTTTCGAATTTTTTGTGACCCTAAATAAATTTGGAGGAGTTGTGGCAATACGTTATATTTGCGGGCAGACATTTATTGGGGGCCTAACTCTAAATCTGGCAGAGGCTAGCTATCTAATGGAGCGGGCTTCTAAACTGGTGGACAGGTCTAATTGGCGGAGCTAACTATTAAATACAGTGGAAGCACATATGTTATAACCTAAAAAAATTTGAATTTTTTTATGGGTCAATACATATCGTAACAAAATTCTATGGTAGGGGTCGAGGTCGAACCCATGACCACCCGCATATAGCTCCAACGCCTTACTACCATTCCATACCACAAGTCCTTGTTAACATAAGGACTTTGCCACTACTTCAAGATTGTCAGAGCGATATTTGGGGGTCCAGAGAGGGCCAACCCCCTCCCACATGTCTGAAGTGTTATGACCAAGAGCCAATACAAATTTCAGCAGAGTTTTTAAATGAGATTAAAACATGGTTATTAACATTAATCCATGGTTTAACCACATTAATCCGCAATCAATGGAAAAATGTGCTTTGCGCTAATCCATTTGTTAACCACACTTTAATACTTCTTATCTTTTATTTAAGTACAGTTTATCCTTAGCGGAGATTTTGGCGAACCTGCCAAATGCATGGAATCTTCACATTTAGTGGAGTTAACTGGCGGACTTCCAACTTTAGCGGAGAAAAACTAGGAAAAATTGGTTTTGCCATAATTAAGGCAATTTTCGACCAATTTTGGCTCAAGAAGAGGTATTCTTGGTAGATTTTTATGTTTTGGAGCCATTGGAGTAGGTTACGGATGCAAAAAGAGACTATAAACAACACTTTTGTACAATTGAAGCTAATACAAAGGCCCAAGCTATGAAGCTGGACCAAGGAGATGTAGCCTAGGAGGGGTGAACTCCTTCATAAAAAAACTTGTGTATTTGACTCAGTTATTTGTGCTTGATGTGTTTTTATATGCTGTTGTTCAACGTTTATTTCCATGCTTTTAAGTTCATGAAATACACTTAATCTCATCAAGTTTTATTGAATTTTCAAACATAAGCACATGTATAAACCCTTGTATAAGAAGAAAACCAAAGCACTTTCATGTTAATTCTGAAACTGATATTAGCACAAAATTAACTAACAATCAATTTTAGTTCATTAGGAGCCAAATTCACACTTCTGCATGCACTTCTCACATTTTTCTCACTTCGGAACAACACCAGTAAACTACATACAGTGCTTTGAAGTTTGTTATTTTTTATATAAAGGCCATAATGTTATTTGTCGCATCAACACGTTTCGACGGAGTTTAGTAATTATATCACATGTTGTTCCATTAGGCATACCTTCCCCTCTCCAATTAGAAAAAGGCGTCCACGACCATAGAGCATGGGAAAAGAGGAAAGGACATTGGGAATTCATAAATGCAGCAAAAAATGGTCAGAGCAGTGTACATACGGTAAGAAACGGTTAGAGCCGTGAAAATTACAAAAAATGGTTAGGAAATGACCGAAAAAGGAGAAAAACGGAGAAATAACCATTATGAGAAAATATTTTCCCTTTAATGGAAATAAATGACGAAATCATGACACGTGATAGATGATAACGACTGCTGATATCAATTGATCAGACATTATTGATATAATTCATATAAAAGTATAGTCTACCATGTATATCGATTAATATAGGTATAAATGCTATTCAAATGATAAATTCATCTTTCGAGATGAATCAATAGGAAATAATTGGATATAGAGTAATTGGAAATATAACATAAAACTCCAATACCATAAGCAGAGCCACTGGTCCCAGCAAGCGTCCATAGCCTTGACAGGGTTTCTTTTTAGCCCCAAAAGTGAGCTAGAATCCTCTATTTAGGACTTAATTTATTTATTTTTTCTATAAAGAGACCATTGTGCTGACATGATGACCAGATAATCACAGTGCCATTCACAAGGGTATAAAAAAGTGATCAGGCTAGCTTGTGATGAGACCTCCTGTCCTTGACAGTTTAACTATCTAGACAGCCATTTCCCTGGTGTGGTGGCCATAATGGGAATGCCACTTGTTACGTCCTTATGATCATGGTATGTTGGCTCGTGATGAGAGTCCCTATCATCTCTAAGAAGGTTTTCATTACATTTTCATATACACATTTTAAATGGAGGGAGGCTCATTAACTCCTTAACAGTTATGGATGGTGTGAGAAGTAAAAGAATGGCAATAAAAGTTTTTCCCTTATCCCTATATCATCATACCAAAGGGAATTATAAATTAAAAGTGTAAAAAATAAAAAAATCATGGTATTGAGATAATGAATCATTTTATAATATGTCCGAAGAGAAGATATTTATCAAGTCATTATATAGGTGAACCATGTCAGTTTCTGGAATAAAGATACCCATCAAAGGTTTAAAAATCATAATGTCATTAATATCACTGTTTTTCCTCTATATTGGATACAAATTTCCAATCCAAAAAGATGATATTCATAGTAAAGCATGTGAGAGAAAATATGGGCAAAAAGGGTTGGTAACAAAAGAACCAAAAAAATAGCAACTATTCATTTTTCTGAACAACAGTTGTTCAATTGATTGGACAACAATTGTTAAATCTATTGAACAACAATTATTAAACAAACAAAAAGAATTCACGGCTGTTCAATTTTCTGAACGACAGTTATTTGATTGATTGAACAAAAATTGTTCAATCGATTTAACAACAATTATTAAACACAAAAAAAGAAATCGCGGCTGTTCATTTTTCTGAACAGTAGTTGTTCAATTGATTGAAAAATAGTTATTCAATCAATTGAACAACAGAAACACACCAAAAAAAATCGCAGCTGTTCATTTTTCTAAATAGCAGTTGTTCAATTGATTGAACAACAACTGTTCAATCTATTGAACAACAGAAATGACCAAAAAAATCGTGGTTGTTCATTTTTCTGGACAACAGCTATTGAACAACAGTTGTTCCATCTATTGAATAATAGAAACACACCAAAAAAATCACGTTTGTTCGTTTTTTTGAACAACAATTATTCAATTGATTGAACAACAGTTGTTCCATCTATTGAACAGCAGAAACACACCAAAAAAATAATGGTTGTTCATTTTCCTGAACAACATCTGTTCAATCGATTGAACAACAAATGTTCACTCGATTGAACAAAAAAAATGATTGCAAAAAGAAAGAAACACAATTGTTCAATTGGAAATGAACAACAGTTGTTCAAAGAATTAAAAAACAATTTCTTGTGATGCAAAACATTAGTAAAAGAAAGGCATATCATCATAAGAGATTATTTCAAAAGAAAATAAATCCACACATTTACATAGTGATGCTTATCTTTAAAAAAAATGGAAAATGAAAACCAAATATTAAAAATATATACAATATTTACAGTCAAAGAGAAGTGTATTTTCACGAAAGTAAAGTTGTCGGGTCATTACTCCCCGTAGTAAAGTTTTGCATAGTGGGACCGTCACGTACCTGTTGGAAAAAAGACTCTTTGGTGAGTGTTTTATGATAAAGACATACCCAATGTCCATTCACACAAAAAGAAGAGCCAAGCCCATCGATTGTGGTAAAAGTTAGAGTGTCGTTATTGTGCTCCTCTTGGATTCCATATGGGCCAAGCCAACTTGTCTGTAATTTACCCAGAAAGTCTTGGAACTTGGAATCATAGAGGAGTGCCCAGTCTCCTTCTTGAAACGTCTTCTTTTTGATAAGGTTGTCGTGCCACTCTGCGCTTTTCTGCTGAATAATTGCGGTGCGTTGTAAATCAAGTAGCCGAGCTTCATCCAATTCATTTATTTGTTGAAGTCGTTTGGTTTGTGCCTTTATCAGGTCCAGTCCCACTTCTTGGGCTGTTATGAGAGTCTTTATTTCAAATTCAATAGGAAAAATAGGTTATTTTCCAAATACAAGTTGGTATGGGGAATATCCAGTAGTATTTCGCCAAGTTGTGCAATAAGCCCACAAGGCCTCTGGAAGTTTAGTAGCCCAATCCTGACGATGTGTCAAAAATGTCTTGGTCAAAATTTCCTCAATGAATTTGTTAGTGCTTTCAACTTGCACGTTCGCTTGTGGGTGATATAGAGAAGTGAATCTATGTGTGATATGGTGGTTTCATAGAGTGGTTGTAATATTATGTCCTAAAAACTGTGCCCCTCCATCCATTTTCACTTCCCTAGGTAAGCCATACCACACAAAAAATTCAAAAAGAAAATTAATTATAGTTTATTCGGTAGCTCTTGGAAAAGCTACTATTTCTACCCACTTTGTTACATAGTCTATAGCAACCAGTATGTAGGCCTTCTAGTTTGATGGCAGATTGAATGGGCCAATAAAATCTAACGCCCACCGTTTAAAAGGTTCCGTTACCAATTGTGGTTGTAACGGAATTTCGTCATATTGACCAGGACGACCCATCCTCTGACAACTATCACATGCCTGGACATATTTTTTGGTATCTTTAAAAATAGTGGGCCAACAATAGCCCATCTGAATTATTTTATGCCTAGTTCTACGATCTGCGAAGTGTCCGCCACACAGATTGTCAAGGTAGGCCTTCAGGATGTCGTATATTTCATATTCTCGAATGCATCTGCGTATGTGCATGTCAGCTCCTATGTGAAAAAGGTATCCATCTATCCAAGAAAATCGGGTGCTGCATTGGACAATCAGCTTCCTCTCCTTTGATGTTAAGTGCCTGGGCAGTTTTCATACAGCCAAATAATTTGCAACATCTGCGTACCATGGTGCTTTAACTGCTACAATGAAAAAATGTTCATCTGGGAACTGATCGTCAGAATCCAGCGGATCGTTTGTCTTAGGAACCTGTGACAGAAATTCTACCATTGGGTTTACTTTTCTTGGACGGTATTTAATGATAATATCAAACTCCTGCAAAATTAACAGCCAACGGGTCACTCTCCCCTTAGTGATTGGTTTATAGGCTAAGTATTTAATGGCGGAATGATCATTGTACAGAAAAATTTGGTAGCCTGTTATATAATGTCTAAATTTATTTATGGCATAAATGACGGCAAAGAATTCCTTTTATGTTATTGTATAATTGAGTTCAGCAGAAGTAAGATTTTTTCTGATATAGTAAATAGCATAGGGCTTTTTGTCCTCTTCTTGCTCGAGGACAACACCTATTTCTGTATCCGATGCATCTTTAGAGATATGAAAAGGAAACTCCCAATTGGGTCTGCGCAATACTGGAGAAGTCGAGACTAGTTTATTCAAATATGTAAAAGCAATGTCACATTTATCAGGCCATCTAAATTCAACATTTCCTGTTAAAGCATACAAAGGCACATCAATTCGTGAAAAATTCTTTATGAATCTACGATAGTATCCTGCATATCCAAGGAAGCTACGTACCTCTGTCTAAGTGCAAGGTGTAGGTAGTAGAAGAATTACCTCTATTTTTGTTGGGTCTACATGTATTCCATCTGCAGAGATGTAGTGTCCTAGGATTATGCCTTCTATCGTCATCATGTGACACTTTTCGTTACTTAAACATAGCCTAGTAGCAATGCATCGTTCCAAAAATTTCTCTAATGTCTGTAGCTCTTGGTCGAAATCATCCCCATATGGGGTGAATTCATCCATGTAAACTTCAAGTCCCTCATTTATCAGATCAGAAAAAATACTGAGTATAATCCTCTGAAATGTAGCTGTGGAATTGAATAAACCAAAAGGTAACACTCTGTAAGAAAATGTACCCCATGGGAAAGTAAAGGTAGTTTTGTCTTGGTCTTCAGGGGCAATTTGGATCTAATTATAGCCGCTGAAGCTGTCAAGAAATGAAAAGAATCGCTTTCCTGCCAATGTATTGAGTACTTGATCAATAAATGGAATAGGGAAGTGGTCTTTCTACGTGGTTTTATTAAATTCCATGTAATCCACACAGATTCAGCACTTCCCATTCTTTTTGGTAAAAACCACCAGTGGAGAGGCCCTCTTACTATCTGAAATGGGATAAATAAAATTCACATCCAACAACTTCTGTAACTCTTCTTTTACAATTTCCTTTAGGTGCGGATTTAATCTTCGTTAAGGTTGCCAGATAGGGCAGGCATCCATTAGGGGAATTTTGAGGCCTAAAATGGGCCTCCTAAGAAAAATGTACAAACAAAATATACTTTATAAGGACCAATAGGATTCAATATGATGATGTCAACCATGGGGGATGATTCACCATTTTTGGAGTAAAAAGTAAAAATATTAAAAAATAATAAAATAATAAAACTACTTTTTCAACTTGTATTTTCAACTTATCTCCTTAACTTTTTACTCAAAATTTTGAGTGGGAGTACTCTTTGGATGCAAAATTTAATTCCTCATCCAAGGAGTACCCATGTTGCATACTTTCGATGGACCCTTCTGCACGAAAAATTAGAAATACATGAAAAAACATGATTGTAATCACGTTTTTCATGTATTTCTCATTTTTCGTGTAGCAGGGTCCATCAAAAGTATGAAACATGGGTACTCCTTAGATCAGGAATCAAATTCTGCATCTAACGAGTATTTCCACTCGAAATTTGAGTAAACCCATAGGGAGATAAGTTGAAAATACGAGTTGAAAAAATAGTTTTTTTCTTTTTTGCCTCTAAAATTTGATGAAGTAATCTAATCTTATTTTATTATTTCCACTATTATTTTATAATTTCCTTAGGAGGCCCATATTAGACCTCAAAATTCCCCTAATTATTTTCAGTGTAGATGTGATGTGTACACAATTGGGGATCTATGCCCTTCATGCCTGGGTAGTCCCAAAAAAAAGCCCCTTTATATGTTTTCAGAATTTGAATGAGCTTTTGTTTTTTATCAATGTCCAGATTGTATTGATGTTCAAAATCTTTCCTGGTTCAATATCAACAGGCTTTTTGTTATGAACAACAGTTTTACGTATGTGCTAGTCATCGACATCTTTCAAAGGGTCTTCTTGGGCTTCATTGTCAAGAATCACTTTCAACATTTGACATTTCACATCGTTCTCGGACGTAGTTGATTAATTTATAAAATTATTAATTACATCATCTTCAGTCTGATTCTTGAACTCAAGCGCTACTGCTACTGTAAGAGGTGAACAAATGTTTTCTTCCAGGTATGTAGGTGGATGTTTATGAGTTTTTCAGGATGGGCAGACTTGGCTTAGCAGGGGGATATAAAACAAGTTTTTTTACAGCATTCCATTTTGTGATGGTCATGCTACCAGTACGAAAACCTATGTAAGCATCAGTTGTTTCTAACCAAGGTCGTCCCAAAATTAAAAGGTGTCCATCTAATCAGCTTCTTGGGTTACTAACTAGAAAATCGACTGGGTATTTCCATGAGTCAACAGAAACCATGGTATCATGTAAGGTTCCTTCTAGTTTAACGATTGAACGATCAACCAGTTCCAGCAAGATGGTGGTTGGTTCCAGAGCTGTGATATCAAGTGTTTTGTAGGTTTCTGTCGTGAGAATGTTAATGAATACACCTAAATCAACTAGTGTGTTTGGAAAAGAGAGGCCATCTATTTGAACTATGACTATGGGATTACCTGCATCTTCGTATTTTACTAGCGTTTCCCTACCTAAAAGTAGATCAGACAAGGTCTCGACGACATGGACATTAGGTGAAGCTTTTTTTTTCCTCACAAGATTTTTCGCACATAGTTCTTTAATCGTTTTGGCATAAATAGGAATTTCTTGGATAGCCTGGAGGAGAGGAATTTTAATACAAAATTTTTTAAGTTCCCCTAAGAGATCAAAGTCTGGATAAACAATTGGTTTGGGTGTTATTAATATTTCATGGAATGGATGAGAATTGATGATAAGTTTTTCAGGATCTTGCTACTCGACTGTGTCATCTCCCTATTTTATTTTTGTATTAGTCACAGTCGAGGATTTAGTTATGGCATGTGTTTCTGTCTCATCTTGTTGTTGGTTTTTATTTTCCTAAGGGGTGATGATGCATCCCGATCTTAGCCTAAGTTCATTGCATTCCATCGGTTTTATTTCAGGATCTGAATTTTCAAAAATCTGAATTAGTTGAATCAGTCTGTTATTAGGATTTGGATTTGGTTGAGCTGGAAGTTGTGGGTGCATAAGAGGCTGAGGATTTTGTTGCAATGGATACGGAGCTAGTAAATTCGGTTGAGGTTGAGGACCCGTCCCCATAGGTGGATTAGTTATTCCCAGGGGTCACTGCCAGTTTGAGGACCAATTTGGATTTTGTGATGTGGAAGCAGCCCACTGGGATGGGTACGGATTTTTTTTCCAAAAAGGAGTATACTTTGGCCAACCAACGTTTGGAAAAGGTTGGTTTGGCCAGGGTGACATAGGAAATGATTGATATTTCCAAGTGGACAAAGGTGATTGGCCTTGCCATGCTGTTCCAAAATTCAATTGTTGATTAAATGATGGAGAAGAAAAGAATAAATAATGGTCTTGTGACATACCTGTGGGTTGGGCTTGCCACTGTCGATGTTGGTTCATTAAGGATATTGGTTATCTCTTCTTCTGCTTCTTTAAATACTGCTTTTAATCTTGGAAGTGGTGGAAATTTCTCGATCGCATGGTCCTTAGTGCAGATGTCAAAGGTCTGGACCATTTCCAACAGGCATTCCCTTTGACTATGCTTCTTTCGGCACCGCGGACAGAAAACAACTAAATTATATTTTTCTATAACTTGTTTCTGTTTGGCTTGCAGGATGTCCAACTGTGTTTTGACGGTGCCCAGGATATTGGTTTTGAAATCTTCTAATATATTTTTGATTTTCATTCGAGTTACGCTGCCACCAACAACTTTATTACTTCTTGCAGTAGTATCTCGTCCAGTTGGTATGACACGCGTAATACCTCGAGAGCACTTGATACAAAACTGAATAATGTCATCATATTTTTCCTGATAAATATCTCCTTTCCCCATCAAAATTAATGTTTCTATCCATTCATCCTTCATTCATTTTATCATAGTTACTTTTAAAACATCTTTAGATAATGCAGCATAAGCATACCGTTGTAATTATATTGAAATTGTTCAACATATTCTTCTAAAGTTTCATTGTCTTTTGCAATCATGTTAAATATTTCATCTTTCAGGTCTCTATTTCTGCAGTAATCTTGGTATTTAGTGAGAAAATATGTTTTCATTTGATCCAAAGAGTTAATAGTTCCTCCACCAAGCCCCATAAACCATCACAAAACTTCTCCCTTTAATGTATAAGGGAAAAATTTTAGCTTTTGGGGATCAGTGGTATAATCATACCCCCTACATAAAACGTCAAATTAAAACAGGAAAGCATCAAGATCTTCCGAGGTTAAATCGTGTAAAGTAGGGAAGCTCTGCAAAGGAATTTCTTTCATAGGAGCAATATCAACGGGGTCGACGATAGGATATTCCAACATCGATGTCTATCCTTGAGGATAATTTTGTGTCATCTCATCAAATATGTTCCAATAACCTTCAGGAATCTCTTGGTTTGGAAATTTTATTTGGGTAGGACTAGTAGACATATTTGGAAGGGGTCTTTCAACACTACCTTGATATGGGATATCAGGTATCCTTTCTTCAACCGAGATCTTAGGAGATCCAGGTTCTAGTTGTTGAAAAAGTGTAACTAGGTCGGTCTTCATGATGGATATGTAATTATGTATTTATGAATAGAAGATGATAATAATAATAAAATATATTTTTGGTATAATGAAGTCGGCCTAAACCATATCTGATGGTCGGCCTAAAAGATGAGAACTGCCACTATATATAAGATAAGTCTGCGGATCATTTAAAAAGGATAGCAACGGAGATAACACACTAGAAAATGCAGACTCTTCTATAAATTACAGTCTTATGACTACCACAGTAAATACGAAGAATATACTTATAAAATATATGCGGGTAACACAACAAAAAAGAAGGATTCCTTTGAAATTGCAGACAAGTTTAAGTTAGTTTTGCGGACTGTTTTGGGAGAAGATAATTGAACAGCATTGAAATTACATTGAAAAATTCTCTGAGGTTTTCAAGTGCGAATAACATATAATCGTAACCTACTCCAGCAAGGAAGAAGTGCGGATAAGCATTGAACATACAACGGTCTCATCTATGAATTATAATGCATAAAAGATATAGCACAGAGTGCAGATAAGAGACTGTATAAATTACGAATCTTAAACTATAGATTGTGTAAATATGCAAGAAGTAGAAAATTGTAGATTATAAGTGCAAAAATAAGGTTACGGTGAAGGATAGTCAATATCAGTTTGTGGATAATCCGTACAGGACTAAGGATAACAAGAGTTGTTGATTTGAAATTAGAGACAACAATCATAAGCTGAAGAGGCAGTCACTGTAAGGAAGGTAAATCTATGATTTACCTTCCACTGTTTAAGAAATTGAAGATTCAACTGAAGGAATTATTGGTGCCTAACTTTCCTGTCTTATGTTTTTGATAATTAACTTTATGAAAGATTAACTAAACTAAAAGAAGAGAAAACATCAGCATCACAATTAAGGTCACAAGTAATTATCAAGAAGAGAATTTTTATTAACCTTAAGCCCTCCAAATTCTCAGCATTGGTGACTAATGATTTGATCCTACAACACCACTAGTTTCTCCCTCTCCTTCTTGCAGATTGCACAAATTTCCCTCTTATGAAGGGCCAGAATGAAAATTTTCTGTATCTTGAAAGCTCTGTTTAGACCCTTTGGTTTTGCTATGGATCTCAGCATGAGCTGCAGATGGTGAGCCTGCTGCTTGAGTGATTACAGTAGAGATTTTTCCGGATGTGATCTGAGGTCCTACTGATGCCTAAGATTCTACTTTTCTTATGATTTCATCTATAAAGGTTGATCTTCCAAGGGTCACCAACCCCTTGGGTTTGGTGGATTTGGGAGGTGGATTTGAATCTATTTCTACTTTTTTGTTCCTAGTCATTCATAAAAACATCTATTCCTATCTACTCTATATGCATTTTCTAGAAAGCGAGCTTTTAGCAAGAATTTTACTTGATGGCACGTAGCTTCTTACCTCTCATTTTCAATACCCAAGTCCTTCACAACAGTAAAATCCAATTCAAAAAAAGAAATAAATCTTTAACACTCTCCTCGGAAATGGCACCAAAATGTTGGTGAAAAGGTGACTTATAAAAATCAATCCCAATGCCTACATTAATCATCAACCAAGGATTCATCTATTTGTTTCAATAGTGTTGGCACTGTGTGTGCAGAATGAAATCAGAAGCTATCTAGGAATAAATGATGCTAAATCGTTGCAATAACTACTTTTCTGATTCTCAAAGTTCAATAAAAAGAAAACCTTGAAGAAATTACAAACCATGAATCTTAATCTACCTTCAACTAATTTGTAGAGAAATGAATCTAACTTATGAATTGCAAGAATCACACTCAAAGAATTACTGCTTAATAATTACCCATTGAAAAAGAGAGATTACAGAAATGAACAACAATCTAGTATTCATACTTTTAACTTAAACTAACAATAACTAATCACTCAATATTTCCAATAACATTACTTAAAAGAAACAAAAATCAATTGCAATGCTTGAAATAATCTGATAAATTCTTTAAGGAATAACACGCAGGCATAAAAGTAACAATAGATGAAATTTATCTCACAGTAAAATAAAATCATAAAGATCTATACTAACAATAGTTGAATTAACTATAATCCTATCAGATAGAAGAAATGAATAATTGCGAAAAGGAAAAGAAATGAATATGACACAAGAGAAGCTATAGATCTCCTAGTGACCGAGCCCAGAGTCTCCAGAAGTCACTGCCGAAATATACTCAGAATGTGATTACAAAGGAAACAATGTCTTTCTCATTAAATTCAATAATAACGATACAACATCACCACAATGTAATTACTTTGTCTTCAATAATAATGTCAAAATATAAATTACAGCTTCCAGGTAAAAAGTCTCATTCTATTTCACCTATCGGCTTTATATAATCTAAAGGAAAACAAAAGGATGAGAGTGAATCCTCGGGATCAAGGGATCCTAAGGATTTCACAATTGTCAATCAGATTTCCTTATAAGATAAACTCGATCCTCTTAGTCTTCCGTTGGCCCGTATGAGCAAGACACGGTCTTCTTTTCCTTTCTTGGCCATTGTTGTCCCATTGTTTGAACAACAGTTGTTCCATTCGAATTCTTGTACACAAAAAGAAAGCGAAATTTAGTTTTCATGCCAGAATCACACAATTTGTTGATAACCGGTCTTTCTCAGCTCTTACAATATTTTCCTCTAGATTTATTCCAAAAATGAAGATAAGTACACGAAATTCAATGATAAATCAAGCTAATATGGGGATAAAACATACCTTTTCCATGGCCCAACAACTGACCTCATAGATATGTCAAGGTTACTTTTCCCACTTGGTTCCTCATAAAACCAAGAACCACTTCATTCCATTCACTTACATAAGCAATCATTCCTCCACAAGAATGATCCTTGGAAACCCTATCATATAGTGACATAGATACATACATATATATAATCATTAGCATAAAATAATCATGATCCTCTCAGACAATGACATGCATACACACATATATACATGTAAGCATTATCATTAAACATTCATGATCGATGACAACCCTGTTAGACACGACATACATACATACATACATACATAAATCTATTCATATATAAACATAAACATAATCATGATCACAACACAATTTATAGACATCATAAGATCTAGGTTAAGAGAACTTCATTTATTCATGCACAATGTTGAGAACAATAGTTCCCAACATAGCCAAGGCATCTACCTTAGATCCATTCACTGTACTTTCATGTTAAATTTCTCGTGATTATTCTGCAACCATCCATTTATGTCAATGGACCCAACCAATCCAACTGGTTTTCGTATTCGTACCTTCAACTCCCCTCATTGTTGAGATTCAACAAGATGATGAGCTTAGTGAAAAGAGTCGCCTTCACTAAGTGGGCCCGCAGGCTATTTTTGGCACAAAGTATATGTTTAGACTATGTCTATTTTTAGACATGTCGATCATATTCTATGAGTTACAGGATGCTATTTGTGGATGGTTGGTCAGGTTGGAAAAATAGATGGACTTCTATTTTTAGACATATTGGGCAGACTCTAAACATTATCTTATTCTCTTGGAGCACTTCAGTTAAGTGCACAGATGTGGCACAGCAGCTGACAGAAGGAATTACACTATTCCTTAGATTTTACTAGAGCTTTTGCATGGAGGACTTCAGTTAGAACTCATGTGATAGAGTTTGGTGGAGTTGGAGAAGTAGTTGGTGGAGTTGTATTTAGTTTAACTCAGTTAGACTCAGTTGAGCTAGTTGTATCTAGTCTAACTGATTGATACACTAGTGAGAGTGGAGTGAATTAATTAGTTAATTAATTCACAAATAATAACTCATTAATCAAATGAAGAATACATCAGTTAACTACAGTGCATGGCAGTTTCAGTGGAGACCAGTAGGGAGATAGGTGAAAGGGAAAGTGTGACTATCAATTGTGACTATAGTGATGCATTGATTGCATCCAACACTCAGTGGAGATGCCAATGAGGATTGCGTAGTCAATCTTGGAGTAATTTGAACTCATTCAGATCCATTCTTTAGCAAGTATTGTGTAGTGGAGGCAGGCTAGCAGGTGGCAAATATCGGTGCATGGATTTGCAATATCGGGCTTGATTAGTGTGTAGCGATTGTATTGTACTAAGAGCTTGATATGATTAGATTTGTATGAGGATTGTTACATGATCTCTATGACATATATTGTATACAAATTGTTGGGTTTTTCAGCTTCAGGATTTCCCGTTAAACAACTGTGTTAATGTGTGTGAATTTTTATTGTTTCATGTGTGCATTGCAATCTTGATTTAATTTCCGCAAATGATCAATGGTGGAATAGATTCTGTATTTTGCATGAAGTTAAAATAGTGTGAGATCAGGAGAATCTTGGAAATATAATAAATAATTTATATAATTTCTACATGGTA
Source organism: Pinus albicaulis (assembly GCA_034641835.2). Lineage (NCBI taxonomy): Eukaryota > Viridiplantae > Streptophyta > Pinopsida > Pinales > Pinaceae > Pinus > Pinus albicaulis. Next base: position 951,667,412 of record CM076582.1, read on the forward strand.
TCAGAGCAGTTGATCATTGGAGCAGATTGCAATTATTGAAGTGGTTGAGTTTTGTGCTGGTGGAATTCGAATTTGCTGCAGTGTTTTCTTGGTGTCGAAGTTCAGCATTCATTGAAATGTCTTTCAACGGATTGCGATTGGAGTATGCCCTTGATGTCAGCTCGAATTATATTGCATGGAAGGACAGGATGGAGGTGGTGTTGGATGATAATGGGTTGAAGGATTTCATAGATGCTGATATTTCGAAACCTGCTTCTAGCGATGCAGCCGCACTTGACACATGGCAAAAGAAGGTAGCAAAGTGTTGAAGAATTCTGTTGGAAGGTGTGAAGGACCACATTTTGTCTAGCCTTCATGGTAAATCTACTCCATTCTTAATGTGGAAAGCTTTGACAGACTTTTTCCAAAGCAGAAGGGACCAGAGGAAGTTGGCACTTAAAGACAAGCTCAGAAAATAAAAAATGGAGAAAGGCGACAGTATACCAAAATACCTCACGAAGTTTGTCCACTATAAGGATGAGCTAGGAAGCATGGGGGTTACTGTTGATGAAGAAGACTTGGTGAGCTTGGCTCTCCTTGGGCTCTCGAAGAGTTGGCATAGCTACGAAGACTCTGTCAATGGACGGGAGAAACTACCAGGATGGGAGTGACTTTGGTCGGATCTTGTGCAAGAGGAGATAAGGCAGGGTACCAGGGATGGATCTTCATCGAAGAATGAAGATGAAGAAAATTTCAATTTGGCTGCCAAAGCTCGAAAAGGAAAAGGGAATAAATCTTCCAAATTCGAAGCTAAAGGCAAGAAGCAAGACTTGTCCAAGGTGAAGTGTTTTCACTGTCACCAGCACGGGCATTTCGCCACTAATTTCCCACAGAAGAAGAAGAATAAGCAGGTTGCTGGATCTGCAGCTGGAGAGGCCTTAGCCTCGTAGTTTGAGATGGATTTTTCTTTGATCGCATGCTTGGTTTCAAGTGTGATGGGATCAGTGTGGTTTCTTGACAGTGGTGCGTCTTTCCATATGACCAGAGACAAAGATTTGTTTAGTGATATGGAGGAAAAGGATCTTGGAGTGCACATCGAGATGGGCGATGATGGTAGATACAGTGTGACTAGTATCGGGACCATTTCCTTTGAGAGGGAGTCTGGTAAACCTTTCATCTTGAAGGATGTTATGCATGTTCCAGGATTGAAGAAGAATCTTATCTTTGTGGTGATGTTGGAAGACAAGGGTTATGATGTTGTTTTTAGCGAGGGAAAAGCTTTCCTGTGCCATAAAACAACTGGTCAAACCAGGAGGATAGGGATTCGAGTTAAGAATATTTATCAATTATAGGTAGATGGTTGCGCAGCAATGGCAGGCAAAGCAGAAAGAGTGGTGAGCCGGGATGAGGGCGAATTGTGGCACAGGAGATTGGGCCATCTTCACCATGGCGCTTTGAAAATTTTGTAGCAGATTTCTACTAGGCTTCCCAAAGGTACACTTGTGCAGTCAAATCAGTGCAAGGGATGTACTTTGGGAAAATTTGTGAAGACCACCTTTCATGAGAAGGATAGTCATGCCACGACGATCCTTGAGAGAATTCACATAGACGTGTGTGGACCTTTCTTGGTTGCTTCGACAACAAAGCACAGGTATTATGTGATATTTTTTGATGACTTTTCTCGTAAGTGCTGGATCTTTTTCATGCAGAAGAAGAGAGAGACATACTCAAATTTCTATCAGTTCAAGGCGCTAGTTGAGAAAGCATCGGGGAAGCAGGTGAAATATCTAAGGAGCGATAATGGTGTTGAATACATCTATGGCGAATTCAAAGACTTCTGTAGCAAAGAAGGAATTTGAAGAGAACTCATAGCGCCTCATAACCCACAACAGAATGGGGTCTCAGCAAGGAAGAACAGAACGATCGTGGGTGCTGCACGGGCGATGTTGCATGATCAGGGCCTTCCCATACACTTGTGGGTTGAGGCATGCAACATTGCGGTTTATGTGCAAAACTGTTGTCCTCATAGAGTACTTGGCATGAGTACACCCGAAGAGGCGTTTTCTCGTAAGAAGCCTGATATTTCTCATTTGAATATTTTTGGCTCACCTATTTACATTCATGTGACGAAGGATGCCAGGAAGAAGCTAGAGCCAACCATAGAGGTTGGGATATTTGTGGGGTACACAGAAACACCCCACAATTATCGTGTGTATTTGCCAGACAGTCGGATGACTGTCATGCGACGGGATATCAAATTTCATGAGGAGAAAGCCATGAAGTTGTCACTTGAGAGGGAGCTACACTTGCATGTAGAGGAGGAGCTACTTATTCCTAAAGATGAGCCTAGAGATGTGGATCAGCCACAAGAGGAGGTTCATGGAGTGGAAGAAACCACTCATGCAGTGCCAAACATTAGAGGGCGGAAGCGCACTACAGAAGCTGAGCGACTGAATCTTGATGCAGCATAGAATGTAGGAGCTCCTACATCACAGCGCATACAGAGACAGTCACTTGACCGATTTACTAGATACATGGCTCTGATGAGCAAGTGTATCGTGATGGAGCCATCCTCTTTCGAGGAAGCTATGGAGGATCCCGCATGGGTAGATGCCATGGTGGAAGAGTATGATTCGATTGTCAGAAATAGTGCATGGGAGATTGTCCCAAGGCCGGAAGGGAAATCAGTGGTAGGTTCGAGATGGATCTACAAAGTGAAGCAAGTTGCTGACGGGAGCGTCGAGAAGTATAAGGCAAGATTTGTTGCCCAGGGCTTCTCACCAATCGAGGGGATCGACTATGAAGAAACCTTTGCACCTGTCGCAAGGTATTCTTCCATACGGACCATCCTTGTTATCTCAGCGCAGATGGGTTGGCACATTCATAAGATGGATGTGAAGACTGTGTTCCTCAATGGAATCATTGAGGAGGAGGTGTACATTGAGCAGCCTGAAGGATTCAAAATCTTCAGCAGTGATTCGCATGTGTGCAGGCTCAAAAGAGCGATGTATGGGCTGAAACAAGCACCTCATGCTTGGTACACACGGATAGACATTTATTTCACCGGACTTGGTTTCGCCAAGAGTGAGGCAGATCCTAACCTATACCAGATTTTGGTGGAGGGTAAGCTTTTGATCATTGTGCTTTATGTAGATAATTTAATACTAACAGGTGATGAACTGTTGATACACTCATGCAAGGCATATCTTGCAAAGGAGTTTGAGATGAAGGACTTGGGCCTCCTTCATTATTTCCTGGGATTGGAAATTTGGCAGCGGAAAGGTGTATTGTTTGTGTCTCAAGGCAAGTATTCCCGGGATATACTGGAGAAGTTTCACATGCAAGGTTGCAAGCCTATCGACACTCCTCTTCCTAGTGGTTGGAGGAAAGAGGATGCTACATCGGCAAAGTTAGTGGATGCCACTGTTTATCGACAGTTGGTTGGTTCGCTCATGTATTTAGTCAACACACGACTGGACATATGCTATGTTGTGAACCAGCTTTCACAAGCGATGGTGAAGCCTACCAAGCTCTTTTGGAAGGCAGGAAATCATGTCCTGAGATATCTCAGGGGCACATCTGGGTATGGATTTTGGTACAGACAGTCAGATGAGGTGAAGCTGCATGGCTTCATGGATGCAGATTGGGCAGGAAGCCCAACGGACAGAAAGAGCACATCTGGAGGGATTTTTAGTATTGGATCTACAACATTTTCTTGGTACAGTAGGAAACAAAGATCTGTGGCACTCAGTTCAACGGAGGCTAAGTACATGGTAGCAAGTTTGGCTGCATGCGAGGCTATATGGATGAGGAAGATCCTGGTCGGGTTGTTCGGTTCGCACTTAGATCCTACTGTGATATATTGTGATAATCAGAGTTGCATTAAACTCTCGGTTAATCTAGTATTTCATGATAGATCTAAACATATTGACCTCTGGTACCATCATATCAGAGATTGTGTGCAGCGGAAAATCATGTTGCTTTCTTACATTCCCACGGAGGATCAGGATGCAGATATTCTGACGAAGGCACTCACCAGGAGAAAATTAAAATACCATAGAGACAGGATCGGGGTGGCAGATAATCCCTATCTTGTTGAGAGGGAGTGTTGAGATTCAACAAGATGATGAGCTTAGTGAAAAGAGTCGCCTTCACTAAGTGGGCCCGCAGGCTATTTTTGGTGCAAAGTCTATTTTTAGACATGTCGATTTTCTGAACATGTCGATCATATTCTGAGTTGTAGGATGCTATTTGTGGATGGTTGGTCAAGTTGGAAAAATATATGGACTTCTATTTTTAGACATATTGGGCGGAATCTATTTTTATATTTCTAGTCTAAAAATAGATATGTCAAATATTATTAGCTCTTAATAATATTTGGACTCTAAACATTATCTTATCCTCTTGGAGCACTTCAGTTAAGTGCACGGATGTGGCACAGGAGATGACAGAAGGAATTATGCTATTCCTAAGGGTTTAGTGGAGCTATTTCATGGAGGACTTCAGTTAGAACTCATGTGACAGAGTTTGGTGGAGTTGTAGAAGTAGTTGGTGGAGTTGTGATCAGTTTAACTCAGTTAGACACAGTTGAGCTAGTTGTATCTAGTCTAACTGATTGATACACTAGTGAGAGTGGTGTGAATTAATTAATAATTAATTCACTAAATATTAACTCATTAATCAACTGAAGAATACATCAGTTAACTACAGTGCATGAACAGTTTCAGTGGAGACCGGTGGAGAGATAGGTGAAAGAGCAAGATGACTATCAGTTGTGACTATAGTGATGCATTGATTACATCCAACACTCAGTGGAGATGCCAGGGATTGCGCGATTAAATCTGGGAGTAGTCGAACTCATTCCAGAGCCATTATTCGGCAAGGATTGCACGGTGGAGGAAGTCTATGGGTGGCAGAGATTGGTGCATGGATTTGCAAGATCGGGCCTGATTAGTGTGTAGCGATTGTATTGTATTGAGAGCTTGATATGATCATCTTTGTATGAGGATTGTTACATGATCTCTATGACATATATTATATACAAATAGTTGGGGTTTTTAGCTTCAGGCTTTCCCGTTAAACAATTGTGTTAATGTGTGTGAATTTGCATTGTTTCATGTCTGCATTGCAATCTTGATTTAATTTCCGCAAATGATCAATGGTGGAATAGATTCTGTATTTTGCATGAAATTAAAATAGTGTGAGATCAGGAGAATATTGGACATATAACACATAATTTATATAATTTCTACACTTATACATGCATTGGGCTTCATCCAAGTCTTCATTACCTATTGGTACCACAAATATCTTCCTGAGTTCCATTAACTTTCCTCTTTCCCAACCAATTCCCAAGATTCTCAAAACATATAAGGAAATAACAAGAACAGACAGGATGAAGACCATGAGAAACCAAAATCAATACGACACCACAATAAAATGTCAAGGCTTTTCACTAGACATAAATAAAACCACAAATAAAACTCAACAAATCCTAAAAGACCAAAATCACAAGAATAGCAACAAACACAATGACTCAATCCCCCATGGGTTCCCAAAGCTTCCAAGGGTAAGCTCAACCCAAGCCTTTTCAAAAATTTATTGGCAGAATCTTTTTCCATGTAATCCCATGCAATGGTCTTGTTTGGTCTTGACCCAGGTTCAGCTTAGAATTTGCACCAAAAAGACTCTCAGACACCGGCCCTTTCGACAATGACCTGCAAGCAAATTGAAGTCTCACCTGAGGTAGCTATGGGTTGTTGCAGAACCAGGTTTATGCAACCTCGAGGGACTGCGTGAGGTGGATTTACTTCACTTTTTTTGTACTTAACAAATATTCTAACATGTATATTACTACTGTGCGGTATAGCTGAATGATTTACTTCATAATATTAAGATAACCATAAACATATCATAGAACAATATAAACTATTTTATTCAACCTATACATACAACCATCACTTTGCATAAACAGATAAACAACATCACAACATAGATAAATGCATAATATGCCCAAAAATTCTTCTTCTTTATCAATATGGATCTTTTTAATGCATACAACTTCTCTGACATGCGCACACAACTGCAGGTGGTCTGTGCACAAAGCTGCAGAATCTTCAAAGGTATCCGAGCACTCAGCTACAGAGCCTTCCCTTAAGGCCCAAAAGAAACTAAAGACAACGATTACAACAGTTTTTTCTCATCAACTATCACAAGCATTACTTTGACAAATCCTTACATCGCTTTATATATCTTCACATCATTACCAAAAACATGGTCCATATACCATGGGCTCCTAAAAAACAACTAGTTAAAGCCTGAAACCCATTACAAAATGAGGTGCTTTGACCCACCTCGAAGCCCCTAAACACCCCGCGATAGATCTAGCTTTGCGGTACTGCACACTTCGCTCCTAAAAAAATCAGATTTTTTGACCAAAAATGGACCAAGTTGGGCTACGCCAAACATGCCCCCAACACTCATGTTGGGTCTCAAAATTGTCCTTAAAAAGACATCCACTTTCACCATCATGTCCATTATATCACCTCCATATCACTACCATGTCACTACATTCATCTCACTTTCATCATCATTTGGGTTACCCTTGTGTTTTCCAAACATTATTAATTTCTAGTATTTTTAAGTGAATTTGTGATCAAAAGTTAGGAAATAATATGCATATTCTTATACCTTAAAAGTGGAAAAAGTTTTGTGACATGTGTAGTTTCATTGGAAGCTTCTAAGGCCCTCTTATGTGGCTCCCAAAGATCAAATTCGAATTTATCTTCATGATATAAAGGAGAATTGAAGGAGGGATATGTGGCTTGTGGTTATCAAATTGGTTGAGAATATTATGGATCAAAGGAGAGAAAGAAGGATCCTTATTAATGAGGAGGTTGCTTAGGAATTTGTATAAATAGGAGATCTCTCTCCTTTATTTGGAACTTAAGCTTTGTTGATGGAACTTTGTTAACTTAACTTGTCATTATTTTGAACTTTTTAATTTTTAAGAACTTGAATAAAGCTTTGAGGTTCCAAGCATGGAAGGAGATGTGAAGTAGATATCATGGAGCATATTGGAATGTAAGATAGAGTAGATTTTATTTTGTAATTTTTCTTTGATTTCATTCAAGTATGTCATTTCATTTTTATGTTGTTTTCATTTCATTTCAAGTTTAATAGTTTATATTTTCCATTCATGCAAGTTTAATTCATGAAAGTGTGTTCAACTGGTTGATTGTAGATTTACTTGACTGTATAATCAAATGCTGGTTAAATCATCACAAGAATATGAATTTCTCATTCTCCAAAATTGGATTGAATTCGGGTATTTGATCATACATCAGTCTAAGTTTCCTTTTACATGCTTTGAAATGCTTTCTTAGATTAAATTTCCACTTGACTGTGTAAATTTGTGCTCGCTAAATCATCTCAAGAAAGTGGTTTATATCATTTTCCAATTGGCTTGGATTTGGGCATAGAGATATACAGCAGTGCTTTTTACTTGTCTTTGATTTCAATACAGCACTTAGATTAAATTTCCAGTTGACTGTGTAAATTTGTGCTTGCTAAATCATCTCAAGAAAGTGGTTTCTATCATTTTCCAATTGGATTGGATTTGGGCATAGAGATATACATCAGCGCTTTTTACTTGTCCTTGATATCAATACAACGATCCTATATTAGAATTCAATTATGCAAATATATTAAATTTTAATTCCCGAATGTAGAATAGATTTCCAAGTTAATGTAGGAATGGTGCGATTCTATTAGTTTTTTTAGTTTTCATAAACTAATCCCTAGCGTATATTGTGCATGAATGTCTCACAAGTCCTGTAGATCTCAGATTGATAATTTATGTTTGTAATCTAATATGAATTATTTTACTCAACATTTTGGCATCATTGTCGGGGAGGCATACATAGGGATTAGTGTTAGTTTAGAATGTCATTTTATTTGTTAACTTAGTTTCAATTCCATCGCAATTTAAGTTTTTCGTTATTAAATTAATTTTTCATTTTATCTAACAGTTTCATTTTTTATGCAATTTCATTTTCATTTTTCATTTAATTTATTTTCATTTTTCTTAGAAATCTTTTTTTTTTTTTTAGTTTTTATACATTGGCCACATAAAATTAGTTTTTAAGGTTTGACAAAATAAAATAAAATATAATTTTCTTTCAAAAACAAATAGATACAATAAAAGTCAACATTGATAATTTTTTAATTTCTTGAGTATGCTCTCCTCCTGCGTTTTGTGTGATGTGGAGGATCAGAAAAAGAATTTTTATGTTAGTAAATAAAAAATAAAATTGATAAAAACATATGTTAGCTACAGAATGCAATTATGCAACTAACTTATGTTTTCATCATTTGATTTGATTTGATTTTTCAATCAACTTTAAAAATTAAAAAAAATAAAAATAAAACAAAATAATAATTTTAATAAATTGTTTTGTTTAAATTAAATATATATTTATATATTTTTAAATTTTTAAAAATATAACACACACGCATACACACACACACACATATTAAACAAAACTAAAACAATTTAATTAAAAAAAAATTAAATAAAACACATCCAAATCAAATAAGACATTAATAAAAAAAACATAAAAAAACAAACATAACAATAAATAAACAAAACACAAAACAAATCAAACAAAATACAATTAACAAAACACATAAAACAATTAACAATAAAAAAAAACACACAACCATTCATAAAATCAAGAGGCCAAGCACATTAGACTCCAAGGCCCATCACATAAAAAAAAAAACACAAATAAAAAAAACATTCGAGATCATATAATAAAACCCACTAAGGGCCACGACATGAAGAAAACACATTGTATATACGAAAAAATGAGGGATCAAGGTCATGCGCAGGTTGAACGGCCAACGATTTTGTTTTCTCTTCCGGCACACAGGTCTCTCCATGACTTCAACCCTCAATAAAACCTGCAAATAAATTTTCAAATCCCTACGTTGTATGGTATTTCAACTCGTAGAGGAGAGAAAAAAAAATTGGCACTCGAAGAATTCAAGATTAAATTGAATATCTTGGTAAACTCTTTTCAAATATACACGTGAATTGAAATAATTAAATGCACGATTTGTTAAGTGGAGATATCAAATCCAGACCACTTGTCATTTCTCATTTTGTTGAATTGTTCGATTATTTTGTCATGTGATTAAGGATTTAAAACTTCAAATAAAGAATTTTTTTAAATCAAAAACCATCCTTCAAGCTTCAATTAAATCTGCAACCTATTACATCGATCCATTTACAGGTGAATTCGTTGTACAGTTCCGTTTTTCAGGAGGTTGAGTTTGATTTCGAATTAAAATCAAATGCTCAATGCATGTGGCAATTGTTGAACCTGTTCCACCGGAAATTAATTTTTTTGCTGGAGTAGAAGCAAGGAAATGCATAACTGTTAAACAAATTCATTTTTGAAATGAATTTTCTGAGCAAACCAAGGCGAATTTGAAAAAACTAAGACATGATTTTTTTCCGGAATGGGGTGAATTAAGTAACCCATAAATAGTTTCCTCAGATTCTTAACTGTTTGGGAGATTTTCAGGGATCCTTTTAGCTCCATTTTGCATATTGCGTGAAGAAGAAAAATGGTTTTAAATTAATGCAGCGACTGCTACGGGTTTTGCTGGCAGTGAGGCAGATTTCTATGGCCATCAAATCTCTTGCTATCAGTCTAAATGGAATAGCTATCCATACACATGTCATTTAACGCTGCACATACATGTTATTCGTGGCAACTTTCATTTCCGTGTTATGTATGCTGCAAATTTCCACATTTCGATGCATGGCTTGAATATTATTGTTGCTCAACAAATATTTGAGGGTGAAAATCATGTTAATGTGAACCATGTGATTCATGATCTATCATTTGGGCCAAAATATCCTGGAATACACAATCCACTTGATGGTACTGCCTGCATTCTTTGCAAAGCAAGTGGCACCTTCAAATATTACATCAAGATTGTTCCCACTGACTGAATAAAAATATCTGTCAAAGGAAGTATTACCAACAAATCAATTTTTTGCGACAGAGTACTTTGTACCAATGAAGGATTCTGACCGGAGCTAGCCAGCTATCTATTTTTTTTTAATGTTGGATCAATGGATGTATCATCTTATTTAAGCTACAAATCGCAAATCTTCAAGTCTTCGAATATTCTGAGTTTATTCAATGGAGCATTTTTTACTGAGAATTCTAAACCTAGTCATGTTCTCATCGAATCTGGAAACAAATGGAAGATCGTGGAGTTTTTCATCTTTTTCATTTGAAAAATATACAACATCCTCTTCATTATTTTCATTATCATTATTATTGTGACAACATTCATAACCACTTCATTAAAATAATTCCAGCTAGCAGTCAAGGATTATGAGTGGAGGAGGAAAATATCGAGAAACAAACTTTAATAGCTTTCTTGACTTTGTGTTAGCTTTGGAGAATAAAGATACACCCGAGGGTCTGACATATCTATTTCATTGCCTTGATCTCGATGGAAGAGGTTTCCTCACAATGCTGTCCAAATAAGTTCTATTCCACATCGATAAAACAGTTGTCAGTAGTTGTTGGAATGTTGTGTAAGAGAAGTCGAGTCCATTGCTTTCAGTCCTATTTCAAAATTAATTTTCTTTTGATTCTAGAAAATGAAGTTGTTATGGTACTTGGAAAAAATTTTAATTGTTTCATGCTTAAATATTTCTGCTAATAATTTCTCTGTTGCATAAAGTGTTAATATTTTTTTTGAGTCTTGCAGGAAAAAAAACAAACAAGACCATGGAGACAATTGTGGAAATCTCTCTGATTTTTTTTATTTTATTTTTTTTAAACAGTAAATAATAATAATAATAATAATTAAATAAATAATATGTATCAACAAAACAAGTAGAATTTTCACATTTTTTTGGAAGGCATTGCTTAATACAAAAATTGGATTGATCATAAAAAATGCATAGTTGTGTATATTTAACTTTCTGTTCAAGATTTTTAGCTACAGAAACTGCGCAATTCTACAACTGTTGTGCAATTTTGCAGCTAAGAAACTTCACTGTTTCACCCAAATTTCAAATCAGCCTAACTTTCTTATACGATATCGGATTTTGGCGATTCAAGTATCGTTGGAAAGATCTCGACGAGATCTACACAATGAGAAAGCTATCATTATAATTTGAAACAATAATTGCTTTAAATACACAACAGGTAACTTGAGGCACTATTTTGATACAGGAATAAATTCTTTTGGTTTTCCTTCATGAAATTCTTTTATTAGTACCAATTCTCAGTTTTTTATGTAAATTTCATAACTAGAGAGATTGATCACCCCTCTCTTTTGATAGTCTTACATTCCATTTCAGAAGAAGTACTAGTTTTTTTTGTAGGTTCTAGGAGGAAGGATAGATGACTACAAGCGAATAGTGTCTCTCTCAGAGACCACATTTATTTTACAAGAAGATAATCAAAAATAAAGAAGAAAAACTAATGCATGAGCACATGCTAATGCAGATCAGTTCCAGTACTTGCAAGCCTTTCAGATTCCATTGTCTCCATTACATCCATGCTTCTTAATAAAACATTCACCTCATTTCCCTTCATATTTTCCATTCACATTCATTCTTTATTCACGTTCATTATCCATTTGCATTCATTCACTTCTATCCACCCCTAATTCATGAATAAAAGAAATCATCCCACTTACATGTTGATTAAATTTTTTCTTTTCATGTTCATTTTCCTTTCCCAAATAAATCCTACTTCAAATCAAACTGTATATCTATAGTCCTTTTTTGAGTATTAAAAAATATTTTCAAAAAGTACCATGAGGCTTGCATGCCTTAATGGCCAGTTCTCTTGCTGACAAACAATGGGAATACATTAATGTCTCTTGTTTGAAAAATCTTCTAGGTAACTCGACATCAAAAAAATTATTCGTACCTAGCAAGATGTGCTTAAGCATCTTGACTCTCATTTTCATCAATGGTGAGAGGTCTCATGTTGATTATTGGCATACATTAATGGCCACTAATTCAACAATTTCTTACTATGTTCGACATCAAAAAATTCATTCACATAGATAAGAATTGTGCCAATATGTGATAATGACATGAAGACTATCAGATCAATCATTATTCAACATTTGTAGCATATATAGCAGATGTAGAAGATTCAGAAAATTCGGTAGTAGCAATAAAGACTCACTTTTACAACTTCATCCACCATTTGCACGACCAATGGAAGAAGTATCATATCATATTTTCACAGCAGCTACATATGCACAACTTATCCATTTCATAGGTAAGTGAAGGTATGTTCTTTTATAGCTTTTTATCATGCAATTTCTTAAAATGCTAAAGTTATAATTTTTGGAAAAACACATCACAATATTCCTTTTCTCACTTCATAAAATTGCAAAAACATATCAGTTGGGGGGGAGGGATATCACTCCATATATTTACATCTTATGTCACATCACTTTCATATCACCAACATACAACTACTATTGCATTAAGATTCAAAAATATTGTATGTTTTGCAAATCATCAAATTGATGAGCTCATTATATGGCTAAATTCTCATTGTTTTCAAGATATTTGGATGCAACAAATAATAAACAAAGTATTGTTACACAAGAACCAATACTCGTCAATTTTGGTTGACACACAAGAACCAACCATAAAAGATGAATGTTGCAATCCAATGTATTTCAAAGAAAACTTTGCAAAATAAAAATAAAAATAAAAATAATGAAGTATCAAATGCTATTATAATGAAAAGTTAAAGGAGAATTAATATAATCCAAGCTCATTCAAAAGCAAGACAATGAAAATATAAAATGAATCAATGTAATAGGTTGCATGAGGACATGCAACAACTTCAGTTGGGAGGTATGTTGGGTCTCTGAATTGTCCTTAAAAAGACATCTACTTTCACCATCATGTCCTTTATATCACCTCCATATCACTACCATGTCACTACATTCATCTCACTTTCATCATCATTTGGGTTACCCTTGTGTTTTCCAAAAAAATTTAATTTCTAGTATTTTTAAGTGAATTTCTGATCAAAAGTTAGGAAATAATAAACATATGCTTATACCTTAAAAGTGGAAAGAGTTTTGTGACATGTGTAGGTTCATTGGAAGCTTCTAAGGTCCTCTTATGTGGATCCCAAAGATCAAATTCGAATTTATCTTCATGATATCAAGGAGATTTGAAGGAGGGATATGTGGCCTATGGTTAGCAAATTGGTTGAGAATATTATGGAGAATTAATATAATCCAAGCTCATTCAAAAGCAAGACAATGAAAAGATAAAATGAATCAATGTAATAGGTTGCATGAGGACATGCAACAACTTCAGTTGGGAGGTATGTTGGGTCTCGGAATTGTCCTTAAAAAGACATCCACTTTCACCATCATGTCCTTTATATCACCTCCATGTCACTACCATGTCACTACATTCATCTCACTTTCATCATCATTTGGGTTACCCTTGTGTTTTCCAAAAAAAATTAATTTCTAGTATTTTTAAGTGAATTTGTGATCAAAATTTAGGAAATAATAAACATATGCTTATACCTTAAAAGTGGAAAGAGTTTTGTGACATGTGTAGGTTCATTGGAAGCTTCTAAGGTCCTCTTATGTGGATCCCAAAGATCAAATTCGAATTTATCTTCATGATATCAAGGAGATTTGAAGGAGGGATATGTGGCCTATGGTTAGCAAATTGGTTGAGAATATTATGGATCAAAGGAGAGAAAGAAGGATCCTCATTAATGAGGAGGCTGGTTAGGAATTTGCATAAATAGGAGATCTCTCTCCTTTATTTGTAACTTAAGCTTTGTTGATAGAACTTTGTTAACTTAACTTGTCATTATTTTGTACTTTGTAATTTTGAAGAACTTGAATAAAGATTTGAGGTTCCAAGCATGGAAGGAGATGTGAAGTAGATATCATGGAGCATATTGGAATGTAAGATAGAGTATATTTTATTTTGTAATTTTTCTTCGATTTCATTCAAGTATGTCATTTCATTTTTATGTTGTTTTCATTTCATTGAAAGTTTGATAGTTTAGATTTTCCATTCATGCAAGTTTAATTCATGGAAGTGTGTTCAACCGGTTGATTGTAGATTTACTTGATTGTATAATCAAATTCTTGTTAAATCATCTCAAGAAGATGACTTTGTCATTCTCCAAAATTTTATTGAATTCGGTTATTTGATCATACAGTAGTCTTAGTTTCCTTTTACATGCTTTGAAATGCTTTCTTATATTAAATATCCAGTTGACTGTGTAAATTTTTTCTCGCTAAATCATCTCAAGAAAGTGGTTTCTATCATTTTCCAATTGGATTGGATTTGGGCATAGAGATATACAACATTACTTTTTACTTGTCTTTGATTTCAATACAACACTTAGATTAAATTTCCATTTGACTGTGTGACTTTGTGCTCGCTAAATCATCTAAAATAAGTGGTTTCTATCATTTTCCAATTGGATTGTATTTGGGCATAGAGATATACAGTAGCGATTTTTACTTGTCCTTGATTTCAATAAAATGATCCTAGATTAGAATTCAATTATGCAAATAGATTAAATTTTAATTCCTGAATGTAGAATAGATTTCCAAGTTAATGTAGGAATGGTGTGATTAGGTTTTTTTTTTTAATTTTGTAAACTAATCCCTAGCATAGATTGTGCATGTATGTCTCACAGGTACTACGGATAATATAATACAAATTATTTTACTCAAAAACTCACATGTGACTCATCCTGAGTCACTCAGCTGGTACGCTCTAAATATTTGTTGCTTTGTTGTTTTAGGCCTCATTGCAGGGCTGAAACATCTCTGCAATATGATTTTCTTCTTGGCATACTTCTTCCAGAATATTATTTGTTGTTGGTCTGGTTTTTTTTTGTAGTACATCTTTCTGCCTCTAACGCAGCTCCTAGATTTTTCCATCTACCATCTATGAAAGTTGAATGGCCTCATCCTACCATGGTTAAGTCTGTGTTGTTAAAAGTTTCTCTTTTCTTTGAAGATATTCAATCTATTTCTGAAGATTATTTCCTTTTGTTATCCTATTGAGACTCTGCGAGATAGCTAAGGTCCTTGTAGTTTCCAAGATTTCATCCAACTTATTTTTCTTCTTCTGAATATCGTCTTCAAGGTTGTACATGTTTGAATCCTCCTGTAGTGAGGTACAAATATCCATAGTATCATCTAATAATTTTCCACATTCCGCCATTATTTCGAAGATGCCTCTCGGTGTATTGTTTAGATATTTTTCCCTTTTCTCATGCACCTCCGGTGCCGTGATTAGTTTCAGCCTTAGTTGGATCTTAGTAATCTAGACCTCATATTCAAACTTCAACTTCTCAATCTTTTCCTTTGAATCTCTGGTCACGAGGGTGAGCTTCGCAACCTTTTATGTTGGTACCTCTTCTACGTAAACTATGATGTACGGAAGTTCACTACAAGTATTCTTGATGATGTTGTTGCCAGCATTCCTCATCTCGTTCGTTGATCATTTTATCTATCTCCTTCTTCATCGCAATTCTTTCCTTTTGTACCTGTATGTTTTACTGTAAAGTGTGTTTTTCTCGCCATTTTAACTCTTCTATGATGCCTTGATGCAACTTTTTTAATGTTTGTGTTAGCAGCGCAATGATATTCATACTGAAATTTTCCCATACTTTCGCGCGTTCTCTATATTCTACATATTCGAACTATAGCGCTCCTCCTGGTACCTAAAAAATTATTAAACCAAAATTTTTCTCTAATCAGCGCTGTGTCTATGAAAGTCAACTCATATGTTCCTATGGTCTGGTTGTCGACTCCGTTTTTCTAGCTATCTGCTCCAGTTTTCTGGTGGTCCGCAAAAGTACCTTCAATTCTTCCATTCTCTCTTCGACACCATTTAGGATCATGTTGTAGTGATCCTCGATCACGTTCCATAACTTCTCTGTCACTTCTTCAACTTTATCCGCAAATTCGTCAATGTCCCCCTCAGTGAGGACAAGCGGTGTTGCTCCCCTAGATTTCCTTGATTTCTGATTATTCCTTGGGCTCATTGTAGTCACTATAGATACCCTCTTCCAGATGATGAACAATGAAGCTTCCAATTTCACATCATTGGGAGGGTTTTGGCCACCATGATCATGCTTTTTTCCTTCGGTCTCTTCTCTTTATTTCTCTATATCTTTCTCGGTTCCCCTTTCAGTATCTTTCCCACTTGGACTCGCATGTTGCGCGGTGTGCCCTTCTTCTTCAGTATCATCTAGGGATGGATTCATCCACTCTGTCTACCAATGCTGAAAAATGGCAAGGATATCTTCCTCACTGACCAAATATGGCAAGGGATGCCATGTCTTTTTTGAATCGTTTTGTGCCTTCACATAAATCTTGTGGAAATCAACCTTGGAATATGTAATGTTGTAGCTATTATCACAAAATTGCACTTGATTGACTGCTAATTAGACAATTCTATGTAACTGTTTCAAACTAGCTTTTGATTGAAGCTTAGCCTCTTTAGTCTGAGAGGGCTCTCTCAAAGGGGTTTATGATATTTGATTATGATAGTACTAGATGGCTAACTCTATTTGAAAAGTAACTTGTTTTTTATGTATGTAGGTTGAAAAGAAATGCAGGCTTGCTACCATTGGGCTTATGGAGTCAAAAAATTAGTAGATTCAGTTGCAAGGTTTCTTGACATGGAAGATGAGGTAGATAAGGGTCTTTAACAAAGGTAAGTCACTCATAAAACATAGGAAAACACAGTCATCTCATTACTAAAGGAAGTCAAAGCATAGAGTTATGAATTCTGAGTAATAGAAATGAAATATACTGCAAGTAGTAAAACATAATACGTAGATCAATAAAATATTAAAAACCCCATGGTAATCTCAGGTCTCTCAAGAAGAAGTCACTCTATATTACTGATATGAGTCAAAATACATAAAGAAGCAGTTTGGTGAAAAAAGTCTCCAACCCTGTACTACTTCGATAATTTTCCTTTAAATAGACATTCTTATGGCAAGGATGATCTGCCTAATGGCTAGATTCATCGAATTCTTCCTATGACACATAATATAATGGAAAAACATGTCTTTTAACAAGAAAATGACAGCTACACCCTAAAGAAGACATTTCCTAGTAGGACTCAAACTCCACTTTATTACATCATTCTACCTTATCTTTGAAACAAGTAAATGTCAGTCACAAATAAGCATCACATGCTCGAATAGGCTATGACATAATTCATCACCTCTTTTACATATTAAAAACCCTTCTAGACATGTGGAACAAAACCCTAATTTTCAGGAATGCAAGACCTTTATCTTCTACGAAAGCTTTGGATGATGAGCTATCCACAAAACACTTTCTTCAAGTCATAAATTTTTGATGGTTAGGTCCATTGACCTATTGGAGAAGTCCAGCTATCCAGAAATTCCATTAGTATGCTTCAAAACCTTCAAAGTAGCTTGCTGTGAAAACATGGTAGTTTTGTAGTGAGCTTTCGTAGAATTGAAAATGAAGCTTCTACACCCAAAAAAAATTGTCCTCTGTTGTTCCATGGTGTCCACCAAGATATGACACCTCACCACCATTAAACTCCCTCATTGAAAAATGAAAAAAGTGATTTTAGAAGAAAATAGGTTGCTACAAAAATTTCCATAGCGTTTTCTTGGATTTAAGCCTAGGAAACGCTACGAAACTGTGAAATACTGCAGAATTTCCAAATTTCAACAGTGTCCCAAAAAATTGACCTCTAGCTGCAAAAACTTGGTCTTTAGCATGCCATGAACCTTCTCAAACACATTCAAACTTAAATTAGGAGCCCTATGGTGTTTCCTCTTCATTAATGATCATTTGAGTTATGGGCTCCTCAATCACAGTCATCTTTAAGCCCTTCTTCTCCAGCTCTTCATGAATCAATTCTAATTTCTCTTGAAGGTCTTTGACTTGATCCTTCAGTGTCATGTTCTTAGACTGTAGGTGCAGGTTCATTTTTCTGATATGTTTCATCTCTCCTCTCAATGGCTTAGTCCATTTGATCAGTTTTTATGTGTTTTCCAAGCTCTTAGAGACACTTGTGACTTGATCCTCCCAAATCTCTTTCATTTTCTCAAACTATACCTTTTGAACCTTGTGCTTCCTTGCCTCTTTCTTCAAGACCGATATTTCATCATTTTCCAGCTTCAACTGCTCCTTAAGGACCTCAATCTCTTTTTTTTCAATGATTTTCTCTTTTCCTTTCCTTTGTTTAATGACTAATTCTTCTTTTGCAGGTGAGTTAAGGTCAATGATTCTAGGTGGTGGCTGGAAAGTTTCAGTAACCTTCTAAGCCTCTTTACTGTTTTCCAAGACCTTTCTGGCATGTCTTGTCATTAGTTTCCTAGCTTGAAACATCAATCCTACATCTTCACCTTAAAACTATAACTTCTTAGTTGTTTTGGCTTTCTTGAGCTTCTTTCCTCCCTCATATGTATCTTCATCTTGGACTATGAGAGTTTCTTCAATATCTATAGCATGCTGAATGTCTTCTAAGTTACCCTTAGCCACTATTTGGCTTCTTGTATCCCTCTTGCTACCATGTTTTCTCACTGTTGGATTTTTTTTTGCAGGTGTAACTTTGGGTGTATCAACCTTCTGCAATGGCTCTACCTCCATGGTCACTGGCTCAATTTTCTCTGCCACTGAAGGTGATGGTATATATCTAGGTTGAGGAGTTATTTTAGGAAAGAATGCATATACTTCAAAACCACTGACAAATAGAAAAGATGACCATTCTCTTCCTAATCTCTTTAACTCCTCTAAAACTAGCAACTTGATTAAACCATGATGAAAGAGTGAGGTTTCATTTCCTTCAGATTTAGCTTGAACTTTGTCTGACATTTTAGCTAAGCTTCTGTAAATCAAGAGACCTCTTACCAACAAAATGTAGCAGAAGCCTGAAGTGGTAGGAATAAACCATATGATACCTCCCTTCATGGGTGAAGCACTTCTGAATGATTAGCAGTAGCCTTGAGAATTTGTCTTTCATGTAGCTCCTTGGGATGGCATTTGTGAGATCAATATCACTATGCTCTGTCTTGATAAATTCCTTACATTCTTTCATGGTAAACTTGAAGCCTTTGAACCATTGTTCTCCTCCTCTAGGGATTCATGTTGCTGCTGCAATGGTCTCTGGTGTTATAGCGAGGTTCAACATTTCCACCTTTGAATTTGTCCCATTGAAACTGATGACAAACTCCTTAGAAACCTGCACATGGCACCCTTGCAATCTTTGGCAAAACTGCAAACACCCTCTTCTTTTGAAAACTTCTAAGGTAGTTGGGTATTCATTAATCAAATTCATGTCTGAGGCATTTTACACCTTTATTGGTCTTCCTCTTTGCATCCATGATGATTTTATACCTTCTCTGCCTCGCTTGATCGGTGACACCTGCAAATTTTGAAAATGCCAGCAACTAGCTTGGCTTGGTGAAATGGCTCTCCAGAACTCAGTAGCATGAAAATATGGAGTGGAGAATGACAAATGACTCAAGTGGGTAATATTTTAAAGTTTCGATGATAACCCATGGCTTAATCATGACTCATACATGCTAAAAACAATAATAATGACCTAAACCATGACCATTGTACCTTGATTTAACCCTAACTGACTCGAATGACATCCACGCTAACACTTCTAATCATTGACTGACACCTAGCACAGAATTTGAAAATACAGACAAAAAAACCCCTTTTCGTAGCATAATTAGTTCATTTCCGAGCAGTTTCGCTACGAAAGTATTAGCAATTACGTAGCGAAAATTGCCTTTTTACAGTGTAATTCGCTACGAAAACAAGAAATCTTGGCTAAAGTGACCTTTTTTAATTCAAAATCTTGGGAAATGGAATATTTCAGAAAATTATGACTAATGGGACATGATATGACTTGAATGGGCGTGGGTTTGGACCTTAGGATAGGCTAATATGAAAAAAAAAAAAAAAAATCCTAATGAACTCTATGACCATATCTTTGAAAAATGAATTCATAAGACTATGTCAAATGATGTTTCACTTTTTCTAAGTGATAAAATTGGCTCCACTTGGGATGGTGTGCCCCTATGGTACACGAAAGAACCTGTAGTTCCAGTGCTATCCATCTTCTTGAAAAAAAAAAACTCTGAAATTTGCCAAGCTTTCCTTCAAACTCTAATGGCCTTCACCTCAGGCTCAAGCTTGATGATTATCTTATCTTTATTAGCAGAAAAAAAATATTAAAATGGAATATATACAATGGAAAGATCAGTAGAAATTAAGAGGAATAGTGCTTCAAAAACCTTCCATTGACAGGCCCTCCAGCACAAGGTTGTCCATCCATCTCCTGCAGTATGTAACTATTGTTTCCATGAAATGTAGCCACTATAAATGGAACTTTCCAGATATTCTCAAACTTACCATGCTTCCCCTTTTCTTCAATCCTAGCCTCCCACTTCAAAACCACAGCTTGAATTTGAAATTTTTCCTCTTTGACCTTCCTGTCAAATGTCTTCTTAATTCTGTTGTAGACTTCCTCCCTTTTTTCCTGCAATTCTATCAACTGGTTTATTCTCCTCTAAATTTCATTTGGCTCCTCCTCCAATCCTTACAGTAGCTTCATGACAGGAACTCCCAAGGATGTAGGAAAAATGGCGTCAGCCCTATACACCAACTCATAAGGTGAAGTTCCAATTGATCTCTTTGTGCACTCTCTATCAGCCCACACAACATACTTTAGCTTCAAATGCCATGACTTCTTATTTTCCTGCAGCACCTTCTTAATAATCCTCAGAATGATTTCGTTAGAAAGTTCAACAAGACCATTACCTTGTGGATAATATGCAGTAGAATGCCCAAGTGTAATGTGATATTGATGACAGAAACTATTCAGCCTCTTGGATTTTAATACCTGTGCATTGTAAGTGATGATCTTCATAGGGCAGCCAAACCTAGACAATATATTATTTTCCAAAAATGAAAGGATAACTGAATCATTTGTTTGCCTAGTTGGGATTGCTTCAATCCACTTGGTGAAATAATCATTTGCTGTCAGGATCCAGTGATGTTGACCTGAAGATGATGGATGAATCTCACCAATAAAAATCTAGCCCCCACTGCTAGAATGTCGCCTCAACATAGATAGACATCAAGGGTAAAGAAAAAGCTTTTTCTTACCATAAAAAATCTGGCATTCATGGTAGGCAGCAATCCTTTTGTAGATATATTTGAACATAGTAGGATAGTAGTACCCTACTCTAAGAATCTTATTTGTTGTGGCCTTCCAATAATGATGACCTCCACAATCTCATTTGTGAAATTCCTCAATCACTATTTCTGCCTCTTCTTCTAGCAAACAATTCAAAAGAATACCACTAGTATCTTTCCAATACAGATTTGTATCAATGATGCAACACCTTGGGGATTTTAGCTTCACAAACCTTGCCTTAGACTTTGTCAATTCAGTAGTAGCTCTATGATGATGTAAGACAAAAAAAAATGTCTGTGTACTAGTTAGAAAGGATGTACTTTTCTTCAATGGGAATCAACTCTTCATCTTCATCTAATATCTCTAAAATTTCTGCAATTAAATTCATATCAAGACAGTCAAAATTAGACTGTGCCATTAACTTTGCTAGCCCCTGACCCTTCACCAATTTTGTAGGTCTAATTTCTATATCATATTCCAAAAATTTAGCTATCCACTTCCCTCGTTTACCATCGGGATTAACTTGAGTTAAGATGTCCTTCACAACAACATTAGGAACAAATGCTATGACATGAGAATGCAGAATGTAAATTCTGAAATCTTTGATGGCTTTGACCAAAGCATAGGCCTGCTTCTTTAACATGTTATACTTCAACTCTGAGTTAGCTAAGGTCCTGCTGAAAAATGAAATGGGTTTCTCGGTACCTTGTTGTCCTTTCTGTAGCAAAACTCCAGCAATTGTGTTTTCTGATGCAAATGTAAAAACTAGAAATTCTTTTGAAAAATACGGGGTGATCAACACTGGTGCTTGTGTAAGTGCCTTCTTGATCTCCTCAAATGAGTGCTTTTCTTCTACTATCCACTTGATGTCAACTCCTTTCTTCAACATCTTAGTTATGTATTTTACAATCTCATCAAAATTAGGAATAAACCTCCTCACAAAATTCACCCTTCCAAGGAAAGACTGAATTTCCTTTCTGCTTCTAGGAAGATCTAGTTTTTGAATGGAATTGACCCTGTTTGGATCAATCTTAATCCCATATTTATATATAATATGACCAAGTAAATTCCCTGAAGTGAAAGAAAAAATGCTTTTAGTGGGATTGAGAGAAATTCCAAACCTTCTACACTTCAACAAAATCTTTTCTAGATGCTTCAAATGGTTTTCTTCTCTCCTTGAGAAAATTTTTGGCATCCAGATAGACAACCACCAACTTATCCTTCTCCTCAGTAAAGGCAATGTCCATTGATCTTTTAAAATTCGCTCCTGAATTCATCAACCCAAAGGGAATTTTGGCATACATGAATGTGCCCCATGGTGTGGTAAAGGTATTTTTCTCCTGACCTTATGGATGTACAAGTATCTGATTGTACCCTGAAAAACCATCCAACATAGACATCCTTTGGGAACCAACAATGTTTTGCAGAATTTGGTCCATCTTTGGGAGAGGTTAGTTGTCCTTCAAAGAGACTTTGTTCAAGTTTCTGAAGTCAATGCAGATTTTGGTTTCTCCACTCTTTTTCCTGACTGGAACCAAGTTTGCAAGCCACTTTGAGAATCTGATTGGAACAATAATTTTGGCATCAAGGAGCTTCTTCATTTCCTTCTCAATCAGAGGCATGAGAAGTGGATTAATCCTCATCAACTTCTGTTTGAAAGGCTTTTCATTTTCTTTAATAGGAATGGTACGCTGAATGATAGTAGGATCATACTTCTTCAAATTAGCATAACTCCGTGCAAAAACATCTATGAACCTTTTCATCATTTAAATATATTTTTGTTTCATGTCAAATGAAAGAAACTTTGAAAGCTTAATCATTTTTGGCATTGCTATTGTACCAAGGTTACAACTCTCTACCTCTTCCTCATCAGCTTATATCCTAGGAGATTTAAACACATCATTCTGATCAAAAATATTTTCAAGTGGGATTAGACCTTTGGGTATAGAATTATTCTTCATCTGTAACACTTCATAATTCCCATTTGTTTCAGCAAGCATGTGTTTCTGGTCTATTTGTGTGCTTTCAAACTCCTCTTTCAATTCTATAAAGTTTTTGACTTGTTGATCATCCTCAAAAACTTGCCAATGAATTATGTTGTCAGGGATAGCAGGCCTATGAAGAACTTCAACCTCATATCTTTCAGTGGAATGAGCAGGAATAATAAACAGACTTGCAGAGACAGCTAGGGAGTCAACTACTAAGTTTTGGTCCCTAGTCTTCACAATAAATGAATATTCTTGAAAATTCTCTAACATCTCCATGATCAAATTTCTGTATGCCCTCATTCTCGCATCCTTATTTTGATATACACCCTCAACTTGCTTAATAACTAATTTGGAATCTCCACAAATAGAAATATTTTGGGCACCCATTCTTTTCAAAATTTCTAAACCCAAAAATAGATATTCATACTCAGCCATGTTATTTGTGCAATCAAAGTTCAGTTTGAAAGAAAATAACTTACTTTCATCCTCTGGATTTGTGATCCAAAATCCTTCTCCAACCCCCTCCCTTCCTGCTGATCCATCAAAGTGTAACAACCACCAACCTTCTGCCTTCACTTCACTGATTTGCTGATTTTCTGTTTGCTGATTTTCTTCTTGCTGATTTTCTTCTTGCTGATTTTCTGCTTTATTTTTATCTTCTGCTTCATCAGTCAATTCATTGAAAAGTATATCAGATCCTAATTCAGTATCAACAGCATAGATTGGGAAATTCTGAGGATTTTCCTTACTACTTACCATATAAGCCATCCTTATTTCTCTGTATAGTCTTCTTTTCTCACCAAAAACAGGAATGGTGGCATAAGTTAGGTCCATCTGCATGGTGCCTTTGATATTTGTTGCCCAAGACCTTGATAACAGCATGCCAAACTTAGGTGGAATGTCTGCTACCACAATTTCCATTACCACTATCTTGGTAGGGACTTGTGTAAGACCAACAACAACATATTTTATTAAACCAATGCACTGAACTCTTTTTGAATCAAAAGAAAACAAGTCCTTATATGGCCTAGTGATTTCTAATCCCATCCTTTCCATGATCACTTTGGGCATGAGGTTATGAGAGGCCCCTGAATCCAACATGGAATTGTGTATGTCATGTCATGAATGCTAAGGCTAACATAAAAAGGAGGCACCTCTTCATTCTGCTCATCTTCCAATCTTGGTCCCAAGTATATGGTTGGATGATCTTCTTGAACATTAAGGATGTTAGCAGCTCCTGGTTGGGAATTCAGAATTTTTACAATCTTACTTTTGTACTCATTCACCTTAAGAATTTCTCCAAAAGGGACTGGGATTTTGATATTGGAGATCTCATTTTACAAATTGAAAATAGAATCAAATTTTTCAGTCTCTTTGATAGGAGGAGGAGGTTGTGTATCTTTTCTAACCTCAGCAGCTTTAGGGGCATCTTTCTTGGGCTATGTTTTTTTGCAGTAATTGGAACATTTCTATTTATGAGGTTGTATTTTTCTGCATCTCAAATATTGCATGTTGATATCCTTTAAGATAATCAGATGGTTCCTCACTCTTGTTTACATCATGATCTGACTCATCATGTTCTTCCTTAGTCAAAAACATTCCTGACATTTTTCATCCAAGCAATGAATAGATTCTTCATGTATTTCAGGTTGATCTTCTTCATTAACTAAATTTTGTTGAAAAGGAGGCCTTACATGAGGGTCAAGCTGATTTCAGTTTTCCCTCGATCTCTGCTAGTTTTGAGGTCTTCTAAACTGCGGATTTCTAAACTGAGGTTCATGTTGTGCAGGAGGAGCTGAGGCATTCCCAAGGGCAAGCCTATCCATCAATTTTTCCATTGTCTTCATCATGGAGTCAAATTTATCATCAGAGGTGGAAGGTTTATCTTCTTCTTTCAATTTTGTCTTTCCCATCTTGGAATTTTTAGCTGCTATCATATTGACCTCTACCTTCACAACATCATTTTTCATTTCAGCTAGTGAAGGAGATTCTCTTTCTCTTAGTAGGATAGAAAATTCATAATCAAAGGCCTCAACATATCTTAGTTGAGCTACTCCTGGAGGAGGCTTTAGATGGGCAGGGATGGAGTCATAAAATTTGTTAAATCTCTTAGAGAAATTTTTAATAGTTTCATCAATAGCTCTTTTCAAACTATTATACTCAGTGAGGGCTTGTACAGGGTTGGTTCGATTTCCCCACTTTCTCAAGAAGCTATCTTCAAATTCATTCCTATTATGCAAGCTTCCTCGTGTAAGGGCTTTGAACCACTTCCTGACCTCACCAATAAAGCTCTAAGAGAATAATCTCATCTTGACATCCTCATGGTCAACCTCCTCCTTGTTTGTGAAGTCATTGAACTATTCTTTATGCTCTTCAGCTGTAATCTCTTCATCACTTCCCCAAGTTTTGATTCTAGCAGAATATTTGCTAGGAAGGGCATTAAGGATATCTAGAAGAACAAGAGGGGCATACCTAGCAGGTGGAGGTTGCACATTTCCTTCAATTATGATTGGAATTGTGGTAGTTTTAGGGACAATAGTGGTAGAGGAAGAGGGACTATTGTGGGGGGGGGGGGGCTGGTTGGTTTTTATTGTCTAGTTATAATTGAACTCCAATCAGGTAAAGGAAAACCAGATTTACTTCTTAGTAATATTTCAAATGGGTCTAGTTCCTTCAACCTATCCAAGGATTCCCTCTCTAACAATAACTCAGATGTGACTTCTTCCCAAAACTCTTTTTTATATTTTTGTGTTACTAAGGCTGAGGTATCAAGACCTCTTCTATGTAGGTATAATAAAATTTCAGTCAATTATTTTTCATTTTCAGACCTAAACAAGACTTCCTTAATTTTATCATCAAACCTTTTATCTTCAGGACTTCTTAAAACTTCAGAGGACAAGGCTTTTGTGTGTAATGGAGTACCTGATATTCTAGTTTTGCCTTGAATGCCTATGGAAATTGTGTTTGGATTATCCATAATTGTAGGTGGATCTGGGTCAGGATTACTCCTTGTATATATCATTTTCGAAGCCACCTTTGAACATGAGAAAGGTAGTTGCAGCCTCGAACAACTTCTAAGCTCCTGCTACCTTCAAGAGTTCAGCTTCAAAATTTTGGGAAAAGTATATCTTCGGGCTCCTGGCAAACGCACCAACATGTTATCACAAAATTGCACTTGATTGGATGCTTATCAGACAATTCAATGTAACTGTTTCAAATCAGATTTTGACTGAAGCTTAGCCTCTTCAGTCTGAGAGGGCTCTCTCGAAGGGGTTTACGATGTTTGATTATGATAGTACTATATGGCTAACTTTATTTGAAAAGTAACTTTTTTTTTATGTATGCAGGTTGAAAAGAAATTCCGGCTTCCTACCATTGGGCTTATGGAGTCAACAAATCCATAGATTCAGCGGCAAGGTTTCTTGACATGGAAGCTAAGGCAGATAGGGGTCTTTAACAAAGGCAATTTACTCATAAAACGTAGGAAAACACAATTATCTCATTACTAAAGGAAGTCAGAGCATAGCGTTATAATTCTGAGTAATAGCAATGAAATCTACTGCAAGTAGTAAAACATAAGATGTAGATCAATAAAACATTAAAAACCCCATGAGAATCTTAGGTCTGTCGGGAAGAAGTCACTATGTATTACTGATATGAGTCAAAATACATAAAGCAACATTTTGGTGCAAAAAGTATCCCACCCCTTACTACTTCGATAATTTGACTTTAAATAGACATTCTTACAACAAGGATGATATGCCTGATGGCTAGATTCATCAGATTCTTCCTATGACACCTCATATAATAGAAAAAAAATGTCTTTTAATAAGAAAATGAAAGCTACACCCTAAAGAAGACATTTCCTAGTAGGACTCAAACTCCTATTTATTACATCATTCTACCTTATCTTTGAAATAGTTACATGTCAGTTACAAATAAGCATCACATGCTCGAATAGGCTATGACATAGTTCATCACTACTTTTCATATTAAAAACCCTCCTAGACATGTGGAACAAAACCCTATTTTTCAGGAATGCAAGACCTTTATCTTCTACGAAAGCTTTAACTGATGAGTTGTCTCCACAACACTTTCTTTTAGTCATAAATTTTTGATGATAAGGTCCCTTGACCTGTTGGAGAAGTCCAGCTGTCCAGAACTGCCATTAGGATGCTTCAAAACCTTCAAAGTATCTCGCTACGAAAACATGACAGTTTCATAGTGAGCTTTCGTAGCGTTGAAAATGAATCTTCTACACCCAAAATTTTTGCTCCTTTGTTGTTCCATGGTGTCCACCAAGACATGACACCTCACCACCATTAAACTCTCTCCCTGAAAACTGAAAAAAAAAAAGTGATTTTAGAAGAAAATAGGCTACTCCAGAAATTTTTGTAGCATTTTCTTGGCTTTATGCCTAGGAAACGCTACGAAACTAAGAAAAACTGCAGAATTTCCAGATTTCAATAGTGTCCAAAAAAATTGACCTCTAGCTGCAAAAAATTGGTCTTTAGCATGCCTTGAACCTTCTAAAACACATTCAAACTTAACTTAGGACCCTTGTGGTGTTTCCTCTTCATTAATGATCATCTAAGCTATGGGCTCCTCAATCACAGTCATCTTTAAGCCCTTCTTCTCCAGCTCTTCATGAATCAATTCTAATTGCTCTTAAAGGTCTTTAATTTGATCCTTTAGTGTCTTGTTCTTAGAATGTAGGTGCAGGTTCATTTTTCTGATATGTTTCACCTCTCTTCTCAATGGGTTAGTCCATTTGATCAGTTTTTTTTTGTGTTTTCCAAGGTCTTAGGGACACTTGTGACTTGATCCTCCCAAATCTCTTCCATTTTCTCAAACTATGCCTTCTGAACCTTGCGATGCCTTGCCTCTTTCTTCAAGACTGATATTTCATCATTTTCCAGCTTCAACTGCTCCTTAAGGACCTCAATCTTTTTTTTTTCAATGATTTTATCTTTTCCTTTCCTTTGTTTAATGACTAATTCTTCTTTTGCAGGTGAGGAAAGGTCAATGATGCTTGGTGGTGGCTGGATAGTTTTAGTAACCTTTTGAGCCTCTTTACTGCTTTCCAAGACCTTTCTGGAATGTCTTGTCATTAGTTTCCTAGCTTGAAACATGAATCCTGCATCTTCACCTTCAAACTCTAACTTCTTAGCTGTTTTGGCTTTCTTGAGCTTCTTTCCTCCATCAACTATATCTTCAGCTTGGACCATGGGAGTTTCTTCAATATCTATAACATGCAGAATGTCTTCTAAGTTACCCTTAGCCACTGTTTGGCTTCTTGTAACCCTCTTTCTGCCATGTTTTCTCACTGTTGGCTTGTGTTTTGCAAGTGTAACTTTGGGTGTATCAACCTTCTGCAATGGCTTTGTCTCCATGCTCACTGGCTCAATTTTCTCTGCCACTGAAGGTGATGGTATATCTCTAGGTTTAGGCGTTCTTTTAGGAGTGGTGACATCTACTTCAAAACCACTGACAAACAGAAAAGATGACCAGTCTCTGCCTAATCTCTCTAACTCATCTAAAACCAGCAACTTGATTAAACCATGATTAAAGAGTGAGGTTTCATTTCCTTCAGATTTAGCTTGAACTTTGTCTGACATTTTAGCTAAGCTTCTATATAAGTAAAAAGGTAAATCAAGAGACCTCTTACCAACAAAATGTAGCAGAAGCCTGAAGTGGTAGGAATAAACCATATGATACCTCCCTTCACAGGTGAAGTACTTCTGAATTATTAGAAGCATATTTGAGAAGTTTTCTTTCATGTAGCTCCTTGGGATGGAATTTGTGAGATCAATCTCACTATGCTCTGGCATGATAAATTCCTTACATTCCTGCATGGTGAACTTGAAGCCTTTGAACCATTGTTCTCCTCCTCTAGGGATTCTTGTGGTTGCTGCAATGGTATTTGGTGTTACAGTGAGGCTCAACATTCCCACCTTTGAAGTTGTCCCATTGAAACTCATGGAAAACTCCTTAGAAACCTGCACATGGCACCCTTGCAATCTTTGGCAAAACTGCAAACACCCTGTGCTTCTGAAAACTTCTAAGGTAGTTGGGTCTTCATTAATAAAATTAATTTCTGATGGCTCATATCTGAGGCAGCTTCCACCTTTATTGGTCTTCCTCTTTGTAGCCATGATGATTTTATACATTCTCTACCTCGCTTGATCAGTGACACCTTCAACTTTTGAAAATGCCAGCAACCAGCTTGGCTTGGTGAAACAGCGCTCCAGAACTCAGTAGCATCCAAATATGGAGTGGAGAATGACAAATGACTCAATTGGGTAATATTTTAAGGTTTTGATGACAACCCATGGCTTAAGCATGACTCATACATGCTAAAAATATTAATAATGACCTTAGCCATGGCCATTGTACCTTGATTTAACCCTAACTGACTCAAATGACATCCACCCTAACAGTTATAATCATTGACTGGCACCTAGCACTGAATTTGAAAAGACAGATAGAAAAACCCCTTTTCATATCGTATTTAGTTCATTTCCGAGCAGTTTTGCTATGAAATTATTAGCAGTTTCATAGCGAAAAATGCCTTTTTACTGTGTAATTTGCTATGAAAACAAGAAATCTTGGCTAAAGTGACCTTTTCGAATTCAAAATATTGGGAAATGGAATATGTCAGCAAATGATGATTGATTCAAATGATATGACTTGAATCGGGGTGGGTTTGGACCTTAGGATAGGCAAATATGAAAATATATATATATATATATTCCTAATGAAATCTATGACCATACCTTTGACAAATGAATTCATAAGACTATGTCAAATGATGTTTCAATTTTTTTGAGTGATAACACTGGTACTGCTCATACATGCTTGGCGACAAAATTTAGATCTGGTTCACCTTAATGTGTAGATACATGTAGTATCCCAAAATAGGGAATTTCTACAACAATGAGAATATCCTAAGATATTCTAAAGTTGGAGATCTAGCAATACATAAAAATAAACTGGAAATAGCAGTGAATAACATCATACCAAAATGTATGGAAACCATGGAGCCATTTTATTATGTAAATCAACAGCAAACATGTACAATACAAATCAAATGATCAATGCAAACAAGCCTCTCATGAATACATGTGAAAAAGGTGGAATGCTGCTCTATTGCATAATGCTCAGGAACATGTACTTTGTAGTCATAGAAGGTACACTGCTACATGGGAATGTGAAATATCATACATCTTCATATAGATGGCTCATACAACATTGGGAGTGAATATCTATGCTCCCAAACACTATCTCAAGACAATCCTCAAAGGATTGGCTGAAATATGAAAAACTACAAAATGTCGGAGTTGCAGGGTAGCAACTGCAACTCAAGGACTAGATCTGGATGGAAATGTCTGAAGATACTGCGTCAGATGAATAGAACTCCTCCAATGGATATTCCAAGTGAAAGGTTGATCCTAACACTGAAGATCTTACCCTTTGATAAACACTGCAATCCCTCACTGCAAATACTCACTGGAAATAATGCAGTCACTAAGGGATACTACATTGTAGGTGAAAGAAAATTTATTGGCCAAGT
Organism: Pinus albicaulis; assembly: GCA_034641835.2. Taxonomy (NCBI): domain Eukaryota; kingdom Viridiplantae; phylum Streptophyta; class Pinopsida; order Pinales; family Pinaceae; genus Pinus; species Pinus albicaulis. The sequence goes on from CM076582.1 coordinate 951,698,226, forward strand.
GAAAAGATATGAAATATTCTCCAAGGGCTTCCCAACTAATCACCCAAAGGAAAGAAAGCTCCCTCCTCTGAAAGATAAGCCCAGGAAGTGGTGTTGAGGAACCTCCACTGCAACACCCTACAAAAAAACTCAGCTCTAAACAGAAACTGCGCTATAGCTGAAGGAGGATGCTTGGCCTAAAGCCTGAATGTGGAGAAATGAAGAAAAAGCTCCTTAAATATGCCTCTCTTGGAAGGAGAAGAAATTCCTAAACAGGAAATCCTTGTGCTAAGCAGCACTACAACTCTACTAAACATCCAAAGAATGCCAAATAGTCTTTAGACCATAAAATCAAGAATACATAACATGAATAGAAATGGCTGCCTTGCCCTCCTTTTAAACAAATGGAAGCCCTCTCACCATGGGTCCCACTCATTAGGGTTTCCTCCATCAAGGAATCTTCCTCCCATTCATACTGCGTTGTCTCTCAAAGTGTTCTCCACCTCCTATCCCAGTGTTGTTGACTTGGTCAAACTTGACCTTGTCCACATGCAAATGACCCTGTTCACACATGAGGGTGTGAAATCTAGCTTTTATGACTATCCCCTCTTACGTCATGAGGGATTTTATTCATATTTTTAATATTCATGGGCTTCCTTACCCATTTATTAGGCTGCTAGGTGATAAAAACAAAAATCAATATTCCAATTAGTCGCATGCTAATTTTGGAATATTACAGTCCTTCCATCCCAAATGTTGCTTGTCCTCAAGCAACTACAAGGATAGAACTGAGAATTTTCCCCTACTCTTTTTGCAGCATTCACATATGATATGCTCCTCCAAGGAATGAGATGTTGTCTCATCAATAAATCTCCATATTTCCCCTCCCAAGCATGTAAGTTAGCTAAATAACTATCATCGTGAACAAGTAGAGTACTCAATAAGGAAATAAGGTGCTATCCAAAGGTCCCCTTGAGGGATGGGATCTAAAATGCATTGGGAATCATCATTCCCATATGGATCCTCCATCCCCAAGCAATCATCCATACAAAATGAGTTACCTCCCAACATGGCAACTCCTGGAGATCCTCTTCCACCTTTGGCTCCTGCAATGTAGGTGGGATGAAAATCTGATCTTGGTAGACAAAATAGCCTACCCCACATTGTCTTCCTCTCCAATTAGGATAAGTGAAGAGTATATGTTGATATTGGGCTGCAATAATATTTCCCTCAAGTGGCAAGAAGAAGACTAGATCATCAAGGACCTTCTCTCCAACGTTATGAATCATGTTGGCCCAAACATCTCATATGTGATGAGTTGGAAATCACCATCATATGGCTCACCTCAAAAGGAAACAAGTGTTTTTCTGTATTGGCCACATACTCTCTCATGCTCCCATTATAACATGCAATGCAAACAATGTGGGAAATCTCTCCCCCAAGGGACACATCCAACCAATGTGCCACTCCCCCAATCATGCTCCCAATAAAAACAAGAACAACAACAACATAAGGAATCATAATGAGAACCATAATTGCTGCCATATGTAGCAAGGGAGAAGGAAAATGGTCCCTCAAATGTAACCAACGCAGTTTGACCCTCAATTGCAAAAGAGAGTGACAAAAAGTGCGGTTTCTCAACCACTCGCTTGCTATCCCACTCTCCTCATATGTTTGGAGAAAGTGAATGGTGTTTGGTACAAAGTGAGCATGTTCTCCATAATACATCTCCTCCCCAAGTCCTTCTAGGGAGTGGTCATCAATACTGCTCATGGCCTCAAGTAGACCATGAAGTCTAGAAGAAAGAATGCTCCTCCCTGGAGCAACATCTTGCACATATATGGTTAAGGGATGCATATATACATTATACAAGTCATCATGCAAACAAAAAATACCCTTACCATATTTCTTGCTCATACAAATGGAGGGGCTCATAGATGAGTCTCCTCTCATCCTTAAAGAGAAAAGAGGTGGTTGTGCTAACTCTTCCAAAGAGTTATGTATCTCCTCCATCTCCACATAACCCATGCATCTCCTCATATGCTGATACATCTCCTCCTCAAAACCTTCCCAAAAATACCCCTCCATGATGGTGTGATATGCTCTCATAGAATAAGTGTGGCTGAAAAGGAAATCTCTGTGATCTACTTGTAGCAACTTCCCCTTGAGCTTGGAAGCTCTAGATAAGAAGATCCTATTATGATAGTAGATGACCCCATCTCTAACTGAATATCCCTCCTCATCCACCTGGTCATCCAACATCATACAAGTAAAAATATCCTTGGAATACTCCACCAATAGCTGGGAGTTCCAATATGGATCTATCCTCCATAGTGAAAACGCTGATGATCTCTCATGAAAAATATTTTTCATATGGTCATCCTCCTCTTTGACATCTCCCACGCCAAAGATGCAAGTTGGAAGATTTTTATCCTTCCCATGCTGCTTCTGCCACAACGCAGAATCTGAAATGAGAGTGGGTAAAGATGATGTTGAGAGAATGTCTCTCTCCTCCTTGAGTATACCCAAGACTCTCAGCGCTGTACAATGACCTCCCAAGGTCTCCAATCCTCTGAAATAAATGAATGGTGCCTCAAAATGTGAAGCATCCCTCATCATCTGCTGATCTGGTGGTCTCCTTGGTGAAATGTATCCATGCAATGAGACATCCTCATCAAGAGTAGACTGCATATATGAATAGACAGACTTGTCACTGCTCTAACTACACAATCCATTCTCCCTCTTAGGTGCATCAACCTCATGAAATAGATAGGGGTGTGTGCTCCGTATCACATGATGCTGGTCATCCTCCCTATCTCCTCCTTGTATCTCCATAGGTTCACACCCTTCTATCAAAGGCACATGTAAATCATGAGTTGTGCCTTGATCTCCACATGTGAGATTCTGGGGAATTTCTTGCAATGATACAATAATCCCTTTAGTTGGCGCAAGAGATCCCTCTTCCTCTACATGAGGTGCTATATAAAATCTAGACATGACAACGTTGTTGCCCTCCTCCTCATCAACATGTATGGGAAACCTCCCAAGAATTGGATCCTCTTTTGAAAAAGAGATCCCCATGCCCTCTTGTTCAGGAATATGAGATAGAGGCTTTGCCTCTAACAAGGTATTTTGTAAGATGTCAGTCTCCTCCATGGGTTTCTGAAGTGGATATGAGTTTATATTTTTCTCCATCACATGCAAGGTTTTTGTTTGTTTATGTTTGTTTAACTTCTCCACATGTGTTACAGAAAGTTTTCCATCAAACATTTCCATCAATGTCTTAATGAACCTTGCATAGGAAGAAGTATTTGAATTTTTCAAAGAAAAATACTCAAATATCCACCATGCATAGGCCTTACCTCCAATATGCAGCGCTGCAACTCTGATGGCTTCATCTTCAGAAATTTGGTGTTGCTGCAAAAAGGTGTCTAGTTCTTCCACCCAAGCTCCGGCTGAACATGTAGGTGAACCATCAAAAGTAGATAGAAGGAATCTATCCCTATCATGCTGCTTTCTTCTCTTCACCTTGATCTTGCAAAACTTTGGAAAAGTAATATGATCTCTAAACTTCTGAGTCTGAGATTCATACTCTTGCATAAAATCACTAAGAGTTTCCCTCCTAGCCATTCCTTCTTCTTCCATCTCTCTCATGGAAATTTTGGGCATGTGAATGCGTTGTGCATAAATGTGTGTGGCTACATGCTCACACTCATGATGTGAAATTTTAGAGTTTGATTTAGATTCAAACCCTCTTGGAGATTCTATGCACATGCCCCTTCTAATTTTCTTGAGATCTTCTTGAATGCTCTGTACAGATTTAGGAAGAAGCTTTGAAAGCCTGTCCTCCTTCTTCCCTCCAAAGAATGGAGTCTTCATCTTCTCTTTTCTTGATAGCATCATGGCTGAGTTCCACAGGCTAAGCCAAGATTATGCTTTGATACCACTGTAGTATCCCAAAATAGGGAATTTCTACAACAGTGAGAATATCCTAAGATATTCTAAAGTTGGAGATCTAGCAATACATAAACATAAATTGGAAATAGCAGTGAACAACATCATACCAAAATGTATGGAAACCATGGAGCCATTTTATTATGTAAATCAGCAGCAAACATGTACAATACAACTCAAATGATCAAGGCAAACAAGCCTCTCATGAATACATGTGAAAAAGGTGGAATGTTGCTCTATTGCAGAATGCTCAGGAACATGTAATGCGCAGTAATAGAAGGTACACTGCTACATGGGAATGTGAAATATCATACATCTGCATATAGATGCCTCATACAACATTGGGAGTGAAGATCTATGCTCCCAAACACTATCTCAAGACAATCCTCGAAGGATTGGTTGAAATATGAAAAACTGCAAAATGTCGGAGTTGTAGGGTAGAAGCTGCAACTCAAGGAATGGATCTAGATGGAGATGGATGAAGATGTTTCATCAGATGAATATACCTCCTCCAATGGATCTTCCAAGTGAAAGTTTGATCCTAACACTGAATATCTCACCCTCCTACAAACACTACAATCCCTCACTGGAAATAACGCAGTCACTAAGGGATACTGCGCTGTAGGTGCAAGAAAATGTATTGGCCAAGTGCCAAGATCTGAAACATGCTCCAAGGGCTTCCAAACTAATCACCCAAAGGAAAGGAAGCTCCCTCCTCTGAAAGATAAGCCCAGGAAGTGGTGTTGAGGAACCTCCACTGTAACACCCTGCAACACAACTCAGCTCTAAACAAAAACTGTGTTGTAGCTAAAGGAGGATGCTTGGCCTAAAGCCTGAATGTGGAGAAATGAAGAACAAGCTCCTTCAAGAGGCCTCTCTTGGAAGGAGAATGAATTCCTAAATAGGAAATCCTTGTGCTAAGCAGCACTGCAACTTTTCTAAACAACAAGAGAATGCCAAATAGTCTTCAGACCATAAAATCAAGAATACATAACATGAATAGCAATGGCTGCTTTGCCCTCCTTTTAAACAAATGGAAGCCCTCTCACCATGGGTCCCACTCATTAGGGTTTCCTCCACCAAGGAATATCCCTCCCATTCATACTGCGTTGTCTCTCAAAGTGTTCTCCACCTCCTATCCCAGCACTGTTGACATGGTCAAACTTGACCTTGTCCACATGCAAATGACCATGTTCAATGAAATCCAGCTCTTATGACTATCCCCTCTTACATCATGAGGGATTTTATTCATATTTTTAATATGCATGGGCTTCCTTACCCATTTATTAAGCTGCTAGGTGATAAAAACAAAAATCAATATTCCAATTAGCTGCATGCTAATTTTGGAATATTACAATACATCTGCATTGATACAAAAAAAACTTATTTTACTAGGTACACAATGGTTCCTTGCTGAACCATAGAGATGCATATCGCGCAACATCACACACATCTGGTTCAACTGATTGGAATTAGGACTCTTTTGGATCCTTCCATGCCAGGAGCACGATGATTAGGATCAACCATGTTTAATGAAACTTTGTGCCCTCTTCTTGTGCTTCACGACAATCCTCCAACCTAGTTGAATTGTACCCCAATGATGCACTACGCGGCTAAATAAACCATGACCATGGGGACTTCATTTTCTCTTCATTTCCTCATAATATTTCCTGTCATAATGTGCACGACGAAGTGCACTCCTTGGACGCTGATAGAATTTATGGCATATCCTCTCGACTTCTTTACCATCCCATACTTATTTTTCATGTTTTCCGCAACTGCCTTATCTTGAATTTTTCCAAAAAAATCTTTAGGAGGGCCCTTTCCCTAGTATGGCAGCGTAGTGATCCTTATAATAAAAATCTCATCAATCAGTATCTTCATCCCCATCCATATGCATCCATCATGTACTAGCGCCAAAAATTTCCAAACATAGGTTGTGTTCGGATTACTTCGACCGAAATGGGGTACATTCAACATGTTAAATAATCCTAATCTCTGCAGTATTTCTGCCCACCATATTGGCTCCAATCTAGTCACTTTACTCTTACGATAGTAAACACTCTGCAGGTACCAGCTTGGCTCAAATTGTGGGTACTTGTTGCGGTCATTGAAATCCCAATCCTCCATTTTTAGCTATGATATTTTCCCCAATACTTCTCCTTCAAACGCGACCTTCTCTAGTAGAAATGGTGTGAAGGTGTTGAACTTCAAATTTTCACAATCCTTAACCAACTTAGCACCCAAATTCATTGGTGGAAATTATGGTGGTAGCATAGAGGGCAGTTATGTGCCCTCTGTCTCTATTTCTAGTATCTCGATTTCTTCCCTTGTTTCCAGGTTGCTTCTTCGTTCGGTTCTCCTTGGCTATTTTCTTCCTTGGGGAATTTTAGACTCTAGAGGCTGCAGATGGCCTCTTTTCCTATTTTTAATTTTTTCCTTATTCTATGGTGGTTTTCTTACGCGATGACCTCAGGCCTATTACACTTAGTGTTGTAGCTTCATGATTCCTGCTAGCCCTTTCTTTACAAATTCTCTTGCAATCTCTTCAAAACTCCTCCCATACATACAACAAGATGCTCGGTTCTTACTTGGTTGCAACTTCACAATTCGAATTCTACAGAGCGCAAAGTGTAAAATGTGGATCGGGATATAGATTTTATAGCAAATTTTAATTTTAAAACTCATGATTTATCAGATCTATTTCATTTAATGTAGATATGGCACTAGATCCAACTAGTTGTGCTTCATAAATTCGATTCTCCTGCGCCTTTTAATGAAAACTTTCTTTTAACAAAAATTTTTTCCTTCCAACGGTCATATTTCCATAAAATTATTCATTTGTGTCACAATAATCCGTCCTTCATCATGGTTCTTTTGGATTTCAATGTACTCCTGACTATCGCACAATGATCATCCTTTGGTGTAGTTCTTTTGAACTTCACCATACTTCTGAATATCGCGCAGTCATCTTCATTCAATGAAGTTCCATTCTGTAGAGTATTTCATAGTCCAATGCCAACTTTCAACTGCAGGTGCCACTTAGAGTGTCCTCCTTTTGTCTTTTAGTTTGAAACTCTAGGGAGAGATTCGTCCCTGTATACCTTCATTCTACTACCATTCACTCATCCTATAATCAACTAACCATACAACTTCGCGAGCTAAACTACACCACCATTAGAGATGTTCTTGATGATATACGGTCCCAACCAATGTGTTTTAAACTTTCCTGGGAACTTTGTGAATTTTTTATCATACAATTAGACAATATCTCCTTCCTTGAATGTTTTTACTTGATTTTCCTGTCATGTCAGGCTTTCTCCCTTGATTTTTGTACTAACTGATGAAAACTTGTTATAAACCTATCTTCTTCAAAAGCAAGAAATTGTTCCATCCTTTCTTCCATTATCTCAGAGTTTTCCATGTTTGTCAAGGTTTCATTTCTCAAACTGGGCACAATGTACTACATATTAATGACTACTTCTTGTCCATATACCAACCTAAAAGGTGTCTGGCCTATCAGTTTCTTGCATGGTGTCCTATATGTCCATAACATCGTTGGAATCTTTAAATCCCAATCATTTTTTTTCACATTGCACACCTTTGTCAGTTCATTCTCTAGAATCTTATTGAAATATTCAAATGTCCCATTCGCATGAGGATGATAGGGTGTACTCTTATGATGATGTACTTGAAATTATCTAGTCATCACCTCAATTGTATTATGAAATAAATGTGAACCCCTATCACTCATCAAGATCTTTGGACACCCAAATCTGGACAAGATATAATCAAATATGAACTTCACCGTGGTATCTGCGCTGCAATCCTTCACTGGCTATGCCTTAGCCCACCTTGTCAAATAATCAGTTGCAATGATTATCTATTTGATGATGGTCTTATTTCCTATTGGGTTTAATGGTTGCAACGTCACTTGTGGATTTAATGGCATTTATTCCACTCTAGATGACTTCCCTGTTCTCTGGCATGCATCACATGCTTAAAAAAACTCCCTTGCATTTTTATGCATTGTGGGCCACCATAACTCAGATCTAAATATCTTGTGTGTAGTGTTCTTTCTTGCATAATGTCCTCCTGGAACTCCTCCATGAGCTTCTGCCAAAATAATCTGCCTTTCATGATCATGGATGTATCTGCACAATATTTCATCTGGTCCCATTTTGTACAAGTGTCGTGCAATCAACGAGAAATTTTTTGCTTTGAATACCATCTCCTTATTTTACTACGTATTGTACTCCATGGGTGCCATTCGTGTGGCCAGAAACTAAACAATATCCGCGAAGTGATCATTTGCGACCCTAATTTCGAATAATTGTCTATCGGGAAATTTATCTTCGATACTTTGGGTTCTTCCCTTGTCTCTATCCTTGATAGATGATCAGAATTCACATTCAATATTCCTGGATTGACTATAACTTCGAATTCGTACTCCTGGAAAAAAAACAACCGTAGACATATTTTTCCTCCTAAAATAGGCTTATTCACCAAATACTTTAGCGTGGAGTGATAAATGAACATCTTGAAGTGCGCTCCCAACAAATAATTCCTGAACTTTTGTAATGCATGTACCATAGCTCATCCTTCTCTTTATATCGTAGAATAGTTCTTCTCTTCTTTGGACAGTTTTTATCAATTTCTCCTGCTCCTTGTTGTGCCAGTACTATACCCAACGCTATGCAAGAGCCATCAACATGTACATGAAATTTCTTATTCCAGTCCGGGCAAACCAGAATATATGCAATTACCATCTTCTCCTTTAATATGTCGAGGCTCTTCTGGCATTCTTCATCCCATTGAAAAGTGACATATTTCTTCAATTACTTCTCCATTGGCACAGTTGTCTTCGCATACCCCTTTATAAACATTTTGTAATAGCCAATGTGTCCAAGTGTTGTGCATAGATGTTTCACTGTCTTTAGTGGATTCGGGTTTATAATAGCAACAATCTTCGTAGGGTCCACCATGATTCATTTCTTACAAACAACATGTCCCAAAAATATACCAAAAGGTACACAAAAGTTACACTTCTTCAAATTAAATGATATTTGATATCGCATACGTCTTCCCAAACTGAAGTGAAACGAAAATAATGCTCCTGGTGGTCAACATTTCCATTATATTTTACTTTTATTCTAGTATCTATTGGCCCAAAACTGACCTTCATCAGCCTTCTATACTCTTCCCAACTTCCTATATTCTCTTTATGAGTACCCCACCATCTAGCATGGGTAGATATCATGGCCACATCAAAAGCTTGGAACCTCTGTTCTTCTAGTATTTTTCTTTCAAATTTATCAAGAAAAAGACTTACATCTGCTATCTCTTCATAATAAGGAAAATCGCATACCTCTGAAGTTATGCAGTGAAGTCATCTTGTGATTATGGCACATCATCTTATAGACACTTCATGCAACATGTTCTGCTCTTCATTGGAATATGAAGTACAATAATTTTCTTGTTCCCAGCTTAGTTTACCTTACGCAGTTGGATTAATCCAATCTTCCTCATATTTTATCTTGTAAATGTTGTCGACATCCGCGTTGCAATACTCATCGCGGACAAAATCTATATAGCGCACTCCTTTTGATGGGTCTAGAGGAACAATGACCCTAAAATCATCCTTTTTGAACACCATTTGTCTCTTCTGCAAATTGATTATTTCTACAGTATCAAAAGCCAAATTAAATCCAAGCAGCGCCAGATATGGATTGTTATCATCTACAATTTCAATCACCTTGAATTTGTAACAACGTGCACTCCTTCAATATCTACTACAACACCAGATAACCTTCCCATAGGGATGATCTTCTACTAGTTTTCCATCCTCAACTGGATCGGCGACCATTGCAAATTTGGTTTTCCCATTCGCTCCCAAGTTTGCTTAGGCAATAATTTTTCATTGGATCCCAAATATAGGATTACCTTATCCATATCATATTCCCCGATCTGTGCAGTTAATCTCATTTCCTTCCTTGTTCTCTTCTTATGTCGATGTAAATTTTTTACTGTGTGTTGATCACTTTGTGGCACTTCTTTATAAACGCAGGAATCTGGAAAATCCTAGAGTCCTTCGACAGCCTTCTGATTCCTCAAAATCTTAATGCAATTCTGTAATAAAAACCTTAAAATACTTGGATTCAATTCTTTCAGCTGAGTAGTTACTTTAGGGTTTTCCTTCTTTGGTATTAACTTCTGGATTGGTTGTGATTTCGATATCGAAGCTCCAGGATCCATGAAGCTTCACTTTGCCTCCATGAGTTTTCTCTTTTTCCATATGAATACTGAACCAAAGGTATTTTTCTGTGGTCTTTCTCACCCATGTATATTCCATCGAATTCTTACCTTTTGCTTTTAAATCATCTCCCGTCGCAGTTCCACTTCTTGTCACAATATTGATGCATGGTTTATCCTCCCTTACTTCAGCGGTCATCATTTGCATATTTTGTGTGGGTTGTTGGTTCATTTTCTCCTGCATATTTTCCATAAGGGTCGAACATTATTTTATCACATGATCCAAAGCTTGCGACAATACTTAGAGGTGGAAGTAGGATTCTGACAATCTCTTGCATAGTGTCATGTTTGTCCATAGTTATAACAGATAGTTTGGTCGTGCCTTCGACAAAATCCTCCTCCTCCTCCTTCTCCTCCTCCTCCTTGGAAACCTCCTCAACCAATATGTTTTCCTTGATCGCCATGTGTATTTACATTATAGAATCATCATCAGTGTGTTCCATCATCAAGTCATAACTTCATCATTTCTTCTCATCATGTCCCACTAACTTACAGAAGTTGTAAAACAGCTTCCTATGGGTCTGCACATACTTCTGCAATAAATAAAATTATTTTGCACGATGTTGTCTGACAGTTCTAGATTCAATGGATAAGGTGCTCTACTAGCCAAGTAATCTCTGAACACAGGGCATTGTTCCTTAAAATGGCCTTCATCTTTGCAATTTATACACCAAACATTTTTTCTAACTTTTGGTCTAACTTCCTTACCTTCCTTAGATGTGCTAGCTAAGTATGAATCTTCTATACTTCTGCATGAGTACCTCCCACCAGCGAAGCTTCCAACTTCATTGCAATTTCCAGAGCTTTAGCTTGAGTTGCTATTTTATGCTATGTCAAGGGTAATGTGATATGTGGAAACAACGTAGCGATAAATTATTCCTTATGCTTATCTTCGGGAATGATAAAGCTCACTTTTCCCATTAACATTTTGATCCAACTCTCAAACATATTCATTTTTCATCTGTTTGATCTCCTTCAGTTCAGTAATACATTCTGACTTCAATTTTGGCTTTTTAAATTCTAAAGTCAATACTTTCTTTGTATCATCCAGTGAAGCAACCTAATGAGTCATGGAATACTTTATGTACCTTGTTAACTCTCTTTCCCACAACGATGTGAAAATATTTTCCTTCTTTACATATTCTTCGGTAATCTGTCTTTCTTTCCATATGGCCCCAACTACAAACCAAAATTTCTCAGGATCCTCTGATTTGATTCCTCTAAAGATAGATAGCTTGATATGATCAGCCATGTTCCTCGGGGGATTAGGGGAGGGGGTGTAGGGGAACTATGGGGAGGGGGATGGGGGGTAAGGGGATTAGTGGGATGGGGAATCCCAAAGGTGCCTTGATTATTCCCACTACCTAGTTATGACACACCTCTTGGGGTTGTGGGGTTACTTCTTTCTTCTTCACTTTCAGATTCTCCTAAAAAGGGGTTGTAATCAGTCTCAATAAATTTCTTGTGATCTACTATGTATCGCTTTCCAATTCGCGTAGATCTGGTTCCAAACTTACTTCTTCCTCCAAATATTAATCTGACTTCATTCTTAGTACGCCTTTTTCACATAAAATCATTTTAATCCACAACTTCAATGTTAGGGCCCTATAATACTAGTATAGACCCTTATTTTTATTGTTAGTGTAGACCCCTTATTCTTATTTTTGTGCCCTTGTAGTCCCAATATTTTTATTATTATGCCCCATATAAGCCCACTATTGTTATTCTTGCGCCCTTTCATTTTTATTGTTATGTCGGCTAGGATTATATTCTGACCCATTGGACTCCTATATATAGAAAGGAGGTTTTTTCATTTGTATCATCCAAGAATTGTTCATTTATGTAATGTAAATGAGGTTTCCCCCTTGAATTGGATAATTTTTAAGTCGTTGATCTATATTTTCTTCTATTTTGTGAGTTGGTTGCATAACATTTGGTATAAGAGCTTTGGATTCTAGGGTTTCACTGCTGCAAACAGGTCATCTTGGGATTTTCACTATAAATTTTGTTCTACGAAGGATCAGAAGCTACAAAAAAACCCATTTGAGCTGAAATTCTAAGGAACGTCATGTAAAAATTTCTGATCTTGGTTCGCTATATTTTTTTAGATATGATCTGAGGAAGTTAGGGTTTTTGCAGGCTCCAGAATTTCATCTCAAATATGTGGAAGAGGGAAAATATTCATAACTTTCGTTTCAGACATCGAATTGGAATTATGTAAAAAGTGGCCAAAATTTCACGGACTTTAGTTTCTTTTTTATCAATTTCAGAACCAAATATCAAAACAATGATATGTGGTATGTCATACAAGTTTGCTCTGTTGAACTAGACCATAATTATGTCATTCTGGAAGATTGGGAAAATGTTATCTTGAAGAATCCAAATTAGGTTCGACTTGTGGCATCGGAAAGAAGACTCATAGGGCTACCACAAAAAAAAATTCCAAATCTTGTAGATCTAAAATTTCAAAGTTACAATCGTTTCAATATCGAGCTCCTAAAAGAAAGAAAAAGGTGTGTACTTTTTAAAAACGTTTGAATAACTTTTGTTTGAAAAACTAGTTTGAAGTGATTCCAAGGGCATATTGAAGAATATATATCTGTATTGGGTTCTAAAATGTCTCCAAAAGGGAATTATACACCCATTAACCCCTCATAAAACTATACTATGGCGCATGAAGAGGAATCATTGCAACACACTATATCAAAATTACGAGACCAATTGCAACAAATGTTTCTCACACAAAGAGAAACCAAAGATGAACTAAAAGGTGACATGGCTGGTTTAAAAGTAGACAGGAAAGCTAATATGGATGGCATGGAAGCTAAGATCGATGGTATAGAAGAAAAACTTGAAGGTTTGAAGGAAGGTTGACAAAGTTGCTACAAGAAAAGCTTCCTAATGGTGAAAAGTTACTAGAGGAAACTCATGATGAGAAAAAAAAGAAATGTTAATCATGGTTTCATAAACTCTAACGTTGGATTGAAAGCCCACCATATTCCAAATATCGATATGAGGAAGTTTGATGGCAAGGATCCGATAACATGGATATTACAAATGGAGCAATCATTTGAACTCCATAATGTGCAATCCACATAAAAGGTATGCATTGCAACTTTATATTTAGAACAAAATCAATTTGTATGGTATCAATGGTTTTGTTCTCGTAAACCAATTTTCACTAGGTCAATTTTTACGGAGGAAATTATAGCACATTATGAGGATACAAAGAGAAACACCTTATTTAGCCAATTTATAAATCTCAATCAAAAGGGTTCAATGATGGAGCACATTCAGGACTTCCAAAAATTGAATATAAGGGTAAAAGATATTCCATAGGAGCATAATATTGATGCTTTTATCGGGAATATAAAGGATAACATACAACATGAGGGTCGCCTTTGGGAACCTGATACATATGAGAAGGCACTCAGGTTGGCAAGAAAAATTGATAGCAAAATTATGGAAACAAGGAAGCCTACCACTCACAACTATAAAGATGAAAGTGTTGCTACTCCTAGACTTCCACGACCTACAAGGTTGACATCACAGCAGTTGGAATAAAAAAGAGAAAAAATGCTTTGATACAATTGTGATAGAAAATCCACTAAATTTCATAAGTGTGTTCAGAATAAATTATTTTCCATAGATTGTGAAGAGGAGGAAGAAAAGGAATAAGAAACTTCAAAGAAGACGATATGCACCAGGAATCGACCTTAGGGAAAGAAGGTATGAATCCGACCATATCTTGTAATGCATTAGTAGTAATTACCGCTCCTCAAACTCTCAAGATATAGGGACATATAAAGACAAAAAAGGTAATAATGTTGATTGATTCGAGTAGTACCCATAATTTTATTCATTGTAAGATAGACAAGGAATTGAATTGCTCCCTATATCCCACACCAGAGTGTCAAGTGATGGTTACAAATGGAGGAACTATAAATTTCTCTGGAAAGTGCCATAATATCAATCTAACCATGGGGGGATATTTATTTAATAGCCCAATATTTTCCATTCCAATGGGTGGTGCTGATGTGGTACTAGGAGTTCAATTGTTACAATCTTTGGGTTTGATAACTTTTAATTTTCAATAAATTTTCTTGAAATTTTCTTGGGAAGGAAAGGTTGAATTAAGGGGTATCACAGGGAAACCAATAAAGATAATCAACTCTAATGGTAAGACAAATATTCTAAAGAAATAAAAACGAGGCCTAATTGCAAAATTATGCTCAAGTCTAGAGTTTCAAACATCAAAATCATCTATTTCTCCATATCTCCAAAAAGTATTGGACAATCATTCCAAGGTGTTTGAGACTCCCAAAGGACTCCCACCTATTTGTGATCATCATCATACTATTAATTTTATTACGGGAAGTGTTCCTCCAAACATCATGCCTTACAGATATCATTATGCTCAAAAGAGTGAGATTGAACATATGGTTACAAAAATGCTAGAGGTTGGTATAATTCAACCTAGTCAAAGTTCTTTCTCTGCTCCAGTGGTATTGGTGCACAAGAAGGGTGGATCATGGCGTATGTATCTAGATTATAGGGAGCTCAACAAGTTCACTGTTAAAGATAAATTTCCCATACCTGTCATTGATCAATTATTCAATGAATTAAAGGGAGCCATTTATTTCACCAAGTTGGTTCTTCATTCTGAATATCATCAAATTAGACTGAAGACTAAAGACTTTCTGAAAAAAACATTCAAAACTCATGAGGGTCATTATGAATTTTTAGTCATGCCTTTTGGCCTTACTAATGCACCTTCCACATTTCAAGGTTTGATGAATTCCATTTTCAAACCCTTAGAAAATTTGTGTTAGTATTTTTTGATGATATACTAATCTACAACAAGTCTTGGAAGGATCATGTTCAACATGTTGACAGGGTGCTCAAACTATTGGAGGAGAAACAATTATATGCAGAAACCTCCAAATGTTTATTTGGAGTATGTAGGTTTGAACCCTGTACAGAAATTATCTACAAACGAATCTTAAAAACAGAAAATAAACAATAGTGAGAGCATAAAACATAAAACAGATATACACAGAGATTTTCCCCTGGATCCCAAATCGGGATAACTAGCTTGATTTTTCATTATATTCCTTTTAGTGTTACAACACAGATATATACATGCCAAAGCATACATAAACCCCAATCCATTAACCCTGTATTATAACATAACCGTAGTTCCCTTGACCAGATCTACAAAATACCAGGGGCCAAAAACCATCATGCACCAAAACCATGTGCAAACCGATGCACAAAACCATGGGCGGGTCTAGTCGTGGAAAGAATATAACACATACCCAACGTTCTCCCACTTGTTGTTTTCTTTCCATAGGGGGTCTTAGGAGAGCTTAGTCATTAGCCCAGCTCTGCAACACCCATTTTTTCTCTACACCAAGAGAACTTCTGAGTGCTCACAAACTTCATCAATGCATCTGCAACATTCTTCAAATGTCCACCTTTACCAGCAACACCCTTTTAGCCTCAACCATATCTCTCACAAAGTGATGTTGAACATGAATGTGCTTTGTCTTTGAATAATAACTAGGGTTCTTAGCCAAGAAAATTGCACTTTGACTATCACAGTCTATCCTTATAGCTTGTTGCACCAACACCATACTTGAACATAACCTCTGCAACCAAACTGCTTCCTTGCTTGCATGAGTGGCTGCTATGTATTATACCTCTGTAGTTGAAAGAGCCACTACAGACTATCTTTTACTCATCCAACTCACTGCATATCCAAATAGAATAAACAAATACCCGCTTGTAGATCTTCTTTGGTCCAGATCTCCAGCCCAGTTTGCATCAACAAAACCACGAATGTCCAACACTCTTTCCAATCTTGGTCTTGCCTGGTAGCACAAGCCATAATCACTAGTGCCACACAAATATATGAAAACCCGCTTCACTGTTGTCCAATGCTCCTTCCCTGGGTTTGACATAAACCTACTCAATACTCCCACTACATGTGCAATTTCTAGTCTAGTACAGACCATTGCATACATCAGGCTACCCACTGCACTTGCATATGGAACATGGGACATATCCTCCTCTTCTTCTTGTGTCTTGGGACATTGTTCAGCAAACAGCTTTACACCTACAGGAATCGGAACATTCACCGTTTTACTATCCTGCATATTGAACCTCTTCAATATATTCTCGACATACTTCCTCTGGTTTAACCAGAGCTTCCTATTTTCCCAATCTCTCTTAATTTCCATGCCCAAAATATAGTTTGCAGCACCAAGATCCTTCATGTCGAATTTGGAGAACAGTTGGGTCTTAAAATCTTTGATAATTTCTTTGTCATTTCCAATCAACAATATATCATCCACATACAAGACCAAATAAATAAAATGGTCACCAATTAATTTAAAATAAACATGATGATCCTCCTTGCTTCTGGTGAAGCCAAGTCCCCGTATATAGGTATCAAATTTCTAATACCACATCTTTGGTGACTGTTTTAACCCATACAGAGACTTCTTTAACCTACATACCAGTTCTTTCTTCCCATTCACCATAAAGCCTTCAGGTTGTTTCATGTAGATCTCCTCTTCCAGATCCCCATGAAGAAATGTTGTATTCACATGCATCTGTTCTACCTCAAAATCAAATGCAGCGGCAACAGATAAAAGTAATCTAATAGAAGTAAATTTGGCAACAGGAGAAAAAATATCACCAAAATCAATTCCTGGCACCTGGGAATAACCTTTTTCTACCAACCGATCTTTTTATTTCTCCACCTTGCCTTCTACATTCATCTTCTTCTTAAACACCCATTTTCTCCCGATGGGCTTCCTTCGAGCCGACAACTCCAGGGATTCTTTAAATCTGTCAAAGACTTCAGGTTTCTTCCTCAAGAAATATATCCATGTATTCCTTGAGAAGTCATATATGAATGAAACATATTACACAGACTTACCCAGTGATGGAACTGACACAGGTCCAAACACATCACTGTGCACAAGCTTTAATATCTTGTTTGCCCTCTTAGCACCAGAAGGAAAACTCACCCGATTCTGCTTCCCATATACACAATGTTCACAGAAATCAAAATCCATAGAGCTTTTATACATACCTTCTACCATACCATTTCCATGCAGTATCCGAAGGCCCTTCTCTCCAATATGTCCAAGCCTTTGATGCCATAGCATGGTCTTTTCTCCATAGACCGCTAGGCTTTCCGCTCCACTTTCAGGAAACACAGAACTATTGCATCCATCAATAATAGTGTTGCCCTGAATCTTGTATAGAGTTCCAATCTGAACTCCCCGCATTAATACCAGTGCTCCCCGAACCATCTTACAGGTATCTTTCTCGAACACTGTTTTTACACCTTCATCATCCATCTTGCTTACAGAAATCAGATTTTTGGCCAATGGAGGAATGTGCAGAACACCAAGAAGTGTTCTAATCCTTCCACTTGTAGCTTCAGCTTGAATTTTCCACATCCAATGATTTTGGCCTTCCTATCATATCCTAAGAAGACATCATCGCCATCATATTTCTCATACTCGCAGAACCACTCCCTATGAGGAGTGAAGTGAAAGGATGCACCCGAGTCGAAAAACCATGACACATGATCTACATGTGTATTTGAAGAAGAATCCAAATACACATCCCCAACTTCATCCGAGGTGGTTTTTGCCTCTGCAGAAGGAGCATCATGAGCTCCCTTTCCTTTCTCAGGAGCTTTAGATATGCAATCCTTTTTGTAGTGTGCTTCCTTTCCGCATTTCCAGTGCACCTTTACAAACTTTCCAGGAGATTTAGATCTCCCACTCGAACACCTATTCTTTTTTCTGTTCTAGGACCTTCCTCGTATAGATAAGGCATCTCCATTCTGACCCTCCATATTTCTCTGTCTCATTTCCTCTGACAACAAGGCTAAGACAATGTCATCAAAATTCAAGGTATTTGTATTGCTACCTATTGCAATAACCAGACTGTCCCACGAGTCTGGTAGAGAACACAACAAAATAATGCACTTATTGTAATGTTCCCAAATTTTAGCCTCAAACTAAAAGGAACATTCTAGTTAGCATTATCTTTTGGTAGATGAATAAAATGGGTAGGGAGGCCCATTAACCTCTTTAGAAGGGAAAATAACATTCCTCATGTGAAAAGGGGAAGAATAAGTAGCTAGATTGAGCACCTACAGGTGTGAACAAGATTGGATCATGTTGATTCATTCATATTTGACCAAGTACACATGCATTGTCTAGATACATTGTATATCCATGATGGACTGCACAGTTTTAATGGAGGACAACTTGCATGGGCTAGGTGGCACATATGGATGGGACCCATTGTGGAGAGGAGCGCTTGCTATATATGGAGAGGAGGGCAGCCATTGTTATAGATGTTTTTTATTATTATTTTCTTGGGTCTATTTAGACTTTGCTTCCTCTTGTTGTTTAGCAGGGTTGCAGTATTGTTTAGCACAAGGGTGTTCCTGGTCGGGAATCCGTACCTCATCCTCAGGGAAGGAGAGGTTATTTGGGCTACATTTCCTCATTCCAAAAAATTTTCCAAGCTACCTCCTTCAGCTACAGCACAGTTTCTATTTAGAGCTGGGTTGTGTTGCAGGGTGCAGCAAAGGAGGATCTCTTTGAGTCATTTCTGGGCTTGTTTTTCAGTGGAGAGCTTGTCTATCCATTAGAGGATCAGCAAGGAGGACTCCTGGGCATATTCTCATATCTTGGCATCAGGCCAACCATCTACCATCCCTCACAGCGCAGTTTCAGTCCAGATCTACGTTATTTTCAAAGGCAGTTGCTGGGAGGGTTCATTGAGCTCATTGGGAGGGTCTATTTCTGAGTAGAGGGATTAGCCTTCTAATTAGAAATATCATTGGAGGAGCACATCAGTATTTCAGATCTATCATAGCCTCATTTTATATCAGATCCAATTTGTAGTGGCACATTAACCCCAGGGTTATTTGTCACATTGTATGTTTTCCAGTATTTCTAGGAATCCTTTCCAGGTTGGCTAGAAATCATGTATTGGAGCCCATATCTTCATTATTGGTAATTTTTTTTGTTTCCTTCAGCCATATTTCATGTATGTACATCTATAGCAGCAGCTACACTAATATAGACTGCACAGTCACTACTCTCCGGCATTTTATATAGTTGCAGCATCTCATGTATCTGTTGCTTTGATCATTGGAGATTTGTTCTTATGGCTTGAGTGGATTGTCCCTCATGATATTTTGTACTTTGTTGCCGATCCATTAATAAGATGATGGCTGAATATTTTTCTCTCTCATGACATGATCATATTTATTGTGTTTATAATATTGTGTTCATGTATGGCTGTAGCTCCAACTTTGGAATATCTTAAGATATTCTCATTGTTGTAGATTTTCCCTATTTTGGGATATTACACTTATCTTCATCTGAGATTTTAATATCAACAGATGAAAACTAAATTACCGTAGTATTGAAGGTGTTCATATGCTCTATCATCGAGTCTCCATCCTTCATCCTTAGGTTATACAGCTTTTTCCGCAGGAACAATTTATTCACTAGAGACTTAGATTGGTACAAAGTCCCAAGTTTGTCCCACAAATTCTTCGTCGTAGCTTCCCCAGATACATTCAACAATACCAAATATGAGACACAATCGTATTGTGCTCTTTGCCTTCCGATCCAACTTCTTCCAGTCTTCATCTGACATTGTCATTAGTTTAGTACCTGGATCTACCGCGATCCACTGGTCTTTATCCACCAGCAGATCCTCCATCTTGAGCTTCCACAACTCAAAACTCTGACCATTAAATTTCTCAATCTCTATCTTTCCACTACTCACCATCTTCTTTCACCGCAAGAATTGATCCCACAGATCTCCCACCGAACAGGGTCTACCACAGGCCCGAGAAAAAAACCCCTCAGCAGCAAAGGCATCCCCTTAAAGATAAAACAGCTCTGATACCAAATGTAGGTTTGAACCCTGTACAGAAATTATCTGCAAATGAATATTAAAAATAGAAAATAAACAATAGAAAGGGCATAAAACATAAAACAGATATACATGGATATTTTCCTCTGGATCCCAAATCGGGACGACCAGCTTGATTTTTCATTATATTCCTTGTAGTGTTACAACACATATATATACATGCCGAAGCATACATAAAACCTAATCCATTAACCCTAGATTAGAACATAACCGTAGTTCCCTTGACCAGATCTACAAAATACCAGGGGCTGAAAACCATCATGCCCCAAAACCATGTGCAAACCCATGCACAAAACCATGGGCGAGTCTGCCTACTGAAAAATAAGGTCCAAAAAAATTTTCTCGAGGCGCTACCCCGGACCTTGAACAGGGGGGACTTCCCCCACCCCCCCCGCTATGCCTAGCGCAACATACAGCTTGTGCTTTCACCCCCCCTGTGACCCCCCCGGCGCGTGACTAGTCGTGGAAAGAATATAACACATACCCAACAGAGTAAAGGAGGTGGAATATTTGGGTCATATTGTATCTCGTGAGGGTGTTAAGGCAGACCCTAAAAAAATTAAAGCCATTAAGGAATGGAAAATCCCCACAACCATAAAGCATATTAAATTATTTCTGGGGTTAACAGGGTATTATCGCAAGTTTGTTAAGAATTATGGGAGACTATCAGCACCTCTAACATCATTACTGAAGAAAGATGCATTTTCATGGACTCCATAAGCAACTAAGGCCTTTGAACATATTAAAGAGGAAATGTTTCAAGAACTGATCTTAGCTATGCCTACCTTCACAAAAACTTTTATTGTGGAATGTGATGCCTTAGGAAATGGAATTGGTGCAGTTTTAATGCAAGAAGGAAGACCCATTGCTTTTGAAATTCGTCCAATCAAAGGAAAGTATTTAAATAAACCTATTTATGAGAAGGAAATGTTGCAAATAATACACGAACTAAAGAAATGATGACCTTACATAATGGGAAGACACTTCAAGGTAAAAACTGATCATGATAGTCTTAAATACTTTTTGGAAAAAATATTACCTTTAGAAGAGAAGAAAAAATGGATCACAAATACGTTGGGTTATGACTTTGAAATCATCTACAAAAAAGGGAAGAAAAATGTTGTTGCAGATGCACTCTAAAGAAAGGATGAGGATGGGGAAGCATTTATTCGTGTCGTTTCTATTACCCAACCTGAGTGAATAACCGAAGGAAGAGATTAATGGAAGAATGATGAAGAGGTGTGGTGTAATATTCCTAATTAGCTGACAGCTAATTAGAAATATTAAATTTTTCCAATTTTGTTTTTCTTAATTTCAGTAGGTAAATAAAAGGGTGAAGGGACCCATAGAACCCAACAGTTAGAATAAAAACACTTTTCTAGAGCTAATGTGGACAACACATCACTTGTGGGGCCAAGGGGCCAAGAGGGCGGCACAACTAGTGTGAAAGCCAAGGGGCCAAGTAGCAGCGCAGTTAATGAGTGCATGTGAAGCAAGTGTGAAATTCAAGGGGCCAAGTAGTAGCGCAATTAATGAGTGGACCCAAGGATGTAGGGTTTCACAAGAATAAGAAGGGGGTGAGGGAAGCCATGGCAATCATTCTTGCATATTCTTATTTTCTGGTCTTTACGACTTGAGCACGCTTGTGTTGGAAATACTGAGCGGGGGGGGGGGTGAATCGGTATTTATTGTCAATTATCACTTTTAAATCCTTTTATATCATTATTTAATATTCAATTATTATTGATTTTTATCTAGTAACAACAGTAAACAATAGAACACAATCAGCACATGGATTTTAGGTGGAAGACGCCCTCCGGGTCAAAAACCACCGAACCCTTATCCAATAAATTCTTTAATCTTCATCCCAAACTGAAATGAAAGGCACAAATTCCTAGAATTATAGATAAGAATTCTTATCCAAAACCCACTGGAATGATGCCCCAACGCCCTGGTTTCTTGAGTAGTTAATTGAATGGATGCCCGGACATCCTAGACCAACTTACCACCCTAAAGTGTTCACCGTATCCAAACTTTAGGTGACTTCATGCACCAACCTATCACCTCCCTACCACCCTATAATGATCAGAAATAAGACAAGAGTGTTGAATCCCATACCAGGGACAAAGATCCACAATACAATATGATTCACAATTATTTTCTTGAACTAGACCAATCACCCAATCACACTATGACCTGCAACCCAACCATAACATTATCCAACAATGACACTTATACCTCCCAACAATGCCTCTCCAACAGGAAAAATGACTCTTTTACAATTTAACAATGATGATTTTTACAATACTGACATTTGACATGACCTAATACTTGACTTGACACTTCTTCTTTGAACACTAGTAGCTATTGAGGTATTGTTGTGCTTGCTTCAAGTAATGGTACTTTGGCATTGCATTGTCCTTCTAGTATGTGTCTAATTTATCCTATTGTGTCCTACTTCTTGCACATGCATTAATGAACAAGACCCAAACCAATATACAAACAAAACACTTACATTTTCCTGCAAACCATATGTTACAAAACTATTCAAAATTCAAATGTAAATACGTTCAACATTTATGAGAAAAACCCAATCAAACATACATACAAAATACTTACAATGTCCTGCAAAAACACATGTCAAATATGATATTCAAATTAAAATTAAAACACTAATCATACATACCTTGTTGTAGCAAACTTACCCTTGACTATTGATGTGTTGTCCTTATTGCAGTGATCCTTGAATGCATATTTTTTATTTCCTTCTAGAAGCTCGATATTGAATATAATATATCTATGTAATTTCAAATCTTCAAGGTCTGAAATTGCATCTTGTGGTAGCCCTCTAAGTCCTCTTTCCAACCCTGTAGGTGTTATCAGTATTGGATTCTTCAAGAAATAGTTATGCCCAATCTCCTACGATGACCTGACAATAGGCAAGTTCAGTAGAGTGAAATTTTACAAAGTGCCACGTGTCATTGTTTCAACCTTTGGTCCTGAAAATGATACCCAACAAACTAAAACCCATCCTCTTTCTGTCACATTTTTCAAAATTTGAATCCAATTGTCAGAGAGAAAATTATGACGATTTTCCCAAGGTCACATGTTTGACATGAAATTAGGGAGTCTACAAAAACCCTAACTTCCTCAAATCATATCTCCAAAAATATAGCGAACCAATACCTGAAATTTAGACACGTGCTTCATTATGATTTCAGCTCAAATGGGTTTTTTTTTAAACATCTTAAGCTTCGCAAAAAAATGTTATAGCAAAAATTCCACGATGTCATGTTTTAATTAGTGAAGTCCTTTGCATCAGGAGGATATGAGGGCCAAAATTTATATAAATTCTTAGGTTGAGAGGGTATTCAACAAGTGAACATTGCAGGGACTTTATGAGTTTAAAAATTATTAATTATTGAATATTGAATCACCACAACCAATGATTAGTGTCATGTTATAACCCCATGGGTTTTTTTCCCACTAACTGGGGTTACTAACTTCAAACACAAATATCTCTCAAACCATGAATAATTACGTGGTGTGCCATATATCAATGACAACATCTCAACAAGTAGAAATCATCTAAAATATCCTTGACTATGAATAAAGTAAGTTTTCAAGTCAAAATTCCCATGCAAGATCAGGGTAGCCCCTGGTGCTTCTTAGGTTGACATCAGTTACAACCACTGATCAACAATCTCCCACTTTGGAAATGATGGAAACAAAAGTACTCCCCCTACGATCATGACACCTATTTCTACAACATTCTCTCCCCCTTTATCATCAATGGAAAAGGGTAATGCACCTTGACAAACATCATCCTGTGGACCTGTACACACCTCAACTCTCCCTTTATTTTTTTTACTTAGTTAGATAAGAGAAAGAATCTAATGAGAACTTGGGAGAATAGCAAGATTTAGGTGAATATACTCAAATGCTTCATGAGGTAATGGTTTGGTAAATGTGTCAGCAAATTTTTCCTTTGTGCCAACATATTCAATCTTGATATTCTTTTTGGCGACCTACTCTCTAACAAAATGATATTTGATCAGAATGTGATTTGTTTTGGAATGCATCATAGGATACTTGGAGATATTGATGGCGTTGATGTTATTGCAAAAGATGGGAATAGGCTCATCAAACTTGACTTGAATATCTTGAAAAATTTTCTTCATCCAGAGAACTTGAGTGTAACAAGTTTTTGCCGCGATATATTATGCTTCTATTGTGGATAACGAGATTGAAGACTGCTTTTTACTTAACCATGAAACAAGGCAACCACCTAGATAGAATGGTGCTCCACTGGTACTCTTTTTATCATCAACACTTCCTGCCCAATCTACATCTGTATAAGCTTGGATAACTAGATTATTTCCTTTTGGATACCATAAACCATATTCTGTTGTGCCCTTAAGATATTGGAGAATTATTTTGACGAAAATAATATGAGATTCTTTTGGTGCTTCTTGGAATATTTATATTTGTCCAATTGCCTGCATTATGTTTGGCTGAGAAGCTGTCACATATAGAAGACTACAAATCATATATCTATACAACCTCTGGTCCACATCCTTTGACGAATCATCTAAACTTACTTGCAAAATGTTACCATTGGGGTAAGGACATGCTTGCAATCTTCCATCTTGAATTTATTAATCATTTCCTTTATCCTGCTGAGATATCTGAAGCCCTAAAAAGTATGTCAACTCTCTAAGTAGAGACATTTAAAACTCATTTTTCATCTTTGTGGAAAATTTTTTACTTGAACTGTCATCATTGCTTCAAAACATTATATCGTCTACATATACCTCGATAATTTTTAGGTTATCTTGATCCACTTTCCAATATATATTATTGTCGGCGCTTCCTTTCTTGAATCCTTGTTGATGTAGATATCCATCAAGACAAGCATACCAAGCTCTAGGAGATCGCTTGAGACCATATAGTGCCTTTTTTAATCTGCAGACATAGTATTCCTTTTCAAAGAGCATAAAACCTTCGGGTTGTTCAATGTAAACATCCTCTTCCAATTCACCATTTAGAAAGGCTAACTTAGCATCCATTTGGTAGACCTTGATTTTTCTCGAGTGGCATAAGTGAGAAACATTATGATAGCTTCCATTTTGGCAACAGGAGCAAATGTTTCTTCAAAATCAATTCCTTCAACTTGTGCATATCCTTTGCAGACTAATCTTGCCTTATTCCTGGTAACATGTCCATCCTCATTCAATTTGTTTCTAAAGACCCATTTAGTTCCAATCACATTTTTATCCTTTGGTCATGGAACCAATTCCCAAGTATCATTCTTCTAAATTTAATCCAATTCTTCATCCATAGTTGCTACCCAGTGTTCATCTTGACTAGCTTCCTCAAAATTGTTAGGCTCAAAAGTTGCTAAAAAAGAAAAGTGGGCTTCTTGTGATGAACGAATTTGTCGACTTCTTCTAGTTCTAATTCCTTCATTTATGTTGCCGATGATTTGAATTGACGGATGATTATTTTGACACCATTCTTTTAAAGATTTTGGAGAATTTCCTTATACATTGTGGTGATCATTTCTTGTTTCCTCTTGGTTTACTATTGTTTCCTTATTTGATTGGTCTTGTTATGGAGCTTCTTCTTCATCCTTCATAGACTCTCCCTCAGATCCCTCAGATTTTCTTGAAGAGACAATCTCATTGTCATCATTTGTAACACAATCTTCATCAAAAGTAACATTTATGCTTTCCACTATTTGTTTTCGCCTCATATTGTCACATCTATAAGCCTTCCTTTTGCGTGAATAACCAACGAAAATACCTTCATCGAAATTGGAATTGAACTTGCCCAATTTTTTATATTCTCTTTTGATGTAGCATTTGCTTCAAACTATTTTGAAGTATTTGACGTTAGCCGGTCTTCCCTTCCATAATTCGTATGGATTCATGTTACAATTGTTCCTTAGAAAAATTCTGTTTATAATGAATACAAATATATTGATTGCTTGAACCCATAATTTATCATCTAATTTTGAGTCATTTAACATTGTTTTTCCCATTTCCTGTACGGTTCTATTTTTTCTTTCGGCAACTCCATTTTCCTACGGTGTTTTGGCTGTTGAGAATTTCCTTTTTATTCCATTTTCGTCATTGTACTGCTGAAATACCTTGGAAGTGAATTCTCTGCCATTATCTGATCTAAGAAATTTGATCTTCAAATTAGTTTCATTTTTGACCAATTCCTTGTAGATTCTAAAACATTTGAATGCCTCAGTATTTTTCTTTAAGAAGTTGACAGTTGTCATTCTGGTGTAATCATCTATCACTAGCGTAAAATATAATTCTCCATCTAAACCTTTTGTTCTCATATGACCACATAGATCAATATGTACTAATTCCAATGGAGGTGATGTAAAGTGTTCTTTTTTCTTGAACTCAACTTTTGTCTGCTTGTCATGCCAACAAGATTCACATATCGTATTGGTGGGTTTTGAAATTTTAGGAATTTATCTTACTGCTTCCTTCTTGCTAATCCTCACCAAATTGTCAAAATTTATATGTCCCATTTTTTTGTTCCATAACCAAATTTTGTCTTATTTCGCCAAAAATCACCCTTTAGGTGTCTCATCCAAAATTTATATGTCATTTGGAGCTCTGCTTGCTATAGCCACAATTTTACTGAACTTTCCTTTCCTGATTTCACATTTCTTATAGTTAAATAACATCGCGTGTGATTATGATTCATCTTTTCAACCAACAACACATATTTCTCTAATGCATTCTTGCTTCCAAGAGTGACTGTACCTACTCCTATGATGTTTGAAGACCCCTCATTTCCAAAAGACATGAGGGGTCTTCAAACATATTCCTTCAAGGATATGAACTTATTCCTATCTCCACTCATATGAGTTGAGAAACCACTATCAACATACCAAATGTTTCTATTGCTTTAAGCCTTGAGAGTGATAGCACATTTTTCAGTCTTCCTTTTCCATATTTTTTCATTCCGATTTTGCGAGAATTCCTTTGAAGAACTTCCAAATCTGCAATCTTTAGCCAGGTGTCCAAAATTGTTAAATTTGTAACATTCGAAATCATCTCAAATGATCAAATCTATTAATATTCTTCTGAGTTCCGGAATATCCATTTATGAAATATCTCCTAAAACTGTATTTATTCCAAACATACGTGTGACATTATATAGCTCTATGTACAAACCTTCCACATGAATAACAATGACCATAGAAGATAGCTTGATACCTGGGAGGAAATATTCTTCGAGGAATTGTCTTCCATGGTTCTTCCTTCAAATCCTGATATCTTGAGTTGGCTAGAAGGTCTACCTGCTTGTTATATTTTTCATATCCATCCTATTTTGTTGTCATAGAAGGACTTGGCTCCTTTTCATATTTTTCTTTGTAACCAAGACAAATCTTGTCACTGTTTGGTCATTGATTATTGATGATTTCTTCCAATGCCTTGGAGCTGTTGGTTTAGTTTTGAAGAGTTTTACCATTTTTTACTTGCTTTTGAAGAGAAACTATTTCAGCTTCCATTGCTTCTCTTTCCTTGTTTCTTTCCTTTAATTCTTCCCTGAGTGATTCTTCAACTTGTTTGTATTCTTCAACCTTGATTTTAAGATTTAAGACTTGTTCCCTTTCTATCTTTAATTTGTCTTCAAGAGTGTTGACATGCTTCTTCTCAACCTTGAGCTCTTTGATAACCCTGATCACTTCGTTTGGAAATTCAACCTCATTCATCTCTTCTTCTTCATCTCCTTCTTCATCAAATGGTTCTTGCTTATTATGCTTGGTAATAACCAATAATCTTCCATTGATTTCTTCTTCGTTATCAATGTCTTCATCATATGAGGAGCTATCGTCTTTGGAGAAGAAAATCTTCTTAAACCATATCTTCTTGTCTTGCTTGTTGAACTTCCTCATACCTTTCTTTCTTTTCGTAACAGCGTCATTTTTATGAGGACACTTGGCTGCAAGATGCCCAACCTCACCACAATAGAAACATATCAATGGAAGTTTTACTTTAATTCTCTCGTAGTTAATTTCATGTGAAGGAAGTGCAAATTCTTTATCTGAAAATTCTTCATCATCTTCTTCCTTTTCTTCTTTCCTTGCAACTACAAGTTTTTCTCTTTCGGGAGGTGTTTGTCCTTACTAGTCTTTGGATGTAGTTAATATTGTTTCTAGGTAGATGTGTCATCCTCTTCTTCAATCTTTCATTTCATATGTCGTAAGCACCCATGCAATTCATCTTTATGATTGCTAGATTCGAACTATATTCCAAGACAACCTTGGGTTAAATCTTGTCATTGTTCTAAGGATCTTTCGATGTTAATTTTTCGTGTCAACAAATTTTCAACTTTCCAATGCATTTTTTATTTCATCAACACGCCGTAATTATGCCTATATTTTCATCTTCCTTCATTTTGAGTTGCTCAAATTTTTCTCTCTAAATTTGAAGCTTTGCTTCTCTAATGCTTGAGTCACTCTGCATATATATTCTCAAGATTGCCCCATACTTCTTTATAGTTTTGCAATCAAGACTCTTAAGATAGATAAATTATAAGCCCATCGATAATGAGATCTTTAGCCTTTGCATCATATACCAGGTTTTTCTACCTTTTTCATCCAATGCCTGAAAAGCCTTTTCAACGATTTCTCATACTTAGTATCCTCACACAAATGAATGAATCCATATCTTTTCCACTCAAGGTATGGAGTTATTTCATTGAAGAGAGGAACTCTATTCTTAGTATACTCCATGATCTCCTTCCCGCTTGTTAGACTACTATTGAAGGGAACCAAGCTCGATACCAATTGTTGAAAATATTGAGAGGGGGTGAATCGTTATTTCTATCGCTGAGCACTTAAATCTTTCGCAGCACTAGTTAATCTTCAATTATTCTTGATGTTTATCCACTAACAACAAAAGAAACAGAACACAATAGGCACACGAATTTTAGGTGGAAAACCCTCCAAGTCAAACCACCGAACGTTTTTCTAATAAATTCTTTAATCTTCGCCCCCAACCTGAAGAAATGTACAACTTCCTAGAATTCTATAAAATCATTATTCTCCAAATACCACTAGAAGGACATCCCAAAGCCCTGTTTCTTTAAAGATTCAACTAAGCTGCATGCCCCGACATCCCAGACCTACCTACCCTCCCCGAAGTGTTCACATGTTCCAACCCGTAGTATTCTTTCATGTACCATTCAGCACCTCCCTCGCCAACTTACAGCACATCAAAAATAAGACACAGAGGGACTTTGTACCAGTACAATAATCCACTATGCCAACATGATTCACAATGATTTTTCTCTGAACTAGAATTAATGCAATAAGTAGACTCCAACCCAACCATAACATTATCCAACAACACACTTATACTTTCCAGCCAGCTTCTCCAATCAGGAGATCGACTTTACAATTTTACAATGATGGTTTGGCAACATCACTTTCCATAATAAATTGATGATTTTTGACTTGGATGATCGCTTGAAACATAGAGTTGTTGAGGTATTATTGTGCTTGCTTCAAGCAATGGTACCTTTGTGTTGCATTGTCCTTCTAGTATGTGTTCAAGTTGTCCTATTGTGTTCTCCTTCCCAGACATGCATTATAATTAAGACCCAAATCAAGAAAATAAATAGCATTACACTTGCATTCTATAAATCATATGTCGAGAATATTCAAAATTGAACAACAGCCCAACATTTATGAACAAAACCTAATCAAAAGATAAGATAAATATTTATGATTATCCCAAAAATATGTGAGAGATGATATTTAAATTAAAATTCAAACATCATTCATACATACCTTGTTGTAAAGAGTAGCCTGATTGTTGATGTGTTTTCCTTATTGTAGTGATCCTTGAATGTGATGTTGCCTTAGAAGCTTGATATTTATTCAATGGCCTATGTACTTGACTGTCCGACCAGCTCCCGTGGTAGCCCTTGAGTCCTCTTCAACCCCCGCAAGTCCGATCATTATTGGATTCTTCAAGAAATAGTTATGCTCAATCTCCTACCATGACGACCATAGACTAGTTCCGTGAAGCCATCTTGTACGAAGTGCCACATGTCATTGTTTCCAACTCCTTCGGTCCCGCAAAATGATATCCAATAAACTACACAGCCTATCCTTTTTCTCCGCCACTTTTACGAAATTTGAATCCAATTTCGAGAGAAAGTTATGAGTATTTTCCTGCTGTCACTCTGCTGAGACATGAAATTTGGGAGCCTCGCAAGAACCCTAATCTCCCGCATCAAGGACTTCAAAAAATATAGTGTGATCCAATATCTGAAGTTTGGTCACGCGCTTCATCATGATTTCGGCTCAAATGGGTTTTTTCTCACATGGAAGCTATTGAAATGTTGTCATTGATGGCAAAGGAGGGAAGCAGAGGTGTAGGATGGACAAAGGACAAGAAATAGAGTACAGAAATATAAGAGGAAGAGGGTAAATTTGAGATGAGCGTAGTAAATACAAAGTGATGTGGATACACAGCTGGATGTGAAAATATGTGTTGACAGATATGTGTACAGAAAGGCATAAATGGAAATGTAACAACAGGCAGAGGCAGATCCGTTAACAAACTAACAATGAAATGATTGGCAGAGATGGAAATCGTGCAGAAAGGAAGGAATCGGCTCGTGTAAGGAGGGGAAGGAAACTTATAGAAGTTAGAAATTGTATTAACGTAATGAATAAAATGTACATTAGATTCAAGCGTTGAAGAAATAAGAAATAAAATTTTAAACACAAATTAGGTATAACGTAATACTTAAACTCTTTATTGAAGGAACCATGAACCGAAGGAACCCCAAACATGAACAAGAAACCGAGGGCCACAAAACCAAGTACTGTATTGTTGAGTAAATGATACAAATTGAACGCGATATGTGTCAGTTTGGCATACGTGTCCTCAAAGTGCTTTTAAAACAACTTTTTCTTTGCGGATTTTGGAGAATGGAGAGATGCCTGTTGCGCGATGGTCGCGCGCCGTCCGCGGGGATCACCTGAGTTAATGCGATAAATCGCTGTACCGTTGGATACAAGAGGTGTTAATGGAGCCGGGCCCCGAGAGCGGGTGTGTTAAAATATATCGTGTTTGATATCCATTGTATTATTATATATATTATGTTTATATATATAAATAAGTGTGTGAATTATATATTTGGTGTGTTAATACATTATATTATGCCGTATACAAAGCCATAGTCGAAGATTGACTTAGGCTATATATATATATATATATATATATATATATTCAAAGGGTGCCGCGCTGGAACGTACTAAAAGTGCAAGTAGCTTATCAAACACATGTGGCCCCCCCCCCCCCATAGAATGGCTTCTTTATATTAAAATGTCGTACTGGGTTTAGTTATGTTACTGATGATTCTAATGAAATGATACAAAGGGTGTGGACTTATAGCAACCAGATAATGTGGATATGCTTAACTCCATTTGCAGGGTGAAAAATATAGCATGGGACCCTGAATCACCATATGATATATAAGCGTATTAATATATATAAACCTTGAATGAATGCTATAAGCTTCC
This sequence comes from Pinus albicaulis, assembly GCA_034641835.2. NCBI lineage: Eukaryota > Viridiplantae > Streptophyta > Pinopsida > Pinales > Pinaceae > Pinus > Pinus albicaulis. Next base: position 951,730,030 of record CM076582.1, read on the forward strand.
GGGTATATGTAATTAGAAAAAGCCGGAACCCTTTGTTGCATTAAGACTAAGGTTCGAATAAAGAACATGGCTAAGTCTATGCCGGGAGCGGAAACATTAAACGAACTAATACGGAGCCCGAGAGGGTGGACCCCCCCAGACAAAATTCAGAACTACTTATCAAGCCGGAGGATACATTAAAGTGGAAGCGGAAGCTTATACATATACAACATACATATGTTGTAAGTGAGAGAAGGCCCAAAAGCATACATATATATATATGCTTTATGGACAAGGGACCAAAGATAATACAAAGAATATATTATATTATTGAGCGCGAGATCAAAAGAACTAAAGGTCCTATCGCTGGTTTTAAAACAAAATATTATATTGTGGGACCCTCACCAATCGCATCGAGAAAGTTGGCAATGAACACAGCACAAAAGATTGCGATTATATGAAGTTCCTGGACCATGGGCTTATAAATCATGGATTCATACATGCTTAAGTCTGGCATTAAAGTAGGTCATCGTATCGGAAAAAAAGGGTAACACGCAGCACTATATTGAAAGTTGCGGTTGCGATTGAGTTCCGGACTAAAGTGGTTTAACCGAGATTCATATGTGTTGATGCCTGTATCAAAGTAAATGTTGTTACATCGCATTTATTGTATTAATCGACGCATTTCAAAGTGAAATGCGATTATCAGACGGAGAAGGAGCAGAGACCGAATATAATAAATGGAGGTTATGTATTGCGATCAATCGAATCCAAATATTTATGAAGTGATACAGATTATCCAGATTGGAATGTCTTGGCGAGGTCTGTATGTTATTAAATGGATTTTATCATTATATCGCCGGAAGTATTTAAGTTATATAATGGCAAAGGTACATATTAAAATTTATTATTATTATGTCAGAACATTTGCATGGATATAAAAAGCGCAGCTACATACATATAGGAGTTATACGCAGCAGTTGATAAACAGAAGGCATAAGTAGAGAAGAAAAAGGACAAACACAACACAGAAAGACAAGCAGAAACTAAGAGTCAATGAGTGAGTTGGAGCTCTCATTGTAATTAAATGTAAATGGTTTAATTGATTTATATATTGTTTTAGACAGACCAAGAAAGTTCTAAGAGAGCTATAAATATCCCACCGTAATGTTAAAATTAGTACATACAAATATATTTTTCCGAGTGAGTCAGAAAAGAAATGAGAAGGCAAGACTAAGAGGTAAGGTTATCCATTTCGAATTCCCGTGAGGAAAATAAAGATTACCGGTGAATTCTATAAGAAATATCACTGAGAAAAGGAAGAGAAAGGAGAGAAACAGAGAATGTAGAATATGGAAAACTGAAAAGAGAAGATAAGGAAGAGAGATAAAAATGCTAAGGTAACGTAATGATATTTGAGGAAAATCAATAAACATTTCTTTGACAATGGAGAAAGTTGGAGCTTTCCTACTGGGTTGAAGCTTGATTGTTCTCAAATAGAAGCCGATCGAAGTTGGAGCCTCCTGTAGGTTGGTGCCGTAAAAACAAGCAGTGAGAGGGAGTTGGAGCTTGCCTTTTACATCACAACAATAATAAGATGTGGTTTTCTCCTTTATGGGTTTCCACTTACATTCCATGGTTCTATGTGTGTTGCCTATGTGCCGATATGATTTACCAAATCGCTAATGTTTGTTGCTCTCATAATAAGTTTGATGTCGTATTAATTCTATATCACAAACATATTAAGATTAATGCAGATGAAAGTTAATACAAAACTAAGTCAAATAAGTTTTCGATGAAAATTTAAAAAGCGATGTAAAAGTAACTATCCACCCTCCCCTCCCTCTCAATTTAACTAAGGATTCAACAAAAGCTTCCTGTGCAAAAAAATAAATAAATAAATAAAAATAAAAAATTATATCGATTATTCCACGATGATCCGTTTTATCACAATCTCAAAAGGAGAAGGATAAGGAGGGTCACAATTTATATAAATGCTCAAAGCTGAGAGAATCTTCAACAAGTGAACGTTGGAGGATTTTTTAGGAGTTTAAAAAATTATTAATTATTGACGATTCAATGACTACAAATCCAATGATTATGTCATCATGCCACAACTTGTCAGTTTGAAATACCAGAACCGAGGCGGGGTTACTAACTTCAAACACGAATATATCTCAAACCGTGAAGAGAATTACGTGGCATTCGTATATCAACGAAACATTCTGCAAATAGAAAAACCATCCAAGATATCTTTGACTCGGAATAGAGTAATTCATCAAGTCAAAATTCCCATGCAATATGAGGGTAGACCTCGGTGTCATGGTTGACATCAATGACAAATCCACGATCAAGAAGTAGAATATCAATTCCATCTGACTGTGAAGATTCTTTCATTGTATATTTTCAGTACTTCCTCATGTAGCAAAATATCCTCCGAAATTCATTCTTCAATCAAAACCAAGGAAAATTTCTCTTCGAAATCAGAAGCATCTCTTCATCCAAACCTCCTCTTAATCTTAGGGAGAATTATTTTATGCAAGCTTCCCTGTGAAATCTCATCAGTTTTTTTTCATTATCGAAGAATATTTCATGGCTTCCAACCATTTCATTAGAGTTATCATCATCTTAACTCTATACTCATCACATCAACAATCATCTTCACCGCATTGAAAATGGATTACATGCACAACTTAGAAAAGTATGAACACCCAGAAGTGCTGAAGTTGGCTGTATCGCAGTCATGAAAGCATTTCACTATATATATCAAAAAACCCAATCAAGAAACATATACTCTTCGAATATCTACAAGGACTTTGTCATAAACCCCAGACTACTTCAACATTTGTCGTCTTATCTAGGGGTTTCAGAAATGTTCTTTTCTTCTCAAAAAGTGTAAACACAACTTACCATAACATACAGCAAACCCCGGAACCAATATAGATCTACAAGACATCTAACTTTTTTCAGAATTCATGTGTAAGACTCTTTCAAAAGAATCAATCAAGGTCAATCATGTACCAAATATGACCAAATTTACTGTAAACCCTAGATTTTCAATCAAATCATCAAAACTTAGATTTCAACAATCTTACACAACTTAAACTATCAGTGATGAATACCATACATCAAAGATTTTTACTTCTTCTTAAGGTTCAACTCTAAACCCTAGGAATTTTACAAATACTATCATCCTAGAAAGACAAACTTTGACTAGGGTCAGAGTTCCAAACCCTAGGGATTCTATGACTATCGATAAATAGGCTTAACGCATACATCTAGAATTCCATCAAAGATGTGCATAGGTATTTCATATCATATGTAATAGTCAAACCCAATTGTTGTACATTCATAAGATTTAGCAACAAATTAGATTAGTGACATATATACAAAAGAAATTATTTGTAAGACATTATAAGGGTCTCAGTTTCTGTGGCTATCTCCACCAAACCTTAATGAGTTAGGTTTCAAAGGAAACACAGCAAATCCAACACACACAACTCGTTCAAGATTTTAATAAATATCATTCAATCCTAACAAGTTAGTTTTCACAATCATATCGAATCCTAAACATGACATTATCAATAAAACTTCAAATAAGATTTCACAACAACCCTAATCAGCTTTGGGTTTGAGTCATTCATATTAGCATACCTTCGATTAGGGTTTTAAAACTATCTAGAGTTCTATAAAATCAATAAGAATGTAGAGGGGATTTACTGGCAGTAAGAGAATTTTCCTAAACAAGAATCTAGTATGATCCAATATAGAAGTTGTATATAATGATGTTAGTAACAGAATATATGAATAAAACATTTATTAGTAGAGAATCAATGTTTTTTAATTTAAAACATACCTTTGTTTCTTGACAAACTTTATAGGACCCTTGAAGTGCCATGATATTTTGTATATGCATAAAATACTTTCTAGACATAATACGAGATAATTTGAAGTATATTATTTCAATCTAGAGTAATGGAGGATGGAATCCTTTATATGAGAATCAAGTTTATACTAATATTTAGTTTGACATCCTAGATTGTTTTTATAAATCTTAGAAGGTAAGGTTTAAGGTTCTTTATCTAAGCTTAGAATTATATGGACCATGAGTTTATAAATTATTCGTACCTTGAGCTTCTCATACCTTGAACTTCTAATTGGGAGATCAATGATTGATAGGACTTGATGCTCTCTGAAACTCAGAAACATTGTTAGCATTAAAAGCAAAGATCATAATACGCATCAGTGTTAGAAGTTGTTCTCAATCTTGTTGAAGACTTTGAAGATAATAGTTTTATCACTCAATGGGTCATCGTGATACCGGTTGCAAGAATTTCTAATGGAGGGTTCTTAAGCTACACCGAACTAAAACGCACTCGACGAGATGTAGTGGCACCGAGTCTTGTATAGGCTTCATGTTTGAAACCAGGCTTCAACGTAGTATTGAAATCTTTTCTATTAGCGATCGAGACCTCCTCATATTATTGAATCCACAGTAACATCGAATCGAGGTCATTAGAAAGCAATTTAATTCGAAATGGTATTGAACCTGGTGGTTCCTGAAGCCACTAAGATTGCTTCGAGTTTGGGGGTTATTGTAGTAGCCGAATATCACCGAAACCGTAGAGCCATCAAACTCGTAGTATTAGCATTGACACCTATTTTATCGAGATCGACTCTCATCGTTGGTAGCATTGATCATAACATCGGTTATTTATTTACAAGAAACATGTAGCATCAGATTAATACCAGCGGTCCGAATTGTGGAGATTATTTTGACATCTCTATCCGAGCTCTTATTACCGTTGATATACCCTATTCTCGTATCGAACCATTTATTAAACTTTCTTACCGTTGTATCAGTGAAGTAAGGTTTTCTTTAGCACCTGAAAAGCAATTCACCGTAGTAGCAATAGTCTCATAGATCCAACCTTCCGAGACATCGTATCATTCAAGTTGCCGTAGTGAATTCCATTAGATTCATTAGCCCACAATTGCCTTGAATAATACCATATCTCTCAGTTCATGTTGAAAATCCATAAGTTCGGCAGCTTTTAAACGATTTTCCCGATTGTGACATTATCTTGTGATGTTTTTCATTATTAGTATTAGATTTCTTATTTGTCTTTTATTATCACCGGGCATCAATGCCAAACAACAAAAAGGAGAAGGAGCAGACAAGATATAGGCATGCCGCGAGGGAAACCTACCACAAAATTCTTCCGTAAGATAAGACGTACTGAAGACTCCTAGAGAAGAGAAAATTTCACCAAGTCATCCTTGCATAGTAGTGAGGGTGTCACACACGAGATCTCATTATATTCATTTCATCAAGGGTCACCTAATTGTACATCACCGAGACCCATGATACCAGATTGAAACTCTTACCGTAATGGCATTGAACATGTGATAGCACCAAATTGTCATGACCGAGAAGTTCTCAAGGTGATGATATTTCAACCATGAAAGAACAATGAATCAGTACATAATGATAACAACCAAAACGAAGATACCACCGAAATTGTGTTTTTTCTCTTGAAGTAGCACCTATAATAGGCGTTTCAGAATATTATCCTCAACCGTAGTTACCCGAACATACCTTCGCAATTAGCTCCGAGATCTTTTGTCCTTCCGCAATGGCACCAAACCTTAGTTATAATCTCGAGCTTCATTTCAAAGATATATCTAAACTTTCATTTCTGAAAGCATGTGTTGGTGAAATCACCGAAAACTTCCTCTCGAAGTAGTGCGAGCTTATGTACTTTTGATCCCGCCGAGAAAACTGCGGGTTGAGAATGCAAGGTTCTACTGTAGATGATAGTAGTTCGTCCATGCACCGACATGAGACTTTGAAGAGTCGTGGTTCTTTGTATTGAGCCGACATGTGCATATTTTAGGAAACCAACTTGAAGACCATATATTTGAAGCTACTTTGACAAGAGGATGACTTGATGATGATCTTATTGAAGTCAATAGAAGTGACGATGATATGTTGACAAATAAACAAATTGACTTTGAACCATATAAATAATCCTAAAGCCTACAAAGGTAGGGCTGACCTATATATTTGACCAGCATGAAACCTATATTTCTATCATAAGTCAAATAAAAAAATAATAACAAAATTATTTTCACTCTCTTTTGACAAATACATTGAGATTTTGATCTCTGGCATAATAATGAAGACTTAATTTGAAGGTATTTTTCTACTTAACACTTATTTTTATACTCACAAGATAGGCTTTTTTCCAAGAAATATTTCACATCTCTACACCGTATTCCTTCATCCTTCAAAGTATTGTTCCCATACTAGACGGAATATATACTTGTCATATCATAATGTCTCTTTCAAGAATCTTCCAAAATGATGATTCTTATAGCATTTTGATGATCCTTTTGGGAAATGGATTCTACCTTAATACAGATGTTAAAATGCTTAGATGAACAATAATATGCACATGGTCCCAATCTTTCCTATCTTTGACTTAAGGAACATGATCATGTAGATCATTCTACTATCACATGCCTAGTTTCTATGATGCCATGCTTTACAATAATCAAGACTTTTCAGGAGAGTGTAATAATGCATTCTACTCTACTTTCTACTTAATAAAAGACAAACTTCATAAAGAACCCGATAGATGAGATTTCTTCAATGGTAAAGATCCTTGGGATCTTCTTTTCACTTTTCTTTCTTTGTGTGTGTGTGTGTGTGTGTGTGTGTCCCCCCCCCCCCCCCCCCCCCCCCCCCCCCCCCCCCCCCCCCCCCCGGGGGGGAGCCACTTTTCTGTTTTTATTATTACTTTGAAGGTGATTGTCCATACTGTTGATCCAAAGATGAATCTATCACATCCAAAGCATTAATTTATATATCTTAGTGAATTTTGGACTTTCCAAACTTCCCACTATTCTTCTTGGTTGACATATAAACAAAACTTCAGACTTCTATAAGATTTCAAATACTGTATTTTTCATTTTATCTTGCTTTCTTCAAGATACCTCAAGCCTGCGTCTACTAAAAGGAGAATATCCTTCTTGAATAGAAGACTAATCACAAAACTATTTTCAATCATGGACAAGGCATTTAGTACACAAGTAGTTTACTTCCTGATTGAAAACACTTTTCCCAAGCCTTTACAACTCGTAATATTTTCAGTAAGATTATGTACAAATATCCTTTGACATAGTTCTCAAAGGTTTTAATTTAGGTTCCCAAGATCATCTACTTGCCGCACTCTAATAGCCTTACAGACCAAACCCACCACTAATCCGGACTCTATTCATTAAACAACATTGTCAAGAAGAGATACCTTATTTAGGCTCCCTGTATTCTTGGGTTCATGTAAATTTTCTCTCGAGTTGTGACAGACTGCATAGGGGGCCTGGCTGCTGTGGGCTTTGAAATACCTGTTGTAACTTCTCCGAACAAACATAACCTCCAAATATCTTTGTTGTCCTTTCTTGCTGAATGTGGCTATAGTGTTAGGACACCCTCCCAGACTCTCTGCCTTCAAAATAGGTGTTAAACCCACCTGTAATTAAATGAACATGTGTCTAACCCTAGAACCACCAAATCTTCCTCCCAGCCTCAACTCTCGCCTATGCAACCTCAGTACTTCAAAAGGTCTATAGCAAGAATGTCTCCAGGTTTCAATCTTTCTGGAGTCCCTTCGGCTTATTACTGTAAGATTAGTCCTTGATGTGTATTGCACTTGGATGATGATCCCAAAATTTTCGATGCTCCTTCCTTCAAAAATGTTTCCAACTAACCTTCCAAGAGTAGATGTTATTCCAAAAAGTTTCTTTCATTAGCATTTATATAGTATCTTTCTTCCTTCCAATAGAGTCATCCTTTGAGATGACGAGGTCTTCTACCTTATGCTCCTCACTTAGAAATTTATGAATTTGCATTCCAGGAGAATTATTATTTGTTAACCCAAGTTATGCTCCTCCTAATATACAAGTGACATCCATAAATTATTAAAATCTAAGCAAAACATAATAAAATAAATCTTTACTAATCGTATCTAGAATGCTATTTATGTACACATAGACAATGATAGTTATTTATATGTAGTTCAAAAAACCTGTGTGTGGAAAACTGTCTTGCCAGGAGGAAGCTCCGTTGTTAGAATACTTTTATTGACACAACTCGGGTTCCATCTGGAAAACCCGATAAAGAAAACTCTTAGATCTATACGATTAATGACTGAATGTGCTAATGACCGATCCAATACCCTTCAATCAGATTTACAGGTGAATCCAACCAAATCTAGGCCTGAACGCAACAGCTCTGTGTGCTCAGCTGCCTTCAAGCCTGAAGCCTCTGGCTGCCTTTGATGGCCTCCTAAACCCTCGTGATACTCGAAGAGAGACCGCATTACTTCCCGGAATGGGTGAGCTAATCACTAGCGTTGCCCCAGAATTCAACCCCAAGGTTTCAAAAACAGGTGTTCCTCACGCTGCCGCTACCTTCCTCAGGCGCACCTGAGCTTTAAGGATTTTCTCCGCTCTCTTTGTATCTTCCTAGGACTCGGGATCAGATCATCCCCTTGGTCTAAATTCTCTCTATAGCCGAAACACTTGAGTATTCTTAGTAAACCTGTTCTAAAATCTCACTAGCCTGCTCGCCTCTGGTGTTTTACAAATGACCCCAAGCATTTCCTTTATACTTTTCTCGTTGACAAATCAATGGCCAAGATTAAATCTTTAATCAATGGCTAAGATTAAAGAAAGCTTGATCCGTGTGACTTAAGAAGGTTTTGATTACGTTTAATTAAATTCACTTCAATTATTTTATTTTCCAAGTGAATCTTAGAAAGGTATTTTAAAATAATTAATTAATTTAATATCTCACAAACCGGATGAAATTTCTGCAAACTTACTGGTCTTGTGACTAAGTGAACTCTAGTCTTTCCTCGAAATTTGGGACCCGGAGCACAATTGATGCTACTCCAAATACACAAAATCTCTCAACAATGTCCTTAGCAAATGATCTTTTTCGACAAATAACCTTAAACAAGATGACTTTTCAACTACCTTCTCTTTGTTCACCTTAGCTTTGATACCATGCTGGAGAATGCAAAAGAGGGGCAACAACTATTAATTCAATTTTCTCTCCTTAACTTAAATAACTGCCAGAACTTTATTAATTTTTCGTAGTTTTTAATAGATCTTTTCATCAAACAATTATCAAGAGAAAAACAAAGAAAGACAATGGACACAAGATATAGGTTTCAAGCCATGGAAAACTCTCCAAGGGGAAAAACCCAAAAATTCTCTTCTTATAGGTTTTGGTTTCAAATGAGAAAAACCAAGACCCAAACTCTAGACCGAGTCCTCCAAGCACCAAGTCAACCCTCCAAGAAGCCCTTCCACTATGTTAGAGACTCAACCAAATCAACAAGGATCGATATGCTTAAATCAGCTTTGGCCTAACTTCGGCCCCTACCTTCCACCCCACTCTGGTTTTCGTAAGCCGCAGAACTCTAACTTTCGCATGTGTATGAGATGAGCCCAAAAACATATTTTCTTCTGGTTTTTTCTGTTTCTTACCTTGCTTCCGTTTTTGGCTTGTTCCCAACTTCACATTTCGAATCGTTTTTTAGGAGACTAATGATACTAATGAGGTCGAGCCTGCTTCTATTTATACACATCTATGGGTTTCGAATTCTCTTTTTAGGGCGACTTCACCCTCGCCAGGCCGACTTATGCTTATGTCATAGAACTTTCTAGACTCAAAATCATCTTTTACATGTTACAACTTCACTGATAGTCTTTATACAAATGATTTGACTCAAGAAAAAATATTCTTTGGACACGACAACCCGCAGAAGCATGAATAACATGCTTGACTCAGATAACCATCAAATTGAGCATGAAACCCATGCTCAAAATAATGTTTTTCTTTCTTTTCTTTTTCACCTAACATAAGATATGTACATAAATATATGAATTCATTAACAATTATGAAGACCTAAATTAGTTACATTTTCCAACGTAGGGTACTCCTCTTAAACTTAGGGTTTTGATTCTTAGACTTAGGTTTTCACACAAATTCAAATCTAGGCTTGTGAAGTACCTCCTTAAGCTACACAATCTAACAAGAATCATCTTCAACAAAAGGAAGAGATCTACTTTATAACAATTTTCCCCATCCAAAAATCATACAATGTGGTTTAGAACAATTTTCTCCATCGGGGACTCACTATGCGATGTTGTTTAGAGCATTTTTCTCCATCCATAACACACTATAAGATTTTGTATCTTCAATAACCTTATTCCCCAATACAATTTTCTTCGGAAAACTACTTGATTACAGTTTTTTCAAAGAATGAGATATACAATGTTATAACTTAGTTCTGATAAGCACATTATCCTCCTCCACAAATATCCTTAATATCACATAAAACTACCCAATTTAAACCAATAAAGAAATTAACTAAAACCAATACCTGTGACCTCATTTGAAAAATGATGTGTCGTCAAGATTGTCCACCAATCGTCATAGACTTTTGATACAAGAATGCTTGTTTACACATCAATCAACCATAGCTTCAAGACGAGACAAAGACCGGGTTAAATGGTATATACAAAGCAATGGGCAACTTTTTCCATTTGATGACTTAATTCCTGCGAATTGGTTTCTTTATCCTTTCTCCCCCGTTGTTCTTGTACAGGTACTTTCTCCACTCATTGAACATCATGCATTTATGTATATTGTGCAGAAACTAGCATTTAAACAAGGCTCTTAAAGCAGAAAAACCACAAACCTTACGTTGATACAAAACGACCACTAAAAGTCAATTACAGTATACAAGCCAGAAAAATGTGTTTATAGGAAATAATGAAAACATGCCAGATTTGTGTAAACCAAAATACCGATTAACAAATCCCAAATCAAAATGGAGATTACTATTGGAAGTAAACCCATCAAAATTATAATCCCATCATTCTGAGTCCAGTACGAGCACATCAGTTAGAAGTAGACAATATAAAGCAACCATGGAATGCACTCAGCATAGGACATTATAGGCAAGATCAAGATAGAGCAAAAGCATCAGTGCTGTAGACAAAACATTGAATCGCTCATATTAAGCACGAAACATAACAAGAAAATCCGGATATTGGTTGAATGTAGCCATCTAAACTCTATGAGATCACTCCACCAACATTTACCAATGATAAACAGCATTGGAGGAGGTAAAAATGCAAATCAATCAACTGGTCGACGAAGAACAGTGATTGATGACATCTAAGTTGTTAAAACTCTTTTTCATCAAGGAAATGCAAAACATACACAAGATTCAGGCTCAAACATATCTAATAAAGCTCATTAAAGAAATACTTTTTTCACATTATATTTGCAATCATTAAACTCACAACAACAAAGAGAACATACAAAGCAATATGAAAACTTCTAACTATGAACCTGAAATCTTGACCATGTTATTACAAATAATGACCCAAGTAAGCTCAAAAACAGAAAACCAAATGCAAGAACAATACTCATGTGAAAATGAAGGTAATAGCCAGATGGATATGAATGGGCCGTGCGCATTACAAGTGCAAGCCCCAGCCCAATAAGCATGTTAAACATAGATTTGCATAGCAACCAGCCAGGCTGTTGCCCCAGTTTTTGCAACCGGCAACATCTGCAACTAGATCCCTCAATAGCCTCTGTCAATACTGCTGACCCAATAAAGCTGGTGACAACTTTAATATGACACCATGTGCCGCTAAGCAACCCAACAGCTCTCCAGCTATAAAATGAAATCCAACACACACTCATAACAAATGACACGACGACTGCTAATTTCTGCTCTTCATTCGTGGCTCGCTCACAATAAAAGTAATGTGCAACTCATGGAACAGCTGAAAGGTGTTCACCATCCACAAAGGGAAATGCACATTTATTAGGAAATACTACTGATAGTGGAAAGGATGAAAAGAGGCTACAGAAGTAAAAAGGTAAGTGGACATAGTACTATGTTGGCAGATGCATAAAATCGACTCCATTCTGGGGGACTTATGGATGGGATTGTCAACTTGAGCAGCAACTTTACTGGCACTCTCCCAAATTTTTAAAGCTGGTGCATGTAAACAAATAGTGAATTAGTCAATTGCATGCAGAAACAAATACAGCTCATCAGAGAAAACATTAAGTATTATACAGTATCAAACAGCACCCATGTAGAGAGAAATCTCCTTTTAAATGTATATCACGTATTGTTCCTGGTACAAAGAGAGAAAAACGAAAGAGAGGAAACGGATTTCTATGATCTATGTAAATTTCAAACAATCAATGTCTCACTATAACATTTACTATTTACCGAAACTGTATTTGTCTTTATCCCTGATATACTGCAGATATTTTCATCGTTTCAAAATATGAAGACTTCTAGCAATGTCAACTATCTATACAATGCAAGAGTTTGGCTTTATTTGCTTAACAGGATGATTGTGTCCACTATTCAATAGAAGTCAGGGGCAAGATTCCTGCCTTGAAGACATGCTATAATGTCATGCCATTCCATAATTATGGCTCTCATAGAGTCATGTCAGGAGAGTCCAAAAAGTAGTTTTATGTTTTTGATGGAGCAGAATAAAGGAGGTTAATTACTCCCAAAGAGGTTGACAGCAGATCCTGCCTAAAGACATGCCATAATGTCATGCCATTCCATAACTATGGCCTTGCTAGAGCGTGTCAGGAGAGTCCAAATAAGTGATTTATGTTTTCGATGGATGTAGAAGAAGAGGTAAATCACTCCCAAAGAGGTTGACATCGCAAATAGAAAGCTAATTGAAAAGCCTGAAAATACGAAACTTTACAATTTTGCCAATGACCTGGCTCACTAGAGATGATGATGGCTGGGTTAATTGAAAAGCCTGGAAAATGTTTTGAAACTTTGGGTGGATGCCCAATGGCCTGTTGGCTCATCAGAGATGATGATGGCTGTTACACTATCCTTCAAAGTTTAGGGTTCCAGTGTATGGGAGGTTCCTCCTCCACTATGCAATCAGTGTCAAGTGCAAGCCCAGAGCAATTTTCATTGTATCTATGGTAAAGAGGGGATGCATTCCAGCATGTTATATGTTATTAAATGTATGAATTTTCAATATTGTTACATGTTATTATTAAATGTATATATGTTTTAACTCGTGTTAATTCATTTTATAATTATTAATAATAATAATTCTGTTCTTAAATAAAATTAATTAGTTTAATTTTTTGAGATTCTTTTTAATCTTGACAATGTTAGGAGATGTATCATGAGGTAAACGTTTTGATGTCTGTTAGATGTATCATGAGGAAATGTTTTGATGCTTATCGTTTTACCAAGTTTTCATTTAATTTTATATATGGCTGCACTAGGTATTAACTTTCATGAGAGAAATGCCTTGATGCCTATCGGCATTTACCAGCGATTTAATTTATATGGCTGCGCTAGTATTAACTTTCTTAAAACTTTAAATCCAAAAACACAACTCAGACTCCTGTCTTAAGTCATGCAAAAAAGTGATTACTAGTTATTTAAACATACCCAGGAAATTAAATTGGTTATGTTGAATAGTGTCTTTATTACTCATTTCTTTGCCTATCATGTACCATTCTCTTGCCATTTCTTTGGGTTATGTTCGAATGGTGTAGTTTGTTAATTTCATTATTAATTAATCAAATTTTACCCACTTATGTACCTCTCTTTGTCATTATTAATGTATTTTAAGGTATAGTATCAGAGCACTTGCCACAAAGAGCCACTGAAAACGTGAGATCAAAATCTCCAGTTGGAAACCGTGTTGTGGTAAAAAGGTGTTGTTGGTTTTATGAGAAGAAAGAAAATCAAGGTGAAAGCGTACTGCTGCAGGTAACAAAATCTGTATGAATATCTAGTTCCAAAAGTGTTTAATATATTTTTATTTCATAAAGTTCGGCATCAGCTAAAACTGCATATTATAACAAAAGAAAGTAGACTAATTGTAGCTTCAAATAAAGTTTAATCTGTAAATTCTTCAGAAGCTATTGTTTTGTATTTCCGTGGAGAGAAAAATGTTACAGTACATTCACAACAGTAGTTTACCAGACATTGTATGAATAACATGGTAGTTCTTTCCTTAGAGTGAGGGAGTTTAACTCTTGTTTCAGGTGGTGTTTGAACTGGACATTGTATCACTAAGATTGGTCGGGAGGATTTCTGCTTCCTTGCTGTCTTTTAAATCCAGGAGGGGCTGTTGGTAGAAACATAGAACCGGAAAGACACTGGAAGTAGAAGATAGACGCAGTTTGTGTAGAAGCAGTACTTGGAGGCTCAGCTAGAACAAAGGACAGTTAGTTTTCCCTAACATAGATTTGAAGAGGCAAACAAAAATGTTTATTTGCTCATTTGCATACCAAAGGAGAATGCCCAAATGTAGGGTGATGCAAGTTTAAAAGCAACAAAGAAGTAGTCGGAATGGGTGATAGCACAGCATCAAATACAGATTGTTTGGAGTGTTGCTTGTCTGTGCTTGCTTCTGGTTTTAAGCTTGCTTGTTTTTAATCCAATTTAAGAGGGTTTACAGAAACAGAACGGCAAAGACACTGAAGTAGAAGAGAACTAGTTTTGAGGCTTTAAAGAATAAAGAACAAAGTAAGATTTCTACCATAGATTTCGAGGGCAAGCATGTTGATTTTTCGTACAATTGATACAAGTACTTTCTTTCTGAACTATGGTAATTTCATTTCAGAATATATATTATAGTTCTTTTATCTTTCATCAAACAATCACACTTCAGATATTCAACCAATAACCATGAAAGGAAAGTGAAGATCACAAATGGTTAAAGAACTTAGGACATGTGATATCACATGTATAAGAGAGGAGATATGTGTGATAAGTGAATGTAAAATGAAAAAGTCTCCAAGTGTATTTTATACCATGATACCTAAGAGACATGTCTCTTAAACTAAATCAAGTCTCTTTCTAAATTAACTCCAGTAAGTCTGCACATTTACATTTTTACTCATATTTGTTAAAGTGCTGAAGATCACGTAAATAACAGTGGGCAGTAACTCTTGGTAAGTATTTATTTACATATTGTTCTTTATCCCATCTTTTAAGTAAATACTTGCTTAAATTGTGGTCGTGTATTGTCCAGGTAAATATGTTATTTACTTTGAAGCTGATATGGTTTTGTTGATTTCCTTTATTTTCTTTCTTCTAATTTAAAATTCAATTTTCTTTAGTGTTTTTACAGTATTATGAATACATGAAGTATTTATGAAGATCATCCATAGCTGATTTCTTCAACAAAGCAACATGTTTGTGTGCCTAGCATTTAAAATAATTAAAGAGAATGCCCAAATTGCAAAAAGTTTTAAAAGCAATAAAATCAAAAATAGAGGTCATGATAGTACAACAACAAAGAGGGCTAAAGGATACAAATAAACTTTAGACAATCCATAACTCAGATATACGTACTTTCTGCACTTTTTTAAATGTCCAATAATACATTTTCTTCTAATTTCACAAATTGATTGGCAAAAAATCTGTGTTTTATGATCAAGCCAATGGAAAGTTATTAATTTCTGTTAATAAGGAATAATGAGTGACGGTAAAACCAAACTTTACATCGTACGTAATCTCATCAAAATTTGGAAGACTTCGTTGATTTTAATTACGATTAATCGTCTGAGATAAAAACATTTGAATAAAGATGCAAAACTTGCATGGAATTAGAAGGAAGTATTGATATTTGGAAATGAGATGTTGTGTGCATAAATATATTTAAAAGTAATCTATGCCATTAATGTTTTAATTGGACAACTATGTCCAAACTGTGTTGTGTCGTCAGATGATGATCCCAATATACTTATTGGATTCATCTTTCGGAGAGGTGTAAGATTGATCTAAAGATCATCTTGATTGGATGAGCAGAACATATACTTTGAATTTATTCCACTTATGTGCTAGGTTGGCCTAGAATAAAATATAGACTTAAATGTCTTAAAGGACGTGTCACACACCCCCAAAGATTCCTATATATTGGAGAGACTTAGAGTTCATTTGACACACATTGTTGTGGAGGAATTATCTCTCTCTGGATAGCGTTGGAGCTGTGATATATATGGATTGTTCTTTGTTTGGGTTGATCTAGCGTGATGTGTGACACGCTTGGCTGAATGACCTATTGAAGACTTTGCTGGTAGAAGCATCCTGCTGATCGCCGTAACGCCACCATTTACTATCTCTGTTTTGGTTTGTCTTTCTATCGATCTATTATTATGTTCTATCTGCTTCAGTATTGTGTGCCCTAATCTGAAATAGCATAGAACATATGCAGAAATTAACATGGTATCAGAGCTAGAGTGAAAGACAAAGTCCAATCTATGGAAAAATCTGTTGAAAGGATGTTTTAAGGAAAATCAACCCACAAAACAAAAACAAAAATAAATAAATCAGATTCATAGGGCCGCTCTAGGGCCGAGGCTGCTGGGCATATAAGCCGAGGAAAAGAGGAACTCAACGCTGGTGTTAGCGTGTACGATGGCCACCCACCCATCAATGGCAAAATTTCATTTCTGCGAAGATGACAACAAATTGGACGATGCCGAGCTCTGGGTCGTCTGCTTACTCAGCTCAGGAGAAACAATCGCACAATCCATCGACCTCACTGCAAGAACCAGAAAACAAATTCAAGTAGGTTTCATTGCCCTTCATCTTCCGCATCCTCATCTTAGTAACCAAGGCACCATGTCGGTGAATAATCGATCAGCAACGAAGTTATCTAGCAGCCATGGTTGCATCGTCCACCGCACGCACTCACCATTTAGGAGGATTACATCAACGAAGCCCGCAGGTACCGGCGTCAGCATGGACGAAAAGGAAAACAACC